>OY829326.1:124169471-125511134 GCA_963691655.1 Toxonevra muliebris
AAACAAAAAGGAGCAATGCTAAGCGCTTATGAATTTTAAAATCGAAATTTATGAATTTTTATTATTATTATTATGCTTCACTTAAAAGATTCTCTTCTTTCTCTATATACAATATTTTACTTTACTTTCTTGGAAAAACTTGGAAACTTTTTCATAGCAAAATTTCTTCAACTTAAATTCGATTTTTTTCGTTGGTTTGTTTTGCAACTTCTCCTTATTTGCAGCATATTTCGAAGATAAGCACTGGAAGCAATTTTTTGTGTTTTTCTTGTTGTTTAATTTTTTGTTTTGTATCTGCTTCATTTCTATTTTTTTTTTTTTTTTTTATTAACAATACAAAAAAAAAAATAATAAACAGAAAAAATGTTGCTTCAATTTGTTATGTCATAAATTGATGTGACGCAAAATACGCTTATCTTTCACATCACAGCTTTACTCCACATACATACACATGCACACCTACTTTCTACCTACCTACTTTTCCTTTGCCTTACTTGTTTTCACTTTGCTAGGCAGTTGCAAATAAAAATAGAGAGCAATAATCATCCCTCCAAAAAGTGAAAAAAATGTCGCATGCTATTTTTTTTTTTTTTTTTGTGTCTTCATATTTATTGTATTTCCATTTTCCATTCTTGTTTTTTATTTTTGTTCTCTGTTTTAGCCACAAGCAATTTTCGCAAATATTTCAAAAATGTGTTGCATCAAGTTACATCAAATTTTTATTGTATTTACACCCAAGGCGGTGTCTGTTTCCAAGTGAAACACGGTTGTGAAGGTGGAACAAGGAAAGTTTGGTATATTACAAAGAAGAACAGTAAAGTAATTTATGAAAAAGTAGGAAATATTACTTAAAAATAGCAAGTGAGTAATTTTTCAACTTAACATTAACTATCAGCTGAATTAATTTTTTTCAAATCTTGCATGTCTCCCCATTAAGCAGTTCCACGTGAGCGAAGAAATTGTTGTTCTGATGCAGTTACGAAGGCGGTGGAGTAGTTGTTTAATACATCTATGGTGGTCCAGATTATTCTGGTAATACCAAAAATCTTATTTCAATAAAACGAAACCTAAAACAGACTTTGAGTTCCTCCAAATTCGCCGTCGAATCATTGGAGTAACTAACTCTGCATCAGTCTTTCGACTACATTCCACAGTGCGGCCAATAAAAGATTGGATGCACCAATGTTGATCATCACTTTCTTATTCGATAGAGAAAGATGTTACCAATAATACTCTTGGATGAAATAAACCTGTAGAATTCATTTAAAAGTGCAGATGCACGCAATCAGTCAAAGTGTGGTAGATTCACGTGAGGGTTGGGTATGCGTTTACCAGCTCGTTTTATGGGCATACTATCGATGTCAAACTGAACAAAGTCAAAAGTGGCATTTTTTATGGGGAAAATTTGTGCACAAAAGTTCAGACACTTGATGTCCATTGTACTTGCACATATTTACACCTTCATTTGAAGGAGCTTTTTTACAGACAAAGATCACAGCGGTTCGATTCTCATCTCATAATTATCTTAAGCTATTGCCACACACTAGGTCTTCATTTCAGTCTTTCTTATCGTTGTTGTCGTATATACCTATTACGGTCATATGTTTGTAGATAAACCACCCATCAGCCTGCAGCTCAATCTGTTAACCCATTAAGGACGGGAAGACCCCAAATCCAAAGCTTATTTAAGTGGCTCCGTTAACTATGCAAACGAACTTAAAAAAATTTGAGCCATACCATTTTTTATGCAAAATTTTATGAACTTTCGAAATCTGCAATCAAAATAATTTTCAAATAAAAGTGGCTGTAATTTGAAACATTGCTCTGCAGTTGTTTTCATTTGTTTTTGCTTTAATCTTATTTACGGGCTTTAGAAAAAAATGTATGGAACAAAAACTTCTTAAAATAAATCATAAAATATGCTATAATTTTTTCAGAATTTTTGAAAAAGTTTTGATATTTTTTAAAATTTCATTATTTTAAAAATTAAAAAAGTCGCTGGAAAATTCAAAAAAATTGCAACGTATTCTTTGATGAATTTTAACAAGTTTTTGTTCCAAATATTTTTTTTCTAAAGTTCACCCGTTTTATGTGAAAATTGCTCAAAGTTTTGAAGCTATTTTTCTCGTTCAAGCCGACATTTTGCATATTTACACGCTATTTTTTGAAACACCAAGTGACACATTTTGAAGTTGAGGATGCATGGACGCCGGAATTTTATCAAATAGAGGTATTTTTTGATGATTTCATTTCGAAAATATCTTAAGAAAAAAAATGTTTAATCGAAAAATCATGTTTTTTGATGATTAAATGAGCATAACTTTTTGAATTTTAATTTTTTTTTTATTTTGACTGACTGACTTTGATTTCGAAAATTCATAAAATTTTGCATAAAAAAAGATATGGCTCAAAATTTTTTAAGTTCGTTTTCATAGTTAACGGAGCCACTTAAATAAGCTTTGAAATTGCGGCCGACCCGTCCTTAATGGGTTAAAGTAGAAAGTCCGAAAAAGAGTAGAAGTCGATGCTGGTAATCCAGGTTTGGCCCCAATAAATGACTCTAAGAAGCCCAAATTAGCAAGTGCGTCAGAGAGTTCAATGGCAGACAAACCAGTATGATCCAGTACCCACATAAGTAAAGCCTTTAGTGCAATTTAGCTGCAGATATTCTTGCCCTTCCATTTATTTTCGGATACATAGTTCATTGCTTTGGCAAGCAACTTATCCTCTACTAAGGCTCTAGCACCAGATGTCATGGCATCAGAAGGCATACTCATAACATTACTGGCGTTAAGTAAGCCGCGTGCAATGTCTTCTAAACCATGGCTCGTTGGCACCTTAAAATAATTGCTCTTGAGCCGGCAGATAACACAGCCACACAAAAAAAATTTCTTTTCGAGTCCGAGACCCAAACCATGTTTATTATAAGTTTTTGGAAAAATCAGGGTTGTGACATAACCTCAAAAAAACTCATAAAAAATTTTTTTTTCGGATCAGGAGATCGGACCATGTTTACTATACGTTTTTGGGGTCGCTAAATTCGAATCCGAGGTCCAAAAAAACCCGAGCACATCCGTGTTCTGACATAACTTCAAAAACCTTATGCAATTTTTTCTCGAGCCCGGGTGCCAGACCATGTTAGTAAATGTTTTTGGGATCGCTGAATCCGTAGTCCAAAAAACTCCAGCATATCAGGTTTTCGACTTAGCTAGATAACGTGGTATTTTGCAGGCTATGTCGACATGCTGTGGTTTGAGTTTTGCTATAAGCAACCCTGATTGAAAACCTATTGCTACATCAGCAAAATATGCTTGGATACTGAATGTGAATTTAGAATTAGAATTTAGAATTTGAAAAAATTTGGAAACTTTCTTTATGCAATTTTTATCTTAAAAGTTTGTAATTCTTTTTATTTTTTGTGGGTGTTAGAAGTGTTAACCTTCAAAATATTGAGTGCAATGAGGAATATATGTAAACTTATTACATATAATCGTAAACTTATGTAAACTTATTACATATAATCGTAAACTTATGTAAACTTATTACATAAACCCAGAAACTTGTGGTGGGCTTAACGGCTCAAGCTTAAAGCATTGTCAGTGAATTAGAAAAGAATTACGAAGAAAGGTTAGGTTAAGTTAGGTGGCTGTCCTGTAATAAGATTTACTTAAGTTGTAATACAATGTGGGCTCTTCTCACTATTACCCTAATCTTTATAGAACCTTATTTAGTTTTATGAGTTTCTCTGAATCACTGACATCGGTAGATTCGAAGTCAGGCGGATTGTTGAAGAAGGGTTAAACCAATTTGTAGTTTTTGCAAACTTCACTAAACCTCTGACATCACCAGATTCGAGGTCAGCTAGGTTGCTGAAAAAAGAATGACTTAAAGATGGCATTTTACGTTTGGCAAGAGCTGGACAGATACAGAGGAGGTGAAAAGTCGTTTCCTCCTCCTTCTCATCAAGGCAGCTCCGGAAAAAGTCGTTTGTGGGCACTCTTATCACTGTTACGCAGAAAACATTGGGTAAAACCAATTAAATTATCAAGCTTTAATCCAACCTTTTAGTTATTTCCGAAAACTAATTTGTTGATTTGCTTTCTGGTCATGAAGTCTTGGCTACTCTTTAAGTAAATTACATTTTTATCTGTTTTGGAATAATTGAGTGTCATCTCAGTATTTAGAGAAGAAAGAAATGATTTAAAATATTATTTGAATAGAAGATAAAACAAGGAAAAAATACTATTCAGATCACAGTACCCAGAAATTGCAAATTGCCACGATTATGTCTCAGAGGCATTAAAAAGTCCTAACCAAAGTGGCACTTTGAATAATTTTTGTTTTTTTTTTTCAAAATTTAAGAAACCATTGATTTAGTAACTATAATACTTAAAGTTGATTTCATATTCACAATAAAACTAAAGCATTCCACATTTTCAAAAACCAAAACAGCAAATGAGAGAAATTCCAATACATCCTTTCATCATACTGTATTATCAATTCGGAATTTCCAATACAATTCCATTCAATTCACATTAAAACCGGCAAAATAGCAAAACAATTCAGCGGAAATTTCTATTTTCTGCTTATTTACGACAACTGTCAACCACGCCGCACGCCCATACCAAAATATTTACCCGTACTCTCACTACCATGAAAAAAAAGAGAAAAGCAAATTCTCACATGCTACACAGACAGACAGACAGACAGACAGATAAAATAACTAAAAGTAGATGGAAGAATAAAAAAGAAGATAGGAAATAAAGTCAAACAGCTTTATAGGAATGTTGAAAATGTTTTGCTCGAATAACAGCAGAAGAAACAACAAAAACGATAATAATAATAAATATAACAACAATAAGAACAGCAATAGCAACACCCGCCTGCTAAGCATTTGTGAATTTGCGAAAGAAGGAACGAATGAATAAAAGCGGAAACGCAACCATTATAACGAAAGTAGTAAAAGATTTTCTGCTATTTCCGCATCCGTCGGATTTCAATTGACACCATAAAACAATAAGAGGCAAAATGAATGAATGAATGAAACTGTTGCGAGTAGCAGCAATAGCAGCGGCAAATAACAATGAAACAATAACAAATAAGTTTTGAAAAAAAAACACAAAAAAAAAAGAAGGAAAACTTAAAATCACGAAACAAAAAAATACAAAAATATGCAAATTTGCGAAATGAAAAAAAAAGAAAAAGAAAACAAAATCGTACAAATTTTCTTGAAATATCAAACAAAACAACTAAAAAGGTAGCAGTTAGAGGTGTGTACGGTGTGCAGAGTACAGCGGGGAAGGCAACATGCCAAATAAATGTAAAGCGAAATGTAAGCGAAATGCAAACGTAAAAAATTCACATTTGATTCATTCATGTTATTCAAATCCATCCATCTTCTATGCTTGCAAAAGAAGAAGGAAATGCCTCCTCAATATCTACTATACACACTCGCTCCCTCCTTCTGCAACACCTTACTACAGGTATACCTACACACCACACCTCTTAGATTTCACGCGACATTTTTACAGGTGGATACGGGTACGATAGATATGCTGTAACAGCAAGAGCATAAAAAGCCAAAAAAAAAAAAAAAATTGTGTAACAACAACTGTTATGATGTGAAAACGACATTGAAGATGACTACAAAACAAAACAAAGACGTTAATGTAGTGCAGTGCGTATGGAGGAGGAGCACAGTGGAGCAAGTTATTAAAAATAATATACATTGGATATTGGATTGCATATGAATAGATATAAAATTGCTAGCAAATTAGGTGAACTATTCAACCATCAATTTCATATTGCATGCGATCTAGGTTTTTTTTAAATCATACAATTATTTCAATCAGATTATACATAAATCTCTATGCTATGCTATCTGATTGTTGAGGCCGCACTTCATATTTATATACCTACTATGTAACTAGAGTGGCTGTCAAACAAAAAATATTTTAAATTGAGTGTTGTAGTGACTGTCACACTTTCGTATCAGCCTGAAAGTATGCTGTAGTATTATTATGTATTTTATATGTAAATAAATAAACGCAAATATTTTATATTATATTTATATATATTTAAGATATTTTATATTGCATTGTCATCCAGTTCTGAACTATGTTTGAAGTATCAAGTCTCCAGCTCATCGGTAAGTTAGTTTAAAATAGATTGTAAAATCCCACCCGAACAGAGAGACTGACTGACACCACTGAAAGAGAGTTGATATAAACGTAGTAAAATAAATGTAAATCGGGTACAGATTTAATATTTCTGAAACTATGAAAAATGGCCACAGCTTCTACTATAAACTTTCATATCGTTTAACTATTTTATTTGTTAATTTTGAGTTAAAATGGTGGGTCAGCGGATAAGTTTAAAATTTCGCGTGCCACTCTTAATTTTGTATAAAAACAGTTTTGACGAAGAAGTATATCACTATTCCAAGTCCGTTACTCAAAATTAATATTTTTAGAAAAATTTTTACTAACAAGAAGAACATTTTTACCAGCAAAAATAGCAATTTCGCCTCACACGTCAAAGTATAGGACCTCAAAATTGTATAGGGGAAAGCCATCTAGGCTGGAACACTATATAGTTTGGGTCACCTAGTTTTTTCTGTTTTTCCATACTAGCGCCATTTATGGGTGTATCCAAAATTGTTTGTCGCGCTGATAGCAAACTTTTCATATCACTTAGAGTTCAAAGCACAAATTGTAACACAAGACCGAGTGTTCAAATATCGAAAGTAAACTAATTCACAGTGCCAAACAAAGCCCATAAAATTGAAAACAACATGCAAACAACAAAGTAAGTTAACTAAAATTGTTCGTTGAAGTGCAGTTTGAAAATTTGGAAAGTTATTTGGCATTTAAATCACACATTTATGGTTTGCGTGAAGCGATCCCAAATGGCGCGTGTAGTCAAGGTCGGAACACAAGAAATTTTATGGTTATGGGGCATTTTCACATCGGAAATTAAATTTTCGATGTTGAAATGTATCAAAAATGTCATTTAAATTGGGATTTAAAATTAATGAAATTAATGATTTATGATTATGATTTTTTTCGCTCTTCAGACCAACTTCTCCAAAAAATGTGACAAATTTAAAAATTCACACAGAGGCCTTTTTATTTCAATTTCAGGTTTTCTTTCATCATTTTCAAGTGTATTTCAGAGGTTTTCAATCATTTTTCTCCATATCGCGGTGTACCAACTTAGATTGCATGTTCCGACCTTGACTCCAATTCTATTTTTTTTTTTTCAAATGTCCTTAACTTCTAAACTAATGGTCCAATCAGTTTTTAAAGTTCAGCGACACCATTGCATTTTACGAGATTTTTCCAATTATGGTATATGCGACATTACGCGAAATGCAACGGAAGTTAAGGGCAAACGTTGAAAGGCGTTTCAACCTAGACGACATTTCCCTATTTACACCCGATTTTAATCAGCTTGAGCAGAGAAATTGCTCTCTTTCACAAAATCATCGATTCATCGGCACGGAAATCAAAAATTCACCTTTGCCCTCCTGTGTTCTCTTACTCTGATGTAAATGAAGGTATTGAAGCTGAGTATTAGGTATTAGGTTGATCAAGAACTTCCTCAGAATTAATTAATTTTATTGTATTTGTCAGCATATGAAATTCAAGATGAAATGATATTAAAATATCAAACTAAACTATTTAACTTCTTCACAAATCCGCAAATGAATCTCTTAACAACATATCTGAAAACAAACCTAAATCTGAAGTCTTTTTCACATTAAAATTAGATAGTAATTAAATTTTTTTTATAAATCCTACTGTGCTCCGTATGCGTAACAATATCAGCTTTTTATGGTTTCTACACATGAAATACACACACACATTTAACAAAAGCTACTACAACCTACATACATACTGGCATCCCCACGTGCCACCACCACCGACCATGCCCCATGTACACCCCCACCCCGGTTCATACAACCTGCCAGAACTTTTCTCATCAAAATTCAGTGACGCGCTGAGGTAGCACACAAAATTTGCTACGCTTGAAACCTTTCATCTTGTCTACATTTCTTGTTTGCAGTCGAAATACGAGCAACATTTACACTATACATACCCAAGTACACTGTGTATATTGCTCAGGTAAAAAATAACAAATAAAACAAAAAAAAATAATGTAGGTAATGTTTTTTTTTATTTTTTTTTTTTCATCCTACTCTGGCACGCTGAAGTTGCTGCTGCTACTATTTGCTAAAGCTAAACGCGTGCCGCAACAGCCGCAGTGCAATTTGTACATATACTCGTATAATTTTTTGTATACATTTTTTTCTACTCATCATGACTACGCGGCAGGTTTTTGTATCCTCTGTTCCTCTGATGATGAGGATTTAAATTTTTGTATGTGTGTATGTATGTATCACTCATCCACCTTATCCATACCGCTTCCGCTCGCTCAACTGGTCCCGCTTTAGACCTACATACATACTTCTCTTCCCCTTCCACTGTATAACGACATGCAAATTAAATTTGAATAATCTTCAATGAGCTTTAAAAAAAAATGAAATGAAACGAAAGCGTAAAAAGGAAAAAAGAAAGAAAAACTTAACGGTATCAGCGTGCGGCAAATGGAAAATGAATTTCATGCGCAACACTGCACTTTGGGACATTTATATTGTCTGGCGCAACGACGACGACGACCGTGTGCTTACAGCTACCGGAAGCGGAAGTTTAAAACCTACGTATGTATGTAGTGTTAGTGTAGCTTAAAAACGTAATGTATTCATACTGAAAATTGTAGCAAATAAGAATTATGAAGTTCGCTCGTTCGTTTGTTTGCTTTCGTCGTTCGCTCATTTGTTTTGGTACCGTGTGAAATTTAATGTGAAGAAAATTATCAAAAAGATATGCGTCTCTCCTTTTCCTTGCTATTTGAGTGAGCGCTAAAATAGGGGAGGGGGCGGGGGGGCCGAAGTTGATGGAATGAAAGTTGGATGTGTGTATGTGTGTGTACCCATGAAGGTATCAAAAACTTTTAAATCCTTGAAACAAGTTTAAAATTATTTTTGGAAAAGATTCCTCTCTAAACTTTTTAAGGGAAACAATTAAAAGCTGAAGCAATAGGTAGACAAATTACTTAACGCTTGGCATTAAAGTAAGGAATATTGAATACTGTGATTTGTAAAGAATTTGAGCAATTTCTTTACTTTTTGTAGATTTAAACAACTTGTCAAGTATTCATAGATTTCGTATCAAAAGTGTTTAAAAGTGTGTAAATCTAGTATCAAAATTCATATGGAACATAATATACTCATTCGAAGGAGTTCTTAAAAGTTTCTATAAAGAAACCCAGAAGTTATTTATTTTTATTGGCCCAATACTACAAATTTAGTTCAGGCTTATATAATTTATACAAGTTCCAGAGCTGGTAAATTTGTTTTACCGAAAAATTCTACGCACAGCAGCAGAAAAATTCATAATTCAGTGCCAAGAGAAAATTTTAAACTTAGTTTTGTGTCTGTATATTTTGTGAAATATAATTTTCTTTGTTCTATGAAATATTGCCACGAATGCCCAGAAATTTAAATGAACATCATTTTCGCGGCTTGTATACAAAGCCCATTTTTTCGGAACTTTAAGAGGATTCTAGATTGATATAAAGTGAAAAATATCTGAAAATCTTTGTTTTTATAATTTTTTCGACTCGCATCGTCGATCAAAAATTCATACGTTGCTGAATATATAGTAATAAGTGCTTCGAGAGACTTAAGCCTTCTGTCAAACATACATATAATCGGTAATAACACCCAAATTTAAAATTTCTCAGTTGAAATGGCTGCCGAGAGACACACTTAGACCTGAATGGCCCATTGTGATACCATATAGTTGGACCTACAGCTTAAGGCCGACTCTGAACGGTGGTGTGGCAATTTTTGAAGTGAAACTTTTTTAGCGAGGCTAAATCGAAAATTTTGCAACGGAAATCCCATTGTTGTTGCACTCATACCAACGGGGGGAAAAAACACGCCAAAGGGTCTTTCGGAGTGCTGACATGTCAGCTGTAGGCGCTTTCTCTCCGTAGACATACTATTACGTTTTTAACATTGCATGTTATTGGAAAAAAGCACTCAGCTTTACGCTCCTTATGAAGTGCTTCGAAAGACCAATCTTGAGATCTTTGCGTCAGCAGTTCGTTCGCTTTTTTCCACTGCCCTGCTCTACAATATTCTTTGTCTTCTTTTCGAAATGCTTTAAAAGACCTCTCACGAAATCTTTGCGTCAGCAGTTTTATTATTTTAAATTACGATGATCTTGTCGTCGTTTGATTCGGAAGCCATTGCTTTTCGGCAGCAAGTGTTCGTTGACAAGCCCAAAATAACAAGTGGTGACCTTATACTCCTCAGGCGAGCTGCTGACAATCGGGCTCGTTGGGGAAGTTATACATGCTGTTCATGCTGTTAGTGTTTACCGAATGAGGTCATATGGGGATCGGCTACATACAATTAAGCAGAGAGTTAACTTCTCGCAGTTTTATCTGATGTGCTTTAGTAAGAGAGCCGACCTAGATGCATCTGCTTGATTGCATACAGCTAAACTTTCCTCTCTTGTGTTATATACGTGTACTACGTCGTATTTGTACCGAGTACCGATTACCAACCAAGGTGTGTACTTGTACACTTCCTTATAATTCTCATACACTTCATATTGATAGTGAATATAAGAAGGTTATGAGAATTAACCACCAGACGAAGACAGGAACCGAACCCGAACCTCCCGGATGAAAGTGTAGTGCACTTCCCAATAGACTATCGTGAAACTTAAAAAGTTTAAATTCTCTGGTCAATTAATTGGTCTAATGGTATTGGCCTCGAGTTTTATGACGCATTTCAGAGCAATTACTCTTATAAATTATAAAACCTTCCAAAATTACCTCCTTTTTTAAACTAATTAAAAATATACTTAGTATAACAGCACTTTTCGGGTTTGCCATATGGAATGGAAAGGGTACGTACCCAGGATCAAAATCCTACCGGAAGTTTTCTCATTCCTAAGACATCGCTACCCAACAGGCGTCTCCTTTTTCTTGAGAAGGTGAGACAATAACAAAGATAATGGTCTATACTGTATCTTTCCTTCTCAAAGTAGGATACACATGTTTGTAGTTTTGCAGGACTTGACACTGGAGGACTATCTTTCTCTATTAGCATTAGAGTGGATCGATTTTGTAACTCCCACTATGACAATGTTTCTAGAATTCCAACTCTATATCCAACCAGGGAAGACTGGGAGTCGGGTTAGGTAACAGGTAATGCTGGCATTATCATCTTTACCGACGGCTCAAAGATAGAGAATGGAACTGGAGCTGGTCTCTATTCCAAAGACCTGCAGCTAAGGCGGTCGTATCGTCTTCCTGACAACTGCATCGTTTTTCAGTCAGAGATTTTTGCTATTGAGAAAGTAGCTCGACTTCTACAAGACAGTACGATTCAGACAGTCAGGCTGCAATGAAGGCAATAGAATCCAAAATAGTTAAATCAGAGATTGTAAAGAAATGTCGTGCTTCACTGATGGCCATTGAGCACCACAAGGTCACTCTCTGCTGGGTTTCTGGACATAGCAATATTGAAGGGAACGAAATAGCAGATGAAATGGCCAGAAGGGGCTCTGAAATGGACATTAACGAGGCGGATACCTCTATACAATCTCCGATGTGTGAACTATTTAGAAAAATAGACGAGTACACCATCGCGGTGTCAAACGACGATTGGACTAACCTAGATGGCTGTATAGTTTTACGGGCCTGGTGGCCAAGGTTAGATAGGAAGAGGACAAATATCCTCTTAGGGCACAACAAATCTGCAGTACGTCTGCTCACAGGAGTCATAACTGGACATTGTGCTATTGCACCAATGCTTCAACAGTGGCGTATTCCAACGAGCGGACTGTGCAGAAGTTGTCATGATGAAGAAGAGACAGAATCGATTCTTCACTTTCTATGTCAATGTCCAAGGCTACAGACGAGCTGACTCCAATGTTTGGGGTGGCGCTTTTTCAATAGTCTAACAGAGATAACGAAAGTGGAACTATCGGATCTTCTTACCTTCATCCGGAGAATCAAATGGTTCAATAAAGACATTACCTGGACTGCTGATGGAAACCGTGGTTAGAAACGTGCCTCATCCGGGCAATTAAATGAGGGCAATCACAATGGACAATTAACTCTCCGAGTGGAAGTGCGGGTGTATATATATATTCGCACACGCCTTCCAAACCTAACCTAACCTATGACAATGTTTATTGAGAAGGAGGTAAACGCAAGATGTTTGGCAAATTTTTTTTTATTTTTATATCGTGCCTCTGCATTTTTAGTTTCATAAATTGTTTTACTCCCTGATTTTTGCTGAATATATTTTAGATCAAAATAGAGGCCACACAGGACTTTTCTGGACCGAAAGTGCATAATTTCAACACGATCGGTCGGACCATAAATGGCGGTCCAGTACAAGATAAAATACAAATTGGTTCAATTTTTTAACCTTTGCTTCGGAACCCTCTTTGGCATATATTTTATATATATTAATAGATGCGAAAAGTGAATTCTTCGGCCCAAAAATGCTGAGTACACAAAATTTTAACAAAATCAGGTGGCAATAACTATGCGTTTATATCACTGATTTAGTACTTTTCTCTAAATGAATCAGGGGAAAGTTGAGTTTATCCTTGTATTAAAATTTTGCTCATCGATTTCTTTCAAATTGGTCCACCAGACTTATTTTTTTTTTACCAAGAAACCTATTTTTCACTTATATTTTGATCTAATAAATAATCCAAAGGGAGCTCCGAAGCAAAAGTTAGTACCAATTTTAAAAATTGGGAGGAGCACGTTTCCCTCACTGACTGCAATAATATCCAATGTATTAAATTATCGACAGATTGCTACTTTCTCTCTCGCGATAGTTTTCTTTTTTTTCTACTTTTTATGTAAAACCTTCAATTTCCATGAAGCTTAAAAAAAACAACGAAAATTACCTCCTTTACATTAGTTACCACATACAAAATGAAATTGCCCACCTCAACATATAAGTGCAAGTTTGCAATTTTTCAAAGTTGCCACTAAACTGAACACACACATATTCTCATTTTACCCCTTCACGCTACTTAAGCCGCCGTTTCCATTTGCTCGCTTTCACATCTCTTTCCATAACTATATATTACTATACTGCTTTGCAGGAGTAGGTACCTGCTGCTTTAGCACTGCCACAGAAGTAAATGCATGACATTTGTGATAAATGTCACCAGTGTATCCTGTGGCACATAATTTTTACACGCTGGCAACACATTTTCACATTTTGTGTCCAAAAGCGCGCATAAAAATGGCGCATAAATTTAGCAAACATGCTGAAATTACTACATGCAACATGCACAGCAGCAATAGCAACAACAACAGCTCAGGTAACGCAGTAGCAACAGTAGTTGTAGTCGAGTCAGCAGCTCAAGTTTGCTAAGATAGCAACAAATACATATGCAAAAGTACGTATGTATGTTTTCACTTTGCTATGGTAATCGACGACGACGACGATGCGGGACGGACGAACGGTCGACAATGCCGCCGCGTTTGCATTTTTAGTAGTTTTATATTAATGTTAATGTCTTCATTTTAATTCATTTGCAAGTTTTTTTTTTTCATTTTTCCCCATTGAGGCAATGTTGCTTACTTGCTGCTACTGCTGCTTTTTATCCATTTTTATTGTTGTTGCTTGCTTGCAGTCTGAATTATGGCTCTCAAATAAATTACGCTAATCACTTGAGCTACAACTCGACTCGACTCGTTCGTTTGCTGAGACATTCAGGCGCGCTCATACTGTTTATGTACGTACATACTTCACCATGAGAGTGGAAAAGGGGAGGATGGGCGGTAAGAGACTGAAGTGGATTAGCTTAAACAGACGCTTTTATGCGTTGCAACACTTTTTTTTCGTAGTTTTTTATATTACTTTGTTTCTGTTTACTCTTTTACTTTGTAATTGTAATAATAGTTGTAGTATTTAGTTTCTGTTGCTGCTATGTTTTTTTCTTCTTGTTTTACTACTAAAAAAAAAAATTGTGCCACGCATGCAAATTTTGTTGTCGCTGCTGCTATTTATATTGCTATTGCTTTTGCTGCTGAATATTGAAAGCAATTAATTACGCGCTTCATTTGGATTTGCTTCAGCATTTAAATAAATGTGTAAAAAAAGAATTTCATTTATCAGTCTCTAGCTAAAAGAGGGTAACAGAGGCAGGGAGGATTGTTGGGGATTATTGATTTTTTATGGCACACTGATTACTACCCACGGAGAAAGAGAAAAGCATTGGCCAGAAAATATGTGACTGGAATTTGTTTAATCCATATCTAATAGATTAATTTAAAACTATTAAACAAAATGCTTTTCAATTAATAATGTAATTTTTTTTAAATTGTATTTTAAGTATAATTAACCCCTTTAAATTTGAGATTTTTTAAACTATTTATAAGATTCTTACTTACTCTGCCATGAATATTGGTTTAGGAAATAGAGACTTACCTGGGAAGAAAGAGAAAATTATTTCAAATTAGAATATATTCAAGAAACATTTATTTAAAAAGAATTATATTATAAGAACTGATTTTTAAGTTACATCCAATAATGCTCTGCTGTTGCAACAGCTGCCTCGATAATTTTGAACACAATTTTTTAAATCTGATAGTAGTAGGTAAAACAACAATATTAGGAGTATAAAAACTAAAATGAGTCCCTTCCGCACTCGTCACATGATTTAGTAACATACGTACATATTTACGGATTGTTGTTTACTTCATTATAAAAGTTTTCGTTTTTACGCTCCGAAAAGAACAACCATTGGTTTTTTAAATTATTAATTTTTTCTTTTTAATGCACATCCTTCGCTTTTTGCACGTCTACATCCTCTTATATTGATATTATTTTACAATTGCAATTAGCAAAGAATAAATTATAAAGTAATATAAACTATGCAATAAAACAATATTTTTAATGTTCCACTATTCCACTGATATGCAAGTATATTCCTCAACCGTTTTTAATAAAGAAATTATGTGTTGCATACTTTTGGGTTTAAAATAAAATATACAATAAAACACCTTACATATACTATGAAACCGTACACGAAACCGACGTGGCATTCGATTTTACCCAGCAAACAATTTGAGTCCGAAAATAGTCTTATATGACTCTTATTTCGAAGCTTTTACACTCACAATGAGTGTGGTCGTTCTTTATGGAGACATTGAGAATCAAAACCAAAATAAGATTAGAGTCATAAGAAAGGGTAAAAAGATTAAAGAACGAGTATGAAAAGAGTAAAACTGAAGGGAAAAATTATCAAAGAAGGATGCTAAAGGAGTCAAAAAGAAAGATTATGTTAGTCGAAAAAGATGAATAAAGTAGTCAAAAGAAAAAAAAAAGCAGGACAAAAGACACAAATATGAGTCACTGTAGCCAAGTATTTAAAAATCATTTACCATTAATTATAGATTTTTTATTTTTCTAAACAATAAATAAATATACACTTAAAGAATTTTGAAATACAAAGCAGAAATATTTTTTATGTTAACTTGGAAAAATAGTAAATAGTAAATAGTTTCTTCCGCAAATCACCACCACATTTCAAAATTGCAAATAGTACTGCCTTTCGAATAAAATTTTGCATTACTCTCAAGCAAATATGGATCATTTGCCGTTGACCCTTCGAAAATTCTAATTAGAAAGACAATGTTAGGAGTTATAAAGGATTTTCCATTAGGGACATAACAATTTCGTATCTTTATATGACCGCACCTTTAAACTTTTTTTTAATGAACTGTCAATTTCAAAAGGTTAGTTAAAGTCAACATTTTCCGCATGGTTAAGTTCACGAACCAGCAACGTTTGGAAATTATTAAAAATTACTACCGAAATTCTGAGTCGGTGGTCGCCATTTTAAGAGCGCTTACTCCAATTTTCGGTCGTAATACCGTCATGTTACCGTCAATGGAGAGCGCTATCGTGTTATGTTGAAGGATTATTTGTGGCCAGAATTGGATGAACTTAATATCAACGATATGTGGTTTCAACAAGACGGTGCCACTAGCCATACAGCATGCGTCACAATAGATTCATTGAAAGGCAAATTCGGTGAACGTGTTCTCTCGAGAAATGGTCCAGTGGAATGACCGCCTCGTTCATGCGATCTAACGACATTGGATTTCTTTTTATGGGGCTATATCAAGACACTGGTCTATTCCAACAAGCCAGCAACTTTAGACGAGCTCAAAGACAATATCAAACGCCAAACTGCCAACGTTCCAGTCGAAATGTGTGCGAGAGTGGTGAAAAATTGGATCCAAAGAATCGATCGCTGTAAACGGGCTCGTGGTGGTCATAATAATAACTGTAATGCTTGCACTACACCCACAATCAATGTGAATTCAATATCTCAAAAAATTCTGTATTTTATTAATAGATAAAATTGTTATGTCTTTAATGGAAAACCCTTTATTTTCGAAAGAGCAGTAATTATCATAAAATAAACATATATATGAAGGTGCTTAGAAAACGCTCTTTAAAAAGAGTATTTCAAGAGTCAAAATTATGAGTTTGCTGGGTAATTTCTCTAACTTTTCCTTTAGTCCCACACAATCATATAAAAAAAAAAAGTTATCCACGACTCGTCAAAAAATAAAAATAAACCATCTTTAATCCAACTCTCTCTCTCGTTGTTGACTAGATTTAACCACAGAAAATTTTTGCACAGTTGTTGACTTATATAAGTGGAACCAAAATCGTACTTACAACCAACTTCAATAAGGCAACGGAAACACCTACTTATCATATTATTTACATGGGTAGTTCCACTCCCACTTATCCAATAATGCCAAAATTCTTCTCTATTAAACTTCCTTTCTTGCTGTGCTTCCCCAATATCTATTACCAAAATACCGCCTTTACTTCTACATGTACACGTTTCAAGCATTTCCCTGATATATTGTTTCAAGTAATTGTTTTGTGTGAAAGGTGCCATGCCCATTTTCTCTAACTCGTTAATTTTTTTCTTGTAGCATTTCACTGGCCAACTCTTAATACTAGAATTTTCCTGGCCAACTGTCAATACTGTATCACAAATAACTTAGGAAATATACTGTATTAAAAATCAGGGTTGCATAGGAGGTGTCACACCCAATAACTCAGGCCATTTTTCTCCCAACAGAATCAGCAAATTATATTTTCGTACTAAATCTTAATACCATACAATAAATGATTTCTGACATATCACATAATGAGAATTCAGGCTAGTGCCCCGCCCTCTTTCGCAATCCCATTCACACTCTTCGGATTTGTCAACCGACGATTTTTTACCAAATCTCAATGCAATATTTTAAATGGTTCTGGAAATATATCCAGAAAAGGCCACCCCCGTGGCCTGATGAATGAGTGCTAGACTGGAGTTCCAGCTGCCTCAGGTTCAATTCCCAAATAGGGATTGTTTTAATAAAATGAGTCACTTCCTTGACTTAGTTCTTAAATGCCCGAAGGACCAGTTCAACGGTTTCGATTCTCAGATAGAGAATTGAATCCACTTTTAAAAAAAAGCATTAGAGTTGTATGGGACGTGCCACGCCTACTTATCAAAATCTCTTCATATATAGCTTGAATTCTTAACTGAAAACACTTGGATGGTGCTGAAATCGTTACTAACCTATCATTCTAAAGTCCTACAACTTTGACATCTGAGGCAAAGTTACTCGTTACCCTCTGGACTCTACTTTTCCGGAGTTATCGGTGAAAATTTTTCAAAAAAATGTTCATAGAAACAAAATGGAAAAGGGGAACATAGAGGAGACTTTTTAAATGAATAATTTTGTATCGAATTTCAAGAAAATAAACTTTTCCATCACCTCAGCATTCCATCATCACCTTGAACTTTGGGGATAAAAATGTCCCCAAAAGGCCCCAATAATAGCTGTCTTAAAATCTGTCAAATTATGATACTTGTATCCTTAAGCCCCATTTAAAAAAGCTCGAAGAACTGCAGTCAGCGGAGCTTGGAAGCCATTCATTTTTGGGAATAAAATCAGTTTTGAATAATTTTGCCGGTGTAAGTGGGCGCATCGTTTTGCTGGAAAAAATTATATTCTCGTATTTTCCTGAAGCTCGGACCTGGTATGTTTCTGGAAGGCTTTTTTCAGCTGGTATTTTGGGATAAATTTAACCACTTTGTCAAACAAAAAAAAAGAGGCAAATCCCTCTTCCTGAATATGGTGCCCCAAGTCATAGCTGATGAAAAATTTTGGTATCTGAGAACATATTTATTATCAATTCGGATTAACTTCAAGATGTCTTAGCTCGCGGTAAATAACTATATATTTTAAACCACTTTTGAATATATTAACTAGAATGGATCATTTATTTACTGTATGGATAATTTTTAACTTTTGTATGAACTCTTGTTGACTTAATATCGGTAACCACTGGTTGTCTAATAGAATCAAGATTGTAAGAGATAAGTAAAAAAGATTTATAAAAATTAAACATTATAGAGCCAATAGCAGTAGCCATTTCTGGCCACTACGAAAAGCGAAGCTAAAGGCAAATTATACATTTTTAAAATAAATAAAGGAAAAATTAAACCACCGTGAGTAGTAAGGTGTAGGTTAACCCTTTGACGCCCGAATTATAATGGGGCTTGATAGAAACAGTTTGTTTTAAAATTATCGTTGCTTAGGTCTTTCACAATCATGACACCAAATTTCTTGCTTCTACATTAATTTGTTTGTCATTTATTAAAAGTTAAAAAAACATAGCTATGAAGCTGTAGACAACCACTGGATAACTCTGTTTCTCTAATTTGTGGTTTTCATATTCTCTTTTCTTTTATAAACATATCTGATAAACAAAATTTGCGCTTAGTAGAATTAAACATATTTTTTTTTAAAAATAGTGCAAAAGATTTTACTACAAAATTTTGTACTTTTGTTTTTTGCTGGATTTCACAGACAAAACATTAAAAAAAATGGCATAAACAAGAAATTTCAAATGTTCGGCAACCAGCAAACGTGAAGAATACCTTACAGAACTGAATGTCAATATTATTATTAGTGAAATTTGTTAAATACCTATTTTATGCCACATTAGAGTGAATGTTGCATATACGCAACATTGGGTATGAAAGAGTTAATAGCAGCTTCTACCTCTGTACATACGAATGGCATTAGCAGCTAACTTTTCCAATATTTTGCCAGAACTGAGTGGATTATAGATTATACTTTGTGTCTAAAATTAACTTTCGGAAACCTTAGGATGTGAATCTACCAAACAAACTACGAAAAACTGTAGTTAATTGGATATCAAGAATGGTTTATCGTGTTACCATAGAGCTAAGCAAATTTAATACACATAGTTTTAAAATACAAAATCTTATTCGAAAATTATCTAAAGTAAAATAAATCTCTATATTGTCTACTATCTTTTCTATTTGTTATTTATTCTTTTATTTTGATTACATGAAATCCACAGAAAACTTCCCTCTTTGCCAATTGGCCAAATCAACAATGTAATCATTCATTGTTTCTCTTGGCAATTGTTCAAGGGCAACTTTGCTCTAAATTAAGATTATTTCCATTATTTGAACACATTTTGCACAACTACATTTTATTTTTAATCTCATTACTTAAGTAGTGAGTACAAAAATAATATTTACTCATGTACATACAATACAAATTACTTACATATATATGTACTTTGAAACGGGGGACAAAAATAATAATCCTACCTTCCTCATGCCAGCCTTCATTGAAATTGTAAAAAGTATACTTTAGTAGAGTTGCCTGGATATTGCGATATTCTTAAAGATATCATTGAGAAATATATGCATACAACAATACAACATCCATAAAATAGAGTAGCCATTTTGTGAAATGAATAAAAACTTGAATTGTTTTTGAGATATAAGGAATTTTTGAGTCGTTTTTTAAAAAATAGTTTTGATCATACAAATGAAAAAAGTGGCAAGAGATGATTTTCACTTAAAGGAGCTGCTTTGAATTTCTCTGCAATTGAGAAAAATATGGGAAAGCAATAATTTTGCAGAATTTTTCTTTTAGAAGAATATAAAATTTTGAATGGCAACTCTATTTAATACTTTCGTCCAGCAGCACAGTCACAACACCAGCAAATAAAAGCAAGTACCATTGCAAATATTTACGCAATGAGCTATTCAAAAGCAAATACAAATAATACACATAAAGCAATTGAAATCATCACAGAAATCAGATGGACGGACGCACAAAGACCAAACCCAAAAATAAATGTAAATAAAATTAAAAAAAAATAAAATAAAAAATAAAAAAGTAAATATAAATTCATTCTGCTGCCAACAATAAATGAAACGAAGCAATAAATCCCATTTATGATTTTTGTGTTCAGATGCAATTTTGAGATTTTGAGATTTTTGCGATTTGTATGCGTTTCTTTTGCCATTGCCAGAATGGATTGAGTGAGTGAATGGAGCAAGAACAAGATTATACGTATGTCTGTCTGTCTGTCTATACATAAGTACATATGTATATGCACATATACAAATATATACCTATAACCGTCTGTTGCTCATCGAAACATGCTCCGTCTTTCTGTCTGTATATCTACTCTTCTGAACCTCTGCCAGTCTGTCTCTCTGTCTGTGTGCTGCAATTCTTCGGTCTGATTCTTCAACTGCTAGCATGTCATTATTATTATTATCATTATTATTTATTTGCGTATAGTCTTTATTGTTTGAGAAGCTGTATTCTGGTTCAAGTATATTCGTAATTCTACGCACTAAATGTTGATATCTGCATCTGCGTATCTTTGTATCTCGATTTCTTCGTGTAAAAGCGTAGAAAATTGCAAATTGTTTGGTTTTGTTAATATAAAATAAAGTGCTGAAAGAGATATGAACTTTTTGCATATCTCAACTGAAATTGCTTTTGCTTTTTATTGTTTATTTTTATTTGTGTTTTGTTTTTGATAATTTTCCTTCCTTGGCTGAGACTGGCTTGTGTGGTCAATGTTAGTCGAGGTTCAAGTGTGAAATCTTTTGTTTTGTTGCATTGTTTTTTGTTTTCTTTTGTTATCTCATTCCTCTCATTGTATCTTAGCTCATCGTAAATGCTGGTTTTATGTTTGACGATTTGCATGAAATTGATTTCAATTTAATTTGAATTTAATTGAATTGTTTATGATGGTGCAATTCCATTACTGTTGACAGAGTTGGGGTTATGGTAATGTAGGGTGTGTGTGTGTATGTATGTGTATCAGCAATTGTAGACGCTTTTTATGGAACTGCGATTTTTATATTTTTGCTATAAAATAAATTATCAATATCAGTCACACGATTAGTAGAGAATGATGATTTCAGCACTTGAGCGTTCACTTTAATAAATACCACCATGATCAAAAAGTTCCCGGAATAACCACAGTGTGGCGCTCCCATCGTTCCGATTTGAGTTCTGTTTTTTTTTGTTAAGTTGGTGCATCTGTTGTTGATATTCTCTCTAAATTTTAGCGTCGTAGCTTGACATTTGCAAAAGTTACGTAGCCAAAAGTACATCTACTTTCGTGTGTTGGCGATTTTTTACAATTTTATTAAATTGAACTGCGTAAAAAACGGATTTAATGGTGCGCGAACGTTGGAAATATTAGAAAAGTGTTTCGGCAGCGATTCTCTAAAGAAACCGGTCGTTTAGCAGCGGCACGAGCGGTTCAAAAGTGGTCGTGAGTCAATCGAAGATGATGAACGTAGTGGCAGACCATCGACATCGAAAACCGACGAAAACTTTGAAAAGTAAAAGAAATTTTGGTCAATAACCGCAAATTAACCATCAGAGAGTATTATTTGGGCATTATGAGGCATTTGCGTGAAGCAATTCGCCGAAAGAGACCAGAATTGTGGACAGAAAACTCGTGGATTTTGCCTTAATGATAACGCACCGTCACACTGTGCCATCATTATTCGTAATTTTTTGACGAAAAGTGAAACAAATACCATCCAACAACCACCGAATTCATCTGATTTGGCTCCCTGTGACTTCTTTATGTTCAATCGAGTTAAAAAACCATTACGGGGAACGCGTTTCAGCAGCCGAGAGGATGCACTCGCAGGAAGCACTGATGGACATACCGAAAACCGAATATAAAAAATGTTTCGAGGATTGGATCAAACGCAAATAAGTGTGTTGCAGTCGATGGGGATTGCTTTAAAGGGGACAATATAGATTTAGATGAATAAACTTGTATTTTTAATTTTCTGAATAAATTCCGGGAACTTTTTGATCAAGGTGGTAAGTAAAATAACTAATAAGTAACACCAATAAACGCTTAAGCGACTATCAAGCAAGTACTTTCCAAAAACTCCTATTTTGCCATTAAATCTTCCAGGGTTTTGCACATCAATTTAATGATCAAATTAATAAAAATATAAATATTTAAAAAAATTATATAAAGTAACTTGGAGAAATTGGAGATTTCACATATTTTCCGTGATCGCTTCAAGTCTTTCAATGTCTAGAAAATAAATTTGTTCAAGACCATCATAAGTTCAGGGAATATGCCTATTCAGAGATGAATCAAATGAATGTAATGAATACGCACAAATACGGATTCATTTTATCTCTAATAAATTTAATCCCAAGTAATCTCAAAGTATTGACCTTATCACTGAGATAGTGTTTAAAAACCTATTTCTAATATCACATTCCTATTTACCGCAATGCTCGATAGACGCTATGGCCTCCCAGGTAGCAATGTTTCCAAAGCCTGGATAGGACCGACTCAAATGTTTTCGTATATAAACCCTTAATCCTCTTACTCATTCTATCGAAACTATTCGTTAGACAATTACTCGCTAAGATGTAGGGTTTGGTATGAAGGGTTAAACTAAAATAGCAAACTGATATTACTCAGGGCCGCCACCACCATATAGGTGAAATAGGCGGCCATGATTTTGGGGAGCGGAATTTGAAGCGATTTATTTTTTAAGGAAAAAATAAAAGTTTGATAGTGAAAAGCGAAAAATAAGACAACAAAAATATAAATCTAGAGCAGTGGTTCTCAAGTGGTGGGGAGCGGCCCCTAGGGGGGCGTAGTCAGAATTTAAGGGAGGCGCGGAGACATTTCTATAAAAACAAATATTTGTGTAGTCTGTAATGCATTGCAATCATAATATTTAGTTTTTAATAAAATAATTCTCTTTTATTTTATATTATGCGTTAAAATATGCACTTTAAAATTTCTGAATATTTATTAAAAAAATTAAATCGAATGTGAAATATCATTTTTTGTGTTAAATTAATTATTTGTATATTTTTGTAATAAAATATTAATACGAGTACGTATTTTTAATTATAAAAAAAAAAAACAAAATATTGAAAAGAGTATTTAAAATAATAAATTACCATTATTCTTGTCTGTTTCTTTTCCTTCATTTTTTTCTGGTGGGTTTCTTGACTGCCTTTTACACAACATTGATATTAAAAATCACTTCAGAGAATGATTGATTCGATTAATTAATTTATTGGTTAGTTTTTGCTAGCGATATTCCAACTAAAACCTCACTAAAACTTCACCATCCTAGTTTTCCTCAAGAGAAACTTCAACTACTAGACAAGTCTACTAGTTTTGTTTATTCTTAACACAGACTAACCAGAGTCTCCTCCAAACTAGACAACAACTAGATATTTTCCCAGGCGGGTATGATTTTAGTTATGAATAGTAAACCAGTACAAAAAATGTTGTGTGAAAATCAAAGCGGGGGAGGCGCGGGCGTGGCACTAATTCAAAAAGGGCAAAGAGGGGGGCGCAGGACGAAAACAGTTGAGAACCGCTGATCTAGAGTTAATGAGGCGGCACAAAGTCAGACCTACTCACAACACTACAGCTCTGGATATGTATTTTGGGTTAACTCAAATTAAATGAGGAGTTGTGCAGCATATTTTTGATTTAAAAAGACAAAACCAAAAATCCTTTGTTTCAGTGAAAGCTTGATGAAGCCCTGTCCTGAATTCGACAATGTGAATTGTTTGTACAAAATTTTTTTGACCATCTGCTCGCCACGATGGTCCACGGTTTTTTTTCTGTGACCTAGCTTGTCGTTTTCTCTCCGATGATAACATCTATTGACAAATTATTTTAGAAATCTGTTTAAAAGGAAAACGAGAAGTTGAAGTGAAAAGCTTTCTATGGAAGAGAAAAAGTTGTATATCCCTCTAGTTAAAATTATGACGATAGCTCGCTTGGGGCGTCAAAATTTCTTGAGCTGGCACTGTTATTAGCACCAAGTATACATAAGTTTCTAGAGCAGGTATGCCTAATGTCAATATATGCAATTTGTGCGATTGTGTTGGGTACGCGTACGATCTATGCGTGGAAATAAAAATAGAAAAAACTAAATTTTTTTACACCATTTATTAAACCATTTATTAGACCAAGAACTTGTCAGATCTCAAAATGATTAAACATTCCTAAACAAAAATTAAAGTATTAAAACATTTCAATTCCATAGGCAAATTGATTTTATCTTGAAAAATAAATATTTGTACATAAATGAAAATGACAATCAGTGTATTTTGAGCTCAGTTAATATTGGTTTGATTTTAACAGCTTGCGGCTTTTATTATTATCTCTTTATATGATAGGAATTTTTATTTATGAGGGACAAAGAGACAAAGACACACTTAAACTACAGTTTGATTAACTGATGAATTAAATAATATTGAATCATTAAAAAATTTTCAATATTTTGGTTTGACATTTTTCAAATACATAAGTACCGACTTTCAATTTCATTTCAATGTATTTTTTTAATTTTTTATTATTTTAATTAATGTGAATGTGCAACAGTATCGATGAATATCTAAATACATATCTATATATGTGCGGTATGACTTTCTGTATAAAATGTTGGTTGTCATGTGCCTGTCACCATAACAAACAGATGCAGACACAAACACACAAATCTATACACATAGCTACTTATTTACCTATACCCGTATATAGAGTGCACTTATAGTAAAGCTTAATTTTCATGTCATTTTTATTTCAAACAAATTAGAAAAAAATAAACTTTTTATATGCTTACAAAGTTAATTTCAATTTAATCAATATAATTGCTCGTGTTTTTTGTTCCTCTTGTTGTTGCAGTCATTTTTTGTTTACTTTTTTGTGTGTTTATTAACTTTTTATTTTTTGTAATTAGTATTTTATGTTCACTGGCACTCCTTAAAAATTTGTTGGGGCTTGCTTGTTCTTTTTTTTTTTTTTGTTTGGGGAGAAAATTGAAATTTAATTACTATGTTCAAGTGAATTTCAGTTGAGAAATTAGGAAAAAAAATTTTGTATTATCTTATGGCATCGGTCGTACTCGCCATCGCCCCCAACTTTTATCTTGTGAATGTGCGCTTGCATTCTTACGCTGCTTACTTAATTAATTTCAACTTTGTTCGTTTAATGAATACTTTTCATTCACAGACAAAAATTCCGCAGGTAAATATTTTCTTTCAGTATTTATTTTATGCTGTAGATGTTTTTTTTTTCTAAATATGCACATATTTTTTGATAGTTTGTCACGCGATTGCGTGCCGCTTTATTATTATTATTGTTGTTGCTATTAATCTTAACATTTTATGTACGATTGATTTCTTGTTGCAGCAGCCTCCTTCAGAAAGTGTTTAGATCGCTGACACCAAACACCAATACCTGAACACCTGAAAACACCATCACCGCAGCATCACGCAAGAAGTGTTCAACATTATGTTTCTTCATACTTTTTTTTTTAGAAATCAATATATGCAATATACACCCAACAAAAATTATTGGTTAAAATAAATAGATTGGGTCAAGCTCTCTTAAATTGTTCAATTTTTACAATGATGATGATAGCAGTTAAAAATCTGAACCTGCCGCAATATTGAACAAGATAATTTTTCAAAAACTTTGTTAAGATCATACTATAGTGATATAGTCTAGTGTCAGCGTGAACGATTATTAACTTAGGAGAGCCGGGAAAGATTTCCGGAAAGTACTTAATCGTGCCTTTTTCTTTAAAATTATTTTTCATATTATTTATAATTTTCAACTATCATCAATAGCCTAAAAACCTCATCAAAAATTACTGCTCCGTTACGATTGAGCTTTATGTTTCTTTTTCTAGAAGAGTGTGCAAAAGATCATTCACGAAGGATTGTAAATATTTTACAACGCGTTAACATTCTTTAAAAATTTAAAGCGATCGAATGAATGAAAAATAGCCTTAAACAAAAATGAAAAAAGGCCCCAAAAAATTTGTATGGAAGCAACAAAACCAAACTTTAAAATCATAAATTTTGGGTACGGTTTAACCCATTAGGCACCGTAGAAAAATCGGAGAAGACAGCGCAAAACCGAATACGGATTCATATTGTCTGACCCTCATTTTTTGTTACAATTTTTGATCAAAACTGACATTTTGTGCCTCGAAAGGTTTGAACTTTCATGGGTCACCGATGACCCAGTGCCCTCAATGGGAATTTTTGACAACTATATTTTTATCAGATATTTTTTTAAAGAAAAAGTAAAACCAAGTCCAGATTCGTATTCTTCGGCCGCTATTTCATTGTAAAAAAGTTCGTAAAATGTTTCCGTTGAAGATTTTAGGGTCACCGGTGACCACCGGTGTAACTTATATTTCAAAAAAAGTAAACAAAAATTTAAAAATATGTTTTAGTAAATACTTTTTTCTTACAATTTGGATAAATTTTGTAAAAATTTAAAGCGATTGAAAATTAACAAAAAAAAAAACAATTTTTTCACTTTGATCCGCTACAGTACCGTTACCAAAAAAATATTTGCATTTTTAATTGAAATTAAAGAACCATCAATTTTCTTTCCAAAAACCTTAAATTTAAAAAATTTTAATGGATAGTTTTTAAAAAATCGCAAAAATTAATCTTGTAACACCGGTGTCACCATGGTACGGAAAGGGTTAAATATGATTCAAATTATTTCACACGAGTTCGCTGCTTGTATGGTTTAAAATACTACAGAAAACTGTCAATATTTTTTGAGTGATTGTTTTTACATCAACCCTATCTCACCGTTCCATACCCTTTTCCGGGATTTCCGGTTCAAAAACCTTCACAAATTTTCAGGTAGGTGATAATAATCCTAATATTTGGGCACTTCTTCACTTTTTTCAGTAACATTTTTGACAAAGGATACATGTCATTGTTCCAAGCCATGTACCTTATATGAAAATATTTAGAAAAATTTCAAATTATTCGCAAAAAAAAAAAGTTCAGGGAAGAGTGGATGGTTGGTGTTAAAACAAAAAATGTTCAGCTTTTTATAACGAATAACTTTGCCTCAAACGTTAAGGTAGAAATATTCATTCTCATAGATTCAATCAGCTTCTGACTTTGAACTCTCCATAAAAAAAAAAATAAAAAAAATAAGACGTAGAAGTCTCTATGTATTTTTGTAGCAATTGATCAATGCCCTCTTTAAAAAAATCGGTTAATCGTCGGAAAAATCATCAAGTTCTGATTTGTGGCTCTGTGATTTCATGGCACCATTGATTTCTATGTGTTGCAAAGGAAATATAATTTTCTGGCAAAATGTACTCATTTCCTTTATGTCAAATCAAAGCCCCTGTTGTGGTTATCCCACTAAATGGTACCAGAGCAAAGATCTTGAAGTATTAAATTCAAGGTTTTTCGCCACTATTCAATTCAAGGTTATATAATACCGAAAAATTAGTGCAAAATATTTTTATTTTGGAGCAGACCAATCTACTAAAGGAAACGCTTGGGAGAAGTTTAAATTTGATAAAACCTCCCAAATTCCTAAATTGTTATTTTTGATTTTTTTCTACACTTTTTTATTGGGTGTATTTAAAACTTGAAATGTATTTAAAAAATATTTATCAAAATTAGTTTCCTAACTTAAAAATTTTTTCACAGGCCCCTGCCTAACTTCACTAACTACACAGTATTAAATTTCAATACGAAAGTGAAAAATGCTAAATATCTTCAAGCAAAAATTAAAAAAAAAAAAATTTGAAGAAAATTGAAAATTTTTCGCACCTAAGTTTGATTCACTAGAAAAAAAAAATAGAGAAAATTTCATGCTCATTCAAGCAACATAAAAAAAAAATTGCAACAAAAGTAAACGAAGCTCAAATCCTGCATGAAAAATTAAACTTCATCACTTTTCACCAAAAATAAAAAAATAAATAAGTGGAAGAAAACGGAATTCGTTGCATGCAGCCAAAGTAGGTGGACAGTGAGAAATAAATTTGTGTGTACATTTCTTTAATAAAATAAAATAAATGAAACAGCGCGACAGGAGAATAAGCAGCAGCAACAACAAAATAAACAAAAAGTAATAATAATAATAATAATAACGATGCGTGTATGTATGTGTAACTTGGTTATTTGCATGAATGGGTGAATATACTCGCATACATACACACACATCGCATATATTCATTCGAAAAGCAACGAAAACGTTGTAAATGAAGCGTCAAATGAATCACACTCCTGAGGATGCTGCATATGGCTGAATGCAGCAGCGGCACCAAAATACACTTGAGATTTATTCACACGCATCGAAGGAGTTCCTCGTTTTTCGTTTCTGTTGCTTCATTCTCAGTTGCTCTCAGTTGCTGTTGCTGCGATTCCATTGTAACTACAATATATTTTATTTTTTATTTGTTTGTTTTTGTTGCTTGTTTGTTTGTTTGTGGTGTGGTACTATATACTACAATATGCTGAAGTTCAAGTGTTTGTTGCTTTGTTCATAGTTGCCACGTATTTGTTTTGCTTTTGCTGTTGTTGTTAATAGTTTTTATGTTTATTTACAATGGTGTATTTTTAAATAAAAAGATGCTGTGTTCATAATGTTGAATGTTGCTGCCGCTGATGCTTTTTGTGGTTCCTGTTTACTGTGAAAACTGTATGAAACTATTTTAATTTCAATAGAGATTTATTTAAAAAAGAGTGAACCACGGCTTCCTAACACTAATTCTATTTAAACTTATCTCCCCCTCACCCTTCATTAGCACATACTGATAATGCAGCGTATTTAGTTAAAAAACAACCAGGAAGTGGTGTGGATTCCTCTTTAATTTTTATTGCGTTTTTGTTGCCCACTGTACTTTTGAAAAAAGTAAAACAGTTCATGATACTTTTCAGCCTCAGCAAAACATCATAATATCTCAAAACGAAGCAACAATATTCTCAATATTACAAATTTGTTTTTCCGATGAAAGGATTTATGAGCTTCATTTTACAACACTGAACAGAACTTTGAAATATACTTAGTATATTAGGGCCAATAATAAACACTTTAATGCTAATATCAAATCAATCTTGCTATAGATTGATATATCTTGATATACCTCAATGAAGAAGGAAACCCTACAGATCTCTGCACAGTCATAAAGGTCAATGAAAAACTCTTAACCCATATCGTCCCGGTACTAGATGCCATGATCTAATGTGGAAAATTTTCAAAACGCAATATCTCTTCAAAACGAAATTTTAGTACTTAAAAAAATAAAAAAAAATGGTTTCCGAGTTTTAGAGGGTATAGTAGTTTTTGACGTACCCCAAGAAAATAAGGTGACCAGGTATAAAAAAATAAATAAAAATATATCTACGCCTTATCATAAGCAACAAGTATTCCCTTGGATCAAATGTATTTAACACAGTATTTTAGAAGTTAATATAAGTTAACAGAAAAAATGCATTTTTGTTGAATTTTTTTACAAAAGTTTGGTTAGCTGTAGCCTCAGAAAAATGATGTTATAATTTCCACATCAAGTTTGTTATTATATCTAGGCGAATTTCTCATTTCAATGCAAAATAATTAATTTTACTATTTTTTGTTGATTTTCAAAACCACTTTCCAAAAAAGTATGTCTGTTCACCTGGCCGTGAAGTCAGGTCAAATACAATATTTTTAAATTATCTAAATGCAATTTTAAAGTCAGTATATATAGAAATATTAAACAGTGATTACTCTGGAGAAAAATTTATAAATGTATTTTTGACGAATTTTCAAATTTGTTCGCGCTGTTCGATTAATCTAACATTGGGACGATATGAGTTAATAATAATAACACTGTGCTACACAGAAAATTTGGAGAAACTCTGACGATTTGTTATGAAGTGTCACATGGGGAAGGGAGAGTTCATCAACTGCATTACGTAACGTCGATTTTATACGATCAAATTTAGATGAGTTCAAAATTACACGACCTTATGAAATGAATTTTTTCATTTACATTTGATGAGAGGTCGCATTCTTTAAAAAAGCGGACTTGTAGTCCGCCACTTCTCCACTTCTGTTCATCGCATCGAGTAAAATAAACAACCATTTTAAAGGTATTAAAAATCTCTATATTTGTGTATTATTAGTTGTAAAAATTGTTTCAGAAAAGTATTTGTTATTAACTATTAAATAATTGAAATTCAGTTTACTATTCATTCGCGATGCAATAAAAAATTAAAAAAAATACTATCGTATTCCTCGGAAAATTTCCTATAGAAAACATATTTTTTCAGAGTGGTAGATTCATATTGGCTATATAAAATTCATTAATTACGACGGAAGAATGCGCTTCGCGACGCGTAACGTGGCATTGGGCGAATTCAGAATACATTCAATCACTACGCATCACTAAGTTGCGGAGGCTAAGAAGTAAATACAATGAAAATATAACATTCGGCTGTTATTAATTCAATAAATTCTTCAATCTGCGTTACATTAAAAACTTTCTGTTGTAGTAGTTATAAAATATTCTTAAGAATAAATTGATCCAATTAACCTTTACATTATTAATGATTTTCTAACGAATAAGCATCCAAATTTTTCTATTACATAATTTTTTTTAACAAATTTTGAAACTTTATATAGCCAATATGAATCTACCACTCTGAAAAAATATAGAGATTTTCAATACCTTTAAAATGGTTGTTTATTTTACTCGATGCGATGAACAGAAGTGGAGTTATCGCGATTTAAAAAAGGCTATAATCGGCGAATCATGTAAACTTTACCTCTCTATATTTTCGAAAATAGTGATAGAAAAAAATGGCGGACTTGTAGCTTATTTTGTATAGGAAACGCGTAAAAAAATTTGAAGCAAATCAAAAATGTTGACCAATAAAAGTGTTCGATTTGTAAAAGAATGAGGCATTGGGAGACTTCGTAATTTTCACACTCAAACTTGAATCCTTTGAAAGAGTTGATGATAGTAGCAATTTTATACCATTTCTGTTTTGATTTAAAGTGAAGTTAAATGCCCATTCACTACATCCTTCCGTTTCAGCCTTTCCAAGTAATAACTTTTACAGCCATTACTTACTTTCAAATTACATACACTGCAATGCAACATTACAGTGACTGATTTGAAGTTATCATCACGGTACAATGCTGATAAGCAGCTATTGTTCAGAGTCGGTTACATTCTAAAATAGTAGGGTATTTAATTATATCTACGCCTGTGATAAATTTTTATATGTAACTTCAACTGTAAATTATGTGCAAATGTAATGCACACTGTGAAAAGAGATAACACACACACACACAAATACACAGAAAAAGTGATAGTACCTTTTAGTAACTATTACGGGCATACTCCACTTACTTTTCACTACTATTTTTTTAAGTCGAACTGAACTGAGCTGAACTGACGACTGCCGGAAACTCATTAGTGCAACTATAGTGTGCAGTAGAAAGCAGAAGAGGAACAAAAGCGAAAAAGCTGAATAAAAAATATGAAATACATGCAGAATATGATGATTCTTTTTTCGCTTTCGGATTTTTCTCCTACTTTTTTTAACCTATTATTACTATTTTTTGTATTGTTCTTTTGCTATTTTTTTGTTTTTTTTTTGCTCTCTGTGTGTGGTGGCTACAGGTTGAAAAGTTGCCAAAGCGATTTTATGCTTAACGAGTTGCGCGCATATTATGTTTTTGTGGGCATGAAGCGCGCCGCAACTCAGATACACACAGACATTATCAGGTTGCCGCCAGTTGCTGTCGCCGATGCAACAGCAGCATTAAACATAAGCATGGCAATTCAGTCATGACAGACATGGCAGCCGCCTGATGTCAACGCAAAAGTCTAACGAAAAAGATGCAAAGAAAAAACAAGCAACGAAAACAGAGGGGGCTGCGAAAATAGTAGTAGAAAAAGGGCGTTAAATGATGGGCATGAGTTGACATGTAGTCTCCAGCGCCATTAGCGTTAAGACGCGTTGAAAGCCAAAAGCATCTACTGCTCGCCGGCCGGCATTAAGGGAATACAAAATGTGAAACAGAACTCAGAAAAAAAAGGTATCATTTCGAATTGTCTTGTTGTAGTTGTGGCTGTAGTTAGTGGAAAAAGTATGAATGAAAGATAGTATTAAAGTGGAGTGGAAATGCAGCGGTAGCAGAAAAAAAAGCGCAACAATTTATAAAACACTTTCAGGCGCTACGATTCACTTTGACGCAGCGGAAAATATTGTTTCACACAATAACAGTTTACTTTTTTCCATTCCTTTTCCTTTTTTTCGACTATGTTTTTTTGTTTTTTATTTTATTTTTTTTTTTTGAAATAGTACTCGTTAATGCATTTGTGCAGAACATTTATTTTCCGCTTTACCGTAAAAGTAGTTTTAATTTTTAAATTGAATGCATTTAATTTTGTAATTTAATTTTAAATGCAAAACTTTTGCACTCAAAGCTAATATTGCTGTAATTTTTGTTTGGGAAAGTAAATGTGCTAAATACTTAAAAAATAACAACAACAACAAAAAGTAGCACAACAGCAAAGCTTTAAATCCCAGCAACATTCAATGTTACCACCTCCTCATCTACGAGTATATGAAAAAAGTTTTTTTGTGTCACTGACCTAAAAATCATGTAAGCCTCTGATTAAATCATAAATTCGCAGTCACTTGGTCCAATGAAAAGCCAAACCAAAATAGCAAACATCCAGCTATGAGTGCAAACAGAAAACCAAACATACAGACAGATTTTAGCTGCATTTTCCGCACTAGGAATACAAGTAAATGAAATTATCAGATAGTCTGGATACAACTGCGCAGCAAAGTTGTAAGAAGAAAATGTGTGGAGGAAAACAAGACTTCGCCATCAACACTGCGGATGTGGCATTCACAAATGTATGTAAGCTACTACTACTACTACTAAATACTACGGCTCTGATGCTATTGCTGCTGCATTATAATTTGACATCTGCAAATGTTGCAGAAAACTTATGCTTGTTTATAGTCATGTAAGTAACCAGGCAGGCAGGCAGGCAGCCAGGCAACTTCAATGAGAGGGATTAAAATTTTACGCCAACGGCCATATGCAGCAGCAGCAGCAGCATATTTGACAGCTGTGAAATCTTTATTTTTGAAGTTTCTTCATCCTCACTTCAAATTTCTTGTGCTTATTTTTATTTTTTTTATTTTTTGGGACAAACTTTTCGGATGCAGACTCTGCCGTTAGGCATAATTTGTCATTCGGGCATGTGTCTTAATGGATAACATTACTACACTCACTACTTTTTCTTGTCTTTCCTTCTCTTTCAAGTTTATAATACTTGCATGTCTTTTGTAAGGGTTTCCAAGTGATACTATGTAAATATGTAAATTCGGTGAAGTTAACTTTTTGCCAAAGGGCATGGTTGTTATAAAATAGATTTGTGTAGCTACACATAAGTGTAAATTTAATTTAGTTTTGTGAATTTAATATCATATTCTTTTTTAAAATGTATGTAAGTTATGTTAAGGATGCAAGAAAATTTATTTTTACTGAAGATTTAACAGTCCGAATGGAATTTATTTAGCTCCCTTCAGAGAGCTAACTATTATTTATATTGAAATTAATCCTAACCGTGTTCAGAAACCACCAGGTGATTAAAAAATAAATAAACTGGAAAATTTATAGAAAATAACATGAGTCGAAGATTCCTGGGAAATCATATTACAATATTACATCTCAGTGGACATTTATTAAATTTTACAGCACACCTTCAGCACGTCATGAACTTCACCATAAAATTTGATTGTATCTGTAAGATTATTTAAAGTTTCTTTTTCTAGTATAAAAAGTGCTTCAAATCTAGCAATAGTATTTTTGCGATTTGTGAACCATTCTTTGAATTCTGAAATGTGAAAATCGAGGATAGTAAAAAACAGTTATTTTTTAATAAGGTAATGTGGGGTGAGTTGAGACATGTTTTGGGCTTTTGCCAATATGTGTGTAAGAATGAATTATTTTCCATTGGCATAATTTGATTGATACAAAAAAATGTAATTTTTGAGTTTGAAACATGATGGGGTGATATGAGAAAATAGAATAGAATTTCGATATAAATTACGCGAAATGTTTATTTAATGATCAGAAATGGCTCACACATAGCACAAATCTAAAATCAGAAAGACTTTAATGGATCAAACGTCGCGACCTCTAATGGCTACATTCTATGACGGAGAGAGAGAAAACATAACATAACATTATTGACAGCCAAGACTATGGCCTCAATGGACAAGTGAGACGTGTGGTTGTCGAGTATCAATAAAACGGGATTTTTGTTGGTCGATGTATTATACGCGATGAAATGGCGCTGAACGCAATGAAATCATCTTGGGACATCCAGCCGCTTCCATTTGCATATCCAACTGCATTCAGTGTAGCTTCATTCATGAAATCTGAACGCATATTTTTTCTGGGGAAAATATAGAAAGGCGGAAGATATGGCCGTCAGCGTTTATTGCAATTGACATGGTGACGTTACTGCCTCTTTCCTGAGATGCAACTTTTCCCACTAATTTCGAGCCAATAAGAGCTACAGTTTTTTTCGGTTTTGATGGAACAGTAGGAAAACGGGTTTTCTGACATGATTACTAAAAATTAAAAAAATTCAATAAAAATCACTTTATATTGAACAAAATAATGAAGAGGCGCATAAAAATTCACACAACAGCGCCACAATGACTTTCATGTCGATTTTCAAATCACCCCATTTTTTTCTCATATCACACCGAATCTCCATTTTTGTTAGTAGCTGATCATACGGGCACAACGCTTGCCTGAAAGACAGAGATAGGGCGATGTTACACGATCAATGTTTTGCTGTCAAACAATGAAATTGTTGTTGCTTTGAAAAATGAACACTGAGCAAAAGAGAGGATGAACACATTTCACTTCAAACTTTTTTGCTGACGGAGAAAACCTACATCACTTCAAATAAAATGGGGATGCCGAAGATACACTGTTGTATTTTACTGGAAAATACTAATATTTTATGGAAAATATTACACTTTTTATTAACTTATAAATACATTTTTTTTTCTTTGCCACCCTTTGCGTTGTTTGGCTTTTGTTTGTTTGTGAAAATGAGTGCTGTTTAAAAAATTACTTTATAATTTTTATAAAAACATGGTAATTCAATGGCAAAGCAACAAAGTGGCGAAGCTTATTTTAATAGTTCGCAAATTTTAAAAATTATTTTTCTGTGTTTTTCATATATAAATGCAATATTTTTTGTATAATTTGTTGCTATTTCTACCGACATTATCTCATATTGTCATTATAATTATTTTCCATCCAATTCCATTCCAATTGTTGAATTTTCATTCACTCCAAAATACAATTAAATACTTTTTAGTTGGAAAGACAAAGTTGCAGATAAAAGTATTAAAAAATAACATTCAGCAAAAAACTGATAGTGTAACAGGGCATCAAACAAAACGATGAAAAGAGAGTAAAAATAGAAAACATTGACAGCAAAACATTGACCGTGTAACATCAGCCATAGAAAAAATAGGTAGGTTGAAAAATACAGGCCAGCATCTAGCTCTTTTTTACTTCTTATTTGTTCTACCTCTCTCATTGCGGTAGGCGTTCATGCTTGCGCCCGTGTGAACAGCCACTTAGAATATAAGAGTCATAAAAAAAATGCATATAATAACGAGCATTTCTCAACAATATATTTACCTTTATCGGAATGTGAAAAAATATCGATTTCGGAACGCCAAAAAACTCAAAACAAAACTTTGGAAAATTGAAATTACATTTTTTTCACATGGACTTAAATAATGCGTGCACACAACTAATCATTCCATGTTACGACGCTTCAGTAGCAGTCATTTTAACAAAAATATTAACAATTCCCAAATCACCCCACTTTACCCTACTCTATTGACTTCAGCTGAGGAGGTTACCTTCCAGCTGTTCTTTTTAATTTTTCTTCAACTTCAATGCTCTCTGACAGTAATTTCGCTTCTTAAAATATCTCTTTGTATGTCATCAAAATCATTTTTCCGAATATTTAAAAGTTTCATAACGGTGTCATGCGCTAAATCATGGTAAATTAGATCCATAATTTTCAAGGAGAGTATAAATTCAAAATCACTAAAATTTTTAAATATTTTTGCGTCTGTCTCAAGTATTTATCATCTGTTTTCTCTAATGATTCATACGCAAAAGGAAACAGGCAAAGAAAATCGTTTAAAGCTTCATATTTTGCGACCCAACTGATGGATTTGCCTCTATAGTTTCTCTTAAAATTGCACTTTTATGGCGTATTACAAAATTTATAAATTTTTTCTATTTCCAATTTCGAATTGGTGGTAAGTTGCTTGCTGCACAGCAAGCAGTATGCCTCACAATGAATATACAATGCATACGCGGGCATAAATTGGACGTATTATTACCTGAACACATTTGAAAATCGCTGATATGTTCTTCGCGTCATTATAACCTTGGCCAGCCAGGAAGCTGATGTCTAGTCTAAGTTCTTGTAGATTCGATATTATCAAATGAGTAAAATCTAAACCTTTTTAAAAAACAATTTATTCCTCACATATAGTAGGTAAGTATTTTAATGACAGATATACCCTTGGTCGAAATAGTTAGATAAATCTTCAGAAAATTTTCTTGCAAAATGTTCTTCTGAATCTTGTCAAAGTTAACATATCGTACACAGAGCGTTACCTGTTCTTACGATCTTACGTCTTTGGTTTCATCAACCAATATTGAAAAAAAATTGTCCAGAATTAACTAAAAGCAGCATCGATTATTTCATTCTGGATTAAAGGACTTGTATATGACAAACTGAGAGGAAAAGCGGGTTAAAATTTATATAAGAGCAAAAGTGAAATAATTTAGTGTGTCAGTGCAAGAATGGCATAAGTAATACGGTTTAGGGTGAAAATAAAACGCCTTAAAAGTAAGAGCAAAAATGGTTTAACAATTCTTTCAGAGCAAGAACAGCATAGTTTTTTATTCGTTTCACTTTTGCTCTGAACATATTTCGTTTTGCTTTTGCTCTTAAGTAAAATTATTCCATTTTTTCTGAACGTAGAAGTTATACCACTTTTCCTCTCAGCCTCTCAAATGAGGACGATTCGGTTTTATATCACTTTCGAATGATAAATGACAGACTGAGAAGCGGGCTAAAATTTATATAAGAGCAAAAGTGAAATAATTTAGTGTGTCAGTGCAAGAATGGCATAAGTAATACGGTTTAGAGTGAAAATGAAACGCCATAAAAGTAAGAACAAAAATGGTATAACAATTCTTTCAGAGCAAGAACAGCATTGTTTTTTATTCCGTTTTCGCTCTGAACAAATTTCGTTTCACTTTTGCTTTGAACATATTTCGTTTTGCTTTTGCTCTTAAGTAAAATTATTCCACTTTTTTCTGAACGTAGAAGTTATACCACTTCTCCTCTCAGCCTCTCATATATTGTTCGTTCCTTTTCACATTCCAAATAGTTGCTAGAGAAATGGATCACCCAAAGCTGTATACATTAAAATAGAGCTAAAGTTATATTCCTGAACTCCACTAAAACCTTCTTCCATAGTTATGTTTGTGGTATTAGTATAGCTCTATCACAGGAGACAGGCGCTTTCTTCATTTCCAACAGCGTCAATGTGGTATTTTTTTTGTTGGTGTTTTTTTTAAATTTATATTTGTAAAAAAACTACAATAAATAAATCGAACATTAAAAAAAAGGAGAAATTCTCCTCCTATCTACGCTACTGGTGAGCATATCTCAACTATAAAAATTACGTCGTTACAATATTTTTTAAATTTATTTAGGCATACTGAGTCAAGTGGTGAATTACACTATTTGGGATGTTCCGCTTCCATCTCATTCTTCCTACTCTTCCTTTGCCTCACTTCCCCTTATTCAATTCCCTCAACAGTTAAAGTTAAAATTGCTACAAGTTTGTGTGGCTGAGAGATGCGGGGTATCCAACCAACCCAAGATTTTGACACATAAATTTTTTTTTGCATTGTTCTTTTCAAAAGCTGTTTGGAATTTGATGTATTTCAATTTGAAATTAATCTGTAACCTTGAAAATTGTCAATACTTATTTGTATGGCAAATTCCAAAAGACTAAGAGAATTTAACACTTATGCTACAGTTATTATACCCCATTAACCCAGAAGTTATACATTTTTGTCGAAGCATTTAACCTCTGAATGGCATTGCTTCCCTGGTGTTAATAAGGCCGTGAAGAATTATCTTTTCATGAAATCGTGATTCGTGTTCAAAACTGTCAACTCGATGTGACCTAAAAAAGAATCACAAATATTAAAAGCATTTAATAATTCTTTCATCTTCACTAAGTATAAGAATTCCAAGCTTAAATTCTATACAAAGAATGTGTATTGGAACACCTCCTCTCTTTTGTACTAATTAGCTGGCTGATTAGCGTGTGCTGCACCCCCTGTTGTTATACTAAAATATAAGACAAGAAAAAAAATATATGCAACGTGTGACAATTCCCAACAGTGTTGCCACTTATTCATACAAAATGAATTACGGGAATTTATTTGAATATTCATAATATTAAAGAATACAAAAAACAAATTGAAAAAAAACAAAAAGCAAGCAACATTCACGCAGCACCAGACGACAAAGACACATAAATCATAATTTGTCAGCATGATGTCTGCGGTGCACTTCAGTTTTCATGCATTCATTGTATCCCAATGCCTTTTCTTCTACTTGTTGTCTTTTTTTTTTATTATTATTTTTTTTTTTTGTTTTTTTTTTTTTTTTGTTTTATAAAATTATTTATGTATATTTGTTTTTACTTGGTTGCATGTTGTCGCCTTAAACAAAAACCACATTTTTCTTCATTAAATTTGCATAATTTTTTTCCCCCCTTTTTCCCTTTTTCTTTTTTTTTGTATTCTTAATATAATGTTGCTTGAGTGTTAGTTAGCAACACTTTATTTTTCCTCCTTAGTTACATATATATATATATTGGACAATCTTCTTTAGTTTTAATTAGTTGCTACGAGGTTGATTTTTAAAGTGGCATTTTTCATGCTGTCAGCACAAAAGGAACTTATAACTACTTTTTAATTAAATGAAATATTTTTGCTGTAGGGGTATGTCGTTTTGAGGGAGATACATAAATTCATATAAGTTGATACACATCACGAGTATGTGGGTCAATATCAAACATGGGGGATGAAAAAAAGATGTTGATGTGATTTTGATCTTTTTTAATTTTTAAGAAAACTAAGAGTGTTTAAAAAGGGTAGTGGTATTTAGAATAATACATAGAAAAAGAGTAGAAAAACTAATTTACTTTGAAAAGCTTTGCTTTTTTTCAAGGATTTCTCATTAGTTGGTTATAGTATGAAATTAAAATCTTTTGAAAAAGATTAGAGTAGGGTGGTTTTAACCTTCAGATATAACCTAACTACTTTTCGATGGGGAATATTTTTTTTTCAAAGATTTTCGGTTATTTTTTTAACAGTTAATCTAGCGTAAAGAGATTTTTAAAAAGGAAACAAATATTTATCTTTCAGGTTTTAATTTCTTAAAGCAACAGTTAAGTCAATCTGTGGTGGTTTTGACCTTCGGTGACCTCAGCTATTTTTCTATGAAGAATATTCACCCCGAAGTTCCTACAATAAGTTTCGCCCGGCATGGTCACATACATAAATGGTATTGACTACATATAACATCCCAAGGGAATAAGGAGGATAGGGGAGGGTAGCAGTCTGTATATTTCTACCTCACCTGTTCTTCCTTTTCACGATAATTAAATTTTACTCATGTAGGTGTTAAAATAAAACAATTGTATACTAAACTTATAGTATAACAATTATGCCAGACGTGATACAGAAAATCTTCCGATCCTGTTAAAAATCAGCAACTTCCAACAAATTTTAAAAAGTGAATCATGTGCCATTTGATATTTTTTGTTCTAATGTTTGATTACACAGTGCAACAAAAATTTTATGCGCAAGATTTTTCAACGGTTTTACAGTAACTTAGGGTCGCTAATCACGACTGCGTCCTCAGTTTTTCTCTATCACATCTAGTTCTCCCACAATATGGACCTGAAGTTGGAAAAATGGGGTCTTCAGGAACTGTTAAGAATTTTTTTTATCTCAACAGATACTGAAGCAAAGTTGTTAAGCACAAAGAAAAATGTATTTTAAATCAATTAAATAATTTTTTGTTTAATTTTTTTTGTTTCACATGGAAGCCTAATGTAGTTACAACAACAAACGATTTCATTATTTACTTACGTAGTGGGAGTGGGTAGATTGTAATGCAAAAAATTGGAAAAAGTGTACATCCTAGGTTATTTGGATATTCTGGGACCCCTTATAATTTTTAACAGGAAACATTTTCTCCGAAAACAGTATAATAGTTTTCTCAACCGTTTCTGTTTTATCGGCCATATATTGAAAAAGGGCCATTTTCAAGAGAAAGGGTAAGAGATGGAGGAAAAGTGTATACATAAAAATTATTTATCTCTTTGTGCTTAACAACTTTGCTTCACACATCAAATTCGTATCTGTTGAAATAAAAAAAAATTCTTAATAGCCTCTGAAGACCCTATTCTTCCGAATTCATATTGTGGGGAAACTAGATGTGATGGAGAAAAACTGAGGACGCAGTCGTGATAAGCGACCCTAAATTACTATAAAACTGTTGGAAAATCTCTCGCATAAGACAAAAGTTGAAAATTTGTTGCACTGTGTTACAATCAAGGATTTTCGAATGGCAGTGCAAAAGATCATACTGTTTTGAGCCTCAATAAATATTTATTCAAATATTTCTTTGAAAAATAATTAGCGATATTAAATTCAAATGACAACGTGCCTCTTTTTTAAATTTTTAAAAAATTTCAAGTTTAAAGTTCAATTGAATATCAAAATCTAGCAAACAATTGAAGTTTCCGTTTCCATTATGTCATAACAACAACAATAGAAACAAACAAAAAACAACAACAGAAAAAACAAAAGGCCATTTGAAAAAATTAAAAACTCAATCAATTTTGCTTGGGGGCACAAAACGAAACGAAACAAAATAAAATTGCAAATTTCATTTATTGTAAATTAAATTTCCCCCCAAACAGCAAACACACACATACACACAGAGGGAAGTAGCATTGTTACCACTACAATTGCATTGAATTGCATACATGATGAAAAGGACGTAGGTACATATGTCTCAAGTGGTATCCTTGATACAACAACCAACAAAAGCAACAACAAGGTTGTTGATGAAACTCTGAGGCGAGTGTTTTTTTTTTTTTTGCTGACTGGCCGGCCGCACGCTTTTATATGCTCCTATACATATATACTACATGTTTATGTGAATAAGGATGTGTGTTGGTATGTATATGTAAAATTGGTACTTTGCGCTGATTGAGGATTCATTTCAAAGCAACAACAACAACAACAACGACGACGTACGCAGTAAGCAAAACAGAAAACAATTACAACTACACACACACACACTCATATCCATATAAAATAGGCCGATAGACTGAGAGACGACCGACCGACCGGCATATAGTAACTGTAAATGAAAATAATTCAACAGTGAGGAGTAGGTATGCCAACAGCAAAACAACAACAACAACAACATGAATACAACTACAAAAAAGGCAACAAAAACGTGAAGAGTCCTTTAGCTAATAACACAAACGTAATTACAGACAAACACACACACACGCACACATACATTCCCACATGTTGCAAATTTTTTCCATACTTTTCAGTAGAAAAAGTTACTATACATTTACATTCGATTGTTGGGCGGTGGTGATTGTGTGGCGTAGTGGTAAAACTCCTCATTGCTCTGGTGTAAAAGTTTTAAAACAAAAATTAATGCAAACAATTTTATAACAAGGTAACAAAAACGGCACAGGATACGGAAATCAATACGGATGTGACTATTTTAACTTTTTGAAAATAAAGTTTAATTTGTAACACACACATACACACACCGCTTAGGACCTGAGCTTAAAGTCAATAATTAAAAGCAATTAGCTGAAATAATTTCATTGTTATCTTTTTATGTTTGTGAAATGATATAATTGATTTGAACTCTTCATACTTTAACTTAATAAATATTGGAATTCTGCTGATTTCATTATTTCAATTGAATAAAATTGAATGGGCAATGTAATTTCAGGTTGAATATGAGTTTCAATTTCAAATGAGTACATCAATTAAAAATAAAAATTGATTCTTTTCACTTTCACATTCTGACTTCCTAATTGCGGAAATGATTGTAAAGATGTGAACTTATGTCATACGTTATGCACGTGAGTAATTAATAAAGTTTAATTTATGAATAAATAGTTCGTAGTATTACTGACCAACGAAAAGCAAAATGTTTTGGTTAAGTAAAATTCGATATTCTAAGATATCGTTGTAAAAATTGGGTGGTTTGGAGTTAAGACCTTGCCCCCTGCTTTTGAAAATCTCATACATTTTACTCGTTAGTTGTGAATCAAAAAAAAAAAAAAAAAATTATGTGTCTGGTAAGCACTCACAGTTGAAGTGAAACTATGTTGTTTATTAGAAAATTGTTAGAAAACATGTATAAAACATTCCGTTGAGGTTTTTGCAGTCCTCTTCTTTCTATTTTGTTGTTGCTTTTCCTCTGTTGATACTCTACACTAATAATCGGCACAAAGACGACTTAGTACCAGTGATGAAATTTCCAAATTTCAAATTGTACCTAACTTACCAAAAAAGTTGTACCTAAAATAGTATACTTCATTGGTTCATCGTTTTTGTAAGAAATTTAATTTTCATTTAAAAGTTAATAATTAAAAAGAAAAAGTAAACAAAACATGAAATCGATATTCGTATAATACTATTGTAATTCATTCTGATTGATTTATCCATATATCATTCATATTCCATAAAATATAAAAATGAATTGAAATTACAGCAGTTGGCTTCTTTATAACTAATTAGTTAAATTATTGCAGCACATATACAGTGAGTCACGAAATTGATCACAAAAAGTAACATTTTGAGCTCGCAAATTGAAATCTAATAAAAGAGAAAAGTTTTTAGTCATCTAGATGGTTACAAGGGAAAAACAAATTTTAAATCTAAAGGCCCACATTGGTTATGAAAGTTTGGGAAATTTTTATCATCATTTTCGATTTTTCAAAAATTTTCAGCCAATATTTGCTTCAAAGCTCAGAGCTCTGTTATTACTTTTTATAAAAGGAAACATACATAACGCAAACAAAAATTTTGAAATTCCATATTGGTTATTAGTAGGTTCAAGGTCATAAGAAGTTTACATTTCATAAAATTTTTCTAAATTTCAAAAATCTTCTTATGACCGTGACCCTCTTCTGGCCAATGACAAATTATACCTGAAATGTGCCAATTGTACCTAATATACCTTGTACTTCAAAAAAGTCGGAAAAAGTTACAATTGCACCTACTTTTTCATCACTGCTTAGTTCACGTATATAATATATGAAAGGAAAGTTCAGTTATATGCAATCAAGCCGAGACTTCTATATAGGCTCTCTCACTAAAGCACATGTGATAAAACTGCGAGAAGTCGTCTCTCTGCTTGATTGTATGTAGCCGAATAACAACTGCATAAATTTGCTGTTGTTGAAGCTTTTGCGCTCTTCTTCTTCTTCTATTTCCTAAAGTTTTTTTTCTTTTGATACTCTCTACATTTATCGGCACAAACATGGCGTATCTCACGTATACGAGTGTAACACATGAAAGGAAAATTCAGCTATATGGAATCAAGCTACCTCACTACAACAAATGAGATAAAACTGCAAGAAGTCGACTCTCTTAAATGTTAAACACTAACAACAGCATAACTTCGATTCTTATTAGTTTCGTATGAGAGCAACAACAACACGACTTCCGTTGCAAAATTTTCGTTTTACCCTCGCTAAAGAAGTTTCACTTCAAAAATTTTAGAGGAAAGAAACTTTAAAACCCTCCTCCCTGGGAAATCTCTGGATCCGCTGGTAATTATGGCACAAAAGTTAATAAGGGCCTAGGTCAATCTTTTTCGAAGGTATCAAAAAACTTTTTAGATAATTTTTAACTCCAGCTGGTTTGTCATTGCCAGCTAAGAAGTGATGGGTTTTGATTTTTTGGCCGTGCCGAGTATAAAACTCAGACATCCTGCATAGCAGTTCAACATATAATCTCAGATTGAAAATATGAAGTAAAATATTCTGATTAAAATATTGTAAACGATTGGAATAAACTGAAAATCATACTTCGGTGTTATTTACATTTTTTCTATACAAACAGCTTAAAAAAAAAATTCAACCCGGTTTTGGTTGGTCCCCTACCTAGTAATAATACCTAATGAATATATTTGTTAATTAGAATGAAATTTGCTTTTGAAAATTGAATCGAATGTAAAGCCAAACTAAATAATGTCGCAAGACACAAGAAGTTCAAGAATACTAATGAAATAGATCAGCGGTAAATTAAATAAGACCGGAACTAACCAGTTAGTGTCAGTTGAGCGCGAAGCATGAAATAGAACAATGACTTTCTGAGAAAAGCTTATAGTGAAGGATGATGCAGAGTTAGCTCCAGCAAAACTATGCACTGCAAAGTCCCATAACAAAGCAACAAGCCTTCCCCAATGCTTTTGCCCTATGAAAGGACTTTTAACTACTAGTAAGTAAAATTATAAGGACCAATATTCGGCACTTTGATCCAGCTATAAAGTGCCTTGTAACTTTACTTGTGTTAAAAATAAATATTACAACGAAGAAATTTTTTTTAGTTGCCCATAAGATTTGAATTCGAAATCGAAAAACGTGAAGATTGCTTAGTTATAAACCTAAAAGTGGGTGATTTCTATTGATTTTTGATGCTGAAAACTAATGAGGCATGCTAGGATTTTAAGTACTTAGTACAAAGTCAAATAGTTCGAAAATGATTATGGGTAACCAAAATTTTGATTTCGGTATTTGTTATGGGCAACCAAAAGAAATTGAGGTATAACTAATGGTTAAAATTAACTCTTTTTTCAAATCATTATTTTTCTAATGACTTGTCCCTCCAAAAAAAATTTTTGTTATTTTGGGTCGTCGGTAAAAACAATATCTTTCCTTTCCAATTTTTTCAGTCTTTTTATCTTGTTTTTACTAAAAAACTCTTATTCTCTAACTAGTAAGTGTAATAATCTTATGGGTCGAATGCTACAGAGGACCAATTTCCTTCTTTACCATCCTAAAAATCTATTTATTTATATTGAGTCATTTAAAAAGTATTTTCGGTTTATTTCACAAGACGGTGTTAATGGCTATACATCTGGCACCACTGATCCGATTCTGACAAATGAAACGCGCGTTTGAAAAGTGACATTTTTTTTGCGAAGAGTGTTTTGTAGTTTGTCATTCGAGTAAAAAGTTTCATTGATTTGAGAAAGAGTGAAATTTTTGAAGAAATACGCTACGTGATGCTTTTTTACTAAAAAAAAGTAAAAACTTTACAAAAAAATGTTGAAAAATTTGTGCGGTTTACGGTAAGGATGCTTAAACAGAACGTACCGTCCAACTTTGGTCTGCTCGATTCCGTTCTGGAAATTTTGTTGTCAAAGGTGCACCTCGCTCCTTCCGGGCAGTCACTGAAAAAGCCGATGAAATTTTGCAACTGGTAGAGCAAGACCAGCATGCAAGCTGTCAGGAGATAGCGGAGGCACTAAACATTAACTACATTACAGTTTGCAATCATTTAAAAAAGGTTGGCTACACAAAGAATCTTGATGTTTGGGTGCCACATGAATTGACACAAAGAAATTTGATTGACCGAATTACCATCAGTGAAACGCTGCGGAAACGCAACGAAATCGAACCATTTTTGAAACAAATCATTACGGGTGATGAAAAATGGATAAATACGATAATATTAAACAAAAAAATCGTGGTAGTAGGCCGGTGATCCTCCACAAACGACTTTAAAGCCAGGATTGACGGCAAACAACGTTATGTTGAGCGTTTGGTAGGATTGGAAGGGAATTGTCTATTATGAGCTGCTACAACAAGCCCAAACAGTCAATTCTGATCTCTACTGCTCACAACTCGATCGTTTGAATGAAGCAAACAAGAAAGAACTGGCCAACAGAAAAGGTGTTGTCTTCCACCATGATAATGCCAGGCCACACACATCTTTGATAATCCGCCAAAAATAACTGCGCTTGGCTGGGAAGTTTTGATGCACCTACCGTATAGCTCAAACATTGCATCGTCTGACTATCATTTGTTTTGGACTCTGCAAAACTTTCTTGTTGAAAATAAATAATAAATTAGAAAAGCCGCCGAAAATCACTTGGCCAAGTTTTTCGCCGATAAACCACAGAAGTTTTACACCGATGGAATTATGAAGCTACCGGAAAAATGGCAAAGGATCATTGATAATAATGACAAATATGTACTTGATTAAAATTGATTTTTAATAAAGAAAATATTTGTTCAAACATTGACAAAAAAGAAAACATAACTTATAATTTGTAAATTTACATTTTCATAGAGAACCACTTTGTCTTGAATATCAAGTCTGTACATAACTCGTTCGCCTTTGAACTTTCTTTCTTCTATAAAAATATTCAGCACAATATCCTTTTCGATCAGTAATTTTCCCTTGACTACATTTATGCTAAAAAGTTATTTTCAATCAAATTTTCTTTCATTGCATATAAGGCCTATTCACGATAAGTAGCAAATGGTCTTGCATCATTGCAAATTCAAATTTTTATTGCATATCGCATATATTTTTGTTGTTGTGATAGCAGAAATATTTTGCATTTGCAACTTATCGTGAATAAAGCTATAGTATTTCAGAGTGTTTGTAAACTGACATTTTTATCCCATTCAGTACGAAAAGAAAAGTCATTAATAAACCTGACTAAAATACTGAAAAGTTTTAATGTTTTTTAGCATATTAAGTTCAGGAAAGAAATAAAAATATTTTATGTGTCGTTCCATTCTACAAAAATCTTATCGAACTTCCTGCTTAAAATTCATATCAAAATAGCTTAATGATAATTTAATCATTTAACAAATTTTAAAAAATATTAATATTTTTAAAATTTGTATTGCAGTCCAATTATATACAACAACAAAAAAAGAACAATTACATACATATAATATTTAAGTATTCCATTATTTTAAGTGACAATACATTCACCATAAATTACGCGAAACAATTTACCAATAATTACGTAAAACTTTCCATTAATGACTTTGCAAATTAATTAACATAAAATTGGCATCATTTTCTCTTTCCGCTCCCAGACTCATTATTTCCAGCAACAACAAAAAAGTGATTAAAATATTAAAATCACATTTAAACAAAAAAAAAATAAAAAAAATTATATATTTACTATGCACATACACATTGAAATTTGTATGTAATTTCCGTTACGACTTAAGCACGTCTTCTTGTGGCTGCTGTTGATGAATGCTGATGATGGCGACAGCACTAAAGTATGCAAAATATTTTTATTTGTTCACATATAAAATACATGTGCATATGTAGATATATCTGTGTTTGTGTGTATGCGCTTATAACCACAATTAATTTCTCATTAAATTCGTGCCATAACAAAACGTTCGTAGAATGCATGCATTCATTCATTCATTCGTTCATTCATCGATTGCTAGCCGCCGCATGCCACACATGTCGACGTTGCATTTTTATGCCTCATGCAGATTATACTACCATATGCAGATGTTGCATGCATGCAGCTGCAACGTCAGTAGCAGTAACATCAGCAGTAAAAGCAACAGCAGCAACATCAGCATGCCACAAACTCATCATCAACACGTTAATTGAATTGTTGACACGCTGCGTCATGCAGATAGAACAAAACTCATTGCACACAATATACACACTCGCACAATGCATATGTGTACGTGTGTTTGAAATTTTAGTGTCCATACAGAATACTCATTTGTAAAATGCAAAACTCTATGTCTGTCTGTGTTTTTGTGTTTCTCTGCATAGATGAGTTGAACGTAATTAATGAAATTTCACTGCATTTTGAATTTTAATTAAAACAAAGCGTATTTACAAATTGAAAACGTGAATCGTCGTGGAATTTTCGGGTTGCAAGTTTTCTTCAATATACATACATAGATTGACTTTAAAAATGCATATGTAGATATGTACACAATTAGCTGGCATACATGACTATTTGAAAAGGCATAGTTTGATTCGAATATGCGATTGTTGAATTGAGTGAAATCTTTTAAGAATTGCAAAAAAAAGTAAAAATTCTGAAGAGCTTTTAAAGAAGTTTCGGTCATTTTTGTTACCAAACTGAAATTTATAAAGGAACAGTGCTAAGATAGAGCCAGCAGAAAAGAGTAGAAAGATAGGAAAGATATGTGAGGGGATAAATAGGAAGGAGAAAGGTCAAGGGTCTCTCAACCTCGAACTCCTTTGGACATTATTCATACTCAAGACATCAATACCCAACAGTGTTAATCAGATTCTCGCGAATGCCGCGAGCTACAAAGATAATGCTCCGAAGTATCGTCGTCCTCAAGACACGATTGGCAAATTGTATCGGTGATGACGCCCATGTTAGTCATGTGCTGACCGCAAGTGTTGTGCCCAATGATTACACCCACCAAAAATCGCAGGTCCTTTCTTCTCAGTTTCAGAAGAAACTCCGCTGATTTCCTGTTAGGTTGTCTCACGAAGCACTTTGCAGTTCTGCAGGAGTCAAGCTCGAACCAAATATCTCTATGGATAGAACCCACGAAATCGTTGATCCAACGCATGATCTCCCCAGAATTTACGCCAAGAAAAGGTTCCGGACCCCATGGTGTAATTGCAGAACCATCATTAACTAGTTTACCAGCTAGTTTATTCCCTGCAATACCACAGTGTCCTGGAACCCACGTAAGGCATAACTTATTGTGTTTTGCAGCACTATTTCGTTTTGGCTATCACTGCAGACACCTATGCACTTTCCACGCCATCTTCTCTCAATTATCCAGCCCGCCACGTCTAGGATAGCGAAAACCTCCGTTAAGAAGACTGTCGTCATATGTCCAGTGGAAAGAGAGTACTTGGTCTCATCGTCCAAGTACCAATCGGATCCAGTACCGAGGTTTTGGATCCGTCGTTATAAAAGATATGACGGAGACCCCGGAGTACGACCTCTGAACTTAACCACTGATCACGTTCCGGGAACCTGATATCATATCTTTTTCTTCCGAAGCTTATACAAGGCACATGATTGTCCACGGGCATCTGTGCTGACAACTGATGGTGTATCTGACTTCAGACTCCATTTAAACGGAGTCTGTAAGCCGCTCTCACCACTTCTTTACGGATTTGAAGATCCAGAGGAAGCAATCCAAGCAAGGCATAGAGGGCATCACTAGATGTAGTGCACATTGCACCAGTGATACCCAGGCACACACTTCTCTGAAGCTTGCTCAGAGAGGATACTGTGAATTTAACCAAAGTTCGTTTCCACCATACTACAGAGTCATACGTGACAATAGGTCTCACAAGAGCAATGTATACCAAGTACACCAGAGCACAATTCAGACCCACAGAAAGCTCGCCTGCATTGCCAGAAAATTTTTAGTGCACGCGAGAACTTCAACTCGACGTGCGTCTTCCATAACTGTTTGCAATCTAAGGTTACTCCTAAATATTTAACTTCAGAAGACAACTGCAGTGTTACTCCTTTTATTGTTGGCGGTAATAAGCCATCCTTCTTGATTTAGTTACGTACTCAAAACAATAAATTAAGTTCCGAAAGTTCCAGTCTTAGAGAAGCACTAAATATCGTTCCTTTCCCGGTGTGGCAGTGCACTGTGGTGAAACAAGTATAAAAGGATGACCAAATCTCCGTTGGAAAGATTATATACAGAGGAGCTTGACTCCATTTGAGCCTTATCAACTGGTGTCAGCGATTGCTTTGTAAAAGCAGCTGGCAAAGCTTGTTCATGTATTCCGAAAGAACTCTTGAATTGAAAGGATGTTTTGAAACTCCCGAACTCTCGAAAGAGGTTTCCTTGTTTTAGACTAAGGCTTGGCGACATATTGCTTTTGATGATTACATCTTGTATATGTATTAGTAGTTGTTAATGTTGATGTTACGCCAGCCGACAATGAAGACAACCATGCAAGCCTCTGAATTCTGTTGGTTATAAACTAAATACTAGGTTCCGCATAAGATTTGAAGATATGTGTGGGGTGATAATATAGAAAACTTGCACACTGATCGGAATTGTGAGCAAACAGCTGTAGTTTTATGAATTCTGTATTTTCCAGAATACTTCAATGCTTCTTATGGTTAAAATTATCACTTGGGTGGCATCAAACCAGTCATCTGGGAATTTTTTGTCTCTCTAAATTGTGCATAGGATTGATATCAGAAGTTTCACTTTTTCCCTCCCGAATTATGAAGGAGCCACAGGAAAAAAATAGAATAGACCAATTTTGAATGAGGAGAGTGCATTAAAATGAAAGGGATTTCAATATTCTTGTAAGCGATGAAATCAATATGGCTACATTCACAAGCGGATAAGCAAAGCTTGGCGGAATGGTTTATCCTCAAAATATTTTGATTGTTACTCATGACTAAAAATCAATTTTAAAGAGACGTTTTCAGTGTTATACGTTGATCTTGTCGTCGTTTGATTCGAAAACTATTGCTTTTCGGCAGCAAATGTTCATTAACAGAGCAAAAACAATAACTGCTGACCTTTTAATCCTCAAGCGAGCTGCTGACAATCGGGCTCGTTGGGATGTAAGTGTGATATTGGGAGTATAAATGTATAAACTCGCAATTGTGACTAATTTCATATCTATCATACGCGCCATTTTTTTGACACTGACAGCTATTCTATCTCGAGGAGCGCCAAAACAACTATAAGAATTGATCTGTCAAATAATTTTCATAATTTTACAAAAGTGTTTTACTATAGCTGAAAATGTCGAATTTCGTGCCAACAAAACAACATTTGAGGAAAGTTTTAATTTGCTTCTTCCATTTAAAGAAAAACGCAACTGAAGCACATCGTTTACTCACTGAAGCTTATCCCGACTGTGCTATAGGCGTTAGAATGTGTCAGGTGTGGTATGCCCATTTCAAAAGTGGAACGTTCAGGCGGTCCGAAAAAGTTCGAAGATGAAGAATTGAAGGCATTACTCGAAGAAGATTCATGTCAAACGCAAAAAGAACTTGCAGAATCTTTAGGAGTTGATCAATCAACCATTTCTAAGCGATTAAAAGCATTGGGAATGATTCAAAAGCAAGAAAATTGGGTGCCGTACGAATTGAAGCCGAGAGACGTCGAATGGCGCTTTTTCACATGTGAACTGCTGATTGAACAACAGAAAAGAAAGGGTCTTCTGCATCGTATTGTGACTGGCGATGAAAAGTGGATACGTTGCGATAACCCAAAGCGTAAAAAATCATGGGGACCGACCGGACATGCATCAAAATCAACGGCAAAGCCGAACATCCATGGATCCAAGCTCATGCAGTGTATTTGGTGGGATATGAAAGGTGTCGTATATTATGAGCTATTGTAGCGACCGCTACCGACTACAATTGATGCGTTTGAGCCGATCATTAAAGGATAAGAGGTTAGAATATGAGAATAGACACGACGAAGTTATTCTTCAGCACGACAATGCTCGGCCGCATGTTGCAAGACAAGTAAAAACATACTTGGAAACGCTGAAATGAGAAGTGCTACCCCACCCGCCGTATTCTCCAGACATTTCTCCTTCTGATTATCACTTGTTCCGATCGATGGCACATGGCTTGGCTGAACAGCACTTCCGTTCTTTCGAAGAACTCAAAAAATGGGTCGATTCGTGGATAGCCTTAAAAGATGAGGAGTTTTTTTGACGCGGAATCCGTATGCTACCAGAAAGATGGGAAAAGGTTGTGGCTAACGATGGACAATACTTTAAAGAATAAATTTATAATCACTTTTTTCCAACATGTAATGCGACATTTTGTGTTTACTAATGAATTGTAGGTTTGAGTGTAAATAATATATATGCTGTTTCTCAACCATCTTTCGATGGGATTTTAACTTGACCTACAACCAATTTTTGAATGTACGAAGGGGACGTTTTGCACGTGCTGGTTTGCCTGCTAGCTAGTTCGGGAGATATGGGGAGGGATCTTGTACCCTGCACAATTCAACACATTACGTAATAAAATTCACGTGCTGGTAAAACAAAAAAAATTTAAGGTCTAAAAGAAAAATACGGTATCTGACAAGTTTTCGAATAAACTAGATGTGTTGGAGCAAGCAAAGATCTTACTGCTGCTCATGCCCATTACGATTCCCACCCTACCTTTGGATTCCAGAGGGCTGACTTCATTAGAATCCCCTAATGCAAGTTTTTACTACCTACTTCAGACCGAGATCAAAAGATATCTAGTTCATTTTAAATTGAACAATTCTTTTATTTAAATAAAACTAAAAATTCATAATTAGTATAAGACTGCATTATAAAACAAATATTTTTATAGCATACTTTTCAGCGCAGTATACATAAATATTAGAAAATGTATAAATATATCTTAAATTCATAATTTAGAAATATATGAAATAATAAAAAAAAACTATGAAAATTGAAATTAAGTGAAGAAAAAAAATCTAAATCTTTAATTGAAATTCATGATCCAATCTAATGATTGTAAATGCATACGAAAATATGTATTTTACGCACACATGTATACATTTTTATCGCATGAGATATTCAATATACACATATATTTCCATATTATTCAAAAGAAAATATAATAATAATAAAAAAAACATGAACTCACATTAATTCCATGAACCCAGTGTCCAACGATGAAAGATCTTTCTCGTTCGCTTGATTTGTGGAGTTAAATTATTAAGATAAAACTAAGAAAATGTATATGAAAAAAAAAAAAAAATATTTTTATGCATGTATGCATATGAATGCATGCGCAATCAAAAATGATGCATGATCAAAATTATCTTTTTTTTTTCTTTTCTTTCACTTAGCACAAAATTAGGTAAATTAACTTATTTAAAAAAACTTTAAATTTTAATCACTTTAAAACTATTCTTATATGTATGCATTTTCTATTATTTTAGGTTTCAAATTATTTTAAAATTATCAATTATTATTATTTTTAAGATTTTTAACTTTAATTTTTAAATAACTTTATATATGCATGACTATTTTAGATTTTTAAATTGCTTTAACTATCGTATGAACCCTATATTTATAGATGAAAATTATAAAAAAATATATATATTAAACCATTTATAAATTTTTAGCACTTTTTATGTACCATATGCATGCTTCTTTTAGGTTTTAAATCATATTTTTAATGTTTCTAGCAAAATTATAATTTTAGATAAAAATTATGAAAAATATTATCATAAACCTCTTCATAAATTTTCTAGCAATTTTAAATAAAAAAAAAATTATAATTTTATACGTAGATTCGTAAATTATAACCAATTTCAATATGAAATGATGATGGTAAAAAAAAACAAAATGGTGTCCTCTTGGGCGATGTAAATCCATGTGGAATCCTATTGGTGCTGATCCGCATGGCTATCATTGGTGAACTCCATGACTATGGCATCTACTAGGTGACACTAGCATAGATAGGTGACACTAACATAGCTAGGTGACACTAGCACCCCTAAAGGAGGATTAATATCCCAACTTTAGTTTGGTTAAAAAAAAAATAAATATAAAAAACACTATACCTTTCTGGGGATTTTCTCAAAATTTTGCACTCAGAGCTTCAAAAAAAAAAAAAATGTACCGATGTACCGCGATCACAATAAAAAAAAATTGTTGTAACTTTAAACAGCAAAAACTATGTATGATCACTAATTACTTATTTGCACTTGTATAGTAGAGAGACGAGAAAAATAACTACTGGTCTCGATCAGTTCTGGAACACTACTGAAATAATTTCAGGTTTCAGAAGTGATTGCGATTATCGATCTACATTTTACTTTGAATATTGAAACGGTAAAATCGTATGATCATAACTATTTATAATACACTAACAAAAAAAATGTTGCGATGGAATTATGCGGCATTGTTGCTAATAATTAACTCTCCACTAACAGAATAATTTAGTCTCCGCTAACATCTAACTTTAACCCAGGGGTAAATTAAGTTGTCTTTTACTAACTATACTAATTTTTAAGTAGTTATACTAATTTCTAAAAATAAAAAAAAAATGAATCATTACAACACAGATTTTGTTTACATATCTTATGTGAAAACAAAAACTGAAGACAATTTTCTTTTTATCATTTACGTATGTCTTTTGCATGAAATGTACCTAATTTTCTACCATTCATGTCCTCTAACTCATAATATGAATTTCCTAGTTTTTTCGAAATTTTTGCTTTTTCGAATAGATTAGCTAATTTTGCGTTAAAATGTTGAGCTGCATTGCTCTGAGCAAAGCTTCTGCGGTATACTATCTGACCAATATCATAATTAATAGAACGTGTACGTAAATTATAATATTTTTCATTTGTTTGATATGCTTTCTTTAAATTTTCTTTTACCTTTTCACGCACTAACTCTTGTTTTTCATCTTGCTTTATTCCAATTGTTGGATCTGATAACAAATTTAATTTTCTAAGTAACGCATACGTTTTACCATGGGTTATCATATTCTGACCAAATACAATATAGTATGGTGAAAACCCAGTAGACACATGATGTGAGCTTCTTAAAGCTGTACTAATTTCAGACAATTTTTCATCCCAATCTCTTTGATTTGGTTTAACATAAGCTCTAATAGCTGATATTATGGAGCGGTTCACTCTTTCTGCAGCGTTTGCTTGAGGTGAATAATTTGCAGTACGATTGTGAAAAATTCCATATGCATCTAAATATTCTTTAAATAAATTTGATTTAAATTGTACACCATTGTCCGTCGTAATCGATTCAGGTATGCCAAAATGTGGAAATATACGTTTTTGCAGAAATTCAATAATTTTCCCAGTTGTAAAATTTTTAATTGGTTCTAAGAAATGAAATTTAGACAAATGATCTAATATAATTATCATGCCAACGTTTCCTGTTCGAGAACGTGGATACGGTCCTAATAAATCTAAATATAATTTTTGAAATACTCTTTCTGAAGTAGCTTGTTTCCCCATTGGTGGACGGAGTATTTGGTTTGGTGCTTTTATTTGTTTACAAGTTTCACAAGCCAAAACATAATCCCGTACTTGTTTTGCCATTCGTGGCCAATAACAAAAGATCTTCAAGCGGTGAAGCGTTTTACCTATGCCACCATGTGCACATAATGGATGATCGTGTGCTCTTGAAATAAGTGATTCAGTCATCTCGACTGGAACCCAAATTTTCCAAGATCTTTCTTCTTGAATAGGATCGCCACTTGCGTGTTCTAAGCGTTTGTAAATATAACCATCTACAATTTTTATATCAGGTAATAAATTAGATTTTAGTTTAATGTTTTCAATAAGCTTTAGATATTGTTGAGATTTAAAGAAAGGTGAATTGAAATCAAATTCCAAAGTACTTTCAAATTCGCTTATACAATTTGTATCGAAATCAATAATAGAAATTTCATTATTATTTTCAGAATGAATTCGCGATAATGAATCAGGTACTATATTTTGACTACCTTTACGATGAATGATTTTGAAATTGAAACCTTGCAGTTTCAAAGCCCATCTGGCTAATCTACCATGTAAATCGGATTGATTCATAAGCCATTTTAATGACGCATGATCGGTAATGACTTCAAATTCATGTCCTTCAATGTAAGCTCTAAATTTTTTTATGGCTAATACAGCAGCAAGACATTCTTGTTCTGAAACTGTATAGTTTCTTTGTGCAGAATTGAATTTATGTGACATGAAAGCAATTGGAACTTCATCTCCTTCTTCTGTGTACTGTGCTAAAACTGCGCCTACACCATACTGACTTGCATCGCATTGAATTGAAAATGAACGAGCAAAATTGGGGTTATGCAACACTGGTGCACTAGAAAGGCATTCTTTTAAATTTTCAAAAGCTGTTATTCCTTCCGCTGTCCATGTAAATTTTCGTCCTTTTCGCAGCATATCTGTCAGTGGAGTAGTGATGGTGGCAAAGTTTTTAACGAAACGCCTATACCATCCACAAACACCTAGAAATCTACGCAATTGCTTAACTGAAGTTGGCAATGGAAATTCTTTAATTGCTACAACCTTATCTGGGTCTGTACTGATTGTACCATGTCCTATAATATGGCCTAAATATTTCACTTCTTTTAGTAAAAATTTACTTTTTTCAATATTTATTGTTAACTGTGCATGTTTCATACAAAGGGCAACTTCTTGTAGAAGCAAAACGTGATCATTAAAGGTTTCGGTAATTAACAATAAATCATCTAAATATATAAAAACTTTTGTACGTAAATGGGCAGGTATGACTTTGTCCATTAAACGTGACATTGTCTGTGGTGCGTTGCACAATCCAAATGGCATTGTTACAAACTGATATAATGGTCTATTTGGTATTGTGAAAGCTGTCTTATCCTTTGACTTCTCATCCAATGGAATCTGCCAAAATGCATCTTTCAAATCCAAACTTGTAATATATTTTGCTTTAGGTAGTCGGCTAAGAATTCCATCAATGAGTGGCAAAGGGTAAGCATCCTTCACGGTAACACTATTAACCTTACGCGCATCTAAACATATCCGGATTTTACCCGGTTTAAGGACTAAAGCTACAGGCGACGACCATGCACTCTGTGATTCTTCTATGACACCTAATGCAAGCATTCGATCGATTTCAGAGAAAAGTAGTTTTTCTACAGCTGGTGATAGTGAAAAGTGTCTTTGTTTAATTGGCTTGCTATCTCCAACGTCTATGACATGTGTAGCCAAATTGGTACGACCTAAACCTTCTTTAGTGAATGACGGAAACAATAAAATTGCTGCATTCAATTTATCACGCTGCTCTGTAGTTAATACATGAGTATTTGTATCACTTTCAATTTCTCCAACCTGATCGACATTATTTAAACTTAAACTATCGGTAAATAAATCGCGTGCTAAACCAAAACTTCTAACAAAATCTACACCTAGATATAAGTTTTGTGTTAATGACGGAATAATCAAAAAGTTAATTTTTCTTGTATTATTTTTATAAACAACTTCTGCTAATATGCAACCTACTGTAGCATGGCTTTTGCCGTCAGCAGTTTTTACATAACAAACAAAACGTTTAAACTTAAATTTGTTTTCTGAGATAAGTTTTCTTGCAAAATCGTTTGAGATGCAACTTACGGATGCTCCTGTATCTATCAAACCTAAAACTTTCTCACCCAGAATAGTGATATTTGCATACGGACGCAAATCTTCTGGCGGGATATTACTAACTATTATTGAACACAAAAACTTTCTATTCTTCAAAACTGATTTCCAAAAATTTCTTAATCTTAAAGTTGATCTTCTAGTTCTCTTCTTCTGTTTGTTAACTAACTCATTTTCAAAAATACGTTTTCTGGCTTCATTATACTCTTTAATTTTAACATGTAAAGGTTTAAAGTATCTAACAAAACAAGGAGGATCGACACTATTAGTGCGATGTAAAATTTGTACATTTGTTGGTTTTATAACATCGGTTTGACATGATGTAGACTGAGTTAAGATTGAGTTGCTTTTGAGTGTGTCTGCACACTCGCTCGTGTGAAGTTTTTTGATTTGATACATTTTGAACATTGTGGCTTATATGTATCCATTGCTCCGCAACCATAACAGAATACTTTGCGTTCCGCAATACAGTCTTCGAATCTATGTCCTGTAGCTCTACAGTTCCAGCAAGTTACTGTAATTTCAGCAATCGCAGATTCTGAAAAACTTTCTTCTTCTACATCAAAATCAATTTCTGAAACATTTCGACGAAATGGAATGTTTCTAGAACTTTTACTAACTTCTTCTTCTAACAGTTCGTGTCTTTGCACAAAACGACGAAGCTGAATAACTGAGGTAATTGAAAAATGTAATAACTCTTTTCGAATTTCAGTTCGTAAATTTCTTTTTAGAATCTCTACTAACTGACTAGAAGTGAGTGGTAACTCTAACTTATCACAAAGTTGTTGAATCGCATCATAGAATTCATCAAACTTCTCATTGTATTTTTGTTTTCTATTTCTTATTAATTCTAAAATGTCTAAATCTGTCCTTCGATCTCTGAATTGATTTCGCAATTCAATGCACAGTGGCAACCATTCAACTTGTTCCACACTTCTGTGAAAACGCCAAAACCAATCGAGAGCTTTTCCTACAAATAACATATGCAGATGAGCGCATAATAACTCAAAGTCTCCTCGAAGATTTTGCCTAGTGAGTGCTTGTACTTGATAAATAAATTTGTCTACAGTCAAGGTATCTTCTTTACCACTAAATTTTATTTGCCAATTGGCAATAATGCTTGAAATTTTTACTGGTAATAGATTGAAATTCTGATAATTACCTTGCCTGTTACCATTATTAGAATGAGCAGGTCTGTAATTTTGGTTGTTATTGTTAAAAGGAGGATGTATATTTTCATTATTGTTATTGCTTAAATTAAGCTGTGCTAGCTGAACACGAATAGCTTCATTGATACGATCAATTAAATTTAAATCAGAAGTTCCTTCACGAGGATTTTCTGGTGGAATTCTTAAAATTCCTGACATATTCGCAGAAACTGCAGGAGTATTAGGCTGACTAACCCTTAAGAGTTCTCGAAATTGCCTAGTCATAGGACGACTAACTTTTGGTATCGCTCCACGACTTGCGAAAGTTTCATCTGGTATCGTTTCACCAGGATTTTGTACTACTGTATCTAAATCACCTTTATGAACCATTTTGTTATTTTTCAAACGATTTACTGCACATGACGCTCGACAAATTGGACAAGTGTGTGCATCGCGTATCCATTTGGTTATACAAATCTTGTGAAAAACATGTCCACACTGAGTTTCAGATATGACTTGATCTACTATAAACTGTTGTTTACAAATAGAACATGTTGTTAAATCAATTTCTACCGCTTCGGGTAAATTTTCTGTGCTTCTCGTAAGAGGCATGATTACAAAAAAAAAATAAAAATTCAAAAATGTATCTCTTGGTCTTCTGTAGTAACAAAAAAAAACAAATTCCACATCTAATTTATACAAAATGTCAGATTAAACTGTGAAAAAAAAAATATTGATAATGAATTTTATAGATTGTTTTCGAAGAATAGAAAATTACAAAGATCAAATAGTGGTCGATGAAGCCGATTAAATACGCACTTCAATCGTATTTCCAATACTAATTGATTGATTTTGAACTTTCTACACTATCTCGAAATAGCAAATAAAAATTAAATTGAAATGAAAGTTAACTACAGATTTTAAACATAAAGGAGTGAATAGATTCAGAAAATATGAGAGCGGATTAATTCTAGCATAATAAGTACCAAATATTAATATTTCCAGAACCATAAACTGATTATTACACTCTTGGAACTAAATTCCAAAAAAAAATTGACAACACATGAAAATCTGTATAAAAAAAAATTTATGTTTGGAAACCCAAAAACATTTAGAATGAAGCTAAGGTGGTTATTACTTCTTTTATTAATTAGATTGTTATTCGAACAACCTTTACGTCTTTAGGCCCCACGTTGGGCGCCATTATTTGTAATGCGACATTTTGTGTTTACTAATGAATTGTAGGTTTGAGTGTAAATAATATATATGCTGTTTCTCAACCATCTTTCGATGGGATTTTAACTTGACCTACAACCAATTTTTGAATGTACGAAGGGGACGTTTTGCACGTGCTGGTTTGCCTGCTAGCTAGTTCGGGAGATATGGGGAGGGATCTTGTACCCTGCACAATTCAACACATTACGTAATAAAATTCACGTGCTGGTAAAACAAAAAAAATTTAAGGTCTAAAAGAAAAATACGGTATCTGACAAGTTTTCGAATAAACTAGATGTGTTGGAGCAAGCAAAGATCTTACTGCTGCTCATGCCCATTACCATTCCCACCCTACCTTTGGATTCCAGAGGGCTGACTTCATTAGAATCCCCTAATGCAAGTTTTTACTACCTACTTCAGACCGAGATCAAAAGATATCTAGTTCATTTTAAATTGAACAATTCTTTTATTTAAATAAAACTAAAAATTCATAATTAGTATAAGACTGCATTATAAAACAAATATTTTTATAGCATACTTTTCAGCGCAGTATACATAAATATTAGAAAATGTATAAATATATCTTAAATTCATAATTTAGAAATATATGAAATAATAAAAAAAAACTATGAAAATTGAAATTAAGTGAAGAAAAAAAATCTAAATCTTTAATTGAAATTCATGATCCAATCTAATGATTGTAAATGCATACGAAAATATGTATTTTACGCACACATGTATACATTTTTATCGCATGAGATATTCAATATACACATATATTTCCATATTATTCAAAAGAAAATATAATAATAATAAAAAAAACATGAACTCACATTAATTCCATGAACCCAGTGTCCAACGATGAAAGATCTTTCTCGTTCGCTTGATTTGTGGAGTTAAATTATTAAGATAAAACTAAGAAAATGTATATGAAAAAAAAAAAAAAATATTTTTATGCATGTATGCATATGAATGCATGCGCAATCAAAAATGATGCATGATCAAAATTATCTTTTTTTTTTCTTTTCTTTCACTTAGCACAAAATTAGGTAAATTAACTTATTTAAAAAAACTTTAAATTTTAATCACTTTAAAACTATTCTTATATGTATGCATTTTCTATTATTTTAGGTTTCAAATTATTTTAAAATTATCAATTATTATTATTTTTAAGATTTTTAACTTTAATTTTTAAATAACTTTATATATGCATGACTATTTTAGATTTTTAAATTGCTTTAACTATCGTATGAACCCTATATTTATAGATGAAAATTATAAAAAAATATATATATTAAACCATTTATAAATTTTTAGCACTTTTTATGTACCATATGCATGCTTCTTTTAGGTTTTAAATCATATTTTTAATGTTTCTAGCAAAATTATAATTTTAGATAAAAATTATGAAAAATATTATCATAAACCTCTTCATAAATTTTCTAGCAATTTTAAATAAAAAAAAAATTATAATTTTATACGTAGATTCGTAAATTATAACCAATTTCAATATGAAATGATGATGGTAAAAAAAAACAAAATGGTGTCCTCTTGGGCGATGTAAATCCATGTGGAATCCTATTGGTGCTGATCCGCATGGCTATCATTGGTGAACTCCATGACTATGGCATCTACTAGGTGACACTAGCATAGATAGGTGACACTAACATAGCTAGGTGACACTAGCACCCCTAAAGGAGGATTAATATCCCAACTTTAGTTTGGTTAAAAAAAAAATAAATATAAAAAACACTATACCTTTCTGGGGATTTTCTCAAAATTTTGCACTCAGAGCTTCAAAAAAAAAAAAAATGTACCGATGTACCGCGATCACAATAAAAAAAAATTGTTGTAACTTTAAACAGCAAAAACTATGTATGATCACTAATTACTTATTTGCACTTGTATAGTAGAGAGACGAGAAAAATAACTACTGGTCTCGATCAGTTCTGGAACACTACTGAAATAATTTCAGGTTTCAGAAGTGATTGCGATTATCGATCTACATTTTACTTTGAATATTGAAACGGTAAAATCGTATGATCATAACTATTTATAATACACTAACAAAAAAAATGTTGCGATGGAATTATGCGGCATTGTTGCTAATAATTAACTCTCCACTAACAGAATAATTTAGTCTCCGCTAACATCTAACTTTAACCCAGGGGTAAATTAAGTTGTCTTTTACTAACTATACTAATTTTTAAGTAGTTATACTAATTTCTAAAAATAAAAAAAAAATGAATCATTACAAACAAATGTCCAAATTACGAAAAAAATACGAGTTTACACATTCATACTCCCAATAAAACTACTTGAAAGTACTTAAACATCCTTTACAATTTTTAGATAAACTTAAAATTCTTAAAAAAGCTTAAAAGTATTTATATTCATAAGTGTAATTCCTTTCCATCTCACTCCCAATTTATCTAGGATAAATAGTATTAGAAGTTTGAGAAGTTTTAAATAGAAATACAACATTAGCACGTCAATATTCTGACATTCACAGACTTTAATTTCTCTACATATATTTAAGCTTAATATAGCCTATGCATTTAACATTAACAAAGCGCCATTAAGCAACTTTGAAAACATTGCTATCCCAAAACCAATTATCATAATCTTAGGTTTATTCTCGAGCAAGTATGGTTACAAAAGATCTGGCAATCATTAGGACAACTACATACATTTATAAAATTACAATTATACCACCAAATACATGCATAAAATACATAAAATTTGCTGTTCGAAGCACATTAAAATTATCCAGATACAACATAAATGTCACCTACTATGGCAAGTATCTATTCGTACATACTTATTGTTAGATATACCATTAATTAAATTGAATTTTCACATTTACACTAAAAGCTTTTTGTTGCTTTTACCTTAATTTTTATTTCCACCTCAGTAATTTTTTTCTCTAATTAAATTCAATATTAAATTGAGCAAAATGCAATTAACTGAACGCAAAAAAAAGCAAGCAAGCAGGCAGCAGTTGCCAGAATGTACCCCATATACGACATAGACATACATACATACATACATGTGCACACCCTTTGCTTTTGCTCCATAACTAAATCGAAATATTGCTGTGATTTTCAGCAGCAGCAATAACAGCAACAAAAACTACAAACGCACACACACACGTATGTGTACGATATGTACGTAAGTGGGCGTAAATATTAATACATGCCAAGTTAAATCACCCACTAGGAAAATAAGAAAAGGAAGAAGAAATTGAAGTAGAAGTGAACGAAGCGATGAAGTAACTATGACTCAAGACAATGTGAAAGGTAGGGAGGAATGAAGGAGCAGATACCAGCTGCCGGAGCAGCAACAACATCAAATGTCTACAAGAGTATTGTAATATCTGCGTATCTCATAGATAATAATTAACCGTGCTTGCCTTGTACTTGCCTCGCTGCCTGTTCGCTTGTTCGCCTTCTTGCTCACCCGGACACCCGTCTGCCTGTTCGCCATCCTTACCAGTACTTGCTTGCTTGCTTGTTTGTGTCTAGAGCATGCATATTCTCCCAAAATGCCGGCAAACATTTTCCACTCGGACCGAATCCAATGCCGGAGATATTGTTATTTTTGTTGTTGTTATTTGCTGATGTTGTTGTTCCTTGTGAATATGTTGTTGCTGATGATATGCCTTAAAGGCGCAATGCCAAACATGCTACAGCAACAACAGCAACAAAATAAACAACAACAACTACTTGAAAATGTTGTTTGTGTTGTTGTTGTATGTACTATGAAGCATTTTGCAAAATAAAATAACAAAATAATGTCTGCTAATGATTTGTACAAGGAAACAGGCACACGCATACAATCACACACACACACACAATCACAAAGTACATTCATATATGTATTTATGAATACATGTGTGTGTGTGTGTTTGTTAGTTTACGTCTATTAACATACCATACTTACATACATATGTGTGTGTGTACTTATTGGAGATGCCTCATTTCCTTCGACAGCTCCCATGCCACCAACAACGTTTGTCATTGAGCATCAGCCAACAGCATCAGGCAGCATCAACATCTCCTGCCCGACATCAACAACATCAGCTTCCTTCAACAACAAGCAGCAACATCATCGACATCAGCATCGGCAACTCTTATGACACAAGACATTCGCTTGCATAATGTATGAATTGTGTTTGTTGTGCCAACAAAGTACAATTGTTAATGTAGCATTAACGAAGTTAATGGCTGGGGTGATTGGGGGGAGGAAGGCGTAGGAGTCGAGGCAGCGACGGGTGAAAAGTCGGTTACGCTAATGAGCAAAGAATTTCACGACCTTTTGCTTAAGAGCTATTCACTAGATTTTGTATACACATATGTATGTAGTATATAAGTATAAGTATGTACTACTATACAAACGAGGGCAGAGGGTAATGTAATATTCACACAGAATGTTGTCTTAAAATTGGGGAAAGAGATTGGGAGGTGGGGGGTAACAACTAGTGGTAAAAAAGCAGAAAAACTGTTTCATTTGTAATTTATAAAATTTGGTTCAAATATAATTTGTCTGTCTGTTATTTTATATACATAAATGCACTGATTTTAGTGGTTTCTTATATTTTACATTTCGCCAGTTTCGGATCCCTATGGGGCGGGGTTATGAGTTCTGCAGGCACTCCCAAAATGGCACTCCCAACGAGCTTGCTAGAAAGGGAGCAGCGACGACTTGCGTGGGACCTGAACCTCTCTGTGGAATAGGAGATAGCATAATCAGGCAGTACTCAGGCAGGGAGAGAAGAACAAGAGGCAAGAACTCTTTAATATTTTTCCGGGACTGAGGCAATCCAAAACGCTTCTAGGTAACTATAGCAAGAATAGATACGCATTCTGCATTCTGAGTTCCAGCTGCCTCTGGTTTAATTCACAAACGGTGATTTTATATATAGTAGATCAAAATTTGGTATGTTTTTCGTGTGAGTTTTGGTCAGAACTTCGGTCTGAATATCAGTCTAATTTTAGGTCTGCTTTTGCCCTGATTTGTGATTTAGTTTCTGAGCAGCCTTATGTTTTAGTTTTTCCATTATTCTGAAGATAATTGTGCATATATCCAAAGTTTAATGCTTTTCCCTAATTAAGACACGATAAAGTTCTTGCCAGCGTAACTCATGAACGAATAAAGTCTTTCGTTAGCAATCTGATTGAATATTCAACTTCACCATTGGCCAGATATTTAGACGGCCTAGTTCTGGAATAGCTCCAAGAAAAGCTGTGTGCCGCCCCTTGGCTATTTTCCGATTAAAAACAAAAAACACCTTCAACTATCACAATTAGCAACTACACAGAGCTTCTTTGGTATTGGTGGGATCGAATTGGGTCATTTAATACCAAACAAGGATTCAAACAAGTTAACTCCCTATCGTGAGTATTCTTTAAACATGGAAACTTGTAACTCTAAGTACAGACAATCGATAATTGGTGGACAGCCAGCGCAGCATTCTCCAACCTGGAAAATAAGTTTCATTGCGTGGGTCTAGCAGAAAAAATTTAGCTCTTCAATTCTTTTAGAAAAATAACAAACTTACTGAAAATAGATAGAATTACTTATTTTTTTGGAATATTGAAACTTCATGAGATGCGTTCCACTTCAATTTTGAAAATTCAATTCGTAATTGAAACTATACTTTAACAGAATATTTTCTTCCAACATATTAACCCTTTAGCCGCCACCATTATGGGTCTTTTTTGGCCTTTTCAGAAAAAGTTGCTTTTTTGACCCATTACGAGGGTTGATAGAGGGTTAATATCTTCAAAAAATATGTTGCCCATCAAATTTGACTATAGATCTCTGAACAACAAAAATTTGTAAACTTAGTTTAAGTAAAAATAAACCCAAATTCCAAAAATGTTTCAAATTTTCACTTTTGCAATAAAAAAAAAATTGATTTTTATCGGGCAGTGTAATATTTCGTCAAATTTTGTACTTTATTACGTTTCAAGTAAATAGAAATTTTAAAAAATCCTATAATATTTAACTTTTTTTTTTGATACTAAGTTCAGTAGCACTTCCACTTTTAGAATTCGATATCAAATGCCATGCCAAAGATTCCAAACAAAAAATTGAAGCTACAGTGCAATTCAAAAGCACTGCCCTCTCTCGACACACTACAACAACTACAACGCTTTTATCTTTCGCGACCTAATGTGAAATGAGAACGCATGGATGATTACGACCAAAGATTAGCGTTTGTTGAAAGCTTTCGAGAACAATATAATTTTAAAGATCTATACTTCAATGTATGTGAACAAATAAACTGCGCAAGTTGAACGCCGGCACTGAAATAAATAAGTAGTCAAGCAAAACCTGCGATTTCGGTGGGTAAATCATATTGAGCGAATGGAAGATGTTTCGACTAGGAAGCTATTCTACTCAAAAAATTTTAATATAACACGCAGAAGAAGGAGATTCTTTTTCCCTTAAAAAGAGGATTTAATTACAATTAGATAAATTTTAATATCTCAAAAAGTTATTTTAAATATTTAAATTTTAAATTAAAAACAAAAATTTTATTTATAGGTACGAATTAAATGGGATAAAAATAAAATGAAATGTTGTTTAAAGTAATAAAACAAGAAGAATTCTATAAACACAAGAGAATCCTTTAGCAAATACACACATTATAGAGTATCTATAAACAATGTAACAGCAAAATCAGCAAACAGCAACAGAAGAGTAACAGCAGCAGCAACAGCAGCAGTTGCTAGCTATTTGCTAGTACGAGGTACAAGTACGTGCAAATGATACTTGAGCGTACAATGTACTTGACTTGCTGCAAAGTAGACGTATTTATTACACGCCAAATGACAGTAGAGCTCTGAGACCACATTCATGAATTGATAGAGAGACAAGACGAGACACGAGAGGAATATCACACAGATGCATAGATGAAGACGACGACAGTGACGGTGATGATGAATCTGAAGTACAAGTAGCAAAGGTAGTTCAATGTATTCAAGTTAAAGTTAGAGATACATTTCATTATATGCAGATACTCGTCGTCATACATTTAGATACATTTTTGACTTATGTATCTACGAATGTTTAGGTATTCTCGAATGCCAGCAAGCTTACAATGTCATCGTTGTTTGCTCGCTGTGTTGCCCTTCATCACAAAAATGTCAAATTGTAAAAGGATTTGTTTTCAGTTAAGTTCTTTCTATTTTTATATTCTTCAATGTTGTTTTAATTTATTTTTATAAGATTTTTATTTAGGTACCAACAATTGTTTGTATCTCTGTGTGTAACTTGTAGTTGCATAAAAATTTCAAAAGAATGTGCTTCTTGTGGTTTCTATAGATGTATGTATATTTCAGCTTTATAGCTGAATACGTGCATGAGTTATATGTAATACTTGTGTTTATTTTATTTAATCCCTCCACCGAAGTCGAAGTCATTGGAGTTTCAGTTGTCGTCATTGGAGTTTCAGATTCCTATGCTATTTTACCTTGTCTATGAAAATGCCTACATACCTGGTTTGCCTGCCTTGTGAGTGTTTTTTTTTTTTTCAATTGTAGCTTTTTACATATTCTCTCTTTTTTGCCTCTTGTCTTGTTTTAGCTTACCACTTGTTATTGTTGTTTATTTTCTTCTGACATGATTCTAAGCCCAACTGAATTTCTGTCTGTGCAGCTTTAGTTTTACTGCTATGTATTTGTATGTATGAGTGCTCATCATGCTTCGTGTATTTAATAATTTAAATTAACCTGTAGCTAAAATGTTATCACATTTCCCCATATATGGTGGTCTGGCCATCTGGCCACCGCCGCCTGGCCACCCTTTTAGTTTCTTCAGGCTTCTTGCTGCATTCTATTCTTTTTTTTCTTTTTTTTCTTTTTTTTCTTTTTTTTCTTTTGTAACTTTGGATGCTTGCCAATATTGTATGTAATGTATGTACGAGTTTCTGAGTGCTGGTGTGTGTTCTGTGCTCCACGATAGTGTAATTGTGGCAGCAGTTGCCACTATGCTGCAAGCCAAAAGTAACTTGTTTAATTTAGTTTAATCCTTTCCCCTTTTTCTCCACTTCTTATTAAACTTAATAATATTACTGTATTGCAGTTTTTTGAGAAAAATTTATATTACATATTTTAAGAGTAGAATAGGGGATTTTCTGAGGCGATTTTAAGTGCTCGCTTCTTGATCTCATTGTAATTATTCTCCATGCAAGAGTTTTTAAAAATCGGTTCCAGACATATCTTTCTGGAACACTCTATATCTACCTCGTTGAAGCTTCTCATCACAAAATTAGCTGAACTCTTTTTAATTTAAAAGTTAGACAGCAGTAGGAGAGTAAAAGTAACAACAACAGGAGCAAAAAATTTGACACATAAAATTGAGAAGATCTCAATAACATTGAATATATCGTTAAAATTTTGCAAAGTAAAAAATTAAGAAACGATAAATACCGACAAAGATAAATATATATTTCTATGTTTAAGCTCATATCAACACAGATGGTAGAGAACTACGTTATCTTCGGACTTCAAAAACCTGACTTTCAACATAATGACTAACACACAAAGGTTAGTCACCAGTACCACACAGACTCTAAAGTTCAAAGTTCAAATTAGTCTCTTAAGTATCTTTAGCCAGGACAACCCAAAAAACTAAGGTGTAAGCAGAACCGGATTTGAGTTTCGGAAAGGTTGATTTTTCAAAATTATCTATAATTACAATACCATTAACTATACCAAAATCTAGATCAAAATTTAAATTTAAATCCAAACCTATAATTATATGAAAACCAAATCCTGACCAAGATAAGAATTCAGTCCAAACTGAATCGAAATCCTTCTCAAAGTTCAGACCGAAAACAAACCAAAATTCAGCTAAGGAAAATCGAATTTGAACAAAAATTTAAAGGAAAAATCAGATCTAAATTCAGACCAAAATTCAAATCAAAACTCAGTAAATACTCAGACCTAATTTAAACCCAAATTCAGAACAAAATTAAAGTAAAAAAATTCTGATCAAATTCGGATCATAAACTACACCAAAGGTCAGACCAAACTCAGATCAAAATTCAGACCAAATTCAAAACAAAAATCTGTCCAAAACTCAGACCAACATTCAAAACAAAATTGAGAACAAATTCAAACCAAAAGTTAGACTAAAATTTATCCCAAATTTAAACAGAAATTCAGACCACAAATTACACCAAAACTCAGTTTAAAAACCGACAATAGATTAGATCTAATTTACATAAAAAATTAGACTAAAACTAAAAACAAAAATTTAGAACAAGATAGTGTAGAACCCAAGCCAAAATTTAGAATAAAACTTAGAATCGAAATCATACCAGATTAAAACAAAAAATAGACCAATATTCCAAAGAAACTTAGAAAATAATTAAGATCAAAATTCAGAACATAAGTTGGATCAAGATTCAGACCATAACTCAGATTAAAATTCATACCAAATTCAAAACAAAGCTTGGACTAAAATTCAATCAAAACTACAAATAAAAACCTGGCTTAAAATAAAAATAGAATGCAAAAATTAACCAAAAAACCATCCTCTTCAAAAGTAAAATACCTGTAAGCTGAGCCTAATGTTTCATATTAAATGTATAAAGGTGTAGCAGAAAGATTGTAAAAGGTTACAACCATTTACTTTTTTTGGGAGGAGCTGCTGCCCTTCTACTTCTCTCTGAATACATCACTAGGTGTTAGTCCATCTCTATGGTTTAAGGTACTCTGTCAGTACATTTGAAATATTTCTTAGTATGCGGGCGAATTTTAACACTACAGGCAGTCAGCTGAAGGGTTAATTCATCTTCATAGTAGAAGGGCCCAGATTATTGATAACTGAGTCCATCTTTGTGTTTGAAGACCCTGAGTCTGTTCATCTAAGATTGTTATTGGTATCAGCATATTTCTCCAGGCCAGCTCAGATGTTTGAAAGGTACTGAGCTAGGTAATTGAATATAGCCACTAGTACAAGGTATGAACTTTTGCATGCTTTCAAAGAGTCCTTTAACTCAGAAGTAACGATCTCAATGGCTGAAATATTTAACAACATGATCACGAAAAGCTTATCAAGAAAAATCTCTTGGGCTTGCTACTCTTTATGTACATTTCTGAGCTATTAAGAAATTCTTCTCTTTTATTGAATGATTGAAAATAATATTTTTTCAATTCCAACAGAACTGAAATGCCTTCTTTTCAATTCCTTTAACTTCGTGATTTCAATCAAAAAATGAACTATTTTTTATAAACAATTGGGTATAATATTCCTTTAAAACTTAAATTTTGTAATATTCGTTTAATCTTTTTGATGGTGAAAAACGGTCTGATTTGATCGTATTTTTATATATTCCTCACAGTTCACATAAAGCTTTAAAACATTTTTAAAACATGTAATTAAAATAAAGTTCGCCCTTAAATTGATGTCTGTCTACTTAGAATTTAACCGCAGCGTCACATTCAAATTACAATTATAGCTGTCAAATAATAATTTCCATTATAATGAGCTTCCACTTTATAATTACAACAACACCAAACCAACCAAAAAAAAAAAACAAATAAAGAAAAAAAAAAAGAAAAATCGATAAATCTCATGAATTTCTGCTCATTCTTGCTTACTATTTCTTGTGCCTGCCGCCTCTTCACATTTTTCGTTTTTTCGTCGTCATCATGTTCCGAACTTTTTCATTTTACTAATTTTCTCACAAAATTCCATAGCATTTCAACGCAATTTCATCAACATACGACACCTTTAGGCTATTTTCACTTCCTTCCTTTTTACCCCCCCTCTTACCCTCCTGCTTGCTTTTCACAATAACCTCAACTCAACTCGTACTTTCTTCCAATTCAGTACTCACGAAATGGAGAAATTTTCAATTTAACTGAAAATTTCTGTATTCCACATTTTCATTTGCACGCATTTTCGTACATGTAAATAAAGGAAGATGGAAGAAAAGCAGGCAAAATAAAAAAAAAGCAACAACACGCAAATACGAAAGTGGCGTACGTCAAACGATTTCAAAATTAAAAATCCGCGAAATTGTTTTATATTTTCCTGACATTGCGCCCGACTCACGCCGCACATGCTGGTACAATAGAGTCCGTCTGTCCGTCCGTTTGTCTGCCCGTCCCCGTTATTTGAATTGTTTACTTTGATTGTTGTTGATGCTGTCGATGGTGCTGTTGCTGTGTTGCACAATGTTGTTGTGGTGGTTTCATTTCAGCGCGTTTCCGTTTCCGTTCATTCGCAACAATAATCAGCAATAAAAAGAAGAAGAAGTGAAAAAATAAGAACAAGTTGCGCTCAGCTCAAAAATTCAAGTTATTTTTTTTTCGCAGGCATGGGGGCGAATAGGGACGCTTGGGTTAAGCAATGGTGGCAAACGAGATGTTTATGAATTTTATAGACATTTCATATTTTTGTTGTTGGGATTTGTATGCGTAGCTTTGAATTAAATTAATAATTCTCCATTTAAATATTTCAGGGCGCACTTTTCGGTATGTAAATTTTTTTCTTTCTTTTTTTCTTTTCGTTAAATCATTTGCATTTTTTTCGCTCGGACGCCACGATAGCCACCAGACTTCCGCCAGAGAATAATGCTATCAAAAGCTGAAAATAATTTGTTTTGTTTTTGGAATGTTTTTTTCCTTTTGTTATTTATAATTTTGCCCGAAGAGGAAATGAAAACTCAAATATTTTGTAAATAAATATTAAAGTTGTGAGTTTTAGAAATTTTATGCTTCTACAATTTTTATAATTTAAAAATCAAAACTTGTTATTACTTATTTATTCTAAATACATAAGTTGAATAATTTATGTATCATAGTTAAATATTTATAAAATTCATATTTATTAATGCACAGTAGGGTAAGCCGAGCGGGTTTCGGATATTCAACTTGTTAAAAACGAAAATATCTAAGCAAAAAAAATATCGGGCAAGATCGAACCAGTTCGTTTTATATAGTATATAATCGTGGTTTATACCTTATTAAATCATGAAACACTAGTTTTCCAGGGATATTTTCGGTTAAGACTTGTGAAGATGTGTTCCCCCGAAGAATGTTTGTTATAGACTGGACATTATCAATGTGCCTTCAGGCCTGGTAACTCAACCATTGACCAATCTACGCCAGATCAGGGTGAAGACCCAAGAAAATCAGATCAACAACATTTATCGATTATAAAAATTGCATTCGACAGTACGATTGGAAATCATTTGCACTCTGCAATGTTTGGTTTCAGTATCCCTTGCGAAACTCATTAGACTTTGCAAAATGGCACTGACTGAAACCACCAGCGTATTGGAAATTGAAGCAGACCTCTTCGTGCCATTTAATAACAAACCAGGTTTCAGACAAGATGATTTTTTATAGTGCCATTTCTTGAATCTTATGCTGCACTATGTTTTGCAAGAGTGTCACGCTGCATGGAAAAGGAGTATCGTCGAGAGAGCTTAGCATTGAATATAGAAGAAACGAAACACTATATATCAACAAACACAAAATTCTACTGTTGGTCATTAAACATTCGAAGTCGTCAACAAGCCCTGAGGACATGCGAAGAGTAACTCTAGACAACAGATGCTACTGCGGCGGTATTCGAGTAATAGAACCCTTTTTCGACGGACCAAAATAATTCTCCATAATTCCCCCATCCTTTCCGTTTTAATGTAGGATCCAGAGATGTAAACGATGACCACAATAATGAGAGGTTGTTGGGAACATTCACGAAGAAGATACTTTGGTCCAATATGCGTGAACAACAATGGAATCATGAGCTGTACGCAAACTCTGACATAGTCAAGTGCATAAAAATTCAACGTCTACGCTGGATGAGTCATGTTGAGTGAATGGTAGAAATCTTTTTGTTTAGGAAGTTATTCTATACGAGCCGCGGGTATGGAACGAGCAACCTAAGGATAGTTGTTAGTGGTCGATGGTGTGAGGTTAAAAATTTCATAATGAATAGCTTTTTCCCCAATACGAAATAAGTAATGTTAAAAATTAGTATTGTTATTCTATTCGATTTTGTTTCTCAAATAACTTGGAACTCTAACTAAAGGTGTTTGGAAAACTCGAGAGGCTGTGAAAAACTCAACTTCAGATTTCTATATTTTTTCATAAAAATTTGGATTTTCGAAGTTCCAGATTTCAGTTTAAGGCATTTTATCCGTTTCTGTCATGTCAGGTTTAATCTCAACATTTGTTTTTTGAAACCAATTTTCTTAAAACTCTGAGCTGATGGATAATTTGTCCGGTCGGATTAATGTTCAACGAAGAAAAATCTACCAGCAAATCGTGATACTGTTCTTGCAGCATTTTGTGCGTTGACTAATTTTATGTGGTCAAGGCTTCGCTTTTTCATTACTTGCAACTCTAGGTTCTAGAAACCGAAACTTAATTTTTACTTGACCTATAAAGTAATAAGCACTTAAGATGTCATATGCAATCCGAATACGAATACAAAATACATACTTACAACTGTCATTTGCTTGTCGAGTTTGTTATAAAAACTTACCTGAAAAAAAACAATGTATATTGTGGTTAGGCACATATAGTTATAAATTAAATAAGATTTAAGATACTGTATTTGCTCATACATATATACATATGATAGTTCTGACTATAAATAAAAATATAACTTTAACTCTTTCATACCCAATGTTGCGTATATGCAACATTCACTTTTATGTGGCATAAATAAAATGTTTAACAGATATTACTATTAACGCTATTTGTATTCGGTTCTGTTAGGTATTCTTCACGTTTGCTAATTGCCGAATATTTGAAATTTCTTGCTTAAGTAATTTTTTTTAATGTTTTTTGTCTTTGAAGTCTAGCAAAAAACCTAAGTGCCAAAATTTTTAGTAAAATTAGTAAAAATAATGCATTAAATTATTACTAACCGGGAATTTTTTTTATCAGATATGTTTACAAAATATAAGAGAATATGAAAATCAAAAAATTTGAGAAAAAAAGTTATCCGGTGGTTGTCTACAGCTTCATAGCTATGTTTTTTTTTAACCTTTAATAAAGGACAAGCAAACCAATGTAGAAGCAAGAAATTTGGTATCATAATTGTGGAGGACCTAAGTAACCATAATTTCACAATAAAAGGCTTCTCTCAATCCCCATTATAATTCGTGCGTCAAAGGGTTAAAGAAAACTTGGAAGACATTAGTAAAAAGTCTATATGCGGACGAGTAACGACCACAAATTGAATACTAAAGTTAGAGCAAAAGAAAAGCAATTGATTCCCCGAAGAATTGAGGGTGGACTGAACTGAACCTAAGCATTCAGTCTCAAGGACCATTATGCTATATCCGGTATGCCCATTATAATAAAGTTGAAATGGGATCGGAAAAATGGGATGAAGAAAAGTCCAAGGTCTCTCAACCTCGAACTTCCTTGTTTCACTGATGAACCTTAGAAGTTCAGGAAGAGGAAAAGTTGAATATTATTCATACTCAAGGCATTTCTACCCATGAAAGCATGTGTTAGGCCCCGTGATGCGATACCAATAATCTCAAGTCCTTTCTTTTAAATTTTAGAAGAAATTTCTTTAATTTCCTGTTGAGTTGTCTCACGAAATACTTTGCAGTCCTGCACGAGCCAAGCTCGTACCACCTTTTTCCATGAATAGAACTCACGAAGTGGGGCCAAGAAAAGGTTACGGACCCCATGGCGAAATTGCTGATCTTTCATTTGCCAGTTGGTCGGCCAATACGTTCCCTGCAATACCACAATGTCTTGCAACCCATATAACACATTGTGTTTTGCAACACAATTTAGTTTTGCCTTACCCTCACTGGCCAATTTCGAATAGCTGACAGGGTTAACAAGGGCCTTCACTGCAGATACCCAGCACGCTATATTCAGAATAGCAAAGACATTCATTAGGAACACTGCCACCATCTGTCTAGTGGCAAGTACAAACCCGATCCGGTACCACTTGAGGTTTTCGATCCATCAGTAAAGAAGACGTAGACCCAGGAGTACAACCTATGGACTTAACCATTGATCTCGTTCCGGGAACCTGACATCATATCTTCATTCGAACGAATCTGATACAAAGCACACGAGAACTGTGAGCACTATACTGACAACTGGTAGTTTAACCGGCTGCGTTTCGTATCCACATCGTCATGCCAGACTCCGTTTAATCTGAGTCTGTAGTATAAGTATTACTATAATATTGGCAATAAAAGCAGAAGAACTCATCAGAATTTTTAACTGCTTGAAGTGTATTTCATTCCATAGTGAACTGAGCCCTTCGCTTATACGCTTGTAGGCATTTTTGCAAATGTTTAAACAACTTTCATTTATTAATTTTAATAAATGTTTGCTGATTTTTCTCATCCAATTTACATGTAGTGTAATACTCCCACAAACAGTCGAAACCCACAAAAATGTTTTCGCGCACTTCGTTGCCCACTTATTTTTTTTTTTTTATTTAATATTGTTCTCATTTAAAAATTTGGGGTTTCATTTTACTGCTCCTCTTCATCCTCCTCTGCTTCTCCATACTAACACGGTTGACGTTGCTTTCACGTGAATTTATGAGAATGAAAGCTTTTAATTTGATTTTTCGTATTGTACCACCATGGATTTTAAGTTTCATTTTTTATTTCCGTTACATTTTTTTTATTTTATTTTCTTTTTTTTTTTAACTTGGCTTAAGTGTAATAAATTCCCATATTTTCAACAAATTTTTCTCTTATTTTTTTTTATTATGATCTTTTTAATTTCAGAATTTTATTGCATTTTAAACTTATTCATTTGCATATATTTGTTTATGTTTTGTGTTTGCCGCCACCGTCTTTGGAGGCCATAAAATGCCAATTGTTAATTAAGCTTTTTTGCTATGCACGAAACCAAAAATTTAATCCTATTTCCCATCATAAATATTTATATATATATATATATATATATATAAGTGTAGGTACAAGTAATTTTTATTTAGCAGTGGCAACACTGTTTGACAGTAAAACACAACAAAATTTAATTGGCATTTTAAATCGTAATTTGTCAATTTAAATTCATACAAATTTCAAAATGTGCCGGTTAGCATATTGGGTGTGGAACGTTTGTTCCATAATTGTTTGTATGTGTATGGCGCTGTGTGTGTTTTATATATTTATTTGTTTAGTTTATATTTATAACTCGACTCTACCTTATTCTAATCAGATTTTACGTGTATTATGTTTACTTTTATCGTGAATACGCATAATTAAAACTGTTAATTATATATCCTCTAAATTTGATTTCGTTTCAGATTTTTAAAATTAGCATAAATTAATCTGGTGTATTAAATATTAGGTGACTTATATGTATGTATTTGCATTAATATGTGTGGTTACCTTTTATGGATATTGAAATTCAAAACATTATCTCTTAAAAATAAATACGACATAAAAATGATACTAAATAAAAAAATGGTTTATTTATAATAAAATTTATAGTGCGCAGAAGTTTCTAGCACTTTAATCAACTACTATAACAATGAACAGATTTGTAATTCATTTAAAACGTTCTGAGTGATTAGATAAAAATGAAGCATTTCTCACATGGTTCTTCCATGTGAGGACTTTAGTTTTATTATAGTAAAAAGGTAAATTTAATGAGCTAGTTATCAGAGCTGTAAAAGATTGCAGTCATTTCGAACTGCATTCATTGAAGTCACTTGAAATGAATTACGTTTTCTGATTACAGTCTTTGATTTCATTTGAGACTTATGACTTTTAAAAATTAAGTCACCAGTCTTTTTGAAGTCAATGACTGCTCATTGATTATAGCAATCAATTTGAGACTTCAATGCAAATAAGTCACAATCACTGACATGACTTCACATTATACTTGTAGTCGCAGTCATGACTTCAAATTGGTTTGAAGTCACAGTCATGACTTGAAATTGGTTTGAAGTCTTGCAATCATTTGAGACTTCACCTTCAATGAGTGAAGTCTGTTATTGAATGATAAAAAATATACAGTATTTATAAGTAGTATAATTATTTAATTAAACAAAAAAGTTCTTCATGATATTAACGACAATAAGAAAAAACATATAATACATTTCATCTAACCAACTTTTTATATTAGATACAACTTTTTTTAAATAAATAAAAAAATTGAAATTATTATAATTTATACTGGTATTTCTAGTAAATTTCAAAAAAAGTTGCTTGAGGCACAGCTTTGATTTCGATGATTTTTTTTATTTGCAACAAGAAAAATAATTCGTAACATGTGTGAACATGAAAATGTGTAAAATTCTGAAAAAATAACTTAAATGATTTCCAAGTTATTTCCACGAATTCAATTTATTTCGATAAAGTCAATTGACTTCATTGAAATAAATGACTTAAATTCACTTTAAATGACTTCAAAATGAATAACTTCAAGTCAGTTATTACTTTGTGGAGATTAGGACTGCAAATAAGAGACTGATCATTCATGACTTCAAAAAAATGACTTAAAAAATGAAGGATAAGTCATTGACTTCAATATGACTTGTGACTTCAAAGTCTTAATTCCGCATTCACAAAAAAACTGGATTATTGCAATCATTTTTTTTAGAAGTCAGTTGACTTCAAACCTAAAAAGACTGCAATCTTTTACAGCTCTGCTAGTTATCAAAGTTTAAATCTGTTGCATGAAAAATAAAGTCGCACACTTTCAGTATATGGAACTTCGAAATAGTATTCCTTTTATTAAAAGCAGGTCTAACGGTCTTACTTAGCGGCAGTGTTGCCAAACTTCCTATTTTAAACGGAACATAATATAAATGGCGTGCAGGAACACTGGTCTTTTGGAATTATAATTTTTGCTTTCACTTTTAAAAAATATGTTAATATGCAGTCATGAAATTAGTATAATTTCGTTACTCAGTAGTTTTAAGTGGCAACACTGACAAGAGCAGTATATTTATAGTAAACAGTGATTTTTGAGAAACCAAAAATATTTCGATTTTTCCAAAAAGGCCATCAATAGTGAAAAGCTTTTACTTTCAATAAAAGAAGAGTCTTAGGATTTCAAATATTTTACATTAACGTAAATGAGGGTAATTTAGATATAATAATTTAGATATGAAGGTAATTTGGGTTAACCCTTTGTTTAGAGACTTTTTCAGATAAACTTGAAAAATATTTTGAATTTTAGTCAAAAATTTTGCATTTTAAAATCAAAAAATATTTTTTTTTATTGAAATATTAATTAAAATTAATGGCGTTTCTTAGACTTATACCAATTTTCAAACTAACAAGTAATTTTTAGTTAAATTCAATATGAAATATATTTTTAAAAACTAAGATGATTAGTATTTATTTCATTTCCGACTACATTTCAATTTTTGATTATGTCAACCTACTTATGAATTCAAAAAATTATTTGTTCATCTGCTCATGGTCATGGCCATGGACTAGCGGATCCAGAGATTTACCTTAAGGGGGTTTTTTATTTGTGGCCAATGATCAAATATATGAAATTCTTATCAGTAAGGAGGGGGAGTTATTTAGTCATTGGGGGCTGAGTTGGGGAGTGGGTAGGTCAAAGTTTCCCTTGCGGAAATCGATCCGAATTACCCTCATTAACGTTATATACTATTTTAATAATAATAATTGAATATAAATATATTTGAATCAATTCTGATAAGCCGCTGGGCATGCCAATAGACTGCACGTTACAGTGCAACTGGTTATTAAATACACTCGGACTACATTAAATCTACAATTTCAGTTTATAGATGCTTTACTTTCAGAAAGCTGGACAAAGGTCTAGTTTTTGTGTTGAATTTTGTACTGAATTTTAGTCTCATATTGCTTTAACTTTTCCGTTTTGATCTGAATTCTAGTTTGATTATAAGTCAGAATTTTTAGATTTTAGGTCTGAACTTTAATGTGAGCTTTGTTTGAGTTTTAATCCGATTTGGTCTAAATTTTAAATTGCTTTCGGTCTGTATTTAAAATCTTTCTGGTCTGAGTTTTTAAATTGTGATCAAAATTTTGCTCAGACCAGCGTTTACTCAATGTTTGTTATGATTTCTGGCCTAAGTTTTGGTTTGCTTTTAATTTGTATTTAGCGTATTTTTAGGCTCTGTTTTAATCTCACTCTTAGTTTGAGTTGTGGTCAAAATTTCGGTCTAAATTGGCTTGATTTTGATACGTATTTTGGTCTGAATTTCGGTCTGAAACCGGTCTAAATATTTTTTTAAATTTTGGTTTGAATTTGGTTGGAACTTTGGTCCTGTTTTTGTTTAATTTTAGTTAAAATTTATTGATGTGAATTTTTATCAGTTATTCCCACTAGTTTTTGTTCTGAATTTTGGGTTGTTTTCATTCGGTATTTGACGTCCTTTTGGCCTAAACTTTTGTCTAACTATTAGTCTGAGCTGTGGTCTAAATTTTTTTTTTAATTTTTGGAATAAATTTTAAACTAATTTTGGTTTGGATTCTGTCTGAATTTTGGGTTTTTAATTTTATTAAAAATTTTAAAACGGGCAAACTAGGCAAACCGTGAAATTAGTTGAAAATGGTAGCCACACAGCTAAAACAGCTAAAACCAGATTGCGGTGTATCTTTTATCTGTACTTGAATTTTTCAATCAGAATTAAATATTTTCTTGAATCGATTTCAGATGATATAAGTAGAGAGTAGAGATGGATAATCAGTCATATATTTAATGGACTGAAATAAATTGAATTACAATTAAATTGGTTGAAAGTAAACGTGTTTTAAATTTTCTTCTGTCTTAAATTATTTTTTTTTTATTCATTTGAACAAAAAGATCCAAATGCATGAGATTTTCATCGGCAAGGTGGTTGAATATTTTGAATAATAGTCGAATTTAATAATCGAATCAAAATATTTCATTAATAAAAAGAAATTAGTTGATTATTTGAATCATTTGAATAATTGTTGCCATCTTTAGTTAGTGAAACTTGTGTTGTTTGGATAAATACTTTAAACTTTCAAACAAGCTTACAATTTTTCATCATTACACTGATATAAATATTTATTTCCGGAATGATGTGATAACATACATCAAGCATTACTCAATTTGTACTATTCGTGTGATTTATGGAGAAAAGTACTGACAAATGCAACAGTGTACACAGTTTTTTCAATACTCCAAAAATATTCTACAAAATTTTTAAATATATTCTACAGGTATTTTTGATATATAAATTATGTGTTGCATAATTTTGGGCTTGAAGTATGTTGGAAGATAAAATTGTTTACAAAGAAGAAGAAATTTTTGAAATACCCCACAGTAAAGATGTTATCGCATCAATACAGCCTTGATGAACTTGGCAGTGGCTAGATCGTTCATAGTTTTCCAAACTTTTAAATTACTGTAATAAACTTTGATTGGCAGTAAATAATAATTTAGGAAAATTCAAAACATTGCTTAACATATTTTAATAAATTAACTAATAAATTATGCCTTTCTGTTAATAGGAAACAGGTTGGGTTATTCAGCAACAAGCCCATTGAAGAAACTTAAAATGGAGTCGAAGATATTGCAAAATTTTATTTAATATTCACCAAAGAATCCAACTAAAAACTCACAATTAAAATTTTGATATAATTTATATGCCAATAATTTAATTTTTCAATAGTTTAGTTTATATGCATGCGTATATTTTCAAACAAAAGAAATGAAAATAAAATCAAATTGAATGAAATTCAAAAATTCCATCAAATCAAAATGTATGCAAATATTTAGTAAATAAAATCAACGTTAATCTGCTATTATGACAGTTTAGTTGAAATTTGCATAAATTTGCGATAAAACAACAAAACCAACTACATCTATCAGCAACCGTGACATCAACAATATCAACAGCAACAACAAGAGCTATATATCAGCAGGAACACCTCAACGACAATAACTCATGTGATGATGATGATAATGGCGCATCAATTTTCAACTTTCAAATTGCTACAAATTAGCAATAAAATGTAAATTAATTATTTTCAAAATTGAGGTGTGTGTGTGTTATGTTAAAAGTCACAAAAATTTGTCAACAATAATTTTGTCATTTTTCAAAATTAAATCAAAATTACAAAAACAAAATTGAAACATTATAAAATATTCCAAATTAAATTTGAAATCGAATACTGAAAAAAAAATACACATTTACAATTGAGTAATAAAATTTATTATATTGTATAATTGACAACATTGTCACTGCGTAGACATATCCACACGCATTTACATATACATATGTATATGTATATAAAAGCACACATATATACATACAAGCAAATTTTCCAGGAGTGTCAATGTTTTTTGTTGCTGCAAAACCCTTAATTGGTGCTAACTTTTTTATGAAATATTGGTATTGAATTTTTTTATACACATAAGTTTTTTTTTTTTTTTTTTTTTTGTAAAAGTGTGACATATATACATTTATTTGCATCTATGCATGTCTGTATACATATGGTGGGAAAGTATTTAATTTATTGTTTAAATTTTTTAACGGTTTTATTTTATGGTTTTCATTTTTATGACCTTATTTTTATGGCTAACATTTTTTCTAATTAAGTGCAACATTGTTTCTTATTTATGTACACATCTGGAAGTTTGTTTATGTAAGTAAAAGCTTATGGATGGTGGTAATATTTTCTCAAAATATTTGTATGAAAATGAACTTAATAAACCGGGCGATGAAAATAGAACACAGGAAATGGGCAATTTGAACGTTTATTTTACTATACTATATAAAGGAACCCCAGAGTGAGTATAACATTTTTTTTGCCCTTAATACTGCAAAATTATATTTTTGTGTGGTAAATTTTGATAGTCGCCGTAGTCAAGTAATGCATGGGTACAAATCTCAGCACGCTCAAAAATCAAAAATAGAAAATACAAATTTTTCGACACGCCACCACCTCTTGGGTGGCAATGGCAAACCTCCAAAAGTAAAACTTGCCTAAGAAAAGCTTTTAACTTCGCCGTACAAGTATAACTCACACAACATGAATGGATGCGAAAAGCTCGGCCTAGACCTGTTGTGTCATAACAGTAATAGTAGTAGTAGTAGTATAATAAATTTGGAAGCTGAAAATCCGGGGAAGTTTTAAATGATAACTATGTGGAACTGGTACATGTTTAAATAATGAAATTGTTCGAAATTTGAAAATTGAATTTCGGTCTTTGCTCTGATTGTGAATTATCGTATTAAACAATAAAAAGTTCACTCCAATTGTCCCGTTATCATCTTCCTAAAAGTTTGATTCAATTCGATTTTTATATTAGCATTCAAAAAGTTTTAATTTTGTGTAAGTACTTAAATTCGCATACGCGCCATCAAAACAGCGATTCAAAGATTTAAGTATCACTAGTCGAAAAACAGCACAGTTTCTAAAGCTATAAACAGAATTGCGGCATATCGACCAATGTACGCGGCGTCAAAACGCTGTCATGTTTGAAATGCTCATGATCCTATGAGATGGAACAGAATTGCAACTGCCGATGATTTTGAACCGCAATTTTACATCGATTTGGCGTTTTTATGGTGACAGCGTTTTTACGCCGCGTAAATTCGTCGATATGCCGCAATTCTGTTTATAGCTTTAACCTTATCAAATATCAACGTTGATTTGGACATGAGTACAGAATTAAGAAAAACTCAACTATTATAGCCTTTTTCTGAGAATAAGATACCTTGACAGATCTAAGAATTGTTAGATGACCTCTGTTCAGAATGATCTCAATGACTTTATGATTCATGACTGGAAATCTTAAGCCGCCAATCGAGATGTATGGAAATTAGTGTTTCTTTGATTTTCAAGGTCAGGCATAAAAAGTTACTTTTATAGGTTAATATGTGTAACAAAAAATTTGAAGTAACATGGATACTAATAAATTAACTTTTGTAGACCCTGAAAAATTGTTAAAAATTCTTTTAAGCTTTATATATAGCAACTTTTCTATATAATTGGAGTATGCAGATTCCAACTGCATTCAAAGAAATCTTCTATGACTTCACTTAGTATTTTTAACATTTTAAACAGCCGGTATTAGAAAATCCTTTGAAAAAGTAATCAAAAAAAAATATATAATGCAAGTAATTGCAGAATTTCTAAAGATAAAAACCACTGGAAAATTTTGATATTTGAAATTTATTTTTTTTTTTTAAATTGAACGAAAAATTAGAAAGATTATCGAAAAGAAAAAAGTCCAAATTTTTTGGAATAATAATTTTTTGAGCATATGAGCAATGTTGATATTTCATCCAACAAAGAGAAAATTTTCCAATTTTTCAGAGATTACGAATTACTGTTTTTTCTTTGCAACAAACGTAGATATATATCATCCTTCATAAATTTTATTTGGAATTGATATCATTTAAAAAATTAGAATAAAATATTTGGAAGTAGAAATATAAAATCAATTAATTAAAAATGTTATTTTTCTCATAAAAATGCTATTCTTATAGTAGTAATGTACTGAAAATAACAAAATTTGCTTTGTAACATCATTAGATATACATTTTAGAATAAAACGGACATCAAAAAAAATATCTGAGCCTCACAAACAATAAAAAAACAAATGACGACCTCGATAGCCTAGTGGATAGTGCACTAGACTTTCATCTGGGAGGTTCGGGTTCGATTCCCGTCTTCGTCTGGTGGTTAATTTTCATTACTTTCTTATATTCACTATCAATATGAAGTGTATGAGAATTATAAGATAGTGTACAAGTACACACATTGGTTGGTAATGGCGAAACCACCAAGCCGATAAAAAATTGCCACACCGCCGTTCGGAATCGGCGTTAAACTGTAGGTCCAACTATGTGGTATCACAATGGGCCGTTCAGGCCTAAGTGTGTCTTTCGACAGCCACTCCAACCTAACCTAACCTAACAATAAAAATATTACTTTTCCTATGACAATACATAAGAAATTGAAAAAGTTGTATGACAGCGCCCTCTACTGTAGGTCCTATGTAAAAAAAACATCAAAAATTAGTTCCTCTACCCCAAAAACAGATTAATGTAAAGAAAAAAACATTATTTTATCAAATTTTTACTAATTTTTTCTAATTAGACAGTGCTCTAAATTAATCAACTTTAACTGTGAATAAAAAAAACACGCACTAAACTAGAAATATTCCTTGGAGGGTTTGTTATGGAAGACGTCAGCTTTGATTTGCTTTTGGTTTCATCTCATTCCCATTCGCAAACTTCAATTTTGTCGCACAGTGTTATCAAACGAAAACGGTTTCCTTAAATAGACCTTACCTACGGAAAGATGTCAACGAAGTCTACAGTGCAACTCTTTGATGGAATCCACAAATTTCGAGGGGTTGTTGTAGACCAAAAACCTCTTGGCAACGTATGGTGGACGCTGACTTAAGGAGCTCCAATAGTAATTGAAATAATTTAAAGCGAATCATCGGAACGATTTCAATACTTGTATTCTGGCCCTACGCACTAACAGGAGCAGTTTCTGAGTCAGATTCAAAAGAAGTTTTTTTCTCAAGTTTCTTTCTTGATCTATCTACTTTGGTTCCCGCTCGTCCTTAATGGGTTAAAAAGAATTATAAGTATATATCGAAATGTGGAAAACTATCAAACTCGCATTAGACTGTAACAAATTAAACTGAAGAAATTTATTCAATAACAACACAATTTGATTTTCTAAGTCAAAACTCCTCGAGCTCCATCCACAACAAATAAACTGCAACTCTAGAAAATTATCACAACTGAAAAAAAAAAACAGTGAAACCGTTTCAAATTTTTTTTTTTTTGACTCCTTGACCCAAAGGTAGGTGTTGAACATTAATGCGATGTAAGCATGCCGTTAAAGCTATTTGTTCTTTTACGAAGAACATTAGGTGTTTTTTGGATTATTTTGTGGTTGAAAAATTACAAATGATATAAAAAATTATTTATAAGAAAAACGCTCCTAAAATCCATAAATTATTTAGAGCTTTCAAATACAAAGTTTAGATGTGCTTCAATTGCACATTTTTGAGTTTATTTTTCTAGTGCATTAAAACTTATTTTACTTTAAGCTGAGCCGTGATGAGAGTACTGTATGAAAGATTCTTTGAGAATTGTTTTCAGTAATCTCCAAGAATAAATAATATTTAATAATATGCGAGAAAAAAAGCCTCGAACCTTCTTTAATCTTCATGCCATTCATCCACAATATTTCTTCTGTGCAAAAATAATAAAATTATGACCGCATATGGTTACTCTAACAAATGAAAATGTAAATGTCTTTAACTCTTATGATGTCACCACTATAATGCGAAATAATTAGGAATCCCTAATATATTGACAGACCAGTAAAATCGTGTATAAACTGTACAACAACATTTTTCGAACACTCGCAAATAATTTTATAAGAATATTCAATTATTTACTTTTCGAATCATTTCTAAGTTTGTTCAAATCCGATTTCTCTTCTTTTACATATTGGGAGTATGAATGTATAAACTCGTATTTTTTCGTAATTTGGACATTTATTGTGAAAAGGTGATTATAAATTTATTCTTTGAAGTATTGTCCATCGTTAGCCACAACCTTTTCCTATCTTTCTGGTAGCATACGGATTCCGCGTCGAAAGAACTCCTCTTCTTTGAGGCTATCCACGAATCGACCCATTTTTTGAGTTCTTCGAAAGAACGGAAGTGCTGTTCAACCAGGCCATGTGTCATCGATCGGAACAAGTGGTAATCAGAAGGAGCAATGTCTGGAGAATACGGCGGGTGGGGTAGCACTTCCCATTTCAGCGTTTCCAAGTATGTTTTTACTTGCCTTGCAACATGCGGCCGAGCATTGTCGTGCTGAAGAATAACTTCGTCGTGTCTATTCTCATATTCTGGCTTCTTATCCTTTAATGCTCGGCTCAAACGCAACAATTGTAGTCGGTAGCGGTAGCCAGTGATCGTTTCATTCGGTTTCAACAGCTCATAATACACGACACCTTTCATATCCCACCTAATACACAGCATGAGCTTGGATCCATGGATGTTCGGCTTTGCCGTTGATGTTGATGCATGTCCGGGCGGTCCCTATGATTTATTACGCTTTGGGTTATCGTAACGTATCCACTTTTCATCGCCAGTCACAATACGATGCAGAAAACCCTTCTTCTGTCGTTCAATCATCAGTTCACATGTGAAAAATCGTCGTTCGACGTCTCTCGGCTTCAATTCGTACGGCACCCAATTTCCTTGCTTTTAATCGTTTAGAAATGGTTGATTGATCAACTCCTAAAGATTCTGCAAGTTCTTGTTGCGTTTGACAATCTTCTTCGAGTAATGCCTTCAATTCTTCATCTTCAAACTTTTTAGGGCCGCCTGAACGTTCCCTGACTTCAACATCAAAATCACCACTTTTGAAACGGGCATACCACACCTGACACATTCTAACGTCTATAGCACAGTCAGGATAAGCTTCAGTGGAAGAAGCAAATTAAAACTTCCTGCAAATGTTGTTTTGTTGGCACGAAATTCGACATTTTCAGCTATAGTAAAACACTTTTGTAAAATTATGAAAATTATTTGACAGATCAATTCTTATAGTATTTTTGGAGCTCTTCGAGATAGAATAGCTGTCAATGTCAAAAAAATGGAAAAATCAGATTTGGATTCAGCGTTAAAATCTATATAAAAAATTATTACTTTGGGTGATGTTCCCAAATAACTGTTAAAACTAAAAACAAAGTTTCACATGCGATGGACCATAAAAAAATTACCGAATCTTATATTCCTTTTAACTGTTTCGCTCCCAATAAGCTTATATGCCCCTATAGTGTTAGAAAACTTAAGCAAAATGGTGTCAGCGTCAGCGCCTTAAATTCGCTTTAAAATAATTCCTGGTTCCAAAGATTATAGCGGGTACTATTTCCTATTGGAAAATTTAAGAATGACTATAAGAATAAAGTACCTGAACTAAATATTTTTTTTAATTTATTTAAATGATTGCATAAAATATTGAAGAAGCAATACCAAATTATGAGAAAAAATACTCCAGAGTGAACGGGCTAAATTATTTAAATGTTTTCTTTCGCCATACTATTAGTAAAAGCATAAATCAGATATGCCATAGAATTCGACCTCAATATGTGATCGCTTTCATAAAAACAACCGTTACAAAGATAACAAATATCTGGTTAGACATGGGAGTGCACACAAGTGTTAAAAATAAAAATATGGCATATGTTGCAGCAATTAGGCATGAAAATCTCTTTCAAATTTTGCTTCTTTTTTTGAGCATATATAAATTATTATAAGTTAGTTACATTTTATTTCTACTGGACATCATTTCAATTTTATCGTTTTATATTTTTATTGTTTTATGTTGTTAGTTTGTAATTACTTATGATTAATTTTCCATTAGCTGTTTATATTTTTTACCATTTTGTATTTTTAATGAGCCGCAGTAAAAATATTTGACACTTGCATAAGTTATTAGCATCGGCTTAAATTTACTTTGATTTTTAATGAAGTAAATCAACATTAAGCTTTAAGTGCGTAAATTTCAAACAACATAGTCCAACAAATTCAGACTTTTTGACTGCAACAGAATAGCCACCCTATAGTCCTGAAAGGTTATGTTGTGTAGACCATTTTTGTAAAACAAACTTATAGTCCAGCAAGTCTCAGTTTTTTTTTACAGTGGGTCGAAATGTTGCAATACTGTGGCAGTACTGCATAACCGAACATACCCTACGCGTGTCTTTTATCCGTTTGCTGGTCAAAATTAATGTTACAGTTATCTAAATTAATCATATTTGCTGAATTCACATTATATTATATTTTATTTCTGTGGGTAGGCGGCTATTTCCTTTTAATAACCGTTAACCGTTATATATATGACTTTCATGTCTTTAGTGATACCTAGTGAAATTTTTTGACAAATATTTTTGTGGAATATTTCAATCCTTAAATGTCTCTTTTGAAAGGGTTTTTCAGATTTTTATCAGAAAAGGGGTCAAATTGTCCCATAAAAAGAGGAACTAAAGGGTTAAAATGTTCTACAGAAATGACCTTCGTGATATTCTACCATACAACTTCACCGATTAGATTTTTCTCAGACGTAAATTTATAACATTTTTTCACTTAATATTAAGATCCCTTCGACCAAAATAAGAAAACTTTTACCCACTATAAAAAAAATATGAGACATGCTGGACTATAAGTTTGTTTCACAAAAATGGTCTATACAATATACCCTTTTAGGACTGGACTGTGTAATTAATGAAAAAGTTAATAAATGAACATGTTTAGATTATAAATAAATTATATACAGATGTTACTTTTTTTTTTTTTAAATAATATGACTAGATTTATTTTAATATATTTTGAGCAAAGAGAATAATTAAAATTTCTACATTAATATAAAAAAAACGTTTAATTTTTATTTTTCGCTCTCATGGGAAAAGTAAGAAGCTTTTAATACATTAATTAAAAATGTTTTTCACTCGTCAGTCTCATCGTCATTTCGCTTAATGCTATTTGCAATAAATTTTCATTTTGCGCTTTTTGCGCATTTGTATTTTATTTTTATTTGACCATTTTTCTTTTCAATTTCAGTTTTCCGCCTTGTTGCTTCGACGTTCTTTCAACGTTCAACACTTGTGGCTGCCACTTGAGTAGTTTTCATTTACACACACACAAATATACACATTATACATGCATGTATTTGTAGTACACAACAATGGCCATCACTTTACCATTTATTGTATAATGACAACGACAACGACAAAGCCATTCACTGCCGCTACTGCTGCCACTAGCGCTATTGTTATCAACTTCTAAAGTCGCGACAACGCATCACACCAACTCCAGCTCATATACATACATAATGTCCCACTGTGTGACCCACTATTATTCCCCAACGTTCCAACTGACAATGCCATCTTCCTCCGCCGCATCATCTCTGTCTGCTGTCCGTTTTAATAGCATGTCAGTAGTACTACATAGGTTCACTTCACTACACTTTATAAATTTGCATTGCATTCGATAGATACAAATTACAACACACTGCAAAGCACAAATGGTACTTGCAGATATAAATTTTTGCCGCATACAATTTCCGCTCTACTACATACATACATACATACATACATATAACAACAGCGGAGTTATACACCAACTGTGTACATCTCTACAACTCGTAGAGATACCTCAAGTATCCAAGTAGTATCTTCGAGTATCTGTCTTGTTGCCACTCATTGAAAATTGTATCATGTGCGCGCTCATTCAGTTACTTTTGTAGCTTTTTTTTTTTTTTTTTTTGTGTATGTTTGTGTTTGTATCTTTTGCATTGTAATTGTATCTCTGGAGTATCTTTTATTGCACAATACAACAATACAACTTTCAACTGATTTCTTTCTCTCTTTTATTACTCGCTCGCCGGTTTACTTCGTTTAACTTTTTTTCTGAGTTTTTTTTTTTTTTTTTTTTTTTTTATTTTGCTATTTTTGTAGCACATCGTGCGCAATCAAAAGGTAATCGAATCCGTTCATTTTCTCACCTCTGTTATTTTTTTTCGATTGCTTTCTGTCTGTATCTACAAGTGTTTGCTCATTGTTGCCGTGGCGTTGAGTGAGGGAACACGGTTCAACATTTTAACATTTACATTTCGATATTTTGTTTCTTCTTCTTTTTTTTACTGCTTTCAATTTGTTAATTTAACCCTTTTAATGCTTCAGGTTTCTGTTTTTTAAGTACCTACCTCAGCCTTCTTGCATTTCGTTGGCTTTTGTTTGCTTTGATTTCATTTAAATGAGATTTAATTGAACAATTACAAACTGCGTTGTTGGCTTCAGCTGTCGATTTAAATGAAATTCATTTGATTTGAAAAAGTAGTTAAGTTGTAGAAATTTAATGAAATGCCTTCTGAAGTTAGGTTATGAGCGAAAAACGAACAAAGCTATAGAAAACACGTTTCAGCTTTTCAACCAAATATGAAGAGACATTTGTATTTGAAGGTCATAATTTGCATTTTTTTTTTTTATTCGAAATATGTAGTTATGTAAAAAACAATCTCTATTGATAGATGAGAAACAGTAACTTGTCACTGTGAGCGCATCTGATTCGCTTATGCACTAAGGTTCCAAACTCAACCCTACGATTCATATAAAAAATTTTCTAAATAAACAAGAATTTAAACCTTACACATTGATTCCAAGCCCCACGCTATAAACCAAACATTTTTTGCAGTCCAACTTTTAAATTCAAATGGTTAACAATGGAGGAATATCTGAACAGAAAATTGTACCACTCCTTTAAAAAAATGCTATCAGAATTGGCTTAGAAGCATACTGAATTACTTAGATTAAGCTCATTAGAAGGAGTGACTAACCCCTTTTACCGATGAAAATCGCACGCATTTTGATTGTTGTTTATGGTTCAAAATATGGATAAATGGATGAGAATTTAAACCCCCATTGGCAATCTCTGGATCAGCTAGTGGGTATCACAATGAACCAATGTTAGTCCATATGAGGCAATTCCCCAACATTATGGCTTAACCTTGGTTACAACCAGATTACATTTTCAGAGAACTACAAAATTACCGTAATTGCTAATTGAGGAGGCCCATAACAAAACGCAATAATTCCATTTTTACAACTTTTTAGATAAATGAATAAATTTAATTGAAGCCAGTAGGATATATATTGGAAATGTTTCGTCTGGGCCTGAATCTTTATTTTTGTAATAAAAATAAAGGAAAGTTAATGGCCGTAGATATGAGTTATAACAATGGTTACATAGAATAGATTTCAACATCAAGTCAAAAGAACTAAAATCTTAAAAAGTGGAATTATTGCATTTTGTCATGGACCTCCTCAATTAACCTTTCTGATTTCGTGTTTTTTTTTCCTCTAAAAATTATTTTTCTGATTCTTGACCAACGAATAAAATGTATGAATTTCGTACTATGTGTTATGTTCCACTGAATGGCTCCTCCAATAGTGGAAGTCAAATCGCACCTCCTCTAAATCTTTACTGGTGGGAATAAAAATCAACTACCATTAAACATTATGAAAATATATCGGAACATATGAAAGCTTTTCAATAACCGTTATAGTTGACTTCGATAGTCTAGTGCAGAGGAGCCCACGGCCTATGCACTTGTTTATATGTATTGGTATTAGCAATTCCATAAGAGACTTTTGGGTGCTCCTGGTCTAGTGAATAGTGTTTTAGACTTTCGCCCGGGAGATTCGTGCTCGATTCCCGTTTTCAATTCCTTTAAGGAATTGATATATTTTTAATTACAAAATACAATTCCCTGTAATGGAAACGAAAATTTTTTGGTTCCATTACCTAGGAATTTAAACATTTTAATTACCGATTACAATTCCTTGTAATGGAATTGAAAGTTTTATCAATTCCATTACCAAGGAATTGAAACCATTTAAGTATCAATTACAATTCCTTGTAATTGGAATTGGGAATTTAATGTAATTGAATTTACCCAGCTCTGGGTCCAACCATGTGGTATCACAATGGGCCGTTCAAGCTTAAGTGTGTTTCTAAACAGCCACTCGAGCCCAACACAACAGTGATTTCATACAATATAATCGCCATGGCATGTAGAAAACAAAGGTTCTCCACATCATCTCTATGCTGGCAATGGCATTCCTTCAATTCGTCGCCTGAGAATTGTTTTGGCGTATGTGTGTACAAATTCGTATACCTATACGCCAAATCCATTCGGATTTGGAATAAATAATAGTGCCAACTTAAAATTTGGGATTAAAGAAAAAAAAATGTTTTTTTTACAATATAATTGGAAGTTAAATGTAGTTAAATATTAAAATCAATTCAATTAATAAATATTATTCATATTTGGCATTACACCTGGGCTTATTTAGCCGCCTGGTCGCATAAACTCGTACTTCTTCGGGCTCGCAATTTTTTGCAGTAGCTCTAGTTAAGTTCTGAGTAAGTTATAGAAGTCAATGCAGAAATGTTCCAAATTGATTTCAATAGTCGAAATGAGTCTTACTGTCCACACTTAAAGATCAGAGCTTCCTTGACTTCAAACTTAATTCACTTTTGCGATCACACGTTCAAGCAGAGACTGAACAACCAACGGAGCAAATAACAAACGCAATATATATCAGTTGAAGTTGGTTTTTAATTCCACTCAGATAGTTTTTCTTCGGGTTATTAATTTTAAATGCAACAGCGGTCAAGTACTTTCATAGAATACTCCAGTGTTAATCAAATTAAGTTTTTCTCGGTCTTTTCTTCGTGAAGAGTTATTATTTCGTATCCGCATATAGTATGCATTTCTCTTTTAATATACAAAAAACGAGGCAACAAAAAAAAAAAAAATTCCACAAAAATCGGAAATGACCGATAAAGTACACAAAAACAGCCAGAATTCTAAAAGGATATAGATCAGAAAAGGAGAAAGTTAAAATTATATATTAGTTTGGATTAAGCCTAAAACTGTAAGGACCGTTCTCTCAATACCCGGCTTAGCATAAATCAAAACTTTAATCTCCGGTTAGCAGTAGAAATTAGTTCTGATTAGCAGTGGCGTGCCTAGCATTTACTGATGAGGCAAGCCCAGTGCATTTTTTTTACCAAACCAAAAAGGCTAAAATTGACAATAAGGGTGGAATGCTCTAGATCCCGATTGAAGCATTGAAGAAGGAATGTGGAAGCTCTGTTTGGACTTTACCAATGTTTTTAGATGCGCTAAAATATAAACATTAAAAATACAAAATGAGCATATAAATTCAGGAGGTGAACGCAGAAAGGTCATTTTTGGACTTTAATTGCAAAGGTATCGTTTAAAAAACAAATCGTTGAGTGATATACTATTTTTTAAACTAAACGATAATTTCTCTTAATATAAACCTTATTAATAAAACTGCAAATTATCAAATATAAGAAAATGTCAACGGAATAAAAAATCCAAATTGCAAAGTAACTAAATGTATGGATGTAAATAAGTAAAACTATTATTTGAAAAACCTTGTTTTGCTTCATTTTTATTTGAACCTGAACCGGAACACACTGTTATTTTTTGCTTGAACCTGAACACGAACCCAAATTAAGCTATTGAATTTCCTATAAGAATAAGCGAGATAGCATGTTATGCAAACACACATTTTAAAATTTTAAAAGCCTCGTGAAAGCCAACTTGATGAACTAATAGCATAAATGCTTGTGTGTATTTTATATAATCCACATTTAATTTTTTATTAGTACATATACAAGCTATTGAAAAACAGGGTAATACAAATAAAATTTTTAATAGAAAATTATTCTTTCATTTAAAAAATAAGTAGTAATTTTGTAAGTACATATTGTACAAATTTTCAGTTAACGATTCTTAGGCAAGCCCGGCTTTTGAGCTTATATGGACGTACCGCCACTGCTGATTAGTGCTTAACCGGACATTGAGAAAACGGTCCTAAGTCCAAACCATTTGTGAGCAAATTGAATGCCTATTCACTCAATGGGCTATAATAGAAGTAAAGTAAGTACCGATTAGTAATAATTGCAGTAAGTAAGAATAACCGAAAACCGCTTTACTCATCATTAAAAATAAATGGTTCTAAGGTTTGGTTTTGAAGAATGGCGGTGTAAGAACTGTAAATTAAAGTATAAAAACATAAACCAATGTAATTACTGGAAAATAGAAAGCGTGCTATGCGTGCCGTTAGGCAGCATAAGAATTAATTAGGGTAACGATGAAGTAAGAACCAGCTCTCTATGCAATGTCAGAGTCATCTTAAAATTCTAATTAACCTTGCAAGTATTACAAAATTTTTATAACACCGTCTCCCCACACACACACACATATACACACTCGCATACAAAGAAACGTTCCAATTTTATGCTTCAACCAAAATGCCTCGCCACCACTTCATTTAAAAGCAATTTTCTATGGTGCCGAAATACACACGAATTGAATGTAGTAAAAATCAAATTTTCATAAATCAACGAAAAACTATTAAAAATCGTTTTCCTCCCGCTTAATGACCAAAATACAGAATGAAAAACAAAAGAAAAAAAAAATACTCAAAGAAGTTTTATGTATTGTGTGTGTATGTATGTAGATATTTGTTTAGCTTTTTCTTTTTTTTTTTTTGATATAGTGGCATAGAGCAGTGCAGAGTGGTAGTGGCTAGAAAATTTATGTTTTTCGCTACTGGAAGGCGACATTAGAAACACCTTTTTCGTCTTCTTATTCACCTTCGTCTTCCTTCTCGTCTTCATCTTTTCATTTCTTTAATTGTGCGGCAAATGAGGCAAGTTGTAAATGAGGCAGTGTTTTGCGTCTTCTTTAAAGTCTTTTGTCTTTACAAAGCACATATTTTATATGTTGTGGTGTAATTGAGGAGGGACGAATGCGAAACAAGCTTCTAATTAAGATGATGAAATCTGTTTGAAGTGGGTACCTACCTACTTGAAATATGTAAGGTATTAGATTTTTAATGAAAAACGATTTTTTTAAAATACACAACATTTTAAAAGCTTTGACATTTAGAAATACTTAACAAAAATTTTAAATTTTAAATAATTGTAATCATTTTAAGACCTACACTAAAGTCTTATAATGCCGTTAAGACTATAGTATTTATCAAACAATATAAAAATAGATTTTTAGGTTTTTTTTTTTTTTGTTTCATAAAAATTGTTCATGTTGAATGTCAACAGTGAGGTTTTTTTGGGTCGTTTGATAGAAAATATCAATCAACCCCATAACTGTTTTTCATAGAAGGTAAGTGGATTAACCCCAATAAAAACAAGATAAACAAAAAATGGGTTTTGGTGCGAAATAGTCGTTATACATGCATATGCAAATAAAAATATTTTTACACAATATATCGTCGTCGTTCTGGCAGAATTGACTAAGTCCTTAAGAGATGAAGTTAGTTTATGGAATGCATGGTACTCTACGAACACTGGCAAAACTTAAAAAGTTAACAGATTGATGCACACATTGCTATACGTTTCAACTGAATTATTAAAAATCTATTCTATTATGTCATTCGAATTATGGAAACTAATTAATACGGATCCAATTAAAAACATTAATTTGGACCTAGTGATTTGTGCTTGAACGATGACGATATAAAATACATTTTTTTACCAGCTTTGGAATTATATGAAATTTTCTATGAAAATTTTTGCGCTGACTCTAAATCGAAAAGAGGTTGAAATGGCAGACGACGGCAGTGAAAATGAAAAAAAGTATTCCAGTTTTAAAATTCTGTGATCTGACAAATCGTGCTCAAAGCGTTTTAAAATTGCACCGGAATTGATGCTCTGATTAGTCACGATATTCGGATTCTACTCTGCTCAGTGCTCTGAGGTAATAAGGAAAACGCATTTTGTCTTAAAAAACAAATCTATTAAAAAGGTACTTTAGTTTTAAACAAATGTTTATTAACCCATTAAAGCCTGCCCATAGATCCCTCAGCACGATTTTCTTAAAAATCGTTGGAGATGTTCACATAGGCAATAGAAGCTGCTTTGCTAAATTTCAGATTGGTAACTTAACGTATTTCGGAGATTTGGAATAGGTATTAAAATACCGGACCGGAATTTCTGGGTTCTTAGTGTACATGAAATTTTTAATATGGCAGAATTCTTTTTTCATCTGTTTCGAGAAGTAAACAATTGAAAATGTTGGACGTACAAAAAGAACGAGTCATCCAGTACGATTGCGAAAATTGTGTTACTAAGGAGTGAGATTGAAAAAATCTTAACATATATAAAATTCAATAATTTTTAAACGGTTGATCTTAGAGTTTTGATTTTTTTTTTTTAATTGATAATATTTTACAAATTACAGAAAAATATAACTTTAATAGTCCTAACCACTATTTATGAGCTCATGGACCTTTTTTGGTAAGCCTTCCATTAGAGATTTGATAGTTGTTTCAGAAACCTTTTTGGAACAGTTTGCGAATCTTTCACAAGAGCCCAATATCTCTCCACTGGTCTTAGCTCCAGGCAATATGGTCAAACTCTCCTGAAACTGTTTAATAACATTCGAAACAGTTTGACGGTAGACCTTCAGTTCTTTGGCCAATTTTTTGTAGGACCAATTTGGATTTATTTTGAACATTTTTAATAATTTCAAGACGTACTTTTTTTTCTTCACTAATTTTTATCAAACTCACAATAAATCAATATGTTTGTCATTAAAAATAACAACTGACATATTTTTCAAAGATAACTAGATCAAAGAAATTTTTCAATTTTACACCCAAAAAAAATTATTAGGTAAAACGTGTGTTAAGATTTTTTTCAATCTCACTCCTTATGTTATTGTATTATTTCTGCATCTCAAAAAATGCTTCTTTGACTACCATAATGGAGTACCACAAGACCAATAAAAAATCAAAAAAGCAAAATAATTTATTTGTTGAAATAATATTTTTTTCAATAAAAATTTAATAAAAATTGTTCATCATATTTAATGCTTTGACTTTATTTGTACATTTTGTATGTATATTTCATTGTACGTTTTGCCGGTTGGATATTTAAATACCTAAATTAGGGAATTGGCTCCAGAGACTAGGTGAGCTCGGGGATCGCTATTTTTTTTCTGTTATCAATGAAGGGCACTGATGGTTAAAAAGCCATGACAATTTTCTCCTATTAACCCACTTTTCACAATCCTTTATATGCCATTTTTTAAGTTTTTAAGTTCAACCTTGGATAAGGCCAGGAAAACGTTGAAATTCTAACTAACTTGCTAGAGATAATTTCTAGCTACATTCTTCCGTAATTTAATATAGACAACGTGATATTTGCTACCAGTTCAAAGAGTTTTCAATTTCTTGCCAACACTCTTTTTTGGGTATTTAATTACCCATCCGGCATTAATGGGAAACAACAAATCAACAACAAATCATGGTTTGAAGAAAAATTTTAATAAGAAATAAAGATCAGATAATACGAATCCAGACTACGTTTTACGCTATCTCTTCTGGTGTTCTTAAGGTCTCAGAAAGATTAAATTTATTTCGGGGCTCATTTTTTGACAACCATTTAGCTGAGAAACGAACACCAGGGACGCTTAAATGCAAAAATTTGGTAATAATTCAAAATGGAGCGAATCCCGCATTTTTACTTTTACAAAAAGGAATGTCTGACATCATTATTCTTTTTATTTAACTGTCTTTTCTAAAATAAATGTGGAAAAAGAGTTAAAAAAGTCCACTGTATTATGATCCACTTTGAATATATTCGGAACCATGTCAATGAGTACACGAACATTCGTATAAGTATATCTTGTTAAAGCTTTGAAGTAGTAGTTAGAAATCTTTGAATCATATCGTTTTTGAATTGATTAGCACAGGCTTTCTTTTCTTTTATCAAAACTACTTTTGATCTAACCAATGATGAAACTTATAACCATTGAAGGCAGACCTTAATCTATGTCTAATTTTAATTAAAAGAAAATACACTTTCATCTTGAACAGAGACATCAACTACGAAGTTTAACTTTAAATCACTTAACCAATCTACATAATTATGTAAAAAGAAAATAACAAAATGAGCTTAAAGCATTAACAATTTTTTTTATTCTTCACATTTTCTTTAAATTATTGTACTAAAATCCCTTTACAAATTTTTAGAATACACTCGGTCCCGTCCCGCTGCCGGATACCTGGATACACATTAAATCAAATTGCAAATCTTCAACTAAGCCAGTCTCAGCTAAACCAAAATCCTTTACACAGACACTGCTGTTGCTGTTACTGCTGCTAAATACCAAACATAAGTCAACACTAATTGCAATTTGCACCAACCAACGAACACACACACACTCGCACACACAGTTACACACATTACAAGGCAGAAATAAACTCACACCCACGCTTACATATACAGAAATACTAAAAATACATAGAAATATAGTGAAATGGAAAAAGACAGATTTGAAATTTAATTTGTAAAACTCAATGCAAAAAATGTATGTGTGGATGAGAAGAAAAAATAATAAAAAAAAAAGGAAAGAGAACCAAGTCAAACGTAATAAAACAACATCTAGCAGAGCCTTTCTAGCCCGCACTCTCCTTTCCCTGCACCCTGCTCTTTCTAAACCCTTCAACAAAACAAGAAATCGAAATGTGAAAAGGATTAAAGGACGGGTATGTGTGTGTGTGTGTATGCAACAACAACAGTAAAACAGAATAGAAAAAAAAATGCAAAATAGTTGCCATGCAACCATAAGATACAAAAGTATCTGGCAAGTACATATTTCTGTTTGTGTATGTTATTCTCTTTTTTTTTATGATTCTTTTTCGATTTCACTTGTGTGTGTGTGCGTGTGTGGTATGTGTTGATTTGTCTCTACTATGTGCATGAGTACGAGTAACTGAGTGTCGAGCTTTAATTAATGGCGTATGTTGTTGTTTCTGTAGTTGTTGTTGTTGTTACTGCTGCTACTACTACTGACTGTTTGTTGATGATGACGATGAAGGCATCTTCCATTCATTCTGTATTCGGAAATACACAAACAATAGCAAAGTATGCGTACAAGAGTACACATGTACATATGCCACAAAACGTGTTGATTTAATCCTTTTTCACAAAATGTTAGAAACAAAGACGCACAAAGAATCCAAGAGAGAGAGAGAGAGAGAGAGAGAGAAAGAGCAAGAGAGATAAAAGAGAGAACGAGAAAGGAACAACGGAAAAAACTAAGGTTGCAACCAACAATAAACACAACAATTTACAATCACTTGCACATATTTTCTTCAGGAAAAACTCTTTCAAAAAGTTATGTACATACGTAGGTATGCACCAGTAACTAAAAGATTTGATATTTGGTAGTAGTAACAAAAAAAAAAAAGGAAAAAAAAACAATCAACAAAGAATAAAGTAAAATCCCCCCCCCCCCCAAAAAAAAACACACACAATAAAATAAAACGTTTATAAAATGCGCAATCAAATACACAAAAAGCAAATTGTGGTCTACACAAAATAAATAAAATTCAAAAAAAAATTCTTTGAATTAAAAGTAATTGAAAATGCAATAACAATCAAGCGCAGGCAGGGAGCTATAGAAGAAGCAAGCATACTTACAGGCGCCAGCGTTGCTCATCATATAGAAACACACATCCATGCACTCACACTTGCATACATGTATATGTAAAGTAACACTTGAATTCTCACTCAAATCGACAAGTCAATCCGTTTTTTATTACGGAAATCACTTTTAAAAGTAAATGAGCTACTATTTTACACTGTGTCGTTGGTTGCAGCAAGTGCATGGTTGCATGTTGCATATAGCGCCGCCATCGCTATAAGCAACACTTGCTAGTAAATTAAGTGTTTCTGTTGTTGCAATTCTTTATGCCTGCATGTATGTATATGTGAGAGTGTATGTTAAAAATAAGTACGTAAGAAATTGCAACAATAGATTTTAATGATTTCATGGATTATAAAAAATCTACTTGGCTCAATGCCTTGTGTGCATTATGAGCGAACATAATGCTGGCAATTTACTATCGCATTTTACGATTATTTTTATATTGAACGCAATTTGCAAACTGCAATTGTGAAGCGCCGCAAATAAAAAAATGGGGAAATCGTTGCAATTAAGATAGTTTATGCAATTTTAAAATTTAATAAAGTTCTTTGCCTTATATTCATTTCATTTTCTTCATATTTATGAGGGCATGATAATAGTACCATATTATAGTATAAACATAGAAAGAGAGATCTTTCTTATTTAATTAAAAATACTTAAAAGAATAATTTGAAATATATGTGCACGATTGTGTTTATATAAATAGATCTTGGCGGGGTGGGAGTCTATTGGCTTAAGTATTGTGCAATTGCACTGTCTGCCGTTGTGAATGAGATCATATTTTAATAATAAGTCTGCAAATCAAAAAATCTAATAATAGTACTTAAAATTTTCAAAAATTTTCATACAAAATTTTATACAATTTTATCACACTTTTGAATCTAGTGCTGATACCTATTAAATAATAACTAATCCCTTTACAGTCTAGATAGGCATGACCGAATAATATAAATTTGAGAAAATATTTGTTTAAAAATAAATAGGTTTTCCTTTTTTTTTTCTACTACTTCTCTTGAGAGCCTATCTCTTCTACCATGACTTTGTTCTGTGCAGATTTTACGTTTTACCTCTTTATATTTTTCACTGACATTTCTTAATGAAAATGGAACGTTCGCATGTGTTCTTTTAGTTACCCAAGACGTGTTTGTTTCTTTGAGGGTTCCAAACAAGCGTTATACTCGTGACGCTGTTCGCGTATATATGATATATATATATATATACATTAGGGTGGGTTAAATTGTATGGGTCAAAAAAAGTTGATGATTGGTACCCCCTAGTTGTGTTCTATGGATCATTCTAAGCAACTTTTCCAATGAAAGTATAGTTCTATTTTGAATTCCGAGCCTCCCAATTTTTGAAAATAGGTATTTTTTCAACATTTTCAAGATTCGACTTGGACACAGCATTAAAAAAAATAGAAAGAGCATTACAATATTTTGCTATGGGAGTTTTTTCGTACGAGAAAACCGAATCTGACATTGATTTGCCGATAAAATTATGTTTTGATACTCAATTTAAACAAAAAAGGCTTAAAATGTACAAAAATGGCAAAAAATTGGATTATTTGTATAGGAAGTACTCTTATTTTTAATCGTAATGACTTGAAATTTTTTTTACAATAAAAAAAAAAAAAGATTCTGAAAGTTACAGTGCATATAATAAATGTAATAAAAAATAAGGGTACCTCCCATACAAAATTTTAAGTTTTTGGCCAAAAAAAGGCCAAAAATATGTTTATTTTGACTGCAAACTTGCTGAGATAATCCGATGCAACTGAGAGCTTATAAAAAACCTATCGTGAACTTTAATTGCACAGGTTATACGAATATGATTGATATGAATGATAATTCACTCATATTCGAACCACCATTTACTCTAAGCATTCCTTATGAACATCTAGAACAATATCTAGAAAATCATGATCATGACCGCTACCGGACCCGAAAATTCCGTTACACATACAAGCAACGGAAAGACATGTTCAATTGCTAGCTAGCGTGTTCAAACGAGTCTTAGAACTGAACCGAGAAGAAGTTATGGCAGTGACATTAGAAAGCCGTAAAAAATGTCCTAAACTTGACAGCAAGAAAGACTTGCAAATATAACTCCTTCTCGCTTCTTACAATATTCAATTGAATTTTTTTCATTTATATATGTTTTATCTTTAATGTTGAAATTGTAAAGAATAATAAAATTGAAATGGAATATGCTTTGTTCATTTAGCGAGTAGATAGAGAAATATCTAAATATCCGTTTTCTATCTGAAATCTGCAATATCATGACAAGAACTTGTGAATTTTATTTTTTGACTTAACTTTGCAATCTCAGTGAGTTTGAAGTCATTACGATGGAAAATAAACATATTTTCCATACATAATGCCAAAAAAAAAGGCCAAAAATCGAAAATTTTGTTTGGGAGGTTCCCTTATTCTTCATTATATTGCACTGTAACTTTCAGAATCTTTTTTTTTTTTGTAAAAAAAAAATTGTGCGAAATTTAAAGTCGGTACGATTAAAAATAAGGATACTTCCCATACAAATAATCGGATTTTTTGCCATTTTTGTACATTTTAAGCCTTTTTTGTTCAAATTGAGTATCAAAACATAATTTTATCGGCAAATCAATGTCAGATTCGGTTTTCTCGTACCAAAAAACTACCATAGCAAAATATTGTAATGTTCTTTCTATTTTTTTAATGCTGTGTCCAAGTCGAATCTTGAAAATATTGAAAAAATACCTATATAGAGCTATACTTTCATTGGAAAAGTTGCTAAAAATTATCCATAGAACACAACTAGGGGGTACCAAATATCGACCAAAAATTTGACCCACTCTAATATACATATATATATACGTGAAATATCGAATGAAGGAGACTGCTACTCTTATGTGCAATTACTTATGTACCTCACCATTGAAAACGGCTGCGATTACAGCACCGATGACTCAAACTGGACGCACACTGACATCAACATTTCGAACGAATTTGAGGGCAATAAAGGCAACGATGAAGTGAATCCGCCTGAGGCAGGAGTTGAATCTTCGGCATACGGTGATCCAATTCCATCGACAAGTGCCGCAGCAATTGCTTGTGATACCGTAGAGTGAGTGAGATCGTTGCATGGATTTTCCGTCTCAGTTCAACGACGTCCAAGTTGAAAACGAATCAGATGTGATCGAAAAATGTATTTAGCAATGCACGAATTTGATATTGAATGATTACCAAGTGAAATTCCGTGGAAGAACATGCGCGCCGAGAGAAACGAGAACTCTTGTGACGCCGGTTCAGTTCTTTTCGATGTTGTTTGACGAAAAAATTTTCGAACATTTAGGAGTGCAAGCATCAATTCACGCTTTGCAATGATAGTTCGCCGACGATGACTCGCAACGAGCAGAAAAGTTTCATTGGGATCTTGTTTTGGATGCCGTTGAGGCAAATGAGTAGCATATGCCAATATTGCAGCAAGTTTGGCGTCGAGCACGTGAAAAAAAGCGCTAGTTCAGGGTCAAAGTAGCCGAAGTTTTAGGCTAATAATAACAATCGAGGCAGACGTTTGCGTGCTGAAGACCAATTGGCTGCGAAACGAAACCGACCAAATTCCGCGTAGATTCCAGAACTTGATATTCGACTCGATGATTATTCTGCGAAGAATGTGGCGTGCACTTGTGTTGCAAAGCTAAATACAATTGTTTTCGTGCCTTAAATAATGAATAAAACAAACCCCAGAACCTAAAAATCTTATAGTAAACATTAATTTTTAAGAAATCAAAAATATTTAAATTCTTCCAAAGAAAGCCATCAGCAGCGAAAAGCATATGCTTTCAACAAACGAAAAACTTAAGGATTTAAAATATTATTTTATATTATATAATAATAATTTAATATAAATATTAAAATTGGGTCGGATATTTGAATCAATTCTGATTAGCCGCCATGCTGGGCGTGCCAATAGGATGCACGTAACTGGTTATTAAATACATTCTGACTACATTAAATCCACAATTTCAACGCCAGCTTATAAATGTCTTACTTTTAGAAAGCTTGATAATGGTCTAGTTTTTGGATTGAATTTTGTACTGAATTTTAGTCTGATATTGGTTTAACTTTTCCGTTTTTGATCTGACTTCTGGTTTGATTGTAAGTCAGAATTTTGTTTTATTTTAGTCTGAATTTAATTCTGAATTTGGTTTAAGTTTTAATCCATGTTTGCAGACCAGCGTTTGATCTGATTTTTGGTCTAAATTTTGGATTGCTTTTAATTTGTATTTGGCGTCTTTTTTGCCTCAGTTTTAATCTAACTCTTAGTTTGAGATGTGTTTAATATTTTTGTCTGAATTCGCTTGATTTTGATACTATTTTGGTCTGAATTTCGGTCCGAAATTTTTAACCGGTTGTTGCCCGGTACCCGAAAGCGTGTACGAATCTCGTTGAAATTTAAAATGTAATGGTGTTTTGGTTAAATTAAGATATATTTACATTTAAGTAATGTATAACAAACTTAAAAAATGTATTTAATTTTTCATAAAAATGAAGTGCTTGGTTATGAAGTTGTGAGATCGTAAACTCACCACCAGGCCGATATTAATAGTGATATCGATGCTAAGAGTTATATGAATATATATTTGAAAAATTCGTTTAAAGTACTATCCAAATCAACTGTTATCTTAATTTAATTTTTTTTCGGGTTTTTGTTTCGACCAAAAATGACTAAAAAAATACTGATGTATCAAATTGTTTCATCAACATTTTTTTTTAAAACTTCCTTAAAATTGTTTTCTCAAAATAGATCATTTAACAATATAAATTCATCAGAAAAGTCATAATCAAGATTTTGATCTGAATTTGGTCTTATTTTGATCTAAATTTTTGATCTGAATTTGGTTTTTTCTTAGTTTGAACTTCGATCTGAAAAAAGTATTTGAATTTTAGTTTGTAATTTGGTCGAAATTTCCGCCTAAATTTCTATCCGATTTTAGTTTGAATTTTCGTCTCAGTTTTGTTACAGTTATTTTTTAATTTTTGACCTGTATTTGATAAAAGTTTTGTACTAATTTTTGGTCAAGGTCTGGGTTTTGGTCAATAGTGAGTCTGATATTTATCTTTTACTTTAGTAAAATCAGAAATCCCCAAACCCAAATCCAGAGAACCGCCACTGCTCACTAACTTCAACGTGTTCTATTGAAACCAATTCTAAGTGAACTAGGTTCAATGTAATAAAATTAAAAACTGTTAAATAAACTTAAATAAACAATGAGATTTACAGTGAAATACAAATAGCTCTTTTGAGGGCATAGTTAATTGGTCAAATACTCTTTTTAAAATAAACACTCCTAACATTACCTAAATTTTTAAATGCTTTTTATTATCACATCTATACGTTGTCAGTAAATAGAATCCAAAACCATAATTCTGTTTGTTTTAGATCAGAACATATCGTTCGTGGTTCTGCAAATTATTAGCAATTTCACTAAATACTTAACACTTTGGGTTTGACTATATATATCCACAAATGCATCAACTATATCATTGGGATTCTTAAAATTAAAACCCTTAATAACCATTAATAAACAACAAAAAATTCAAGAAAATTAACACCAGCTGTTAGCAATTTCAGCAAAATATTCATAGTTGCATTAGTTCAACTCTACACCCATGCAAATAAGTCCAATTACACATAAAGTACATTTAAACAAATGTATATATAGCAGAATGCAATGATATTACAAACATTAAAGCTACTTGCAGCAGTAACAACTATAGAAAATCAACCACCACCATTGCCACCCCTACCGCAACATCATAATCTCTATGACACTTTTTGAAATATCAGCAATTGAGAGCAGATTGAACGAATATACAAACTAAAATACCCAAAATCGACATACAAAGTGCAATCGTCATCATCATAATCATCATCGTCACCACCAAAATTCGCTAGAGCCATAATACACTCATGCAGCTTGAGCTGAATTTTACTCAGAAAGAGATTGAAACCGAAATTGAATTTGAAAGACAAACAGATGCCGCACATAATACAATGATTTGAGAGTAACAAATCGACGACCCACCTATTGATTCTCTAGCCAGCCAATAGCCAGGAGCAAGCAAATAACGACGGCGACAACGCCAAACAAAATTTGAACTCAAAACAAATCGCTTGCGAATAAAGCAAATCTAAATATTAATGTGCGAATCAATGAATTGGAAATGAAAACGATGAGGGTTACTGCAGACGAACAACAAATCGGCAAAATGAACTGACGAAACGACGTTCAGATAGACAGACAGACAGCCAGGCAATGTTACAAAAGCAATAAATGTAAAAATGTTAATAAAAATGAGACACAGCAGTGGCAACAACAGGAGCCGAAGCAGCATCAGCACAGGGCGCTGCGCATAGCACATCTGGGATGTGCGATGTGACAACACTAGCTGCCAGTGTGTTTGTAGTATGAGAAATCGGACATTCACCCACTATCATCATTACCATATATATACCAAAAACTAGCTAAGTTCGTTTTTGAAATACATTTATATGTAAACACTCTATTTCAAAGAAATAGTGATACTTTTATAAACTAAATTTAGTTTTTGAATATTGCTGAGTTTAACACTAAAAATATTCACTTTAAAATGTGTCTTTGATTATAAAACCATATACAGTGACTCACAAAATTTTTCAGAAAAAGCAACATTTTTGGATCACGATAAATTTGTAAGAAGGGCTTCAAATCAGAAAGTAACAGCGTAGTTAAGTTTCTACTTATCCAGATGAACAGAGGTGGAAGCAAATTTTTGGAATCAGATAATATTTTCTGGTTCTAAAAGAGTCTTGAAACTCCCAAAATTTCGACCATAAATTACGATTTTTTAAAATTTCTGTTCTGTTATTGCTCCTTACAAATACATATGAACATAATTCAAAAATAATTTTCTAAATCATTATTTAACATTATCTGGTTTAAAAGTTTTTTTTTTTTTTTAATTCAAGTATTCATTTATTTCTATATTCCATTTTTTTTCTAGCGTACTACCTATTTATTTGCTATTACTAAGTGCAAAAATATCTTTTGGCTGAGTTATTTATAAAACGATAGTGTAAAATCTTGCCCAAAATTTAAGTACTCAGTGACTGATTTCTGAACTCTAGCTATCTAACTTTTTGCGTGTGGACAATTTTGAAAATCTGGAGGAGTAGAAACTTAATTACGCTGTTATTTTTCAATTTGACGCCATTCTTAGCTATAAATTGTGCCCCAAAATGTTGCTTTTTGTGATCAATTTTGTGAGTCACTGTACATACTTACAGCCCTTACGTCTTTCGTCTCGGTAGTTTCCAATGAAAACTCAATTTTTTTTTTTTTTGGTGTGTGAAGTTTCCGATATTTTTTGATAAGAAAGTACTCTGAAGCAAGCTTTGAGTTTCAAGGCTAACTGCTATTTATTTTCGAAATCTTCCTGATATCAATGGACGTTAGCACTTTGCAGTTGTCTAGTTGTTAATTCAAGTGTGCAAAATTTCAGGGCTAATTTCTACCAGTACAAAAAGATGACACTATCACAGTGAAATGTGGTGTACTTACATCTATACAGAATTAACTACAACCAGAGCGCCTTCAAATGAACGTGCTGCTGTTTCAGTTTCTACTACAACTCTTACCGAGCAAACCAAAACGCCACGGCCGACGACAAGATCATAAACATAAATCTTACGATGAGCATCCCCGCAGCATCCCTTAAAAATGCCCACATTTATGTTGCTGCTTGCTGTTGCTACCTCAATCGCATGGAATTTCGCTCAACATAAATATTTTTGCCACTTTTATTTTCCTTTATGTTCCTTCGTTTTGTCGGCATGCCAGCCAGTCAGCCAAAGTGAAAATTGTAAAAATGTGAATTTCCCAATAGAGTTTATTTCATTCATTGTGTTGTATTGTTGTGCTGCAGCGCAATAGCATGCAGCAGCAAGCTATGAAAATGACAATTTTTTCGAAGGCGTTTTTCGGTAAGTTATAAAGTCACTTTGAATTTTGGAATTTGTTACTTTATTCAAGGCGAATGGCGCTCTAACAAAATTATTCCCCATTTAAAAAATTGTTTGCTTTCTTTTCCTGGAATTTGCGCTTTTGATGAAGGCTTGCATACTTGCTGCCCCTGCCTGGCTGCCACCTTGCCTATTCACCCCCGTCTGTCACACGACCTGCCTGTTTGCCGCATTGCTGCCTGGCTGGCTGCTTGCTTTATAAACATACACGCCATACTCGCTTTTGGTTGCTATTGTTGTTGTTGTATGTTTTTGTTTACTTTTCGGGTGAGCTGCGGTTGTTGGCCTTTGATGCCAAACATTTTGTCGTTTATGAGGTTTTTGGCACAAATACATGCTTGCACACACACATACGCATACACGCATCCACTAGTAAATGTATTTGTATGTCACAGTAGGGAATCCGTAATGCTTTACATCCCTCTAGTGGGTTGCATTTTTGTTTTTCTGGCATATACAATATAACTCCAATGGGAGTTTGTGACCTTCAATTTAAGCAGCGGGGTTGATATCTGCTCGACATATGTATGTGCGTGTCTGTAAGTGCGTTTTTGTATGCGAGTTAGAAGTGTGAGCTTATTTCTTTGATTAATTTCCTTATTTATAATTTTGAAATTAAGAAGGGAGAAGAGCACCAGCAGCAAGAGCAGGGGTAGATTAAGAGCAGAGTTAATCGGTTGTAATTTATTAATATTATGTAGGGCAGCATGATTCTTTGTGCTAATATTAGTGGATACGATCAGTGATAAAAAGGTTTATTATACTTTTATTCAGAAGGTAAATGAACCTTTGACACTTTTTATTATTTCTTGTAGTATGCACTATCTGGCGGATTGTAACACCAGAGTAAAAGGATTACTTTCTTTGGATACGAATTTTTCTGTGCTAATAATAAAGAAAGAAGTGTCTAGTACGAATTTGTTTCTCTGCTTTGAAGTCTTTTCCAGAACCCAGCATCCCTCAATTTTTCCATATCACCAATTTAGAATACATCAAGAAGTCAAACTTCTCTGGATACTAACACTTCTATGCGAACCTTAAATTTACAGACAATTGTTGAGGGTTTGGGATAGAGACTTTTGATTTCTTAGTGCATGCTTGTCTATGCTTATACCTCATTTCCAGATTAGTCCTGTAAAATCTCGCAAAACATGCTCCTTTAATTAACCAGTAACAAATCGAATTAATCAATATTTATATTAACTCCCCTTCTTTGGTTTCAAAAACTTCTTCTTTAACCGCAGAGCTACAAGGAAGGAAACACTATTTTTTTGTCATATTTCCCGATTAATGCTGAAAAGGTCTATAATCGGAAGCTAGATAGATAGTTTTAAGAAGCCTCAGAGAACTTTTGTTATCTCTTCTAATGTAAAATATGACACCAGTGCATTCTAGCACTTTTGGGTTAACTTTAGAGGTTAAAAACAGTTTTATTGAGCCTGCGAAAGGAAGCAAATAAGTATTTCTTACGATATATTTTCCCGATTCGGGTTATATTACTAGATTTCTCATCAGGAACATCAGTAAAACTCGCAGATTGGTTCAATTGCATATATACTTAAAATTGTCTGTGGTTGTACCATCCGGGAAGATATAGGTCAGTTTTGGGATGTTTAACTTTGAGTTATTTCTGTGTTATTTCAATAGAATTCTTTTAAATATTTCGGCTGCTTCACTTCAAAAAGGTTTAGGCTGTTTTGAAAGAGAAATAACCATTCCTTTTATAATTTTCGTATTTGTGCATTACTATCAAATAAATATCCCTATATTTTTTAATGTTATTTTTTTGTCTACCTAATATATTCTTGGATACATTGGCAAGCTATGTATACAATTAGTAACTACACCTTCAGTTATAAACTATTTTCAAGTCTATTGAATTCTTAGGCATTAAACTGAAACTAGAAAATCGTATTCAAAATTAGAAGTCAGACGGCCCTGATTAAGAAAGTGCTCACACTTTAACAAACACACTGAAGAAAAACAAAACCCACAATTGCATTTTTCCTTTCATTAGTACTTCTTCATTTTTCCAATTTGCACAGAAACTTCTTTAAAATCGTTTTCAAAACTATGAACAATTTTTGCGGAACTTAAAACTTTAATACAATTCTCTGTACAATTACTTGATACTATCTAGAAATAAAAGCAACTTGCGCCACAAAAACAAGTTTATGGTCTCCTCGAAAATATCAACCTAACTAAAAGCAATCAATGAAGCAAGCAAGCCCAAAATGTCGAAATTCATACAGCAAAATTTCAATAGCTTGTAAAAGCTTTCTAATCACTTTTAACATTTCAACCAGAATCAAACCATCAAACGAATCTTTGTTCATTGTTCCGCCGCAAAATGCCCACAAAATGCATCAGCACAATTTTCGCATCATAAATTTTTGAAAATTCACAATTTCAATTCCCTTAACCAAAGTCAGCCACTTCATCGAACGATACTACTGTCGAATCGTTCCCATTCACATAGAATGGTATGGAGTGGAGAGTACACTATGCTTTTCTTCCTAGCTATATGTGACACTATCAACAATTCATGGTAAAACTACTTCATTCATTCATTCACTCACACATATATACATAAATACTCTTACATATTCATATCTACATACATGCATACATAGAAACATGTGCATTTACTTACTTTTGCATTCATTGGCATCGGTGTCTGTTGCACGTCCCCATGGACGATCGAAGTAAAATGGTTTGCATCGTTCACATTCCGGTCCAGCTGTATTATGCTTGCAAGCACATGTCATTGTCAACTTTGCATTGATGTTCATTGCTGGCGAGTTTGAATTTGAGTGTGTAGAGCTACCACTACTGCGTCCGAAATTGCCAACATCATCGTCGCCATTGTCGGCCTCGTCAACAACGTAAGGGAAAGTAGCTTCATTGGGTCCTACTGTAGCAACACACTCCGAGGCGTGACCATTGCACTTACAACGTCCACCAACAGCAAAATCTGAGACTGCATAATGTTGCGATGTGGCAAGTAAATCTATGGCTGATGGTGCCGGTGTAGGCTTACCATCGGCAGCAATGGTAGCAGCCGCAACAGCATTGGCGGCTAACTTTGGTGTTGCGGTAGTCTTTGTTGTTGTAGTTGTGGCGTGCAGCAACGACTTTGCATGAAAATGCTTCTCATAAGCAGAAGTTTTCGATTTAGTGTTGCGTTTGTTCTCCAATACGGTGGCGTCATTGGGATAATCCAAATCTAAATCATCATCGAGTTCGAGATGCTTCTTAGGTTCTTCATAATCTTCATCTTCATAGGTGCTGTCGTTGTCATGCAAGTTATAATCATATTCTTCATCTTCCTCTTCTTCATGACTATTGCCCATCTCATCACTGAAACTATTGGCATCAGGTTTAGGAGCATCTTTACTACTTTGAGCGATTAATTCGCGTGGTAGCTCAAGTCGATGAAAAACAACACGTATATCAGTTGCGGTAACCCAATCCTGCAACACTAGCGATGAATCCAGGTCGTTTGCAGAAGGACGCCCTTCGAGCGTATTAAAAGCAAACCGATTTGTTGTGCCATCGCGATGCGAATCCATGCAACGTGCTTCTTGTTCGTTGAACTTACTAATTTTTGCACGATCCGGACGTCCATAGAATTTCTGGCATAGTGAGCTGTAAAACTGGAAAGGCTGCCAAGTTTGTCCGAAATCAGAGCTCTTATAAATGGCCATAGAATCTGGACGTGGTGATTTGGGACAGAACGAGAGACTAATATAAGTCAACTCGTATTTCTTGCCCAAGGACAAAGTCAAAGTAACATTATCTGGTGGTGCAGTATCCAAATCAGCGGGTACGGGTACACTTGCCGAACGCCAACAGGTCACATTATTCGGATTGTTCAAGTCAGTAAGTGAGCCGGTGGGGAAGCGTAGGTCTTGCCTGGAATTATCGCACATATGACACTCACTTATTGAGCCATCACGATTCAGCTCACAAAATCGCTCAGGCTTATGTGCGCCACAAATGCTGGACGCCTGCACGGGATTTCCATAGGCAGCGTTTACAAAGCTTGGCAAACACTTACGCGGTTTCCCTTCATAGTAGCACGGATCATTAGAATTTGAACCACCAGCTCCAGCAAGCGCAGTGCTAATGCAAAAGTTGAGCAGACAAAAACAGAACAGCCTCTGAGGATAACTCATATTGTTGTTAGTGTTTTAATTGTGGCTATAAATAATTCAGATATGTAAGATTTTTTCACGTTACAGTTTCGTTTCGGTTTTCGTAATCAAGTCACACGCACGCTATTAACACTTTGAAGAATTGTTATTGTCTGGCACAAGCTTTGCATGCACACCATCAGCTAGAGAGACAACCAACACGTGCTGCATGCAACTACTATGACACCCTCGGGATGATTTGTATTCTAATGGAATTCTTATTTTTAATTAAACGACAACACGAACAGCGAACGACGTACGCTAATTGCCCAGCTTTGCTAGCAACACCATATTCTACTATATTCGGTTGGGTCGGTATGACGCTTAAATGTCTGACTAAACTAGATGCACTCACTGCAGCACATCGACAGCCTAAAAGCAACAACAAAGTTCCTACTATTTCTATTCACACCTTTGCAGCCAGCCACAGTATGTTGGACATGTTACGTTTTCCGGCTTAATGCATTCCACCACAAAGTCAAAGCAAACAAAAATCACTCGCGTTTAAATTCACGCAAATTTGCATACACTGCCACCATGTCGAATAGACAGACAAACAGACAGATCGACGGTGTAGTTCAGTTTAAAAACGAAGACCGGTGTGTGCATGTACAGCAGGCGGACAAGCAGCGGCAGTTAACTTACGTTACCACGTACTCGCTCGCGTATATGCTAAAGAAAAGAGTTCTTGTTCAGAATCAATTCCGTATCGAATCAATGTTTCACTTGTTTACTTGCTGCACGTATGAATATACAACGGCGTCACTCAGTCTAGGCTGTTGATGTCGTATTGTGAAAGCACACACACACACACTAAAAACACAAACGCGCAACAGCTGCCAAATTGTTGCCATAAACCGCGCTACCTAGACGCAGAGACACCTACAACATTTCGTGTCTAACATACGCTAATTCGACGTATCTTTTATGCATTTTCCACTCTATTAGGCACACACACACTCGAGCAAAAATTATGATTTTTAATCGGCATCCGCTTATGTGATCCAACACAGTCAGCTGCTGCCGTTCTTCTGATTCATTTGCGAAATCACTATGACACAAGAAGATGATTCTTCACACTTCTTCGACAGCTTCAATAGAATTGAATACTTTACACTGAGGATACACAAACCGAGATACTCAACATTAACAATTGTGTATGTTGAATTTTGTTTACACTACCTATAAAATTCACCACGTTTCCGTAATGTCGTTAACTCTTCTAAGTATTGCACTAACTATTTCACTTCCTTCCGCTACTTCCGAGTTCGTTTCGTTTCGTAAACCGAATGAATAAACAACAAAAATCGTAACGCGACGCTATTTCCCTTCTATGTTGTGCACTTGGCGAGAGCTCATCCAATACTAATGCGCTCGTGGTTGTTTACTAAACATGTATATTTTTTTCTCAACCACTCGCTAACTCGCTCAGTTCTGCATTTCATGTCATGCTCACACGCTCAATTTGTTGGCTTGCGTTGTTTGTGTTGGGCCAAATTGGGATGCTTGTGTACGCGTCTCACGTGTAAATTCAATACCATTTGGTTTGAGACAGAAATTGTATCTCAAAGTTTGATTCCACAATGATGAGAGTTTTTAGATACAGTTTTCTGAGCGCATCGGAGAAAAATGTGTATCTTTTCCATGTGTAGAATGTATCTACGTCTTTGTTTTTGTTTACAGCATCAGGTAAATAAATTCATAATTTACTCACACCATGAAACTATTGGAGGCTTATAAACATTTAAAGGTTTGGCAACTTTTATGTGTTCTGAAGATGGAAGAATATCAGTGTGCGGGTGGTCATAGAGAAACTGCAACTACATTGAAGGCTTGGAATTTATTTCTTATTTTGTGTATGTAATACTTCAGTATATATTGCGGCGGTATTTTTCGGTTAATTGACCCCTGCATAATTGCGATTCCAATTTTATTTTCGCCAGAAATTTTGCATCTTTTGTTCAAAATGTACACGAATTCTTCTAGTAATTGTATTTCTTTATAAAGGGGAGATTCTCTTAATTTTGCGCTGAAATCAACCAGACTCTGCTGATCTTCGCAGCTGGAATCCATTAACCACGAATTACCCATAGAAAACTTATTTGTTCTTATCGCTCTTTTCCTTTTTCGAGTTATACTCCTTGATATAGATTAGCCCAGACTTTCTTCTATTTACGGAATTATAAAGTACTGGATGTGAGTCGTCAAAGTAAATTGAGTAGAACTTAGTATTATCCTTATTATTTTTAAATGAACGAACGATATAATCAAGAATGCTTGGATTTATCGAACATACCTAAGGACACGGTATCAAGTGTAAAGCATCGGATACGAAGTATGAGCACCCAAAATATCGAAAGAAATATACTCGATTCCTAGAGTATAGAGTTTCGAAACCCAAACAAGAAAAAAATTATAAAATGCGCTTAAAAAAATTTGGCCTTGAAAATATCACTATTCAGAGATTTGATGCGTTTCGGGGAGGGAGTGTAATCCAAAAACTATGATGGTAGCTTTTAATTTTAACATTCTACGAATTTTAAAAAGTATCAATTTTCGATGCTCACAATACTTAATGTACTAATGTATTTAATAATATTACAAAAGTGTCGAAGAAAAATGAAGTATCAATTACCAAAAAAACAATTCGCTTGCAGTTGACGTTTTTTTGCAGTTCCTTTAACTTCGAAGACCTGTAGAAAATCTAGTCTTTCTTTTAATTTCAAAATATTCGAAATATCAAAATCAAATTTTTCTCACATATATTGAATTCTCGAAGCTCGTAAAGTTCACGTAGTGTAATGAATCTTTCAACTGTGTTATGTAGTTCACACATATTCCAGTATATTTAACTTAAGTATATGTTGAAATTTTCTATTTTAGCTAATTAACCTTACGAAAATTCATATGCACACCTTTCTGAATAAATTTCCATCAAAAAATTAGCATAAATGTAATGCAGAAAGAAATTTGAGTATGAATGTAGCATGGAAAAATTTATTATTATTACGTAGCGAATTTTGCCTTTTGAGAGATATACGCAAGAGCGTTAAATGTGGAAGCACTTTGTTGCATGCATTGCGACGCAATCAAAGAAATTATTCAAATTCTTATGAAAGGCAAAAGAGAAAGAGAAATAAAAAATATGTTTTGTTGTTGTGAAATTAAAGTAGTAGGCAGTTAATATCTTCATGCTGCCCAAAGTCATGGATGGTGGTTGCTAGCTGCAATTCATTCCTTCACATTTACCTTTACTGCGAACGTATGCGTATCTTCGACGGCTCCAAGCACCCAAAAAGAGTCAGGGCGGCCTCGCGGCAATCGAGGAGATTGTGAAGATTGCGAGGAAATCCAAACTCGCGTTCGGGTATAAAATTTCAATGCTTGACCGCATTTCATTGCCTTGAATTGAATTGAAATGGGTTTATGTAGACATATTTCTTGGTTTTCTGAATTTCTGTGAAATGATTTCAAAAAAGCCAACAACAACAACAAAAACAGTAGAAAATACAAAACTGTTTGTGCGACTTTTTTGGTCGCTTGCAGCTCGCAACATGTAACGTTACTTGTAGTATGTAAGCATAAGTATTTATTCGAATCCGAATCCGTGTCCAATGCTGGTGTTGTTGGCTGTGAATGTGACGTTGCGCGAATGCGAGCGACGAGCGGCGAGTGTGCCTCCAATTTGTAATGCTTTTGAATTTATTTCCATGTTAAGGGACATGTGCATATATATATTTGTTTTGTGTATTTGTTTGTTCGTTGTTGTTGTTGTCTGTCCGAAACGTTGGGACACATTTAGGCCACTGATTTATTACTTTTGACGTTTCAGGTTGTTTTTGTGTATCGCATGCATGCGTTTTTTTATTGTTGTTGTTATTGTTTCTTTTTCTGCGTTCTTTACGGAACTTTTTTTTAGATTTTTCTTCTTTTTTTGTGGGTGCATGGTACCCACATACTACTTTACTTCATACATATATAGCGAATTTCGTTATACTTTGTATGTATGTATGTGTGTACTTATTTTGATTCATTTATGGAATTGTGCTCTATGTTTTATTTATAATCTTTGTTTATAAATATTAATGTTCTTTTTTTTTTGTGTATTCGTTTTGTAGATTTCGAATCTTATGTTCTTGGCATATGAAATTGAGTTGGGTAGAAAATGCTGCTTGTAATGGAATCTTAATTTAATCTGTTTATGCTTACATCTCTAGCAGGAAATCAAGTTAAAGTAGGCGCTTTCAGACAAATTGTTTTATTAATGGAGGTAGTTGCTTTCATTTTTCATTTACTTGCTTCATATTTCACTTTAATTTACATAGTTACAAGGTTCTTAAAGGCAGATCTGGTAAAAATAGAGGTCCATAGTTGCTTAGAGTTGTCAGCTTCATTTAAATATTTCATATTTAGTTTCAAATAAGTCAAGATATTTTAATTTCATTTGAATTGAGTGCTTCGCGTCCACGTTTATTAGAATCTTGTAACTATCGTTGGTGCAACAGTGTTACAGGCTGATGAAAAACTTTTTTATTCATTGATTGTTTTACTTCAATTTACAATTTTCCTCTAAATGAATGTATTCGGTATTTAGTTTAGTACAAGCCCGGATTTTTAGGTATAGAAAGGGTAGAGCTTGTCATTCATTGGCATAATTAGATTTCTATGGCGAGGTTACAGCGAATGTTTTACTACTTTTCTTCGAAATTTTCAAGTTGACTTATTTTATTTGCGTTTGCGTTTCTGATATTCCCAATCTTCTTCATGCTAAAGGACATGAAATCAGAGAAGGGATTTTATTTCACTTTAAAATATTTGGAGCCGTTTTTCATTTTCGTTGGGGCAAAATTCACGGAGCCAAAATAAAAATAGAAATTTTCTAAACAGCTTCACCCATTAAATGGGAATGGCAAGTCTCCGGGTGTAACGTTAGCAAAATTCCGCAGTGCTCACCTTCACAGATGGATCCAAAATAAATAACGACAACTGATCTAAAATAGCGTTTAGTTCGCAATTATGGGCAGGAGTTTCATAAACATTCTGAGTCGTACTCATTGGTCGATTCTATTGATCCAGACATAGCTACGTTATGATGTCAACTACACCCGTTTTGGTGAAGCCAGTCTATAGACACTCTTGGCAAATTGAGGGTTAAAACAAGCACTGATAACCACTCTTGGTTTTCCCATAAGTGATTCCCCATATCAAATCAATTCAAAATAATTTCAATTTGAATTCTTTTAACGTCGAAATGTGCATGATTGAAACTAATTATAAAACTCAAAAGTGACCTTGTGAAAATATTTTCTGTGTTATTATAAATGGAATAAAAGTCATTAAAATGATAAAAAAAAAAAACTTTTTCGAATAAAAATAAAAACTTAATATTGAAATCGAAGAAAATTTGCATACTTATGTGTGAGTATCCAGCTACCTGTCTGCCTTTCTAGATAATGTGTAGACATATACCTAAAATACAGTTGCGGACAAAAGCTTAAAAACATTTTCAAGACATCGGCAATAGTCTCAACTTTATATTACTACACACATACATATGTGTATGCATGATATTAATGATGATTATGATAATGGTGATGATAATGCTGTCATTTCAAAGTCTAAAATGTCTATAATCATTAATATTTATTCTTTGTAACTAAAAAAAATAAAATACCTCAAAATAAAAACCAAACAGGTTGATATGATTTTTGCCTACAGTTACACAAAAAAACAAATAATACAACAATAAAAAAAAAATGCAAACAAAATAAACAAACCAAAATGTTCAAAAACACGCAAGAGACACAGACGATTCATTACATTCCTCCACCACTACGGGAGTATATCTGTTGCACAGTAGTCTATGAACAGTCGCAAAATCGATTAAAAATTTTTTACTTTTTGTTTTAATTTGAAAACTTATGATTGGGTTGTCGACATGAAATTAAAATTGTTGCAAAACTACAAAATTGATAATAATAAATGTACACAGGAAATTTCCATTTCATTTAAAAAACTCTTAAAAGCGCAAAATTTTCAAATTGGTTCTGAATCACCAAATATTCTTTTGAATAACTACTCCACATTGATTTCAGGATACTCTAATTTGATCTCAGAGCATCTCATAATTTTCCAACCATTGAAGCCGGTGTTGATATATGAAATTTTTTTGCAAGTGCCAAAAGTATGTAAAATTTAACCTTTTAGGACCCGAATGCAGCGATTAAAGTTTGTGAGACTCATTCTATTTGAAAAAAAAAAAAACCTTCAAATACTTTCGGCCAAATAAAAGCACACAAATAGTAGATACTCACAACAAAATTTTTATGCATAAAATTTTTTGAAAATCTGCTAACAAGCTGGGGATAATGACTCCTTTACTGTCATTATGACGATATTTTCATACTACTGAAAATAAAATAATACTGTTGAAAATTTCAAACTAAATTTAATTTAAAAGTTTTACAAAAACTTCTATGGTAGGTACTAGTGCTCTTGATACCCGTCGGGTAATGCAAATGCTCGGGTACCCGAGTAACCGAAAATGCGGGTATTATCCGATCTTACGGGTACCTGGGCATTTCGGTTAACGGGTACCCGAAAATCTTGCGAGTACCCGGAAATTTGAGGGTACCCGAGAAAAACGGGTACCCGTAATAATATTACCCGGGTAATACCCGAAACCCTCGAATACCCGGGTATCCGGGTACAACCCGCGTAAACGGGTATCAAGAGCACTAGTAGGTACATTATAAATTGACGACTTCTAAATTTTTTCCCCCAAATGTGAAAAAATTACTCCAAATTGTACTTAAAATGCTTCGGTGGGGAAGTACCTTGAAGACCAAAAAACAATTGTACCTTCATTATCTAAACTAGCTGAAACCCGTTTGGAACTTTGGAAAATTCCACATGCGTCAAAAATTGTTTTGAGATCCCAGAGTTTTCTAAATATCCTTTAAATAATCTATTTGTATCATTCTCATTTACATTTGATAAATCGAAAAATTGAACTAAAGCTTTTAAAAGTATTAAATTCAAGTGAATATAAAAAATTCTCGGAAGGGGAATCAAAAACTTGAAAAGTACGGGAAGTATAAAACCACAAATGCTCTTTATAATACTTTTTAAGTTTTTTTTTCAGTAAAAATTTGCCTGATAAAAACTTTGAACTTCTAATACGGTGAGGAAATCATTTGCTCTCTCTCTCTGCTTTTCCCACTTAACAGTTCTTCACTTACGGGAAACTTTTAGAAAGTGTTCATGGTCACATTTTCGAATTTTAAATATTCATAAAATAAAAACTTTTGATTATTTTGAAATTCATTTGAAGTATATATTCAGAAACTTATCTGAAGTATTCTGCAATTAATTTGGAATACTGCAAATCTACTTTGGGATATTCTGAAACATATTTGGTAGTTTTGAAATTTCTTTGAGTTTTCTGATATTCATTTAGAGTTTGCTGAAATAAATTTGGAATATTTTAAAATTAAGTTTTAGTTGCCTGAAGTTTTATTTCAATTTATTAGTTAACAGACACTGGTGAAAACTACAACATCATATGTAGAAGCGATTCTGATTATACCAACCTATAAAAATCATAATTTTCCATGTATAGACGACACTTTATCTCGTTGGGTAGATGTTGACTACTTAAGTAATATCTCAGCATATAATGTTCAGATATATAGTCCACTAGCAGTCTAAGCTTTGCCTTGCTACAAGCGATGGAGCAGTTATGGGCGAGAAGGCGACAATATCTTTTGCTTGTCTAAGACTGGGAATAAGTTATTGTGTTCTACGATTAATTTGGAAGAGGCATAAACGAAAATCCACAGAAGGTATTGGTGCATAATTAATGAACCATTATATCTTTACCTTCAACAGCACAGTGGCCAGTTTTATGGATCCAAGTTCAGTGGTCAGATACACAACAAAACAGAACTTTTTTGTAAATTGATAAACGCTGCTAACTATCACAACACTCTTCCATCAGTTTCGATGAAAAATTCTGCAAGAGAAATGCGTTGAGAGCCGCCTAACTGTCATAGAAAATAATGATAACGTCATTTAATCCCTTTTGAAGATTAATTTCTGTACTGGTCTTAATTTCTCATATCTACTTACCAAATGATTGGTCAAATGTCCAATAGAATTAAGATCATAATGTTGGGTCCAACGATACTGAACCGAAACCGATTTTTAATGGCATGCTATATGCCAATTAAGGGCGAAGCGACAAAAGTTATGCCATTGTTAATTCAATTGAGCCTGGAATAAAGTAAAATATTAGATTTCCTACCAAAACATAAATTCCTGATTGTAAAACAAATTAAGGCTTTTTTGAAGGTCCGCTTAGCTCCTGTGATGGGCAGATAGATATGCCTGCGTAGACGGTTTAGTTTGATAGTAGCCATGCCCTGCAGGAGTTTAAGTCATCATACAAAAGCCACTTAGACTTTTATTGATCAAACTAACATAGTGTAAAGCCAGAAAATTATCTTAAGAGTAAGTCACTCCAAAGAGTTTTCTGCAGAGCAAGAAAGGCCTAGTGAATCTCATGAAGATATTATTCAAGAAGTGGGTATTTCAAGTAAGTCTTTTCTGAAGTGTAATACCAAAGTATGTATTTGAGTTCTTCAGAATACTTTACTACCGTGTCTTCAATGGAGAAAGTATAAAGATACAATTTTTACCTTATATTGAAGAAAACAACGGCTTCTTAATTTGACCGTTTCTCATGCCGTTCTATTCCACTGTAAATGACATCAAGTTATAGCGAGGCGGTGGAGATGTAATAAATGAGCACCACGAAAAAATGTAAAACAATATCGAACAATTTTTCTTTCACATCTCTCGCTCGTCGTTGCGAGCAGTTAGCATATAATATAATTGAAATTTAAAATTGTACTGAATACTGTGAATTTGGCAATAATTACTTGGCCTAAAGGGATCAAAAGCGAAATGAAATATGGAAGTAGCAAAATGTACATGGAGTTAGAACCAAACAACCAACGAACGAACGTAGAAATGAACGAATAACATAATAATAGAGCTTTAGTAATTTCCACAGGTATTTTTCCACCTCATTAAAAGCAACATTCGAAGCAGACATGCAGACATTGAAATGAGTCTGTGCAAATGGATAGACGGATGGATGGATGGATGTATGGATGATGGTAGAACTTATATACATTCACACTTGTATGTTTGTGTATAAAGATTAATATGATGGTGGTGTTGTACCATTAGAGGTTGACCACATTTGCGATTGAAATTACACGTAAGTATGAAGCCAGGGAACCCCCCCAATGCTATACGCGGCGCAGCACAGCAGGAGCACACAAAAAAAGAATTACTTAGATTTAGTTCATCACTGCTCGCTCGTGTGTAAAAAAGTATAAAATGAATATGAATTGTAGAACATTCATCAGTTGAAGGAGCAAGCAACATTAGTGCAGCAACAAAGCACAATTGCAACCAACACTTGATAGTAATATGAATGCATTCTCTATTGCCACCATCAGATGTGGCAAGCGGTAGTATTGGTGCTGCTACTAATGCGCTACTGATTCATTGTTGATAGTTCCACAACAAAAGGCAAATGGAACATCAAAATCAGCAAATACCGCCAATGCTGTCAGCAACATCATCGTCGTCACCATTATCATTAGTAGAGTTACCAGTTACAATATTGAAACATTTTCAACGATGTCAGCAAAATTCGAAGGCCTATGCCATACCCTCATGCCTTCCTTGCTTTACCTGCTCTGCTTTAACGCGTATCTCCTTCTTCTCTACTGTTTTTCCTTCTCCACTGCTTTGTTGTTGCTCTCTAGACAAAACGAACGAAAAATGAAATATTTATCAGATTCAGCAAAAATGAAGTCGTCTTATTTTGGACTTTATTTTGTGCACACAATGCACAATTCCAATTTGGCCAAAAGTGTTGAATTTGAGTGGCACACACACACACACACATACATATTTTCGCATACAAGTATATAATTTTTGCTTACCCACCTACATTTATACACATCTACTTCATATTTCGACTACCGTGCGCTCGGTCTCTAAGCTTAATGGGAATTGTATGTATGTGTGTGTGTGTGTGTGTTTGTTACGTTGCGTATGACTTTCTCGGACGCAACATTTTCATTTTCGTATTTCTGCAAATCCACTCCTTTGCAGCTGTGGTTGGCAGTGGCAATGGTAATGGCAGTGGCAGTGGCGGTAGCTGTGTGGTAATAAGCCTTTGGCATTGATTTGATGATGTTGGCGATAAATTGAAGGTGGTGATTTTTCGGTTTTCTCGGTGTGCTACAACGGTTTGGCATGTGGCATGTTGTTAACTTATAACTATGTACGGATATTTTCGCTCGAAGTCTTAGTATCTGGTAGCTGCTGCTCTTTAGTGCAAATGATGCTTTAATTTTTGCTCTTGATGTTTAGTTCATTTCTTTTGTCTTTCGTCTTTATCTTTTTTGTTTTTGTTTCGCTTTTTTTACGGTTCTATACTTAGTTAGGATTGATTTATTTATGAGTTTCGTCTGGATTGAGGTGTTGAACTGTTGTTTTGCATTATTTCGATTAAAGGTGATTTATTGCATTATAATCATAGGTAGTCAGTTAGTTTGCTTGAAATATCTTATCGAAAATATGTACATACTTATGTATGCATAAAACCGAAAATAAAATGTAAGTTTATTGGTAGGTATATGGTACAGTGACAGGTTATACACAAAATCTGACTAAAATAAAGAAAAAGGGAAAGTAGTTTAATAAAACTAGATAGAATTGAAGTATTTTCTTTATTATTGACTGGAAAAAGTACCTTTAATTTTAATAAAAATTGTTTATCGAATTTATTTCAATATTTGCATTACGCCCATTATCCGATTTAATCCTATGGCTGTATCAAGTTCGATCCAGATTACACAAGTTTGTGCGATCCACTGGATAGATTTTTTGTAATGGTGGATTTCAAATATGTTTTGGAACTCTGTCGGATTGAAAAACTACTCTCTGCAGTAGTCGGTGTTATGGGTATAGCAATAGAAATATTCTGAAGTAATAGCAGCAAAAATGCGGGTTCAGAAAAATTGAATGGCATAAAAAGTGAAAAAAGGAATGGAATGAAGGAAATAGGAATTATAATGTCTAGTGTAGAAATAGATCAGATTTGAGACTGAATAACTTAAATCCAAAAGTCAAGCCAGAAATCAAAATCAAAATTCAGATTAAATTCAAACAAACTTCAAAGCAAGAACCGAATCAAATTCTGACTAAAACTAAAACCAAAAATCAGACCAAAATTCAGACCGGTATTCTTACAAAACCTCGGCCCAAAAGTCAGACGAAATTTTATATCAAATTCTAACTAAAATTCATACTAACTCATTGTACTATCGATTTAAGCAATTGGACTAACTCCAGATGAAGTGAAACACCACCAAACCATTACATAAGGGCCCCATGTTTTACAGTTTTTTTTTTAGTAAATTTTGAGACCAGCTCAGTATTTGATGGATGCCTAAAAAAGAACCTTCTATCGATCCCAAACACATTTGGATTCATTGCTCCAAATAATCATTTTCCAAAAATGCTGGGTACTAGTGGAGATATCGTTTAGCGAACTGAATACGCTGCGCAATATTTTTTTTTTCGACTGTTGAGTTTATGTCTGCTAATTCGTCCTAATATTTTTTTTTTCGTTTAATCGCTTCAGTATAGTTCTGGCTGATATATTCAAATTATAATCTAAGTCCATTTGTGATTTAAGTTTGATGAAAGTTAAGAAATCGTTCATTTTGCTGAGCCTAATCAAGTACCTATCTTCAGCTGGAGACGTTGTAAGTGATTTTTTGTGTTGCAAATTGTGAAATGATTTGAGTTTTTTGTAGTATTTTATCTCATTGACCACTTTTCCACGTAAAACCAAAAATCAGACCAAAATTTAGACCGGTATTCTTACAAAACCTCGGCCCAAAAGTCAGACGAAATTTTATATCAAATTCTAACTAAAATTCATACTAAAATTCCAATCAAAAATTTAAACAATTTCTGACCAAAATTATGAATAAAATTCTGAATTTGGAACTCAGCCATTAAATCGGATCAAATTCAAACCAAAATTAAACTCAAAAACCAGACAGGAAATTAAACCAAATTCAGATAAAAAACCAAACCAAATCTCAGCCTAAAAGCCAGATAAAAAAATTAAACCAAAATTTAAGCTTTAAAAGTCTAAAAAAAACCAAGCCATAAAATTAGGCCTAAAAATGGATGATAAGCCAGAAAAGTAATGGCAAACAAAAATGGGTCATTTAGTCATATCTTGTTAATTAATGACTAAAAATTTTAGTTGGGATTATGACTAAATTGATGATTAAGATCCAATTTTTTTTCAATAAGTATTGCAAAAATAGTTGGGGATGCCTGGGCGAGAAATGCGAAATTCCATTTGTATTTTTGAAATCGCAAATGTTTTCTATCGCGAAATTAGAGAATTATGAATTTATAGCAAATCATAACTAAAATTTGATTAACTAATTAGTTAATTGAAAAAAATAGTTGATGAAACTCTACTCTGTAACAATCTGCATTTTTTTGCAGTACGTTGCAGCTCCCATATGTTTGTCTTAATAGCAAATAATGTAAAACTGCTTTAGGGATCCAGTATAAACCTCAAACAATTTTTAATGCAACAGCCATTTATATGTTCGGCTGGGATCCATTCAAAATTATGTTAGACATTGATACAATATTGCATTTTGAATTTGTATAGAATTTTAGCAATATTTACAATAAAAAATTTTGGAAAGTTTTTTGCTTCTCCTTTCAAATTTCAAAATTGGACTTAAGACCTTTTCATTCTAAGCTAGCGATATGTGATATAAAGTATGTAACAAAATTGAGCAAATGAAGGGACATGAAAAAGTGTCCGAAAATGGCGTCTAATTAAAAATTTTTAGCATATTAAAGTTTTTTCAAATCCAGATAAACAAAAATGGAAACAAATTTTTGAAATCAGATAACTCCTTCCGGTTCCAAAAGGGTCTTGAAAATACCGCAATTTCGACAACAAATTATGATTTTTCTAAATTTTTTGAGCAACATTTTTTTCAAATTTCACAGCTCTTTTATTTATCCTTGAGTGTACAAACATAATACATAAATCCGATTTTTTAAATCGGATAATATTTGTTCGTACTTTTTAATTTGACGCCATTTTTAGCTTTTTTCATGCTGCAAAAATGTCCCTTCAATTGCTCAATTTTGTTATATACTGTATATCAAATTATTAATTGTCCACCCACGTAAAAAATACACTAGATTGTACATGGCCAGAACCCTACTTCAAATACTAAGACCACGATTCATTCCTGATGCTAAAGAAACCCTCAGTGACATTATTATATCTAGATTGCCATGTTATTAAATAGTAAAAAGGCCTGGCTGAACAGCACTTCCGTTCTTTCGAAGAACTCAAAAAATGGGTCGATTCGTGGATAGCCTCAAAAAATGAGGAGTTCTTTCGACGCGGAATCCGTATGCTACCAGAAAGATGGGAAAAGGTTGTGGCTAACGATGGACAATACTTTAAAGAATAAATTTATAATCACTTTTTCACAATAAATGTCCAAATTACGAAAAAAGTACGAGTTTATACATTCATAATCCCAATAAGATCGTGGAATTTTTTTTTTTTTTTTTTTTGTATGGGAACCTGGATCTACTTTGAGGTCAAATATAGTACGTAAAATTTAATAAGCTTCAAGTTATGCTCCAATTTTATTCTTATGAATCCTTCCAAAATTATTCTTAGAGAATATTTGGGATCAATGAGCTTTTGCTGGGCTCCCTCATTTCTTAAAGCATATCCCACTACTTTGGAGATTAGGATTTTTGAAAAAAAGATGTTGAATACAACTGTGTTGTACACTTGTGGACATACAATTAAGTCATACACTTATGAGCAGAAGAATTTTAAGAAAAAATAAAGTTTCTATTGAAAAGGAACAAAACCAACGGTAAAATAAATAAATAACAGTTCAATATTTAAAATTATAAAAGAAATAAACAGTTATAATGTCAAATATGTAAAATTTTACCAAATTATCGTATGTCAATGGTGTAATTTGTGGTCATACAATTAAGTCATAAGCTAAACCAAAATATTTAAAAATAATAAGTTTGATGATTTTTAATTTTGAACTGAAATTTTACCTTTGGTACTGTTAGTACTTTGTGGAAACCATTTTTGCCTGATAATTTCTGTACATCTTATCGGCTAATACCAGAGCTTTGGGTAGCAGTGATTTGATTCTATTCCTCCTGAATGATAGCCCATAACGAAGTCTTATTTGAAGATTTTTGCGCTGCCACGATCCTTTTTAAAATATTCTATAGATTTTCTATATGGCTTTAATATGGACTTTGTGCTGGTCACTCGAGATTTTTTATTTTGTTCTCATTTAACCAAGACTTAATATGTGTGTTTCGGGTCGTTAGCATGCTGAATGATCCAACCCAAAAGTAAATTTTTACCGTATCCTTGGAGAAGATGATTTTTAAGGATGCATTTGTACTTTTTTTCAGTCATTTTGCTATCGATTTAAGCAATTAGAGTAACTTCAGATGAAGTGAAACACCACCAAACCATTAGTAAATATTGGATCCAGCTTAGTATTTGATGGATGCCTAACAAAGAGCCTTCTATCGATCTCAAACACACTTAATTTGGATTCATCGCTCCAAACAATCATTTCCCAAAAATGCTGGTACTAGTGGAGATATCGTTTAGCGAACTGAGTACGCTGCGCAATATTATTTTTTCGACCGTTGGGTTTATGTCTGCTAATTCGTCCTAATATTTTTTTTCATTTAATCGTATAGTTCTGGCTGGTATATTCAAATTATAATCTAAGTCCAGTTGTGATCTTAGTTTGATGAAAGTTAAGAAATCGTTCATTTTGCTGAACCTAATCAAGTACCTATCTTCAGCTGGAGACGTTGTAAGTGGTTTTTTGTGTTGCAAATTGTGAAATGATTTGAATTTTTTGTAGTATTTTATCTCATTGACCACTTTTCCACGTAAAAAAGCTTGCTTTTCCACGTCCTTTGCAATAATCCCAAGGTTCTGGAAAGTTTTCCAAATGAGCTCTCTCTTCGAGGGAGTGGAACTCTTATTTTTGCCCATCACAACCAAAATCAACAATTGTTCAACTAAAGTATACAGAAATGTGTAAATGATCAATTCTATTGGTTTTTACGGAATTTAAATGCACTAAGTCAAGTTGATTGCGAAAAAATATAAAATGACAAATTATATGTCCACTTCTAATCTTACTCCTTCACACACAATTGCCGACTGCGCGCAAAATACGTCACACTTTTGTAATTGCTCTTAATATTATTTAAGGCTACTAATGGTACCGCTAAATGACATTATAAAAAATTCTTGAACTACTAATACAAAATATTTTTCAAACTCAGCATAAAATATTGTTCTAGTGACTTAATTATGTGACCACAAGTGTATATCTGTAGCTTCTATAAAAATCTAAAGCTATTAGGACCAATGTAGCCATAATACAATATTCAGTCAATACATCAGCCAGAATGCAAGCTCTCTGTTTCTCAAAATAAAACGATTCGAGTTCAGTTATCGCTTTAGTAGTGGCTGTTAGGTACAGTACAGTAGATTTTGGTTTATCAGGCTCTCCTGGTTATGTCTTTTGTCCTCCGAACAAAGTTAACTTTCACCATTCTCATTGAAATACTCACAGAAGTTTGTACATGTTCAGTTTGTACATATTGCAACTATTTTTGCTTGCACTAGCATATTCAAATTATGGTCAAAGGTACTACATAAAACATCAAAATATTAGATAAATTAATTATGTTTAATATTCGGTCATTATATAATGTTCTGAAAATATTTTTCGTACCTGTTTTTTACAAAAATATTCTGTCTAACCAACATTAATTCAAGGCTTATATTCAAGAGGCCAGTATGTTTTTGCCTAATAATAAATCGTTATCTGCACCTTATCTAAATATATGTTTGCACATTAATGAATATACATAACTAACAATTTTTAAATTAGTAGTTGCAGTAATTCTGAATAAAGCTGCCTCCAGCAATGATGATTATCAAACTGTGAGAATAAATGCCATGAGTTCAAGTTAAAGTTACCTACACAACAATATTGAGACTTTATCAATATTTATTACATACTAGGTACCTATCAGCAAACATTTTATAAACTATGCAAACTTAATTGGCAGGCTAGTAAAAGAGATTTAATATTGAGCTTGGATAGACCACTTGAGATACCAAAACTAGAAAATTCTCTATACAAATGCAATGAAAAAGAAGAAGACCCAAATGCAGCAAACATAAGAAATGAAACGAAACCCTAAAGCTGAAAGTAACAGCGAACAAAGCAGCAGCAACCAGCAACATAAACTGATAGATTACAAATTGATATATTGACAGCATGATGGAATACCCAAACGTATCTATGCAACATGCAGAATAACTTTGGATTTTGTGTTGTGAGGAAGGTCGACTGAGTATGAATATTAAGAAAAACAAAATTTTTCAAAATATCTGAACCTGCTTCAAGCCTGTGCTGATAAAAGAAAAAAAAACAAAAATAAAGCAGCATCCAATAATAAATTAAAAGAGTTTTTGTGTTTATTGTTTTTATTTGTATGCCTACATATTCAAAGGTGCTAATGTATGCAATGTTGAGAGTATAAAAAAAGTTTTCAAATGTGTTTGTGTGCTGACGTCATAGGAACAACAAAACACTATACGGATTCTGCATGATTTGTTTATGTAATATATAGATATACCACCCAAAGTCAAGGCGAAATGCATAAATTTGTTTACAACAATCCAAAAGTGAATTTTGAAAATTACACACAGACACACACACAGACACACACATGCAAACAAGAATTCTCCAACAGGCAAAGCAATTAAAAAAGTATCTCATAAATGCATAAATGTATCTGTAGAGAGATAAATGCATAAATGCCAACAAGCAGCAAGAAAAGCCAAAAAAAAAAACAAATATTATCTTTACGTGCCTATTATGTTATTATTATCATTATTGTTGATGTTGTTGTTGTTGTTGTGACGTTGCCAGCAATTGAGTCCCTCTTGAGCCCACAGTCGCACTACTACAATCAGGCAGCCAAGGCAGACAGTCATCGTTGTTTTACCACAAACAAACTTCAGGTTGCATGCTTGAGTGGTATACCTTCCGGTCATGTCGGTATTGTTCAACAGCTGCTGCTATTGCTACTGCAGTTCTCTTGCTACTTGCTGCTTGCTGCACATACTGCACTACTCATATGAGTTAGACCTCCATCGTCTTTTAACATCCAATGAGTGTTGGTAGGGGGGTAATCCCACATATCATTTTATGTATTTGATTTTGAACACTAAAATGTATTTTCTTTTTTATTTCTTGTTTTCATATTTTTGGTTTTTTGTTGTGTTGTGTTATTATTTCCGAATCGACTTTAATATTTTCACTTAACACCAGCAACGATGGAAACACTTGCTTCATCATCATCCCCCAATTGCATTGAACCCCTGCCCCCCTACAGCTGACTCATTGACTCATGGTAAGGTGTTGAAATCCCTTGTTGAAATTGATGCTTCTTCAAACTACCATAACTTCATATGCATTACTTAAGTATTGATGAGTTTTGCTTGTGTTGATTTTGTTTTTCTATTTTTCCTAAATTTTCTAATTGACTTTGCTAGAGATGTACATTTGTATGTATGTATTTTTGTTTATTTGTATTAGTTTTGTTTTTTTGGAAAATTCGTGCTTAATAAACTTTTTGTTGTATTTATTTCCTTAATATTTTCTACTTACATATGAGTACAAGTATAAATACATAGTCTGTGTGCTTGAAATTCTTTCTTCTTCCAATGTTGCCTGTGGGAATTGAGCTTTCCCCCTGAATTTTTGTCTTAAATTTAGCTTTGTGTTATCTGGTTAGAAAGCATGAGGATTTTTCTATTTATTTTTATTTATTTTTTTCTTTCTTATTTGACCACTGCAGTGGTCTGTATTGTTCTTTGATTCATTTGTTGTTTTGTATTTTTGTGTGTGTGTGTGTGTATTTTAGGTATTTATTTTGTAGTCAATCAATAAAATGCAGTATTTACCTTTCAGTATACTCGTAGCTAGGTATTTTTTGTAGTTGCTTTTATTTTTGTTGTTATCTACGTGCTTTTGTTGAATTACAATTAATTAAAAATGTTTTCTTGAAAACTTTTCATTCTTGTGCATTTTTGATAAAGTGCATTCTTTAGTAAGCTCTGTAAACAGCAATAACAATAAAAAGTAACAACATTTCCTTCTTCTCATAAATCCTTTTTGTCTACCATATATTTATTATTGTTTGTTTGTGTGATAGTCATGAATATCATTACTTCAACTTTGAAGATTTCTACATAGAAATTTATTCAATCTCATATTAAATTTGTAGCGCAAATTCTTTATTTTCAGCTTCTCATCTTGCGTCGTTGGATTGGTAAAGCGTGTGCTTAAAACAATCGGAAATTATTTTCTGTCGCCAGCAGAGAAATTTTAGGTAAAATTTCAGGAACTCACAAGTTCAGAAATACTTTCTGTATGATAAAAAAGAATTATAAATTAATTTGGGTCCAAGAGTAGTGTTGATTCGATACTCACATAGTATCGATACTTTTACTCATTACTTGTATCGAATAAAAGTATCGATGCTAACGAAAATATCGGAAAAAAGTATCGAATATGTACTTGTATCGAATATGTACTTGTATCAAATACTCGTTCCAAGAGACAAATTACTCTTTTTTTAAGTAGTTGTCAAGGGAAACATTCAGGCCAGAAAGGCTCATTGTGATACAACATGGTTGAGCCTACAGTTTACACTACTCAACACGAGTTTTTCGCCTATAAATCATGGTTTTGAGATATTTCTACTGGAAATACGTGAATCATATAGAAATTAGGTTAATTTAATTATCGCTAAATTAAAAATCGCTAGAAAATTTATAATAGAAGGAAAACTAATCAACAGATTAAAGCTTGTTAAAAATATTTTATTTTAATGAAAAGGTTTCAATAAACATTATGTTCTACATGCATGGCCGGAAACATTTTCTAGAACTTCAATACTGTACTGCAATATTGTAATACATTGAAATATTGCAATATGGACTGAAATATTTTGAATAATTCTGCAGAAGCATTTTGAAATATACATTATTGATTGCTGTAACATATTGTAAAATGATCCACAATTTTAAATATTGTATTGCAATATTTCAGTTTTTAAGTAAATATTTTTCAAAGGTATTGAGTATCCGATACTGATCCTTTTCCCCGATACTAAGTAAAATACTTATGTTATAGCATCGAGTAAAAAAAGTTCTTGAATTAAATGAAAAGTATCGAGTATTTACTTGTATTTACTTGTATCGAATCATCACTATCCAAGAGCTCTTTCAATCTCGAGACTCGTAGATTCTGCCCACATATATATTAATATCCGAGTTTCAAGATAATTCAAAACAAAGTAGTGTTTCCCCATGTCAGAATTTCACTACATCTTAAAATCTTTCCAGAAAATGGCGAAAATCGGCTTTCGCCCATTTTTGACTATTAATTTATTAGTTTCTCTAGAAACTGGTAATATTTAACCATATTAAATTAGTTTTTAATATAATTCTTAAAATAATCAGAATTTTGATTCTAACCAAAAAATGCAAAAATGCGGTCTTAAAATTCAATTTATTACGAAACAAGTACCAAAGCTTAAAAAGTAGCATTTATAAATTCAAATAAAATTTAAATCGGCATATTTCATTCTAAAGTTAAAATTTTTAAATTTTAAAAACTATGGTATTTCGTTATTTTAAAGTTTATAAAAAATTACCAAAATCGTTATTTCTTAAATTTTTGGGTTAAAATTTCTCAAAACCATGGTTGAAAAATTCGACTTCCCGATTCTATCTCAGCGCACAAGTATCCATAAGTAATCACTGCTTGCTAGTTAAATGACGACGTAATTAAACTCTCTACTATTATGGCACAAAAGCCCATGGAGGGCCTAGACCGAGCTTTTTGCATCCATTCATGTTATGTGAGTTATATTTATACGCGTATGGAAGGGACCTACAGTTTTATGCCGAATCCGAACGGTGAAGTGAAAAGCTTTTCAAAGGCAATTTTTACACTTGGAGGTTTGCCATTGCCAGCCAAGAGGTGATGCCGTGTTGAAAATTTTATACTTTCTATTTTTGATTTTTTGATTGTATCCAGATTTAAAAACCTGGGCACCTTTGCGTCGCAGTCTGCAGGCAAAAGTAACAACCACTACGGCCTAGTGGTTTTTACTTTTGCCGAAATTACTCATTGTTTCATGTCTGACCATTTCGAACTTTTTGAATAATAAAACTCTTTCAAATAAATTTTTAAATATATTCAAATTCGTAGAATTTTCGCTTGAACTCGTAACTCCACAAAGGGCTATGGAAACTCGTAGATTCTTGGATAAACCAGTAGAGTTGGCAACCCAAATGAAGATCCAAACGGTTTTAACCAGGTTCAAAAGGTCAGCTTTAAATTAAAAAAAATGTCGGCTCAACCTAGTATACACTCAGCGCCTAGTGCTCCGTAAGAGCTATTGTTAACGCATCTATAAGCGTTTAATAGGCTACAATCTAATAATTTGCCCTTGTGAAGTTACATTTCGTTCAAGATTTCTATGTTGTGACATAAATGAAGGGTATATTCCATCTTGGATTAGCTAATTCGAATTAGGAAGAAAATATATAGTCTCAAACCTTTTCCAGTTGAATCGGTACTTATTTAATCTCGGGTTGATCCTTGTCTAATTAATGTATTCAATTTATTGTTATCTTCAATGATTCTATGGCCCGAAACCAATATAAATTGTGTTATTTTATTGTCTCGTATTACCACATGCCGTGTCGCTATGTTCTAAATGTTTATGGATGAGAGTTCGGTCAGACTAGTAAAGAAAGGTGAGCCTAGGAGTTTTCATATCCTCTTAGTCCGAAATGAGCATTAACACATGATATGAAGGACTGTTTTTTCCTCTTCCTCAAAGGCACAACCCCAACAGAAGTTATTCAATGATAGCCTTAATCTTGCTGCATGTCTTTCCATTAAGCGGTGTGACGTGAGCATCGCAATCATTGTACTGATGGAGTTTTGGCTGAAATTGAGTAATTGATTAATAGGTTTTTTGTTTTTCTCCATGGTGGTTCAGGTTGGTCTGGTATTAGTACAAGTAAGCTCTGCTACCCACGTAGAGGAGAGTGGAGCATCGTAAAGCATCAAGCCCTGTTTGGCTAAATCGTTGACCTAGAAATTGTGGCAGTTATAATTGGGCCAGCAAATAGCTCGACCAGAATTTAATTGAAGATCGACATTTAAAAACAAGTTTTGATGTAGTGAATACACTGGTAAGGGACTTGATTGCTGCTTGGCTGTGAGTGTAGCTACAGATGTTCATATCGAATAAATCATCACATCTAAGCAACTTACAGGATTGGTATATTACCATTACTTCTCCTTGAACGACACTGCAATAAACAAAAGTACGGAAGGAGAGCTTAAGACCCCACTTGCTGGAAAAAATACCACTAGTCCTCCAGTTTGGAACCATCTGTGTAAATATCAATAGAATTTTTAGTGACCACCTTGTCTTTGCCCCACTTTCGGTTTAAATTATGGATAGAACAAATATTTTCTATATTTGCCAATGCAGATGTATTTTGGATTATAATCTTGGCGTGACCCAGGTCCGACCTAGTCCAGCGAGATATGACGCTAAGTCTCGAAGCAAAGCACTTAAGTTGTTGGCAATCAGTGAAGGATTACAAAAAGAGCTTTCGTAGAGATAGTACGGAGAAATCCAATAATAAATATGGATGTCATTCTTCTGATCCAATCCAGTGAATTCAGGTTGGCTTTCTTTGCAGTAGCTGTACACCGGAACAGTTTCTATGCGAAGAAATTCGATTTATTGTGTTTGATATGTTCGATTGAGCAATCTTAAATTCATAATTTTTCTTGATTAGCAAAATTAAGGAATTTGTTTTTTGTTTAAAATTTTCGTCCTTTGGCCTGAGTTTAAAATGTTTGAAAATTAATAAAAAATAGAAAGGAATATCGGATGCTTGAAAGCTTGGACTTAATGAGAAGCGATAAAATAAAATATTTTGCAATATTATTTGGTAGTTTTTCATCTCCAGAAACCGTGTTATAAGTGAATAAATTTACGAAAGGAGTAAAAAAGGAGATAAGAGAGAGGAAGAGAAGAGCTGCCAGAAAGCATGTTATTTTCAGAGAAAATTTTCCATTATCCTTTCAATAAGATTCTTCTCGATAATAATTGAATTTTTAAAATTGAGCTGCAGTCCTGAAAGTTTAAAAATTCCAAAAATACGGAGCATTTTTCAGTTTCAGTTGTTATATTTGAAAGGTATTAAAACACAAGATGCATAAGTTACATTTATACAAGTCCGACTGTGTACCAATTCCATTCGTCTCTCTGTATACATGTGGAGTTCTTCGATCCTTCTTCCAATTTCCCTTTCCGTTTTGCATGTTGAGTATATTGTTGGTAGATAAAAGCTACCGAACAATAACAATCATTTCCTCATAATATGTTTCTGTGTTAAACACCATAAAACAACAATAATAATTTCTTCTTCTTCTTCTTTTTTTTAAAATAAACAATGTGAAATTTCATGGTTCGTTAAAAAATTTAAGATGGCAGCAATGCCAAAAGCAAAACAATTACATATAAATCATTTATATGAAATAGAATTGCACACAGTGCCGTACACATACAAATAAACCAAATTTACACAAACATGAAGCAAACAATGGCAATTATAATAAGAAATGACCAAAACAACACAAACACAAAAGCAATTTTGGTTATAAAAACGAATGTATACTTGTGTATGTATTGTATGAAGTTGTTGTCATAAAAAGGAATACACATACATAATAGTATTGTATGTGTATATGTGTATGTATGTATTAGTTGAATAAAGGAGCAACAAACATCTGGGTCATTATGCCGAAAAATTTGAAATGATTAAATGACAAACATTGCTAACGCACACAATTAAATGAACTGTTGAATTGAAGGAGCAGAAGCAGTACACACACATACACATACAAGCTCACAGATGTACGTGTATTGTACTTACATGCGTGCGTTTGTGCCCTAACATATTATAACTAAATTGAATAGGAAATCTGGACCCAAAAACACAATTTAAAAGAAAGACTACATATACATACTTACATAAAATCATACAAGCACAGCAACAACAACCAACAAGAACCAGCAAACAACTCATTTATCAGATGCACGAACACAACACAGAAACAGCAGGGAAGAGTGGAAGAGCAAAGAAAGTGTGTAGTAATAGTGGGATGTCAGTGGTAGGGGTCTACAAATGGCAAATGATGATGACATGCAAAAGAAAATGGGTGGCTTTCTGATAATGGCTAAAGTGGCATGGCCAAAAATTGTTCATTCAGGTTATGCAGACAATTTGACCTTTACTTTGGAGATGTAAAAAGACAGAGCAATGATAACAAAAAGAAAAGGGAAAATGGAACTACAAAAAAATAGTAGGCAGGATATGAGAAAATGTTTTTCTTTTATAACGAAGAAGGAAACTGCAAAAGTGAAGTTTTTGTGGCATATTCTACACTTAGGGTGCTCCAAAGAAATACAAACTTTATTTCATGTAAGTACATAAAAACCAAGCCATTGCTTCAATACTTCTTCTTACTCAGCTAAAACAGAAAACAAATTTCCGTTTTTCATGCAAAAATGAGCGGAAACGCCTATAAACGCACTTGTCTGCTATAAGTTGCACAAGGACACGCACTATTGTTGTCTTCACTCCTGCCACGCGCTGCGAAGAGGTCAACAATGAGGCAGGCTGAGTGAGGTAGAAATGTTATGCTCTATTGACTTTTTGAATACCAGGCTAAAAAAAAAAAATATTTGCATTTATCGAGATGTACTCATATATTTCAAAAGTAAGTACTTCCTACTTCGTTCTTTCTTTGCATGCCCATACAAGATTTTTCTTTTAAATTTTTCTTGTTGTCTTTTTCCTTCAAATTTATTTTTCGGTATTTCATTTTTCACTTCATTGGTTTGAGAAAACAAACTCAGCCTCAGACTCGAATATGGTTGCTTTTTTTTTGTATGTTAGCCTTGTTTTATTTATGAATTTATTGTGTTGACAATATTGGTTTAAACAACAACAGAAGCAACAGCAACAACAACATCAAATATAATGACAAAAAGAAAAAAAAATGAAGAAGAGAAAAGGAAAAGTAAACAAATTGGCTTCTATACTTAATTTAGTGCTTAAGCTTGCAGATTTATGTTGTGATAAGAGAACATTATTTTTATAAAATTCAATAGAGTGTAATAAATTTTAATTAATTGTTGTTGTTGTAATAATGTTGTGGCTGCCTTTTGTTGGTGATAATTTTGGTTAGTTAGTTCCTAGGTCAATAAAATTCTGAATGTCTTTTTAAAAATTTAACTTTAAAATATTATATTTATGAGATTGTTATATTTAGTTTTGTTGACATATTTAGGGCTTAAATGAAAAATAGTATAGTGTTTGGCTATTACACTTGTAGCATATTAAGACAACATTCACATACATCTACACAAAGATTCTTGGATGTTCTAAGCAAGGCGTTATGTTATCGATGAAACAATGCAGGAGTTAAACAAAAATTATTAGAACCAAAATCTTATGGCGCCGATTTTGTCAGAGCAGAAACTATAATTAAGCATCAGGATTTCGAAACCAATACTTTTTTTATGAGTCGTTAAAGCATTACACTTCAGAGGAGCAGTAAATAAAATAAGAAAGAAAACACACAACCAAATGAGCTCAAGACACTAAAAAAACTTTGAAGCAATCGAAAAAAAAACTCATAGAGTTTGATATTATAGAAGTAAGAATACTCGAAAAACAGGTGCGACCCCCTTCTATACCTGAACATCTGTAGTTTACATTAGTTTGAGAGCAATGCCGTGGTAATCCAAAGATTTTTAATATATATAGATGCATTGCATTGCTTAATTAGGATTAAAGTTTTTATTATTGGCTTTAATTGCCAAAACCGATAGATCTAAACACAGGAAAATAACCCGTTGTTCTTCTGCTGTACCTAAGTCTTTAGTAGAGGAATTGTTAATGTTTCAAAAGAGTTCTGGGATAATGTATTGGGAGTATGAATGTATAAACTCGTATTTTTTTCGTAATTTGGACATTTATTGTGAAAAAGTGATTGCAAATTTATTCTTTAACGTATTGTCCATCGTTAGCCACAACCTTTTCCCATCTTTCTGGTAGCATATGCATACCGCGTCTAAAGAACTCCTCATCTTTTGAGGCTATATACGAATCGACCCATTTTTTGAGTTCTTCGAAAGAACGGAAGTGCTGTTCAGCCAGGCCATGTTATCGATCGGAACAAGTGGTAATCAGAAGGAGCAATGTCTGGAGAATACGACGGGTGGGGTAGCACTTCCCATTTCAGCGTTTCCAAGTATGTTTTTACTTGCCTTGCAACATGCGGCCGAGCATTGTCGTCTTGAAAAATAACTTCGTCGTGTCTATTCTCATATTCTGGCCTCTTATCCTTTAATGCTCGGCTCAAACGCATCAATTGTAGCCGGTAGAGGTCGCCAGTGATCGTTTCATTCGGTTTCAACAGCTCAAAATGCACTACACCTTTCATATCCCACCAAATATTCGACATTTTCAGCTATAGTAAAACACTTTTGTAAAATTATGAAAATTATTTGACAGATAAATTTTTATAGTATTTTTGGCGCTCTTCAAGATAGAATAGCTGTCAATGTCAAAAAAATGGCGCGTCGATTAATGACTTCTCCTTTAACGATTATATCCCTGTTCCCAGAGGACCATAATAAGGTAGCTTTTCCCCCTATCTTATTAATTTAAATATTTTAGGTACACTCATGTTATATTTGAGGATATTCCATAAAATACAAGTGCTTTGAACTTATATCTCTGTCAATTCTTCAGTGAAGACCAGCAAACAATGGAAAACTGGCAGAACCTTAAACTGCAATAAAAAAAGTAAAGCTGCAGTAGCTACTAATCAAATCAATTCAGGTTTGAGACGGATAGATTAAATATAATAAGTGGTCATCAAAAATATAAAGGATCTCAAACATACTTTCTAAACTTTTTTAAAAAATTGTTGGCTAACTTTTGCGACATTTTTTACTACCTATCATATCATGCACAGAGCAAATATTGGTAGATTACATTTTTGGACAGGCTCCTACAAATTAAAATTCAGTAATATGCTCGAAGTTACCATACATTTATAAATGTATCTAAAATAACAAACCAACATGTTTAATAGCTTTTGTATCTAAACACATGAACAACCGCACAGCATCAATGTTTCAGCAACATTGTGGATGTTATTTTAACAGATACACTTGTTTCTTTTTCTGTTATTTTCTACAGTCGTTTTTGCTTAACATTTTGTTCTCACACTTTTAGCAGATTAATAACAGTTTACAGTGGATGTTAAAATTAACAGACAGGAAATTTTAGTGTAGTCACATTCTCCCCAGTTCGGCAAGAGCCTGATGTTAGATAGTGTTGTATAAAGGATGTTGTGATGTTGTTATAAGCAAGCAACATATTTTGCTTAATACAAAAATTTTGTTGAATTGTCGTCTACTAAGTACGTATGTATGAGTAATGTCGATGCTGTTTGTATGAGCTACAACACATGGATATTTCTTGATCTGTTATCTTTATTAGTGGGCACCGGCTTATGCTGAATTTCGGTTAATATGTTTTTAAGTACCTGTGTATGCCCTTGGGTATATGATTTTCTTCAAAAAAAAAAAAAAAAAAATCTTCCAGATTTTGTATCTACATAGTTTCAGAAACTAAAATTATGCACATATCTATTTTTTCAATATTTACTTATTTTAGTTAAATAGATTAAGATGGAGTTGCATCATCGTTGGGAGAAAATTACCTTGCTAAAAAACATATAAGGCCGTTGAACAACACACCGACCATGCAGATTCAACTTTCAATTCGCAATATTTCATTACCGTATAATTCTAATTTTGATCAGTGTTTTGAGCTCCTGCCATAATTAGTTTAAGTTATTTTTTCAAGCTGTTTTCTGCTTCGAAGCGAAAGGAAGCTTTCGAGTGACTTTTTCGCGATTTTTGGGAGAAATTATTTCTTGTGAAATTATTTCCAGGCTATTGGTGTATTGCATAAACCGTTGTTGGTGCCGATATTAGGCTAACATAACTTGAAAATTCGCTGAAAATAGCGATTTATGAAGTTCTGTACATTATTTTTTCATCCCTTTAAATGTTTCCTTCCGACCAAAAATCAAAAGGTTGGAGATTTTTATCGGAATTTCAACCCAAAAACTTGGATCCACTAGTGTACATACAGTGCGTAACAAAATTGAGCAAATAAAGGGGCATTTTTGTGACAAGAAAAATAGCCCGAAAAAGGCGTCATATTAAAAAGTGACAGCATAGTAAAGTTTTTTTCAGATCCAGATGAACAAAAGTGGAAACAAATTTTTGAAATCGGATAACTCCTTCAGGTCTTGAAAATACCGAAATTTCGACAATAAATTATGATTTTTCAAAATTTTCACTGCTCTTTTATTTCTTCTTGCGTGTACAAACATAATGCAATTTTTGAAATCCGATAAGATTTATTGGCGAAGCAAGATGTACCAAGCTTGTAAGTTTTAAAAAATTCCGCAAAAATCGTATGAAAAGTATAAATTATTATCGAAATTTCTAAACTTTGAACCTTTTATGGCATCAATAAACATTACCTGATTTCAAAAACTCTTTGTGAGTTAAGTTTGTGCTTACAAGGAGTAATAACAAAGGATTGGAAAAAATTTGTTTCCGAAAAATTTTGAAAAATCATAATTTATTGTCGAAATTTCGGTATTTTCAAGACCCTTTTGGAACCTGAAGGAGTTATTTGATTTGTTCATCTGTATATATATAGTAACTAATGTATTCCAATATTCAAAAATATTTCTTGGACAGGGAACCTACATACATATATATTTCCTTTCCCAAACATTTTAAGCCTTATACGGCTCTAGTTCTAACCAATTTGCTATGAATGGATCTTCTTCTAAACAAAGTCTACAGTGTGGGTCTTGACAGAGCCATAATTTACCGGCATGTCCATTTATAAAGCATTGCCCTGCAAGAAATTCTGTCAGTGCACTGATGTTTCCTCCGTTTTAGTTCAACAAGAATGTCGAACTTTTATAGGCGAGTTCAAGGGGTAATGTTTTCTTCATGTTATACGCTTAGACCAAGATCAATTCGTATTGCATACAACATTATTATGTATGAACTGTTTGAAGAGAGCTCTGCCGACACCGCAAAGGATTTCTAGATGAAAGACGGACAACTGATTGCCTTTCTTAAATTATAGATCAGCGTTTTTGTAGCCGCAATCTGCTGATATCGAAAAAAGAATAAGTAGGTTTCCAGCTAATAGTTCTTGTTACTTAAACCTATGTAATTGGGCAGGAGTTAAAAGCTTTGAGGGAAGTTTGACTATCTGAGTAGTTAAGTATGTTTCTATAGACAACCCTAATTGGCTAACCTTCTAATACAGGCATTGGTTGCAAGCGTTTAAGCTTGAAAAATGATCGTTAGTTTGGTCAAGCTAACTGCATAGCTTGCTGAATTTGTTCGACCGAAAACGCAAAAAAATATTCCATCAAGTTATCCCCTTGTATTAAAAATCGGAAAATGAGACGACCCGAAAGTAAGGCACTGCGACCTATTAGATCTTTTATACCAAAGCCCCAAGTCATGAAAAAAAGAAAGGAAGAAGTCGAACCCGGAACCCCAAAGACAAGAGTCTAGCAGGTATCCACGCGGTGGTTGGACCTACAGTTTAACGCAATTTGTTATCACTTGGATTATGAAAATTAATCACCAAATCAAGACGGGAATGTAATCCGCAACCTCCCATGTAAAATGTCTAGTGCACTGCCCACTAGACTATTGAAGTTACCGTTTTTGGTCAGATTATAAATCGTTAGAGAAAGGCCATCAGTTTGGGATTGATGACCCAGGTCAGTTTTTATTTCGCTTCTTTAATTTTTTTTTATTCATGACCAACGATTAAAATGCTTGAGATATTTTTCGAGAATACTAGGATTTATGTCCATGCCACAGGCAGTTCACAGATTCTTACACAAACCCGTAATGGGCATGTGATTCTATCAAAAATGTAATCTGTTTGAAAGTTCTAGGACAATTTTATGCCAAGTACGGCTCGCTAATGTTTGACTTCCTTGGAAAAATAGAAAGCTACTAGCTTAAATGGAGTTTATCTGGAAGGCAGTGCGCTTCAGACGTTTTTTTATTGCTTTGTAAGTGTACGGTTAATTTTTGCTTAAATTCCGCTTAACAGGATAATATTTCAAGGAAACATGTAAGCAAGGAATACTCTTCTTCATAAATTTTCAAGTCTCAAAAGTTTTTAATTTTGTTTACCTTGGCCTCATGTAGTATACATAAATAATTTTGTTTGAAATGAAACTTCTCTAGCGAGGGTAAATCGAAAATTTTGCTAGTGTTTACCGAACGAAGTCATGTGGGGATCGGCAGCATACAATCATGTAGAGAGTCGACTTCCTGCAGTTTTATCACATGTGCTTTAGTGAGAGAGCTTGATTCCATATAGCTGAATTTTCCTTCCACGTCATGTTTGTGCCGATAAATGTAGAGAGTATTAACAGGAAAAAGCTTTAGAAAATAGAAAGAGGAAGAGTGTAAAAGCTTTAACAACAACGGTCACGTGAAAAATTGCGTTTTTGTTGCACTCTAACAAAACCAGTAAGAAACGAAGGTATGCAGTTGTTATTCGGCAGATTACAATCAAGCAGAGAGACGACTTCTCATAGTTTTATCGCATATGCTTTAGTGATAGAGTTTGATTCCATATAGCTGCTTCCCTCTCATGTGTCTCATGTGTTATATACGTGTACTACGTCGTGTTTGTGCCAATAAGTGTAGAGAGTAACAACAGAAAAAAGCTTCGGAAAATAGAAAGAGGATGAGTTCAAAAGCTCAAACAACAACGATCCCGTGAAAAATCACTTTTTTGTTGCACTCATAAGAAACTAGTAAGAAACGAAAATATGCAGTTGTTATTTGGCTACATACAATCAGCCAGAGAGTCTATTTCTCGCAGTTTTATCTCCTGTGCTTTAGTGAGAGAGCTGACCTAGTTGTCTCTGTTTGATTGAATATAGCGGAACTTTCCTCTCTTGTGTTATATGCGTATACTGCGTCGTGTTTATGCCGATAAGTGTAGAGAGTATCAACAGAAGAAAAGCAACAACAAAATAGAGAGAAGAAGACTGCAAAAACTTCAACAGAATTTGTTATAAATGTTTTCTAATAATTTTAAATTTAACAACAAATAAATATAAAAATAATTTTTTTTTTTAATCAAGGGATTGGATGTCATTATCAATCAGTTTTCCTTGAACGACAAAAGTTTTTTTACAGCACCTGTTAGCCATTAACCACTAACGATTGTGAGTGAGGACATCCCTATACCGGATGTGGCAAAAACAGGAACTGATTTGTATTATATATTTCTAATTATTGCAAAAATTATTTCGATTTTGTATACAAAAGTTTAATTAAATTTTTTTTATAAATTTCTAAAGCTTTAACATTGCAAGTTTTAAATTTATAGTTCTAAACGCTCTTTATTCCTCATTTAAAGCGCCCAAAATCTTAATTGCAAAATTCTCCATTGTTGTCGTCATCCATAAACTTTGAATTGGAAAAAAGAGTAAAAACTAATTAAAGTATCGCCATCGTCGTTGTTGCCATCCTCAAGCGAATTTGTTTTAGCAGGCGTTGCCGTGCGTTTTAATCGAAATAACGAAATCGCCAACGATGCCGCACACAACCACACACACACACACACCGAGCCACACCAAAGCACATAAACACTCTTACCACACACACGCGCGGAAAAGCGCAATGTGCACTTGTTGTTGTTGCTGATGTTGCTGGTATTGTTGTGGTTGTTGTTGCTTTTGCTGTATCAGCGCACATTTGGTGGATAAACGATACGTGTAATCGACAGTTTTGGCATGAACGCCAATTATCGACAACATGAGCAACTCAATCGACGAGTTAAATACAGGTTACGTTAGAGAGATATCCACGTTGAGATACGAACGCGCCAGTATCTGCGTATCTGTCGAATATGCTACAAGTAAATACATGCAAACATATTGACAGTGGATTGCAATATGTGCGTGGAATGATGATGGCGCCTGTTACAACCACGCAGCTATAGGAAAATATGGTCGACCAACCAACCGAACTGAATGACCGACTGACAGCGGAGACTAAACGCCGCCAATTGAGCAGCTTTATTCATTAAATTGTGCATTTCACTAAAGCAGAACGAAAGAGAGTGATGCAAAAAATCGAAGGGGGTGATGGGTGGCAGTAAAGTTTCGTTGGAAAGTTGTTATTAAATCAATGAATTTTACAATATTTTAATTATATAGCATGGAATTTTCTTTCAATAAAATTAAGCAATTATTATTGTTAGAGACTATGAGACTGAAGTCTAAGCGTTCATAGGTATTTCATATTTTAACTTTTACTTTATTGCTACTTAACAGTTTAAAGTGAAAAAAAAAAAACACACGCCCTCTCTCTCATTTACTATAACTAGACAATTTATAACCAACTGGTAAATATATAGTTGGAACAGGGATGCCAACTCATTTTTTCTCTCTCCCCGATAACCCTCGAGAAATTCCCCGATTTTTTATCGAATTCCCCGCATTGGTATACTTTCATATTATAACAGTGCTACACGCAGTTTCCATATAAACATTTTACAAAATCGAAATTGACCTCAGTGAGTGTTATTTTAAGTCGTCCCTGAACTTTCTCGGTCAGAAACTTAAAAATTTTTTTTGGGACTGGTAGATTAACAGAAACGTACTTTCTGACTCCGGAATTCTTAACGCTTCTATGTTCAGCCCACTTTTGGACATCAAAGTTCTCAAAGGAGAAGACAAGGGGTTTCTTTTGACTCAAACAAAAAATGGCAAAAACTTTGTTTTGAGAAAAACGGGTTCAAAGTTTTGATTATCGGTTTTTAACATAGAAAAAATTAACTTCATCTTCATCAATTTTCACAAAATACTTTTGAAATATAGAACTTTCAAATAGCACGCTCGCTTTTCTAAAAATCGATTTCTCCAAACCAATAAATTGCAGGGCCTGGTTAAGAAAAGATAAAGATTTTAAGGACCAAAATATGAAATATTTCATAAGTTAAACGTTTTACATTACATAAAATTTGACAAAAAATATTCTACAAACTTTAATTACTAAAAGCTGAACGACTTCAAATTCCCCGCAAAAAAACAGCTCATTCCCCGATACCCCGTACTAAGTAAAATTCCCCGCAAATCGGGGAATTCCCCGCAAGTTGGCATCGCTGAGTTGGAATAAGAATTACAAAAAAAATAAGTACAGTGGTTGTTTCATTCATCATTTCTATTCAATGCAGATACTTGAAAAACAAAAACCTAGTAATACTCGGCTGCGGTTTCAAATATTAGACCCTTACAAGTATATAAGATATTGAAATGCTAGTAAGAACCATCACAAAGATCACTGATGAGTACTTATAGCGAATGGGCCTGCACTGTTGCGACTTAGTCACTTTGACACAAAGGACGTTTCATTAATACTGATAAACAGCACTTTAAACTATTAAGCAATTACTTGAAAGTTATTGCTGGGATAAAGGAAAAACTCAAAGCGAGGGAAAAATAAAAATATTTCAAATTTCTAATATTGTTATATAATTTTATTAAAATACAAAGTGTTACTTAAACTATTTACATTAATACAAATCTTAAACAAATTGAACTTTAAACATTTTGTTGTCTGCCAAAGCAAAAATATAGAATAATTTAATACACTGTTCGCTGTTCGCTCTTCTCCTTTGCATCTTCCGTTACATACGCCTTATTATCTACACCGCCATCATCCCCACCATCAGTAACCCCCACATTTTCGCACCCATTCTCAATCGCTCTACACTCTGTATCATCATACTTTGCATGCGGTTCCAAATTCTCATGTATCACATTCGTAACGATGCCATTCAATTGCCCCTTTGCCTCACTGGCTAGAGCGATGGCCTCAATGGCATTAATATTGCCATTTGTATCTTTTGTACTCTCCGCTTTATTCGTTGACGACTCACCATCACATTGAAGCTTTTTAATATTTTGTTGTCGTTGAAATCTATACATCCAGCTGTGTAAAGAAATATGTACATATTTTAATTAATAGCTAGCTAAAAAAAAATTAATACAAAAAGGCAAATAAAAAACGTTTCGCATCTTTTGGAACTTACAAAAAAATTAATACTGCTGGCATGGTAAGTGCACCTCCCAATAAAAAGAATGCACCTGGTAATACCTTCAAGGTTGCTGCATATAGTGTGGTATACATTGGCGCAAATACCATTGGCATTAACGCTTCAGCGACACCAAACAAAGAATTCACTTTTCCAAGTTCATTTTTGCACACCAATTTCGTTGCTATCGATCGCATTGCTATAAATGCTGTACCATTGAAAATCTCAACTATCGCTCCCAAATACATATGCCACGGTACCGTTGCAAAGGCATAGACGAAACCGGAAAGAATTTTCGACATACTGGAGAGTACACCGACCAGGGCATCATCGATTTTCAACTTATGTGAGAGTATGCCCACACAGAAGAGAACACCTGAGAAATGGGGGAAATTTTTAATATTTAGTATTTTGGAAATAGCTTAAATATCTATGAAATACGAAGGCGATTTTAAAAGTTACCGATTTCTCAATAGTTCCAGTAAGGTTCCAAAAATGGTTTAAAAACGAAACATTTTTTTTTGGGTTGATGATAAATTTATGAGCTAGTGCTCGTATTCAATTTCAGACACTCAGTCAAAATGTGATTAGGCGCATTAAGCGATAAACCAATCTCAAATTCACAAAGTGCATTAACACTAGGATGCCCTATGAAGTCATTTTGAATCCTCGAGATAAATGTTTTATTAACATATAAATATCATAGTACTTAGTTCATATTTAGCGGTATAAGAGTCAAATTGACTCCATCTGGGCATCTAAGGGTGTAACAACAGCTCGTCATCCATTTTAAAACAGATGCCAAAATTTGTTGTTGGAATTTTAAAATTTTTAAACATATTTCCACTGAATTCAACACTCAAAAAAGTTATAAAAAATGTTTGTATATTTTAAAGTGTATAATAGTGTTTGACCCATCCAGCAATTTTTTTTGGAGTAAGTTGAGAAATAAAAAAAAAAAATTTTTTTGACGAATTTGTGAGATTACTGTTTCTTAGACGACCTCAATAGTCTAGTGGGTAGCGTACTAGACTTTCACCCACAAGTTCGATTCCCTTCTCGGTCTGGTGGATAATTCTCATAACCCTCTTATATTCACTATCAATATGAAGTGTATGAGAATTATAAGAATGGCAAAATCACCAAGTGATAAAAAATTGCCCACCACCCTTTGAAACCGGCAACAAACTGTAGGCCTAAAAGGAATCACAATGGATTATGCTGATCTAAGTATGCCCCTGGACAGCAATTTGAAAAAGGAAAAAAATTTTCAAAATGGGTTAAAGTTACATGTAACTAAATTTTTGATTCTAGCAACCATTGGAAGGGTTGAAGTATAACAACCCCAGATTGTGCCTTCTGGAAACCTGAGTAGCCTAAATATATACAGAGCATAAACTCCTGGACGATTTTAGCACTTGGTCGAGAATAGACAAATGAAATGACCAGAGAAGACTATGATAGTATAATAACAAAACAGTTTTTCTGAGAATATCTTCTAGGTCCACATCATTGTGGCATCAATGCGATGTGGCTAAAAACTTTCGAAACCAGGAAGTACAAATTTTTCAAGGACAATTTTGCATTCTAACCTAATAGAAATTGGTGTTTCTGTTTGAACTGCATATAGTTAAAGATTAGTCCAAAAGTATCTATGTGGAAATTAAAGATAGTCCCCAAATCTCCAGTGAATCAAGTAACTTATTAAGTCATAGGTACTCGTATATAAATTAACCTCAATACTTCGGCAAAGAAGGCAATAGAAAATTGGTAAACAGGGCAAATACCATATATAACTCTTATAAAAATAATGGTTAATGTTGGTTTACAATAAGATATAAAATAATTTATTAAGATTTTCTCCTGCACGGGCTACCCGTGATTGTGATTTTTTTAAGGCCGATGGGGGAAAATTATCTTTTCGAATCTTCAAAATCTTAAAAGAAAATAATGTTTGTCTTCTTCTTAAATAGTATAATACAATCAAATTTGTTTCGAGAAAACTACTTACTAATTTTTTAAATATCAAAACAACATTTTTCAAGACCATAGTTTTTCAATTCATCAAAAAATATCGGCTTTAATTTTCATATTCAAAATGTTGGCAGAAAAACGTCCTTATTGTATGAAGTTTTATGAATCAAGAGGAAAATATTGCAACTTTAATTCAAATAAGATGTAAAGTAGAGTTTATGCGAATTTTTAAACTATTATCCTCATATGAAGGCAAAATTCCTGAACGGTTAATGACGAACAAGCATTCAGAAATATACCACTCTCGATACGATTGTATATTATTTTTGAATGCTAGATTCTTGCAAGCGTTAAATTTTAGATTGTTTTCGACTCGTTTTGAATCCAAAGGTCAAAAAAATTTCATGTCCATAAGAACAGTCGAATCGTGACTGGTCTACTTGGTATACAGACTTTAAGCAATTTCTAGAAAAAGACAGGATCCTTTTTTAAGCGGAATTCAATTAAAAAACAATCCTTCTGTTGCTGCTAATGATATCCTTTCCTTAAGGATTTTCAAACTTATGTGAATCCGAGAAACTTTAAAATCTCCATGCCACTTGTATGATAAATGATTAAACTCACCGATTAAACCAGTCAACATGGCATACGTAGAGAAAATACTGAATTCCACTTCACTCCAATTAAACCGATAACGTGTGAAGAGATATGATACAGACATTTCACCTGAAATTATTTTTAAAAAAATAAGAAAACTGAAAATCAATAACTACAAATTATATTATTACCATGCATTGGGCCTATTACCACCATAACGACAATCATTAGTAAAATTACACGCTGTCTGCGTTTATTTTCGCCACGCTTAAATGCAACTCTAAATGTTTCCACAACGTGCTCTTTATCGAAAAAGTCACTGAGTAGACTTTTACGTTCGGATTTCGGAACACTTTTCTCGGGTTTAGAGCGTGGTTCTCGTAAGAAAAATAAGCCATACACAAATGAAATCAAATACAAACTGGCCGATATCGAGAATACACCATAGAAACCAATTTTTCTGAAATATTAAAATGAAAATAAAATTTATAAAACTGCATTACGCACACTAAACTATTTATATTAACGACTTACTTTAGTAATACACCACTAAACGCCATGCCAATTGGTACACCCACCGAAAAGCATACATTCAAAATACCAATTCTCAGCGTACGTTCCTCTTCTGTTGTAATATCGGCGATATAACTGAATACGCCCATTAGCAAAGTAAACCAGCCACCGCTCAGCGATGGAAAAATTGCTTCCGTAAGTGCAGCTACCTCCATGGGCGTTCGTTCAAAATACACACACAATATGAGGCCAATTGTACCCAGAAATTCTCCAATAATCGGTATTAGAATACAAGGTTTTCTTCGATGATGACGATCGCTCCATGATCCCCAAAATAGAATAAGCAAACAGGGGAACAATGACTGTATCACAGTTTTCCATGCAGCCATACGTGCAACCATTTGCTGGATGGTCTCTTCTTCGCTAGAATTAATTTAAAAATTTAATTTAATTTTCATTTCTAAGAAGCTGTAACTACATAGAAGAGAGATCCTTATCTGAGAGGCTGAGAGGAAAAGTGGTATAACTTCTACATTCAGAAAAAAGTGGAATAATTTTACTTAAGAGCAAAAGCAAAACGAAATATGTTCAGAGCAAAAGTGAAACGAAATTTGTTCAGAGCGAAAACGGAATAAAAAACTATGCTGTTCTTGCTCTGAAAGAATTGTTATACCATTTTTGCTCTTACTTTCAAGGCGTTTCATTTTCACCCTAAACCGTATTACTTATGCCATTCTTGCACTGACACACTAAATTATTTCACTTTTGCTCTTATATAAATTTTAGCCCGCTTTTTCTCTCAGCCTGTCATTTATCATTCCAAAGTGATATAAAACCGAATCGTCCTCATTTGAGAGGCTGAGAGGAAAAGTGGTATAACTTCTACGTTCAGAAAAAAATGGAGTAATTTTACTTAAGAGCAAAAGAAAAACGAAATATGTTCAGAGCAAAAGTGAAACGAAATATGTTCACAGCGAAAACCGAATAAAAAACTATGCTGTTCTTGCTCTGAAAGAATTGTTATACCATTTTTGCTCTTACTTTCAAGGCGTTTCAGTTTCACCCTAAACCGTATTACTTATGCCATTCTTGCACTGACACTCTAAATTATTTCACTTTTGCTCTTATATAAATTTTAGCCCGCTTTTCTTCTCAGCCTGTCATCTCTTAAACTTACAGCGTATAATTTTGTGTGTCACGGCGTGTCAGGGCATCACAAACCACCTCCCCATAATCCATATTAACACGACATGCTTTCTCCAAGTTTAAATTCTGTGTAGCCAATCCAGAGAGCACGCTCGGCATGATGTATGCTGCCAAAATCGGTTCCACGGTTATATTGTTAATAACCTTCTGTAATTTTTCCCGCCAACTGAGTTGCGGTTTACTCTCCATCGTTTTTGCTTTGCATACGATTTTTGTATCGCCATTGATGCCCATTTCGAGAGAAACTAAACAAAAAGCAAAAGATGATGAAGAAAAAACTAAGTTAAAAATTGATATAAAAATATAAGACTACAAATCATGAAAGGAAACGCAAAGTGTAGTAAAATTAATTAGTAAATTTGAAATGCGCGTGTCTCGCTAATAATGTAACTGCCAACAATTTGACAGTTTATGACGCGTGTCGCACGAAAATCTGCTACAAACGTTAGGTCCGTTCCCGTACTTTTTGGGTAAAGTCTGGTAAACTGTGAGTAACCGAAAAATGCTCTCTGCTACATGAAAATGCACAAAAGTACCGGAGCGCACAAAACCACTTTTCTGGCACGAAACAAAACGTCAAATTTTCACGATAGTCAAATTCAAAAAACAAAGTTTCTGTGATATTTAATAAAATAAAAATTGTTAAATCTTACAAGAAAAGAAATAAATAATGAAAAAATTAAACATAAATTGTTCGCCTGACTACTTTTGTAGAATCTCCTGGTTCACATTCACCATTTGCATTATTCAGAAATAGCAGAAGCATCTCCAGCGTCAGAAATGGAACAGACAATTGCGTCATTAACTTGTGGAGAATGTAGTTAGAAATTCACATTTTAAATATTTTTCATTTTAAAAAACACTTATATTTCTAAAAATTCTGTATTTATTAATTTCAAATTTCCAATATATTTTCACAAAAGCAAAACAACTGATTGATACTTTTAACATTTTCTTCGTGCAAGAAAAAGAAGACAATTACTCTCTCATCTCTACTCTCATTTGCAATTTTTTTGTGTACGCGAACGCTTCCTGGGCTGTTTTGGGCGAACGCGTTCCCCCACGTTGTAGTACGGGAACGGACCTATTGATTGTGTATGCGCAGTAAACGCGCATAATTTGCAATTACATTTTCGTTGAAATTTTGATTTTCATACATTTTAATGTATATGTATGTGCTAAGGATGACAATCTCGGAATTCCGAGATTGGCTCTGAAATTAGTCACAAAAATCCCGAGATTGAAAAGAAAAAATCTCAGAATTTTCGAGATTCGTATGTAAGTAACTACGCAAACTGATTGGAATTCAAATTTTTATTTGTTTTATATAATCTTCGTTTTGTACATTAGTTGCGTTTTATTCGCCACTTGCATCGAGTTATGTATAACAAGCAGTAATAATTGTATGGGAAAACGAAAGCAGAGATAACAGGTATAATTAAACAGTGCAACAAAAATTGAATGCGCGAGATTTTCCAACGGTTTTATAGTCGCTAATCATGACTGTGTACTCAGTTTTTCTTCATCACAATATGGGCCTGAAGTCGGAAAAATTAGGTCTTCAGGGGCTATTAAAAAATTTCTTTATTTCAATTGATACGAATTTTATGCTTGAAGCAAAGTTATTAAACACAAAGAGATTTTTGGATATACACTTTTCCTCCATCTCCTAATCTTCCTCTTGAAAATGGGGTTTTAAACCCCCTTCTTCTGTAAATGGCTTATAAAATAATAATAATGTTAAATATAATAAGGGGTTCTAGAACACCAAAATTACCTACAAGGTACATATTTCCCATAATAATGCAAAAACCGAATTGTTTGCATTAGAACCAACTCATTCACTCTACGTAAGCAAATAATGAAATCGTTTGTTTTTGTAAGCCAACAAACTACGCAGTCGTGATCAGCGACCCAAAATTACTATAAAACCGTTGGAAAATCTCGCTCATAAGAGAAAATTTGTTGCATTGTTTTATCGACAAGTCTCGATATCTTTCCCATCCCTAGCATAAAATAATCTAATGTAAAAAGAAAACGATATACATTTAAAATTTTGCGAATTTCAATCGAAATTTCGTAGAATAAGGAATACAATATATCACAAAATTAACTGTCCCAAACTTATTCAGCTTTCAGAAGTCATACAATGAACGGCTGGGAAAAAAATTGCAAAATTCCATTACTCATGAAATTAACATTAATTTATTTGATAACTTAAACCATGGCAATAATTTTTCAGTTTTAATTAAACTCTACAATCCCGGAATTGAAATTTGAACCCCTAAAAGTTTTTCGGGATCGTCATCCCTAGTATGTAGGCAGATATGTAGTTTTGTGCTTGTATGAATGGTCGTGTGTGTGACCGCGCTTACTTTGAACTTGAATCTTTCTACATGCTACTCGAAAAATTTTATGGATGCATTAAAAATAAAGCGAAGCGATACAAACAAGAAACCATACATTCGAGTATGTGAATGAATGAGAATAATTCAAAGTGATTTCGTTACTGATAATAATGACGTACAGTAAAGTACGAGTAAATTTTAGAGTAGAGCTACCTATCCATTATTTGCTCTCATATATACCAGTAGGTATGTATGAATGTTTGACTTTGTGTGTGACAACACAAAAATGATTAACAAAATAAATTCGTATAATTGATAAATGGGTAAATACTCGTACAATGAAGAATTTTTCTTCTTTGTGTAGTGCGACAAACGTCAGATTTTCGTATCTTTTGTGATTATTGTGCTGATCTACTTTTCTTATTTTTAGCTTACAACATGATGAATACATTTTTTTTTTTTTTTCTTTTTTTGTTTAATTTTTTGATTAGCAATTCATATTTGCATGTAAGCTCTTTAAAAATTTTGCCTTTCATTTTAATATATGTATGTATTCATAATTAGCATATAATTATTGATCATGAACGTTACTAGCTTTTATTACAATCACGTGGTGTGGTCATGAATGTAAATGGCAAAATGGCATAAAGAGGTTTTAATTGTCAATTGTCCTTATTACAAAACTTATATGTAGACTTTTAAGAGATTGAATTCATTCTCATATTCATTTATAAATTCGTTAAATTGAAAATGTTTGAAATAAGCTAAGTTTTTAATTGTAAATATACATACTTACTTACAAAAATGCATATTAAACTCTATAAGAGCTAAATAAAAGAACTTTTCAGATTGTATATACAAAGTAAATGGCTCGTAATTATATCAAACTATTGGTAATTTAATGCTATGTATTTCCTATGCCATTAACTAATAGATGAGTTAAAGTACACTTTATTTTAGACTACGATTATAAGCCAATTGACCCTCCAATGCATAAGTCCTCTTCAAGGCGTAAATCTTAAATATAAACCTTTATTTCGCTTGTTTAGAGATAATGTCTTACTTTGCCAAAATTTAAATAAATTTTGTAAACTCTAGGAATACACGTACTTATTCAAAGATTGCAGTTGTTCCAACGTGAAGAGTCAAAAATTTTAGTCTTAAAACTTGTTTGTGTCAGATGAGCTTTTTTACGTGAATTTTTTTGAAGAAAAAATACAAAAGGAATTTAAAAAAAAATATGGCAAAACAATTTTAACATTATTTTTCAATATTTAATAAAAATTGTTGTGTTTTGCATAAGTGGTATATAAGTCCTTGAAATAAAACCGCTTCAAGGCGGATCTTTGTATTGTAAATGATAAAAAAAAAACATTCATAACAATTGTTTATGGTTTGAAATTTACTTAGAAAAAAAATGCGAAAATGGAAATAAAAATGCAGCCCTAACATATATATAATGTAAGAATATATGTATAAGATATATGTATATATGTACTTTTTAGGTTAGAGTAAAAAATTCCTGGGAAAGATGTCTGTAGTGAGTAAATTTTTATTTAGATTTGGTCAACTTATAAGGTGGCATTTTTATTTCAATCGAATCGAACGAAATCTGGTGCAAAAAAGTTTCTTTGGATATTGATGATAATTTTCAAAATTATAACCCGGTTTTTCAAAGGTAAAACAACAACAACCTTAAAAGTTGGCCAAAACCAAAAAAAAAAAAACATAAAATAAAACTTCCTACTTACTACTGGCATCAGATGCTATCTAGCTCGAGTGGTCTTGAAAAAAAATCATTTTTAAGCCCCATCCTAATTTACATTGCGATTCGGTGCCGAAGGTCAGCATGACAGAAGGCGATAGAGGAGGTCGAAGCAAGTAAAAACTCGCTTTGGAGGGGGAGGCCTATTTTTATAATATCTAAAATTGACAACCTACGAAAATAATTTTTAATTCCTTTGAAAGCTAATAAGATTATGTTTTTAGCAATATGTAAAAAATTGCATCGAGTTTTTAATATTTGTCATACAAGCGGCCAAACTTCAAAGTTAGTGTTTAAAATTGGAAAATTTAACTTTAACGATTCGACCCCTGTTTTTAAGTCTCGTTTAATGGTTTGATTTTTAATCTGGTTATATGCTTGAGCTTGGTCTGATTTGTTTTTGTCTGAATTTGGACAGATTTTTTGCTCAAATTTTGAAACAATATTTGCTTGGTTGCTCGGTTTTTGTTTGATTGCCGATTTTATTCTCTGGGGTAGCCTAGTCTACTCTGGACCTCTTTAAACTCCATTCAATTTTTCTAGTTTCATTCGAATAAAATATTCATAAATAATTTTTACGGAACTAATGTTTAAATACGATGATACATTCGATGTATCTGGGATGGACTAGGGATGAAAATGGATAAATCTTGTAGCTTTATGGTTAAGATTGGCATTCCCTAAATTCGTGCAGTCTGAGCATTAAAAAAGATTTTCCAAATCAGGGTGCTCTGAGCAATATTGGGTTTAAGAATTGATCACATTTTAAGATTGTCTCCTAAAGCTTTGGAGCTGATGCGAAAACACTGGCCTGGCAAATAAAATAGTTCCCAGTGTTTGCGAATGGATTTTTTTATGCTAAAGTCAGAAACTTCCCATCACAACATGTTTTAGAAGAAAATGGGGTTGGAACCTCTAAAAATAGCGAGCTTGGCCATTTTTGAAAAATTGTAAAGCTGAACCCAGGCGTGCTACAAACTTCGAAATTTAGAAATTGAAGGCTGAATCATGTACTTTCAAATGTGTCCTAAGTCAAATTTTTCGCATGAGCTCTTAAAGCAGGGGTGTGTTTAAGTCTAGTGGTGTATTATTATTTGAAGGAAGGACGACTCGAAAGTCAGGCACTGCGACCTATAAGATCTATTGTACCAAAGCACCAAAAAAGAAAGAAAGGAAGAGAGAAAGAAAGATAGATAAGAAACATACCCAAACCGAGAATCGAACTCGGGTCTCCAGAAACAAGAGTCTGGCACTCTGCCACTAGACCACAGTGGCGATGGTAGGACCTACAGTTTAATGCCGATTCCGAACGGCTATGTGGCAATTTTGTATCAGCTCGGTGGTTTTGCCATTACCAATCAAAGTGTGTACTTGTGCACATTCTTATAATTCTCATCCACTTCATATCGATAGTGAATATAAGAAGTTTATGAGAATTTTACCACCAGACCAAGACGGGAATCTAACCCGCAACCTTCTGGATGAAAGTCTAGTGCACTATCCACTAGACTATCGAGGTTGTCTAGGGGTGTAGGGATAAACTGGATTTAACTTGCTTACACCCACGGCCAGACATAAAGTTCATTGGTCCGAAGTGTTTTAAGGCCCGCGGGTTACAAATCTGCAATTAGATTTAAAAATTCGAAATGGCGGATCAAATATGGCGACGAGTTTAGGGTGAAAGATAATAAAATATCGGCTTTTATTACCTTTCAAATAAGTCTAATTTTACAAGGATCCAATAATATTTTTTATTTTGCATTAATTAAACTGTTTCAGGACGAACCTTTAAATCAAAAACAATTAGAGGGGGCAGAACCCCGAAAACCTCCTCTCTAAATACTGCCTTGCAAGAATCAATGTTCTCAACTCAAAATAAGAATTCAAATTAAATGTGAAAAGTTCTAATGGAAATGTCTACTCTCATTCTTATATCTGAAAAACTCAAGCCTTCACAAATCAAGGCTCTCATCGAGAATAAATTTCGTTTTGTTGTTGCATACAATTTATTTATTTATTTTTTTTTATTTAAGAACTATAATTGAGCCTTCAAAGGCCATATATGATTACAAAAAATCTCAATAGGAGCTGAGCTTACTCCGAAACCTCCCAAAATCCTCCCATTGCATGGTACCGTAGAATTTTTTATGAGTATTGTTCGTAACACGTGTGAAACAAAGTTTAAAAAGTGGGTGTTTTCGGGGAAAACGAAGCAGTGCTCAGTTGCTAGCACCAACACAAGGGACCCAGGGGCCTTAAGCGATTGTCTTAAACCTTACTGCATCCTCTCCCTCCACTCACAGAGATAACCCTCCCCCCTCCTCGCACCCTGCCGGGCAGTCTGGCTTAGCACAGCGGCACGTTTGTTGTGTTTAGTCGAGACATGTCGAGGAGTGACGGTTGGTGAATGGGAGAACTGGAGGTGCGCTATATTAACCTCAGATCTATTCCTAGGATGTAACTTATGGACTGTAACACCACAATTTTTTTTTTAGAAAATTCAAGGTCACGATGAAACTCTTACAGCTTTGACGACATCTGTGAAAAAATGTGGAACCCGCCTCCACGAACCGTTTTTTTCCTGAGTTTTTGATGCAAAAATTTCAATTTAAACTCGATAGGTCTCGAACAAATTTGGATGTCGGAAGTATTTTTTATAATGAATATTTTTATCAACGGAACTATGTTATTATTCCGAACCTATGTTATTATTACGCCCTGTGTAACGTAACAATTTTTGAATCAATTGACCAAATAAAAATCCGATTTTACATGCTTCCTATCGCAATACCTTTCATTTAGTTTCAAGAAAAATCAGACATTTCTAGCCCGATTTTTAATATTTTATTATCACATAAAATGATCCATAAAAGAATTTTAGCCATGATTTTCGAATTCAGCGGGAGAAAACTAATTTTATAAACTAGTACATTTTTGAAGTCATCTGTATTTGATAGTATAAAATCGACAAAACGCAGTTAATGACCACCAACCGCCTGCTCCATGTAACACTTCGTAACAAACTGTCGGAGCCGTCCTCCCCCCTCGCGCATTACGTCATATGTGAACGGCCCCATGCAGTAAAATTTTTGCATTGAAAATTAACTCAATAACCTGACTTCCCTCATTTTAAACCAAAATATGCAATTTATTTATTTATTTTTTATGAAATCAAAAATGTATTAAAAATAAATACATTAATCTAATAGCTACAAGTATTACCACATAAACATAAATATCAAGTATGTATAAATGAATACAAGTTATAATTGAAAAACTTAAAAACAAGTTAATGTCTTTATTTAATTATACACAAACTTTAGCGTACATAGTAATAAAAGTGCAAAGTTCTTTTGCTAACATGAAATAATTATAAGTTCTTTAACCACACTGGAGTAGACAATACCCTTTAATTAACGTCAATTCAACTGGTTAGCACATTAATTTAAAAGTGACTTGCAGAAATTCGTTTTTCAATATGCCAGAATTATGCAATTGCAACACATACTTTTAAATTTATATTAACCTAATTGGTTTTTATATATGTACACAAATTCTCCCGCCTTCCCCTGGATAAACTAGAATAAACTAATACTAATAGGGTAGATTAAATATAACGTGTTTATAAATAAATTGGTAAAAGTTAAACTTATTTTGCAATTTATGAACTAATCAATTATTACATGCACATAAATCTAAAAATATATTATGTGTACAACATTACGTATACGTAATATAAAATTCACAATCAAACTAACAACTACATACATACATAAATATAAGTTCGAGTAGAGATTTTCCGATCTAATTTATTTATAAAAAAAAAATTTTGTCCAATTAATGTTAAGTAAAGAGTTTTGAGAATAATCTGCTCACACTACAGCTGTTCGATATGTATAATTAAAAGACAACAATAATAGAGCATAAAAATAATTATAATTGTTATAGCAACGACAACGTCAGCAGCAATAGCAACAGCAGAATTCCTTTATTGTTGTATTTAGTAACAATTGCTTCGGTTACATGCATGGTCTTCATGAAAAATAATAAAAAAAAAACAAAGGTTTATTGTTTATTTTTTTTTTATTTTTTTGTTTTTTTTTTTTTTCTTTCTTTAAATTTTTTTCCACTGTGTTCTCTTGTTTGCAGTTGGTTTCTTAATGGGATGTTGCACACACAAAATCATTGTACGATAGCAACAGTTGCTTGTTATCACAATAATAAAAATAATAACAGCAACAACTGTTACAACAAGTAAAAATATTGAATCATATTGAATCTTTTCAGTTGAGACTAACTAAAAATAATACATTTCTGTTGTGATTCTTGCAAATTAGTCAAAAGAAATAAGAAATAATTTCTTAATAATTAAAAATGTTATTAAACAATTAAATGAATTGTAGTTGCTGTCGTCAGTCAGTATTTATTTATTTTTTTTTTTTTTTGCGCATGTATTTTGTTTATTATTTTACATATAAAGTAAAGTAATGCTAAACGTTATAGTTTTTTATGATTTGCGCTTCTTTGTTGTGTTTTTACCTTCCGGTTTTTTATTATTTTTTTACAATTTTTTTATTGTACATATTACATTTTTACATATGTTTATATATTAGAGTGGATCAATTTTGTAAGTCGTCGTAACAAGACAACGTTTTTTTTTTTTTAAAGTGGGGTGACGCAATTTTTATTTATTTTTTTTTTTTTTTTTGAATTTTCAGTTTTATAAAATTTGTGCTAAATTTTACTCCGAAACTCTCTTTGGCTTTGGAATATATTTTTAATCACAATACACCAAACAACATCTAGGACTCAAAATTTCAACAAAATCTAGTAGTAATACCTATATAACTGTTGCAGTACTTTTCTTTATATGTGCATTTGATTCTGCCTTAACGTGAAGTTTTTGCACAAATTTTATTTTCCGCGAAAACTCTCTAATTTTGTTTTTATGCGCGTTTGCATTTGATTTTACGCGATTTGAAATTTGATCAATAAAAAAAAAATTCAAAGTCAGTACCGGTTATTAATGATTACTTTAGAAATTAAATTCCTCCTCGACTCCAATTACTTGAAACCGTAGTTGGTAATTCCTTGCAATCAAATTAATTTTTGGACAATTCTATTTCTAGAAATTGTAATTGATAACCCAGTGTTACAAAAAACAAAAATTTTGAATATACTTTTTTCGAGGTTTACACCTGCCGTAAGTCTAGCCAAGCAGAAAAAAACTGCATACTCAGAATTTCCAAAAAAAAACATTTTTGATAGGTTAAAGTGTAACTTTATTTTTATTTATCCCAGGAGGAAGTTTTTCTATTGAAAAGAAAATATATGGCTGCTTACAACGATATATAAATTGATAATATATCTTAAGAAATACCGGAGTTAAAGGGCAAAACATAAGGAAAATCGAAAAAATTTCACATTTTTTCATTTTGAATGGCATTTTAAACGACTATTTTGTTTACCAGTGTATATATCAGAGTAAATGAAAGTAAACTGCATTCAATTCTGTTTCCAACGAGCAATAAATTTTCAAAATCTATTGAGGTGTGGCTGACTTCTTTGACTCTTTTTCAAAATAAGTATATGGATTTTTTCCCAGTATATCGTGCTTGAAGTCAAATATCTCAGTCAAACCTCAATGGATTTCGAAAATTTATATATCGTTGGAAATAAAAGTAAATGTAGTTTATTTATTTATACTTTTATATATACACTGGTGAACAAAATAGTCGTTTAAAGCGCCATTCAAAATTAAAAAATATAACAAAAAATAAAACTTTCTTTATATTTTGCCCTCTAGCTCTGGTATTTCGTAAGATATATTACCAATTTATATATCATTATAAGCAACTAAGTGTCCTCTTTTGAATGAAATATTAAAACTTACTCGTCGGATAAATAAAAATAAAGTTACGGGCAAGTATATGCTTTAACCTATCAAAAAAAGTTTTTCGGCATTAAGTCCAGATTTTGAGGGTCAGTTCAAAATTTTGAGTATGCAATTTTTATCTGCTTAACTATACCTACAATTTGAGCTATGTCTCGAGGAAAGTATATTTTCACTGTTACACTGTGTAATTATCATTTCAAAGTATTCAGTAATGTATTAATGCAATGCAGTAATTTTTGTACCAAATGATATGGTCATTAGGTTTACAATGGTATCTTTATATCATCAAAACTTTCATTCTGTTAAATTCCATGGCCCAAAAGCAAAAGCCGCCCCAACCTACAGGCCTTTACCTTACTCTCAAAAAGTCCACAAATAGAAATTGAATTGTACAAACCAGAATAGCCCGCCTTTAAATGAAGAATTTTTCTACTGTTATTAAATGGTTTTGACTGAATCTGGAACCAAACTCGTATTTTGGACTAGCCGTGGCATCTTTTTCACGCGTTTTGTTTAAAACGAGTTTCTGTGGAACGCAACTATTGCGTGAAAATAAAACTAGGTAGATTTACAACTTGCATACAAATTTTTTTTTCCTTGTACTGGAGCGCCATCTTCAGACCGACAGATTTTCCTGAAGTTTTGTACACCAGGTTGTCTTGAGGAAAAAACAATTGTTTGACCTTTATTTCCATCTAAAAACATTCCAAAAAGGGCTCCAAAGTAAAAGTTGGAAAATTAGGGATAATTCACTTTTTTCTTACGACAACGGCCCTGTAACAGCACCATCTATGAACCAAGAAATTGAGTGAAAATTTTCGGTGTTTATTTTGGTCTAGAAAAATGTTCCAAAGCAAAAATTAGTAAAAATTTCATAAAGCTAAGGCTGCAACGGGAGTTAGTGTTTCAAATGCCCCTGCATGTCGATCCAGTCTAATATATTTACCTACACACATTTTTACATACGTACGTCTGGTTTTATGAACATCGTTAACTTTCTTTGTTGAAATTTACAGTTTGAATTTTCTCAAATATTCTCATTTAGAAATTTTCGAAAAATTGTTGTTAGTTACAATTAATTTTGTTTTTTTGTTTTTTTTTTAGTTTTAATTTTTGTTCTTTCACATTCTGTGGGCGTGCAACTTTTTTTATTATTTGTCATTCATTCATTAGTTATTTAAGCGCATTTTTTTTGTCGAACGCGTTGCATTTCAGCACAATTAGTGTTTAGTAAAAATTTGTAGTCTGACATTTGAGTTGAGGAACTGTTTGTTTTTTTTTGTTTTCTATAGTTAATTACTACACATCAACCACAAATTCCAAATTAGTTTTATTAGTTTTATTTAGATTAATTACTTGTGCAAATTTTCATTTAGTTAGAACAAAGAAATAAAGAAAACATGAAAATTAATCCAAAATTATGCAACCGAAAGTTATTTTTCATAACAGGATTTCCAGTCATGCAGATTCCTGAACTTGATCTCTTCTCTATTGGAAAACTTTAATGAGAAAAACCACTTTTTTAGAGCAGAAACCAGTTTAAATCTTAGTTATATATGTAAAAATATACTAATTCATGCTTAAGGTTAAATAAAGTTAATAATAATTTTTCCAATTCCATAATTTAACAGTTACAGCCGAAATAAATCCTAAAAGCTTCAATTACTTTAATTACCACATTGGCATTTAATTTATTTCTTTTAACTATTGTATAATTTAAGGTTAAACAAAACGCTCCCTCCCCCTATGAACCGCTAGTGATTTCAAGTGTACCTATTAATAGAATTATAAACTATAAAGACACACAATTAATGCATAAACATTTATTGATTTAAAAAAAAAAAAATCTTGATCGTGTCGTCTTCAAGGTAAAGTTTGTTCTTTGGTGAGTTCCACAAACAGATAAATGTGTATGTATGTAATTTGATGATGATGATTATGAAGAATAGAAATAAAAATAGATAGAATTAGATAAATACCTATAATTTTAAGCTTTCAATTTCATTTTCGCAATACCATAGAAAATAAATTAAATAAAGTTTGATATCGAATATGTTTTTTTTTTTTCAAATGAATAGAGTTGAACTTATACGCTACATTCAACAGAATGTATTTATGTGCATTAGGGCGATTCAAATTCTGTGGGAGGGTTTTAATCTACATGCATATATCGGATCAGTGATAAAAGCCCGGTATGATCCTTTTAAGGTATAAAATCTGCAGAGCAAACTTAGCCTTAGAGATATATTTTCTTCAGCAAAGTTGTTTGGAGTTTTCGGTAGAGTAACTTTAACGCTTAGCTGATGTAGGAAAAATATTTGACCCATCCTAATATATGTAAAGTGTGTTTTTTTAAGAGTGATAGAACTTTGATTTCAAATAAAATACATAAAAATTGAAGTATGATGCCAAATATATTAAATATTTAAAAATGACTTCTGGGGTATGACCACCATGACTAGCTCTGAGGAACCGCATTCGATCTGACCAATTTTAGATCACTTTTTCGATTAATTCTGGCTTTATTTCATCAACAACACGAGTTATGTTGGCTTCCAAAGAGTCTATAGTTTCTGGTTTATCAGCATAAATCAATGACTTCACATAACCCCAAAGAAAATAATCCACTGGATGCACGGAGTCCAATTTGTTGTGAACGTCGACGAATAGACAAATTTGAATCTTCATTAAAACTAAGACTTACAGCACCGATATTTTCTTCTGTAGATACAGTTCGTTGTCTTGTTGAATCAAGTAGAGAAAATGTTGTCCGAAACCTATCGATAGCTCGACAAATAAGCTGCTCTGATAGACGATTATATAAACCATAAATTTCACGAAGTGCTCTATAAGTTTGGCGAATAGAACACTGATTTTGAAAATAAATTTCCACAATTTGTAAACGTTGTTGCGGCGTCATTCTTCCCATGATGATTTGTCAATGCTTGCTAAACAGAAATGTCAAAAGCAAATGTCATCTACCAGCTGTCAAATGACAGTCATGCCTATCTTAAGACCCAAAAAAAATTCCATTTAGCCTTTCCAAAGCTTTTATGAGAATACTGTTACAAAAAAAGAATTTAACTGTAGATTTGGATTTTGAGCGGAAATATTTTACTTTTTCATAAATTTTTTTCTTTACATTTAGAGAATTAAAAAAAGTCAGTCCTTCCCACACGTATTTTTTCGACGAAAAATTACACGTTCCAACACTGATATAGGCACATACATATCACTGCCTTAATTTGCTAAAGACCTAATAGTGCGGACACACGAGAGTGCATTTCATGCAAATTTAACATATCATTAAAATTCGTTGTAAAAAACAGGAAAAGTATAAGATCTATTAAATTTTTCTAGAAATTTTGGATTTTGTTTTCATGAGAATAACTCATTGCCGTTCTTCCAATTTTCCATAATTGTTATATAAATTCTTGGTGTTCAAACCCAAGGCAACATTTTTATTTACACAAAACATACACAAAAATTTTTCTTCTTCTCCAAACTTATAATCTGTCAAAAAACGAATTTGAAATTCCTTTTTTGTCGTTTGTCCACCTAAATTTGAAATGCAGCGAAATGCTCTTTCGTATGTCTGCACTATATCACGCATTTTTCAAATTTTATAGGAGAAAAAAAAAACATTTTGGTGTTTGGAGTGAAGTACTGTTCCAAAAATTTTTAATTTAAACTAAAGGAAAATATCGTAAGTTTTCGGTATAGGTGTCTAGAATTTTCTGTACAGATGAAAGTGGGCACGCTTTACCATAACCCATCAAAAACTCGATATTGAAAAATTTGATGTTAGGGCCTTAGAAAATTAAGACAGCGATACATATTTTTGAAATTAACTCTATGCACTACAGAGCCAGATCAAACTCCAGAGTACAGTTCCAAAAAAATTTTAGCCGGTTTCAATTTTTCAAGTTTTTTCGAAAAATAAACCAATCCTAATAATCCAAAATTCTTCCAGCTTAGTTAGTGTCAGGTGATAAGTTACCGAACACATAGCTGAGGGCAATTTCATAAGTTGCATTGACCCAAGAACATTTTTCATTAATTATTGTTAACCAATTGTCTGCCTTGACACAACCCACATTATGGAGAAACGCTTTCGGCCAGCTAGTTTCTTCATAACAGAATAATTTTAAAATGGAACTAGCCACTGTGCTTCGCTTCTGTGCTAAGCTCAGTAAAAGAACCAACCCCACAACAACAGAAAATACAGACATATTTGAAAATTTTCATTCACAACCAGAACTAAGAAAAAAAATTTGATTTAGAAAAAATAACTCGGCAAAAAGAACCCAATCAAGTTGTCTTACCTTAGGATTGAAAGAATTAAGAGCAAAAAAAACTGAGTTCTAAATTCGGGACTTATATCAAAAATAGTTCACGTCTCTTTTACTTAGTCTTGAATTCTATTCAGAAATACAAAATTTTTTTCATAAATAAATCTTAGCAACAATTTTAATTTATAAGTAATTAATCAACAGGAAACTTTTATCAAATTTTCCCAACTCGGAACAGAATTTAGTATCGAAAATTAAAAGTTATTCAAAACTAGAATTAAAATGTAATTTAAATAATAATACAAAACTGGAAATATCTAATAATTTCGGTCTCTCTCACTTGAACTTGAATACTATTCAAAAATCAAAGGTAATTAGTAAAGAAATATAATTAAATTTACAACTTTAGAAACTCCGACCTGAATTCTGACTAAAACAATCAACACAAAATTCAGTAAATAATTTAAGTCTCTTTCACTTATATTCGAGATCAGCCAACACCCAACGAGCGATTAATAGGGTCGAAATGCAAAACTTGCGATCAATAACAGAGACCGGGTCAGAAATGAAACCATTCGAGCAATGTGCGATATCAAAGACGTGCACCACTGGGGACGAAGACGAAGAACGGAGTGGAAACAGCATGTCCAAAGAATGACAAATGACCGTATTGTTAAAATCGCTATGATAGGAAAACCACCGTCAACACGATTACCAGGCAGACCACCTAAGCGATGGAACGAATACTGGACGTCTGATTCAACAGACACACAGTCTAATTAAAATATCCTAATTATTGTTTTAAAAAAAACAGAACACAGTCCTAAAAAATATGAAGAAGAGGATCTGGATTCTGCATTAAAATAAAACATCCTTTACTGAGACTTTAAGTAAATATTATGCTTATATAGCGAACCTAAATATTCGGAATATGGTATGTTCATATGAGAGGGCTAAAAAAATAACTTTTTTATACAGCCTTAGGTTAACCGAGTGTGGTGGAGATCCCCTATTTGGATTATGTTCTTTGCCACTCGTTTCAAGTATTAAACTCAATATATTTGAAAAGCCCAACTAAAACTAGAACAATTAAATATCATTTGTTTTTATTTATTTATTTAAATTTTTTCCTACATATTTATTATACTTATATATATATATATATATATATATATATATCTATTGTTTATTTTCATTATCACTTAAATTCCGATGTCAAATAAGTTTATTGTTTTCATTTGATGACAAAGTAAGTTCAATTGGAATTTTTTCTTATCACTTGGCATAGAGAATACATCTGCTTCTGTGTTTTTCTTTTCTTCTTTTAAAGACTGATTCGTATAATATTTATCTAATTTGGTGCAGCTAATGAGCAATAGTAGAAAAAGTAATATCACTAATTTTATCATTGTGAAACACAGCTTTCAATATCTTAGAAAATTGCAGAAATTATTTCCATACTATTTAAAATCATTCACATCGTAGGTGGAATTAATCATTACAAAACTGAAAATTTAATGAAAATCTTAATCCCCAGGATTGAATTCAAATTGAAATTACAAACAAAATTTAATTTATATGGAAATATTTAAAAAAAAAAAAAACAAGATTAATATTTTTTAACTGTTTACTAAAATTTCCAGTCAATTACTTTATTAAAAAATATATATATTTCTTAGACAACTTTTTGGCTGGCTAGCGTAGAGATATTAATGGATTTTTATTTTTACCATACGATCTAAATATAATAAAATAAATTGACTTAGAAACTGATAAAGAATTTGGAAGAAATTTGCAAAAATTTTTTCCAAATCAAAAATATTAAAACGTTTTTTGTTTTCTTTTGTAAATTATACACCAATTCACAAATATTATAGAAACTTATTGTCACTCGTCGTATTAGAAATAATAACCAGCGCAAGTAAAAAATTCAAAATGACTTTATTATCCACAAGTTTTAAATATTTTTTTATTTTTTTCAATATTTTTCTTTCTCATGAGTAACACATACCAGAAATATAATGGAAATCTGGAATTTGAAATTTAACAAACCAATGCAAAATTTTATTTAGTCTTTCTTATTTCCTATAATGACTAATGAGTAGTTCAAATAGTTCAAACACACTTTGAATACACCACAAAGCAATTGCAATAAATTATTTTTACAGCGTTCTAATTAGAAATAAAGTACTCAAATTACATGAAAAGTGGAAAATTTATTAATTGGAAAAAAAAAACACACACCCTCACAAAAAATTGTAAAAAGGAAATTAAAAAATTAAATATTAACAATTGTTATTTATTAGGTACTTGCATACTACCTGCTATACTATTAAATTAATAATGTGTAATAATGAAATAATAAAATTTACCTCAGAGCTTGAATGATATTTCAAATTTTCACACAATTTCCACGCGAAGCCCAAAAATCTGTATGATAATAGAAAAATCCCAAAAAACCAGGGAGCGTGCTATCTGCATCAATAGCAACAACACCAATAGAGAATATACTTGTAGACCAAAATTGTATCTAATTGCAAATTGCTAACAAAACAAAAAAGTATATTTAAATAATTGCACACAATTATTACCAGCAACAATTGCCTTGCGTTTGTAATACGCGAAAAAAGTTCGTTTGATTCTATTATTATTATTTATATTTTTTTTATTTAAATTCCAAATTAAAATTTCAATTTAGAGCATTATTTCATTTTTTTTTTTTTGCTTTTTTTCGTTAATTAAATTAGTTAATTTATTTACTTTCTTGTTATTTTATTGACCGAATCTTGATTGTTTTCGAGATTTTCACATTAGTTAAAATTCATATAATGCATTTTTATTATCAACAGTCATCATAATTAAAATTTTTGTTTTCTAATTCACAATCACAGTTAAAATCAAAGTTTTCGTTTTTTCTTTTTTATATAGATATAATTTTATTTTTTTATTTATTTGAATATTTTGCGTGTTTTCCGTTTATTCTTTCCACGCCCACAATAACGTACGCTTTTCACATTACAACTAAGTTAGTTATCTTTGACAAATTTTAACAATAATTGAATTTATTATTATTTATTTTCCAATCCAACATCGTCGAGTTTACCTCAACGACTAAATTTCGAATTAAGTATTTTGAGCTTCTGAAGCTGAAGCCAAGTTCAAAAAAAATTTAAAAATAAAAATAAAAACAAATCGTAGATTGAAGCTTCCGCAGCGCATTGAAATGCTGACGGTGTATTGGTGATGTGACAGAAAAAATTGCTGCAGTGTATGTGTGTATGCAGGTATGTGTGTCTGTGTGTGTGTATGTGTGAATGTGTGTTAGTATGTTTGCGCTTGGCTACTATGCTAGAGTGTGACTACGGTAATTGTGTGACTGACTCTAGAGTCAGTATTAAAGCTTCTCTGTTTACATTTTTACAGCTTTAGTTGTTGTTGTTATCAATGATTTGTTGTTGTTGTTATTGTTGTTGTTGCTGCTGCTGCTGTGTATTAATAGCAATATGTTTAATTTCATTTTTGGTTACAACACATACTTCATTCACAAACGCCACCCGCTATTGCCCACAACAGCAACAGCAATGACAACAAAAACAACAACCATAACCAATAACGATTTCATAGATAACAATAAAAATTCAATCATTGAAATACACAATTGAAATAAATAAAAGTTAATAAATATTACAAAATAATTGCAATAATGTGCACAAAACTCTTTTTCTTTTTATTATTATTCTTTTCTTTTATTAATAATAAAACATATTGATTTTTGTAATAAATAAATGTATAAGTAGATAGGTACTTACTGTAATATTATACAGGTAATATTATTCAATTAGCCTCTCATTAAAAATAGCGACGGTCAGTATTGCCTGTGAGCTGGAGTTTTATAATTTTTAATGCTTGTCGGAACTTCGATTCAAATCGAACTCAGCAAGATGCAGAACTACATAGTTATGAGAATAGAATAATAAAAAATAATGTATTGGGGGAAATAAAAATTGCGAAAAGCTGCACCTGAATCTGTAATTTGGCTAATTACATTGTGCAACAGGCTAAAGCCAGATGGCGATTCAAAATAATTTTGCAATAATTTAGCCACTTATTATGACCCCAAAATTAGTTTTCTGCTAGTAAACGTTAGATATATCCGAGCAACCAATAATAGGTAGGGGAAAGGCATGCAGGTTGAGACAGTCCAATATTTTTGTTTTTTTCCACTAACTGTACGAATGTTTCTGCTGTCACGTTGATATAACATCAGCAGTAAATTTTTCATTACAGAGAGTTGCCATTCCTTATGTTTCAAACAGAATATCCAAACCATTTTTGTGACAAAAGTGAATTTCAGAATTTTCTTAACACGGGCAATCGAAAAAAAGAAAACGTCGTATTCAGATGAAGATGTTGATTTCAGATTATGCATGAAAAATTTACTAGCCAAACTAACTAGCACAAATTCCGTGGAATGCAACAAGTGTCAATAAATTAACAAAAATACTTTGAAATTCATTGTCATAATTTTTTTTGTTTCAACATTTTCTCAATTTCTATGATTGTCTCAACCTGCATGTCAATAATTTTTTTTGCCAAAAAACATATGTTCTGAAAATTGGCCATAACTTCAAGCAATGCAACTATTTTCTGCAGCAAAGGTGAAGCCCAAGACATTACGTTTGCAACGGTATATAGCTTTCTGTGATATTTTTTTTAGTAAAAAAAGTTGGACATAAAAACCAAACCCGTCTCAACCTGCAAGCCTTTCCCCTATTAATTTTAAAAATTACATGAATGAGGTCTAAGAGAAAATCTGTTATTATGAAAATTCAGGTTTTTATCCCGCTAAATCATCTACAGTGATATTTATTAAAGTTTTTTACCATTGCCTTATAGAACAAAAGCAAAAAAAGAAATAAGCAAAAGCAGCAAAAAGTAATAAACATTCTTTACAAAAAATATTCCCCACGAAAAGAGTGTGGGTGGGAGAGTAGTGTTAAAACAACAACACTGTTAAGCACATTTTGGGATTAACAACTTAAAATCCAAAACTTTCATTTAAGTAATTGAATTGTGAATTTCCTTTTGTGGAATTTTGAAATTTTTCTCTTAAATTTAAATTTTAAATTCGAATCAGGACGTATTTTTGAAGGCTTATTTCCAATATGAAAATTATGAAAATCACCTGGCCTCTTCTCCCTCTTTTTTTTAATACTTTTTTTAACGATACAGTCAATACACGGAGATATTACACCTACAAATACAGAGCATTGTGTTGATTGGGAAAGGAAGATAGATTAATGGGAGGAAATTCTACCATCATCATCTACCACGTCAAAAATATGTTTATAGTATACCAACGAACGTCACATTAGATCGATATGCCCAGAACATCAAAAAACGCTGACACCGCAATAACTACTCCACCTATAATAAGGGGGGATGGGGAACTCGTTTTTGAGATAACAAACAACATCCTACGCGAGTTGAATTCAAGTTTATTCATTATACCCATATTCGGAGATTGATTGGAAATCATTATTGAGTGAGTCATTCATAGCATTCCTTTTTCTCTCAATCTCCAAAGAATTAGGGCGTTTTATACAAGTGCATGGAAGACAAATCGTGCTGTCATCTCTAAACGAGTAGAAAGGGTTACTTTTTGGGAGAGAACAGAGCCCTTTGGCACCCCAAAGTTAATGGAACGAACGATTGTCCGAAGCAATACTAACTATTACAACATGGATGGAATGCTTACTAAGAAATCCATTGACAATATTACTAAAAATTTCGAAAATTTCTAAATTTTCAAAGATAGAAAAACTGCCAATGCTTGATTCATCAGTAGCGTTTTCTCTTTTTGATTCCGAAGCTAATCGAATTTAGTCGATAAATACACACAAAAACATTTCAGAGGTTGAATCTACCACAAACAATAGTAAATTTACAGTCAATGTACATTGTTATTGTAACTAACATGTTAATGTTGTTTAAATTAACTATTTCAAATCGGTTGGTTTAATTTTAATGTAAATTCAATGGTAAAATGAATAACAGCTTAAGTTTATTATCTTGTCAGCCGAATTTGAAAACTTTGAATAGAAATATTATTGATACCATATCAAAGGCCAACCTTCATATTATACCTATTTCTAAAATAGGTATATGATAACATATTTTTCGCCTTAATTCGAGTTAGGACGTTTTTGCATTTTAACACAGAAAACAATTTTTTTTTTTCTACGTGTACGGTATTTTGTTGTTGCTTATTATTGTTGTGTTGAAATGAAATTGTGGTTGCACTGAACATAAAGTGAGTGTCTTTACGAACACCAATATAGCCATCCACTTACTTAGTAATGTATTGTAATGTATTTTTCCCTACTATTGCAGCAGCCCAAGTCAAATTACATTGTCCTGTCTAACTCGTATTTAGTTTATAGTTTCAATGGGTTCATTACCTCACAGTTTTTAAGATTAAATTATCACGTTTTCGGTAAAATTTTAAGTAACAATTTTCAATTAATTTATTTTACCATATTTTAAGGTTGGGGCGATTCTAATCAATTTTTTCTTTTATATTTACCTATAAAATTTATTTGTGCGACAATTTGTGAAATTGCTAATTTAAGTGCAGTTTTTTTAAACTGTTCATATCATATATTTATATCAAGTTTAACCCGGCGTTGGTGGGGCGTAAAAAAGTTACGTTAGGGGTGTTGTGGGGTATGTCATATCCCAAAACCAAATATATCCGTAAATACATAAAAGTATATAAATAAAAAAAAATTATAATGCATTTTGATTGTTTATTCATTTTTCAGTAAAATAACATAAAAACACTTCATATTCAAATGATTAATTAAACAAAATACAAAATAAGATAAAAATAATTCGAATTTTTTCAGTGCGATGAAAGCAAAAAAAGAAATTATTTAATATTTGAGAAAATCTATGCCAATATTTATCATATCTTTACAAGTTATCAACTACTTACATTATACATATGCGCCCAAAAATATTTATTTATGGAGATGTCACATCACAAAGAACTTTGGCAAGAGCTAACGTGGAACTGGTTCCACACAGGTTGCTTATGGATAGCTATGAAAACGGCTTAGAAGTGACAATGTCTGTCTTTTTTGCTGGTATAGAAATTGTTTTAAAAAAGTAGGATATTGGTATATCACACCGGTGCCGGGTTTATTTTTTTTATTTTTTTAAGAATACCTTAAAAATATCGTGCCCACACTAATACAATGTCCAGTAAATATTTTTATGAGAGACCATAAAATCGTTGAGCCCATTAGCTACGGTCATAGCGTAGAAAACTTTTGTGAAATATGTATAACTAATTTCTTATGCGTTGATTAGGAATCTGGTATCCAAATTAGTCTACTGCGTATAGCTGGAATTACGTCGTTTCGACGATATTACGTGGCGTGAAAGTATTATCACAGTAAACACGCTGCGTAATTCGCTTGGTTGAATAGATCTGTGTGTTTCTCTCATTTTTCATTCAAAATGATATGGCAATATGACTATATGACAGCTTGTGAATTGGCCAAGTATTTCCACAAAGTGTGTAATAAATAAACATAAGTGATTGAATGATCCTTCTACATTCAAGAGTTTTTAAATTAATGAGTGGACAACGAGCAGTATGTGGAGGAATTGGATCAACAAAACGTAAAGGTTGAAGGGCGAAGTGAAGAAACTTTCTTTGTACTCTTTCAATACGAGTTGAGTAAACATTATAGAATGGACTCCTAATGAATGAAGCATGCTCAAGCCTAGACCGAACCAGGCAGGTATATGTTTTTTATAATGTTTTGCAAGTATATGGATCTTTGAAATCCTTTGCATACGAAAGCTAGAAGTGAGTACGCTTTCGGTATAATAAGATTGATATGGTTGGAATATGTAAATCTTGAATCGAATAGAACACCTAAATACTGGAACTTATCTACCAACTTAAGAACGATATTGCCTATATGAAATGATGAAGGAAAGAGATTACAAATCTTAGCAAATCTAAGATGAAAGAATTACATTTAATATTAACCAAATATTCTTAGACCAATCAACAAGATTATTTATGTCAGATTGGAGTAATAACGCATCAAGTCATCAGCATATAGTAAATAATCCGAATGGTGAAAACAAGCACCGATATCATTAATAAAAAGTAAGAATAATAACGAATCAAGTATGCTACCTTGGGGAATATCAGAAGAAGTTAGAAAAGGACATTATTTTAAATTTTCTATGTCAACTTGGCATGCCCTATTACAAATATAGGATTTTACGCATAGCAGAAAGCTCGAATGGAATCCTAATCACTCCAACTTCATTTTTAAAATAATAATGATAATGTTTCTTTATCTGCGCTAAATTTATATTCAATTGCTAAATGCAACCCTGCCGCATAAAATCGTCGATATGCCGCAATTCTGTTTAAAGTTTAAGTCCGGTAATAGGAACTACGATCACGAGCTTTTATTTACCATGATACTATAGTCGTATGCACAAAAATTTTCATGTAGTTCTGACTAGGAAATATTTTCTTTCATGATTATTTGTTGTTTTTTCTAACGGTTAAGCCAGTATAAACATATTATTGCAAAAGAAATTAGTATTTCAATCGGTAATTTCTTGAAAAAGGTTTGATTTGCATTGGTATTCAGTGACTCCAACTACTTTTCGATAGAAAATATTTTTTTTCATGACCGTTTTCCCAAAGTGGTCGTAGATAATGAGTGAGTAAAGGGGGTTGTGAGAATTGTCCTCGTCTAAGTAATTTTTTCTCTTCTTTCTTAATAAGCAACTTCTCCTTATGAAATATGTACGAGCTAAATATATACCAAAATGATGGATTTTAAGCCTCTATAGCATGAATTAAAGACATGATAGAGGAAATCCGTGTACAGATTCAAAATTAGTGACTCCGAGTTTCCATTAAAAAGCTATGAAATTGTCATTTAATTTTTTAAGGCTTATATTGTAATCAAGAAATAAATTTTATATGTAAGAACCTTTCAATTAAATTTGGATATTTATATTATGACTTCCATCTAATCTTCCAATTGACCTTCAGCACAGTAACACACTTACTGAAATCACAGTAATCACAGCTACTAATATCATAATATTGTTCATTTTTGGTTTTAAAGTTTATCCAGCTTCATTGAAGTTAATTAGCTTCATCACTATTAAATAATACTGCACTGCTTGTTGAAAAAACTACTACTAAGAAGTTAATAATCTTTTTCCTGCATAATTAATAAACACTTTTAAAAATTTATTTAAACATTAATTATACTTTTACTATTCATAAATTAGTCAATTGATTTGGTGCATTAATACATAATAAAGCATTAGTAATGCACTCTTGAACACTACTATGTAGAACTAGTACTAGTAACTGGCAGATATTTGGTAAAAATGTATACCACTCAAAAAAACATTCGAGTTGAATGGGAGGGGATACACCCACTTGTGCTTTTATATAGTAGATAGTGGCCAACTAAAGATTCGGTCAAAGTTTTGGCCAAAAATCCTGGTTTCAGTAACAAATTAGTTAATTTTCAGTGAAAAAATGTAAACAAACTTTCATCATGCAATAAAGAACGGTTCAAATTTTCAGAAAAAGCAATTTTGTTTTGAATTTTCTCAGGAACATTGCGGTGGAACTGATATATTCTCTTTCAACACTAAGTGCATGCAAGTTATCGTAAGTATATCAGAAAAATGAATGAAATCGGTATCGATCAAAAATTTTAGTTTTGGTCGAACCCTAATAATAAATACTAGTCGGTAAGGCCCCAGTAATTGGGGCATTTTTTTTGCGGAAGGAATCTTTTAATGAAAAACAAATATCAAAAGAGAACCAAACTACTCGTTGGTGTTTGTTTTGTTATTTGTGTATGCAGACAACTCGTTAGATAATTCTGAGAGATACCGTTACTCATGTCTTCTCTCTCTCTCTCTCTTATTTATTATTTACTCCCGCTTAAGCAATGATTTTTTCAACGATGAATGCAATGCTTTGTTCAATGAGCGAATTTTAAAAAACTTCCGACGCTAATGTTTTGGAATTGGCTTAACCCATTTTAAATCTGACAATACTCGTCAAGCTCTTTAAATTGATATATAATATCAGGGCCGTAGCCAGAAATTTTTTTCGGGGGTGTTTTCATTCGAAGAAAATATTCATAAATAATTTTTATCAAATTAATTTAAAAATACAATAAACTAAATCGATGATACATTTGATGGACCCTATCAGACTAAGAACAAAAGTAGATAAATGTCTTAAAACTTTAGGAAAAATTTTTCGATTATTTTTAATCTTGACCTCAAAAAAATTCCATAAGTGACAAAAAATTCACAGCATAATCAAATTAGATTTAAATGTGCATTCTAATGCGTTTTTTTATCGTGAAGGACATAATTTCGTTAACTCTTTGACTTCACACTACTGATGATGTACCCAACCTCAAAACAATTGCCAAAAATAGTAGAGGCTCATTTTTTTCAAATGATCATCATTGGGAATTTGTGTCATTATCAATGATAAGGAACCCGTATGAGGTTGGCTTATATTCCCTAAATTCGTCATCTTTCTAGTCGTGGTGCTCTGAGCAATAATGGGTTAAAAAACTAATTACAGTTTAAGATTGTCTCCTAAAACTGCATGGGTTTTGCTAATAAGATAGAATTTTTGCGAAAGAATTTTTTACGTTGAACACGAATGTGAGGTCAAAAACTTCCCATCACTTCACGTTTTTGAAAAAAATGGGGTTCAAGCAAGTCTAATTTTACAAGGAGAATCCGATAATTTTTTCTATTTTTTATTAATTTTTAAACTTTTCAAACTGAATCAGGACGAATCCGATAATTTTTAAATTTTTCAAACTGATTCAGGACTAAACTTTAAATCAAAAATAGTCACTGACCTAGAAAAACTTTGAATGCAGGAGTGCTTACTATCACCTTCTCTTTTTGAATCCGTAGTCAAACCTCATGTCGAAGAAAACAAATCGGATTTGATCGCATAATGTAACTAAGATTTCAAATTTATTTTTTATATTCGACTTTTTAGAAAAAAAAACCGATGGAAGTAAAAAATATCGTTAAATAGATTTTATTTTGACTTTTTTCCAACCATTGGAAATTAATTTCAAAAATTAGAGTAAAGTTTCCACATTTCGGGGGGGGGGGGGAGGGGGTCAGAACCCCCAAAACCTCCCCCTTAAATACGGCCTTGTATAATATGATATTGTAGCACTTCTGGATCTTCTGGAATAAAACTGTAGTTACACTAATAAATATATAGATTTTAATCAAATATTTTTCAAATACGTTTGCTACTTTTAAATTAAACAATTTAACTTCGAAAGTCCTCAACAAAAAGAGTGTATAATTTTTGCTTACTTTTTTATGTGAGCTTAATCTCTGCAACCAATTCCTCTGCTATTTAACATATAACTTATAGATAAAATTATTTATTATTTTTATATACATTTATATATAAATAAATTAGTTTTTTTCTAGCCATGTGCTATATTATTTCCGAAATTATAAATTATATGTTTTCCTATTTTTAGCGGCTTATAAATAATTTGGTGGTCATAGTTTTGTTCTACACTTATATGTACAATCGCTTGAGTTTAAGCGATGTTTAGTAGCCTTGTAGTGTCACTTTTTAGATTGATGAAAACTTCTTGTAACTAAAAGGCATTACAAATCTCCTCAGGTCGCAATTAGGCCATACAAATTCTTACAAGTTACTGTTTTTATTATAGTACGAGTAAGCTTATATATGTATATGCATATGTGTATATAAAATAAATACATAGGTATATAAAATATTTACGACATGCTTTTTCTGTATGGTAAATTTTAGAGTTGGATTCGACCCTTTCATATAAATTAAAATTTCCATTAGTTTCCTTAGCTTTACGACCTTATCTACTGAAATCATTCTTGAAATTACATATCACTCATCTCATCAAAGCAAATCGAATATAGTTAAAAATTTTAATAAAAATTCGCATGCTTCCTGTTCTCCTCTTCATAAATATTTTTAATTTGAAGTATTTACATATAATCATATCACCAGTTGATCCAGACTTAAATATTAGATAATGTTTTCTATTGCTTTACAAACAACTTTTCAATTGCCTTGTCTATTTAATTTCAATTTACATTTTAATTTGATGTATAACACTAGTCAACACACATTATGTTTCGAGAACCGCAGTACGATTTCTGATGGATTTCTTATCGTTGAAAAATAATCTGATCCTGAGAATTTACCATCACGTCAGATTTTTGTGAAAACTGGATGCAAAAAGTCGAAAATTACGGGATAAAGCTGGCGCAATAGAAAAGCCTAATAGAGCTAAAGCTCGAACCTTCAATTAAAGAATTTAGATAAAATCCGGACTCAACCACCTCCCATGCACGCTCTACTAAAAAACATAATTGTGTAACAGGGCGAATCGATTTGTATGGACATTTTTATTTTTTTTCTCGACATTGACTGAAAAATTCTTTACCAAACTCTGATCAACTTTGCCGAATGGAGTAAAGAGTAATGGAGGAAAAACTGGAAATCATTGGGAATTTTGTTAAAAGTAAAAAAAAAAAAACAAAAAAAATTGTAAGTAGACATTTTTCTGAAATAAAAATTAGATTTAAATTGAAAATCTACTTGTAACTCTAAACCTTTTTATTGGGGCCCCATTTTATTTTTTTTTTCTTTGCATATTTAATTCAGCAAAATTAATCATTGTTCAATGTCGATTGCCAAAAAAAAAAAATCGGTACGCCCTAATATCTATCCGATCTTTCTACAATAATAAAATTTTTATGTTATAATTTTCAATAAACAAATACCACCTGATATAATCAATCAATAAAAAAAAACCGTACTGTGGTTCTTTAATAGTAAAAAAAGTTGTTTTTTGTCGACCAGTGTAATTTGAGCATATTTCAAATTATGTCTAATAAATTTAAATTCAATATTTTTTTTGTTTATAATTTTCATGGTTTAAATAATATCGTTTTGTTTTCATTAATTTAACTTTTATTATTTTTTGCTTATTAATTTAATGAAACTAATTTAAAATTTTTTCACAGAAAAAAAAAGAAACTACGGACAAACTAATGACGGAAATAAAGTTGAAACAAAAAACGCATTCGAAATTTAAAATTAGTGGAGAAGAGAAAAGACTTTAAATGAAATATAACTACATAAAAAATAAAATTAGCATAATTTAGTTTTAATTTGTTTATTTAATGTCACAATAGTTTTTCAACAACAACTTATATAGCGTGGAAGTGGCAAATAATATTGGGTAGAGTTTTTTATACTTATGTTCGGAATTAAACATCATTATGAATATAAATAAAGGCAAGGGTGTTTCATTTAACTTGAGATAGCTTGATATCTCGAGTGCTATTAGTTTTCTGAATGAGGGAGCAATTTAAGCATAATAGCTTTTTATTGGTTAAATTAATAGAGAAAAAGTAAAAAATGTCATTGTTTTTTTTGGCTAAAGAATGCCATTTTTTAATTAAAACTATAGCTTATCATATAAAAAAAAGATTCCAACATGGTCTTAAATGAACGTAAAGGTTTAAACAATATTAAAATTATTTCTACTACTAAATCAAACCAGTTTTTGTGGAATTTACATGTCTCAAGTTAAATGAATGTTATCGAGCCCTTCCCGCGATTTTATCGTAAGAGCCACTTTTTTCGAAATTGGCTTTTTCGTTGCAAACGGAAGTACTATAAACTAGACATCAGCTCTTTAAACTTCTCAGATGAACTGTTACGAAGTTAGAGAGAAAATATTTTTATCGTAAGTGCATTGCTAAGCTTTGTCATTCCGACAAATTTGTGCGGTTTACAGTGAGGATGCTTTAACAGAACGTACCGTCCAACTTTGATTTAATCGACTCTGTTCTGGAAATATCGATGTCAGAGATTCACCTCGCTCTTGCCGGACAGTCACTGAAAAAGCCGATGAAATTTTCCAACTGTTGGAGCAAGACCGGCACGCAACCTGTCAGGTGATAACGGAGGCACTCAACATCAACCACATGACAGTTTGGAATCATTTAAAAAAGGCTGGATACTTAAAGAAGCTCGATGTTTTGGTGCCACATGAATTAACACAAAGAAATTGGATTGACCGAATTATCATCAGTGAAACGCTGCTGAAACGCAACGAAATCTAACCATTTTTGAAACAAATCACTACGGGTGATGAGAAATGGATTAAATACGAGAATATTAAATGAAAAAAATCATGGTTAAAGGGCGGTGACCCTCCATAAACGACTTCAAAGCCTGGCTTGACGGAAAACAAGGTTGAGTTGAGTGTTTGGTGGGATTGGAAGGGAATTGTCTATTATGAGCTGCTACAATCTGGCCAAACAGTCAATTCCGATCTCTACTGCTCACAACTCGACCGTTTGAACGAAGTAATCAAGACAGAGCGACCAAAATTGGCCTTCAGAAAAGGTGTTGTGTTCCACCATGATAATGCCAGGCCACACATATCTTTGCTGGCCCGACAAAAATTAACTTTTCTTGTCTGAGAAGTTCTGATGCACCCACCGTATAACCCAGACATTGCACCGTCTGACTATTATTTGTTTCGGTCTCTGCAAAACTCTATTGATGGAAAAAATTTGGCCGACGAAAAAGCCGTGTAAAATCACTTGGTCAAGTTTTTCACCGATAAAGCACAGAAGTTTTACACCGATGGAATTATGAAGCTACCAGAAAAATGCCAAAAGGTCATACATAATAATGACCAATACTTAATTACTCCTATATTGCAGTGAAACACTTTATGAAAGAAATAATTGAACTGAGGAAAATATTTAATATTTTACGCTTGTATTTTAGTCGTACCTTAAAATAAGAAGCATTTTGAACTTTATACATACATGCTTAAAAATACTTTTTTTACTTCAAAATATTTTTATCATAAGTGCTACTCTAGCACTATAATAGCTTTTGACCGTGCCCGCGGAATTATTTTATGCCCAAAAAAAAGTTTTTTTAGTTTAGCAAAGTAGCTATTAATACTTTCAAGTAATGCGTATGTCAAAATAAAGTTTATATACGGAAAATTATGCAAATATACTAAAAAAAAAGCCTTCTCCTGCAAAATTTAATTTTTGGCACTTACGATAAAATCGCGGGAGGGGCTCTAGGAAAAAATTTCAAGTTTTTACCTTATTTTAATTTAATATCAAAAGCAACTGCTTATTTCGTATTCAAGTTGAAATTCACGATACTATAATCAACACAAAAAATAAAACTAATTATTAAAAGAAATATAATAATAACAAATATACTTGTATATTAGTATTAAAAATATGTAAGGTTTCTTTAAAAACCACAAAATAAGCAATGTTTGTTTTTCTTAATTTTTTTTTTTTTAAATGTAAATACATTTATCCATATAAAATTAAGTAGCACAAAACCCAAACCTGTTGTTGTAAAAACAAAACAAAAATACGTTTCAATAAAAACCATAAAATATTTGAAATATTTTATTGTATAATTAAAAGACATTTCGCTTCTTTTTTTTTTGTTTTTTGTTTTATACTATCCAGTACGATTATTTTGTCAACGATCTAAGTCAAAATCACGACCGTGTAATTCAAGCCACTAATCAAGCAGGTAATGTCATTTAGCACATGCAATGTCACACATACGTATACAAACCACACTCACACAAATGCGCATGGACGCACACATTTACCGGTGACTGTCATGTTCATCCAGCGAGGCAAGTTAAAGTAAAGATTTAGATTTTTGAACTCTACATACTATAATGTGCATTTGAGATTGGGGATTCAATTTTCTGGTGGGGTAAAATTATATAGAAAAGTATTAAAATTAACAATTTGGTGAAGAATTAATTTTTTTAAACATATTTTGACAAAATTTGAATATACTTATTTTACCGATCTGTAATTTAAAGAAGACGCTGTCCGCTTTCGAATTCTATATAGTTAGCCGCATCAAGAACCGATATCCGATAATTGATACTGATATCTTACGTTGATCATAATCCATCTATTAATCACAGAGAGCATTAGGCGTAGCGTAATGATAAGTCGATTAAAATCGTATAGAACTTTGAAACCGGTTACGCTTTCGATTGTGATTAGTGACGTGTGAAATGCCTAAACGACAAAAAAAATCGTAACATAAAAATTTTAATTTAACAACTTATTTGAATGTTAAATTCATTATTGACAGCACATTATTAGACTTGCAAAATTAAATAATTCAATATTAGTTGGACTCCAGTTACAGTTGTACACAAAAGTTTAAGGTCATCAGTGAAATTTTGGCACACTTGTCTTAATGCCAACATTTCGTTGGTAATAAATACCACAGTTTCATAATTATGTACTTATCGTTTATCAGTTTGTTAAGGGGACCTCTGGAGGGACCTCTCATCGATCTCGATTAAGTGCTCCATGCACCACCATCATCACTTCCATCGTCATCTCGCGACGATATAAATTATATTTATTGAATTTTTGAAATTCCCATTAAGGGTTTAGAATACCACTCTGGTATTATATTGAATTGTATAAAAAGTCCTTTGAAATACCACAGTGTACAGTGTAATATATATATGGGGCATTCTCTGTCAATGGGAGACTTATTTTTCAATTTTCATTCCTTAACCTGGCTGTAACATACTTTTAGCGTTACCCAAAAACAACGACGTGAACTTAGTAAGTCTCTGTTTCCTTTGCGGTGCTTTATTAGAGTGAAAACAAAATTAATAATGAAGAATAAGTTTTTTGGAAAGTTTGGGACACGTGAGACATGAAAAAATTTTTTTTGGGATTTATCATTTTTTGAGGTTAGGGACGACATGCAACATTTTCCGTAGAAAATAATATTAGATTCATGTTCATCAGCTGAAACTACACAAAAATAGGCTTTTTTCTGTCGTTTTATGATGACTTGGGTAGGGTTGAGACCTGAAAAACAGCCTTTTTGGACCTTTTTTGAGGTTACGGACAACAAAGGTAACATTCCCCGTAAAAAATAATATTGGATTCATATTCAGCGAAAAAAAAATAAACGAAAAAAAACCTTATCTGTTTTTTTTATGATGACTTGGGTAAACGTACGCTTGTTAAAACTATTATTTTATGGTGAGGTGGTAGGCTTGCAGCCACCATATTGGTCCGCCATCATGCAAAAACAAAAAAGGTCTTGTTGCATTTGAAACTAGAGATAATAAGCTTTCATTTGAGCCCAAACATGCTCTCAAATACCTTAACCGATTTTAGACATGGGTGGGGTCACCCATTGACAGAGAATGTCCCTTATATGTACTCTCAGTATACATATACCACTATCTTATAATAGAATCTATCACCTCATGGGATTATACCAATTACCAGTCGTATAAAATCTCATGACTTGAGAAAGTCGAATTTAGTCGAGGAGTAACTCTTGCTCAACAAAATCCACTATATCTAATAAAACCACACTCCGTGTTAAATATTTTAATCGAGAAATTAACCTTCTTTTTATTTAAAATCTTTAGACGCTAATTTTCATATTTAAAACCCCTACAAATTCGTACACAGTTTAGATTCAGACTTATTATCAAATAGATTTAATGAATAATATTCAAAACGATTATGCATAATTAAGAATGCATTGACACCTTCAATTAAATGGTAAATAGATTCGAGCAACAAGTAAATACGAGTACAAGTTGAGTGAAAACGATTAATTTATTTATTAGCAAGCATTCGAGATTTGTGACAATCTGCAACAAATTAAAAAAACTGCTTATGGTCGACTGATATTTTCTTAATTAACTTTTAATTAATTGTTGTCTTATTATTAAGAAATATAATTATCTTTTTCTTTTGGAAATGTTATTCTGTGAATTAATATACATAGATCCCATATATACGTTTGCTAAAAAAAATTAAAAATACCTACTGATAGTATATAAACACAGATTTAAAATATTCGGATATTTTGATCTACTTAGATACTTTGAAACTGAAGTATTCGATTGTTCAGATTTAGTATCTTAAATCCAGATCTGTCTCAGATACACGAATATACAAAGGATTATTTGTTACTTTCAAAAATAACATACTAAAATTTCAAGAGCGGATCTTAAATGAGAGGCTGAGAGGAAAAGTGGTATAACTTCTACGTTCAGAAAAAAGTGGAATAATTTTACTTAAAGCAAAAGCAAAACGAAATATGTTCAGAGCAAAAGTGAAACGAAATATGTTCAGAGCGAAAACGGAATAAAAAACTATGCTGTTCTTGCTCTGAAAGAATTGTTATACCATTTTTGTTCTTACTTTTATGGCGTTTCATTTTCACTCTAAACCGTATTACTTATGCCATTCTTGCACTGACACTAAATTATTTCACTTTTGCTCTTATATAAATTTTAGCCCGCTTTTCCTCTCAGCCTGTCAAATAGTCTTCTTAAGAGTAGCTGCTCATCGTCATTATTAGATGAGCATCTACTCTTTAGATGAGCAGCAGTTTATCTTTAAACGCGTTTTTCTTAACACTACAATTTTCAAATTTGCTGCAGTTCTAACTCGATTACAAATCATTTGATTTTTTCCAACATATTTTGTATTTGTTTTTCCATACAATGGCTTTCCAGTTTTTTGATTGAATAAAACAAGTAATTTTGCAATGCCAAAAACAATCAGATTTTTAAGTGAAATTATAAACTTTTTTTTCAAAACTTTGCCATTTTATTAAATTTTAATTTTTTTTCATAATCTTAGATCATTATATTGGCAATACCTTCTAGTTTAATGAACTTTTTTGTTTGGATTTCAGGCGTTGTGAATGCCAGAATTACTGCAGCAGTGGGGGGTTTTTTTTGGAGACTTGGGAGGTAACGAATAACTCAAAATTTTAAAACATTCGAAGCAATACTGTTCTTTAAAAAATCCGCAAAATTTCCTTTTTTTAGGCAATCACCCAGATTTACTGAATGACCTATATGCAGTAGGATGATGACTACTACCTCTGCTGTGTGAGTACAACAAGCACCTAACAGACGTTTTGGAAAATTAAAGAAGCTTGCCAATCTGTATTCTTGAAACTTCGATTATTTTGTCTTGGAATGGTTTATGAAATGTCTGGACAAGAGTCGAGCTATCGCAGAGGCAGTGAGATGGTCTACTCTCTTCCAAGTGCCTGCAATAGGTGGGATAAGGAGTCTGACCATATTTTTCTCTAATGCCCAGTGTTCCGAATGGTATACAGTCAGACTGGCTTCGTCAAGATGGCGGTGATAAGGTTAGGTTAGGCTAGAATGGCTACCCTATAATAGGACACACTTTGGCCAGTACGGCCCATTGTGTTACCACATGGGCTGTTTTCACAGTTTCCTACCCTTTATTACCAAGTCTGTTGAATCTCTGATAACAGAAAAACTTAAGGTCAGCTATATTACTGAAGAAGGGCGGTCATAAAGTAAATAGGAACTGCTTCAGATAAAATCTGGCTATTTTCTCTAAAGAGAATTAAAGAAAACGGAAAACGAAGAAGTTCAGCAAAAAAATAATTTTTAAAAAATATATTGAAATTTAGAATAGTTATTTTCCAACCTCAATTTTGTTAAAATATTTAAAATCGGTAAATCAACGATGTGAAAACTAAAGAGAAACCCCGTTTTTCGATCAACCGGTATTTTTTCTGTTTAAGAATGTAGTCTGGTGTTCTGGCCTTATTTTCAAGTTTTTTTTTCGGGAACTTCTTATTATAACAAAATAAAATATTGTACAATAATTTCAATTTTTTTAATATTATTATTGACATCTTTAACTGTACAAAAAAAAATGTTTGGAGTTTATTTTACGATATTTTTTTAGTGTTTTTTACGGCCAAAGTGGACACCTAAAAAAAAAGGTGTGTGGCTGGCCCGGGTGATTGCGGCACTTGAAGTAATCTGAGACAAAAAATTTAAATAGAATATCGTTCTGTAGACTTGTCATTCTGGCAAGTAGCAGATTTAAACATTTTAATTAAAAAATAACAAAATAGCGGGCTTCTAAATTTATTTTTTCAAAAATCGCTCTTTTTTTTGTTGAAAATTGGGATAAAAAATAGGAAATAATGATTAAAAATAAGCAATTCTACTACCTGCGAGAGCCATTGGCGTGTAAAATAACGTATTAAATTTTCAACCCAATCGGCTTTATAGAATTTTTTCAAACCTGAGCCGAGAAAAAAACCTTGTTACGAGAAAAACGGTTTTAAAGTTTCCACAACACACACAGTTTAACCAGCAGGCGCTCTCGACTATGTGTTATAACTTCGTTAATGTTTTGAATATTGGTATGAAATTTTTACAGTATACTTTCAATATATTATACTTTCGAAATACATAATAAAGATAAAATTGAGTTTTAGAAACTCAAACACCAGACTGCATCTTTAAAAAAAGAACAAAACCATCGAAAAAGCGCAGGAATCATTCAAAGTGAATAATGCCAATATTGCCAACAATATCAATGATCTGCGGTTTCCTGAGCAACAACAAACTTCCATGGAATAAAAGCACATTTAGCTTTTGCACACTTGTCTCACTTTCCCAATGTTTGGCGAATACAAGCCAAATCAATCATAGAAGGGGATGTTTAAACTTATAAAGAAGCTATAAATTAAAAAATACTATTATTTTGGGGGTCGAAATTACTTTAATTGATGTGTTTTTAAATAAATATATTCACCATTTTATTATTCTTCATCAACTCCTTTTAGCTAGCTAAAATCTATTTTTTCTATTATGAAACTCTGCATATGTACAAATACTTATTAAACAGTGATTATATTTGAACTAAGTTTTTAACTATATTTTTGTCGAATTTCCGAAACTATGTTTAAAATGGCTTTAGGATGACTTATAAATTACCTTAAATCTCTTCCCTTCTCTGTACTTTCTTTCTTCTACACAAAATTTTTTTTCTCTATCGAGCCAAGTACAATGATGTACTGAACGGAGACCTGTAAAAAGCCTATGACCAGCCCGCCCACTTTAACATCTAGTGTCTTTCTCTGCCTATTTCCTATCTTTAGAAAATTATTTTTGTGCTTAAAACGCTTTTTCCATTAAAAAATTCACTAAACAAAAATGTTCAACGTATAAATTTATTTGTAAGCATTTATTAAAAGTTTCAAAGATGAACGGCAACAGCCACAAGTAAACCTCATCATCTACCACAATATGTAGATATTTGATATTAACATTAATTTTTAATAAATACAAATATGTAAGTAAGTATGTTTACATAATGGCAGAAAAAATACATATATTTCACTAGCGTATTCAAGGCAGAGGGGAGTTTTGGGGATAAAACCCCACCTTTGTGTATGAAATTTCATGCATTTTGAATATTACTCATGATTCAAAACCGATTTTAAAGGGACGAAAAAATTAAACGGCCTCTCCCTCCTCCTCTCCCCTTCGGCAGTCTCTGGTTCAGCTAGTCATGCATTCAATACAAAAACTAGAGAGTATATTCATATTACCAATCGCACTTGACTGCACACTATTACTACGTGAGCTTCATCTTCTTCAGCCACACAACAAACAAGTATCTACGATAGTTTTGAGTACTTCTGCGCAACAGGTTCAAAAACCGATTTCAATAAAACTTGTTAATTCGTCTGTATATTGTGTGTGTGTATGTATTAAAATTGCATGACACCAAACTCTTCTTCTTTGGTGCATTGGAAACCTTGCACTGTTCGCCACATAAAATTTGTTACAAACATTTAATATGTGTTTGCTTGTATGTACGAATGAATGTTCGTTAATACCTGCTTACAAATAATAATGTGATTAAAATAACGTGATGAATGAATGTACGTATTTAGTATGTAATAATAAAGTACAATAATACTATAGTATATATTTAAATAAATTTAAAAATAAATTATTCTGTTTAGGTATGCAAATCTGAAAGGAAAGAAAAAGATTTATTCGCAAGATTTTTATGCTTATTTTACCAATTACATAGAACACCTAATTAGAATTTGTTGATTTTCACGACGCTGAATTGGAGAAATTTTTGAAGAAAAGCACTGCTAAGATCAGTTTCTTCGAAGGGACCTATAGACTGCTACGTCAGATCTTATTTTTTATGGACGATTGAAGGTCACGGTGGGGGTCTGAAGGAAATCGAAAGGCAATTTTTTTATTTGAGGTCCTATAATAAAATTATGCGTTATAAAAAGCTTAACATTTTTTTGGTTTTTAACACCAATCTAGCACCCCTTTCATTGCACTATTCTCTTTGGGAGTTTTGGTACAACTTTCCTTCCGAAAAATTTTGCAAATGAAAAAGTCCTTTACTTACCCAAGCAAAAAGGTTTCAGTCCACCCTAATGTATATGAAAATAAATCTTGGTTTAACAGCTGAGATGTTATCACTAATTTAATGTAATAGAAATATAAATTACTAAAAATTAAATTTAGATAGCGTAGAAACAGTTGTTCTGTAAACCACGCTCACCCCTATTTTTTTTTTTTTTTTTTTTTTTGTTTTCTTTTGAGTACGCCTTTGATTACGATTACCGCAATATTTTTTGTTAGAAAACTTCTTGATTTAAGACTAATGGTATACGGAATCGGAACCGGTAACTTATGGCAGTGCAATCCATTTATTGCATAACAGAATTTTTCATTTTCTAGTTTTTTATCAGAAATATTTTTCAGAAAGACTGCATAAATATATCTAAAAAAAATTTGTACCAAAGACTTTTGAAAAAAAAAGTTAAAAAAAAGTTAAAAAAAAAGTTACCTACCACATCGTGACCTTGAACCGCCCTTAAAAAATTGTGATATAACAGTATGTATCTGATCTGATGAACTGATCTGGGCAGTGTACTCTTTCAAAAAATCATCAATTCATCGTCGTGGAAAAAATTGTGTTGTGATGTATTCTAAGTGAATATGCATTTATATATATAATTATTATTTTTTTTTTCTATCTCAAAAACTGCAAAATATACTTGAAGTGATTTTACAACTAGTAAAGTGAGTTTGAAGTGATATTAAATATCACTTAAAAGCATATACAGTTAACTCTCACTTAAATTAGCCCTAAATCAAAATCGCTTAAAAATTCGTTGGTACATTTTCGTCACGAGCATGAACATTATGTGAATTTGATTTTCTTCCGATAAGTTTGTAATCACTTAATGTTGAATTCTTATCTCTTAAGTTTTTTCCACTCAGTTTGCGTACGATTTTAACAATTTTACTAATTATAATTATTCAACGTCAAAACATCAATTAAATTATGAAGCGCATAAATTCTCACGCATTAATTAAAAGTATTCACAATGTGCTCACGTCAATCGCAAAATTGCATTAATGAAATATCACGCTAATCGACGTTTACCTGTACACAATTTTGAATTCATCATATGTGAATTTAGGTTTTTTTTTTTTTAAATTTTATGTTCTTATAACTAAATAGAATGTTATTAAAAAAAATCTGATAAAAATGTGATTATTCTCTATTAAAAGTAACTACAACGATGGTTAATAACACCAGTCAACAGTGTATAATTTCTACCTAACTACATTGTGGTCGCTAATTACGTTATCTCTCCGCTTCTTTTTCAGATGGCAAAAGGTTTTCATTATTAATATTTGTAATGCAATGACAAAGAAGCAATATTTACAATCATTTTCGTCTCTTATTGGATTTCAAAAAAATCAATTTTTAACAAAATTCTGGCTAGTTGCCGAGATATGAACCCGGACACCGCTGCGTAGCAGTCCAACACACTAACCACTAGGGAACGGCGACCAACTCTTATTAATAACCAAAAAAACCCAAAAACTTAATTCATCACCAAAAATTATTCTTTTGTCATGCCAGCCGACTGTATAAAAGATTAAATAGCAGTAACGGCATGACTGGGTATATATATTACAGTTTTTCGACATACATGGGACCTTTGCAACCCTCATCATGATATCGTTTTTTTGAGAAAAGGAAGTAAATACAATATGTTTGATACAATTTTTATAGGAGCCAAAATGTAACCACTTTTGGCCAAAACATTCCGGTGCACAAAATTTCAACAAAAACGGTCGACCGTCGACCCATAGGTGATGGTTCATTACAAGGAAAAATTATGCTTTTCGTTGCTTTTTGCTATCGAGCTCACTTCGAAATATTTTTCAAATAAAAAATGTTTAAAGAAAAAGAGAATAAAAGAGAGTTTCTTAGACTATAAAACTTTAGCATACAAAAAATCAAATTTTACTTTCAAATATGCTTAGTTTCAGCCCTAAGCTCTCTGGAGGATATTAAACAAATACAAAGTATTTGACTCCAACTGCGTTTAACTTTAATGGAATTTTTTCCAATTTTTTAAATTTAAAGAAACATAAATATAAGTATACAGTCAACGTTCTATAATGTGAACATCCACTAATTTGAACATCCACTAACGTGAACAAATTTATTCTCCATTGACTATTCTAAAATGTGAACAAAAGTCTGAAAGCTCTAAAACGTGAACGAAATTTTTTAGAAATTGTGTATCAAATTTCGTGACTTTAATAATTTCGGGAATTCTTTAAATATGTTTACTACAAGAACTTAAAAGAAAAGGTATTATTTAAGGTGAAGATAATTTTGTGGTAAGATCATAAAGTTTCCATTATTTTTTCAACAATCGCAAACGTGAACACACTTGGTTTTTATTAGTTAACAGTTTCGAGCGTTGACTGTATATTTATGTACATATATAGCTAGGAATTCCCTTAATTAATTTTAAATATTAAAACAAATTATACGAGTATTAAAATATAAAAAACTTCAACTAAAAAAATTAAAACAAGGTTATTATCACCACACTACCCAAAATCCTTTTCATGGGACAAAATTTTTTAATAGGAAAATTTTAACGAAATGTTTCTGAATTTCTCCAAATTTTGACGTGACCCAAACAAAATTGTAACAGATTAGTGTTCTTTATCAGAAATTTTATGTCGCACAGTGTTATCTAATGAAAAATTCAAATTTATTCTACATTCTCACCTTAAAAGCCATGCATTATAAACAAATACAAGAAATTACATTTTCTTAGATAATATAATTTTAATCACCTGTTGTCGCTGACGTAGTTTGTCTTTTCTATATTAAATTCAATAATGTAATTATTTCTACATTTTCCATAATGCAAATAATTTAATAATTTTTTAAAAACATCTGCACTATGTAGAAATCTGAGAATGATTAAGTTCTTGGACCGAAAATATTAAAAATTGAAATATAAAAAGAAGAGAAGGATAGAAAATTGAAGAAATTCACCATCACTGGCTTAAGTCTGAATATCTCATTTCGAGTAAACACGGTTTAAAGTTAATGGCTGCATTCACGATACTCATCAATTCCTAAACAGTTGTAAAATTATATTGTGAATGGCACCATTTTTAGTAAGCAAGTGCCATTTTTGGTAGCGAAAAATTTGTATGATACTTTTCATCGGTTGATTTTTGTACAGCGGCTTTTGTTTATCTATTTTTTGTATATATATTATTTTTCTTTATTATGGCTGTCATATTTGACAAAACATATTCATATTAACGGCATCGTCAAACATCCTTTGCAAAAACATTAAATTATTTATATATATTATTTACATTTTTGGTTTTGTTAAATTGATGAGCTGCAACTGCTTAGCAATTGATGAGTGTCGTAAATGCAGCCAATGTGATTAGTTGCCGATCTATGCAAGCGAGTTTTTTTCTTTTTTTATAACTTTTGTTTTAAAAAACATAGAATTTCGGGGATTTCTCGTGCATGTGCATTGGAATAAGAAGAACACGATAGCATTTATAACTCAATTCTGTCTTAAGTCGACTTAAGCGTTTATTGCTTTTGACCAAAGATTTAATCACAGGTTTATCGAAGTAGCAGTCTATCAAAAGTGCGAAAACTGTGTGGTTATTTGAAAAAAATTTATATATTTGAGTCTAAACCATTTATTTGTCTTTTCTTGATCCTGAATCCTTCTTACTTCAAACAGTTCGCGAATACTGTTGCTGAGCAATGGGGGATCCAAGAAAGGTGTTATTTCTAATATAGTAAGTTTCAGTAAACATGCTATTACCGGTTTAAACTAGTGCGTAATAGTCAAAAATTTTTTTGCATTTATTAATTTCAAAAGTCAGAAAAAAAATTATAAAAACAAACAATAATGAAAAAAAAAAAACAATTGCAAGCAAAACAATAAAGTGTTGTTACAAAAGAAAAAAGTAAGTAAGTTCATATGAATAAATAATTTTTATTATTGTTGTTGATGTTGTGCCAATATAACAAAAGAGCTTTGAACTTATATAGATTATTAGGTACTTATGTAGGTTTGTACGATTTCTTTTGCATTCAATGACTAAGCAGTCTACGAGTATTCGCTATGCTGAGTAATTCAAAATATAAGTATTAGTACTTGCGAATTGAGTCTTTCAATTGGAAACTAGCCAATTTCCCATAATAATCACAGTTTAGAACCTATTCTGCTGATAATACTAAATTATATTACCTGCTTTATGAATCTGTTTCTTGTAGAATATATTACATGGACAATGGTAATACCCACCATAATTTTAAATTTTTTTTTTATAGATTACGTTGACTTTAGTACTACTTCCTAAGTCAATTTAGCGATATTTACTTATTTGTATGGACTACTGACACAATGACCCGAAAAATTTTAGAAATATTTTTACTAGTACTGTGATAGTATATGACCACAACGTTCAGCATTAATAATCTTGTGTTCGTATTTGACCAAATTTAGCTCACCGTATTTATAACTTAATTGATATTTTCTTATGATAACCTTTAACTTTATAACAATATATCAACACTCTTTATGTGAATAAATTAATATAGCTTTCACTTATTTATTTATTTATTTATTACTTTTTTTATTTTCCTGTCATTCAATAGATTTGACCGCTAATTTATTTATATATTTTGCACTTTTTTTTTTTTGCTAATTCTTCTTCTTGGTTTTTTCTCCGAATTTGAATTTTTTAAAAAATATTTGTTTAACCAATAATAAAATTTTGAGAATTCATTTGCTGTGCTAATGTGTTAAGAGTGGAGTAAAAGTGTCTGGAGTATAATATTTGACAAGATATTGTTGACATACCTACAATGAATGCTAGTTGCAAAATTTTCTTTGTTGGTTCATAATTTGGCTTATGAATAAAATAATTTATTCGTTTTAATATTCATGTTAATATATTCATTTTCATAAAATAAGTTTTTATGATTGTTAAGTTATGGCTTGTATTGCTATATAATGTTATTTACAATCGTTTCTGAGCATGTGATTTTGAATTGATATGTACACCAAGATTGAGTTTTTTACTTCAATCCAATCATCCGTTAATTGAAGTTGCCGATTGGCCATAAATTTTAAATTGGCATTTAATATTTATTCGCGGTTGGATTGTTTAAAACAGCATGAGTTGCGAAAACTCATGGTCACGATGAAAGAAGCTCACGTTTTATATCTCGTGATTGATATTTTGATGAAAATAATGAAAGGTAATCCGTTTAAGAACTCAGACAGTGGAAAAGTTTTTACGGATTATGGGCAGTGTGAAATGGAACACTCTAAAGAGAATAGTGCGTAATTAAAGTTTGAACATAACTCTCACTACTGTAGGTCCAACTTCCCGAGAGAACACGAATAAAGTGTAAATATTCCAGAGAAAATACTCAGTTATTGATTCGTTATTATAAATTTGGAAAATTTGAAGGATCTCCAGTCTGGTCAAGTATATCTTTCTCAAAACACAAGAAATGGGTCGGAAGTCAATACAATACATTACACAGCTCGTAATAATACTAATAAATTTTTGCTGAAAAGGGTTATAGTCCAATATGTCGTCGCTTTTTTTCTAACTGCATTTCAAGGTCAAAAGAGCAACGTCCTCTCAATCGATGGGTACATATATGAACTTAAATAGCTGGAGATTTGTTGTAAGTAACCAAAATACTCGTTATGATTACATAAACATTTTTTGTTACTATTTTAACCTCCCACTTTTAGTAAATTTCATAGTGCGAGTTTTTTATATGAGATTTTCAAAAATCAGCTTAACATCGGAGTAATTAGAGTAGGTGGGCTGTTGATGTAGAAATAAAAACTATTTGCATTTTCATCAGGAACAACATTCCCTCATATATGAAACTTCTTCTACAGGAAACATTTTTTGGGGGGAGGGAAATAAAAAAAAAAAAAATTCTACATATGAACCAAAACGCGGCTGAAGCGTTTTTTTCCCCGTTCGTGTATCGTTTTTTTTTTTTTTTTTTCTTAATCATAAACTTTATTTTGATGACTAATAATTTCAAAGGTACGGCCATGTGAAAACTTACTGGTACGTTACGCATTTTGGGGAAACCCTGTTCTTGTCGCAAAGCATTTCACAATTTCTATGATCTATTTCCAAGGTAAAGGATCGTTGAAAATATAGAAATAGAATACATTTATTCAGTTTTCGGTTTTAGATTGGTTTATAATGGGTCGAGAATTAGTAAAATTTTAAGAATACAGGTAAAAATCGAATAAAGAGCAGGACCCAGAACACTGCCCTGTGGAACTCCTGCTTTCGCTTGATAATTGACATAGAATGATAAGACTTTAAGACCAAATAAAATGGAGATGGAAATAAATTTTTTAATTTATATAACAGCCCTTGATGCCAAACTTTTTCGAACGCTTCTTGAATGTTCAAAAATATGGCAGAGCAATATTTTTTGCATTCCAGAAAGTCAGTAACATTATTGATGATATTGCTCAGGAGTACCGTGCTTATGACCATTGGTGATTCGGAACTATATTCTTATTTTCTTGTATTATTAGTAATCTACTACTTCGAATATTTTCGAAAATATTGCTAGCAAACTTATAGGTCTATATGAGGGCACTGAGTTTTCAGGTTTATTTGGTTTAGGTATCATTATTATTTCAGCACATTTCCATAGAGAAGGAAAGTGGTTTAATGAGCAAGATTATTCATTATTCTTATAATTGAAAGTAAATAGTAATAACTAAAAACAACAATAACTAATTATGTTCACCTTTTTGCCTGTTTAAGTTACTAAATTTTTAAGTGTTTGAAATCTTTTGGGGGGGGAAGGAAATTTTCCCCTGCCCCCTCCCCCTCCCCCCAACCCCCCCTTGTATCCGCCCCTGTGTAGGACCAAAAACTTGATGCGTTCAATTGAAATCGGATTGTTCATTAGATATTTTGTTTGAATGATCAAAACGCGAACTATTTAATTACATTCAAGTTTTGTTAACATTTTGTTTGTAATATAGAATTTTACATGTAGGCAGCCTCAAAATTCAAAATTTTGCTTTCCTCGTTTTAGCTGAGGTGAAAGCATTTTAATGGTTACATGGAAATTCGGTTTTCTCGCTTATTCGAATTCCAAATATAAAATTGCCTTTGCGGATACTCTAGTTTAGATTGAACACAAACGATGATAGTTTTTGATTCTTGAAAGTATGCTGAATCTGCTCGGGCCCCACATCCGACGGAGCCTTGCATGGTCCCTTTCAAACATGTTGAAAAAAAATTTTAATCATTCGCCATTGTATCCAACCATACAGGGTAATTTTTTTATTTAATATCATTTTGACCTTCACAATAGAAATAATGGAAAAGTTTCTCCTTTACTTATTAAATTTCCTAATTGAATAGGCGGAACTATTTAAGTTTATATATTTATTTCAATTATTTTCTATTTTCAAGTTTGTGAATTAAGTATTCCTGCTTATCATTATTATGAGCACAATATTTTCCATTCATAGGGGGCTTCCCAAAACGTGAAACCACAAAATTAATTTAAAAAAAAAAGTTATTAATCAGATTCTTAAATTCAAACAATATATGTGTAAGTACATACGAGTTGCAAAATACCTAGCATTGCCCGCCAAATTGGTAGACATAAAGTCATGATGATTTTGAAGCTAAATTATTTTCTATAATTTCTCGCATAATTTTTCAGCGATTTTCTGATATCTTTGTATTTGAAGAGAAGAGGGTTGCGATGGCTCTGCTCGCAGAGTATTCTTTGACAAATTAACTACCGGAACCAAAACACTATGATCCTAACCGATCGCCAAGAGGCTATCAATGCTCTTAAATCTTACCAGATTACCTCAAAACTGGTGATGGAGTGTCTTGATAAAATAAATACGCTTGAGTTATATAATCGGGTTTGGATCCTTTGGGTTCCGGGTCATATTGCATATTGGGATTAAAGGAACTAGTCGGTAAGGCCCCAGTAACTATTTTTTGCTCAAGAAATCTCTTTATGAAAAAACAAATATCAAAAGAGAACCAAACTACTCGTTGGTGTTTGTTTTGTTATTTGTGTATGTAGATAATTCGTTAGATAATTCTGAAAGATGCCGTTACTCATGTCATGTCATCTCATGTTCTCTCTCACTCTCTCATTTGTTATTTACTCTCGCTTAAGCAATGATTTTTACAACGATGAATGCAATGCTTTGTTCAATGAGTGAATTTTAAAGAACTTCCGACGCTAATATTTTGGATAAACCGATTTTAAATTTGATAATTTTTGGCTAACCTACTCGTCAAGCCCTTTAAATTGACATATAATAATAACGATAGTGTAGCACTTCTGGATTTTCTGGAATAAAAATGTAGTTACGCTAATATATGTATAGATGAATCTGCGGATACACTAGCAAAGAAAGGAGCATCAATTCTTTTCGTAGGTCCGGACCTACGGAACTGCGGAATAGGTAAAGGAACTCTCTCTATACTAATTAGGAAAGAAGAAGAAAGCCAAAGGAAATTATACTGGAAGCACAGACCAGGACTAGTGCATTCGAAAGCACTATTAGGATCCTATAACCTAAAATGCTTCAAGGAATGTATGAATTTGTCAAAGAATAGTCTTAGAATCATTATAGGAATTCTAACAGGTCATTGTAGGTAGAACTTTCACCTAGCAAAACTGGAAATTGCATCTAATGAATCTTGTAGGTTTTGGAGAGAAGAGAGGGAATCTGCGAAGCACATCTTAGAACAGTACCCTGCACTTATCCATATTCCTAAAAGAAATTTGGGTTACCACCAAGTACCAACTCTCAACTCCATTGAAGTAGAATCCATACTAAAATTTGTATTGGAGGCTGGACTTATGGAAATACTATAAGTCCATGAAAGGGCACAATAAATCTTAAAGGTCGCAGTGTGCTACCCCAACAATAATAATAGGTGCTAGTTTTAAGTATTTTAGTTTCCAGAACTCTCATAGTTCTGGAAATAAGTCCACACACTTTCATTCAAGTGAACATTTCTTTTTCTTCTAGGTCCAATGATTTCGGCTAGGCATTGAGCAATGAGTTAAACTATTACTGCAATGATACAGTGATCATATCAGTCAGTGAGTGAGTCAGCCAGTCCGGCAAACGCTTTTTTTTAATAATACATTTATATTTTCTCATGTAGTCATTCAAGTAGTTAAAGTTTCCACTATACTCTATAATTTGAAAATATTAAAGCACTTCAAATGTGCCCTTGAGTCATTGACAAACATTGACATTTTGCCAATAACAATTAATCGAAGTTCAAGTAAACAGTGCCAAAGTTTTCAATATCATTGGCCCGCAGGAACAACAAAAGAAAAAGGAAATGAAGGAAAGAAAATGCAATGAAAACAAAACAAACAAAAAAATCTCATTTTGCAACAATTGCAAGAACAACTCTGAAAGACACTAAAATCGTCGCGACAGTAGAGAATGAAATGCGCTCGTTTAAAAATGGCGCACAATATGGCGATGCTTTTCCATTACAGCTGCACAGTCAGTGCGTGACGTTTGTCTATGGATGTGTGTGTTTTGCTTAGACACAAACTCCAACAGTCTAATGCAATAGCATTCTAATGCCGCTTAAAGTTTGCCATCATTTGGAATAAGCTTTCAAAGAGAAAACATTTTTTTTTTTTTTGCTTTTGCTTTTCCTTAACAAAAATGTGTTCCTTTATTTTATTTTCTTCTTTGTTTTTGCATATTTATAAACAGAAAAAAAAAATTTGGTAGTTTTTTTCGTAAATTTTTATCTGCACTTTACGAAATTAAACCTTGCAGCAATTTTTTAGATTTTATTATTTAAGTGTTTGAGCGAAGGAAAGTTTGAGAATGAGTTATTTTTCACGTTTTTTATATAAGCGTTGTATAAAATTAAATGCATTAAATAATATGGCAGAAAAAACTTAATAGTATTTTAAGTTATTTTCACTGAATTCTAGGAATATGTTTTGGAACTGCATACTTTGTATAAGAATTTACAAGTCTCACTTTCTCAGAAAGGATACCATGAATGAGTAGGTAATAAGAAGAAATATTTGCACAACGCAATACTGAAGTATCGATCTCGGGAGTTTTAATTATCATAAAGTATTATTTTTCTTGTTAAATCTAAAGTTCATTGCACATAGAAAACAGCATGGTTCAGCCTCTTTTGAAATAGCAACACCAGATTAAATCTGGCGTCCCATCAGTCATATTCATATCAAATAATCTCCCAAAAAAAAAAACCAAACGAAAACAAATTTGCTATGGAAATGCAATGCAATTCACGCATAACTAAATGTGCCACACACGCGTCTCCCAAAACAAAATTGTCTCACCCCAAACGAATTTTAAAAATAAATATCTACACTAGTTTTTTTAAACAAACAATTTTGGTTTTATTTCATTCAAAAATGAAATGAATTTATTGCGTCATATGCATAGAAAATGCCAGCAACATGTGTCAATGTACTTGCTTGCAGCATTCGTCGTAAATGAAAATTCAGACTGTTACTGTATACGCTTCAATTTTTTGTTCTACCATAAGTTTTAAAAAACATTTTTCAAATTGTGACAACTCAAAAAGCAAATGTCGTCGACAATTGAGAGAGATGCATCGTTGTTAATGTTGTTGTTATTGTTGGCTTATGGCCAATTGGTGCAAATGTAAGCAACAAATTTAGCATTTGAAACCAAGCAGTAAAATAACAACAAAAAATAATTTCATTGCTTGAGTGCGATGCATTTCTATGATGATTTCAAAAACATCATAAACAGCAGCAACAACAACCACAACAACAGAAGAAAAGCAAGTGAAGGGGAAATGTATGCAGCAACAAGTATTTGCAAAGTTTAAAGTTGCCATCATTATCATTGCAATTCAAATGCACTTTAAAATGCTTAACTTGCTACAGTTGCAAGTTCAAATTGCTCTTTTTTCATGTTCTGTTTCTGTTTGAGTTTCATTTTCATCTTCATTAGTTAGCGACAACAACAATTAAAATTTAGTGCATGCTGCATGCAACAATTGTCGCCTCATTGCCTTCTCAACATACTCATTATTATATTATGTTGCATACACTACATATTGCCGTTGGCTTTTTGCTGTTGTTGTAGTTGTTATTTTATTGCTATGACATTTTTTCTTATGACTTTGTCATAATTTTCACAATTAGTAGCAATGACAGTTTTATGAGTTTATTTGATTTAAGTTAAATTTGTTACAAGAGAAAAGCGCAAAAGAGATTTACTTTTATCCCTTCATAAATTAATTGAACAAATTTTTATATTCATCAATATCTAATAAAATTTTGGATTTTTGATTAAATTTTTATTGCTAAAATAAATGGAATTGTGTGTATTCTATTAACCAAAAATATTCATTGGAACTTTAAAATTCTAAGGGCAATTGCTACCATTTAAATCGGGCAATTCAAATTGCTAAAACTCCCAAGCATATGAGTTCATAAAGATTATTCATTAAAGATTCCAAAACAAAAGAACGAAACTGAATAAACTATATGTACGTTATAGCGGAATAAAGGTAATATCGTTCCGATATAAAAACAAAGAAGAAGAACTGTCAATCCGTTCTTTAGCAAGTACCACAAAGGAAATATTGTTTTTAAGCATTTTACTCAAAAACTTTGTAACTGGCATCTTCCACAAAATATTAATAGAAAAAGACCCTTAGAATTATGTAAAACCTCTGGCACAGTAATAAAAAATAAAAAAGAGTATCGTTCAGCGAGACGCTACGAAATATTGACTGAGCGAGAAACGAAGCAACTGCGAAGTAAAGTGGTTGTGAAATTTCACGAAAAGTGTGTGTGTTTTATTTTATTTCTTTTTTGGAACTGTTTTATAAAAAGAAATAAAAATATAATTATATATATATATATATATATATATATAGGTTTAAAACAAACAAACAAGCAAAAGAAAAGAATAAAATAAAATGACGCAGCAATGAAAAATTATGAATGCATGAATCGATACTCGATATTTTTTCTCTCTCCTCTCTTTCTCAACTAAAGTAAGCACGAAGCAGCGAATGAATGAGCGGAAGTGCCTATCAAACGCATTTTTCTTGCGCTTGTTTAGCGCTAAAAGTAATGCACTAAACAAGTGCTTGTCTCCTAGGACATGCAATGTTAAAATTTATATGGAACACATGTGCTTGTAGTACACCTAGTGCTTGTAATCAAGTACTTGTTTAGCGCTATTCTAGTGCTTCCATTTACCGCTGGGAGTATACAACTGACAACTACTATAAAATATATGAAATCGTACGTGGTGTGGCCCATACACAACGTATACGTTGAAGTAACGCAAGAAGTTGGGCAACCCTCAACTTTGCCGTACGATGAGAGAGAGTTGAGAGTGTTGGAGCGTATGCTTTGTGTCGCCTCTCTCCTTCGTTTAGTTCGAACCACAGTATACAGTATGCCAGATAGCAGAAAGTAATCTGAAATATTCTCAGGTCTTCTGAGATTTGACAATATTCGCTCAATAAATTTTGACAAATAATTTTGTTTATGAGTGAAAACTCTCTTAACCCATTTTCGACAGCTGAACACAAATAAATATATGAAATAAAAGTATCAAAAAACAATAAACCTTTCGTTTGTTTTTTTTTTTTCTGAAATAAAAACTCTCAAAATATTTTGTAGAGTGTGGTTCTATAAAATATTTAAATAAGCAAAATACAACACTTTTACAATTTTTATAATCTTAATAGTTTTACCGATTTCAAAAGAATTTTGTTTAAGTTCCGGAGAGGTAGATTTCTTACTTGAATGGCACACATAACAAAAAACTTTAAGTTTTGGGTTAAATCCTTGGTTCATATTATGCACATGGTTGTTACAAACGCCCTCGAAGATCTCGTTTATCAATGTCTAAAAAATTTTCTGGCTTTTCAAATTTTTCTATTTTATTTATATATTGTGCTGGTACCAATGAGTTAATATTTTTTTATATTTACTTCTGAAATATTAAATGTTTTGGGAGAAGTCAGAGAATAATTTTCAAAAATGTCAGACGTCAGTGAACAGAAAAGAGGGCGTCACTTCTATTTATTTCACTTTACTTATTTCACTATGGTTCGAACGATCGTGTCAGTTGTATACTTCGCTCTCACGTACACAACGGACTATATGTGCCCGAGCCTTAAGCGTTCAATGTGTGATTCCCATTATAAACAGCGTTGCCAGAACGACGATTTTAACGTCATTTTGATTTTATAGATCAACGACAACTACATAAAAACTAGTTTGTTTTAAAATCTCTTCTGCGATTTTTATACATATAGTATATCACAAAAATGTCTTTTAACACACCAAAAAAAACTTTAGCCCCAAAAATCTTCTCAATAATAACTCTAAATAAAAATCTTCTCAATTAAAAACACATTTCAATACACATTGCATCTACTATAAGATAATGTAATCATTACCTATTAAGCTTTTCTCGTCAGGAACTGGTACATCTTTTGAAGGAATAAAGACTGGATATATCAGTGTTGAACTTGATTTCCAGTGATACAATTTTGATAATGCTTTCCATGCACAAATATTTTAAGACCCGAATATTTAACTCATGATGTTATTAACATTGATTTCAGAGACAAAGCAAAATTTTTGGAAAGAAAATATATTTACGTTGGTATTTATGCTAAAGAAAAATTAATAAGGGCCTTCATTAAAACGAACAAAGCCTTGCAAACTTGTCAAAATTTATATGAAATTTTACAGTGTGTTTCAAAAGAAGTTAATTCATTACAAAGTTTGATGTCACCAATTAGATGTTGAATTCAGGGAGCAACGTCATCCAGATTTTGGATTTTTTCTCTGATGATGATTTTTTTCTGAAAATTACGATTTTTTCTTACAATTTTGACTATTTTTGAAGTGAAGTTTCTGGCAACACAGATTATAAGTAATGCCCCTCTCTCTCTCTGCTTGTTAATATTCCGTTAATCTTTAGAGTACCGGGGTGGCCACTATAGTGGCAAACAATATACAGTTTATAAAAAAATTATGAAACTTGATACACAAGGGTTTTTGGGGTCGCTGAGTCCGAATCTGTTAGCAGAATTTCAAAATTCAAGATGGTGAATCCAATATGGCGAAAAAATGTTAGCGAAATTATTCTAATTCGTGTGAATCTTGTTACTCGAGGATTTTTGGGGTCACTCAATCCGAATCTGTTATCAGAACCACAAAATTCAAAAACTGAATTTTGAAAATTGGAGTAGTGGCGAGTCTGAACCATAAGAAACAGATTCAGCCAATTTCGAAATAATAGATTTTGATTATGAAGAACTTGGTAGTTATTCTTCTACAGACATATTTGTTGATAGCAGTTTTCACCCATCTATCGAAAAGTTTATTGGCATATCCAAGATTAATGAAAACATTCTTCTGAGGTTAATGAACCGGTTGATTCCTTTGAATGGTTTTTTGACATTCCGTTGCTGCAATTGATAGTAAGCGAAACAAATCTTTATCAATCTCAAAATCCAGAACCAGACCGTTTCAGACGAATTAGAATATTTTTTTAAAAATTCGTCCGCCATATTGGATACGTCATTTTAAATTTTGAAATACAATTTACAGATTCGGCTTCAGCGATTCTTATCTTATTTTGAAATTCCGACGTCATTTTTTGATTCAGCGGGCTACATCAAATTCTATTGTGAACTGCCAATAATGAAAGAATAAGCATTGACTGGGATCTATATAACTAAAAAAAAACAAACCTTTCTAATATATATAAGCAATACTAAAAAGAAAATTAAATTCAAGAAATCGAAAATGTGATCAGGAAAAAAAAAAACCTTTGTATTATATTAGAAAAGATCTTCTCAATTCCAGTTATATGCATTCGAAACCCTCAAAGATATTCATTTGTGAATATATTTCGTATGAATTGAAACTTCTCCTTAAAAAAAATTTACAATCTCAGAGGAGATAATGAAAAACTTATCATACCAATTGATACCCTCAGTGGCTTGTGATTGCCCGTCGAAGGTTGCTGCTCCCTTGGCTGTGATACAAGTTCATGACCTCATGCATAACAGTCCAGCATACCAACCACAACTTTTTTTAATTAACTGTCATTATTCATGATTTTATTGTTCTTACATTCAATGTCACTAACAATAGCAAAGTGTGTAAAATATTTACACGCACATATAAAATCAGTTACTGCAATTGCAAGTTCATTGTTTTTATAGTTGGTTTAATGTTGACTTCAATTGTAAAGTGGTTGTTAAATTATTTTTTACGAACATAAATACAAATGCAATAAATGCGTTTTTTATAAAAAAAAAAAAAAAACGAACCACAAGATATCGAAATCTAACTGAGAAATAGTGAAAATTGTTCAGATTGTTTTTAAATAGTTGCAATAAAATTTATTTTAAACCAAAGTCAATAATTTTTACTTGAATTTTGCTTTCTTTTTATAATTAAAAATTGCTAATAAAAATAATAATAATATGTCACAACAGTCTGTTGAAGACCTAGGCCGAGATTTTTGAATGCATTTATATTGTGCATGCTATATTTTGTATAGTTACGAATGAATTACTTGATATTGGTATTTTTGAATTAAAGTAAAGTACTGAATAAAAGAGCAGTAAATCACTTGGCTAAAGATACTTAAACACACTCAACATTCACATACACACAAAATTGAAGAGAAGCGTACTTACGATTGTATAAATTAAAGTGTAAATTCATTGATATATTGATTGATTGATGCATTGCACTTTACCCACATAACACACACATACCATATATACACATACATATATATATATTTTTGTATCAATACAACTGCAATTGCAATGGGCATTGACTATTTTCAAATGAATAGCCACATGCGACGATTATCCACTTTCGAAGAGTGCAAATGCGGTTTGATTGTATGCGTGATTTGTAGCTTACACATAAACGGACATATCCACACACACACATATGCAGATATAACCCAACAAAATAGTAAAGCAGTTATTAGGTTATTTGACAAAAAATGGAAATGCTTACCGATTGACATCAAATTAAAATTTTACGATTTGTCAAATATATGTATGTGATCGGGTCCAAAATAATAGTGTCAAACAGTTCATTAGCGTTTCATTTGACTGTTTGGCATTTTTTTAAATAAGAAAATCTCAAGTAAATGTGCTTGATATTTTTGGTACAATTCTACCAAAACTGGTACATTTTTTTCTATTTTTCTGCATTTGGTACATTGGTATATGTTTTTAAAATTTGGTACATTCTGTAGGCAAAGTTAGCTTTTATAATAATTAAGAATTGTAAACTTATGTTCAAAATATTTTTTGTTGAAAAAGATAAAATTTAAATATATATAAGGCTTCAAAAGAATAATGTGTCTGAAGTTATGAGTCTCATTATATCTAGTCGGCCAAAAAAAAACTATTTTTAAAATACAAAACATATTTCAAGTGTGTTACTTTTTATTAAGGATGTAGCCTGGTGTTCCGGCGTAATTTTAAGGTTTTTTAGGGAATTTTGTATTATAACAAAATAAAATGCGATCATTTCATTTTTCTTATATGTTATTATTGACATCTTAAGCTGTGCAAAAAATTTTTTTTGGAGTTTATTTTACGATATTTTTGCAGTGTTTTTTACGTCCTAAGTGGGCACCTAAAAAAAAGGTGTGGGGCTGGCCCCGGTGATTACAGTACTTGAAGTCTTCTTAAACAAAAAATTTAAATAGATTATAATTATTGTTCTGTAGGTTTGTCATTCTAGCAGGTAGTAGATTTAAACATTTGGATTGAAAAATAACAAAATGGCGGACTTCCAAATTTTTTTTCTTTAATTGCGTTGTTTTTTGTTGAAAATCGTTGTAAAAATAGGAAATAATGATTAAAAATGAACAATTTTACTACCCGCGAGAGCCATTGGCGTGTAAAATAACATATTAAAAGTTCAGCCCAATCAGTGCTATAAAATTCTCTCATACCCCTGAGCCGGTTAAAAAAAACGTTGTTTCGAGAAAAATACTTTTTAAGTTTTAAAGTTTTCACAACAGGCGCTCTCGACTATGATCTATAACTTCGTTAATATTTTGAGTTTTGGTCTAAAATTTTTACAGTATACTTTTAATATATTGTACTTTCGAAATACATTTAAAAAAATCATTGTTAATAAATAATGTTATTTATTATATTGGTTCATTTTCCCCCCATTTGGTACATTTTTTTGAAATATTGGTACAAAATAAAATGAGTAAGTGAAAACCGTGCTATCAGTTGCTTGCATTCTTTTAATTTGGCTAAAAAAAAAAGGTTCTGGACTAAACACCCAGCGGCGAAAGAGTCAGGTAATTTTTCTATTTATTGCAGCTCGTCGGACAAAGCGACTTCCACCACTCCACGTGTTTTACAATAAATTTAACGGATGATTCTATTGCTGTTTTGTTTTTCAGCGTAACAATTTCTACAGTTCCCTTGTGATTCGTGACATGTTGCAAAATCAAACATTCAGTTAGCATTGCAATTTCATCTTGGAAAGACTTACATCTAAACAACGTCAAATCGGACGACTCAACTCACTGATGCGAAACGTGAAAGCTGCCAATGCATTGTTTGGTCCGGTTTATGGGCTGGCGGCACCATCGGCCCATATTTCTTTAAAGATGGCAATGGGTAAAACACTACTCCTGATGGGGCCCTCTTTCGATCGGTGATTTCGAGCTTTATTTGCTCAAAATACACGAGCTGAATCCGTTCGACATATGATTTCAAAAGAATGACGCTATATGTCACACAGCATGTGAAGCAAAGGACCTATTGATAGATAAGTTCCGTGAGTTTTTGTGTTTTTCGGCTGGTTGCAAAAATATTTGATAGTAATATTTTTTATTTATTGAGTGAGAAAAAAGTTGTTCAACTATGTTAATCCAGTGTTATTTAATTAAAATTATGTTTTTATGAAAGTGGTTGCTCCTGGGGCACATTCACTAGAATGCGGATGGGGCGGTTTCGACGGCATATGATATGAATTTTAGACAGTATAATGTTAAATTAAGTCATGTCTAAATAAATTCCTCTGGATCAGTACTGGCCACTTTTATTTACATGTATATACAAATGCTTATTTTTTTTTAATAAATAACTTATATTTTTTAACAAAATATTTTAAAAATGAATCATTTATATTTTTGTTACTTTATGTTATAAATAAATTTTCATAAATTAAAAATAAGTAGAACTTATTCTGACTGATAAAATGTAAAAACCTCGAAAAACCACCCCCTTGACGAATGTACCCCATGTCTGGGACACTTTCCATTTTGGACTACTTGGAAAATCATCAAAAAAAATAATAGAAATCATTAAGATAATCAATTCATAAAAATAACAAATAAAAGCTAATAAAAGTAAATTTCTAATTAATAAATAATTTTTCAAAAAAAACTATTAGTTTAGTCTAGACAACACTTTAAAAAAATGTGGCGAATGCTCCCCCTTCTACCCTACTCGTGTTATTAGCGAGATACCACCGCTATCTCCAAAAAGTGTTTCAAAATTGGACTTCCCACATGAATCACTTACAATAGAGTCATATCAACATTTACATGAAATAATCTTTAAAAAGTAAATGGCAAGCTTGATTTATCGACTCAAATAGATTTCATATACTTTTGTATTTCTGTGTTTTTTTATTAAATTAAAAACCAAACGCTTAACAAATCATCCTTCATAAGTAAATAAATATTAATTTTACAGACAATTTTGGGCACTAAACTATTTCAGAATATTTAACAAGAAATACAAATTTGACATTTTGTCAAATGACGTCAAGAAATGAAATATAAAGTTATCTCAAACACCCATTAACTCAAAATTAGATTCAAATAATTCTGTCAAACCTAATAATAAAATGCCGCAACAGCTGCTGAAGGCCTGTGCCAAGATGATTATTTTGTTCTTATTATTCTTTGTTTTGTCAAGAAGCTAGGTAATGCAATAAGTCAAAAGCTCTAGCTACGATGGGAAAAAAACAACAACATAAGTGTATAGAACGGTAGTGGTGGTTTCTTTCAATATCACTATTCAGTGAAGATATTTGGAATCAAATCCATAATTCTGGGTTATGATTTCAAATATTAGTAGCTTATATGGGATATTGAAAGATTAAGAACTACCACTAAGATCACTGATGAGGAATTGTGGCGGATTCCGAAACGGACGTCTGATTTGCCCGTCTCTGTATACATTGTTGTTGTGATGACTACATTTGTTCATTAACCTGTTTATATATAACTTCAAAGCTCTGTAATGTCTATGAAATCGCAATATAAATTTCAATGATTCTTGAGCCAAACTTTAATGCAACGTGAACTCAATTGGTAATGCATAATGAATTCAAAGCGAACATCGAGAATTGAAGTTAATGCCACTATGTTATCCACGATGAGTTTTAAAACTTATTTTGAAGTCTATTCTTTGAAGTATCAAAATGAATTAGTAAATAGTTGCATTACATTTTTTTGCTGGGTTTATAAATGCAACTTGGCAACATTTTGGTCACAATCGATTGTGTTTCATTTACCTATACGCTCACAAGCTCATGCAGCTTTGTTTGGCTATGTGTGTGTGTGTGTGTTTTAATGAGCAATGTACTCGTAATATTTACATTCATTTGTTGCTTCCACTTGATTTAAGCAGCATTTAAGTTGCACACTCTTGTGTTTTATTTGTATGGCTTTCTGATATCAATTGGTTTGCATAGATACTTATGAATGTAAAAACATACATATGCATGAACATTAATACATTTTTATGTGTGTATGCCAAAACTTTAGAAGAAATTCATGAGCTCAAACAGTCTTTGATCCACCGAAAGTGGCAAATTGCATTCTTGATTTTCGGCGCGAAAGAAAATCGGCTTCAATAACTACATAATTTTTTTAAGTTCATTCTCCAAAGATTTGTTATATTTACGACGATTCTCTAAGTTGCTAGGGGCATCCTTAAATTGTTCTCCAAATTGATTGTACAAAAGGAGAGATTGCACAACGAGGTTCTACCCTCTGTGGTTTGTAGGTTGCACTGCTTTACAAAATTGGTTGCTTCGAATATCAGCTAAGGTGTCAAGAAATATTTTCATAACGGTACAAATTCTGGTCAGGCAATAGTAAGCTTCAAATAAGATTTTAACCGAAAAACTGGATTTCATCATGTATTCTGCACAAATCTATTCGCTCTTTTATTTTAATATTCAATAAAAATTCAAATATGTGTTAATTTAACAAACGAATGCATGAATGTACAATTGTAAATATTATACATAATTTTGTGGTCAATAAAATTAAGTGAAACTATACTCATAACAATCATTCAGTTTCCGCTTTTTTACGCTCTCTCCTTTTGCAAAAAAAAAGTCCCATAATAATAAACTTTCTTTTCGTTTCTTTTCATTTTTCCTTTCGCATGTTTTTTCATCTGTTCCACACGCAATATAAAGATAACATTTATTTTCGAAATTTATGCTATAATTTTCATTGTTTTCACACATCGCCCATAAAAACACTTACTCTGTATATTCATACTCTCCCAGCAAAAGCAATGCGTATCCAGGCAACTCCTACACATACACACAGACACATACATTTCCTCATACGCACACTCACTCTCTCACAAAAGTAGACCACAAAAAATGTACTCCTTGCGCGTACTTTATTAAAAGGATAAGAAGCACTAATATAATATGAGTTTTCCCCGTCCATTGTCTCCCTTCCTTCACTGTCGTTTCAGTCTGTGTTTTTCGTAGTAATAAAGTACTTCAATAAAAAGAAGCAGCAACCAAAATAAAGACATGTGTGTGCGTGTGAGGTAATAGGGGTATGGTTTGTTGAAGAAGCCAATGTTTATTAGAGTGATATTTGTGTTGACATTTGAAGAGTAGCGGTGGTGAATGGTGTTGGTGGTTCGGCAAGCACACAGGCAAAGTGTACAAATTTATGATTAGCTTTAAAAGAATTGTGTACATTATGAGGTAAAATTCGGAAATATACAAGTAAATAAATAAATATAAGTAATGAATAAACAGTTTTGGTTGCTTTTTTACGAACAAATACTTACACCTTTCTTGTTATTGAGGGGGCTTTTCCAATAATATAGATTTTGTGTTTAGTTTAATCCTGTTCGCTTTTAATTACATAAATATATCGTACATCTTGTAATTTGACACAGAACATATATAAATTTAATTGATACTGTTTAATGTAATTCGAGTATTGATACCCGGATAGTTTTGAGTATTTTCAATCACATCTAATTTTTAACTCTTTCTGAAGAAAATGCTACCTTTTCTAATATTTTTATAATAAGAATAAAACATACAGGTAATAAAGATTCATTTTCTTTTAATCAATCGGCATAGCCGGGTTTGCATGTCAGAAATGCCCCCAAACCGAATCAAGTTTCGCATGAACCCTTTTGAAGCACTTGATTTAAGAATGATTTGGCTAAAATTTCAGACCATTATCTGCAATTTTTAATGAGTAATGGCGAATTTTGTAAATTTCGTTTTTTGCGTTTTTCAGCTTAACTAATCATAGGAAAAATCTGAAAAAATTCACAGTGATTTTTTGGTTTTGGAGACACATTTGGAATTTTTCCGCGAATTTTCTAACATGAAATTCGCTATGAAAAAAATCGCGAAACTTTTTACATGCAATTTTTTCATACTAAAAATAGGTTTACTACTCTGATTTTTTTTATGTAAATAGGTCTTCAGATTTTTGCAATAGAAATAATATAGTCTCTAAGCTAATCATTTTTAAAGGAAATTTTTTAATAGAAAAATGCATTTTACAGGTAAACTATTAACTTTAGATGTATGCCCCCACTGACTTTATTTGCAAACGATAAGATCTATAATCTTTCCTTACACAGTTTTTATATACCTCTTATAGTTTAAGCAGCATTTTGCACTAAGTAGCAAAATTTTTTGAAAAAATTGACTTTGGTTCAAATATTGATCTATATTAAAGAAACTATTTGAAATTAACTTAAAATAAATATCAACTTAACTCGACAAATGTCCAAAGCAATTACATACGAAATTTCATGACAATCCGTTGCGAAATATAGAAACCTATTAGGACTAAACATTTAACAGCCTCTATTTTATATATATAGAAGATATACCCTTTCAGCTCTATACGTTTTTGTCTGCGGTGTTCCAACTTTCTTAATCCCACTAGATAATATTTGGCATCTAAAGTCTCCTAGTTAGTTGCTTACGGCTGCTTTCGTGAAATTTTGTGCCAAACTTTTTTGAAAATTAAAAAAAGAGTCTAGGGTCTAGGTGGAGAATAAAAGGAGCAGTCAATCAATTCGAGTTACAGTTCGTGAATTTTAGCCATGGCAGCAAGATGTTTTTGGTCTAGAGTAAGCAGACGACTCAACCCAACTTGCGGAAAGCTTTGGCATAATCAAATTTCCATTAATATTTTATATATTCCATCATACGATATGTCCAATGCCTCAGCAAGCTTTTTAACTTTGATTGTGCATTTTTTCAATGTTTTCATTGTTGGTTGTGGTTTTTTTCCATTCCAAACAGTCTTCATTGACCAAGCTGGAACAACTACGTTTAAACTCAACCAGTAATATTTTTACGGTGTGATTTCATGGTTCAGAGTCTCCGTAAACATCGTGTTATTCGACTTGACTTCGTGGCGGCGCACACTGGTTTGAGAGTGGAGAAAATACTTTTTCCCTTGGGTTGAAATCAGAGCTGTAAAAGAATGCAAGCAATTGAGGATATAAGTCACAAATAAATAATAATAATTGATGATTGCAGTTATTGAATAACATATTGCAAAATGCAATGCAGTTGGAAGTATTTTTCGGAGTCGCCGATTGGTTATTCATTTAGAAAAGTCTTTGTTAGAGTCAAGGGAATGCAATATTTTTTTTTAAATCATGAGACTGCAAATCTTATGACTCCAAAATCATGCCACTGCTTTGGCACTTGGAGTCACTTAAATACCCTTGAACTCTAATGCAGTCATTTGCAGTCAATTGCAATTTGAAGGCAATTGCAGTCACTTGAAGTCTTTTGGAGTCAATTGGAGTCACTTGAAGTCTTGGAGTCAATTGGGATTTTGAGGTCAATTGGAGTCAATTGGGATTTTAAAGTCAATTGGAGTCATTTGGAGTCAATTTGGACTTTGAAGTTACTTGAAGTCACTTGGAGTCTCTTAAATACCCTTGAACTCAAATGCAATCATTTGGAGTCAATTGCAATTTGAAGGCAATTGCAGTCACTTGAAGTCTTTCGGAGTCAATTTGAGTCACTTGAAGTCTTTTGGAGTCAATTGGGATTTCAAAGTCAATTGGAGTAAGTTGAAGTCATTTGGAGTCAATTGGGAATTTGAAGTCAATTGGAGTCAGTTGGAGTCATTTGGTGTCAATTGGAGTCAAATAGAATGGGAAGTTAATTTTAATATATTTGTTATTTAATATTTCCATTCGTTCATTTTATCAAAACCAAATGTTTAATTTGTCTAATTGCGATTTTTATTATTCACAACAACCCATAAGGCTCAAAACATATTGATTGGTCAGATTCCCCTTCATCTATTTTCTATGACATATTGTATTGACTTGAGTTTGGCAAATACCTCAACCTGATAAGCTGAAAACCTGAAAGCATGCTTTTCAAGAATTAAATAATGCTTCCATACTGCAATCTAGACTAGTAAATTTTATGAAAAAAAAACTACATTTTTAAAAGAAATAACGTATTTTGCAATTTAATTTATATAACATGGCTCAAACCATTCAAAAACTATTTCTAAATCTAATTTTGTAAACTATATATTACACTTAAGGAAATTTTTTGTATATATTTTGATTTAAATTTATTACATCCTTGAACATGAAACTATTTTAAACAATTCTCATGCGTATCTTTACACATATCTTTTAAATACTAGCATGTTTAATGGCATTTATTTATCAAGTATAATAATTTCTCGAAGAACAAGTACAAAAACAGTGTCTTATCATTCCACTTTCCAGAACAACATGTCTTCGACAATCCCTTAGGAATGCGTTTTCGATACACAATATATCCTTTGCTTACAAGCTTAACTGCTTGTTAAGATATCCCAGCAAAATAACATTTATGTCGAGAAAAGAAAAAATAATGAAATATGCTCATAATTGGCGGGAATTATTTAATTAGCTTTCATGTACATAATTATATATATTAGTAATATTTAAGTGGATTCAATTCTCTATCTGAGAATCGAAACCGTTGAGAACTGGTCCTTCGAGCATTTAAGAATTGAGTCAAGTAAGTGACTCATTTTATTAGAACAATCCATTTTTTTTAAAGAATTTAACCCCTTCAGGGAATCGAACCTGAGGCAGCTGGAACTCCAGTCTAGCACTCATTCATCAGGCCACGGGGTGACCTGGTATAGAAGTATGTATATTTCAAATCGACATTATAATTTTCGTATGAAATTCTTTGAAAATTCTTTGCATTTTTAACAGTAATATTTAATTCTCAGACTACTATATTAGTAGTTAAGAATGTGTTTAAATTCTTTTTCTGGGATATTGTCCGCTTGTGGTCATTGTTCCACACATACACATAGTTACATACTTACATTTCACTAACTATCCTCGTCACCACTTATTATGATTGTCCTGTGTATGATCCTTTATAACTTGTACTTGTTTTTCCTTTTTACGACATGTTTACACACTCAATGTCAATATTTCATCCAAAAACAAAACTCCAAATAAGGATGCCATTGTAGTCTCATATTATACCAAATGTTGATTTTTCTTTGGTTTTTTTTCCTGCGTAATGTTAGTAAGAACTTCATAAAATAATACAAACAATTTTTATGCAATGATAGCACGCAAGTTGCTTTGTTGCGTGTCCGACTGGACGTCAGTCGTGCAACATTTATTCTGTTTTATTCTTATTTTTTAGCACAATCTTTTGGAGAAATTTTGTTTCTTTTTATCTTGAGGGAAGTCTTTTTATTTATTTTTTTTTATGGTTAAAAGGATTCTTTGAAGTCACATCATCGTTGACTTGATGTCATTGTTGTTGTTACTATTGCTCCTGGCTATTATTATCGTTTATATGATGCTGCTGTTGTTATCGCAAACGCATATTCATACGCTGATAACGATGTCAATTTATGTTTGCCATATTTTCTCAGTACATTCCCAAATGTCCTATTCTGTGGGAAAGTATTGTGAAGAGATGATGTTGTTGTTTTATACGAATATTGTCATCGTTTTTAGCAATTTAATAGAATATGTTTTGATATTGCAGTTGTGTAATCGTAGCCGAAGGGTTATTAAGCGCGTTTCGTCCATATCAATTTTGTTGTCTTGTTAGAAATTGCAACTGTTAAAAAATTCTAAATGCTGAAGTACTGAATAATAAGTTCGTTATTTTTAGTTTTTAAGTTTTGACCAAAGCCTGAGTTTTAAATTTTTTCAGACAAGAAATCCGTGCTTTGAATTTCTTTCGCAAACGTTTTCAATCAATCAATAATCATGATCATGCATTCTTTAATTCCAAAGCAAATTTCTATGGAGCAAGTTCATTGAACTTTTTCAGAACTACATTTCGTCGTCGTTCAAGCAGAAATCACTAAGTCCATATTAATTTTTTTAATTGGATCCGGATTAATTAGCTTCTATGATTCGAATGGCATAATAAATTAGATTTTGATGATCTAGTTGAATCGTTAAATAATCTATATATCAATCTGTGGACTTTTTAAGTTTTGCCAGTGTTCGTAGCGCACCATGCACTGCATAAAGTAACTAATTCTGCCAGAACGACGACGATATGTTGACTTACTTAACCCTTAAACGCCCAATATGTCTGATTTAAATTAAAAACATACTTAGAGGTAGTATTTGGGATTCCGAGCAACGTTTGTTCTACGAGTTTTCAAATAAATTAGTTTAAAGTGCCTTAATTTCGATTTACATGGTTGGCCACTGTTGTACCCTTTGGGGATTATCTGGAGAATAAGTCAAAATACATGAGCAATAATTTTTAAAAAATAATTTTCCGAGTTAAAAGTAACTGTAACTATGCGACAGTTGTCATTTTTGCATTCTTATTTGTACGTATTGATAAAGAAATCTTTTGTCAGTAAAATCAGATATTTATTTTGAATGGTAAACGTAAAATGGCGGCACAGGCAGCCGCTAAAGTGGTTGGTCACTGCAGTGGCTAGTGGGTATTTAAGGGTTAAACTATTTATTTTAACTGAAGGTTTTTAGAGCCACAAAAAAACTTCTCTTATCTTCTGTGCTTTGCACTGTATAATTCCGTCAACGTCGTCTAAACAGATTGAGCCTTATGAACGCTTTTCCACGTCATACACCGCCTTTTAGTCCATAACTTGAAAACCGTCAATAACAAATCGATGTGTGAGTTCAATGGGTTCCTCTTTTCTTAAACCAACGGTTGAGCTTTAAGTTTAGATCCTACCACAATAAAAACTTTTATTGAAGGCCAACTAAAAGCCTCGAATAAGGAGTCCCACCCCATTTTTTGTTTTTCTGGTATCCCGTTAATAACTTTTTTGGCATTTTCGGACACTTTCCGGGCTCCTGCAGACCACTTTTCCTAAAAGTCATTAATATGTTTGATCACGTTCTTTGTTGTCTTCTTTTCCCTTATGACCAAAGCCCAGAACTTTTCAGTTGGCTTGAATCCTGACTTCTGATAACACCAATACACATTGCTTTTTGGACCACACAAAGGCCACTTTTCTGTAGTAGCAACAGTTGAGATCGGACCAAAAGGAAGTGGGCACCTTATGATGTCTTAAAAATATGAGTAATTACTTCTGCAAGCTTTCTTTAATGTAAATATCAAAGTTTACTACGGACATAACTGCAGATTCTTGCTCAACTACTTCTTGGTTTTTTGTCCACAGGTCACAGTTTCCCTTTTTTCTCCAAGAGTTTGTCTTCCAAATGGATGATTCAGTATTTTGGAAACTTTTATTTACTCTCAAAAGAGTTTTCGAGTCATTTTTTAATTGTAAGCTATTCAAAAACAGGCGCTAAGCTGTTGTAAGCTATTTCACAAACAATTCATTAAAGTGGAATAAAAAGGATAATAAAGTTACTAGTGGCACAATATTAACGCACTATAAGACAGAAAGGTGCACATTTAATTAAAAGCGTTAACAGATAAATATGCTCAGAGATAAACACTTACATGCACAGGCTCACACATTCCCATACAAAAACAAAACATCAAAAGCACTCTGCAGAATACAAAAATAAATATTTTTGTATATTATTTGCCGACTAACATACGCATTTACATACATACAATCCAAACACATAAATGTGTATCCATGTATGTACCAAGTTCACACATTCGCGTGCATACATTTGCTTTTTGTGCGTTTATCATGACATAAGTAATAACGGTAATATCTGCGAAATGATGCAATAATTTAATTTATATTTACTGTTAAACAAGATACGACGCCCAAATGTATGCTTCTTTTTCTATTTTTTCTTCTTTCTTCAGATTTATTTCAAACATCTCAAATGAAAAGTATTCAAACGTCAAAAAGATGATGTTTTGGAATATGTTTATGCATACTTTTCTTCTTTTTTTTTAGATGAAATTTTCCACAACTTAACAGATTTTAACATGCTTCATTTTTTACTCGCTCACATATTCTAAGGGATGAGTTTGTGTACATTCGCGCGATTCTGCTGAATTTCATGATTTCTTATATTTCTTGGATTTAAAGCGAGCTAAGTAAACGGATTTTGACTGAAATATTTTTTGGTGAGCTTATACTGTCAATGTAGGTTTTGGCAACAAAGAATGAAGCGCTTATAAATATTGTTATTGTAATGTTGATGACGAAGATGATGATGTTAAATTTACGAAATGTGGAAAATTATGTGTGAGTGTATGTTTGTGGTTTATCCTGTATGTAGTAGTTATGTCGTAAATTGTAGAAACTCCATATTGAATTCAATTGAAAGATGGAATCTTTTTTGACATGATTAAAATGATAAAATATATTATGGCAGTTTCTATGTGACAATGAGAACATAATACATATGTTTATGAGAAAACGTAGGAAATGCGATTAGGAATTCTGAAACGATCTTTGAAATTTAGCTTCTTTTTACTCAATTTCTACTCAAATAACCAAGTTCTGTGCAAGAAATTTCTTGTATTTATGCGAAACAAACAATGATACCACTGACGATGAGCTGTGGACCTTAACGATTTCAATCTAGGTAACATTTTTCTACTTAAAAATTCAAACTCCGTATACTTGGTGAAAAAATATTAATATGTTCACATAACAAGCAAAATATTTACACAAATAATTTCTTTAGAAATAAATAACATAAATTTAATATTTCTTAGTTTATCCACATTTTTTCTTGAGTATATTTTCACAATCTTTTCAATAAAGATGAAAAATAATAAGTAATATAAATTGTAACCGTAAAAATAATATTCAATTCACAAGCAACAGGAAAAACAAGAAATAAGTACAAACATATTCCATCATCGCAAATGCAAACTTTATTCCTTAATATTTTTATGTTTCATAAAATATTTTTATTTTTGTATACAAAAAAAAAAAAAGAAGAAGCACATAAAACGTATACTTTTCCACAATCACGTATTCCCAAGAAAAGAAGAAACAAAAACACACAATCTTCATCAACAGACACAAGAAAATATTCTATTTAGGATCCCACGTACGTGAATGTATACAACTCCTAAAATGCTGCTAAAGAAAAGAAACGTATATATCACATCATTATCATCATCAACGTCAACGTCGAAGCGCAAATGAACTATAACTCCACGCCTTCAAATTATGTTAAAACAAACTGAGAGAGAGAATTGGAAAGCGGAGAGAGTAGTGTGCAGTGTAGTGAAGCACCAAAGGCATTCATCATCAATATTCCGAGCATGCTTTATTATCATCACTGAGCTTCATTTTCACGTTACTTGTAAGAAGTAAGTAAAAAAACAAAAAAAAACAAAAAAAACAGGAGAAAGTTGTATCACATACACACTCACACAGAAAGAAATATTATCAACAACATACTCGTATCCTGACGAAATGTGAAAAAATCAAACAGAATTAAAATCGTGGCTTCTAAAAATAAATTCAATTCAGTTTGGGTTTGGTATGCATGTATGTATGTATGTATGTATGTACATAGTTGTTTCAGTTAGAAAAATAGCAACGTTAGTTTTGCCAGACATCCAAAAGATATGTATGTGCAAGTCAATAAGTCTAACTAATGTATGCATTGTCTGTCTAGTTCATGTCGCAGACACTTTTCGATTTCACTTTTGGGTACACTTGCATGACTATTTTCATAATTTAGTGATGCAGAAAATAGAAAACCAATCGAATATACTTTCACTTTCACGAACAGGAAATCATTTATAACTAGAGATTATGATGGGAAGATATTAGTTAAGCTAATCAATCAAATATCAAGGATACCAAGCAAAACACTTTCAAGCTTGCTTCTTAGAATCAGCATCACTAAGTTGAGAAAGAGTATAGGGTATATATTCTAGGTAGATTTTCAAAACTAAATTGATTGTTTAAATCACAAGCCATTTGGATATATAAGTAGTTAAAATACCCCAAAAGCAAATCTATCTAAATAATTTTTTCGCTTATTAATCGATTGAGGAATCTAATTTCGTCCAGTTTCACAAAACTTATAGGTAAATAGATGAATTAGAAAGCGTATTTGGAGAATTTTGTGAGAATTATTTTTAGTTGGCATTTGAATCTAGATAAAATGACAAACTTCATGTGGAAATTATAATTTAACAAGTCTTTAAACATTTTTAACAAAATTACTGCTGACCAAATTTAAAAAAATAAAAACTTATGGAAAACTATGGTAGAGAAAAATTGTTGTTCATAGTATTTGCTAAAAATATATATACACAGTTGGCCTTCTTATTTTTCTTTAATGGCAAAACAGCCCATGTAAGACCTAGGCCCCGTGACAAAGAGAAAAACTTTTCTAGAGAAATGTTTACTCTTCAGTTCTGGTATCTTTTCAAAATGTATTAAAACCATAGGCAAATCTCATTGAGCCCAGTAGGATGTAATATCGTATCTTTCTTTAAAATTATCTTTTATAGTGTGAGTTCACATACCTAAAAAGGGTTTGGGGCTAATGTGATTATTGGCAGCTGCATTCCCAGATAATAGATGATTTATTTGTTTTAGCAAATTTATCCAATAACTCAATGCATTTTTTAAACTTTCTTTGAAGATATCTGAAACAACTCCAGTATTCTGATTGCTGTTTGACTATTTGAGTATATTACAACATCTTGACTTTTACACTTGGAAATTGAATTGCACACAAGCAGCCTTTGACCCCCTCGGTGTTCAAGTGGCAGCGTGCTAGACTCTTGTCTCTGGGGTTCCACGTTCGATTCCCGGCTAAAGTATGGTTTCTTATCTATCATTCTTTCCTCCATAATCAACACAATGCTTTGCATTTATAGGATTATCCTCTGTATATTTATTGACCATTAAAAAAAATGAAAAATGTGGCAAGAACCGCCGCATTGAAAATACTGCATCCGATTCTGTAGCATTTTAATGTATGTACTTTGATAGAACTTTCGAATATTTGTATGCATTTTTATGTGAAACTTCAAAGTACACACCTTCTCCTTCGCTTGTTGTTCGCTTACGATAATTTAGCAATCATGCCGCTATTGACTTTTCCTCAGCCACCGCCCATTCTATGTAGTGGCATGCGTTAGATCTAGCGTTAGATTGCCTCTATGGCTACCTAAGAAGTTTTCTTATTGCCCCTGTGTAGTGAGGATTCGAAACAAGTATCGGCGATACTTTTCATTTGATTCAAGTAATTTTTTATTCGATGCCAGACCGTAAGTATTTTACTTGGTATCGAAAAAAAGGGTCAGTATCGAATACTTGATACTTTTGGAAAACATTAATTTATAAAACTTATATATTGCTATACAATATTTAAAATTGTGCGTCGTATTGCAATATTTTACAGCAAACTACCGCAGGATTATTCAATATGCATATTGAAAATATTTCAGTTCATATTGCAATATTCCAATGTATAAAAATATTAAAGTACAGTATTGAAGTTCTGAAAAATATTGCCGCCCATATATGCAGAATAAAATATGTATTAAAATCTTTTCATTAAAATAAAATATTTTTAATAAGCTATAATCTGTTGATAGTTTTCCTGCTATTATAAATTTTCTAGTGATTTGTATCTAAACATAATAAATATTATATAAGTTAAAGCTACTCAACAAATTGCAAAGTATGTACTGCCAGTAGTTCATACATCATTTCTATATGATTAACGTGTTTCAAGTTAAAGTACAATAGAAACTCGATTCTTGCACATAATGAAAACCGGGCTCGCTGCAAGTTTCGAGGTTGTACCGAGTTCTTGTTTTGAATCTAAGTTTATTATGTTTAATATTTTAATTTAATACACTTGTAAAATAAGTTTCAAGTGAGTATTTTATGTGTAATAAAAGAAATTTTCGATTTCTTTTTCTTTTCCATTATGAGACCGCACCATGCAAAAGTCAACTCAAAACTGATTCAATTCAATACATTTCGTCTGCAGAAGGAAATCGACGGTACTTCCCTGAACTTTATTCAGTCGAATACAAAGTAAAAAAGAGCAGTATTCAGAGACCAGACTAAAAATGCCGCAAGTACTGAGTACGTAATGAAAAAAATTTCGAGGTGTGCAAGTATCGAGAATGTGCACGAAGCGAGTTTCTACTGTATTTCAAAAACATGACGTAAAGGCGAAAAACTAAGTACGCCATAGAGAAATGATGTATGTATGTGGTGCCTGACGCCAATTTCTTAATGAATAAAAGTATCGAATCAACACTTCCTTTTTGATACAAACGCAGGCTAGACTTTTGTAGTTTACTCTCGTTATATAGAGCTCAATTAGTCATCCATAATCTATGCTAAAATTACTCAAGAAATAATGAAAAATAAAATCACCTTAAAGGATAAACTTCAAGTTAAGTTCTTGAGAGAAGTGCCAAAAAAAAATTGAAACTTGGAAAATCAGAAACACTAGGCACTTTTTTTTCATTCTATGATAAACATTTTTTCAATGAGCTATTCCGATAAAAACTTTATTTTACAATATAAGAAGAATCCAAGCCAAACATTTATGTAAGTAAATAAAGTGTTCCACAACACTATAACCGATTTAAGAACCACATTCATATTTAACTTGAAAAGTAAAAACTTTCTTCATCACCCATAATCTGCAATATGAACACGAATAGAGACAGTCATAAATAAATGAAAAGCACAATTCCTCCGCACAAACACGGTAAGCATCAGTAAATAGAAACATTATCAAAATTCATGCATAAAACCAGATGGATGCATTCAAAGTCAAAAAGGCAATAAAATTCATAACCAGGCAGACCAGAAACTGAGTGAATTTTTCAATCAAGCCAAAAAACTCGCATACTTTCATATATACATAAGTTTACATTTCAGTAGCTTCTTGCTAGTATTTCATATGCATACGAAAGTGAAGTTTTTTTTTTTTATTTATTTTTTTTTTTTTTAATATTGTTCTGATATGCAAACTACCAAACCAATCAACACCCACAATATACATACACATGTGTATCTTATAGATAGAATACTAACATATGTATGTATGAAAGTATATGTATGTATTTTCTGGAACTCATATACAAAAATACGAATACAACTTATTTCCATTTGACTACTTCGACTTTTATCAAGCAACACAGCGAAATTGACTTCTATAATACTTCTCTGGCACATCCACCCATTACAGCTTCAGCTACCATTCCACACAACCTCACAAGACGTGCAGATGTACCTATGTATGTATACATTGAAGTTACGTGTTTGGAAATTATCATTTGCAAAGCAAACATTCACATTTCGACAATTTACGTATGAAGTGAAATAATAAATTCCATAACTGATTTCCGTCGTTGCTCACAGGATTATCTGCCAAGTAAGTATACCCCAACACGGAAAAAAATAGAGAAATAAATGAAAAATAAAAAAAAAAAATCAACAAGGGTAATTTTTGCAACGACTTGACTTTTACACCTTTCATATTTGGTTTCTTATTTTCTTCTTGATCTTCTTATGCCTTCCTGCTTTTTTGGCTGACTGCTTGCCTACCATTAAAGCCATTAGAATTCATTTGAATTTTCATATTTCATGCACACATACTCGAACATAGATATTGAACTCCATTATGTGTACGGATATACATAAACTGAGGACACCCCACCTGTCTTGGCCAATTTGTACAAACGTTTTTTTTTTTCACTCCTCTTTTTTTTCTCTGAGTCCCTTCGTGTGGGGGGGAGGGAGAGAGGGGACATAATTTTCTATACCATAAAAATGATTATAAATATGCTCCTTACATTTGGCGGGCGGCAACGATGTCGGCGTTGGCGTCGGCATCTTTTACCTAACGATAATCGTAAGGATATCCTTATGACGACTGCTCAGGAGAATAGAGGAGTGAAAAACGCCGGGCGAATGGCGAAAATCGTGTTGAAGCGTTGCGCAAAACTTTAACTTCTGTATCCGTTTTAATAAATTGCTTATGATTGCTTCGATAAACGATTTCAGCAAATTTTCTTGAACGCGCGCGTATTCTCGCTCCTGCTCGTGGCTGGTGGTACTCGCATTATTATTAAGGTATTTTATTTTATTTCTATTTGTTTTTTTTTTCTCTCTTCTTTTTTTTCATTGAGTTTTATAATTTCAATGTGATTTTTTATGACTTCATCTTGTTGAATTTGTAGTGAAATCATAAAATGTAATTGAAATTATGCTTTTGGAATTTATTATTGAATATTCTGGTAGAATTTTAAGTTAGTTTAGTTTATTTATATATTTATTTTTTATTTTTTGTTTTCTATGATTTTAGTGGCTTGATTTTGATTGAGTTTGTTAAGTATAAAATGTTGAAAATTATTTTCATAGCTTTAAATTTGATTTGATTGCAAATTAAAATGCACGATTTTGTGAAATAAATACGAGTGCATATGGATAGATCCGAATAAGAACTTTCAATGTAAATTTTTACACATTTCAAGAGAACTATAGCCTTTTGCTTTAGCTCACAACGGTATGTTATGAGTAACTTACTCAACAATGACCTCAAATCAATCTTCAGGCCTAAGTAAAAAGAGTTGAGTTTAACGTTTATAAGGCACAGCGCTGTCTGTTATCCCTCAGACGTGTTGAGCGGTGTAAGAAATGTTTCGCTTCGACTAATATCATATACCCAAGTGAATCCGTTCCAATATGGAGTTTAATTCACATCTATGGGCAGAAGCTTCACGAACGGAACGGAAGCTTCTGAGCGATTTAACACCGAGAGATAAAGCTAATGTGAGAGCATAGATACTCAAAATTCAAAATGAATGTTGACCATTACTTTTACTTCTTTTATCTTCTCACTTCTTATCGGACGTGCATGGGACTTTATTAACTGATCATTTAAAACCAAATACTCAAAACATTCTGAGCATTTACTTATCGTTATTTTCACTTTTTTCTTGTTTGAGTATATATTTCTCTAATAAACATTAATGTTTTCCAATTCCAACAATTTGCCGCGAGTAATTCTGTTTTTACTGTAAATCCTTTATCTGTTGCCCTTCTCAATAAAACCCTTACTTATACGACAAGGAGTTTCAGATTCCGGAAAGTAATGTTGATGTTCGGTCTAACTATTCCATAATGCTGTAACCCAGCAAATTTACCCAGATATACCCAAACCAGCTTAGAATAGTGTTATACAAAATTTCAAAGCTATGATGGGTGCTTTAGTGTTTCTACTTAGAGCGCATAATGTCTCGTTCTATTTAATGCTTGAACGATCAATCGATTCATCTGCATACCCTTATAATAATTCGTTTTTTAAAGTATTATTGCTCTAATTCTTCTTAATCAACCCCAGCATATTCAAATTCCTAGAAAAATAAGAAAGAGGCCTTTGAATTGAATTTTAAAGTCCCTTTTGCAATTTTCTTTCCGAATTCCAATCATAATCTCATTCTTACAGTCATGGATTACATATATGCAACTTAATTATATATCAGATTTTCCCCCCAAATAACTTCTGCACATCACGAGAGTTCATGCTACTGTCTCCTCACATATATTCGAGTATTTTCAAATTATTGCACAATATTTCATTCATATAATGAATAATTTCATCGTATGGATCCGCTCTTCTTTCCTGTGTGCAAAAATTCAATTTGTTCAGTAATGTTCTTTTTCAAATAAAGTTCCCAGTACTCAGTTTTCCAAAAATACACACACTTATTCCTCCTAAATTTTAAATATTTATTGGCTTAACTATCTGTTTTCATATAAATACTCTATACTCGAATATATACCCATCAACGTATATCCTTAAATCTTATCGTCAAATATGACAAATTTAACTCCATTATAGTTTTCACTTTTAAACCACTCTATGTAATAGTCAAAGTTTCACTTCGTATATACATAAATTCAACTTTAAGCTCTAATATCCTTGCTAATGTTGACATTTCAATATCACCGTAAAAGTGACACATTTGCTACGTGATGTCTGCCTTTAGTTTACTCATCAAACAAAACGAAATACTTATTTTTTACCAAAAACCTGACAAGAAAACAAGAATATCAAATAAGTTTCAGAGTTTAAGAGTTTCATCAAAGCTGAAATCCACTTGAGGCTTCACTTTTACGGGTGTGAGTGTTTGACGAGCAAGTGGTAAAGAAAAGTAAATTGATAATGTTCAAATTTTTTTCCCCGTGCATATATTTTGCCATATATTAACTTTGAAAGAAATTGTGTGAAGTTGAGTGATTTAAATTTAAATTAATATATGTATTTAAAGAAGTAGCTAAGTAGAAGAACTAACTATATATAAGTGCAGTTTTGATTAGAAAGATAGAAAAAGTTAATTTGTTGATTTTCACAATGGTTTCTAAATCGTTCAATTAGTTGAAATCATAATGATGAAAATTTTATTAAAAAGTACAAAAAGCTTTAAATATTATTTGTATGACGGTTAAATATATATATATGAGTATATCTTATCTTACTGACTCGAACTGAAAGGAAATATGCAGCCCTGATGATTATACTGAAAAATTGATGATATTTAAAATTTCTGATTCTCATACCATCGTATCCTTGGTATAACATAAGTTAATTTATGCATGGAAAATACTCACAAAGATGATATCCTACAACTAACGTGCGAAAACCAAATATGAACAGCTTCAATAATGACAACAACACGTTTGTGTAATGTACCAAAAATGTGCACATCAGAAAACAATACCGCTACAGTAACTGTCACTGTGTAACTGAAATTGTGTATGTAACAGGGTATGATTATTTTGGTTTTAATGGAATTTGAATTCTGTGAATATTTAAAAACTTTAACTAAACTAAACTTTAACGCTGCAAGAAATGAGTAGCATTAAAGTATAGCTTAGTTAAAGTACGAGTAACTATACTCTATTTTTGACTACGATTATGCTCCATTCACTTTCTGGTGTAAGCGTCCTTGGCCACGCAGTTTCTTCAAAATTTTTTCGTACTGTGTTGCATATCTGTGTCAGGTTTTTAAGTTAGATTGTGACAAAAAATTCCAAATGCTTTTCCCATAATATTTTTCTATCTGTAAAGGTACCCAATTTGGCATATCTCATATCGGCCCAATCGTTGTAAATCCTCTCAAATTCTTTCATTTTTTACATAAAATTTTACGATATACTTATATTTTTCTTAAAAATTTGTTAATTTAAACATCATAACCGAGATTTCCATACTTTAGAGTGGGAAGCTTCTCCAATTTTATAATTTCAGGGACTGGCTCTAGGTTTGATTTGCCAAATTCTGTAAGTGCCACAGAAACACAGAAACGCTAACATAAAAAAGGAACACATTTAAGGAAGGAATGAAACCGAGTCAAGTTTTTCGGTTTCGATTACGTTCTCCAATATTCATTCGGGTTTCGGTTTCGTTCCGGTTACGGTTTTGAAGGAAAGTCATCAGAATAAGTTTGACTATCACACATGAGATTATTTACTAAATAACTAGTAATCTTCTATGGCTTGCAAACATTATTTTACAACATTGAAATTAAGAAAATACGTTTGAAGCAATAAATATACAAAATTAATGGCCATATTCCACCATATTTGCTTAACTCTTCACTGCAGAAATTTAATGACTATACATATAGAGTCCGACCGAATACAACTTTTTCTGCCGAACCGATGCCGATGGTGATTTTTGGCTATCAGAAAAAACTTAGCCGATGCCGAATCCGATATCGATACATACAGTAAGTAAAAATAGATTTTTCATTCATTAATTTTTATTTTTTATTTTTATAACATTGAAGTTAAGAAAAACAAAGCTTGAAAACGCGAATCACATACCTATCTAGATATGAATATATGATTCACTGAAATATAAATAAATAAGAAAAATACCTTAAAATTAAAGTACATATGTATATGTAAATATATTAATTACATTTGTTTAATCACATAATTTTAGGTCGATACCGATGCCGATACCGAACCGAGTGTCCGGTGTTTGAATCGGTTTCGGTTTTGATCTTCAGATGAAAAAAAAACGGTTACAGTTTCGGTTTTGAAAAATGAAACGGTTTTAAACGGTTACGATTACGGTTTCGATTTTGGTATTCATTCATTTAAGTATAAAGAAGTATAACATTTTTTTTTTGCTTCAGTGCATTTTTATTCCAACAAAATTTAAACAAAAAATTGGACAAAACATTTTGCCTTTTTTATTTTAAAAAAGAGAAGCAAAAAGAAAAAAAAATAACCAAAAAAAATGTGAGTATAGAGTAATCCGCCACAAAACTAGAAACTATACAAATTTTCTCTAAATTTGTTTATAAACGCAATGAGTTTCAACAAAACAATTTCTAAAAAGACTTTGCCAAACTTTTTTTCGGGAACTGTTTTTTGGTGACAAATTGGGTTTACTTTTTATAAAAATCAAAAAAACAAGTAATCGTTTTTGGAAGTATTGTAATAAAAAGCAGGTTCCAAAGTTAATCTCTACATCAGCTGGCTTCAAACCTACATATGCTTACAAGGACCTAGGTAGTCGTAAAGAGACAACTCAAAAAAACGTAATTTCAACCTGTATATTATTCTTACCATTGCATTCTTTCATAATGTAAAAAAAAATTTTGTCGCTTTAACCTATTATCTTTATAGAACAAGACCAATAAAGTTTTCAAATAATAATATTTTCTGAAAGGACGAACCCATGGTAAGTCTCTTCTTTTTGATTACCCTGAACATCGTAGAGATACAGAAGCAAACTGAAAGTGATAGAATTGTCTGCGGACACCACAATGATTCGATTCATAAACCCAAAACCGAACAACGTTAAAACGTGCTAGCACCATACCGTTTTTTTGGGAATATTGTTATGTGTTGCATTTTGAAACAATTTAAGAAAGAAAAATAAGTCTTATGTATTTCTAAGAACAACAAAAACTACACTGTGCTACAAATGGAAAGTTTTGAAAACGAGCAGAGACGGGACAAATGCACCTAGGGTAACGGGGGGTCGCTGAGTCAGAATCCGTGGTCCGTTTTGCTCTGCTACGTCACAATTTAAGTCTTATTTAAGTACGCCAATCGCATTCAAACATTCATATCGTCGCCTGAGAATTGATTTGGCATATGTGTATACGTATTCGTATACGATATGAATAAAGAGTTTAAAGCTCATTTTGCACTTAAGTACGTGTTTGGCCATCATCATTAAGCTAACAACGAGATAAAAGTGAACGATGATAATGAGAATGAAAAAAATTACGAAAAAATAAATTAATTAAAAAAAAATTTTTTGAAAATTTTAAAGTTAAAAAATAAAAAATCGAAAAAGTTTTTTTGTAAAAATGGATGTTTTGATGAAAAAAATATGAGCTGCATTTTTAATTTTTTTTTTGTTTTACCACGGATTCGGACTCAGCGACCCCCCATTACCCTAAGTATACTTGTCCCGTCTCTGCTCATTTTTGGCTGTTGAACAGTGCTATTAAAAAGAAGTATAAAAGAAGTATAAAAGAAGTATAAAAGAAGTATAAAAGACGTACAAAACTAAAAATGAAGTCCATTGTTACACTTTTTTTTTTTTTTGACGACCTCGATAGCCTAGTGGATAGTGCACTAGACTTTCATCTGGGAGGTTCGGGTTCGATTCCCGTCTTCGTCTGGTGGTTAATTTTCATAACTTTCTTATATTCACTATCAATATGAAGTGTATGAGAATTATAAGATAGTGTACAAGTACACACATTGGTTGGTAATGGCAAAACCACCAAGCCGATAAAAAATTGCCACACCGCCTTTCGGAATCGGCGTTAAACTGTAGGTCCAACTATGTGGTATCACAATGGGCCGTTCAGGCCTAAGTGTGTCTCTCGACAGCCACTCCAACCCAACCTAACCTACACTTTTTTTAAGAAGTACAAAAATTAGTATAAATAACAAATACTTTACAAAACTGTTCGTCTGGCAACCCTACTCTAGACAAACAATATCGATTAGCTAAGTGGAAATGTGATACTATAAAGGCGCTTAAAAGCTAAGTAATACTTACCTTTAAAATTCAATTTATTTCAAACCTGACATGAAATAGAAGTTGAGCTCTTCTGATCTTCAGATTCAACGCGACCCTATCAAAAACTTTACGCTACAGAAATTATACAAGGTTAATGAAATCCATACTTGGTGGTTTTCGAGATAGATGTCTTCAAATCTTAATTTGGAATAGTAATTATATTCTATTGTTTTTTAGAAAAATATTAGCAATGATTCCAAACTCTATTTTGTTCAACAATTATTTATTCTTAAATATGAAACAATTATTAAATTGAAAACTTATGAAATTAAAGCATCTTTGAATTGTTAAAAAATTGTTAATTCTCAAACAGATTACTCAATATCTGCTTCCGTTAAAAAGAGTAAGTAAGATTCACTGTAAATGCAGCCAGGGCACCTCTTAAATTGATTATTTTCAATCATGTAAGTAATTTAATTAATCTAAATTATACAAATGAATTCTACACCGAGAAAAATCTGGTATGAGCACCCTCTTATATCCAGAACAAAAGTTTTCTTTAGCTACACTGATGTTCACATACACAACCCAAAATTCTCATTCGATTTAAAAACAATGATGATGTAATACAAAATTTATAATAATAATACCTAAGGGTCCCCATAAACAAATCTTCTTTCTTATTTAACAAACAACTAAATAACATTAAGGGAATAATCAAAACATTTCCATAACATGTTCAAAAAATAAAAAGATACAAATAAACATTTATAAAACTTTTTGAGCAACGTGATACAGCAAAAGCTAAATAATGGAGAAAACTTCACATACTTATACAAAAACTGTCAAAAGCATTCGCTAATGTTAATTAAAAAATGTATAAAAACAAATTAACTTGAATACAGCAGCAGCAACACCAACATCAGCAGCAGCAACAAAAAAAAAACAACTCAAAAATTACGCATAGTTGTTGTGTCATAAAACAACAACAACAGACTCTATGCTAATTTTACCATATGCAACCGAAATTCTGAAAAGCAAAAAAGAAAGAATGAAACTTTTGAAATTGCATTTTCCGCAAAAACCAACACTACCACCTGAAAAACGCAGGTCAATTCAGCATCACACACCCGCAAATGACGTGAAATTCGCTTGGTCGGTCAACGGCCAGAGTTGCCATTTTCGCAATAGAACTGCAACACGAATACCTTTGCAGCAACTACTTACATCTATAAAAGTGTTAATAATACCCGACGCTCACAAGCTTACGAGCTCGGGAGTGGCATTGAGGTCACATAAAAACACACCATTTGTATTAGTTGCCTCTGGACTCTGATTATGCAACGCATTCCTACTGCTGCTGCCACTGCTAGTGGTGGTGATGACGATGGTGTTGGTAAGCAATGAAAATTATTCATTTAGTACTTTTGAGAGTTGAAAGGTGTTTTTCCCCGGTTCTAACTTGCCTCGTTTGTTGCATTTATCATTCAAATTGAAAGTGTTGACAACATGTTGCATGTAGGAATATGACAGCAGCACCAACTTCTATTTTGATGCACTCTCAACACATGATGTTGCTGCTATCATTGTAAATCATAAATTTAAAATATGTATACGTTTTTATGTCTAGGAACAGCAAATGAAAAATTAAGTTGATTGAAACTTCGGGTACATACGTAATGAAAAAGGAAATATTAGTAGCTTATATAGGATATAATTTTATACACATATCGCTACCTCTATTCTTCAACCACGTAATTCCAAAAAAGTACCATTTCACAGAAAGCGGAAAAAACTAAAGGTTTAAAAATCATTTTTTTTTTTTCGTACGAACTCGCTGAGCAGTTATTTCTATTTGGATTCTTAGGTGATTTTAGGTAAGCAAAAAAACTCAATTTCGCCCAAAGTTGAGATACGTCGCGATATATACAATACCATTTGAAATAGGGACGAAAAAAATTCGCTAATTTGAAAAATCCAAAGTTGATTGATGATTTGTAATAATATTACGGTTTTTCATTTAAAATTTTAGATCGGTAAGAATGGAGACGAAATTATTTAAAATTACACAGGCCGACAAAATTTGGCCGAACCTTTTACCCAGAAACCAAAATATACTTTGCCGAAGGTTTTTGAAGTGCTGAATTCTAATCGAAGTAACAAATTGCAATATAAAAGACCTCGGAATAAATAATTTTGTCATAATCGGGTAATTTTCCGACATTTAGATTTTGAAAATTAAAAAAATAATTTCTGGTAAATGTTTCTGGTACATTTTTTTTTTAAAAATCCCGATTTCGACCCAAGTTTTGTTGATTTGAATTTCGGAGGCCGGTCCTTCCCGAAAATAGGGTTCTTGGTGCTAAAAAATATTCGAAATATGGTAAAAATAACAAATTGTAGAAATGAGGGAACTTTCACAAAGATCACTGATGAAGAACCGTAGCGGATTCCGAAACGATGTTATTGCTGTTGTAGCGACTGCTTCCACGTCGAAGATTGACAATCCTTGGTCAGGATTTCTCCTGGGTTGATCCTGAGCCGTAGACCCGATTGTCGTGAGGACCGTTTCTTATTTGAAATAATTAATATGTGATTATAAACGGCGAAATTTAGAAAGAATTTATACAAATTTTTTCCAAATTAAAATATTACAAAGGAAGAAGAAGACCTGTTTCTAAGACTATAATTTATATTTAGATACGCATTCTGCATTGGTCTCAATAAAAGCAGTTGGTATTCTGACTGGGCACTGTGGGCTCAGAGAACACCTTTGCAAAATAGGGGTTGAGGAAAGCTCAATATGTAGGTTCTGTAATGAGAACCTATTTTAGCTCAGTGTGGTGCACTGAACCACAAAAGATAAAAATGTCTGGGTATGTACCAAGTGCCCATTACAGAACTAGCAGATCCGGGCGCAATACTGAAATTCTTGAAGGAGACTGGACTGTTTGAGGCACTCTACGTAGATTAGACTAGATAGAGAAGAGGGATGTACAATAGATCTTATGGGTCGCGGTAAAACGATATAAACCTGTAATACAATACAATATAAGACTATAATTTTAATTTGGGAGCAAATCTGAATAAACCATCCGGGGGTTCGACTATACTGTACTTGTACTTGAATATCATGAAGACCGTTTCTTGTTCAAAAATTATTGTTGCACAGTGTAATCAAGGAGCTCAAAATCCCAAGTCCTGTTGAGAAACTAAATGGTGGTTCTAGTCTCCGTTCGATAGATCAAATTTAAATTGACTTAACTGCATTTAGTTCCACTGGTATTTACTACGATATTATAAGAATTTAAATAACTGCATTTTATTTCAAATTTCACTTTGCAGCAGTGTTGTTACATTTATAATTTCAAATTACTGTTTAAAAAAAAAAAATAAATTACTGTTTTTTTTGGTTAAATTACTGTACGTTTGAAAAATGGAATAAAACTATAGTTTTTATAGAAAAATAAGCTTATATTTAATATCGAAAATAATAAAAAGTAACAACCAGGGCGCAGATTATGAGGAATTCTCCTTTTTTCTGCGAAATCCTACATGATAGCTGATAAAATATATACGCGTTTCAAGCTCCCCTGATTTCAAATATACAAATTTAACTTTCCCTTTTTACTACTTTTCAAAAATTTTAGCTTTTTTCTAAGTAATAAATGCCTTTTTTAGGGTTTTCTATATTATTCCTTTTTAAAATTTTACTATTTTGAATGGACGATATTTTGTTAATAGAATTTTTAGAAACATATTACGATAGTGAATTTAAAAAAAAGAAGTAAATGATAACTTCTAAATTTGGGGGCAAAACAAATGAATTTTACTGCGACCCTGCCAAAATGGTGCTAACGTATCCAAAATTCAAAAGCTGTTTTGAGAAACACATAAAGAAGAATGTTTCTGATGAGTCCACAGTAAAAAAAATTATATTCGAAGTCTTCTAAAAATCCGGTCCCAAAACCTATTTTCATTTCGATTGATAAAACCAAGCTTAATGTTGACCCATTAGTTAAAAACGGAATTTGGTTTATTTTGCCCGTAGAAATTTTGGAAAGGGTAAACACACTCGAAACTTTATTTGACGGCTCCCTTGGTCGATGGCCTTATGTTGACACCTCGTAAATACTTTTCCACTAATTACTGTCAAAATTACTGTACAATTATTATTTCCCCATAGTGACGGCTAAAATAATAATGTTGTTATTTGCCTAAATGTAGGCAAAGTGAAGGCAAAAATAACAAGGCGCACGAAAAGTCCAAGGTCAGATAAATTTGAAAATTGACGGTTAAAAATCTACAACGCTTTGCAGCACTACATAAAATCCGAGCAAAGACAGCAACCACATCCCATTTTTTCTATTGTGAATAGCATGAAAGAAGAAGAAAATTACGAATTAGATTATAGAGAAAATTTTCCGAACACTTCCCCTCAACAATGACTGTGTGCCAAAAAAAACTGATATGCAGTATCACATTTCTAAACACAATGTCGCACAGTCATAGTCACTCATTTCTTACAGCATTAAAGTCTAGTTTAGTTAAAGTACACTTTATTTTGGTTATGTCCATGCGCCAATAGTACTAAGGTGGTGCTGTGCTGGGTGTTTTATATTGAATCATAAGTATTTCTACTGCTCAGAGAATCTGAACTTACGCAGTTAAAATTCTCTGACTAAATTTTTTAGGAAAGCAGAAGTGTTGTATTTGGATCATTGCAGTAATGCCGTAATCAAGGTATATATAGTAAACATATAAAGTTTTATGTCATTTTAGAATACACCATATTTTTTACATTTGTGAAAAGTGTGATTGGAGCAGTAATGACATTTATCTCATACTTACTTGACGTCAACAAGAACCTATCTTCATATTTGATAACTCTTATTCTATACTTAATTCCGTTTTTTTTTTTTCATTTCAAAGGGAAAAATCTTTATAAATTTTCATCCAAAATCGATGATCGGGTCAAATTATTCTTCGCCTAAAAGAACGCAACTTAATTCCAATAAATTCGTTTCATAGTATACATTTACCGATTAGCACATAGTTCCAATCTACTACATTTGTTACTTTATAGTGACATATGGTTATTGTTATTGTTTTTTCAAGTACAAAAAAGGAGAGTTTATATCGGTTTCTCTTTCTTTCACATGGAACACAATTTATATATGTAGTCCCTGTGTTGATGAACTTCATTTGTGTATCACATTTTTATTTCTGTCAGTTCCGGAGTTCACATATTTTATTAATTTTGTATTATTAAGTAAAGTGCAAGTTACCCATGGATGAAGCGGCAGCTGAAGCAGGACTAGCGATATCGCTTGCGGATATGACATTGGATGATGTTGTCAGCCGACATCGGAAAGAGAAGAAAGAATTGCAGGCCAAAATACAAGCATTAAAGAAAAATGCACCAAAATCGGATAAGAAGAAACGCAAGGAAGCTACGGAAGAAATAGCACGCTGGGAAAATGAAATGGAGAAGAGGCATGCAGCAGAAGCTAAAGAAGCACAGCGAAAGCAGCAAGATCATGTGGAAAATGATAGCGTAAATGCAGTGACTACTTCACCAACATCAGACGAGGGCATTGAGTTAGAAGAAGAAGAAGAACACATCCATACAAACTCTAATCCACCTCAACGTGTTTCAAAGGCACAAAAAAGACGCGACAAGAAAGCGCGCGAAGCACGAGAACGTGAAGAGGAGATACTCGCTGCCGCCGAGGATGCACAATTCGCTGCCAAAGCCGTGGAAGCACGTACACTCAAAGCAAAATTACAAGAACGCCAGCTAGCGCTTTACGAAATTCCCTCCGATGGCGATTGTCTCTACAATGCGGTAAGACATCAACTGCTGCGAAGCGGCCGTGGCGCATTTAGTGTACAGGAGCTACGTAACGAAACTGCCAACTATATAAGAGCCAATAAGGGTGCCCTCATTAACTATATGACAAATCCAAGCACTGGAGATCTGCTCAGCGATGAAGAATTTGAAACGTACTGTAAAACAATACGCTCCACTCCCGTATGGGGTGGTCAAATTGAACTTAAGGCACTATCCTCAGCCCTCGAAGTACCCATCGAAGTTTTGCAAGCTGTAGGACCACCCACCGTACAGGGCGCCGATGAATTTAAAGATCATAAACTGATTATCACATACCATCGGCACTTATACAGTCTTGGCGAACATTATAACTCTACGTTGCCACTTTCAGAAGCACCGCCGACTGTAACAGACGAGCAGGAACACTAGATTTATATCTATGCATTTAAAATTGATATCATGTTAAAAATATTTAAATATCATTATACGAACCAAAATGAACATAAAAATTAAACAGTCATTGTTGATAAAATTAAGAATAATTATCTTTTAAAATTGTCGAAATATCATATACATAATTGTTATTACTCAAAAATAAATTATACCGCGACTTCCAACTTAAGACAAACTAATATTATGCAAGCAGGACTCCAAATTAATATGGGCCTATGGCATTCAATTTTGGGGTTGTGCCAATGAATAAATAAAAATTCCAACAGTTTCTAAATAAAGTACTTAAAGCACTGTTAATGTACCCTAGTATATACGTAATTTCGACTTAGATATTGAAATGGTGAAGAATATAGTAGAAAAAAATCGCTACCTCGCATAATGGAAGGCTTAGGCGATTTATAAATAATGAAGAGTCATGAATCCCGTCGAAACAGAATGCACATTGAAACAGGTCGCTGGCCTTTACTGGATATCGGCTTAAGCTGAAATATCCAAACTTCATACCTATTTTCGTTTCATTATTCAATTAAAAATGTTTTTCAGTTAATTGAAGAACTAGATGTAGTATCATAGTAATATTGCATAATTATAATGAGCCAACGTCAAAGAGATTTTTCGATTTTGAACAGTTCTAATGATCTTAACGTTTTTCTTTTCTCTGATCCAGAGTATATGGTATTAAAACACTTTAAAATTTATTTTTTTTATTTTTGCATATTGCTGTCTTAGTGACATCTTATTACTTTTTTTTCCTAAGCTAATCTCGCTTGTTCTTTTTGGAAACAATCTAAAATTGTCTGCTTTTTCTACAAATTTTAAGAACTTTGCTTTTTATGAACACATTTTATTGCAAAAATACATTTACTGCGAGTGAAGAATAGCAATTAAAATTATTTGTACGCTAAGAATACGAATGCATAGTATGTAATGGAGCTTTCTAACCTTGTCCACGTTTTAGAGTAGTCAATGTAAAATAAAAAGTGTTCACGTTAAGTCTGCTCTCAAAGTACACGGATGGAGAGCACATGTATCGCTGTATACTAGAGTTCATACAAAATATACCTATAAAATGTGAAACTTTAAGTTTAAGCGCTTCTTAAAAATTCAAAATTTTGAGTTGTGATTAGTGATTATTCGATACTTTTCATTCGATTCAAATACTTTTTTTACTCGATGTTATACCATAAGTATTTTACTTGGTATCGGAAAAAAGGATCAGTATCGGTTACTCGATACTTTTTCGGTAGCATCGATACTTTTATTCGATACAAGTAATGAGTAAAAGTATCGATACTATGTAGGTATCGAATCAACACTAGTTGTGATTAAATAGTCGCAAATGAGCGATATGAAACGCTGTATTATTCATCACACAGGAATAAAAATAAACACGTTGGCTGTATTTCCAAATTTTCGGTGAAATATGTGACGGGCCATATGGTTCGATTGGTAGAAAGAACACAACACTGCATGGCATTAAGTCAATATGTTCGAACAATCACCAATTCTCTAGAGCCAAAATATCTTTTTTTGTTTGTCACCACAGCCGTGTGCAGCGGCCAAACGAAGAGGTATAAATCACAAACAATTAGTAACAATTTAAAAGTAGAATGATGGTTTTTGAAATTGTTTTTTTTTTTTTAAACTTATTTAAATCATAAAAACTTTCTTTATTTTATGCCAAAAAATCTTTTTAAAAACATTTGGATAAATATCTAACTGTTTTCTAAAAAACTTCAAGTTTTATTGCTCTACATTACTAAAAATTTATTTACTTTACATCATACTGTAACAAGATTTATTTTTTTTTTTTACAATTAAATAAATTTTATCAATTATAATTAAATTACGAGTGGAAGATTTGCATTATTGTCAAAAATTACAAATATAGATAAATAGATATTATATAGCATTCTAGGCGAAACATTTTAACAATTACAGTTTTTAGAAAATTTTGATTCAATTGCCGAAAAGCGTATTTTGATTGGAAAAAAGTGTGCGAATTGTTATTTTTTATTTTAATTTCAATGCCCACTTGCTGTTGGCTGCTATTAATCAGTTTTTTTATTGACACTGCTCGACGATGGACTTGGCGTTTTCACTTTCTTATGTTCCAATGTAGATGGTGAATGTGTCACTGATGCACCCTTATCCCTATTGATAGGCGTATTTGGATATATAGCAAAAAGTGCTAATTGTACAGAGCTTAACGTCAAAAGGAAAAGATTTTGATACTGTATGGGGAAAACAACATATTTTAGTAAATGCAATAAGAAATATCTTTTAAATTTCAACTTTCACTTATTACTTACCGTTACAACTGTGTTACGTATTGAAATGCCGTATAACATCCATGATGTTGCAACTAGTGTACCAGTCAGTATAAGGGGAAACGGTAGACCTTCTGTGCTTTTATTTTTAATAATATCACCTAAACGTAATAATGGTGAACCAACTAATATCACCAAAATCGTTGTGATTAGCATGCCAAAACGAAATTCGATTTTCTCAGGATCTTCAAAATTCGAATAAGTGAAACAGGCCATTGTAAATAAAGCAGCTATGCCGATCCTTGACCAAATTTTCATTCTAAATTCATTGGATGCGTAATAATAGAAAAATGCCATGAAAACAAAATTAATGCCAATACCAATGACATTCACTCTAATCATAGCCATATCGCCCATGAGCATCCCTAGTTTCAAGCTGAGCACCGTCCTGCAAAAAAGAGAAAAGCATAAGTAGTTTAAAAAAATAGTAATAATTGGCATAAAAATGACAACCAAAAAGTAAAAATTAAGAAAGTAATAAATTGGCACTATAATACACATAAATAAATAACATTAAGATCTACTTCACGAATTTTAATTGATTGATTTCGGATTCGAAAGATGACGCTGTGACGAACAATTTTTTGAAGGTGGGCTTAAATGTGCCTCATGGAAACAGGCTAAAAAAAATGTATGTTCTAAGATGTATGTGACAGCTTGATAATTAGGGTAGCTGATTTTGTCCCCCCGACCCATCCTCTCTCGTCCGGCCTGGCTTCAAGTCTTCCTTAAAAAGTAAAAAAGTCTGTCTTGCTTCTGCTGCCTCTAATTGTATTAGCTCCAGCAGGTTGTTCGTTAAAAAAAATCACTGATAACTGTTTGTAAAAATGGAAAAATGGAACAAGCAAACGGAGAAAATATAATAGAGAAATTGTAGTGTAAATACTTTGTATAGCCACTTCACATTTATTTATTTGTATAAATTTTTACTGCCAATCTATAGGAAAAATTATAATAAAATAAAATGCTTATAATCTTCGGCTTCGGCAAAATACTTCGGCCAAAACTTGGGCCATTTTTTGCCGAAGGTGAAATTTTAGGCCGAACAGCCGAAGAACCGAAGCCGAAGCTGAATATTCGGTCGGACACTAATGCTTTAACCTATCAAAAATGGGGGTTTCGGCACTAAGTCCAGATTTTGAGGGTCAATTCAAAATTCTGAGTATGCAGTTTTTTCTGCTTGACTAGACCTACTATGCAAGCCTCGAAAAAAGTATATTCAATTCTTTTGTTTTTGTCACACTGTGTAATTTAGTTGAAATTTAACAAATTAAGAATATTTAACATATCTGCACTATATCGGAATTATTCGATTTGCGTCGTTGAATCCACTATTTTTTTAGCTGATTTCCCAAATTTTTCATTTTATTAAGTCATATTGATTTGAGTCATCAGATTTTGGTACCCATCACGACGTAAATCGAGGGATTACTGTAATATAAAATGTTATCGATTACAGTGTGTGTTGTATAGAAGCAGCATGTTGGAAAAACATTGCTCTTGCTGTACAGGCAAGAATGATAAATTAGACATGAAGATAACGTACTGGTATTGGCCAAGCCTAGTTATTTTTCATTTATTATTACTAATGCCTACTGCTTAAAATGAAATATGCTGTGCTAAATTGTAACAATTATAATACCAGTAAGGTGTGGAAATAAAGGTTTTTTCCAATTCTCTTTAAATAAAGCATTGCTGGAAAAATTGATAACAATTTGTTCTTCTTCAGTGCATATACTGACCATTTGTATCGAACATTTTAACGCTGATGATTTCGAATGCAGACTGCAGACTGTTTAACCCTAGAAGAATTGTGTCCACTATTTTTATTGCATAATAAGGAGACTCAATTCGGTTTAGTTATTAATGTCCATATTATAAGAATCAAAGTAAATGAATAAGCTATAAATCTCCCTTAGAAATAATTCGAGAGCTTAATTTTAACCCAGATATGCTCAATGATCTACATGTAGTACGCTTCAGAAAGTTTTTATTTTGATTGCATATATTCTCATTTATTCAAAATTTAACATTTCTGAAGTATACCAAGTACGTAATCGACATTAAAATTGGGTATTTCTCGATAAGCGTATCATGTGAACTCGACCAAATGTTTACTGTAGTTCAGGATTCTCATATATAGTTTTTTATATGTTTAAATACAGCAAAATAATTATTAAAAATTATAATGGTGTTTATTTCTAACTTAATTTCAAGAAACTGGTTAGAAAATTTGTCCACAGTTTTAAACAATTAAATACTTGTCAACCTACAGTGCAAGTATTTCAGACTGTTGCGCTTCAAAATATAACACAATGAAAGACTAGAAAGTAATACGAAAGCTTTGTAGTTTCTTGAAAATATTGCCAAGCATTAAATTTAAAAATAACAAGAACGGCTCATATGCAAATTTTCTGAATGCTTAAAGGCATGTAATACTTATTTGATGGTGAGCACGATTGGTCATCAACCCACACACTTTGACCTTTAAAATTTACCGCAATAACTATGTATACAATGTTATATATACATAGATGCACTGTACATATTTGCATTTCTAAGTCCTTACTACAAATGAATGCGTATCAAGCAATCAGGTGTCTAGTCTATTTGATCAACAAGTTTAACTGGAGGGCAAGTCAGACATTCTTAAATTGAAGGAGCAATTCTCACGATACAAAATACTATTTTTAAACTGTAGAAAAAAATTAATACATTCTGCTGGTTCTATTTTCTATTCATGTACATTAAAGCGCCTCACGAACAAAAACTTGGTGCTACTCCTCCTAATAATGTACCCTGGTTTATTTTATGAAGACTGACAAAACATTCAAAAAAAAAAAAAGGTTAACCAAAAGTTGTCGTGAACTGGATTGTTTTGAAAAAACCTCTTAAAATAATAATTTGTATGGGAACATTTTTTATTAAGTTATTTTTGCCAATTAAAATATAAATTATAAAAAAATTATGACTTTTTCATTAAATATTTCTTTGCTCTAAGGGATTTTAATTAGTTAACTTTTATTTTTAGCTAATTAGATGGAATTTATATTCAAAATATTAAAAAATTCATTATCTTAAGTTATTTATCAAATTTTTTGAAATATTTTGATGCAAAACCAATAATTTTTCATTTTCTGTTATTTGTTATTAATTTTTTTTTTTTTTTTTAACTAGAAAAATGTTCCCAAACAAATAGCAATTATAGAGGCTTTTCAAAATCTAAAAAAAAAATAATTTAAAAATTTTGAGAATTTTCATAACCAACGTTCTGTTTTTGGAGGGGTTGCAGTAATTTTTTTTTTTTTTTTTTTTGCATGTGACTTGAGGCACTTTAATGTAGGTGCATATACTTCGCACTAAAATGTACTTATGTGGTGTGGCCACGTGTATGTGAAAGTGCAAATAAGCTTTCTATCTTAATCGAGATTATCCCAGTAATATTTGCATAATAGAATTAACTATGCAAATATTTTTATATTCTATGCTCTTAGAATAATAAACAATTTTTCAGATGATTTATAAATATTGCTTTCTCTTATGTAACAGTCATTCCATTATCTAATTTGAAGTAGTTAAATACGTGGTGCACTACAGAAAAAATGTTTGTAGATTCATTACTAGCCTGTATATCAAATATGCATACCACGTAATTCACGTAGAGCCTTATCATTTTGTTTTACAATTATAGAAAACCTGATTGTGATATCAATATTTCTTGAAGGAAAATTTCAAAGTTACCCCGTCATGCTGTAAATATGTATAACTATTGCAAACTATCTAATATTCACTAAGATGTGCTGAATCACTAAATTATTTTTCTTATATGTTTAAATTATAGGTATACAAAAGTTTTATCGAACTTATTTTGTTTAAAATGTGTTCAATATTTTACGTATCTGTTTCACCCTGTAGCGACCATTATCCATCCACGTCTTTTCTTATCAGTATATAATAAAATTACTCACAATACCCGAAGTAGAAAATTTACAAATCATGGCAGAGATTAAGCAACCGAAAAAAGATAACCAATTTCAATGAAGTTCAAATACCTTATATTTGTAAATGAATTATTATGAAATAAACAGTGGGTTTTTTGCTTTCTAAATTTGTATTGTAACCGTTACATCCTTCAAAATGCAGTGTTGATTTTCCACCAAAATTAAAATGGATTCTGCTCAAAGCAGAGTTCGTTTTAATTTTGGAAAGCAATACTAAAAATTATCATTTTGCCCTCAATCTTCCTCATTCTTTACATTAAATAAGCCCTATACATTCTTAGCCCTAAACCCTTTATTTAACGGCTTCTAAGCATTGTACATAGATGAATGACATAATTCGTGTGCAAATTACACAGCTTAATAGCGTTTTTGGGACAAAGTAATACTGGATGAGGGTGTTGTGTTGAATATTTCTGCTTTAGAATGTTATATTCAACACGTAATAGAATTTTTCTACCGCGCAAGAGGAGCCTTACAGCATAGTTATGGGAGCTGGAGGTTTATTGTCTGAGCGAAAAATGTTCCTGATTATATGATCCTTTATGTACCTACATACATATATATCAACACTCTTACCTTCTTGCTCACAACAAACTTTTTGGTTATTTTTATAAATTTTATAAACAAATTTTGTTTTTTTATAAAATTTTCTAACAATCCCTTGAAATTGGAGTAAAAAGAGGAGACGGGAAGTCGCTGTAAAAAATTATTTATGTCTTCATTAGGAATAACTTTACCTCAAATATAAAATCTCTGATTTTGAAATGTATGTAAAGAAAACTATGATGGGCTGAACTAAAATTTTGAACACAATATCCTCTTTCAGTATTATACCACAGTGACTCTATTACAAGGAATAAACTTCAATTTGTTGGACGCTGATATAATACAAATGAGAACATATATGGTATGTAAAAGTAGTAATAGGTACTTACAGCACAACACCGCCAACAAATGGATCTGGTGGATAAGTATCGCTGCTGCCCTTCTTGCGGATATCATTCAATAGCAAAATAGCAGCAAGAAATTGTAGGCATGTTATAGTGCCGGCAAATTGGGCAATTTGATTACTATAAGGCTCCAATAAATCTCCAAGGGCATCCATTATTACAAATACAGGTACGATTTGTGGCAACAACAAGCAACTACAACTATGGCGCCTTTTCTATGCAATTGTTTTTGTAGAATTCTCTCTCTTTACTCTCTTTCTTTTCCGAAATATCCGCTCACTTCCTGTTTCCTTTAAACGACAAGTTCAAGTGCAATAGTTCCCGTCCTCTTTTTACCTTTCGCCGCTTCAACTTTTTAGTTTTTTTTTTCGCTCCAATAAATGGAATGTCAAAAAAAACTTGTTGTGAAAATGTGCGTTTTTTTTTTGTTGTTGTTATTTCTCGTTTGTTGATTTCGTTTCGATTTTTTTTTACTTCGCCTTTTTTCTTGACTAATTGATTTTCGTTCTCTTTAAGTTCATGCACGTCTAATTTAATTTTTTCATTTATTTGTTATTTAATTATAAACTCAAAATTTATGTCGACCTCTTTTGACTTTAAAAAAATTTTTAATATTTTTTCGAAGATTTAATTTAACAAATATTCCAAAGTAATTATATACTAGATGTTTTTTAACTTTTATCAATTTACTGTGCGCACAGGTTTGTTTTTGTTTTTTTTTTTTTTAGAAAATTCCCGCACTTAATTGCATACTTTTTTCTAGTTTTTACTTATGTAAAATAAAAAAGTTCACAAGCAAAAAAGAAAAAATTAGTTGAAATAAACGCGATTTACGTTCTCGTCGTATTGTTGTCACAATGCAAATGCACTCGAATTTTATAGGTGGTGGTCAAATATCACAGCTACTTGGTAGTGCGAGTGGGCTGGTTGTGGCGCAGCGAGGTTTATGAAGGGGCATAACGTAGCGGCGCCGAGACACAGCTGTTTTGTGTTCGTTTGTATTCGGTATGCTGCTGACTCTCATTTCCAATGTAAATTTTTTATTATACATAGTACGAGTATATTGTTTCATTGAGATTCCATTCTAATACTGATTTTTACTCTTTTTAATATTTTTTGTTTTTTAATAAGTACTTAGTATGTTTGGTTGTGGATGGCTGAACATGAAGAGTGGTGGGGAAACTTGAATGCTGCTGGCAACTCGAAATTATCGCTAGTATATCTATTCCTTTTTTTTTTTTTTGCTTCTCATAAAATTATACTTTATTCTGTTTTGTACGATTATTTATCAATGTTTTTATTTTGACTATTATATTCTTTGTGTTTGTACTATAGAACAACAGTGAAAACAACCGGTTATTGAATATCTCATTGTGCAGTCATAAACTTAACGTTTAAAATTTGAAATTAAACTGCCATTAAGTCTACTTGACTCTCTCTCATTCTCAATCGAAAATTATTTATTTAGGTTAGGGGGCGAAAAAGTAGATTTTTTGGTTTAACATTGTGTTATTTTAAAATATTATAAGAATATTTCACCAAAATTTGAGATCGATAAATTAAGAATCAAAACTTAAAAGCACCTTTTTTGAAAAATACCTATTCGGTAAAAAATCAAATCAAATCAGATTCAAATTTCAAGGGTTTCCTTGGACTTTTTATTTTGTTGAAGAAAACGAACAATTTTCCTAAAGCATGAATTTAAAGAACTAGTCTTCTGAATACGATATAGTGTATCTAATAATAACTACAAATAAAAATCTTTTCGCACAGTAGTAAAACTAAATAAAAAGTAATTAATTCGATTATGTTTAACTCTATTTTTATTATTATTTAGCGGTTGGGACAACTCGAAAGTCAAGCACTGTGACCTTAAAGATCTTTTGCCCAAAATTAGGACAAAAAATTATCTGCTATCCTAATAAAGGCCACACAGTGGTCAGATAGATAGAGATCCGTTTTCTTTAAGTTCAGGGCTTTAGTGAGAGCGAGAAAAGGAACAAGCTTCTTTGTCTGACTAAGGCGTGGAACGGAATGCCAATAAGATAGCCATTCCTCTTTCGCCCCCGCCTCTATGATCGATTTGGAACGAGTCCAGCCGATTTCACAGAATGGATCGGCTAGCAATCAGGTCAAGTAACGATCTTCCAGAGATTGGTAAAACAAAGAATTTGGTCGGGTTCAAAAAACATAGTGTATGAAAATACTAAACAGCTGACTAAATACCACTGCCGACAATCAACCCCTGGAGAACACCAAATCTTAAAGATATGTATCGAGCAACGCCAACTTGCAAGTATATACCAATATCGAGTTTTTAGTTTTTCACATAGCAGAGGGTGATTAACATAGTCAAACGCTTTTGAAAAATTCAAAAAGTTGCATGTTCATTATCATAAGATATTTTTATATCATCCATTATTTTCATCATAGCTGTAGAAAAACTACTTGCAGGCACGGTTGCCACTTTGGTCCTTTTGGACCAAAAAAGGTCGTTTTTTTACGTTTAGTCCGCTGGCCCCTTTTTTTTTATTTTCCTGTTTATTTTTACGATTTTATATTTAAAAGCAACAAATTTTACATATTAAATCTTGTTATTGAATTTTCATTTTTTTATTTCTAATGGTAACTGATTATACCAGTTCAAGCCTTTTGATTTTAATGAGTTCTTACATCGTTTTATTCCAAAATACCGAGTTCTGTAATTCATAAGATTCCTTGTAAACCAATTATGAGTGCTAACATATGTCAAGAAAGTTTTGGCACAAAATTCAAATATTTTTTTACACTGTCTAAATAAACATAGATATGTCAACCAATGCACACAATAGAGCTAACGGTACTCCTACTCTACTATCAAAACCAAATTGCGCTCAAATGTTAATTCGCAATGTCATACAAATTAGATTTACGCAAGTCTGTTTCAAACCTTTTTGGACGGCAAAATACAAAGGAAATTCTTGAAGTGTTTAAAGATGTGCCAATCTCACGTAGAACCATTTCTCGTGTTATTGGTGATTGTCGTGAAGGTAGACAACCGGAAAACAAACAAAAATCTGATCGTCCACCAAAATTAAGTATCGGAAAAACGAAAAAACTGCTGTCAAGTGCCACAAACAAGGTGGGGCTTGTCAAGTGCCACAAACAAGGTGGGGCAGTCAAGAATTATCACGAATATTTGGTGTCTCACGCACAACAATTTCAAATATTTTGCCAAAAAACAACATCTCTTATCGAAAACGTAAGCGAGCACCAAAATATACAGCCAGACAACTCCAAATAATACCAAAATGTTGCCGTGCTCTTCGTCCGTCGTTCCGAAGCTTTCAACACCCAAGATGGGCCTGTACAATGTAAAAGCAAAAGTCGATTACAAATGGATTTCGATCACAGTCGAAATCAATTTACACATCACTACTAATCGGTCAATGGCATTGAATGTGTTTCTGTAAGTTGGTTTTCTTATTTTTAAATCAAAATGTCGAACCTTAATGACAAAAAAAAAACAGATTAACAACAGTATTTATTGAATGTAATAAAAGTTGTATGTTCCTTCCATATACATACTGCATTTCTATTCTCTTTATTTAAAACAGGTTGTTAGTGAGTACTAAAAAAATACCCAGAATACGATCGAAAAACATTATCTGTACCTTACGAACATTAAAAACATTCGGTTATTTAATTTACTTAAAAATACATGAATTCTTCATATCCATAATTGTTAAATAAGCAGCATAGTACATATCACATTTTTTGAAGCCGAGGAGGCACGTTTAAATAGAAATATTTTTGTCTGAAACTTTTACAGCTTACATTATTAACATAAAGGAATAAAATTAGTGGGCGTATGCCAAAATATTCCAAACTTAAAAATCTCATGAAGGTCGCCCAAAATCTTCAACTGATAATCGGATTTGGTGAAATCCAAAATTGATGAAGGTCCAAGATTGACTCAGGAAATGATTGCTAGGGAACTGGGCTTGAACGACATGGTTTTATCGCGAATATTTAATTCAGCTTCTTTAACTCTTCAATGGACACATCTTTAGGAGGCGCTAACATAACCTCCTGAGCCTAAATAGGCCCACGTGAATAAAACGATAGTTATGGCCTATTACAGCATGTTATTGCGCAAAATTTATAAAGGGTTTTGTTCACTAAATATATGCTATAGTTTGGTAAAAATAAGCAACATTTTAGAAAACATACTAAGAAAAAAAAATTAACTTTTAAAATCGATCCGAATTACCAACATTACAAAATTTAGGAAAACTGTATAGTTTCAATAAATGAAAGTTTTTTTTATTGAGATGTAGATATAATAGGTGATGTTTGGAGATAATTTGGATCGACAATTTGTTTAGAGAGTTTTTGTGGATTTGAGTTCAAAGTTTAAATAAACTTGAAAATTTTTTTTTTAGTTTTAGCTCAAAATTTTGCATTTTAAAATCCAAAAATATGTTTGTTTAATAGAAATATTTGTTCATTAAGCCTGTTTATATATAACTTCAAATAACGAAATTGACATGAACTTAAGTCATGACTTTGAAAATTAACCTCTAGATTTAATTTTCATAGTCTCCTAAAAAACTATCAAGAAATATTTTTGTTTGAATTATGAAATTATATTTGTTTTATGAAAATATTTTGTAAAATTACCTTTTGCGTCTAAATAAACCTCAAATTCAAAATAATTTGCTACATATTTTACCAATAGCAGGGGGTAACTTTAGAGGTTCAGACAATGAAAAAAAATTTTGTTCTATCAACTTATTCCGATTGAAACAAATTCTGTTTTTTTTTTGTGCTCAGAAAACATTGGCGCAAGAAGTCAAGGAGTTTCAGATCGATTCGTCAAGAAACAAAAAAGATTTACGTGTTTACACTCAAAATGGGCCTGATTAGGCCCAGGTGCCCATCCTAGGGTTAATAATTGTAACAGGTGATAAAGCTTGGTTCCTCAAGTACGACTCAGAAACCAAGCAACAGTCGATGACATAGCCATAGAAGGTGCTAATCCGGCCATTAATGTCAAGCAGCAGAAGTTAGTGGCAAATGTAATGATTTAAATTTATTTTACCGGATAAAAAATTGTAGCAGTTATTCCTCTGAAAACTGGACATACGATAACTGCTAAATGGTATACTAAAACCTGGTTATCACAAGGATTCGAAAATTTGTTGGGAAACTAGAAAAAAGATGAGCTGTGTCGCTATTTTTTGCATGACGATAACGTCCCAGCTCACACAGTGGAAAAAACGATCAACTTCATTGCGTACTCAGGGATTGAAAAAAGTCGTCCAGCACAATATTGACCTAGCGTCGTGTAATTTTTGGTTGTTTCCAAAAAATAAAAAATTTAGAGAAAATGTCTTCAGCAATAATGAGGAGATTATTAATTCAGTTGGCTAAGAATTTAGACTGGAACGTTACATTCGTAAGCATATTTTTTACCGTAGTTTTCTTATACGCACAATATCTTCTTTTTTTTTGGTACGCATATAAAAATAGACCCACAGAGCAATATTTCATATGAACAAACTTACTTTTAATATCTTATTGCAATGGAATTATAGCCATTCAAAGTGAGCTTCGAGGTTGCTCAACATTTTTAAAGAACTTAAGCATTATGTCAAAGATAAAGGATGAGATAATGGATTAGAAATCAAATTAAGTAGAAACTCTATTATGAACAATTTCACACCCTAAAATGAGTGGACTGCAACATTACACAAAAAATGCCAGAACGTTACTTTACGAATTTTAATAACAAATATAAGTGTGCTAATTGGAAATAAACGCTTGATTTATATCTTTAGAACAAAAAGGACAATAACCCTTTGCAAACGGTCTTGCAAAATATGTCTGCTATCACAACAAGAAATATATGCGATATGCAATACAAATTTGCATTTGCAATAATGCAAGGCCATTTGCAACAAATCTTGAATCGAGCTAATATTTAAATATAATAGCATTGTTAAGAATCAATAATACAATTGCAACTTTTTTTGCGCTCTCTCTTTCTTCAAAAAATAATGCATACCCTTCCTTGATAGTCAAAACCATGTGTCTCAGTGGCTTAAATGCTTTTTCGCCGGTTTCTTTATCCTCGTACTGCTTCACATGTTTCATTTGGTTGATGGACATTAGACCGCGTAACATTAGGCAGCGACACATTTTGTATGGCGGTCTTAATTCAATTTCAAAATGAACTAAGACCGCAAAACCGAAATGGCTTTAGCCCACGCTGACTAGTTTCATTTTTCGAACGCAGTCTAAAGCGATTCGATCGTATGACTTTAGACCGCGCGGTCTAATTTCATTTTTCGATCGCGGTCTAAATTCATTTCATCAAATGTATGAAAAAACACCTTAATATCTTTATTGCATTTTTGATTGGGAAATAACGCCATATTTGCGATATGACTTTATTTCTAAATCAAAAGTGCAATAATGCCATTATTTTTAGAAGACGAAATGGAAATAATACCAGCTCAAAATATTCTCTCTGGTGCAAAAATCGAGAAACAAAATTCAAAAAAACAAACGAAAAAAAAATTTGCGTTTATATTTGAGGAGGTTCCCGAACATAACGCCCAGTGAGCGTTATGACCGTTTTTGCGATTCTTTCATTAAAATTTTAAAAGTAAACCAAATTAACATGTATAAGAAAATGCAGTTTTATTTTGAGCTTTTTTTACAAATTGGCTTTTTTAAATGAAAAACTCTTCAGTTTTTCTCGGCATTAGTATAAAAGCGAGTGGGTAAATCTATAAAAACAAAAGGGAAAAATATGCTCATATATTAAATAGGAATGGCATGGAAATAAGCGCCTCAAGCGAAATATTTTTACAAAAATAAACCATTTATTTGAAACGTAACATTGAAACAAGCGCCGTAGGCAAAATTTTTTTACAAAAATAAAGGAAAAATTAAAATATTGTATGAAATACTTTGTAAAAATAAAGGGAATAAATAAAATGTAACAAGGAATTCTTTCAATATTGATATATCATTCATAAAATACAATGATTTTCGCGAATAAATCGTAACAATATCAAATCATTACGATAAAGTGTTACACGGTCACAGTGCAATGCTATAAGGTAGGCATCCTGAAACTGCTGAATCATATACATTTCTGTAGACTCTTGAAGAGCTTCTAAAGCTGTTGCTGTTAATCGTGTGACTCCGGAATCCGAACCGCAATCACATAAAATTTCACGCACTAGACGTGCGAATCTTACTTTCGGTATAAGTGTCTCTAAAGATAGAAATGTAATGGTTGCACATTTTATTTTATTCTTTAATTATTACCTTACCAGTGGTCGCCTGTAGTCTGGCAATTTCCGCAAACATTTTTATACGATAAGCCACCCGCACGTGCTTCGGTTTTAATTGCTTTCGATTTCTTGTTTCGGTGACTTGTGCTGTGCGTTTGCGTGCAGTTGGTATAATTTTTGGACGCCGGTCATCGCGAAAGTTGTTGGTTCTAGATGTTTTTTTGCGTGCGGTTGGTGTTTTTGAAGTTTGCTGCCGGTTACTGCAACCAGGATGTAAATGAAGAAGTGAACTTCGATCATCAGTCGATGTGCTTGAAGTCCTGTACACACATAAAGACAATGGTAGATCAGAAGATGAAGACGTTGCCACTTGTATATCTCCAAGACTCATATTCCAGAGTTTTTATTTTCAGAATTTAATAATCAAATTCTTTAAGAATAAAAAAAACTAATTTATTTAATTTATCAACTGTCAAAATTGAGTTGGTGTATTGATGAATTGAGACTTGGAACAATTTACAGGGTATAATCATTAATAATCAGAGGATATTTTACGTCTAAAAATTAAATTTTCTATTCGAATAACATAAATGCTTTAATTTAAGAATTTGCGTTTATTTTTTTTCCTACATTAACTTTAACATTTTCAATTGCATCATATAAAAGTAAAAATCTTCCCTCCTAAACATCTTCGCGCAGCACCGGTTTTTTTCTCTCCGACACGAATGGAACAGTTCCTGGTTTTGAATGTTTGCGTATATTGGCTTCCTTTTGCTTTTCTTTGTCCTTAATGACGCGCATCTTGCGTTGAGCGTTAAGAACATGTCGCGGTACTTGGCGATGTCGAGCTATGCGTTTTATTTGTGGATGGGCTGCATACTTCTCTTTCAATGCCTCCTGATAATTGAAAGCAACACGCTCGCGTGGTCGGATTACGCCTAACTTTTCAGCAGCCTTTGCCTTCCACATGCGTATATTCATCTCGTCGGAGCCGGAAAATACGTAACGATTATCTAATGACCAAGATACACATACCACATGTTGCATGCGTTTCGTATGATAAATGTCGCGTGAATGACTATGATGAACATTATAGATGCGAACTGTTTTGTCATAACTGCCAGAGACAAACTCTTTACCTGTGGGTGAATAATCGACATCAGTGATGGCGGCAACGTGGTCAAAATGTATCTTAAGAGGATTTTGTAATTGACGTGTATCGAAGGTGTAAAGGCTAAAATAAAATAAGAAATTTATATTAAGCGTAACCACATTTTATCGTCGAACAAACTTACTTGCAATCTTCATTTGCTACAGTGAAACTGAAAGCCTCCATGGGATTCCATGCTAATTTATTACTCCTCATTGTCAATACAATTTTGCGAAGTGGATTTGCCTCACGTTGATCGTACAAAATAATGCTGCGATCACTGCCACAACACGATAACACTGAAGTCTCAACTGGATTAAATGCCACTGCATGCAATGTATCTACGCCCCATTTAAGCGTCTTCAGAGGGTCATTCCGAGTTTCATCCCAAATGGAGCACACTTCACCGCATGTGGCAAATATAGCTTCCTTACGATTATGAGCTATACCGGTGACAAGTGTTTGACTTAATATCGTATTCACAGGCTCTTCATCTTCTCCGATTCCGGGTGCATCTGAATTCCAAACTTTTATTGTTTTGTCGTCGCCAACAGTGAAGAACCTTTGTCCATTATTAGCGTAAACGACGCCACGTACAAAACCATCGTGTGCCATAAAATTACGAACACTAACGCGGTTTGCCAAATCCCAGACGCGAACTTCACCATCATAGGCACCTGTTATGAGTGTAGAAAGCTGCTTTGGATGCTTACCGAAGCAAGAGACACCATCTCGGTGGCCACTCAGATTTCCTACAAAAGGTTTTGCAAAGACTCGCTCCAGCTTGGTGGCATTCAATGCTCGCACATATTCTCGTGCCGATTCCATGGGATGCAATGCCGGATCATAATTTCGTGGCACTAATAAAGGCATAGTTTATTGTATATTTTTAAATATTTATTTCAATTTTACTTACTTCTGTGATTTTCATTCTTTGTTTCACGGACATAATTGTCCGGATTACGGCTTATAATTTTAACCTTCATTCTTTTTAAGTTTAGTTAATTGATTACTTTTAAAAGTCCATTAAATTTTCAAAATCTACGCATCAAAACAAAACTATTTGCTGCACGTGAACAATAATTTGACAATCTTCACGGTTGCACACTCGGTTAGTTTAAAACTAATTTATTTTTGAAAGGTTGCTTTAAATAGTGCTTTTGAAGTACTGAACACTAGCTGGTAAGAATTCGATCAGTTGCTAAGCAAACCAAAATAGAAATGAGTGAGCGTAAGTATGAATATGGATCCATAAGCTAAATTAAGTAGGAAAATGTATTCACTTATGCATAAAGTTAAGTTTTGCATGTTATGATAAGGACTTTGCAGCCTGTAAGTTAGGATATTTAAAAGAAAATAATGCACCTGTAACTCAACTTGTTTAAATGACTCATTAAGCACCCAGTAAATGACGAAACAGTTCATAATGTCGATACTAAAAGTTGAGATGATTTAAATGAAAATAAAAAATACAGTGCGTAATGATAACAAAATTTATTTGCATTAAACTAAACTAGAAATTATAGCTTTAATTGGGAAAGTGGTTAGAACGGTTAGAACGTAGTAGTGGACTTACATGTTCTTTACTTTATTCGTTGTTCAGCAAACCTATGATTGTGCTCGCAACAACGAAAAATAAGTTGTAAAGAGATATAGCATATTTACGCTGAAAATCAAAAATAAAATTAAGATCTGCGTTACATGATTTTTCGGGTATTCTAATTTTATCAGCTCAAAAATTTCAAAAATTTTTAGCTTATATAGAATATTGAAAGACTAAGAACTATAACTAAGATCACTGATGAGGCACCGTGGCAGATTCCAAAACGGCAGTCTGATTTGCCAGTCTCTATATACATTGTTATTCTTTAAGCCTGTAATACATTACTTAAAGTTATAAAAGATATTTCCATGAATAAGAGCTTAAGAAAGAAAAAAAATGGAAATGAACAATGTAAAATTTTTATTTATTAAAATGGAAAATAAAACATTTTTCAAGTCACAAACATTTTTTGCTGACAAGGTCAAAATCAGAGTTTAAAGCCGAGCTTACATATTAATTCACTGGTCGGAATCGTAAGTTCATTACCTTTTTTTTTATTTTATTCAGGGATCCTTTTACACTTTACCATATATTACATTTGCTAACTCTATTAATCGTAAAATGATCATTAATCTGCTTCTTGTTTTACCTATAACTTAACTTTGAGCTTACATTATGCTGTTGATGGTGTAATTGTTGGATGACAATGCATGACATTTTTTTACACCTTCGTTGAACCACAAATCGTTCATCAACATATAACAGATAATGAGAAACAATTAGCATGTAAATTCATCATTAGGATTTTTTTTTAAACTTAACTACGATTTAACATATTTGGCCAAAATTTCTCAAAAAATATTGTTATCAAGCACACAACTTTTGAGTTCTGTCGCATTAGATAGATTGCATTTCTTTGACGGAAAAATAATTAGGACCGTTTAATGCTATTAATATTTTAGAGAATAAAGTTCGAGCTCATGTGTAATGAAAATAGTGTATTTCCTAAAGAAATAGTGGATTTTCTGAAACTATGCTAATGAAGTTCAACATTCCATGCTTCATCGACGGTCCATTTCAGTCCATAACGTTTTTGAATGTTACATTTTTATGCAACCTCGCATTACGAATAATGAAAAGTAAACAAAACAAATCAAAAGAAAATTCGTTAAAGATGCGGCGAGGATTTTGCGCGAATTGCTTTTGCGTTCGCTATTCGCCAAAAAAAAGAAATCCTGAAACAAGGAAGACGAAAAGGAATCCAGAAGAATTTTTCCAACGTCGTGAGAAAGTGAAAAGTGGGTGCAGTGAAGAATTTTTTCTTATTAGAAAATTAAAGTGAAATTATAAATTTATCGTTTTTCCAATTGGAAAATAGCGAAAATTTGTATGTCGAAATACAAATTGCGAATAATTTAAAAAGTTTTGTGTGAAAAAGCAAGAAAATTGCAAGATCGCACAGTCCGTGGACGAAAAGGGGTGACAGTGGTGCTTCACCTATTGCAAATTCCAGTGCAAAAATGAATAATTTGGTAAGCAAAGTGATGCGCCGCTGTTGTTTGTTGATTTATTTCTGTGATTTTTATTTTTGCACTGAATTTCGCAGGACCACGTGAAAAACTTTTATCCGGAAAATTATAAATTGGATCTTTCGGAAACAATGAAGGCCGCACTGTCTAAGGGGCCAGGAGTGGGGGGAGGTGGTGGCGCTAATGCAGGCGGTACTGCTGCAGGTGGCTCTGGGGGTCTTGGAATGTCCTCGTCTGGTGCATCTCACAATGAATTGCAGCAAGGGAGTGGAGGCATTCCAGGTGTTGGATATGTTACAGAAAAACTGTACATGCTGTTGCAACTGTATCTACAGAACAAAGGCTGGAATCCCAGTGCAGAATTGCTGCAGTGCTTCACCGATTTAAAGGACAATGCAATGTTGCCAAGTGCTGCCTATTTGCAGTAAGTTTTTAAAGATTTTCCTCAAACATGACGGAATTACTTCATGCCTCTCAAATGTATTTTTGAATCAATAAAGTGATAATAAAATTGTTTAAATTGTTATTTAACACTTTAGTGGTTCCCTTGCTCATGAGTTCAAGCTAATACCAACTCATTATGTCCGATCTCTACAAATGGTTTTACATCTTTTACAGAGTTCTCGCTAATCGTCTCACATTAGATTCACAAGGTCGCCTCATTCTACGTGAGAATGGTAAAATTGTGCTACCCTTCGAACATTTTGCCAACGCAGTCATGCTGAAACACATGTCTGGACCGCATGGACTTCACTTGAGCGTTGAAGCTACTGTGCGCGCAGTAATCGAATCGTATACCATCGGACGTGAAAATTTTGGAATGGAGAAAGAGTTCATTATTGAAGTGGTGCAGTCATGCCCAAGTCCTGCTTGTCGTTACTACAAAAATCATTTGGGCATGTCGCCGTTGCCCTTCATGGAACAACAATTTCCCGGTGTCAATCCTGTAGATTTCCTGCAGCATTTGCCACATCTACCACCACCTCCGCCACCACATGGTCTATCGACTGGTGGTACTGGAAGCAGCAGCGGTGGCTCGTCGAGTGGTAGCAGCTCTGTTGGTTCCACCACCAGTTCCGTCGGTGGAGGTGAGGTGGATTTGACAAAACCATCACAATCACATGCACAATCAAAAGTTCCACCACAAATTCAACATTTAACCAAGCAACAGCAAAACAACATTCAATCGCAACTCTCTCAGTTGAGTGCAGCCGCAGCGGCTGCAGCAGCAGCTGCTGCACATCATCAGCAACAACAGCAACAGGCGGCTGCTGCTGCGGTTGCTGCCAAGCAGCAGCAGCAACAACAACAGCAACAAGCTGCAGCTGCTGCGGCGGCCGCTGCTGCTGCTCAGCAGCAGCAGCAACAACAACAGCTAACCGCAGCATTGATACAACAGCAAAACCGTGCACTTGCTCAGCAGAGCCTGGAAAAATTTAGCAGTTTGAGCCCATTAGAAAAACAACGGGTCCTACAACAGTTGGATCCTAAGCATTTCGATCCAATGGCGGTGGCCGCTGCAGCTGCCAATTTGCAGATGCAGGGTCTGACCGATTTTAGAGTAAGCTATTTTAATTTATTTAATTGTGATAATTATGTTTAAGACTATGATGTTATAGGCTGCTGCAGTTGCTGCCGCAGCAGCTGCTGCTGGAAACTCATCGGCATCAACATCTTCCGCATCTTCATGTGGATCTATGGGTGGTAACACTGGCGTTGGTATGGCTGTGAATACAGTAACCGCTCCAGTGCTTGCTAGTACTATGAACAATAACCATCATGTCCATCAGCAATTGCCACCACCACCACAATCGCCCACTGCACACTCAGTTCATTCTTCTTCATCGTCTTCCTCGCATTCAGTTGAACATCTTGTGCAGAAAAATGTTGAAACACTACGGTGAGTATATATTTCGATTTGCATTTCATTGATTTGGGATTCAATACATCTCAAAAAATATTTTGTACTGTTTATGACAAACAGCTCCAATTTGGAATCACTCGAATCGAACAAAGATCTTTTGGCTTTACATAATGGTGCTTGGGGTGTTCCAGATTTGCGTGGCGATGTTATGCCTCTAGGACAAGATAAAATTGTGCGAGTCTTTACTGAACTTATGCGCAATATGGCACGTATGAAAACCTATATACGCCCCTCAATGTGCAAACCGTATGGCAAACAAAGCGAAAGCTTACAAAAAAGTAATATTCTTTCCTTTTATTTTCTTCTGTTAACAATAACTTCTAACCTTAAATCTTTCTTTAAGCTCTCTTGGACACTATCCAAATTGTGCAAACATTACGTAATTGCTTGCCAGCTCCACATATTCCAGTCACTTCCTGGAAGAGTGAAAGTGAAGGCGGAACTAATCTTATGCCTGGAAATGGTATTGTCGGTAATGGTTCTAATGGAGGCGGTAGTGGTGCAGGAGGCACCATCACAACAAATAGAGTGGAAAATTTAAGTAACTAATATTTATTTCTCAATGATTTTTCTAACACGCAAAACTGATTCCTTCTTTCTTCTTTCTTTATTTGGATGGCTTAGAAAAGGAATGACCAAAGTGATATTTTGTAAGAGATATAATGCCTAAATTGCCATTTCTGTTTAATGTTACAATAAATGTTACTAAAACGTGTAGATAACTTCTGTTCCAAGCCATCCACTTATTGAAATATAGGACCACAAAAGTTTTTTTGAGACTGTCTAAAGGCTTAGAGTTAAAAATTTGAAATATATTTTATGAATTACCCATTGTCTGAGAATGGAGCCCTAGGAAGCTGGGAAACTGGTTTAGCTCGAAACAAGTTGAAATTTGGCACAATGTCTTGGTTGGTCGAATTGGTGGTTCGAAAATTATCACGAACTCACGTACAATTAGCAACATTTTAAAGCCGAACCTTCGTTTCCTGCTTGTGAGATAGTTATCATACCGAACGACTTGGTTATATTCATTTTGTACGGTTTATCTAGTTTCGTAGTTCTTCTCTTCAAGGTTATTAAAGAGCGGTTTGCCCAAGCTATCCAAATTTCCTTCCATAGAGTCGTCTAAGAACTCCATGATCATAATTAATGCTAAATCGAACGCAACTTATAACCTATTGAAAAATAAAAAGAAAGAACCGTTTTCACATCCTCATTATATGTTGTTTAGGCTGGTGTATTCGTGAGTTTTAGGCATGAAGCAGTCTTTCTAATTCGATCTTTGATATCTTATCGATGTCATTAAAAAAGGTTGAGTGTGAAGATCAAATCTTCATATGCATATGCATAGAATGTGAATAAGGATTTCTTACGCGCCCAAATCTTTATAATGGTAATGTTCATAAGGGGGGTACAAAGTCTGGCCGCGGGCACATCTACCGACCAATGCCTCGCAAGAACTGCTATAAGCCTAGAAATATTTGTATTCAAATTATATCCTAGTAACACTGTTTGGTTTTGGAAAGGTTATATTTTGCCAAGTTTTTCTCGTTGCGGCACAAGTATAGAATCTGTACTATCTTCGATTTCCGGATTCCAAGCATTGCGAGAATATATGCTTCCTAATCTGCCCAAAAAAAATTTAGCTGATTGCGTTTGATAGTGTCTAGGGTTGATCAAAGCCCGGCTAATTAATCGACCTTCTCATTATTCCCAATTTTTATATAAGCAGTTTAAATAATGTTATTGTTGTGCCTAAGACCTTGATAGCAGTTTAATTGTCTGTGAAAATAGCTATCCGTGGCCTACTTTGAATAAGGTTTTTTATTTTCTTTTTTTGTTTTGTCTCACGTGCCTCCATAATCTCTAGTAATTCGGTCTGCAATATACTAGCCGAGTTAGATAGGCTTATAAATTTAGAGAGAGAGAGAGAGAGAGTATGAATAGAACTGCTCCAATCACGGCGAAGTATTTTTCCACCTCTCTATACATCTTTTTCAATAGTACTTCAATAAATTCCAAATGTATTTCAGCAAATTTCTAACGAAATTGAATGAAATTTCCTGAAGTAAATTTGGAAATATTCTAAAGTGTAAGTTAGAATACCTAAAGAATATTTGGTATTTTTTGAGGTATAGTACATTTGGAATTTTCTGAAATGCATTTGAAGTAATCTGAAATTGAAATATGTTAATTTGGTTAGTTTAAAGTATAAATGGAGAATTCTGCTGAAAACGATTTGTAATTTTCTGAAGGAAAATCGTCTCCAAAGTTTTATCTGGGAGTTAAGTAATCTGTATTGAGGTTTGTGGGTATAGTCAGTAACAGCGAGAAAGTTTTTCTGCAACCATAAGTTTTAGCCATAATACATATTTAGCTAAGAAGGGAAAGGAATCATTTAACTAAAATTATTTTATTTTTGTTTTAACTATTTTACATTATGATTTTATTACCATTTTTCCACATACATACACGTGTAGAACATTTTAAGCTTATTGATTTAACAAAAAAGAAAATGAAGTAAAAAAAAAAAACTAAAATATATAAGAGTTAGTGTTAAAAAGTACTCGCATTTAACATAAAATAGTAGAAACTTTACGAGATAAAAATTATATTGAGCATTTCTTATAATTAATTGGTTTGAAAAACCGCATAACTACTTTGTGCAATTTCAACTCAAAAGTTGAATTTAGTATTATAATAACACATTAAATACATTTTAAAAATAATTAATTTAATAAAAAAATGTAAATCTGCAAGTATCCAGAACTGTTCCTCCCTCGCTATCTCCCTGTCTATCCCATCCTTCCTTGCTAACTGCTTGTCTCTTCATAAGTACACATTTTTAATTGAAAATACTCTTGTTTTGTTTTTGTTTTTAAATTTATATTTTTAATTAAAATTAAGTGCCATTTACTTTTACTTATTTTGCAACAAATTTATTTGTTAAATTATGACTGAAATTTTTTTTTTTTTCTATAATATTTCTACACTTACTCTAATTTTAATGCTTCTTGTGAAAAAATGTTCCTTCAAAATCTCACAAATTGTTAGATTTTTAATTTATATAAAATTTTTGGCTATGATATTTGATGTAATGAATGAAATTGGCAAAAAAAAAAAAAAAAAACTGTGATACGAAAAATTAAGTTAAAATTTTGAAAGTATTTGTTGGCTGAAGAAGTTTTTTTATTTGTTTCTAGATTAGATGTGTGTCCATTTTGAAGTTAGTTGAAATTGTAGAACATTTTTTTTTTTTTTTTGAATAATTTCCTCTGCTTTCTTATTTATTTTGGTTCTTAAACATGAGTACTGCATCATCAATTTGGAATACGATAGTTTGGAATACAATAAAACAAGTGTGGCATGAGAGTTGATAATGTTTGTTAAAAAGAGAAGAGAAAAAGTTGCAATGTATGCGTCGTTATTTTCTATTACATCAAAAGCTTTAACCTTTTAAAACATTACACATTGCCGAGGAAACAAAATTATTGTTTTCCCATATAAAATATAAAATGAAAAGCGATTGAAAGTAATGTTTATGATTGACGCAACACCAAAAGAGCAGAATACATTTGACCACGCGGCAGCTGTTGTCAATGTGAAATGATACTTAGTAATAGTCTATCAAGCACTGCTGCTTAAAAATAAAATTTAACGCATATTTTAAAATTTTCTTGAATTCATTTGCATATACTCATTCTTTAGTTATAAATTTCACTTGATGGTGTAGTCCATTTCTTGTCATCGGTGGGACCGATTTTAATTTTATATTTTATTATTTCAGCTTTTTGAATGAGTACTTTGAAAGATTTTAAATCATATCATAAAAAGAAAATTGTAGTTTTAAGCTTAATATAAATATAATTAAAAGCAGCTGCTTCAGTTTTAAATCAAACATAAATATATAAAATACATACATACAAACACACATATGCATATAAAACAAACAAACAAACAAACGCGGTATAAAAAAATATTTGCGCAAATAAGAATTACAATTTTTCTGAAAATATTTAACGAATAATCACATAATATTTTGCTGTAATAAGAGTCTATTAGTATTTAAGTAAATTTCTTTTTAATTACAATACAAAATACTCATAAAATGTTTCGAATATCCGTGAACCCGCCAATAATCCAGAAAAATGTGTGTATTTTTAAAATATAATAATATAAATACAGTAAGGGAAAATGCTTTTATCCCTGGATATATACATACATTAATATTAATTTGAAAAACCACAACAAATGAATACGCATAATTTTAGTTGTGATTTTTGACAATTATGTAAAAGTGTTATTCTAATTTTTGAGAGGTTGTACTGATTATGAATACTTTTAAAAGATATTTTTGTATATTTCTGTTAAACCTACTATGTATTTTATATCTAAACGACACAATTTTTGAGCAGTATTACTATTATTATATTATTATTTCAACTGAATTGATATTTTATATTTACTTTTACAAATACATACATACATAAAATACATACGAACAAGAAACACTTTCTATTATTACATTCAAAGAAATATTAAAAAAAAACTTAATTTACTTTGAAATAATTACTACATACTATGTAATATTCATGTATCGCAAACAATTTAAATATTCAAAATAAATAAACTTAAAAATTATATTGCATAGTTGCTTTATTTTTTATTAATTCAATTGAGATAAAATGTTTCTGTCTCTATTTTTGTGAAGCAGGCTTTTTGGAGCTAAAAGTCCTCTATTCTTAAGGAAACAAAAGTAAAATGATATTTTGGGCATCAAAACTCAGCAAAATTTAATTCAAGATAGAAACAAATTTTAGCATTATTTTTATACTTCATGGGAACAACAAGGAAACGAAACAAAAAAAAAAAAAAAAAAAAAAAAACAAATTAACATTTTGGTTATACAAATTCATATAAGAATATAACTTATTTAATGCTAGAATTTAAATTTTGGTATAATTTTTTAATATTATGTTCTTTATTTCATAAAATGATTGAAAACATGCGGAAAGATACTTTCTTTGAAATATTGTGCTGATCGAAACAGAAAAATAATGGTTCACTGTTGTTAAAACAATATTCAGCTCTGGCTGGATCGTACAAAGGAGCTCGTAACCTTTTGTTTTATTTGGGACGAAAACTTATTGTTCCAGCTTACACAATTGTTTCATGCTCTATCAGACACAATGTACATGCATCATTTTCCTGAATCTTAACTCAGTAAAGCCTAGCGGTAGCGGTGCCATATGACACCTTGTCGCTAAATCGTTCCAGAGCCATGTTCAGAAACAATTTTTTTCTCACGTTACTTTCCTGATCTATATACTTTGGTTCTCGCTCATCCTTATTTGGTTAAGTTTATTGGGATTGTTGATTTCGCACTCACCAAAATACAGGATCCATTGTTGTTCTTGTGCTTCCTTCATATGCTTCTTTTAACCTAGCTTCCCAGTGAACTACGCGAATCTTGTTTTTTTTTTTTCGTTTTTTGAAATCTATAAATTCTCTATGGGACCTGGCCATATGTGCTGCATATGTTTGTATTTTTACAGTTGTCGGGCCCCCAGTTTCGTAGCTATTTATTTAAAAATAGAGTTGCTCAAAAAATTATAAATTCGAATAGTTGATACTGTTGTCGTGGTATATCTGCCCTTCAGTTCTTCATTAAAACAAACCAGAAATAATATAGATTTGCCAGTTTCTTCTTATTTGCAGGATGGTTGCAATCAGAAGGGAAATCCTCACTATCATTACAACCATCATTTTAAATATGGCATCCAAAAAATTGCCCTGGAATATTGGATTTCTTCTATTGCATAAGCTATTTACATCTACCTGAGACCATTGTAAAAATTCCTAAAATATAATATATATAATAATACATAAATTTTTAGTTGAGACTCCGAAAAATAGCATTAACAAAAATATGTAAAAAATTCCATTGTGATTTTGATTTGGCAGCACTGTTTAAAGGAATTCGTCTTCTTTGACGTTTTCTTTTGTGTAAATATTCGTAACTTTGATAAAAATTAAGCAAGTTTGCAATCCAAAATTTCTTCATATCGTACGTCATGTCCTTGCTTCGAGAAATGGGTGGGTAACCGTGGATATTCATTATCATTGCTTCTTAGTTCTTGTTCGCCATTTCGCCACTGTCGCAGGACATATAGAATTGGCTCTGACAAAATGTTAGAGCTGCGTATTTCACTGCGCGTTTTTACTCAAAACTAATTAGAATATTGCGAAAAAAGTGCAAGAAATTTTGAGCCAAATTCGCAATTAAACAACAATAATAAATAAAGCAATAATAGTGTAAGGCAAGTGGATAAAGAAAGCGAAGGATTTTAGTTTTCACTTCCTGCTTGCTACTCTTGTTCTTCCTTTTGGTTGTATACATATAGGAAACAAAAAAGAAAAAAAAAAAAAAACGAAAACAAAAATCTAATTAACGTCCTTGGAAAGAAAATGGGTAAGTGGTAAATGCATAAATAAATATAAATCACATAATGGAATGAATGCAAATGGATAAAAGGAACAAAACAAGAATAGATGAAATGTGCCTTTATGCATTTTTCATATAAGCCCATACCCTTTGCACTCCGTGGTCCCCTTGGTCTATCTAGAATGTTGGCTGGCTGCTGCCCTTTCAGTTGAGTAGTGGTATCGTGCCTATCGTTGCTTGCTGCGAGTGATTTCTGTTACTGCTGCTGCGGTCGTGTGTCGTGTTTATTTTATTCTTCGATTTTCCTTGACAAAAAAGTTTTTTATCCTATTTTTCTCTTCCTTGTTTTCTTGGTGGTTTTGGTGGTCGTCGTTGACGTTCGGTTGCGGATTGCATTTTCAACGCAGATAATATCGAAATGCTGAAGGCACTTTACGATTTCCAGGCAGTCTATCCAAAGACTATAAGTTTTGATGAAGGGGAATACTTCATTTTATATCAGACTTCGGCACGGCAACGGAACTGGTGGCAAGTGGTTAGCATGAAAGGAAATATTGGATTTGTGCCATCCAATTACGTAATGAAAATTAAGGTAAATTGCAGAAATCGAAATATTAAAACATTCCTAATTGTTATTGTTATTACAATTCATGCAATTGCTGGATTGTGCATATTAGCTGTAGTGCATTTGCAGTGTTTGCATTGCAATTATTTGATCAAGTTTTTAATTTAAATGAAAATGAGGTAATAATTTAAGTTGTTCATTAATGCATTTCATATCAAAGGGCGTGGCGTTAGCATAATGTAACTAAACATGTGCATCCAGTTATTATAACTATATAGAGTTTGATTGCCGCTTTCAATACAGCAATACAAAATTTAAACTTCAGAGTAAAACACAAAGCATTCAGATAAATATTAAAGACTGTAGAAAACCCGTAATATTTTTGGAATAGCTTCTAAAAATTAAATTTAAAAACTCTTTTAACTTTTATAATTTCTTTAACAAAACTGGGACCAACTTTAACATATTTATCTTCATATTCAGCCATTAAACAAAAAAAAAAAACATTTTATCGAATACCGAACACTACTCAAACCTAAAAAATATGCTGAATTATTTAGACAATACAGTAATTGAGTTGCTAAAAGAGTAAAAAAGTAAACGATTTTATCTGACAGTCAGATCTAAGATTCATGAAATCTTTGAAAATATATATTGATAAGAGATTGTATAAGAATCCTTAAATTATGGGTTGGTTCCTGGTGGCTGTATTAAGTCTAAAGTATTGCATAGTGACATCTTTATGCATAACTGGTGTGCTCAGAACTTTTCTTGCTATAACAGAACGCTATTACCCACCTTTCATCCACACTTTGCATGTACAGGGTGACAATTGTAAAGTGACGCAAGTTTAATACTCTGCAGCAAGCTTTGCCATTTACCGTTACTTTAATTTAAAAAGCAAATTCATTCATCATTGGCTTTGCTTTTAATTTCATTTGAATTTTTGTTATTACATTTTGAAATTTCCATAAAAATGGACAAGGAAAATATTCGTCGTGAAATTATGAAATTTCATTTGGCAAATTATAGTAGCCGTCAAATTGCAAAGGCTTTAAATTTGTCAAGTCGTACGGTAGACCGAGCTATTATTCGATATAATGAAACTGGGGGTTTTGGAGATAGAGACCGGGGAAAATTTTCAACAGTTGCCACTACTGGTTTAACAGAAAAGTTAATCGTAAACGAATCAAGCGAAATCCAAGGCGCTCAATGAGAAAAATCACTAAGGAAGTGGGAGTAAACCGTGAAACAGTGCGAATCATTGCAAAAGCTCCGAAAAGCTCAAGATCTGACACAAAAAAAGAAAGATTTGCGACTGCAAAGATGCAAGGCGTTGCTACGCTCCTCCGTGTTAAAAAATGTTGAAAATATCTTCTTTACAGATGAAAAAATTTTCACGGTTGAACAACATTTCAATTCGCAAAATGACCGAATGTGGCTAACATCATCATCGCAAGAAAATAGGACTGTTGGCCGAGTTCAAAAGCCAGCTTCCGTTATGGTATGGGCTGGAGTTTCCGCTAATGCCAGAACCCCTCTAATATTCGTTGAAGAGGGTGTTAAAATTGACCAGGTTGTTTATCGGAGCATTTTAAATGAACATGTTCTTCCCTGGGCCCAAGATACATTTGGAAATGAAAACTGGACTTTCCAGCAAGATTCTGCACCTTCCCACATGGCAAAATTAACGCAAACATGGATAAAACACAATTTTTCTGGATTCATAACATCTCAAGAATGGCCACCATACTCCCCAGACTTGAATCCAATGGACTACTCTATTTGGAGTATTTCAGAGAGTAAGGCTTGTGCATCTCAACACCACAGTCTGGAGTCGCTGACAAATTCATTAGAGAAAGCCTGGACTGAAATTGATCAGGAAGTCCTGCGGCGAACAGTCCTACGATTTCCGAATCTATTGAAGGCATGTGTGCAGGCTAAAGGAGGTTATATTGAATGAGGTTGGGTTCAAATGAATGCTTATATATTCAGCAATGTTAACACTTAATTGTACTTAATGGAAGTACGTCCTTTTGAAAATAACTGCTGAAATGTGTGCGTCACTTTACGATTGTCACCCTGTATACACAGCTATGAAACTCAATACTTAAAAGTACTTAAATCAATCTTGCTTATTTCTTTAATCCAAACGGTAATAGGAAGAAATAACTGGTTTCATAAATTTTTAAAATTAAAAAATAAAAAAAGAAGGAATCGTTTACCAACGATAAGACTAAGCTTCAAATGTATAGAATTGAAAGTAATATTTTAGAAAATTTAAAATGTCATGCTGAAAAACAAGATTTCTGATTTCTTTTATTTTTTTGCATTGCATTATCGAAAAATATATTTATGTATAACGACATAACTTTAAAAAAAGAAAACACCGTTATAAGCCATTAAAACTGCAAACTATCAAAATTTTCGAAAATTCATATCCAAGTTTCGCAATAAAAATTAACCGCACTGTTGATTAAATTCCATGAAGAAGGCGATTTTTTCACGTGATGAAAAACTTATATGGGTATAGAATTAGACAGTAGAAAACAATTAAATGTTAATTTTTTAAAATTAAGCTAAGTGATTGACCTAATTTCTATTGATTGATTTTACACATTTCCCTATATTTTTTCTGTTGCCAACAAATATGGATATAAGGGAACGAAACAATACCAATACCCATAACAATAACATCTTAAGTGGATAAAATGTAGTTTAAGGTTATTGACATGATTTCGAAAAAACTTGATGCTGATGATACTCAAAAAAGAATGTCTTTCTTTCGATTGAATGTAAAGAAAGTGTAGGGAAGCAAACAGCTTCCGCACCCCCAGTTACTGCCAACACTTCAGAACTTTTTGAGTACGTGTGGACGTGTTGTACACAATAACACTATTAACATATTAAAGCGACTTTAGTACATAATTACTGTTGTATATACTAGCTACATATAAATGGAGCATGCTTGAGTTTTAACTGATTTATTAAAATTTTTTGTATGCTACCTAATTAATTATGTTGTGTCGTTAAGCTTTAATTGTTGATTTTTTTTTATAATTATGACTTTAAAGAAATTTGATTACATTAACATATACACATGTAATTTTTAAATTAAGAGAAACTGCATAGAATCAACTATCACTAGGAGCAAAAATTGTCCTTGTTATGCTATAATTACCTTTGCTGTTGTGGTTTTTGTTATGGGAATAAAGAAAATTGCGAACTGAATATGATGTAAATACATATTTAATTAAAGTATAACCTGCAGTTAAGTTAAAAATACAAACGATTTGTACTCATGAAAACTTTAATAACATACTGAATCTTTTTAAACCAATTCTTAAAATCATTTAGAATATTCTTTAAATTTAATGTAGGTGTATTTAAAATATAGTCATACAGAGTAATCATTGAGTGATTGCAAGTAATAAAATTTTTGCTATTTGTCGGTACTCTTCCTTTTAGTCCTATTTTTTAACAATGGTTCAATTGACAGTTTTGTCTTATTCAGTATAATATGCTCTCATTTGAGGATTTACAACTTTCAAATTCTCTTATTTTTCATACAAAGTTTTATCAGCTACCAAAGATTTATAATCAACTGTGAATACTCCTATTTATTTAACTTTTAAAATAGAGTTACAAAAATAGAGAGAAATGGACTTCCTTTGTAAGCAATAAACAGCTTTTTCCTAATTTTACTCTCTTGTAGTTAATTAGAGCAAACCTTTATTGAAATGTTTTTGTTTATTATAATTTTAGGTCGAACCTGATTTTCTCATAAGTTTTCTCAATTCATCCATTGAATCTTTGGAGAAGTCTAAAGAAGCAGATATCAATGGGATCATGCCAAAAGAGGAACTACTCGAAAGATTACGCGAGAAGAAAATTTCTATGGAGAAATTATATTTGGTAAATTTATTTTATTTCGAACACAAATGTGTATGTTTAACGTATTCTAATATTTGTATTTGGCAATGCATAGGATTACTCTGAACGCGATTGCGACTCATCGTTATCATTCTCGCAAAGCATTGGCGATAAACATTATAAAAGTAGCAATCATCTTGATTCCCAGCAGCCACATAGTCCGCCACCACAATCAAAGCGTCTTGACAGCAACAAAAAGTCACTGTCAAGTCCATCGGTTGGTGTTGTTGTCGCACCACCACAACACATACAAGAATCACCTAGCATGGGCTCGATGGTAGTGCAAACACCACAATCGCAACAACAAATCCCACAACAACCGCAACCGAGTTCGCAAAGTAAAAGCAATGATGTAGCTGGGCAGGATAATAGCATCACATCGGAACCCTCAGAGACGACAACAACAACGACCACAACTAGCGAAGATGTGGTTACAACATACAAAGAGCACAGTCACTCACGCGGTGAATCTGAACGTGCATCAACACACACACAACACAATGGGAGTAATGGTGGTGGGAGTGGTGGAGGTGCGGATGGTGATGGGTTTCACAGTAATGTTACGATTGATGCCGGTGGCGGTGGTGCTGGTACATTTACTGATATAAGCGAACAGATAACCGATGAGAAAGCTACTGAAAAATCTGATGCCAGCGAACCGCCAAGCGATGGACGCGATGGTATATTAGGTAATGAAGAACGCGGTGATTTCTCCAATAGCGTAGAGAATAGTCAAGCCTTAGACAGTGAAGATAGCGCTGTGCAGCAGCAATTAGATACTGCGGCAGCCGTCAATACTGCTGTAACAGTGCATGGATTTCCAAGCACTTCCAGTTTGAAGGTCGAATCATCGGATGTTTATCAAATTGTCGATGTTATACGACGAAATACGAATCTAAGTTTTGATTTGTCGTGCGAAGCGCTGCGCGTTGTGCTCACCAGCCTGGAGCAGCTATACAATGGTGCTATTAATCCGTATTTAGAAGCAGTAGCAGTTCATGTTACCGAAAAGGTGGAGACACCAAAGGAATTATTGGGCATGACACACGATTCGAAACGTTTACAATATATTTTCTCGCAATTGGCTGATTGTAAAAATGATTCTGAGCAACGCACTTGGATGCTATATGAAGATGAAGATGATATTATACAATTTTTGGAAGAGTTAGTGGAGATTTTGGTAAGAAAATGATGAGTTTGCAATATTAAAATATTACGGTTTTATTGCTTCTTTATTTCTTACATTTCCCAGAATAATGCCGATGAAAATATCAGTTGTTATGAAATGTCCTGCGATCAATATCAGGTTCTTATTAATCTCGTACAATATTATCAAATGGAGACGCGTTGGCCCATTAAACGTTTACTCCTAAAGACTTTTACTGCAGCTTGCCATTTGGATCACATTATTGTTGATATATTACTCACTTCAGTATTGCCATTAGAAATTGTAAGCGCGCTGTTTTTTTTTTTTTTTTTTTGAATTTAAAATTGCAATTCCTTTGCGGTTTTTTTCATATTTTTGTTTTTGCTTACAGGTAGAAGACATGAAAACCAATTTTGCCAATTTAGATAAATTTAAACAACTTGTCAAAATGTTAACAATCATATTTTCATTAGGACAACCAATGCCAGTTAATCATCAAGGTAATTCGGAGGGATTTTATTGCACTTAGTTTTCAAATTTATTTTTATTATATCTTTCGTTTTTTTTACAGATTATCTAGGCGTTCATTTTGCCAGTTTTCTATTAGAAATAGTTGAAGGCAATAATCCAGAAGGACTTGTCGATATGGTCATTGCATTGATATTAGCATTCAATTTACAATTCACTGATTTTTCACAAAATGTCGTTGTTGAAGCAATGCAAAATCTTCCAACTGCAAAAATATTTACTGAAAAAATACTTCTACTATTGAATAGAGAAGGTTAGTCTGATATTTATGCGCGTTCATGATTGTATACAATTTAATCATTTTTCCTTTTCTTGTAATTTTGCAGAAGATCCTATTAAACTATTGAAACATGCTAGTGATACTATGAATTCAGTTTTGAAAATGTTTATTGATGTCTTCAGTAATCCCGATACAGCTGGCATGTTTTACACAAACGATAACAAAGTTTTAATTGATATATTAGTACGACAATTGTCGGATTTATGTGCTGGAAATCCTGTAAGTATTTACCACTTGTATTGCACTAAAAACACAAAGAAGCGCGAATGTACTTGTATTGTTTGTGTGTTAGGCATTTAAGTGGTAGTCGAAATGGCGATCTCCATTGGCCATGTTGATTAGATTGTATTAAAAGAGAGACGGATGTTCAGAGATACCCATTACATAGAGGATTTAGTATGGGATTAAATATGAATCTTTTTCCGAGCAATGTTGAACGAGAATAACTGAACTTAAAATAAAAACAATTAAGCAGGAATCACCATCAAACCCTAACAAACTGTAAAATAACTAAGCTTCACCTTAAATATGAAATTAGTCTGAAATTGACATGAGTTTTCAGTAAAATCTAGCAGTAAGTAATTGTGGAAAATCTGAAGCATCCAGATTAAGCATTCTTACTTTTTGTTTTGGCATAGTGAAAACCAGGCATTAGTTATTGCGAGAACCCCTAAGGGAGTAATACTAAAAGTTAAAATGGGAGGTTTGAGTGTAAACGGTACACAATGTTTACTTACTAGAAAGTCTGCGAAGTTGTGATGACTTGAGAACTATTGTAGGGCTATGTACGATTTTCGGAGAAAAATCGGTTTCAGAGAGCCTGGTTTCTGTGACGCATATCTGGAAGATGATGAAACTGCAGTGCATTTTATTTGCTTGAATGTTCTGCTTTCTCTCGGATGGCGTGTGAGATAATAGGCAAACAGAAAAATGTCCGTCTGTGCTCTTTGCTTTGCAAACTCTAATATTAATGCAATACAAATATAGACATACAAATGGATCGATAACTTTTGAGTGTTTGGTTGTAAGATTTGTTTTCCTCAGCTCCGATGAGTCACAGTATGGATTACTAATTCAATGAAATTAACTTGAACAGCAAACATCACAGAAGGGAGACGGCAGTTAGGAAACAAGCAAAGTCCTTAACTCTTACCAAAAAAGCTCTACCGGTATTTCTGTATTGAATACCTAGGCACCTGCGACAGAGGGGAAAGAATTGCTCAGTAAATGTACAGCAACTTGCATTCGTAGGGCCTTCATATCGGACACTAACTATTAAAGGGGATAACTCAAAATAGAAAAATTTTCAAACAACGATAAAAAATGTTTTGCTTACCTATGGATAGGAAAAAGAATTGACAGAATATTCTAATTTTGCATTGAAAAATCTGAAGCTGACAGCATTAGGCCGCTGTAAAATTGGACAATACACAAATTACGCTTTGAGTTTTAAACCCTAAAACATTATTACAACATTTTCTGAATAGACTGAAGAGATTTTGCTATATATTCATTAAGGTGGCTCAAGTTCCATAATAAAAAAGTATTTTTACCTTCTTTTAAAAATTAACTTTGGTTTTATAAAGATTGCCGAAGTATTTTGGCTCTACGTATAAACTTGAAAAAACATCTAAAAATCTTCTTTTGTATGGAAAAAATTTTCATATGTTCCTATTAAAAGTCATATATGATCCCTCGAATCGGATGGAAACCAAAACTTATATAAATAAAGTGGCGGAAAATCTAAATAGATTTTTAAGGAAATAGCATACAATACCATCGTTAAAATTTCCAAATGTTTTGATGTAAAACCTTGTCATTTTCGAATTTCTATTATTTGCACTTTTTATTTGGTCAAACTTAGTCTAACTTATCTGAAGCGCATATGTTTTGGGTATCTTCATAACACAATCTCACAATTTTCAAGAGGTGTAGCATCAACTTTTTTTGTGAGGCACCTTAATACCTATAACTAATATAATAAATTAATTATTCTCAATTTTCTTAGTTACGACGCTGCTATTTGGAACTTTGTCGTCGTATTTTACGCAATACCAACTATCAAGAGCATCAGCATCGAAAACAGGATTTGATGAAGATTTTTACACGAATATTTTGTGAAGAGACCGAATGTAGCGCCTCGGATCAGCAATTAGTGCGTGAAATAGCCAATGAATTTCCGCAATTATTTAAGGCATAAAAATGCATTGGATAATATAAAACTTTATAGCATTTTATTGTAATTTTTATTTGTGATAGAAATGTTCTCTTCTTTACATAGTAAAATCAAATAATATATGTATTTAAATTTGTTTTTGGCATTTAGAAAACGTTCACTAAATTTTGTGTCGCATTTATTTGACGTATATTCCTTTAATTTTTTTGTTTTTTTTTAAATATATTAGAACCTTAAAAACTAGTCTTCATGTTGTTTTATAATGGCATATTAATGAAAATAAACAAATATTTTCTACAATAGTTTAATACATACTATATATGTATGTAATGTTAGATTATGAAATAATAAAATATGATAGTTTATTTACGAATATCTTATGACATTAGTTTCTAAGTGAAGTAAAGTAAAATAAAACCAGCCTAATATGAAAACTCATAAGGAATCCCTATTTTAAAAGTGAACACAAAAAAGAAAAAACATCTAAAAATATTTAAGAATAACAAGTATTTTGTTTTTTTTTTTTAGTATTATATTTTAAAATAAATTAAATTTACATGAACGAACGAAATTCATAGAACAATTGTAGTTGAACCTGGAAAAAGTAATGTGGGCAATAATTCCAAAACAAAAACAGAAAATGCTAAAATGAAAAACTATGAAATATAAATAAAACAAATAGGCAACTATTCAAAAAATTAAAAGCACTCTTCCCTAAAATGTATGCTGACTCGATGATGATTAAACAAACAAAAAAACTCGTATACAAAACAAAATAAATTTGTTGCCAATTACGGAAAAAAACAAATTTTTAATTTTATTTCTTATTTTAAAATTGAAAAATATGAATTTAAGTATCAATTGTAAAATTTATTAGCTACATAAGTTGCAATACTAGTCCAATATAATATTGTATAAGATAATTTTAAATAATAATATGTAATTGTAATTGATTTTATCAGACTTTATTTATACGAGTACTACTATATACAAAAGGAAAATAGAGAGTGCAAACGATTTTTTGAAAAATTTAATTCAAATCTAACGAAATTCGATTAAAAAAAATCTAATAAACGAATATTTAATAATAAAACACTTGAACATTATTGAAATGTTAAATTTGACTATATAATCTATTAATACTTGAAAAATAAATATAATATATATATTATTGATAATATATCTATTACAAATAATACACACTCTATTATTAAACATTTTTAAAAACAGTAAACTTCAAAATTATACTCACTAAAAAAAAAAAAAAAATAGTTGAAGAAAAATACCAGTACACAAACACACACAGAAAAACAACAAAACAAGCAAACAAATTCACAGAAACGAATGTTTTTGAAACTTTTGAAATTTTAAATTTTATGCATTAATTTTAACAGTATCAAATTTTTTTGATTGAATTTTTGCAACTTAAAATTGATTTATTTATCTATTAATAAAACCATTAAGAATTTTATGCATTGTTATTGAAAATGGTTATTTATTAAGTTTATTGTTGTTATTGTCACTGTTAAATGGAAAATCGAACGAAAAGAAACAAACAATCAAAGAAAATGCTCAAAATTTCAAGTATTTATTATTGATAAAATACGCACTTCTTGTAAACCATGCACAATGAATGTCTGAATGCAAAATATGTAACAAAAACTGCAGAGTGTATTTTGAAAATAAAACACACAAACACAAAGAACATAAATAAATATTTACCTTATATTTACAAAATATTTTGTGTATGCAAATGCAATCAAAATGTTAATGTTAATCCATGTACCTATTTTTGATTTGTTTTAAATTTTTCCTTTTGTATTTTTATTTAAAGCTGCAGTTTTAAAGTTCAGAGAAGTTGTCGATTGCCAAAAGCAGTAAGGAAAAGTTTAAGTTTAAATTACAATTGCACTGAAAAACTGAATCTAATTGTCTTTATGTAAATGTCATCTAAGTTATACTAATTGATATTGAATACACAGAACTCACGACTTTAATTTGAGACTCTCAAATTTAAAATTTATATAAATCTTTAAGATTTTAAAATATTATTTCATAATAAAAATAATAAAGCATTTTTGATTTTGAAAAAACACTTAACACTTATTAATATAATAATAATTTTATCATAAAAAAATTAGATATTAATTTAAAATACTTCTAATAGTTCGAACAGCACAAAATCCTGTACGATCTTCCTCCTTTTAATCGTGGTTGAGAGCCTACCGCAAGACACAATTTTTACAATTACATTCATAAATCGGAGATTGCAAAAATTTTATTAGCTGAAGTTTGGGGAAATAAATTGTTGGTTTATTTGGTTTGTATTTATGGTTTAACTACTTAACCTATGATTGAATGAAAAAGCACAAACTAACGTTTGAAATTGATTTAAAAACTTCAATCCAAAATTCAAAAATAATTTTAATATGCTAATTTTTGTTTCTTCATTTTTATATTAATCCCTTTTGAAGAATTAATTTCAGAAACTAAATTTCACTATTCAGTTTATTTTTTGTAGGTGCTATTATTAAAATATATTGAAATTTTGCTTTAAAATTATGCAAAATAATTCGTTTTTCTTTTAAAAATAAAGGAAATTTAAATAAATAACTATTTTTATTAATTTTCTTGAGGGGATATGACAAGTAAGTATAAAATAAAATCTCAAAGATTCTACTCTCGCATGTACTACAATTAGTCATTCCATAATAAGAACGGTTATGTTTCTGGTTGCTATGAGAATTACAACAAAAAATATGTATATCGATGGTCATATGTTGACATCTCGTAAGTAGTTTTTCCCCACTTTTGGAAGAGACGATCAAAACGCAATAAATTTGCATAAACAATATGTAAAAATAAGTTAAAAATATAGTTCTGAAAACAAGTTTTCTCTTATTCGAAACTAAAAAACAATTTACACATATTCTTTAAACACATTTATTGTGTTTTGGTCGTTTCTCTTCCACAAATGGTAAAAAACTACTTACAAGGTCTATATATATTGTGGTAGTTTCTTTCATAATTTATGTTCAGTGAAAATATTTGAAAATAAAATCTTGTTATATCAATTAGAATTATCACTAAGATTACTAATGAGTAATCGTGGCAAATTCCGAAACGACCGTCTGATCTGCCTGTTTTATATAGGTATATTGTTGTTCGTTTAGAAAAAATAAAATAACCAAGAAAATAGCATTTAGAACTCGTTTTCATAGCCTGTAAAATAAAATCAGGATAAAACAGTTTGTGATCAATGGAGGATTCCCCTTGCCTAAGAATATTAGTTTGCGGTAGGTCGGAAATTCCCGTGTATGATACACAATAGTCAATGACAACTAGCACTAGCTGTAAAAATGTGCCCGCAAGTACCACAGTAACATAATACTTCCTTTAGAACTAACGGTTCAACAGAACCTTCAGTGATCAGATTTTTAGTAACAAATAAATATATAAATATTTTTTTTTTTTTTGGAATTACACGAATGTTTAATTTATATTCTTATCCGCATACACGGTTCATGTGGGAAGACTTTAGGGCTCTTCCCGTACTTTTTGGGTAAAGTTTGATAAACGAACAAAAAATACTCTCTGTGATAGACAAAAATGAACAAAAGTACGAGAACCACTTTTCTTGCACGAAACGTCAAATTGTATTGACAGTTAAATTCAAAAAACAAAGTGTCTATGATAAGTAATAAAATAAAAATTGTTAAATCTTACAAGAAAGTAAATAAATAATCAAAAAATTTAACATAAATTGTTCGCCTGATGACTTCTGTGGAATCTTCTGGTTCACAATCACCATTTGCATTATTCAGAAACAGCAGAAGCTTCCACTGCATCAGAAATTTCACAGACACTTGCGTCATTAATCTGTGAAGAATGTAGTTAAAAATTAACACATTTTCAAATATCTTTTTACCATTTACCGTGATAGATAAATAACAATTATGATTTTAAAAAATTAATTATTATTTGTCAATTTTAAATTTTCAGTATATTATCACAAATGCAATTAACAGCTGATAAACACAAAACAGCTGATCATTTGACACTTTTAACATTTTTACCCGAAGAAAAAGAGTAACTAGGTCCGTTCCCATACTTTTTGGGCAAAGTCTGGTAAACTGAGAGTAAACGAAAAATGCTCTCTCTGTTACACGAAAATGCACAAAAGTACGGGAACGCACAAAATCACTTTTCACTTTCAGCACGAAGCAAAATGTCAAATTTTAACGATAGTTAAATTCAAAAAACCAAGTTTCTGTGATATTTAGTAAAATAAAAATTGTTGAATCTTATAAGAAAATAAATAAATAATAAAAAAATTAAACATAAATTGTTCGCCTGACTACTTTTGTAGAATCTCCTGGTTCACAATCATCATTTGCATTATTCAGAAATAGCAGAAGCATCTCCAGCGCCAGAAATTGAACAGACAATTGCGTCATTAACTTGTGGAGAATGTAGTTAGAAATTAACTAATATACTATTAATTAATTTTCAAATGTCTTTTAAATATTTTTCATTTTAAAAAACACTTATTTTTCTAAAAAGTCTGTATTTATTAATTTCAAATTTTTAATATATTTTCACAAAAGCAAAACAGCTGATTGTTTGATACTTTTAACGTTTTTGCCCGAAGAAAAAGTGCGGGCTATTTCGTGCAAGAAGAAGACAACTCTTTCATCTTCGCTCTCATTTGCTAGGTTTTTAAGTACGGGAACGCTTTCTGGGCTGTTTTGGGCGAACGCGTTCATCCGCGTTGTAGTACGTGAGCAGACTTATTTTGTTATAAAAAATATCTAAGTTTTTGTAAGATAAGTTAGTTGTGACAAGATTTTTACTAAAAGCTTTATATGAGACTTCAAAATTTGTGTACACTTGAAGCATGGGTTTATTGAGTCAACTTTGCTTTTAGATGTTTCGCCTGTCCACGTACAATTCATATTTGAAAAAAATAAATACACAGGACTAATTAGCTAGTCTTTGGTGTTAAGCTACAAACACAATGGATGCGTCAGCAACTCGACGACAAGATGGCGCCTGCAGCAATGTTATCGTGTTAACTGCGACTTCAACGTAAAGAACGCGGCATGACAAACTGATTTTAATGCTATTTTTCAACCATTTTTCATAAATTTATTTATTTCCCAAGAAAATAGTGTAATACAGGAATTATTTCACGGTTTTTGCTTACGTTTCATTCTGCTGCATGTAAAAATAGAATTAGATTGAAGTAGACGACTGCGGTAATAGTGGCCGTGTTAGTGTTGTCGCAGTGTTTGCAGCCATTTTGCTTGTCTTCATAAGTCTTTAGGACAAGCGAAGTGCATTTCTATACATTTTTTGTTTTGCATTTATATATTGGGTTACGCTTGTACTATACAAAGAAAGTAGAAAGTAAATATTTTTATGTTTCTTCTGTTCTCCGGAATGTGTTTTTAAGTGAAGGAGAGAAGACGTAAGCGTTTAACGATTAACGCGACCTAAGTCTCAAATGAAGTATTCTCTTTAAACAAAATAGAAAAGATGTGATAGATAATCCTCGTAGAAGTGACTATCGCATCGTATTTTGCACAGAGTTACACCATTCATTATAAGGATAAGCGCTGTGAGCATATAAGCATGTATGTGAATATTAATTTTCCGGCAGCTACGACCTTTATGAGCTCCAAAGCAAAGGTTTGCACTTAATTCTCCTTCTTTGTCTACTGAATTTGAATTCAAAAACAATGTGTAAAAAAATGTGATCTAAGCATATATTTTTCTCTAACCAATTAAACGTATGGCTATTCAGTTTATTTATTTGAATTATCCATTTGGTAGAAGGTTCAGTAGGCGGTGCAGTGAGGGCAAGGTATAAATAAATCATTTATGCCTATTAAGCTAGTATTTACTTGTTTTACGTAATCGCATCATTGTAGCGGTTATGATAACCTATGGCACCATGAGCTCCGCATGCAATTGTATCAGTTTACCTCAAACCAATATTGTTATTGATTTTTCCTTTATAGCTTAGAATAATAATATACAACAAATTTAGGTTTTTTATGAAAAAAATATTTTCAAATAATTTTTTATTTTCAAAAATAAAATAATAAAAAAGATTCCATTACAGTTTAAAAAATAAATGGTTTTAGACATAGGGTAATTACAAATTTCAAAGTTATTATTTTGTCACAGCATTTCTAAGCTTTGTTTGAAAGCGTTCTTCAAAATAAAATCTATAATATAATTTAAAAAAATAAAACAAGATAAGAAACTGTTTCATTACGATATGACCACAATTTCCTATTATAAATTTTGAATTTTTTCTACGACAACAGTAAAATCAAGAATTTATATTACGAAATGTACGTATATAAAACTAATAAATGCACTTTGCTCCGGTACTTAATTTCACAATTAATTTATATTTTCGATTTTCTGTTTTTTGTCTTGGGTTTATTCCTTCTCGAAAAATAGCCCTTGAGAATATTAACTATCGTAAATTAAAAAATTTATTATGTTTACAAAAAATTTTAAAAGTTTTCTTCAAGCTCTTGAGGACTCTTCCTCCCGTAGTTTTCCGTAGTTTTGAAAAGAGAAAATTTTTTAAAACTTTTAAATTTCAACTGCGCTGGGCAGTTGTTCATTTACTACCATATCTTTCTAGTAGCTCAACTACATAATTTTACTTGTTTTTGTTTCAATATTTATCTACAGTTATTATTTTTTGTTTAAACTTAAGACTTAATTTATAATTGAAATAAATATTTTCAAAAATATATTTATATATATCTATCTATCTATCTATAAATTACTCTTCTATAGGACCTTCTTATGTAGACTTTCTTACTTTGCAAACATTAAATTAAACTTAAAAAATAATACCTAGACATATTTACGTATACTTTTTGTGTATACTAGATTTTCTAAATGCAATTTCATTATAAAAAAATTCGAGCATTTTCCATTTTCTTCCAAAATCTGCTTGCTTACTTTGCAAGAGTCCACACAATTCAATCTCCAAAGTTAATGTAAATATAAAGCTGTTAACTACAACTAACGACTATTAATACACATTTTTTGTTTTGTTTGAAAATAACTAATCTGATCCTCTCCTTAGAACAAGTATTAATCAATGACCACAGCCCACGGGTGATCAACTTTGCCATATTGAATATCTGTTAATGTATCACGTATCAATTCGTGTACGGGTTTCTCTTGTTCCATGGTGGGGATATAGAGATCTTGACCCATATAGCTGATGCGATTAATAGGGCTAACAACGCAGGCGGTACCAGTGCCAAAGAGTTCTAGCAACTGTAAGAGAGAGAAAAAAGGAATAGAAATTAGTTTTTGTACAAAATTATAAATTTATTAAAGTTTTAACTTACTCTTCCTTGTTGCAGTAACTCGCAAACTTGTGGCATTGTGAATGTACCTTCGCGTACTTTGAATTTTCCCCATTGACGTGCTAACAATAATATTGAGTCCCTAGTAATACCGGGCAGAATAAGACCATTTAAGGGTGGTGTGAGCAGTTCTTTCTCTGTTGAAGAAAAGGAGGAGTTTTTTATTTAATTTTATTTCAAAAATAATGAATTTAAGTAAATAGAATTTACCTCCTTGATCGTTTACGTAGAACATGAAAATATTCATGGTGCCAACTTCAGTCAGTTGATGATCTTCACCATACAACCATAAAACTTGTTGGAGTCCTCTTCTGCCGGCTTCTTTTTGAACATTAATCGTGGGTGCGTAGTTGGAGCCCATTTTACGATTACCAACACCACCGGGCCATGCTCTATAAAATAAAAAAAATAAATAAATTTGTGAATTATTAAAAAATTATTTCAAAATATGAAAGAATTTCATTCGAAATTTATATCACAAGGTAAAGAGTAATACACAGCTGTTCTTTTCGATTGAGATGAAATAAAAAAGTAAGGTATTGTTTTGAGCAAATTTTGATTTTGATTTTGAAACTCTTAGTATCGATCGAAATTTAAATCTAAACGTAACGTATTTACCAGTGTCGATTTCTATTTTTGTTAATTAAAATCGAAGCGTAAAAATTATAAAGTGTTTGTTATCGATTTCAATACCGATCGAAATTGGTTTTAAGAACATAGCTGCATATATCTTCAGAATTATTTCGTTGCATCTCTGATATAATTACCTTATGTATTGGGGATCTGCTAAAAGCGACACCGCACCATTACTATCAGCCTTAAAGTATGAACCGACAGGGCTGAGAATTGTGTAAAGCAGGGCAGAATCAGATGAAGCAACTCCCAGTGTGGGCTATAATAAAAGAATAACAAAAAATATGAAATATTTTCAAAGAAAAATAAAATGTATTATATTTAAATACTTACATCAATGCCAATCATTGTGGGGCGAATATATAAACTGGCAGCTTCTGTATGTGGTACCCATTCGGAATCGATTGAGACCAATCGTTGTAAACATTTAACAAATTCATCACCTTCAAATGTGGGTAAACCGGAACGTCGGGCAGTCAAATTCATACGATTCATATTCATGTTTGGCCGGAAAATTCTAATTTTACCATCAACACCACGATAAGCTTTCATGCCTTCAAATAGCTATACAATATAATAAAATTAATTATTAAAAATTCGCTGTCTCGAGAGAAAAATTGTTTTTAAAATATCACCGTTGTAAACAAATTATTATTATTATTGTTAAGAAACTGCTTATCAATGATAAGTCTAGTCAACAATGAGATGTAATTTGTCTCATATTAAATACAAAATAAGTTAAAAAATAATACGAAAATGTATTTTCTAAGTATTTTCGTAAAACTTCTGTTTGTATTTTGTGATTATAAAAACTACCTAACTAATTTCATCAGCATTTAAAATCATTGAACTTGTTGTTTCCTGTTGCTAGTAAACAACAAGTTCCATTTGTTATTAAACTAAAGTTATCTTCATTTTTTATTAAAAATTTGTTGAAACAAATTTTATTTGACGTCAGAACCACGCGATCACGGTGATATTTTATTTTTGTAACAACAAAACTCACCTCAACTGCATAATGTAACACTTTGGCAGCGGGATGCATAACTAAATTCTCAAGGGGTGTGACTTCTGGTTTTTGCCAACCACCCAAACTTCTGTGATAATAAATTTTAAGCATGTGATCGGTGAATACTTTGCCAAAGCCTAATTCTTCATCATGATCGGGTTTGGGTTGAAGCTGTTGTGGTGATGCCAATCGTACTGTCATTTGTGATGCTGAGAATTGTTGTCCGACATCTTTATCATGTTTGATAGGTTCAGGTGCATTGGTATATTCTGTTGAAATTGATGTGGTTATTTGAAAATCTGTATCGTTTTGTGCTTTAGCCTGTTGTGCTGCTGTTTTCAATGATTGATTACTGCATAAACGTATTGATTGTTCAATGAATCTAATGAGACGATGCTGATTACGGAAAATATCCTGAAAAGAAAAGACAATAGAAATTTGGTTTAATTTGAATTTTTTTTTGTAAATATAGTTTTTAATTGAATGCTTAAATATATTATAGACAAAAAAAAAAAAAAAAAAAAAAACTGTTTCTTTTCTACGTTTTAATTTGTAAATTATGTAAATCATGTTCTTTTTCTGAAGTTCCAGTTAATTAAAATTTATTCTGCACTTTTTTTATACTATGTAGGTAGGTACCATAAAAAAATTCGTGGAAAAGCCGTGTTTTTTTTTGTTTTAATATTTGCTAAAACGTAAAAAGTAAAGTTCATTGCTCATTTGTTTAGTGCGTGTTATCAATGAAACTCATTAAAACATTAACACAAAATGCCGCTAAATGTTGAATGCATTTCATTAAAAACTGTATATCGCGTTTGTGGTAATCACCACAATGTTAAAAATCTTAAGCAACAGTTGAGAATTTCGCACTATTTAGCTTCAATTATCAATCCGAAAAATTCCTATTCTTTTAGTCTGTGATCAATGTGAAGTTCATAGGATAGTTTTTTCTTCAAAAGTATACGACGTAAATTATAAATTGCAGACCGAATAAATAAATGAATTGAATTTCTTTATTATAAACTGTCAAATTACGACGCAAACAAAATATTCCTCAATAGTGTAAATAAATACATAAAAAAATATGTTAAAAAACTGTTTTAATTCTTTTTTTTATAATTTCTAAGACTTCTTTTTTAGTGCGTCACCATAGTCTAGTCTCAATATATTTGCATTTTCGAATAAGACCTTTTTTCTGGTATGTACAATAAGGTTATCGAAATAGTATTTATTCAATCCGAACATTTTTGGAATTAAAATAATTGTTACCATTTGAATTAATTTGTGAAAAAGTTTTCGACATCAAGAAGATTATCATTTCTATGACAAAGAAATGATGACCTACAAAGAAATTTGATAACATTAAATGATGATTTGACACCAGGTGTTTTTTTTTTGGTGATAATTTTAAGTCAATTAAATAATTTTGAATGTTTCTTGAACATGGAAGTATTGAGTTGACGACTGTATGAATAATGATAGTTTTTTTTTCTAATCTAATTAAATCAAAGAAATTAAAATATTTTTGCTTTAATGTTTATGATCTTCATAAATAGACCAAATTGACGACAAATTAACTAAAGATTTAGTGATTTTAGCATTTCACGGAAATATCTACTACAACATAATTGAAATGGGAAAAATTTTAAAAAACAACAACGTATTTTTTTTTTTAAACTAGTCTTATCATTGAAGTTCCAACTATTAAAATTATGCTGATGAAATACTAGTACAAATAAAATCAAGCATTTCGAAGACAACAAATTTATGAAAAACCTATTATGCTGAATAAACTAAAATTATATAATACATTCAATACACACTACTGCAAACCTAAAAAAAAAAAAAAAAGAACGGAATAAAAAAATAACCTGATGAAATTTCTAAAAAATATTAAGCGAGATCATTCGCTTCGAGAGATTAATTAATTAAAACTAATACTAAAATGTAGATTCGCGCTAATTCATGTTTAGAAACAATGTCATTTGAAATTTCCGATTTAAAAATTAAATTTACGTTTCATTATTTTATATTTAACTAGTAGATATACATATGCGTATATACTATAAATATAAATAAAAGTTAAAAGAAGCGCTCGAATTTTTGACGCATCAAAATGTAAATTAATGCGTTTTTATAATTTCTGTATTTATTTATTTTTATTTCACTTTTTCTTTTTTTGTCGAGTTCAAAAATTGGTGTCAACAGACGTAATGGCGTTGGCAGTTTGTATAGCATGAGGTGCAGATAATATAAATACATATGTACATACATACATACATTTGAGTAGAGCCTATAATTATTGTTGAGCAAATTTTCAATAAAAAAAAAGCTGAGCTTCCATAAAAATAATTCCAAAATAAAAAAATAGACTTATTAGACAATGAACACGTACAAAATTTATTTAAATAGTTTTTAAGTAACAAAAATAATTTGTACTCAGACAATTATAAATACATGGGTCTTGAAGAATTCATGTTTATATTTTGCTTCGTATAGGTAGAGTATAAAAATAAAACAAAATAAAAAAAAATGTGAACTACCGCTAGTAATATTTATACAAAAATACGTATGTCCATATGTATGTTACATAGAAAATATGAGGTAGACACACGCTTTATTGCTTAAAAATTACTCTACCGGGTTCTGTTTTATTAAAAATTTAAATAAACTGAGGGAGGGGACAAGAAATGTCCTCAACTTGTATTTGCATTCATTTTTAAAATTGAATTAATATTCATTCGTATGAGTCTTAAAGTGTGATTACTTGAAAAAGGGTCAATCTATATACAATTGCGGCACTCAAAACGGCGGCCGACGGTTAGCCGATGTCAAAAAATATGACGAAGGCACAGGGTTGCATGACCCGCCTGTGAATCTTAGGAGTAATAGAATTTTTGAAGACGAAATTCGATTATGTAATAATTATAAAAATTATTTTAACTTCGATGAAAATGAATATCGTTTTGGACTTAGTCTTTTTATTTTATTCAATTAAAAATGTTTACTATTTTCTTTTTTGTTCCTTAAATGTGCATTTAAGTAACTCTTAGTAGACTGAAATAAATAACTAATTTTGTTTAAAAAGTTTAAATCAGTGGAAAAATTAAAAGCAATGGGGGAGATTTGCAAAATGAGAAACTGATAACAATTCTTTACTGCAACTTTCTGTCGATCATCTTACCGCCCGTTCTATCATTTGGAAGTAGTGATTTAATTTTCTGACGATCGTGGTCACGAAAGTGCCCAAACTATTTCCTTCTTTTAAAACCTAACAACTCTAATCTATAGTAGAAACTTATGATGGAAAAAAAATAATAATATTTCTTTTACTATTTAGTCTGTGGGCCTGTCAAGATCAATTTTATAGACTTATTTTGTCTCACCCTAACCATAGTAAAACACCGGTTTTATTTTATTTCTTATACAAATAAAACCTTCTCTAATTTCTTAAAGGTTCATATCTTGCCCTTTAACTAAATAAATGAAGTACAAACTTAATTATAAATTCGAATATATTATAAAATCAGCCCTCTCGGGCTTCCAAAAATTGCCGTAGTGGACGGTATTTCACGTCCCCATGGCGGGGTATTGGTTAAAGTTTTCAACTAGCAATAATCGCACCTCAGTAGAACTTCATTGGTTACGATATCGCCTCTGCGCAAAGCTAATGATTTCAAATTTTACTAAACCTTATCAATTCTAAATAATATAACGCATATGAGAATTATAAGGTATTGAAGTGTGTAAGCAAAAGAGAATGTGAAAAAGAAAATAACATGAAGAAACAGTCAAACGAACATATTTACCATTCTCATATACAAATGTATCTCAATCTAAGTATCTACATGTACCAGATTGAACGATGCATTGCCATCAGAGTTAAGGGTTGAATTTGCAGAATGCATTTCTTTCGAAAATTCGAATGCAACTACGGGTTTTTGGTGTTGTTGTAGTCTATAGTATATGTATGCTTGCACATATTAGAAGTTATTACATACATAGATAGATGTGTACATTTGTAGGTTGATATACCTAAAACTGATGCATGCTATCAAACGAAAAGTGAAATTGAATATATTTTATGAATGAAAAATAAATTTACTACGTTTTATTTTTGTTTTGCACTACACTATTATCTACTTTGGTCATAAAGATAAAATGCATGAAATAAAAATTGTTTGTTTACATTCAAATTAACATTAATTTTGGTCTCAAATGTCTCAAATAAATATTAATCTGATTAACATTGTAATGATAATTCTGTAAATATTTTTAATAAAAAAAAAAAATTGCAATAAAACGTAAATGATCAGTGTAATTATGAGACTATACTTATATAAAATATAATGAAAATATAGAATAATCAAGTAATAATATTTATTTCCACTTTCGATCAAACTTTAAAATGGAAATAAACAGAAAGAAAATAAGAAGATTTCCATCTGCCATAAGAAAAAACGAAATTTTGATTGATGGACTTCAGAATATATTTTGTTATTTTTTATTATGTTCCTCTGAAAGTATATCAGTTTCATCATTCCATAGGCATAAACATTTTTTTTTTAGCTTTCGAGTTATAAAGTTATTAATGATTGCCAATGTTTCATGTTAATTTTTTAATATTTTCAACTTTGAACTTGTTGAATTTAACGAATGTATATAAATTTAAATTCGTTATATTTGCAAAAAAAAAAGAAATAATAATAATATTGTTGCTAACAGAAATTCGAACTGATAACTAACCAAAATATTTATAATAAATTAATGTTATCAACAAATTAGCAACAGGCAATAAATAAAATGAATGGTAATAAAAATCAAAGCTTTGAAAACTATAATCATAATTTTGGAAATAAAAAAGACAAATCCTCATCATTTGATCTTTCCTCTCACCGAAAATAGAGCATGAATATAATGATTTGCTTTCTAAATAAATTTATTAGAATTATAATAGATATAAATTGGGGTGCGCAATTGGATTCTTTAGCTTTTTTAATACAAAGAGCTTTATTTTTTTGCCTTAGTAAATGTATCTTCTACAAATTAATGTGGTGGCCAAGCCCCTTCAACTTTTTTTTATCGCTTCATTCGGATATCAATATTCTTTTATATACAGTTTTACTAAAAAAAAAAAAATAATCAGAATTAAAATTATGTAGATGATATTCCTTGTCCTTAAACTTCAAGCAGAAATTTTGAGAATTTATGTGAGCAGCATGAAAGCGAATTCTAATTTTAGCACAGAAAAGAACACATGAGAACGATAAAAAATTTGTATGAACAGAAGAAAAGAAAGAAAATTAATTACTTTTTTTTTACAAAAAATAGCTAAGTCTCATAAATTTCAATTTAATGGAATCAAAATGCGTAAGTTAATGATGACTATGATTTTTTTTAAATTTTTATTTTAGTTTAATAATAATTTTAATACGAAATAAATACAAACCTTAGCACCAATTGCCATTTTCGTATGCATTTCGAAGGTTTTCAAGAAAACTCAATTTAATACACAATTAATTTTTATATTTTTAACTTTTCACTATTTTTTGATAGATCGAAAGACAAAGTCCTTTAATAACAATGTCCCTTTTTATTTCTAACAAAAATTAAACTTTTTTTCTATTCGTTTTGTTGTATTTAAGTGCAAACGTTTTTTTTATTTTATTTTTACTAAAACAATTCAACACTTTTATATTTTTCCTTCACTTTTTTTATACTTTATTTGTATTTATTTTATTTTCCAAAGCAAAAGAATAAGTCTTTACTGTTCGCAGTATCTGCAATAACTGAGTATATATGCGATTCGTGAGCTCTATCTATAGGCGCGTTCCTTCATTCATGGGATGTGTTGTCGTACACGATTGATATTTGTGTTAGTATTTGTGAGGGATTTGTTGGGACAGTTTCGGTTTATGTGAGAAAATAAATAGAAAATTTTTTTCACTGCGATACTTCTACCGCTTCTATGAGATACTCGCTTGAATGTAGATGTGTGTGCATGTATGTATGTAGGTGATTTTTAGATTTTTCAAACGATAAATTCTTCATGTGGGTATGTGTATATGTTCTTAAAGAATGATCGCGCATTTTGTACTAAATACAAATTTATATCGCTCAAGCGAGTCTAAAGAGAATTTTTAGTTTGTACTAAACACTCTCAGTGGAAAAAACTTAAATAAAAAGTTACGGGTATTTTGGAAGAGCACAAGAGCAAGTAAAACTATAAGCTTGTATACTATATACATTTGTGTATAGGTATTGATTTATAGATTCAAAAAAAAAAAAAAAAAAACCAAGATTGTTCTGTTGAAGACATTAAGTTTGCGTAAAATTTCAAAAATGTAGGAAAAAGTTACCAATGAATGTTTATGATTCGGGCTTACGTATAATAAGTTCTTGTGTTATAATAAAAATGCATAAATTAAAAGATTTCTTATTAAAATAAATAGGATTTGAATGAACAATAATACCCCAAGAACGTCAAAAAGTTCATAGAACTAGCAGATCAGTCGATCGCTTTAGAACCCGCTACGGTTCTTCATCAGTGAACTTTGCGATAGTTCCCTCATTTCAACAATTTATATAAGTGAAAATACTGTAAAATAAATGAGAATTACAAAGATATTTTCACTGAATAGTATTATTGAAAGAAACTACCACTACCGTTCTTTACACTTTTTGCCATTCTTCTTTGACACTTGTATTTCAAATTAGGAAGAAATTTGCAAACAAAATTTTTTTCCAAATCAAAAATATTAAAAAAAAGAAGAAGACCTGCTTCTAAGTATATACAAAACTTTTCAAAAAAAAAAAAAAAAAAAAATTGGGATTTGTTTTTATTAGTCTTGCTACTGATTATTTTGGATTTAGTTGAAATTTTTTCAGTATGTGATTTGAAATCATTTTCTCATCTTTCATCTCCATGGACTATGAGATGTGATTGAAGTAAGATTGGTTGAGATTACAATGATTTTGTCGAAATTTCGATTATTAATGTCCTTTATAGCTATCACTTTAGCAAATTTCGTAAATGCAGATACATACCACGGTCTTAATCTGCTAAGGCCCTAACACGCATTTTTCAAATCTTACAGGATAAGCAAAAAAAATGTTATTATTTAGACTACTGCCTCGAGAATCTTTAATTTAAACTGAAAGAGAAGATCGTAAGTTTTCGGTGAAGGTTTCTAAAATTTCAGGCACATACTAAAGTGGGCACGCTTTATCATAATCCATCAAAAATTTGATTTTGCAAAATTTTATGTTAGGGCTTTAGCAAATTAAGACAGCGATACATACAAATGTACATAACATGTCGTGGAAAATATGTATCATATTGTTTTAAATTTCTTTTGTGTCCAGAAAAAATTTAAGTTCAATGAAATTAATATAACGCAATACAAACATTTTTCTTAATCATCCTATATAAATTTTATATAACTCATGCTTAGACATAATATTTTTTTAAACTAATTGTTCTTTATCAATTCGTAGGAGTAGTAATATAAATTAAAATCAAATGTTACTATGAACTTATGTAAGAAAGTCATAAGTCAACCAATGAAAATTCCTTAATAATTACCTCGACTTGTATAGAAAATAATAGGCATAAGTTGGACCTAGATGATGGCTGAGAATTTGATTAAATTAAAAAAAAAGAAAAAAATTCTTGAAAACTTGGGTTTTTATTTCTTTTTTTTCTTTTTATCCTATTTCAAAATCACATCAATGATTTTTTCTATTTAAAACATTTTTCTTTTAATAAAATATCTGACATCGTTAATTACTTACTTTTCAACAAAAATTTGTTAAAGAAAATGTCTATAAATATCAAATAAATCATTTTTGCCTCCTCCCAAATTTTTTTAACAGTAGATACGCTAAATTTCAAATTAAGTATGATCAGACCCGAATATATAATACCCTACAAATGGCATCTTTGTTTAAAACCACGCTTATATTGTTAGTGATTTTGACTTCCAAAACTTATTGGTTTTATGTATTTCTTAAGTTTTCCAAATAATTTTTTAGCTAGAAGTTTTTTTCACTCATTTGAGATATTAGTTCCATATGTTGAAAGATCTTAAATATGGCAAGGTGGTTTGAAAACAAAATTATCTCCAAGTAATGATTTTTGTTCTTTTTCACAGAAATTACACTCTCGGGGGTAGTTCAACTCTATAATCAAGTCCAAGTTTGTTTTGCCCAGCCCAGAGCTCGAAAAGAACCCCCGGTTGTCCTGGTTGGTTGGGTCAAAATTTTTCAGACATTTCTCAACAGATCAGTCATTTTAATTTTGCTTTAAAGTATTTCACATTTTCAATCACAATTGTAATTATGCATTCTAACCTTTACCTTCCAACTTAATTTATAATTTCAAAAATAAAAGAGCAATTTTCATGTAAAAATATTGGGGGTTGTAAGATCAATCACCTTTACCACTTGTTTTTTATGCAAATGCTTTATGAAAGCGGTATATTTCTGATCAGACTTGATTTTATGACGAACCAGTTCTTGGCGTAAGTGGCTCATTATAACAAGAATAACTGGAAAAATTTTCTTTAATTTGTTTAGTTGACACGAAGTGTACACTTCAGACACAAGACACATTCTTCTTTTTTCTTTATTTTGTGAATTTTAATACGAGCATGTTTACGTGTTCACTCGTATGATCTGAATATTTGAAATACGTTTAGAGCGAAAGTAAACAGTCGCATGTGCTCTTATATATTGTACATACCTAATATTCCATTAATATTAATTATTATGTTTGCCAAAATTAAAAAAAAAAGAAGAAATATGAAAAAAATATATATTTACTAAATACTTATACTATGTATATTATTTACGTTAAAAAAAGGAAGATAAACTTAAGCTGAAGAAAGATACGAATCACTCTTCTTTCTTTTTGAATATAATACCCAACGTAGGGTATCTATATATGGTATATATGTATTGGGGAATCCAGGGTGGGAATTGGGGAATTTTTGGAAACAAGCCCCTCTTTGGCCGGAGGTAGACGATATGACAGTGCCATTCCTTGTTTTCTGAGTTGATAACACAATTTATGGCTCTAACTTGAATTGAGATTAAGAATGATGAAATTTCTGTTTTCTAAATGTACATATATTTGAATACATAACGATATTATTCGTTTAATCTGAGCAATATTTTTGAATGAAGATTATAGAAAGCATTCTAAACATTCTTATAAAAAATCTACTTAGGCAGATTCTAACAATGCCCTAAATGAAAATATGATAAGTATTATGATCTAATGGACCTTATTGTTATTGAAGGAATATCATTGCCCATACTGACATTAAAATTGTAATAATAAAAAAATAAATAAAATAATAAATAAAAATTTCATATTCCAAGAAAAATAAATGATGTAGGGTACCTATAAATCGGTAGAGATCACTTAAAATAATCCAACGTTTTTTACTCTTAAGCACAACAATAAAAAATAAAAAACCAAAAATTGCGTCAATGCGCATTTCACCGATAAAATATTTATAAAGATACTTTTTCTTTTTTTACAAGAAAAAAAAAAAAAAGTGTTTGAGTGACGCACACGTGTTCTCTTTTGCTTTTTCTTAATCTATTTTTATTTTTTTTTCTTTAAATTTTGTTTTCATTTGACTTTTCCCAAAACAACAATGTGTTCGTTCCATTTCGTTTTTAGTTCTGCATAGCATGATGCCGACATATAATGTGTGTGCGATCCTCAATTTTCTCACATAATATGGTACAATGTTGTTGCTACATTTTACAAAGATATGTTGAGTTTTTCATTGTCATCTGCCGCCAAAAATACAAAAAAAAAAAGTACCCAACTTTGTCTGATGCAACACACGTGTTGTTTGTTATCACCCATTGAATGTTTTTTTTTTTCGATTTTGTTTTTCTAAAAGTTGTTTATGTTTTTCCATTTAATTTAGTACAAAATATTTTATGAACTCTGAGTGCGTTCGACTTCATGAATAACAGCCATAATATTCTCACTGTTAAATTGAAAACTCTTTTTTTTAGTAAGAAATTTGGTTGCATTCTCTTAAATTTGTCGATATCTCACAGTTACATGAAGATTACACGATGAGTTTAATTTGGTTTCAAAAGTGTGTACTCATTATATACGATGAAAAATAAAACTATGCTGTTTTGTTCTCTTATTTGCGATTACTTCGTTGAATAAGATGAAAATTTAAGTTTCAAATAAGGTGAACCCAATATTGGGCAGCCATATCGGACTAAAGCCTTAAACATAATTGCGGCAAATGACGAGAATCCCGTTCACGGATAGTGAAAAGCTGATCCGTACCCGCCGCAAAACCAGTTCGAGTAAACACAATTGCAACGGGTGACGGGTCGACGAGTAATCAGCTGCCATTTTTTGTTCACAAGAAAATTATTTTTGAAGTCAAATCTTTTTATTTGTAAGTATGTGCATCTAAATTAATATAATAGGCCAATTCACAAGCTGTCTTATTTGGCGTCGTATCATTTGCTATAAATTCTCTTAGCTGATCAGATATGTAACCCTGTTTTGTCATCGCCCGCCTCCAGCCTCAACTCTGTGCTACTTCATGCGTTTTAATTTTGAAAGTGGACAGTGGGTATCTTTCAACGAGTTTTCCGTCACTCGTCGCAATTGTATTTAAGGCTTAATACTAGATTTATAGCTTATGGATGATTGAGTCTCAACAAAATGTATATATCAGTTTCGGTTTTTCACAAATGATTTTAATTTAGTTTAATGACTATGCACCAGCTTTAATTTCCTTTACAATCGTACACATCCAGGTGTTCTTGGGAATCTCTTGTTTTTTCATAGCCTGTTGATTTTATTCAAGTGCTTGTTTGCAAAACTAGGCCTGTTATTTAGGCAAACTTTGTCCAATCCACTTTCAAATCAATTTCAATCTTTGCTCAGCTAGTGGTGTTTGCTTCCAGTTGCCAACAGGTCTTCATTAGATATAGTTTTTGGCTTCTAGATCTTATAGATTTCAGCCTTAAGTAGTTAATGATGAATAGCTAATTGTAGTTCATTTGCCTGTGTATCTATCATCGCCTTGTCTCTGAACCATAAAACAACACCCATTAATTACATAGTCTTATTTACATACGAATGAATACTTTTAATGAGCATAGGATTAATATTTAGTAGGCGCATCGAGCTATCCTAAGATTATGCTATCAAGGTAGTAAATGATTCGACGTTATTGAAAACAGTGGCTGAACTTTCCATGTTGAACATGTAGCTTCTGTCAATTACGTTTATCTTAATCGCTATCGTTTTAGATACGCTAATCTTGCGGTCAAGTTTGTACGATTCAGCAACGGGGACATCGTTCTTTTGTTGCACGCCAGAATGTTTTGAGAACATTAAGCAGATATCGTCAGCAATCAGAGAAAATAAGAAGGAAAACATTAGATAATCCAGCTAATATGGGATTATCTTCTTTCTTCTCTGCAAGCCTACTGCCTATTGTCTGTAAAAGACATAATTCCAGTAGCGAGACTTTGAATATCAACAGGATGTCAAAGTGGATGTTTTCAGTAGTTAATTTCTAAGGTAATAACGGGCGGTGGTTAAACTCTTGCTAGTTTCTGTCTTCACTTTTCTGACGGTTGGGTGACGTTTTGATAAGATTTTGTATACATCCTGCGGGGAAGAAGAAAACAAGATAATGTCTTATTTGTAATGTTTCCGCCCCTTCCCAGTTTCTTTCAAATTAGGGCCCTTATTATGAGCTGCTTTTGACGTTCGATCTTCACTGGTTATCGAAGATCGAATATCGAATGTAAAATTTGTATTATGAGCAGTGCAACCCTGTCGAAATTTTTGTTGCGCATCGAATTTTTTGTCGAATACAATTTTGCTTCCGATACGTGCATACTGAGTAATAATTGTTAAAAATGTTAGTATTTTGCAATTTTTTTTTAGCTTTTTGAGGGTTAAAAACTAATTTTAAACGTTTTTTGTAAATTGTATGCAAATCTAAAGTGATGAGCAACAAATTGCAGTTAGCAAATCCTTTGATTGTAAAGGATATTTCCTCAATCGCAGAACTGTTGCCAATTTTAATATGGTCATTAAGTGCTCAAACGTCATTAAGAGCTCAAACGTTTCCTTAGACAGTCGCAAGTTCTGTAGAAATCTGTACACAAATTTTATAGATGGCAAAGCTTCTTCGAAAGGCTGCACTTAATGGTTTTCTACTTCTGGCCAGTTCCATCAACCTCTCATCCTCTTTCGATGAATCGTTGAACCATAATTCCTTTATAGTCAACTATTTTGTTATTTTTTCCACTTCATTTTTAAACTAATCGTATTTATTTTTCAAAATGACGATCAGCTGATAGAAATATACTATCGTGAACAAGTCAAAATATGCGAAATTCACAATAGCGTTATTCTCTGTCGAAAACCAAGCTCAAATTCGTTTGATCAGGACATTCGACTACAGCCGAAGATCGAACGCACAGGGCCTTAGTATATAGAACTTACATGTCGATAATTGAACCACGTTGCTCGTTGGCACCACTGGATCTACTCAGGGTTAAAGTATGTTTTTTGTAAATGCTTAAAAATATCAAAAATGAAGACAATACAATGATATATTTTTTAATTTGTGTGGTAAAGTGCAAAGTATTTAACTAACAAGAAAACTGAAATTACTGGAAGTCCATATGATTAAAGGCATTTTATTAATCTCTTATTAGAACCAAAAAATGAACAATTTGTTACTAGTTTAAAATTCAAAGAAGAAAACGTGCTTTGAAACGCCATAAAAAAACAGAAGTTTCCTATTGCGTGATATATTCAAGAATTCACATGCTTCCTAGATATGAATGAAAATGATGAATCAATAATTTCATACTGCGTGCTACAATAAATTCGTTGTTGTTTTTCAGATAAAAGCAAATATATATTACTCATTTGGGGGCTTGACTTCTCAATTGGAAAACAACAATAGAGAGAGGTCATTAAATTTTTTTTTAAGCAAAAACATTTCCAAGAAAAAATGTGCGTTCTCAAGCAAGCAGTAGAAAAACATCATATGACAATTTGTTTACTACAACTAAAGTAGAAATTAACCAAGGTTTCAATGGTTAAAAAAAATATGTATAAAATATACTATGAAAATAAATAATAGTAAACAATTCAATTGCGTAGATTGCAACGTAAATGGGTCTTTCCTACGAAAAAAAAAATAACAGCTATTGGTGATACTTGGGAAGCTATGAAATATTGTATCGCGAAAATAAACTAGAAAACAAAAAAATTCACTCACTAAAAAATATTTTAATGCTAGAAAATAATAATAACAAATAAATTGTATCAGAAAATAATAAAAGTAAAAACAAAAACATTTTTTTTTTTTATTACAGCGATAATAGGAGCTGGGCAGTGATAATGCACGTACATTGCCGTCAGTTGAAACAACAACATTTAATATGTATAATCTTTAAACCTCATGTTAGCATGTGGAGTAATAAGCTATACGTCAATTTAGGACAGTATTTTTACCTTGGAACTCTTGGGCTTTATAAAAAACTCAGACGCTTCTTGTGCAAGTTGGGCGAGAAAATTAAAATCATAAGGGATACACAATTTTTGAAGTACTTAGTTCTGTTTAGAAATCAGGAGTTCAGAATAGATAAATTTAATTTTAAAGGAGATTGACTTAGGATCCTAACCCAGTTATGCTTAGCGGTGCCATATGGCACCTTATCGCTTCCTCCAGGTTCAAAAACAATTTTTTTCTCAAGTTACTTTCCCGTTCGTCTTTAATGGGTTATGGAAGGTTTAAAATTATATCTTAGTACATTCAATGTAAAGATATGATATTGTTACTATTTCAGAAATCTTTTATTGTTTATCGTTGGTATATACACAGATTCTATAAAATCAGTTAAATTGATATTCATCGTTACAAAGCCATTTTGTTGTTCAGTAATTGCAAGAAGAGGCTTGTACGCAGCAACATTGACACTAAAAATATACATGCAACACACATATCGCTCATTTACTAAAAGATTGTCATAACTCAAAAAACGCGATTTTGCAGAAAACGCGTTTAAAGTTTTCAATTGGCTCCCATTATGCAGAAAAAAGAAGAAATCTTATAATTCTCACGCGCAGAGTATACAAGATATTAATATGAAATTTTTACACAATAAGAAGCGTGATATAATGAATAATTTTGCATCATTAAATCAAAACTCGTGTTTTTTGACTTATGACAATCTTTTAGTAAATGAGCGATATGTATGCACAAACATGTAGACTATTTATACCAATAGGAGTAACAAGAGTTCTAGGGGGATCCAATAAACTAATTTCAATAAACATGTTTATAGAAAAGCTAATATTTTTATCATTTTTTATTATATATTTTTCATGTAATTTTTTTATGGTGTTTGTATACACTTGTAATTCATTTATGATTGTATTTCATTCATAATTTTTTTCTCACTCACCTTGTTGTTGTTGATATCGTTGCTATCATTTGCCATTGTAAATATTATTGTAAAAATATCACAAGTTGTTTTTGTTGTTAAAATTATTTGTTTATTTTTATGATGACGTTGCTGTTTGCGATTTCTCACTACGTATATCTTCGAACACACCCCCCTGAACTTACGTTAATAAACTGAGTTTATTACAATAAAGAGCGAACACATTTATTGCTCTCACTCACATATGTATTCATTGTATGAGTATGTAATGCAAATAAAAAGAGAGAATGTATGAATAAATGTGTGTCATGGAGATAAAAAGAGGATCAGTACTTGAGAAGATGTAATTGCCAGGGTGAATGTGGGGTAATCAGGGGTAAACAAGCATTCAGCATTTCAAATGTTTTTTATGTATTGTTAAAGGTTGTTGCTGTAATTGTGCTTGTTTATAAATTATGGTGCTTGTTCAGCAGAGGACTAGTTGCACATATTAGATATAATTTCTTGTGATATTTTAATTATAAATGTTATAAAAAGTAATTAAGTAATAATAGATTTAAGATTTTTATAAATAAATTTATATAAACAAAATAGTTTTACGATTATAACTATAGTTAAACAACAAAAGCTTCCGAAAAACGCTTCAAAATGCATGCTAGCACTTTGTGTTTAGCATTCATCAACTTCAACAGCTTACCCACAATTATTTAATGAACTAATCCCTCAAATTTTTTTTAATATGCTAATGAAATATTTATGAATAGAAATTAAGAAAAAAATTTCTAATAACGACGCGTCAAAAAAATTATTTTTGTCCGCAGTCAAACCACTGTGCGACGTTTAAATTTGTGCTAGCTGTATGAAATTATCAGATGTGTTTCTGATCTAAATGTTAGTTTGCTCCGCATACATCTTTGGGCCTCGTCTAATGGCTTGAGCTTAAATACTAAAAAATCCAAATGTATTGTAATTCACAAAAAATCAAATTATTACTTATGCAATACCAGATATAATATAAAATGGAGCTGTGATATATTTTGTGCAAATGGTACATAATCTCGGAATTGTTTTCAACAAGCGCCTGACAGGGTATAACCTCATTAGTCTTACAACTGGTAAAGTGTATGCAATGCTTCGAAGTCTTGGGGTCTATACAATACTTCACACTTCACGGAATCAGAACTCTATTAGCAAACACATAGTTAATCCCCAAGCTCTTATATGGGTATCAAATATTTGCAAATTGCGATTTTGAATGCAGACAAATGTTAAATAAACATTACAATAATATTTCCCGCTATATTTATGGACTTAAACGTAAGAGTAAAATAAATTTAATTAAATTTAGTAATGTTTCATTAAGGTTTACTAATGTTTTATTTGTACTTATAAACGTGTTTTTAATTTCTTAATGTATTAATTAGCTGATTTTATCTTTACTTTATTTTATTTTTACTTAATTTAATCTTTGTATTATAATACTGATAGTAATTTATGTAATTTACGCATTTTTCCATTTTTCTATTTATATTTTATAATTAGAATTAAAATGTCCATGTACAGTTGTGGTCACATAATTAAGTCACTAGAACAATATTTTATGCTGAGTTTGAAAAATATTTTGTATTAGTCCAAGAATTTTTTATAATGTCCTTTAGCGGTACCATTAGTAGCCTTAAAAAATATTCAGAGCAATTACAAAAGAGTGTCGTCAATTGTGTGTGAAGGAGTAAGATTAGAAGTGGACATATAATTAATTCATTTTATATTCTTTCGGAATCAACTTGACTTAGTCCACTTAAATTCCGTAAAAACCAGTAAAATCGATCATTTACACATTTCTGTATACTTTAGTTGAATAATTGTTGATTTTGATTGTGATGTGCAAAAATAAGAGTTCCACTCCCTCGAAGAGCGAGCTCATTTGGAAAACTTTCCAGAACGTTGAGATTATTGCAAAGGTCGTGGAAGAGCTAGCTTTTTTACGTGGAAAAATGGTCAATATGATAAGATACTACAAAAAATTCAAATCATTTCACAATTTGCAACACAAAAAACCACTTACAACGTCTCCAGCTGAAGATAGGTACTTGATTAGGCTTAGCAAAATGAACGATTTCTTAACTTTCATCAAACTAAGATCACAAATGGACTTAGATTATAATTTGAAAATATCAGCCAGAACAATACGCAAGCGATTAAACGAAACAAAATATATTAGAAAGAATTAACAGACATAAACTCAACGGTCTAAAAAAAAAAAACTGCGCAGCGTATTCAGTTCACTAAACGATATCTAGATTAGTACCAGCATTTTTGGAAAATGAATGTTTGGAGCGATGAATCCAAATTAAATGTGTTTGGGATCGATGGAAAGCTCTTTGTTAGGCATCCATCAAATACTGAGCTGGACCCAAAATTTACTAAAAAAAACTGTAAAACATAGGGCCCTTGTGTAATGGTTTGGTGGTTTTTCACTTCATCTGGAGTTAGTCCAATTGCTTAAATCGATAGAAAAATTACTGAAGAAAAGTACAAAGGCATCCTTAAAAATCACCTTCTCCGAGGATACGGTGAAAATTTACCTTTGGGTTGGATCTTTCAGCATGATAACGACCCGAAACACACATATTAAGTCTTGTTTAAATGAGAACAAAATAAAAATTCTCGAGTGGCCAGCCCTAAGTCCATATTTAAACTATATAGAAAATCTATAGAGTATTTTAAAAAGGGTCGTGGCAGCGCAAAAATCTTCAAATAAGACTTCGTTATGGGCTATCATTCAGGAGGAATAGCATCAAATCACTGCTGCTCAATGCTCTGGTATTAGCCGATAAGATGTACAGAAATTATCAGGCAAAAATGGTTTCCACAAAGTACTAACAATACCAAAGGTAAAATTCCAGTTCAAAATTAAAAATCATCAAACTTATTATTTTTAAATATATTTGTTTACACCATAGCCATACGATAATTTCGAAAATTTTTTGCATATTTGACATTATAGCTGTTTATTTTTTTTATAATTTTAAATATTGAACTGTTATTTATTTATTTTACAGTTGGTTTTGTTTCTTTTCAATAGAAACTTAATTTTTCTTAAAATTCTTCTGCTCATAAGTGTATGACTTAATTGTATGTCCACAAGTGTATATAGTGCTGTTTATAAGATATATATATTGTTGCACTACTTTAATCAAATAAAAAAATCAAATAATTCTAAGACTTTTCATTAATAAGCAATCAACATTCAGATTCAAACAAATTCCTCTATCGATTCAAAATACTGCGTTGATAAATGAAATGAAAGTATGATAGGATATGGAAAGGGTCATAAATTTCGCATACGCGAAGTATGATAAATGCAATATAAAAGGTCCAATTATAACGTGTAGTAAAAAAGTAACGAAGAAATACAAAATCTACAGATTTTTACATTACCGCCGCCATGAAGCTTTACATTTTTTTGGAACGATACGTCTATTATAATTGGGCCATATTGCGGTGCGTTGGAATAATGTGTCGCTTGTGGCTGACTTAGTGCAGAAGAACACACGAACTTGTGGCATTTGATCGCGCATTTCCACAGAACATCTACCATGACAAGAACGGTAAAATGGAGTTATGTAATAAGGCTGGAAACTCTACTGTTCCCCCCTTAACCTTATCGCTCTATATTGAATACAGGCCAGAAGCTCTAGTTGAGTTTGAAAGGAATGGATTTATATAAGTGGAGTAGATCATACGAAGATCAGTCGGTGTATACCGCATTTGAAAGCTGAACCGTTTGGCTGCTACTTTGCTTTCGAAATATATTTTTGTATAACGTTAAGTTCTATTTAATGCTCGCTATTTTCAAAAAAAAAAAAAAAGCAATAGAAATATTATGTAAGTATGTACTTACATTCTGAATTTTACTACATGATACAATGCATTCATATTGAGTACTTTGCGAAATGTAGGTTAGACTATTTAGAATTTGTTTTTTTTTTATAATTTTTAATTTTAATCAATAAAAATATGAATATGAAACTAATTCATATTTTTGTGCAAAAATAAACGAAACTTGAAGGTTCTAGATATTTAAATTTATAAACAGTTCAAGAAAGTTCTGTTCTCGGTTATGAATATTAAAATTAATAAACGTCAACATACATTCATATATATCGACATAAGGTTGAATGATAATGCATGGTATATGTATTAAGTAATATAAAGACATGTGAGTATGACACAGAAAGGTGGATTATTATTTTTTTCCAATATTTGTTATGAATTCATTAGATTAGAATATTATGAGGTGATATTATAGCATTATTTTTGGTGATAGTTAATTGTGATTATTCAAGATTGCAATTATTGACTAGAACTCACAGGGTATTTTAAACTTAACCCAATGCTCGTATAAGAGATTGTAAATAAATTTATAATCTCACAAAGATTTACATACTTATTTAGATCAGTTTTTAAATATAAAACACTATCGTAAAAAAACCATGCCTGAAAATTCGACTTGTTGTCTTTGACACGGGGGTTGATTTCGCAAACCATCAATCTCGATTCGGAAGAACCAGAAGTCTGAAACGCTTCTCGAAGAATAGTTTGTGCTATTAATAGATACTATTTTACCTTAAGTGGATAATTTAAAAATATAACTCTGTTTTGATGACCGAAAATAACGATCTAAAGCTTCCGCTTTGCCTTTCGCATGGTATTTTTGTATGGTGTTTAACTGCAGTCTCAGATTAAACTCAAAAAATATAGTCTTAAACCATTCAAGTTGAAAATACTAATGGTAATGCCTGCGCCAACAGTATCTGCCAAATATAGATTAGCCATTAACTGTATGGGCTTATGCAGAGTTTTTTATAGCCAAGCACCTTGATAAACTACCCGAATAGTTACTCTGCCTATATAAAGAATGGTTATCTTGCTTCAATAGTAGCTTATAAGAAGTTTTCTTTTATCATAAGGTATTTATATTTTATTTCATATCCACATGTATACCTACTATATCTCCAAGTATGTCAAATTTTAAAGAAGAAAAAAAAAAAATCCGCACACGCGTTTGAATTAACTTAATATTGCGTTGACGTCAGCGCAAAAAAAACGGAAGAAGTACACACCCCCTACATTTTTTTGTTGTATTCGGTTTTTTTAGCTACATTACTCGTACATTTCTGACAGTGATTTGTTTATCTTTTAAATTTACGCGTTACCAATACACAAATAAACAAAACCAATTTATATAACGAATTTCTATCTATAGTACTTAGTTAATGCTAAAATTTAATTTTGCACGAGCCAGCCTGTTATTAATCACAAGATAAAATTTTGAAGTTTTTGAAGCTACCGAATTAACAAAAAAAAAAATAATATATATATATATAAATAAATAAATAAAATCGATAAAATATTATGGCACATGATCGTAAATGCAATTGATTCATTCATTAGTTAGAATGATAAGCGTTTCATCGATAGGCAACAATGGAAACTTTTAGCGAATGATAAACTTTGCCACAAGAAGAAGAAGAAGAAGGAAGAGGGTTTCCCAACTGGTCTTGAAAGTGATTTTAGCGAAAATTAAGTGCAAATTAATGGACACGAGGCTTATGTCTCTTATCATATATATGTATACTAGTTAATAAAATTAGATAAATTTCGTGAGTTAATGTTGGACGTCATGGTCAAAAGGTCGTTGGCGCTTTCTTTAAAATTTTTATGCATATAAATTCTGTAAATGTGACTTTTTTAAGATTTTTATCTTTATTATAAATTAAGTATATAAACCGCAATATTCTAGTTCCTGTAGATGTCTATTAATATTATTTTGTTTTTATTTTGCAAATTCATTTTCAGCAATTTTCAATAAATCTGTTCTCTAGAATTTCCTCTACGTTGCGCATCTATGTCTTGCTGTTGTTGTTTTTTTTTTAACTCTATTTGCAATGAAATTTATTTTTTAGCACATGTTCTATCTGTGTATCTTTGATTTTTTGAGTACGTGTATCTGTATACAGCCACATACATTTCTACAAGTTTATATACATGCAGAGGTATGTTCAAATATTTGCTCGATCCTGTATGTTGTTGGCTTCTGTTGTTTTCTTGTCTCTTTCAAGGTCATCATTCATTTCAAATTTCAATATCATTCTTTTTTTTCTGCACAATCATACAAATTTGTTTTCATGTAGTATATATTTGTATGTACATTGTACATATATCTCCTTTTGTTTTGAATCGTAATTCGAGTATACGGTACATATGCGTGTATATTCGAAAACTGGAAAATGTTTTGTACTACGCACCTATTTATGTTTGTTATTCCAACAGAATTTAAGTGTGTGTAGTTCAATAATAGAAAATCAAGACTAATAATAGTATTTATATAAATTACTCCCAATAAAAATTACTGATCACGGTCATGGCAGGATACTAGGTGAAACCAAATATCTTCCCAAATTTGTCGATCTCACCCTCTCCCCACTATCCTTTGACAGCAACTTTGGCACACATATTCCAACTCGTCAAGAGTGGAGTGCGGGTAATGTGAAACGCCATGATGCCATAGAAGTGTATATTGATGGCTCAAAACTGGATGACAAGGTTCGGGGTGGAGTTTACTCTGAGCGTCTGAATTTCAATTCCCTGATCACTGTAGCGTCCTCTAAGAATAGCTACTGGCGATCACTGAAGCCGCAAATCTGATAAGACTTAATGAGATATCCTGTAAGGATATCAACATACTCACTAATAGTCAGGCGGCGATAAAATCTCTCCAATGTTTTGCTAATAACTCTATAGTTGCCCTACAGTGCAGATCATCTCTGAATGAGACGGCCGCATCATTCAATCTGCACCTCAGGGTAATTTCTATTCTAACTGGACACTGCCTTATCGGACACTAGGTCTTCCCTACAATGAACAATCTTCACCTTATATGCAACTGCCATGCTCTAGCGGCTCGCAGAGAAAAAACTCTGGGAGAACGCTACTATGGAAGACTTACAGAACTTGCATCCTCTAAAATCAGGCACTTATTTCGCTTCATAGAAAGCACAAAATGGTTTGACTAGATGGGATTAGGAGGTAATTTCTCGCCCCATAGGGTATCACAATGGACCAATAGGTATCAGTGTGTTCATTTTTCTTTATGAGCAGCCCCAACTACCTAACAAGCTACGAGAGTTGCCCGTCGAGTTGCAGAAATCAAACTTTTTTTGAAGAAATCTGAGAAAAAATATGACACCATTTTTAGAAATGAATTATCAGACAATGTCGCGATGAGGTTTCAAATGAAATGCCTTGATTTGCAAAATACGAGTATCAAATGGTGCCATTCCTGATCCAGACACAATCTTTCGGCACAAACGATTTTGTGCGCTCGATTCCTTGGCTAATTTCACGTGCGACATCATTTAATATTCGTATTGGGCACATCAAGACCTTTCATTTGACAGATTACCCAACCAAAAACAAGCTTTTGCCAGAGTGATGCTTCAAAATTGGGGGTGAATCTACTGACTAACAATAGTTAGTCGCATAGAATACTTTTAATTCATAATACTTGTGGGAATTTACGCGATGAGGACAGAAATCTTGCAGCCAAATCTCCTACTGAATTAGTCTGCTTTTAAATATGCCGATCTCTGCCCGGTTTTTTCGCAACGAGTTTTGCATATTCTCTTTTGTAATACTATTCTGTTAGTACCATTTAGACACAACGATTTCGACCGAACGATTGTTTCTTTCTATTTGCTTCTTTGGCATTCGTTTTTCAAGAGTGCAATAGAGATGCAAACCTTCTAAAAGGCAAACTTAAAAAATCGCTGGTATCGCCGATTTTGACTCGCGCACAATCAAAAAATCGCTGAGATCGCTGTTTTGTATACGGTAGTTTACTTATGCTTGACAAAAAAATTAGAAATTTTGCATTTTTCTTTTATTTTTAAACCTTTTTTTTCGTAAAATTTTGGTACATAAAATAAGTCTAAAAAACAAATTTTTGAAAAAATCACATTTAAAAATCTCAACGAATTACCACTAGGTTGAAGGTAATAACGTCGAAAACTCTTTTCAGGGGGATAATTTATAAGAAAGCGTTATGATTTTTTACACAACATGTACATAACTCGAATTTTTTTTTTTTCTTTTTAGATTATGATAGTCTTGCTGATAGGGAATGTTATTTAGATCTGCAGTGACTATGGGCGCTAACTGGTTTACTTTTCTGTTTTTTTCTGATCAAGGGGCAAGACCCCTTAATAATTTTCAACCCGATAACATTCTATCAGACAACATCTAGTGTCTATTCTTTGAGTTACAAATTTCAAAATCACAATCAAAAAAATTTTAAATATTTGAGATATTATAATAGTTTTCAACATATTTCAGTAACTTCGGCAACATAATTTTTGTTACACGTACAGTTTTTTAGATTAGTGGGGTCAAACTGTGGGAAAGTGATCCACACTTAAAAACACTCGTAGATTAGGTTAAGTTTTGTGGTTGTCTATCAGGATACACTTAGATCTAAAAACAGTCCTTTTTGATATCATGTGGGTTTTACATCCTCCACCTCTTGAGCACAAAAAACAGATTATTCAAACCCAAATGGAGATCCTCTAAGTAAAATGACATCAAGTCTGTCATTTAATGAATAAAGTATTAGCCCAGAGTGTTTTTCTTACAGAACGTTGGATTTCACCTCCTCTTCATCTTTACAGTTTCCACAAAGATCATTTGATAGTCTAGCACATAGTCTATTGGCATGTGTGCCTATAAGGCAGTGATCAATTATTACTGCCACCACTTTATGTACTTGGCTTCTGCTAAAAAATATTAGCTTATTGGAGCGTTTGGGGCTTAACTCAGGTCATACCTGCTTTCATCAGGCAGACAACAGTATAAGATTAATCCAAATTGCTCAAAGCAAACCTCTACAAGAAGACAATAATGTGAAATTCAAAACGGTTTTGGACCTATAACACCTACGAACCTGACTGGAATCAGACAAATTCAAAGACGGATTTCTCTTAAACTAGAACCAATCCAGCCAAATGGCCGATGGGTCGGAACTCAGTATACTCATAAAAAGGCACTCCTTAGGTCCCCCGTTTGTCTCTTTTTTCGACTAGCACAGTGTAATTGTTCAATATATTTTTCTTTATAGGGTTAAGTTAGTTGGGGAATGTCTGCATTACTTGGGATTGTAATTTACTACAGTCGTAGAAATCATACAGCTTCTAAATTAAATGTTGGTGAATTATCATGCGATTACCGAGGAAGATTGAATCTTTTCAATATATAAAAATTAATTTGACCATGAAAATGAATCTTTTAATATTTTAATATTTGCTTAAAACTTTCAAGTGGTCGAAGGCCGTTTCATTTTGGCAACAAGTTATTTTAAAATGTCTATGTTCGTAGGTTTGTAGCGCCACCATTTTTTTTTTTTCAACTGAACACACTTACTAATATAAATACATATGTATGTAGTTTTAAGTGACAAAATTTACTCAGTTTGTTTACCAATTTCATTTGCAATATAAACATAAAGCATTACTAGTAAACAACCGCGGGGGAAAAAAAGTTAAAAAAAAAACAAACATGAAGATTTTGTATATTTTTAAAATTCCATTTCATTTTATTTAGGTATACAAACATTATCACATACCAGAGCTGTGCAAGAATTTCTTACTTTGTGGTCAATTAATAGAAAATTCTGACTACTTGCAATTATAAACTAAAAATGTATGATTATGATTACGTGTAATCGTAATCAAAAAATTTTCGGTGGTGGTTATTTGTAATTAATGATTTGCTGATTACTTGTAGTAATCATAATAAATTTTTTCTAATTACTTGTAATCATAATAATATTTTTTTGATTACTTGTAATCATAATAATGAACTACATTTGTTCATTGACCTGTTTATATATAACTTCAAATAACGAAATTGACATGAACTTAAGTCATGACTTTGAAAATTAACCTCTAGATTTAATTTTCATAGTCTCCTAAAAAACTATCATGGACATAATAAATTTGTTTGATTACTTGTAATCATCATAAATTTTCTTGTTTACTTGTAATCATAATCACACTTTAATTTTTTTGATTACATTAACAAGTAATCATAATCACAAAATTTTTGATTACGATTACAAATAATCATAATCATAAATTTGTTGATTACGATTAAGTACAACGTAATCAAAATGTAATCGTAATCAAAAATTCCCAGCTCTGTCCCATACTTACATACTATACTATCAAATTGGAAACTAAATATTTTTAAGTTCAATTATTGATTATATATAATATGGATTTTTTGCTGCTTGCAACATAATAAGGAGTGAGATCGAAAAAATCTTAACATATATAAAATTCAAAAATTTTTAAACGATTGATCTTAGAGTTTTGATTTTTTTTATTTAATTGATAATATTTTACAAATTACAGAAAAATATAACTTTTATAGTTCTAATCAATATTTATGAATTCGTGGATCTTTTTTGGGAAGCCTTCCATTTGAGATTTGATAGTTGTTTCAGACACCTTTTTGGAACAGTTTGCCCATGTCCTTTTAAAACCTTCGATATTTTGGCACACCTTTTTTGTGCTCTTTAAGTTTCTTTTCACAAGAGCCCAATATCTCTCCACTGGTCTTAGCTCCGGACGATTTGGAGGATTGGCCTCTCTTGGTACAAAAACTATGTACCACTCCAGAGCTTTCTTGCCGTAGTGACAATCGGGCCAAAAATATGTGGACACATTGTGCTCTCTTATGAAAGGAAGAAGTCTTTTTTTCAAACATTCTTTGTTGTATATTTCGGTATTTATAGAGCCCACTGTAACAAATGACTTGCTTCTTTTGCCGCAACTGCATATAGCTTGCCATACCAGCAATTTTTTAGGAAATTTTGTCTGCTTTTGGATTCTAAATTGTTCTTCGACATTTCCTCGAGCATCAGCAACATACAAATTTTGACCCTGAAGCTCGTAAAATTTGCCGGTACATACGTTTCGTCGTCCATCATACAACATGAATATTTTTGTATGAGATTCTATTTTAATTTCCAAGCCCTACTTTTGGCAGCATTCCTGTCTGGAACTTTTTGGACTTTGTATGTTTTCAAACCTGCATTGGCTTTAACTTTTCGCACCAAACAGTCAGAGCACTGGGCTAACCGGGCAGCTTTTCTACCAGATATGTTTGGAGATCTTTCCAGTATACTTTCTATTTTCTTGGCTTTCCCAATATCATGTGGTCCTTGTTTTCTTCCCGAACCAGGTTTCCTATCGATGGTCAAATTCTCCTGAAACTATTTAATAACATTCGAAACAGTTTGACGGCAGACATTCAGTTCTTTTTGGATTTCAGTTCAATTTGGATTTTTTTGAAAATTTTTAATAATTTTAAGACGTACTTCTTTTTCTTCACTCATTTTGATCAAACTCACAATACATCAACATGTTTGTCATTAAAAATAACAACTGACATATTTTTCAAAGATAACTAGATCAAAGAAATTTTTAAATTTTACACCCAAAAAAAATTATTAGGTAAAACGTGTGTTAAGATTTTTCCAATCTCACTCCTTACTTGTCTCTTATTCATGACTATACAGTCAGATTTAATGACAGAACAAGAACTCAGCAGAGGAATTTTCAATATACATATTTGCCTAATTCTCTATCAAGTTTTTAAAGCGACCCCAATATTCACAAGCTTTCATATAAGTTCAATAGCTTAAGAAACTATTCTTGATTGATTGATCTGAAATATTCCGCGAAACATATATATTTACATACATGATTTAGAAATATAATTTCACTTTCTACTTGTATGTATGGATATAAGAAGCAGGAGTACGATTTGTGAATGGAAACAGTGAGAATAATTAAAATATATATTATATACATAAAAAAAAACATTCCTTGTTTTCTTAACCGAAAACATCTGTTTAAATGAACACATAAAATAGTCATAATGATCAAAATTTAAAATTTTTATTGTTCAACATACATGATCTAAAAATTCAAAAAAAAAAAAAACCCAAAATGAAACTAGCAAAAAGGCAAAAAAAAAGCCCCATAAAAACGTCTGTCAATGTTTTAAATCATGCCACCTCAACAGCAACAACGTCACTAAAACAAAAGAAATACTCAATCCAGAATAATCCGGTTTCTTTTCTCATTTGGCTACTGAAATTTTCTTATCGAAAATAAATTCGGTATTGCTATTTAATGAAAATATCCTACGTCTAAGTACTTCAAACCGTGCGAAAATTTGATTTTGTTTATGATTTAAACAAAGTGTAATATTTTGTTTAATTATTTGCCCAAATTTAAACATAAAATAATCTGACTTAGCAACATAAGGGTCTCTTTTACGGCATATGTACGAGTATACTGTGCAAACATAATCAGTAATATTTGGTATGCGAAACACGCTCATACTACAAAAATACATATACCAGCACGTGTAGAACTGCTAATGAGAGAGGAGGCACAAAAACATAGATGCTGGGGTGGAGGTGGTTGTTGTGGTGGTATATGGCATAGACTGAGGCCCAAATATGCCAACAGCTCTAAGTTAAAATGTATTATTATACTCCAACTCAAGTATAGCAAATGGTTGCTCTTCGGTCGCTAGAAAAATCAAAGAAAACTCGCAATTCGCATAGAAGAAATTTGCCAAATATTAAATAGCCTGAGCGTTCATGAACACTGAGAGACGAGCCCAGAATTTAAACCAATCCAAAATAAGTTTCATTTTGAGAGAGACTGTTATTTTATTTTGAATAATACTTTTGGATCGTTCTCTTTTAAGAGACACACACACACACATTCACTCTGCTTCTCATTTTTGCAATAATTTGTTCTCATTTGTTGTTCAGTTGTACTAAAAATTACAATTTTATATATGTTCATATCTACCTATACATGTATTTATGTACGCATGCAGCACGATACATTAAAAACTGTGTATATCAGCTGCCTCTGCTGAGTTTTACTTGTTTTTTGTTTGTTTTTTAATATGTGCCTCCATGTTTACCTCCAATGAATATACATACATACATTCAGTTATATATACATATGTACCATATATATACAATTTTTGTTGTTCATATGTGTTTTTTTATTACTGTTTCTCAGACGATCTTTTATTAAAAAGGTTGACTTTTTTATTTTGTATTTCTCAGTAGCATTGGGGGCTCGTTGTCGTTGACGAACTCCACAACACATTCATTAAGAATTGAGTCTGAGAGATTCAAAAATAAAGAAAATTATTTTTATTTAGTATTAAATTGCTCTTAATTCAATAAAAATCATTTATTTTTGTTTTGCAAATGCAACTTTTTCAACCTATCAATTCTGAATTATGAAGAAATATGTGAATTATTTCGGGGTTTTTAATATTGGTTTATATTTAGAAATATATTTAAACCAATTTCACTTATTAAGCTACAATTGTGACTCATCAACCAAACCTGGAATTTCTAAAGAAACGGATGACGAAAACCTTACTCGGAGAACCCATCAAAGCTTTCTTGGGAAGTAAGACCCCAAATAGAATTTAGAAAAAGTCGAATAGGTGCGATAACTTAATGACGCACATAGATTTTCATTCTCTACACATTTTCGGTTTCTTTCAGGGCCGTAGCCAGGATTTTTTTTTCGAAGGGGCAAGAGAGGGGCGGGTGGGGAGCCAGGGGGGGATTTCATTCGAAGAAAATATACATACTAAATTTTTATGAATCTGATGTGTAAAAACAATAAATTAAATACTATGATGCATTTGATGGGCCCTATCAGACTAGGGACAAAAGTGGATAATGCTTTAAGAAAAATTTGGCCAAAAATGACCAAAAAAATCAATTTTTTTTTTTAAATAAATATTATTTAATGTGGATTTCAACGAATTTTTTTAATCGTGAAGGGCATAATTTCGATAACTCATTAACGTGCCATTACTGATGAAGTACCCAACCTCAAAACAATGGCCAGAAATGTCAAAAAAATACTCATATTTTTTCAAATGATTATCATTGGGAATTTGGGCCTTTATGAATGATGAAGAATCCGGATGAGGTTGACATAATATTCCCTAAACTCTTGCATTTACAACATTGAAAGAAATCTTCAGAGTCGGGGTAATCTGAGCAATAATGGGTTACAAAATTATAACCCATTATTGCTATACAAATATAACACTACCCTGCTAGGGTTTTGCGAATACAATGTTTGTGTGCGAATGAATTTTCCACACAAATCTGAGATCAAAAACTTCCTATCACGTCACGATTTAGATAGAATGGGGTTGAAACTCCTAAAAATAACGTTTTCGCTAAACCTTGATGTGCTACATACTTCAAAATTTAGAAATTAAAGGCTGAATCATGCTATTTCAAATGAGCCCTAAGCCAAATTGTTCGCAATCAGGGGATGTGTTTATGTCTAGGGGTGCAGGAATAAAAATGTACATAGAACGGATTTTATCTTAATTACACCCACGGTCTGACATAATGAAAAGAAAGTGCAGTGGTCCGAAGTGTTTAAAGGGCAGTGGGTTACAAATCTGCAGTCAAATTTAAAAAATTCAAAATGGCGGATCAAATATGGCGGACGAGTTTAGGGTGAAAGAGCCATCTGATGATAGAAAAACTCCTAATAGACTACATAATAAAATATTGATTTTTATTACATCTCAAATAATAATAATTTTTTCCATTTTATATTAATTTTTAAACTTTTCATACTGTTTTGGATGAGACTTTAGGTCAAAAAGAGTTACTGACCTAGAAAAACTATGAATGCAGGTTAGCTCAGCATTAGCTTCTTTTTTTGAATCCGTAGTCAAACCTCATGTCAAAGAAAACAAAAAAGATTTGGTCGCATGGTGTAACTAAGATTTCAAATTTTTTTGCTTTTAATTGTCTTTTTAGAAAGAAATCGATGGAAGTAAAAAATATTTAAAAATCGTTCAATAGATTTTATTTTGACTTTTTTTTCCATCCACTGGCAATTAATATAAAAAATTAAAAGAAAGTTTACACATTTCGTGGGGAGAAAGGTCAAAACCCCCAAAATCTCTCCCTTAAATACGGCCTTGCTTCCTAGTGCCTCCTCATCGGCTTATCGTATTACCATAAGCCCAGCCTCCGATCGAATCCTTAGTATTGGCATTTCTTTTACGAATATGCATAAATGTAAGGAACTGTCTTAAAATGTGCTTCGCAAATTCTCTTTTTTCTCAGTCCCCAGTTTTTAAGGTAATAGTTCAAGCTACAACCTCCTGTTAGAATTCCTGTAATGATTCAAAGACTATTCATTGACAAATTAATATATTGCTTGAAGTGTTTTAGGTTGTAAGTTCCTAATACTGCTCTCGAATGTTCTAATCTTGGTCTGTGCTCCCAGGTAGCTTTACAATCAGATGGAATACATACAGCTCCAGTCAATAAACTAGTAGTGAGGGATGAAAAAATGTAATTTCACGCAAAAAAAAATTTAGTTCAAAAAATAAAAGACTCTCTCAACTCATGCTTAGGCCGGGCAAAAAAGAATAGGGATAGGACAATATTTTGGAATTAACTAAATATAGCCAAAATGGCCTATTTTAATATGTGTTTAGATCACTTAGTAGACACATGAACGTTATTTCCAAAAAATTGTTCCTATCTCTCTTTTTATACTAAGCACTGCCATTTTTCGGATCGGTCAAATCATGTGTTGAGAGAGCCTTTCATTTTTGTAATTTTTTTGAAACCTTTAAGATTGTTACAAGTATAAAGTATAAAGCTTCAAGCTGTTATTAATATTTAAACATTATATAAATATACCATTAAAAAATTGTTTGTGTGTTATTAAACTTTTTTCATCCCTCACTGCTATTTTATTAACCAGAGCTGTATATCTTTCATTCAAGCTAAGATCATGGCTAACTTAATTATAGATTAAATGTAAGAAACACTTCCAATTGTGTTACCAATCTTGCTTATTTTAATCAATATATCCTAAATATTTGTTGCTCTCCTCTTGCTTTCCCAGAAGGAATAAAAATGGCTTGTAAAATGCAATCATGCTTGTTCCAACACTGCGGATGGTTAATTGTGAGAACCTTTTTTGTTTTCGTTACTTACCTCATGCACCTTATCCTCGATGTTCGTCAAAACAGATCTTAATAATACTTTTTGGTCACATTGACCAACTCGTTTTCCAACAGAGTCGTATAAACTTTTTCCAAAAGCATGTAAGAGTTGTTCAAAGTCGGCATAAACTTCAAGTTTGTGAATACATCGAGTCACAGGCATTTCACTTTGTTGTAATATTTGTAAAGAAGATTGTATGTCATATGTTTTGACTGAGTTTAAGGAAGAGGCTTCAGCTGTATATACAATATTCGATTTTTCTTTAAGTAAATTTTGATTATCGCGAGCAACTAATTTTTCCATTTGTGTAATAAGATAATGAAAGCGATCTTGGTTTGAATGAATATTTTCTTCGAAATCAGCTACAACTTTCTTGATTTCATGTAACTTTTTTGCGGTTGCTCGATTCTGATTAAATAACGCATCGTATAACATAGCAAGAATGTCATTTGGCGTTACATTCTCTTTTGGTTGTTCAGAGGGCAACTCCTCAAATTTTACTGTTTGTTTAGACATATTTATTTAAAACATATATTCCACAAATGGTACGTCTACTTTCGATCACTAAGTTTTTACAACTGAATTTAATTTTTAATTCCTTTAAACCTTTAAAAAAAATTATTTTGCTTTTCATCTACTTAGTTACATTTACTTAACATTTATGATCTTATGCGAATGCCTCATACACTTCTAGTTGGAATTAATTTATTTTTTATTTGGAATAAACTGAAAATAACTGCCGAATATTACAAAGCCAAAAATATTAAAAACATTTTAATGTTTCTGTTTTTATATTAGTATAAAGTGCCTAGAATTTTTAAGTCAATCAACTTTCACTTAAATGGAGTTATTTACTTTAGATCACACACAATTCTTAATTCAACAGATCTAATGTGGGCCAGAGTGCAATAGTTCGTATTAATTCGATTTGGTGAAGGGTCATAAAAGGTACCGCTGCTTCGTGTAGGCTATTTCTGAATAAAGTTTCTGCCTGAACACTGTTGATCAGACGGTACCAATTTTATTTTGTAACAAATTAAAATGAAATTGATGCTCTTTTTGCACTAGCAACTAAAACCTAAACGAAGGTGGTTCAATTCAATTCATTAGCAATTTTTTCTGGATTGCTTGCCTTATCTATCAAGGTCATGCCACATGCAATTATTTTGACAAATTTTAATAAAAATAAAAAATTAAAAAAAATTTTTTTTTTGTTATCAACACAAAGCAACCAAAAAAATTTTCGCAGGGCGCGTGTGTTAATTGAAAAAAAAAAGTTTAAGTATATTTCTATGTTCTTTTTCTAAACAAAAACCTGCCTTAGTCATTCAAGAGAACATTTTTTTTTATCATGGAAAACTTTTTATAATAAACTTTTCATATCAAAGTTTTTGTTTTTTATTTTAGTTTTTGATTTTTATTAATTTTTTTAAAATTATCAGCAAATTATTTCATTAAAAGTCCGTCCGTTCATCGTTTTGTCTTATCAGTTGAAGAACGTGCGTCACATTGCGTAGTGTAACGTGCATGCGGAGTTCAATAGCAAAGCCCCCCCGTGGTTGTTGCTGCAAAACGTAGATTGAGATCGCAAAGGAAATAAACAAAGAGATATACTTTTATTGCTAAGTAAATGAGAGTGCACTAAATTGAAAGCTAGGGCATAGCAGCTATTGTGATAATGAAACGGCAGAGCATCTTGCACGGAAAGGATCCTTGGTCATTAAAATATACTCAACTATTAAACTATGATATAAGCTACCCAAAAGAGTCTAGTAAGCTGAAGACAACAAAATATGGGATATTATTAAAACCTATCCAGCCAAGACTTCCCAACCATCTCGAGCTCACCAACGAATAAAACAAAGTTCTCTCTGAGTCCTCACTGCACATTGTAGTGTTAAAGATGTAGTCTAGTGTTCCGGCCTAATTTTCAAGGTTTTTATCGGCCACTTTTTATTATAACAAAATAATATACAATCATTTCAATTTTTTTATATGTTATTATTAACATCTTTAATTATGTTTTGAGTTTATTTTACGATATTTTTTAAGTGTTTTTTATGCCCAAAGTGGAAATTTAAAAAAAGGTGTGTGGCTGGCCCAAGTGATTGCGGCACTTGAAGTCATCTGAGACAAAAAATTTAAATAAAATATCGCTCTGTAGATTTGTCATTCTGGCAGGTAGTAGATTTAAAATTTTTTATTAAAAAATAACAAAATGACAGACTTCTAATAAAAATTTTCAAAAATCGCTCTTTTTTTTGTTGAAAATCGTGATAAAAAATAAGAAATAATGATTAAAAATAAACAATTGTACTACCTGCGAGAGCAATTGGTGTGTAGAATAACGTGTTAAAATTTCAGCCCAATCGGCTTTATAAAATTTCTTCAAACCCCTGGGCCGATCAAAAAAACGTGGTTTCGAGAAAAACACTTTTAAAGTTTTAACACCACGTAGGGCCAGTTTTTCAATACGAGTTTAACTCAGTTTGTAGTTTAAACTAAGTTTAAACTCATCATCAAGTTTTTCAGTCAATTTTGATTGAAGTTTAAACTCAGTTTAAACGTCCAATATTGGACTTTTAAACTTCGTTTAAATTTCCATATGTTTTGGCAGCTACTTCTTTCAAATAAAAGTGTCTGTGAATCTAAAAAAAGAAGCAAAATGCATTTTTCTGGTGAAGAGAACGTGAATGATGCTGAAATGTACGAAATCTTAAACATTACAGTTTTAAGAAGACTTTGAACAATAAAATCGCGGCCAAACCATTTTCATATATTTGGAGAGAATGGTTTTTATGAACGATTCCGTCTTACAAAGTTTTCTGCGCATAGCGTCCTGGAGCTTATTGGCCCGCATATAAGGAATCGAACAAATTGGTGTGACATTGCATGTGCAAAAGAGTGTTCCATGTTTTCGAATTTTCTTCCGGTGTTGCCTTATAGTGCGGACACACGAGAGTGCATTTCAGGCAAATTTAACATTTTGTTGAAATGAGTCTGAAATGTAGAATTTCGCCATACAAAAAGTGTCAAATGAAATTCTTGATTTCAGACTCATTTCATTGAATTGCGTCTGAAATGAAGAAATTAACTAACAACCCTCAAACGCAAGGTTGTAAAAAACGGGAAAAATTTAAGATCTATTACATTTTTTAGACATTTTGAATTTTGTTTTCATAACAGCTGCTCTTGTAATATTTATTAAGCGAAAAAATAAAATAGTAGAGTCGAAGAGTAATAACTCATTGCCATTCCTCCAATTATCCAAAATTTTTAAATAAATTCTTAGTGTCCAAATCCAATTGAAAGGCAACATTTTTAATTATTTTTATTTGCACAAAACACACACAAAACTCTTCTTCTTTTCCAAATTTGTAATCTGTCAAAAAACTAATTTGAAATTTTTTTTTTTATCGTGTGTCCACCTTAGTTTGAAATGCAGAATTTCAACGAAATGAACTCTCGTGTGTCCGCAGTATTACACAAAAAATAATTACTGATTTGAAATTAAGCTCACACTGAAAAACTGATTCTATAGTTAAAAGTAGATCAGAGTTAAGCGACGTTTAAGCAAACTTAGTTTAAACCGAGTTTAAGCTCGCATTGAAAAACTGGCCCATACAGTTTAACCAACAGGCGCTCTCGACTATGTGCTATAGTTTCATTAATATTTTGAATTTTGGTATGAATTTTTACAGTATACTCTCAATATATTTTAATTTCGAAATACACAATAAAAAAAATCGTTTTTTGAAACTCAGCAACACCAGACTACATCCTTAATAAAGCCTTCTTAAACTATACAGCGATAGTCGAGACATGGTGATTTTTGGTTGAATAAAAACTCACGTATATACGACAAAAATGTTGGGTTTTATGTTAGACCCACTCAAGACACAGTGGCTAGCATAAATCACTCTTTACTTATCTAATCTTAACTGATCTAAGGCATAGACTGATAGTTATTATTTATTTTTAAGTGGGTGTGAACCCTGCATGGCACTATCTAGATTGCGGTGTTTTGAAATTTTGATTTAAATGGATTTTTGTTTTTGCAAAATTATTATTGATTAACTATTTAAATTGATAATTTCTATGTGATTATTTATATAAACTAAATAATGTTACTAACACGACTTGATGTAAAACATTTGTAAATTTATAGTTACAAAAAATTTTAAGTTTAAAAATGTTTTGTTTTTCATATTTTTTTCTTAATTATAATCCGTAAAAAACATAAAATTATAAGATCAATAAAAACATTTACGTAAAATTGAAACTAAGTTGATTAATTGGCATTATTATTTGAATTTTATCTGAAGTTAAAGTATTAAAGTATTTTAATTTATTAATTCAATCCTTTCGCTACTAAGCTCATAATTAAATTTTATATTTTCTAGTAACATATTATGAAAAACTTTAAATAACTAAGTATTTACCATATACCAATATTTCATATCTACAATATTGCCAAAATTGCTATAATCTTCTCGCAACTGTCGATGATCAAATGTTTGATCGAATGATCGATTTGTGTCGTCGTTGTATGAGAGAAGAAACGCGGTCAATGTATTGGAATAGCCTTGGCTGGGGAGGTGTGTCAAAACTTGTTTTTTGCTTATAGAGTGGCGTAGAGGCCTGCACCAATACAAAAAAAAAAAAAAAATATATACATATATTTTATAGCAATTGTTGTGGCATGTTGCCGTTGAATTTGCATCAGATTGCAACTGCACTCGTTCATTCACTTTGTAATTTTCTGTAATTAGCCAACTGCCAAATGTTACAATTCCAGTTTCAAGTTAGAAATATTTTTATTTGTTGCTTCTTTTGAAACATGTTTCCACAATTGATATCCAGCAATTGATGTTCGACAAGTTTCTGGAAAGATTTTATTTAAAATGTTTAATCTTTTTTAAATTTTAGAAGCTCACATATTTATCAGTTTATATGTAATTTTTAAGGCGACATAAAAAAAAAATTTGTATTAGTATTTTAAGCTGAGAAAGCTTTTAATACTTTTTATTTCAAATAATCGGTATTTAAATTTATGATCTTCTAAAATATGGTAGGTACTAATTTCGTAAATTGTTAAAATGTTATAGTTAACATTGTATTTACAAAGTAGATTTAAAATTTGGTTTGCTTCTTCTGAAAAAGTGTAAAAATCGGTTTGGGAAGTTCTTGATTGGAGTCATGTAGGGTGATCACCTATGTCGGCGGTAATTTGGATGGTGGCATTTTTAGGAGCGACATTTGAAACGTTTTTTAAAGTAAACAACAAAAGTTTGATAGTGAAAAATAAAAAATAACAAAAATGTGAATATAAAGTAGCATTTCCAACTAAATTAGTGAGGTACCTCCTCAGTAAAATTTCAATATAACTCAAACAAATTAGACATGAATTAAGTCATAACTAAGAAAATGACCCCTTAGATTTAATATTCATAGTCTCTAAAAATATAAGTAAAAATTAAAAACAAAAAAATTACACAGTGTTACAGTGAAAAATAAATTTCAATAAGGTTGACTTCCAAAATTGGACAATGTAAAATTTTTATACTGTCACGATTGTGTAGTTAATTTTTTTTTTGCCCATATCCACGAGTTCGAGCTTGAGTTACACGACTTCAACTGTAACACAGGATTGCAGAGTTTATATAAAAATTCATTGCACTTAACACTATAAACATTTTTGTTAAATTATAAAAATTAAAATAAAGAACCGCTAAACCGATCCTGCTAATTTTGGTACACATATTTTAGAATAATTTAACTGGCCGATGAACAAGGAATTTTTCTCTACGATGATTACATCTATTATAAAAAAAAATTATTTTGGAGGTTAAAAAAAAAAATTTTGAAAGATTAACTCATATCTTCTCAACGTTTGATTAATCGAACAGTAACTTTAAAAATTCGTCAAAAATACATTTTTAAAATTTTCCCCAAATATAATCACTGTATAATATTTCTATATATACTGACTTTAAAATTGCATTTAGATAATTTAAAAATATTGTATTTCAACTGACTTCAAGGTCAGGTGAACACTCACACTTTTTTGGAAAGTTGTTTTGAAAATCAACAAAAAATATTAAAATTAATTATTTTGCATTTGAAATGAAAAATTCGTCTAGATAAAATAACAAACTTGATGTCGAAATTATAACTTCACAGGTCCTCACATATTTTTTGTAAAAAAATACATGGAGAAATAGGCAAAATTCAACAAAAATTTATATTTTCAGTTTTTAACTTATAATAACTTTTAAAATACTGTGTTAAATACATTTGATCCCAGGGAATACTTGTTACTCATGATGTGGCGTAGAAATGTTTTTAATTTTTTTACACCTGGTCACCTTATTTTCTTGGGGTAAGCCAAAAGCTACTACTACTACTTTTAAGTATCAAAATTTCTTATTGAAGACATATGGAAATTTTGTTTTAAAAATTTTTTAAATTGGATCATGGCATCTAGTACCAGGACGATATGGGTGGTTAAAAGAGTTTTTTCAAGTCAGTATCTTGAAAGCTTTCTTTGTTATTAAAAACTGAGGAGGTATCAGGAACAAAAGCGGATTCAGAGGAGAATTAATTTTATGATCCTTTAAAATAATTTTTTGTTTTTCTCGAGCAATCCCTACTATTAAAACACAAGAGCTCATGGAGGGCCTAGATTGAGCTCTTCGCATTCATTCATGTTGTGTAAGTTATATTTATACACGAATAGAAGAGACCTACAGTTTTATGCCGAATCCGAACGGCGAAGTGAAAAGCTTTTCATAGACAATTGTTTTACTACATTGCCAGCCAAGAAGTGGTGCCGTGTAGAAATATGTTTTTTTCCTTTCATATTAATCAGTACCCGTAGACCTTTAATCCTAAACTTTACAAGTGAGCCTGACAGTCCAAAGAAAAGTTTTATTGCTTTCTATTTTTGTATACCTGGTATAATTCTATTCAACTTTTAATACTTTTTCAGCTGTTAATAATAAAGCAAGGGTTGAAATTTAGCAATTTGATATTTTATATTTAAGTTTTTCTCCACTGAGAGAATTTGTTGTATTTTAAACTATGAGATTTAGGGTTAAATTAAGTTTAAAATTATATAAATTTTGTAAGTTGATATTTTCTTAAAAATTACAACCTTATTGTCGTAGCGAGATTTTGCATTTCAGTTATGTATGTGAAGGACACCATCTAGTAGTCCGCTTTGATTTTTTCAGATAGTTCAAATATTTTCTCAGAATATACATATAGAGCTTTAACAAACCACTTTCCAAGTAGATATCATGTAGCTCAGCGTATTTTTTTTTATCATAACCCTACAGAATGAAAGATAAAGGAAAGTTATAATGTTACAAAGGGAAAGAATTCCTCATAAACAATTAGGGTTGACTTCGAAATGAAGTGGTTAGGACTGTTTTATTCCCGGTATTTTTGATATGAAATATTTCTTTCGAAGAACGTTTACCCCTTTTTTTTACTCGTTTGCTCTATTGGTTTATGCGACTCAATTTTAATACGTTCATGTTACTCGCTTTAAAGGAATACTGGACCTGATGCTGAACTCAAATTGTTGGACACTGGCATGGTTATTCGATAATGCTATTCGTAAGCAATCTTACAGCGGTTACTAGTAGACGGTACTGAGACGATAAAAGTTTGTCATCGTTCTGGAGTTGTGTCAATGGTTGGTTACTGGTATCCAGCTGTTTTCAGCCAAACCCAGCTGGGTGTTTCGCCGATCCGGGGATCTTAATCGAGATAAGAAATGTTAGGTAAAGAATTATTGCACTAAAATATCTATATTAATTAAATTATAACTAATAAATTGAATTCACATGATAATTTAAATTCGATCGCGGCTTTTAGCATATTCTTAACAATAGCTGTAGGGTATCTAAAAGTTAGTCAAGACCGATAAAAACATTTTAACTTGTTTTGTTTTGAATTTTCAGCAAATATTTTCGATGTTTCATTCTTTTTTTTTTATCAATATGCTGAAGGAATACATACTAAAAATCATACGAGCCCATTTTGACAGCAAAACAACAACAGCTTTCTTAATGTAGTGTATGTATGTAGATGTATGTGGGAATTATATATGCATGTATGTATAACATATCTCTGCACATACCCTACTACTTTTTATATACTTGTATTGAGAGTATATTGTTTTCGCATTTCGCATTTTCATATACAATCAATTGAGCAGAGTATCTTTTTGATAAACAGAACTTGTTGCTTATTTTTCATCTCAATCATTTACGTCTTCAAGTATACGAGATACAACGCACGTTAATTTTCTTATTTTATATTACTGCATTTATATAGAATACGGTTTTGAAAATAAATAAACCACAATAATTGATTATATTGAGAGTGAGTTCAATGTTCTGAAAGGAGTAAAAGATTGTAACAAATTCAAATTTATTTACTTTTACTTTACACAGAAAAAAACACAGTCCAACAGCATTTTTGTAACAGAACAGCCACCCTATAATCCTGAAAGGATATTTTGTATAGACCATTTTTGTAAAACAAATTTATAGTCTAGCACGTCTCAGTTTTTTCTTACAGTGGGTCAAAGTTTTCTTATTTTGGTCGAAGGAAGTTGAATACTAAGTGCAAAAAGTGTTATAAATTGATGTCTGAAGAAAATCTAATCGGCAAAGTTGTATGGTAGAATTTTACGAGGGTCTTTTCTGTAGAACATTTTAACCCTTTAGTTCCACTTTTTATGGGTCAATTTCACGTCTTTTTTGATGAAAACCTGAAAACTATTTTCAAAAGAGACATTTAAGGATTAATATATTCAACAAAAATATTTGCCAAAAAATTTCACTAGGTTAACGGCTCATAAAAGGAAATAATTTTTTACTTCTATCAAAATTATAATTTAAGCAGAACTAGCACGCGCTTGATATGTGATTTGCCGGTTCAATCAAAGTCATGGACGTAGAAAATGCCAGTGCCCTGTCACCGCCTTTATATCAAATCATTATCCCAGTCATTAGGCAAAAATCTTATTCCAAACTAATTAAAATATGGTTCTTCAATTACGTACGTATTTTCCTTCAGTTTTGATGATGCGCTAAATTTCTATAAATAAGACAAAACCAATCCTTTACTTTGCAAACAGCTTCTGCAATCTTTAATTTTTTACTAATTTGAGTTTATTATGCAAATTTTTAAATTCTTAATTTTCACAAATATTTTATTTTTGTACGTCACTACTCACACTACTTATAATCTGAATACGAGAGTCGCTAACCATGAAAACCCAGAATACAACTTACAAGGGAACGCCCCCAAGTTTTTCACATTAGGATGAGGATTTTTGCATCGGTCTTTTTTCTAAAATTTCCTACTTTTAGAAACCCTACTTTTACACCCTCCACTTTGGGAGGTGGAACTCAACTTAAAACCGTTTTTCCGCCGATAAGAATAATACGCGTATGTTCGGTTATGCATTACTGCAGCATTTGCAGAAGCAAAAACGTTCAAAATGTACTGGCCCCAGGTCGAGCATTAGCGGCACCAAGGAGCATCGCTGCAACAGTCCCTTGCTGTTAAATGCGTGATCAGGAGACAAATATTGACGCTTTTGTTTCTGTAAATGTTGCAGTATTGCATGACCGAATATACCCTACGTGTCTATTAGATTTCCGTCACCTACAAAATTTATAAAAATCAGCGCCGGATACCGGGACGTCCCCTTGTTAGTCAAAATTAATGTTACAGTTATCTTAATTAATCATTATGATGACTTCACATTACAATATATTTTATTTATGTGGGTAAGCTGCTATTTCCTTTTAGTAACCGTTAACCGTTATATATATGACTTTTATGTCTTTGCTGACTCCTAGTAAAATTTTCTGGCAAATATTTTTGTGGAATATTTTAATCCTTAAATGTCTCTTTTGAAAGAGTTTTCAGGTTTTCGTCAAAACAGGGGTCAAATGGACCCATATAAAGAGGAACTAAAGGGATAAAATGTTCTACAGAAATGACCCTCGTAAAATTCTATCGTACAACTTTGCCGATAAGATTTTCCTCAGACATCAATTTATAACACTTTTTGCACTTAGTATTCAACTTCCTTCGACCAAAATAAGAAAACTTTGACCCACTGTAAAAAAAAACTGAGACGTGCTAGACTATAAATTTGTTTTACAAAAATGGTCTATACAAAATATCCTTTCAGGATTATAGGGTGGCTATTCTGTTGCAGCCAAAAAGTTTTAATTTGTTGGACTGTGTAATTAAAAGTCTTTTTTAATTATTTTTGTTGAAAAGCTATTTTATTTGGTGCTCATAATTTTTGAGATCATTTTTCGTATGTGAGTTCAAACTAATAATGAAATTAAAAAGGCATGTTTTTTTTAACTGGTGGGTCCAAGTCTGGAAATTTAAAGAAAATTATAAGAGAAACAAGAGAAATTTCTAAACATAATTCAAAATAAAAATTCGTATGTGACATTCACTATAAGAAAATGTTTTTTTATGACAAAAAAGTGTTTGTTATATTAACTTTAACGTTTTCTTATAATTTAAAATATTCGAATTCCAGGCCCGTACACACGGCCCCATTCAACAATCCTGCACACGGGCCTGTCGAATTAAGCATATTCTAATTCGCGCATTTGCTGTTGGCTCGATATTTCCATTCTTTGATTCGTTACTAAACGTATTCCATCCCATATGTACATATTTTTATTTTCAAAACCAACAAGTTCAATGCATTTCATTAATAGGTACAATCAAATATGAATATTCTATTGAATATTGAACTTGCATAAAAATTATTAATTTCTTTTACAATAAATAATATTCATAATTTAATTATTCGGAATGGCAATGCATTTATTTTTGACCTATACCATCCTTTTGCTTTGCAAAAATATCAAATATTGTGAAATGTAAGCTTCTACCTAACTCTATACGATTTTTAAAACCTTGCACACGTGTTTTTGAGTTGAGGTTACCGTGTTCATACAAAAATCGCGTTTTTCCTCAATGCCTAGTAGTTTTTTCTACAAAGCAATGCAAACAACAAATCATCATGTAATTTGTAAAAATAAAAACGGCTGAATCTTACAACAAATGGTAGTGTTTCGAACAAAAATTTATGTGAAAAATGTGTACAGTATGTACGGCCAAAATTTGTTCACACCGCATCGAACTTTTTTTTTTTTAAGGTGGATTAAATTCTCTACCTGCCGTTGAATTGGTACTCCAGCCAAGCATTTAAGAACTAAGTTCCCAAAGTTACTCAGTTTATTAAAACAATCTATTTGGACTTTTTTAAGAAACTACACCCTTCTGGGAATTGTACGTGAGGCGGCTCCAACTCCAGACTAGAACTCACTCATTAGCTCACCGAGGTGATTAATTTTTAAAACAATGCGTAGAAAAGCTATGAATGATTTTCTAAAAATTTGAAAAATTAGTATAAATTTATACTTTGTTATGAATTAAAATCACAATTTTTTTAGTTTTTCAGAAAATATTTGTATATTTATTTCTCGATTCTCATCCAAATATTAATATAAAAAATTGTTCACATCCTATCACAACTTTTATAGCTATTTACAACTTATAGATATATTTATGAATTAAAAATAGGATCAAAGACGAAGTAAATATGAATGTAAATCATGAGTTTTGATCAATTCCTTGACTCACCTTGGCGTAAATATAAACAGAAAGCTATAAAAATTCTTAATGATTGAAAAAAAAAGTCGAAACTTGCGACAGAACATAGAATTAAAGATGACGATTGGTTTTTGGCACTCTCCTGTCTACTTCCCAGCTGTTATTAACACCATCAGATCCAAAAAGTGATTTTGTGTTTCCAGATCATATAACTTGTTCACAATAACCATTTTCTTTTTACTGTCAACGGTATTCGGAATTATTAGAAACGATAGGCAAACAATGCTATATTTCTTGTTGAAATCCATCGGAAAGTTTTATATATCTAAATATTAAGAGATTAGGTTCAGTCAGAGGCGCGAAAAAATGCGTATTCCCACTAATTTTTTTTTTTACCATAAAAACATTTATTTCCGAAAACTATCAATACAAAGTTATTACACAATTCTAATATATATTTAAATTTTTTTGGTATCGATATTTATCGATAAACAGTTTGAGCGCAATTCATTATTTGCAAGTATGGTTGTCTCTCTCAGGCGAATATAATTGAATATAGAGGGAAAATAGAGATTACAGTATGTTTGTTTGCCATGTCGAATGGAATGTGGAGTTGCATATACTTTGATATTTGTATGAAAAAGAACGTTTAAGTTCAATAATATTATACAAAACATAAATGAATGATGACATAAGTGAATTTCACTTTTATAAATTCAACCAAATTTGGTGCATTTGATTTTAGGTCTCGGAATAATTTTGCCTCAGGGCCCCCGAAAGTTCTAAGACTGCACTGTTACTAATTTAAACACATTTAACGTTTTCGAGTGATAAAAAATGTTCTGTTAATTGAATCTACAAAATCTTAGTTCTTAGTAGAACCGCATGAATCTTATATAATCCAAAATAAATTCGGAAGATATCTTGGTCACCATGGTTTTGATAAAAACGCATTACAATTTTTCGCTTAACCCTCGGATTAGTGGTAAGGTCCCTGGGGATCTTTTTGATTGAAAATTACTTTACCGACAATGTATTCCAAGAATGAATTATTACGCTTCGTTTAAAACTATTTAAAAAGTGATTCGTGGATTGGTTCAGATTTTATGGCAGTTTTTATGTGTTTAGGTCCGGACCAGCGACTAGCGACACCAAAAATATCAATTAAAATCTTCCAACGGTTTTACAATAGGGCCACTTAATAATACTGCGAAGGCTTTTCGCTACTTTAGGTCAAAGTAGCGATTTTTTCAAGGTCAAAGTCTGCAATAGAGGTCATACATATAAATTCGTTTAACTCATAAACCACAAGGAATTTCGTGTTGATGTTTTCGGCAAATTTTGTTCTCTACAACAGGTCTACAATATTGCAGAGAATTGTGGCAGCAAGAAGTTAACACAGGGTGTGGGATTTGAGACTAAACACATGTCACTATAGGTTTTTCAACATTTATTTTAAACCGTGAGGAAATTCGACTTAAACCGATCAATTTTGCCTCAAAAGTATGAAATTAAGAAATTTTCAGACTAGCATATATACAATGACTCTCAAAATTGCTCATATGATTTTCTGCATTTATTCATCATGCAGTTGGCAACAAAAATATTAGAAACCAGGCCACGAACACTTGCTTAACACATTTTCCTTATATTAGAAATGCTATGATATTTGTTAGAGTAACTACTACAAGCAGTCAGTTATTACAAGGACTTCACCTCAATTTGCTGAGCGATCCAATAGACTATTTGTGTCTTGATCAGAACAATCGCCAACGAACGTTGGCGACGTTTTCTGCTGCTGTAATTGTGAAAAAACTGTTTGCATTACGTTCAGAACAATTGCATCGGTGTAATACTTATACTTTAGTCCAAAGTATAGAGCAACAACTATAACAATTCATTTTAAAATCTACTTTTTTTAATAAAATAATGTATAAATAAAATGATAAAAAAAATTGTTCGTCTTTTTATTAATAATTCAATCATCCGCAATGATTTGAGTGCCTTAAATCAGCATAAATTAATGTAGTCATATGAATTTTGCATACAAAAATCTTACCACTAATTCGATGAATAATTTGAATTGCTACAAAGTATGGCAAAAAGAATGGCTATAAAAACAAACACAAAAATATTCAAATTTTCTTCACACAACTTTAGTTGGGTATACTTTAATGTGTGCACTCGCGCAAAATTCAACAATCTACATTGTTTTTTTTTTTTTTTTTGAATGGTGCAAACCGAAATGACTTTAAATCTGCATTTTCTAATGTATTTTCATCTTGTGCACTCTGTTGTTGAATTCAAATAAGCGCCGAAAAATATGCTTTAATTTAAAGAGCTGAATCTTGTATACTGATGAGTACCGAAACACCCTGTTATAATCAGCAGTTCGGCCATTCCATTATAAGATATTTTTTTTCTCATTAAAATTTGAATCGGGTACTTAGGACTAGTGGCAGATCTAGAGGGGAGTACAGGAACTATTTATAAAGTGCAACAGCTTTTTATATTCACTTTTATGATATACATTAAGTTAGATATTTTAAGATCAGTGATATAACAAACACAAATTCAATAATTTTTTGTAAATTAGGGGAAATTAAGCTTTTGAGTAACTTAATTTAATTTTTTAAGACAATTCAAGCTATTTGTTTTTTTTTTAGTGTATTTTTCTGATAGGAAATAATGAGGGAAAGCTCCTAATAGATATTTGGTTCAAGATTACAAAAAAGAAAGAACAACAAAACTATGTAATTAGCAGTTTTATATCATGGGAGATAACCCAATTTTAGAAAGCTGATAATGATTTTTGCTCCTGGGCTCTACTTTATTTTTAGGCCTAATTTTATACTTTGGTTCTTTATCTGATTTTTGGACTGATTTCTATCCATTATTTGGCCTGAATATTAGTCTGAGTTTTTGATTAATTTATAATCCGGATTTAGTTTGATTTTTGGTGTGAATTTTATTAGATTTTTAGACAGTTTTTTGATCTGGGTCTGGAATTTTGTCTCTATTTCTCAATTAAGCAAGAATCATTCTATGCAAAGGTCTAAAAGACGGTCATATTGGCATCTTGGGTGACAGTCAAGCGGTTTTGAAAGTTATACCATCTTTCACGACTAACTCTAGGTTGGACAATTAATGTTGCTTTCTCTTGAAATCACTTTTCTCCAAGCGGTTAGTTAAACCTGGATTTTTCTACCCAGAATTCTGTTATGAGATAAACTGGTTCTTGCTGATGGGAATTAGGTTCATTCAGGTTTTTTCCCCCATTTTTCAAGTGTAATTTTTCCTTTTTTTTTGATTTTTATGTTTTTTTCAATCACATTCCTTAATTTCTTATTGATTTTCTATAGTGCTCTGACCCTGACAGCAGTGTTCCGAACCTGACTATAATTTTTTTTTTTTTTTTGTAAATGTCCATAACTCCTGAACTATTAATCCAATTCTATGTTAATGTTCAGCAAAAACATTGCAATTTGTGAGATCTCTTCAATGATATTCAACGGAAGTTATGAGCAAAAGTCAAAATATGCTTCTATCCTGACGACACTCGCCTACATTCATCGCGTGACTTCATTGTGGCTGAGTTCCATTAAGTTAATTCTGAAAAAAATGGGTGAATAATATCTGATAACAGATAAGCCAACTCTGAGACAATTCGGAATACAATCACTTATAAATTCACCTTGCGTATAGTACCAGAAAATATGTATCGGGTAAGTAGCGAGGAGGAACACGCATATCTTATGCCACTGTGAAGGTTTTGTTAGAACCTGAATTCGTTACATAGAAAATTCCATCGTGCAGCAGAATGTGATCGATGATCATCAACAAGAATTGGAAGAGTCTTCTAGACCTTTGTCAGGCTAGCAGATTAGTTTTCCTCTTTCAACTCGAAGGAATTTGTAACCTCTGCAAAAAAGATATTTGAAAAGCCATAAGTTTTCTGTCAAGTTATTAAGGTCTACATAAGCTATTGCCCTAATAGAGTTTACATAACTTTTCTTCAGTGAATGCTGACTTCCTATGGAAAAAGTAAAAACTTCGAAAAATATTGTGGTAGTAAAAGGATAAGTGATTTTTTTTTTAAAAGGATTGTATCTTCTATTTAGATCATACTATCAATGAAAATTCATAGTATTGGTGAAATGGGTTTGGCTCCAAAAGCTGATAAATGTCCAACGACTTCTTTCACCCTCTTCATATCAGAGTTTTAAAAGAATGCAATCATTTTCAACAGAAGTTTGATGGATTTTTTTAAGAAATGATTGAAGACATTTTCTGTATTCATTAGTTAAGAGATCGTGAGAAAGAGTCCACATTTTTATTAACAATGATGCAGCATCACAAAGTGGACAACCTTCTACCGCCTACAACATCATAGCTACATATATACAAAATGTATTACTTTTTAGTTTCCTTTAGACAAAGTCTGCAGGTCTAACTTTCTACAAGATTCATAAATTGAATAAATCATAATAAATTATACAGAATTTCATTCATTTTTTATAGCTTTTTATTTGATATTAATTTTTCAATAATATTTCAATATATTTAAATATCAATAACTACAGTTATACATATGTATGTATATATGCTAAATAATGATGTTTGTGTTTGTTTGTATTTTGTATACTTTTCATAATTAAATTATGTGTTTTTTTTTGTAATATATTTGTTTAATTTGTAAAATGTTATTTATTTATTTATTTGATTCTTCACTTATTTGTTTGTTTTATTTTCTTGTATGTGTGTGTTTTTTGTTTTTGTAAATTGTTACAAATATACGTACATATTCATATACATACACAATAGAATATACAATTGATTAATTAATATTTCGAAAAATATTTATTAATTTATAATGACATATTTGATATACTCGTATGTATACATTTAATGTATGCAATTAAATAAATCTAAACAGCATTATTCAATATATATATATATAAATATAAAAGAAATGTGAACAAAATAATACATTACATTAAGCTACAATTACATTACATATTTTTTTATTATTTTTTTTATTTCATTTAATAATTTATAATTACGATAAAGCATAATTACTTTTGATACGACAATGACGAACATAAAAAAATAACACTGAAGAGGATTTCGCTTAGAAACGGAGTAATGAAGGATTTCGAATTCAAATTCTAAGCAAAATCTACAATTCTTTTTATTAATAATATATGAAACCATAGCAATTGAGTACATTTTTTATTTTGTTGCTTTGTTGCTAATATTTTACATATGCAGTAAAGTAACGTTTAGAAAAAATATATGTTTATTTAAATTTATGTGTGTTTATTAAGTTTAAAAAAAATAGTTGTGATTAGTTACATACATACATTTACAAAATGGCTGCAAATATTCTTAAAAATTAAAGTTTTAAGTTAACATTTCTATGATTTATTCAGACAAACTGATTAAATAAATCTAGTAAAAACAAAGTAAAGGGGGAAAATTGTTAAAAACTTTATTAATAAAAAAAATTATAATAATAAACAAATACATAATTAAATAGAGAAATTCATTAGAAAAAATTGTTTATGTTTTTTAAATAATATTAACAAATATAAAATATAGATATATGTATGCGTAAAATGCAAAACTTTAAATTAAAATTATTGAAAAAAAAAAAATATTACAAAATTTCAATATTTTTACAAAAATACATTTAATTCAGTTTTGTTTTCAGTTTCTCAGTTTTTCAGCTTTAAGCTTATACATCTATGATTTTTGTTGTTTTCCTAAATTCAATTTCATATTCATAAATATATGTACTATATAATAAGCTTAAGTTGTAGACAATTAAATTGAATAGTATATAGTTTATAATTTAGTATAAAGAATGTTACAAAAATACAAAAAAAAAAAATATTTATAGAATTATGAAAAACTGAAACTAATTTCATAAACTTACAATTAGATCGAAGATTTTATTTAAAATTTTTAAAAATTGTATGCACAATAATTTTTTTATTTGTTGGTTTGTTCTAATTTAAGGCATTATTATTTAATTAGTTTTTTATTTTGTATAGATTTGCAACTAAAAACAATATAAAAAATTAATGTTTGTTTTTTAGCATATAGAAAAACGTATAAATTTAAGCAAAAATTTCAATTTACATTTATTTACATTTATTTATATATAATTAGTAATCTTTATTATTTTTAAAGAGATTGACTCTTCATTGCTTAGAATAAATAGAGAAGTTAATGTAATCAATATCAATAGTATCGACTTTTTTGAAATACTTTTATATGAAAAAATATCAATTCGATATTAATGATAGTGTCAACATTATCTTGTCTTTTACCAAATCTCTATGTTATTGAAAACTTTCTTTCAAAACCATAAATCTTACAATATGAAGTGAAAATCTCAAAATTTAAGTTTTTAGCAGCAATCCGGTTTTTTCAGAAAATAGATAAGAACATTTTAAAGCCCATGAAATTTAATCAAGAATTTCATCTCTTACTAGGTTCTACCTAGTTTCATATTTCAGTATTTTTCTAGTACTTCAATGGTATAAAATTTTACTCAAGTCGAGTTAACACATTAGCATAAAGTCACTTTTAAGCTCTAAACAGAATTGCGGCGTATTAACGATTCAATGCGACCACAAAACGTTGTCACAATTAAAATGCTCATAGCCAGATGTATGAGATGAAAGAGAGTTGCAGCTCTCGACTATTTTATGTCGACTCAGATGATGAGACAGTGTTGAATCTGATCAGCTAATTAGTAATTAAACATAAGTAAATAAAATTTGGCGAAAATAAAGAAATTTTATTATTATTATTATTACCAGAGAAAACAGAAATATGCATGAATAAATTTTGTATCTGTTTTAAATCATTATTTAAATCAAATTCAATATTACAAGTTTTATTGCAGTTTGTGTTTGCTTTAAGAAAAAAGTGATTATTAAAATTAATTTAAAATAACAAAAAGTGTCAGCTAACTGTATTCGTCGAATGATAATTTTGTTCACGTTTTTATTGTGACATCAATTCTCAGTTGCTTGAAATCGTCGTTACGCTACAATACTGTTTTGAGCATTAGGTTATTGTGACGACAAATGCTTTAAATAAACTTCTAACTCAAGTTCGTAAATACTTTATTTTACAAAAAAGTGTTGGGGTCAATTTTTGAATGTATAAATGTGGGAAAATCTGATGCTCTACCACACAATTTCTATACAATTTGATTCCAAAATTTGAACAATATTTATAAATAGTAATTTAACCAATTACTATTAATAATAAAATAGACCCAGATCCATCTCTGAACGAAATGGAAATAGCACAATTTCGCTCGAAAGTGAATTTGAGAAATGTCTCATATTATTTTGAATAGAAGTATTCCTAGAATTAATTTTCTTTGAGTAGTAATTGAATTTAAAGTTTCAAAGTTTGACGTAAAAAAGGAAAAATTCTCTCTCAAAGTTGCGCTTGTAACATCGTTGCCCAATTTTTGACTGCTTGAAGTAAATCTCATCTATTTTCAATTGCTGTACATTACAAAATTGTATCATTCACAATTATAAATATTTATATTGTTAAAAAAAAAGAATATTTCTGCTTTTGTGGATACGCAATTTAGATATGTAGTGGTAGAGTGCTATAGTATTTAACTGAGATGTGATGCAATTGTTTGGAGTGCATATGAGAAATTCTGCATATATATGACATTTGTTTCTACTAAAACTGGCCAAATTCAAAATATTTAGATTCTTTGTTAGGCAGTTATTTAGATTAACAATTCTATATTTGTGGTTTACAATCTTTAGTAAATTCGTTGTTCATATCGCTCTAAAATGCGCAGGTGTTCGACTTAAAAATCCAAAAAAAAAAAAATAACGATTCACTGTGATTCGAATTTGAAATGACAAAAACACAGTAGATAGTCTTTGTTTATAGAGGCTTTTGTAATATCTTTGAAGCAAAAGTGGCACAAGAGATATTTATTAATTTCGGAACAGAAATAGCAATGGTGTTATTTTATTTAAAAAAAGCAGAGAAATAAATAAAATATCTTCTGCGAATGTAGTGATATTAGGAATTCAGAAATTGCCTAAATTTTTCTCCAAATGCGTCATTCCATGAATGAGGCATAGACCTGCATTTTTCTTCTAAAACAGAGAATTTAAGCTTTGAATTACAAAAAATTTAAGAAATTGCCACTGACGCAGCTTAAAAAACAATATTCCAATAAAGTAAACTCCCACACATAGTAATTCCTAGAGCGCACACATTCCACATCTAAATTACGCATAAATCATATATAAATTCAGTATATACTATATGAAGCATTTTAATAACGAAATTGCTTCATATTTATTACAAAAATTCTATAAAAATTTAATTTGTGAAACTAAAAAAAAAAATATACAAAAATATTTCTATTCAGCATTTTGTAAAATATTTAAAAAACAAAAATTATTTCAGTTCAGTAATTGTGGGCGTTTTTTTTTTTGTGTTTGTTTTGTGGAAAATACAACAATTAAATTTCTAACTCTTAATTACGCATCCACAATTTATTACCAACATTTGCCTGATCGATAATTTTGTCTGTGTTTTTTTTTTTTTTTTAATTTTTAAAATTCCTTTAAACTACCACCACGTTTTAATTTGGCCAAGCGTTTAAAGCCCACACCAACATTACTACATGAAAAACCGCTACTACTAACATCATTGTTGTTTCTTGCATATAAGGAGGAAGAGGAGGACGGTGACGCATCAGCACCAGTGCGTCGATTACGCGCCATAAAACTTTCGCGGAAACGCACACGTTTGCGACGTTCGTAACGTTGCAACGAACGCCACTCAAACTCCTGCGATTATAATTTCTTCTCCCACACCACAATGTGCGCATCATTCGAATTGGCAATCAACGGTGACGAGGCACCCGAAGAGTTACTGCTCAAAGTCGCCGATTTATTGCCGGGCGAGTTTGCATTATTGTACCAAATGTGACGCCAATAGCCACGACCACCCATCAATGTGATGATAGTGCGTGGACCGTCGGTATTTTGTTGCTGTTGTTTGGCATTTTGTTTCTGTTTGCGTTTGAGTGTTGCAACTGCAGCAGCAGCTGCAGCAGGTGGGGGTGCGGTAGAGGCACCAGCGGTTGTCGGCACCTTTGATTGTTTGACACCGTCTGCTGTAAGCATTAATTTGAAACCATCTTCCGACTTTGGTGTACTATGCTGATGTATTTCAACAGTGGTCATTAGACCATTTTCGGAAATATTGCCCAGATCGCTGCCATTGCCTGAGGTTTTGTGACTAGCACTGCTACTGTTGCGGGAAACCGAACGCCCGCCAAACAGACGTATGCCCATGCTTTCTTCGCTACCCGATGAGGTATACAAACTGGACGATTTTGAGTCGACGGACCAATTGGAGAGATCGAGTGACCTCGGACGTGAGGCTTTCATGCGTAGACGTCTGTCGAGTGTACTCACTTTGCCTGGTATTGCTGCCAGCTCTGGATCGGAGCGTCGCATACCTTCGTACATCATATCCATGAGATTGCCTTGTGCACCCTCTTCGGCATCGTAGTCTTCTTTAACGAAGATCAGCTTGCCATAGAGCCCGTAGACGTCACAGTAACCATGTTCGCCGTGATTCAATGTGCTAGTATTTGAGTGTAACGACGCGTTGAAAAAGCTTGCTGAGCCCAAGCCACGTGGTAATGTCTTAGACATACGCGCTGACTCGGAAGATAAATCACGGAAACGTTTTCGATGGAACGCAGGCGAATTAACCAACGAAGCGCGTATTTTCAAAAGTGATTGATCAAAAGAGTTTTGCTTGTCTAATTTAGAGCTGCGTGGTGAGGAGGCTGTAGAGTCACCATCTATGCTTAGGTCACGCAACATGGAAGCGGAGGGAGAAGCCGACCCGGAACCGGAATCATCCTTTGGCAAATCACGTCTCAATATAACAATCGTTTCTTCCAGATCCGACTCGGTTAGTTTTTTCGGATCTGCATCTATCGCAGGCAATTGTAGATCTTCACCCATACTGGGTGGTGCTGGCACACTGGGTTCTGCTGATAACGAAGCTGGTAGGGTTTGTGCTGGTGGCGGCTTATAGCTCGGATATATTTTAGGTATCAAAGGAAGTAGAAAAGTGATGGGACCAAAGTGTACGTGGCAGGATGTGCTAATGCCACCACTGATGATTGGAACACCTTCTAAACGAGGCAGAGGTATGGTCACAGCTATACCCACATTGGTGCCAACCCACAGTAGACCTTTGCAAGCCATTAACGCGGTCACATATATGGAATTATTATTAACCGTTTGCTCTTTCTTGCTATCATTTCGCAAAACACTGGAAGCTATGTTGATATCCTGTAAATGTTTGAAAGTTTCCGTATGATACAAACACAATACGGACGAGTTCTTCAATGATATCCATAAACCGATACCCGAGTGAGCCATCAGATTCACTTGCTGGTTGGCACCATGTTGTACTTCAAAACTCTTTTGAATCTCACCATTCAATGCATTCAGAACGTAGACACGATTCGCGCACGAAGCATAAATGTTCATGTTGATTGGCAAGATACTCGGCACTGCCAGTCCCGAATCACCCAGTTGCACTTGCTGTGGATCTTTCAACATCCAAATACCATCATATGAGCGTCTATAGATCAGCATTGTTGAATTTGATAGCGCCACATAAACGACATCAAAGTGATAAAGTATACGCATAACAGTTCCAGGTACTGTGCAGCAACCCAGCTGTTCTTCCTGTTCGGGATTCTGAGCCGAGTATATGAGTATCTTGCGACTATCCGTTCCCATCCAGATGAGATCGCCCAGTAAGCTGCTGTACTCTTCGCGTGTCTTGCAGTTGTCCAAACCTTTAACGAATTCCATTGCGGTGACTTGTGTCTCAACCAAATCGAATGAGCCGACATCACGCAAATTACCAGCCTGCTGGTGATGTTGCGATAGCACAGCGATATGTGAAGAAGGACCATCACTGGTGCAGATCCACAAGTAATTTTGTTGTTTGTGACGACGACGTGCGTTGCCGCTAAGTTTTGTATCATTGGCGATGCTATAGAAACATCCACAGCGAACCTAAAATTGGAAAATCATTTCAGTTTTGCTAAGAAGTTAAAATGTTCTTATTATTAATCTAACTCACCTCCGTTTGATGCTGTGATTTGTAAACAGGCATCGCCTTAACAAATAGCGGCATCTTATTCGATTGTTTATGTTGTAGACTTTGCTGTTGCTGCTGCTGCTGTTGATCATAAGCGTGTGATGGCTCTGTTGTGGTCGAAGCTTCCCAAGCGGGCGAATTATTCGTATCCAAGGCTAGCTGTGCCAAACGCAATTCCGTAATCCATTCTTTCTTAACATTGGGATTCTGTGTTTGGAATGTAAAGGTTTCCTCTTTTCCTGATTTATTGCGTGCAATCAATTGCAGACAACATGAATCAACCCATGCCATTTCTTCATCCTTGCGTTGAATTGAACCTTGTATGGTATTTAATAGATTCCTAGTAGTATTCGAATTAAGTTCCTTGTATGTGCCTTTTAAACTGCCAACGAGATCGTGTATACGCGAGATGACTTCATAGTCATACATTAGGGTGCTCATTTCATTGCAAAGATTGTCAGCGCCATTGGTTAATTGAGCTGCGGGCGAGGTTTCCAGTGAAGCTGATGGATAGGGAGAATTTAAAGGTAACGTATTGGTGGTGTTGTTGTTGCAAGAACTGCTATTCGATTTAAGACTTCCGCCGCGATTGAGACCTGCAAATTGTAAATTAGAATTATGTAAAAATCATGGATGAAATGGTTTAGCGATTAAAAAAATGTATTTGGAGAAACTGTGATCGACGCTACAGTCGTGAACATTAGAGCAATTGATGCAGAGTTGTTGTTGGTGAACTAAACTGGGCAACTTGAATATCTTAATTGGTTGTTACAAAAGTTCCTATGGGCGAAATTTTGATAAGGTCTTCCAGATTTTCAACAATCAAATAAGTTTGAAGTTTCATTTCACTTAGCCGACACAATCGTAAAAATGTAAACGAATAGAATATTGACCGATAAGGAATAAAACGACAGATATATTCATAGATATGTAGTCTATTGATTCACACTGAATGACATAACGTGACCGAAACGGTATCCTAGTACAGTTCCTGATTTCGGTCATTTTTTTCAGAGCGAATTCACGTGTAAAAATTGCGACAACTCTTGATCACATTAAAATTCAGCAAATTCGCTTGCTTGGCAACTAAATATATTTATACCCAACTCAAGAGATTTGAGAAATGTAGGCTTGTCCCAAACTTAATCTTTGACAATTTGCCAAAACAGCCCTGCGAACAAAGGGTAATTTTTTGTCAGCTGTCTGATATATATTTTCTGTGGCGCAAGTGCTGAATTTGTACTATCTTCGAAAAACAGTGAGACTGAGTGCGCCTGGGAAATGTTTACTTCTGTTTTTCGCTTAGTTTATTATTATATGGATGAATCTGGGAAATCTGGCCGAAAGCCAATGCCTAACCGTAATTGACAACAGCTGGTGTTACTAACTTGAAAAGCCCGAAGGCAAAAGAATCGGCAGCTTAAATGAAGTCATAACTAATCGATCCTCGGTTGTAGTGGTACACAAAACGAAAATAAAGTACCTAAGTAAGTAAAACTTAAGAAAATCTGAGTCATTTCATTTACAGTTTTTGTTTCTTTATGTCTGCCTGAATGTTCATAATTTTATACACTTATATGCAAGTAAGCATTTCAATAATCTTAATTTAAAATCTTAATGAGAGATCAAAGCACTTCCAACATATTTACAATAAATCGTTTTACAAAAATTCAATTCAATGTTTAAGCCAATGACTCGAAATAAGTGAGTGAAATTCGCGAAACAGTTTCGCGTTTCTAATGAATTGCGTGCATTTAAATGTGCTGTTGCTTCTGCTTCGTCTGTCCAGACAACATAGCGCGCTGTGCTTGCAATTATTGTTGCGCATGCGCATTTTCCAAAAAGCATACAACAGACACAGATACGCTCATATACAATGGTCTAACTATTGTTCAAGCGTTGGACATCGTCGCATTGTCTGAGGCTAAAACTGAAACTTGGCATTATTACACTTTCTTTGAATGAAGGTTTATTTTCTACATTTACCATCCATACTCTCAATTTAAACATAGATATAAATATACAATTGAAGTTGAAAATGTAATGGTTGAATTGATGGAATGACTTCAGCCATCGAATAAAATAATATTTTTTTAAAATTTCGTGCCAATAAACTGTGGCAAATGATTGTGGATAAATGGATAGAAAAATAAACTCTTTGGCTGTAATTTCTTAGCCGCAATGTCAATAACGTTTATGAGTATTTCACGTTAATTTGTTGATTTATGCAATTTGGCAAAATCATAATTGTTGTAATTCAATTTTAGTTTCATTTCATTGTTGGTTGTTTGCACGAAAATAGAGGGTGTGGCTTCCGCTACGGATGTACTTTGATATATTGCGAGGGAGATTACAGAGTTATCGAAATAAAATGGAAAAACAAAAATACATTCGAAGGTTTTGGAAATAGTTATTTATTATTGTTGCTTAACTTCCTAGTTCGATAGAAATCTGTTTTTTTTTTTAGTCAAAGGTACAGAGAAGGAGAGAGAGAATGCGAAATTTAAAAAGAAAGTTTCAACATTATGTTGGATGTGATATTGAAATATTTCAATCTTTCAATGCGTTAAAAGAAGAACTGAGAAAATAATTATAAATATATCTTCAATTTTCACTCACCTGCAGTTAATATTCTCGATAGCGTAGCAGAAGTACTGTTATCCACAATTTCCACATCTGTCACTGGATACATCCATTTAAAACTCAATTTCTCGGTAGCCCCGAAATCATGTGATTGCTTCGGTGCAACCGAAACACAAATAACTTTATCATTCAGCAATAGTAAACGTCTCTGTTTCGATTTTATAATGAAACCAGCTTGATTGAATTCCATATGCGTGACATTATCTTCACGCAACAAATAACGTGGACGATTACCATCGGTTGTGGTTAGGGAACGTGTATTAAATGTTCCAGTAATATGACCAAGCATTTCTTTAAATCCCTGATATTGTTCTGCTTCACGTTTACGTTCATTTAACATTTCCGCTAGTAATTCTAGCTGTGTTAAGGCCAACTGAAGCGACATACGATCATGATGTCCCTGAGGCGTATACTTGAGTATATCTTGTAAAAATAATATAAATTGTGGAAATCGCTGTACCGGCTTTACCATCAATCCAAAAAATGACAAACGATCATGAGCGCTAATCTGTTTAACCTTAAAGAAATCAGCCAGAGCAGATTTACGTTTCTCTTCCATTTTGGCAAGTTCCATGGCCGCTGAGAAATTATTTATGAAACCAGAATAGATCTCAAGTATACGTGGTTTACTGAATGCACTGACAAAGCAATCACCCAATTTCTCATCACGATCCCAGTTGCGTACGCATTCAGCCAGAGCAATGCGGAAGAGTTTGTGCGATTGCAGTATCTCGGGTAGACGATGAAAGAGTGTAGAGATTTTGGTGGCGCTCAAAACTGGTGGGTTGCTTTCTTCGAGCGGTTTTTTGTAATCCTAGTATTGAAGTAATTGAATAAATATATAAAACGAGTGTAAGTAGAAAATCTTTGTACAAATTTGAGTCAGTATTAAAGTTTTCATTTGTTTGTTTGAATATAAAATTATTTTTATTTGGTGAACTAATGAACAACTTTAGCTATTCTAATTATTCACACAAATGAAAACCTTATTACTTTGGATAATTTAATTTTTTGTATATCTATTTATTTTAGTACCTAGTATTCTATTATTTATTTTTTATAATTTAATTTTGTAACCTTTTATTTAAATGGGATGATTTTATTAATACAATTTTGTTTAGGTGTTAGTATGGTTATGGTGATGCAATTTTTGTTTTTGTTTTTTTTTTTTTTGCGTGACGTAGGATGTGGATGGCATGTAAAGAAATAAATTGAAAATGTAACAATGGATAAAGTATATAAGTATGACATTTTATTAATAACTATTTTAATTGAAAGAAAAAAACTACAAAAAGCTTTCAAATACTTAAGAAATTCAGTGAAGAAATAATATGTTGGTACCAAAAAAGTATGTGCAAATTGAGTTTAAGGTGAAGGGTGTATGCATGTTTAAATAGAATTTCTATATGTAAAACAAAATCAAATTTCTCGAAAACAGCATAATTTAAGCAGAATCACTTGAATCATAAATTTAAACATTTTTGAGGTAAATAAATATTCCTAAATTTAAGTTAAGAGGTTATACCACTCAGGCTTTTTTATAAGAATTTTTTACTTCACTACTAATAAAGCAATCAAAGTAGAGTATGCATTTAAGGTATACAAAAATATTTTTCATTTTGATTTCAATACAAAATAGCGTCATTGCACTGGGACAACCGAGAACAAGGCCGTATTTAGGGGGAGGTTTTGGGGGTTCTGACCTCCCCCCCCCCCCCGAAATGTGGAAACTTTATTCAAATTTTTGAGATTAATTGCCAATGGATGGAAAAAAAGTCAAAATAAAATCTGTTTAACGATATTTTTTACTATTTTTTTACTTTTCTAAAAAGTCAAATATAAAAAATAAATTTGAAATTTTAGTTACACTATGCGATCAAATCCGATTTGTTTTCTTCGACATGAAGTTTGACTACGGATTCAAAAAGAGAAGGTGATATTAAGCAGTCCTGCATTCATAGTTTTTCTAGGTCAGTAACTGTTTTTGATTTAAGGTTTCGTCCTGAATCAGTTGGAAAAGTTTAAAAATTAATAAAATAGAAAAAATTATCGGATCCTTGTAAAATAAGACTTGCTTGAACCCCATTTTTTTTCCTAAAACGTTACGTGATGGGACGTTTTTGACCTCAGATTCGTGTTCAATGTGAAAAATTCTTTCGCAACAACTCCATCTTATTAGCAAAACCCATCTTAAAACTAATTTTTTAACGCATTACTGCTCAGAGCACCACGACTAGAAAGATCTCTTTCAATGCTGTGACTTCACGAATTCAGGGAATATAAGCCAACCTCATCCGGGTTCCTTATCATTGATAAAGGCTCAAATTCCCAATGATGATCATTTGAAAAAATGAGCCTCTACTATTCTTGGTAATTTTTTGTGAGGTTGGGTACATCATCAGTAGTGGGAAGTCAATGAGTTAATGTTGAGTTAATTATGTCCCTCACTATAAAAAAAAAATGCATTAGAATGCACATTGAATAATATTTATTTAAAAAAATTTAATTTGATTATTCTGTGAATTTTTTGTCACTTTTGGCCATTTTTTTGAGGTTAAGATTAAAAAAAATCGGAAAATTTTTCCTAAAATTTTAATTTTATAGGGTCCATCAAATATATCACCGATTTAATTTGCCAATATTTAAAAATCAGTTTGATAAAAATTATTTATGAATATTTTCTTCGAATGAAAACAGCACCGAAGTCGTAATGCTGATGGAGTTTCTGCTTAGGTTGAGTAGCTGTCTAGTCCGTCTATTGTCCATAGTGGTCCATGTTAGCCTAATAATACCACAAGTATGCTCCGCTACCCAGTATATTTTTGCTTAATGACCAATTTAATAGACGTACGAGGGACACCGATGGCGCGGGAAGGCAAGCTGCGAGCCCTGTATTGCCAACTCGTCGGCATTGCAGTTACCTGAGATATCCATGTATCCAGGCACCCAATATAGGTGGACCTGCAAGTGACTTGACAAAAAGTTGAGTGAAGATCAGCAATCAAGAACAAGCTTTGATGTAGTGAAGACGCCTGCAAGGGACTTGATTGTTGCTTGACTGTCCGTGTGAAAGCAAATATTCGTATCGAATGAATCGTTACAAATAAGCCACTTGGACGCTTGATATATTACATTACTTCCGCCTGAAAGTTGCTGCAATGGTCAGGAAGTCGGAAAGAGAGTCTGAGATCCAGCTTACTAGAGAAGAAGCCACAGCCGACTCCTTCCTCCAATTCGAACCCATCTATATAGATGTCAAGTGAATTGTCAGTGACCACCTCGACATTAACCCATTTCTCTCTACTGGGGATATGGGTGAAGAACGTGTGGTTTAAGTTAGGGGTAGAGCAGATATAGTCTGCGGACGTATCGTGGATTAGGCATACATTTAAATATATATTTTTCTTTAAATCGATATTAAAAGTTTTGGTATTTCGATAGATTATGTAACTAAAAAGCTACAGTTAAATTTTCAACGCAAATTATGTTGCACATCACTTTGAAAACCACGGTTTTGCGATAACCGCATTTAAAGTTAATTTCATTCATGTCAGACCGTTCGGAGGGTCCTCGAAAAATTAGCTGCAAAAATTAAAAAAACTTTGTTCACTCATAAATGTGATGCAATATTATTTTTAGTTTATATATGTTGAGACTCCCTTATTTTCCAATGAAGAATATTTTTTTCAATTACCCTATATGAAAATTTGTTTATCGGGTTAAGAAACTCATTAAAAAAAAAAAACGTTTATCTTTTTATAAGGAACCAATTTGTATTAATCTATGATTACAGTGTTTAAAAAACAGTCAAACGTTTAATAATTTTATTTGCCAAACGATGTCAGTTAAAGAAATTATTATATTTTCTTATAGTTTGAAAAATAAGCGTTTGACACCAAACGAAAATTTGGCGTTTTGTGATGGATTGCAAAATGATAGTGTCAAACAATTTAACAGTGTTTGACTCTATTTGATTGTTTGACATTTTCTGGAATAGTGAAAGAACAAATAATTCGGTTTAACACAAATAAAGTAGTGGTGGTGGTGAGCTCAAGAAAAATATGTACAACTAACGAACGAATCCAAATTTTTTTATTATTATTTTCGTAAGTTCATGTAGTTTCCAAATATTTATTTGGATAGCAAGATCAAACAATGTAATATGATATAAGGTTAAACCGTTTGGAAAGTTGTTTGTCACAAAAATGATTCACAATATTACACAACAATTTAAAACTAAGTATTTTATCAAATGCAATACAAGTGAAATGTCAAACTATCATTTAGCTCAAACTTGTGCAAACGATTGGTATTTTGTTGATTAATCTAATCGTAACTTAAGACATCAACCTCTACCTCTTGAAGTTTTCGAATGATAGTTATTTTTTCATAACATATTATTTAAAGATTTTTTTGCTGGACTTATCTAAAGATAATCTCATGTTCTATCCTTGGGTCAGATAGAAATAGTTTTGCTTTCTTGTAGCACAGTGGTCTTCAATCTTTTAGGCCCGCTGAGCCCTTTTGACAGGCATTCGATTTCGCGGAGTCTTTAGAATTAAATCGTAAATGATACAAAAAGAAAAGAAAAAAAATAAATGATTTGAGTTTGAAAATTACCTCTCTCTTTTAAAAAATTTAACATATTCCCGCGGACCCCTCCGAAAAAAAATCTCGGAGACCCGGGGCTCCATGGACCACAGTTTGAAGACCAATGTTTCAGCATATTGTTTACTTATGAAGTTGTTATTAGAAATTTTCTATAAAACGATTTAAACTTTTTATATAATTTGGTCCCGAGCGCTAGTATAGCCGAATCGTTGAAGCATTTCCAAGTTAAATATTTGCTGTATGTTCAATGCTAATTACATTTATGTATATGATCTATTTACATTTAAAAATCAGTTATCAACTCAATGAAAAGCTCATATTAAAACTTCCAACTAAATTCATTTAAATGCGAAAAATGTTAATTATTTTCTTTTTATATTTTATAGAGAAAAAAATTATAATTCAGAATAAGAGTTCAAAGTACGAGTTAATTAACTAATTAACATTATGCTGATATAAGTTTCATGTGGACTTTTTTCCAGCAAAATACTCAGAAAATTCTAGCATGTTTGTATGTAAGCATAAGCTAAAAGGAACAAGAAAACAAAATCAATTTCAGTGATTGAATTACGATGCTATAGTTACAAGCAAATAGCAGCATCAAATGGTCCATCCAGAAATTTATCACCTACATGGCATACACTAAATACCTACTCTATAATGGTTTGACTGATGAGTGCGAAATTGTGTTTTTGTTACAGCATAACAACAAAACCCAAAATAACAATTACAAAATCCAGAACAAAACAAAAATAATGAAATACAATTAACTCAAAATGACAAAATGAAGGACATTTATGGCAGGAGCGTACGGCGATAAATGTTGAAGATAATTGAATTCTTAATATGAAATAATTTCATGGCTACGAGCCAAAATTTTTGTGGGAATGAGTTTTTGGCAACGAAAGTGGAAGTGCGAAAAACAAAAAAAAAAAAAATCCACAAACATTTTTCCTATTAAATGAAGTTCAGTCTTCTTAACACTAAATTAAGCAACACGAGAAAACCTTCAACTTAACTCAAAACAACGATTCAGGGTAAATAAGTGTGAAATAAAATCTTTTTCTCTCAATTTCATCAGCTAAAAAAAAAAGGAAAAAAAAAGAAGCAAATAATGAAATTAAAAATTTTATAAAAAGTTTGGGGCGGAACTGAAAAAAGGCAAAATTGTAGCATGGTTTTATAGGAAGCATGATAATGTTACAATTATGTACAAGTTAACAATTAATAAGCTAACAAATTCGATAATAGATATGTGCATATACAGTGGTTCTCAAAAATAAATTTACAAGTGAATTTATTAATTCTTTTACTAAATTTACTTACATTCATGTACTTATTAGATATTTATTTTAAATGTAAACATATTCTGATTTATCACTTGGGGGATGCAAAAAACCTAGCTATTGATCTATAGATTTGGATCCATCGTTTTACGAGCGGTGATTTTGTTTTCTCAACGGTTTTTGTTTTATCGGCCATTTATTGACAAAGGGGGCTTAAAGCCCCATTTTCAGGAGGCAGGGTAGGAGATAGAGGAAAAAAGTATAGACAAAAATTGTATATCTCCTTAGTGATTAATAACTTTGCTTCAGACATCAAACTCGTATCTGTTGAAATAAAAAAAATTCTTAATAGCCCCTGAAGACCCCATTTTTCCGATTTCAGGTCCATATTGTGGGGGAACTAGATGTGATGGAGAAAAACTGAGTACTCAGTCGTGATCAGCGACTCTAAAATACAATAAAACCGTTCGGAAATCTCGTGCATAAAATTGTTGTTGCACTGATAATAAACTTTTTCAGGGATTTTGTCCTTATATAAGATCAATCGTTTAAAAATTCGCTAAAATTGACGTTAAAACGTATTTGGATTAAAAACTTCCGATTCTTATTTCACAGAATTTCACACAATATTCTTCGTGGAAGTGATAAATTCCCATCTTACTTAAAATATTTCGTTTTGATAGCTATAAAATTCAGATTAGTAACTAATTTCTTTGAAATAAATTTGATTGTGTTATATTATTTATAAAGAAAGCGAACATTATTTTCCTTATTAATTTTCAAGTCTGAAAAGATTAATTAAGGTTTAAACTTTACAGTAATATTAAAAGCTGGGATCTGAGGAGTTACTCTGTAGTTCGATTCGAAAAGCAGTTCTATTCAAATGAAATCTGAACATCGAACAAATATTATTCGAAAATGGTTTCTAGAGTACCAATCGTTCGAATTCAAGTAAATTTTCTTTCGGATCGAACTACAGAGTAATCCCCCAGGAAGTTTCCGGGAAGGGTGACTTCAAGCAAAAAGAAAAAGTAACAGGCGTTTTTGAAACAATGGGTTTTCCGACTATAATATACAGGTTGCAGTGATTGCTAGATAAACAAAAAAGTAGCAGGGTATATAAAGTGGCATTAGTCTGCTGTGATTTGCACTGGAATAATGAAAAAGTAACAAGGCATATTAAGTGGCACAGTGATATAAACAGATGTATGACACAACTGCTCAGGAAGGGCCCAGACCAAGCTTATCGCATACATTAGTTAATTTTCACTCTTGGAGATTTGTTATTGATTTTTTTTGTTATTGATGAAAGATTTCTATATTCGATTTTTCGGACGGTGTCGAGTGTTCCAACATGTGACGGATAATTTCTTAGATCCACTGTATTTATGTATCTATGGTGTGTATGTTAATACTTGCAAACAAAAAGGTTAAATTTCTAATAATTAAATAATTATTAAATATGCTAAAATATGTGTGAAAAAATGTGAAGTTTTATTAAAAAAGACTTGATTATGTGATAACTTTTTGAGCTTATTATGGCTAAGTAAATAAGCAGTGAAATGAGGAAGATGCAACTTAATTGTGGTGGATAATAATAAAATAAAAAAAAAACGATGAGAAAAATTAAAACTTTTAGCAAAACTTTTAATGCAAAAACTATGATGTTAGATTAGCATGCAACGAATTATTTACTTAAAACAAAAATGAAAGATGTAAAGCAAAAGACAATTTGATGAGCATATTGCGTGATAGATATTTTTAGGATATTAATGAAGGCGTGACAGTTACACAAAATTTCTATATTGCTACAATAGTCCAAAAATCTGATATATAAAATTTATTCTTCTGCATTGCTATTTTTAGAATTTCAAAAGTTGAAGGAAAAATATTTTTTTTTAATATTTAGAAGCTTTAAATTCTTATCAATTCTCATTTTACTGGAGATTTAATATATCCCAGACTTTATTTAATCTCATCATTATTGTCTCTACTACATTCATATGCTTTTAATATATGGTATACTAAGCGAATTCAAAACGGAAAAAATTTTAATTTTGTTGCACTTACATTGACTAGACGTTGCAGTGTTGCCACATATGAATTTTCACTGTGTACAATGGCGGCCACAATATGACGCCGCTTCAGCTGTTGCTGTGAGAGACCTGGTGGCGCTGGCGGTAACATTGGCGTGATCAGTCGTGTATGTGCGGTGCGCGCAGTTCCATTGGCGCGGCTGCCATTTGCTATCATAAGATCCAGATCGAAACGTGATGTAGACAAAGGATCCTCATCATCATTCTGTATAGTATAACAAAAAAACAAAAAGAAAACAAGAAGAGGGAGAAAATGTAGCATAAAACATAAAGGAAGTTAACAAAATTAGGGAGGATTGAGTTTACCATAGAAAAATTTAGTTTAAAATAAAACAAGAAATTTGCCAAAATGAAAAATATAAACAAATCGAATCGATAAACTTTACCTCTGGCACTCCGGGCATTTTATATGCACTTGTTCCACTCAAATTTGCCATTTTTTGTGGTGAAAGATGTTGATCACTGCATGCCAGAGACGTTGCATCAGGTATATCAATGCTAGATGACGATGACTGCCTGCCATCACGTCCACCGACATCATACTGATGTGAGGAACCACGCCTTATCGAAAACCATCGTGAAATACGTCCACCCGGTGACTCACCGGGCGTTGTGAGATCCTCACGTGGCGGTTGATGTGCTGTTGGCATTGTAGCGGAAGCAGCACTGGCTCGTCTATTCACCTGTACAGCTGCCGTCGTACTGTTATTATCAGCGACGCTGCCGTTCACCGAATTGTTTGCGCAATTCGTTGATGTGCTGCTGTTTGTAGCGTTTCCACTGCTCGATGAACTCGAACGCCATTTGTCAAAGGACAGATGTTGTTTTGCCTTGTTGAACGTGGAACGCAATTGTGAATTGCGTTGATTTGTTGCACTCAATGAAGACACGCTGCGTTCGTCTTCAGTCGCTGCCTCCTCGTCGGAGGTAGTTGCGACTGTGGCTGAATTAATATCACAACCGGCTGTCTCAGTTGGATCGTGTTCCGAAGGTTCCTCCGAGCACCAACTGTCCTCAGAGTGTAACGTACGCGAAGATGCTGTATGCTCTAGTCGTTTTTTGGATGCAGAATTTGAATTTGAACCAGTCGCAGTTGTGGCCGTCACACCAACGGCTGCTGAGTTGCCGCCGTTGGTGCTGAAACTTCCGCCGGCAATTGTGCTGGCAGAGTTTGAAGTTAAGGCGGTGGTCGTATGATCCGCCGCCGACGCCGCCGCCGCTTCGTTAGATTTATTTGCACTAGTCGGGCTGCCACAGCTTTTGCTGTGCTGGTGGTGGTACTGGTGTTGTTGATGGTGGGTTGTGGGTATTAGCAAGGGATGCAAACCGTTATAAGCAGAACGTGAGGTGTTCAATGGTTCGGCGGTATGTCGTAGTGAGGTGGCGTTGTGTAACTGGGCCGTAGTAGTCGTCGTGTTGCTGCCGTTATTTACGCTTGTTGGTGATGATGATGATGATTTCGTGGTACTGTTGTTATTGATTGGCGGTGGCTGATCCTCCCAAGATCCGGAATTTAATTTGGGTTCATCTGAAATTGAGAATAGGAAAAATTGAGTATTAATATAAATCTTGTTAAATATGTACTGTATGTATTTAGGTACTACGTCAAATTTTTATAACTTCTTAAAATAATTCTCAATCAAATAATTTTAAGCCAATTTGCTGGCAGTTGCCTTAAAGCAAATAAAAAAGTTCATATTTCATAGCCTGTACCACAAAGTCTTAAAACTGAAACTTCTGAAATCATTTGACAACACACGACCAGACGCAAAAAAAATAAAACTAAAAGTGACGCTTATCACTCGCTAAAAACGACGACACATTAAAGGCATTAATTCCGACGTTTATCTTAAGAGGGTTTCTTTCGCTTAAGGTTTCACTTAAAAAGGCTATTAACGTCCATTAAATCAACCAACAAAAAAACAAAAAACAAAAAGTTGTCGCAAAACTTAAAGCACAAATCTTAAAGAAGTCAAAATTAAAGTCGTAGCTCAAGTAAAAGGTGCAAAAGCAAAACAGAAAGAAAATAAAACGTTTATACCTACATACATTTGTGTTTTGTAAACCAATGCAAAATTGAGTACGTAAATGAAAAAGTTCTTGAAGTTCGCCCACATAAACTTGAAATAGTTAGGTAGGTACTTAGGCTTCTTATTTGTTCTTTGCTAGTTTTTTTTTTGTATTTTTTTCTTATGCTTTTCAAGTGGATTTAATTTGAAAAATTATCATTGTTGTGTGCAACTGTGGGGAATTAAGTGTTGCCAATTTAATATCATTCTCTAACGTGGTCTCTTACGCTTTGACGTGACGGTATCTAGTTAATTAATGAGCCAAGAAAGATTCAATATTATGCAAATTATTAATTAAACAGGATTTTGTAATAGACAAACAAGTGTATGTGGGAGATTTAATTCAATTGTACTACCAATATACAGAATTGAAATTAATTCGTTGTGTGTAAAGAGTGTTGATAATGTTTGTAAGGGTGTGAAATATACTTAAATTATATCATTTTGGAAAAAGAGTTTATGGAGTGAGAACAAAAGAATGATTGAAAGAATTTTATCTTTACGGAATACCAATTAAATGCCAACCAGCCGTGCAAGCCAGTGTGATCAGATGTGAAATTTTAGATATTTTTTTCTTGGTGAAGCTTTTGCTTTTCTTTTTTTTTTTTGACATTTTAAATCGAATCCGTTTTTTCGAATATTTTACTTAGAACATAAAATGCATTTAGATCAGTGGGTGAGCAAGCCTTTTGAATCTGCTTCAATCGGTCTGCAAGACTAATAATTTGTATTTATTTTGAGGTCTACTAAATGGATGAAATCTAGCACTATCCGCTATGCTAATCTCGATTATGTTTGTATTTATAGTTGGGAACTTTCAAAGAAAAATTCTCGCCGTAAAAAATAGATTTTGAAATTAAAAAAAAATCGCTTTGACCCTCCAGCGTGATCTGTAGACTGCTCTAATTTCCTACCAATTGAGAACAACTTTACCTTATTATTGGATTTTGATATTCAAAAAAGATTTTAAGATTGAGCCACTCTAATGTATAAACAGAATAAATCTCTCCACTTCTTCAAATGGTAAATGAAATTTATTTTCACGACAAAACTTTGGCTTTACTTTTTAGGAAAACTTAATGGTAGTAAATTTAAAGTATTTACTGGCGATATTATTTTAAAGACTTCTTAATTCATTTGAAGTTAATTATATTAATTTTTATTGCTGCAAAATTCTTTGAAATTAGTAATAAAATTTAATAGCTCAAACTTTGCAAAATGCATACAAATATTCTTATTAAAAATAAAAATATATCTCCATATTGAAAACCTTTTAAAATCCATTAGAAAAATAATATTTACAGTATATTTATTTATATAAAACTTAAACCAATAATCGTAACCGTAACGAGTGTACGTGGGTGTTAATAAATAATGGAATTACAAAGTTTAGCGTAAAATGTAAAGAACAGAAAAGTTTTTGCATTCAACGTACAGAACCAATGTGTAAAAGTTCATAAAATAACAATTTCCAGCAATAATTTTATTCTTAAGATTTATTAAAACTTCGTGGCTTAGATTTTGACAGCTTACGTCAATAAATCCATTAACAAACATTTCATGCACATTAGATTGATCAAATATTAGGTGTTACTTATAGTAAATAAAAAAGTATTTATATTTTTAAAGTAAATAAATAAAATATTTAAAGTACTTTAAGGAGAGAAACGGGCATTGATTTGGAGAAATCTATTAAATACTTATATGAGAGATTAAAGTATTATTTAAAAAAGAAACAGAAGATATTTACTATAATTATTTTCTACTAATGAGCGGTTCTTTTTCACAAAATGTTTTCTTTCAATTAATTGAAAACTGTTCCTCAAAATTACTGGATTCGTAAAACATTTTGAACTATAACTACAAACACACTTTTCTTCTTTTTTTCATTTAAGCATACATAAAATTTGGAAATAATTTCAATCATAAAAAATGAAAACATAAAAGTAAAAAATGTATCGATTCTGTAAAACTAATTCCTGGTTTTCACTATGTCAAATTCAATCAAATTTGTCAATATGTTCGCAATTTCGTATAGAAAATTCTCTCTTTCTGTCTCTTTGACTTAGAATATGACATAGTGAAAATCAATCATAAGAACTACCACTAACATCACTGATGAGAAATCGTAGCGGATTCCGAAACGGTTATCTGCTTTGCTTTGACTACAGTTTTGTTCATTAAGCCTAGTATATAAAGAGTTTTCCATTAAGGACATAACAATTTTATCTATTAATAAAACACAGCATTTTTTGAGATATTGAGTTCATGAGCATTACATTTTATGAATGAAATTCGATTTCGGTCATATGACCACCAAGAGCCCGTTTACACCGATTGATTCTTTAGACCCAATTTTCCACCACTCTCGCACACATTTCGACCGGAACGTCTGCAATTTCGCGTTTGATATTGTCTTTGAGCTCGTCTACAGTTGCTGGCTTGTTGGCATAGACAGGGACTTGATATAGACCTCTAAAAAGAAATCCAATGGCGTTAGATCGCATGAACGAGGCGGCCATTCCACCGGACCATCTCTCGAGATAACACGTTCACCGAATTTGCTTTTCAATAAATTGATTGAGACGCGTGCTGTGTGGCTAGTGGCACCGTCTTGTTGAAACCACATATTGTTGATGTCAAGTTCATCCAATTCTGGCCACAAATAATCTTCCAACACAACACGATAGCGCTCTCTATTGACGGTAACATGACGGTATTACGACCGAAAATTGGAGTAAGCGCTCTTAAAATGGCGACCACCTACTCAGAATTTCGGTAGTAATTTTTAATAATTTCCAAACGTTGGTGCTTCGTGAACTTATCCATAATGAAAATGTTAACTTTAACTAACCTTTTGACATTGACAGTTCATTAAAAAAGTTTAAAAGTGCGTTCATATAAAGATACGAAATTGTTATGCCCCTAATGGAAAACCCTTTATTACTTCAAATAAATCATTTTTTTTTCTAAATCAAAAAAATTTATTAGAAAACTGATTTTTTTAAATAATTTGTGTAAGTCTCTATGCTTCGATTTATATTTTTATTTTTTTTTTTTTTTGAAGCTCATAACAATTACCGCAATTTTCAATTTTATTATTCATAACCAGGGAGCAGATTATGAGAAGTTCTCCCCTTTTTTCTGCTTAGTCCTATTTGATGGCCGATTTCAAGCCCCTCTGGTTCTAAATATATAAATTTTATTTTGCATTTTTTGCTATTTTTCAAAAATTTTGCCTTTTACACTGTTTAAGTGCCTTTTTCGAATTTTTGGTGCTTTTTTTCTAAGTAATAAATGCCCTTTTTCTACCCATTGTGTCTTTTTATTCTTTTACTATTTTTAATGGCCGTTGAAAAAGCTCTACAATCCAAAATTCAAAAGCTGTTTTGAGCAATACATAAATACACTGTACGAAAAACTTATGTTCAAGAATTTTTTAAATCCGGTTCCAAATTAGTTAAAAACCTATTTCAATTTCGATTGATGAAACGACCAAGAAAGCAGGATGTGATGTTGCCAAGGTCAATGTTGGACATTTGGTTAGAAACGGAAATTGGAACGGAAGTCAAAGAACATGGGTGTATTGCACCCCATTCTGTACAGTGATTTTAGGTAAATTTTTTTGATCTTACCTTTTTGTTTCAAAAAAATATATTCAAGAAAAAGAGAATATTTTAATATTATTTTTTTTTTGTTTGCAATTAAAATATGTTTTATAAAATTAAAAAAAGAAAACCATAAAAAAAATCTAGTATTATTTTAAGGATTTATTGTTTCTCGGGTGTTACGCACCCAGTTCATTAACGGTGTAACAAAAATTATGATAATTTACGTTGGGTTAAATTGTAACTGACTTCCAATTTTTTGTGCTTTTTTTCAAGTTTATGCTGCATTTTCTGGTGTTTTTCAGTGCCTTCTTCTTGTTCTGCCTTTTTGCTTTTTTCTTAGTTTTTAGGTCTGCAAAATCCGCTCTTTCTGTTCATAACCATTTTCGAAGTTAAACAGTTTTTTTTTTTTGATTATACAAGGTGGCGCAAAAGTAATAACTCGATTTCATCAGACTATAACTTTTTTGTTGCTTGATTAGTTTAAACTCAAAAATCGATGCAGTAGGCAAATTAAATTTATAAGCTTAACTATCTTGAACCTACTCCAAGAGCTTAATGCATTTCAGTGTATCACAGGATAAGCAGGAAATTGCAAGTTTTGGAAACTAGTCATTGAATTAGTTTCTTAGCAATCTTTGAGAGAGCTCCAGCACTGTATTTCAAAAAGGCCCATAAATGCCAATACGGGAGTAAAAAATATTTAAACGTAAGCCTTTCTCAACTTATTGAGACACATATTTTAATGTCAACATTCAAACAGAGGTGTCATTAGTTTTCTGACACTGCTTAAAAACATAAGAAATTTTTAAAAAAAATTTTAAAATCCCTATTTTCGTACCCACAAGCGGTTGTTTCGATTTATTAACCCTCTTGTTCCCAAATTTTTAATTTTAAAAAATTGAGATTGATAAATTTTGATGTAAAAAGTATAAATCTGATCTCAAAACACAAAAAAATTTAATGGGCGTGGTTTTATGAAGTCGGAAAGGCTGACTGTCTAAAAGTATTTTAAGGTGAATAAACTTTTTATTTTATTTTAGGAATTAAATATTTTGTATAAAAATTCCTAGCTACTACAGCTAGCTTGTGAACTCGAAGGTTAAATTTTTTAAAATGTTTTTTGTAATTTCTATATTTTTCAAAGCACTCGACTAATATTATTTACTTTAAAAGATACCGCTATGTTGAAAATGAGAGCAGAAAGTAAAGATCGTCAGAACGCCTTTCTGCATCTGGGCAATGAAAAATGAAATGATGGTAGGATAAGCCTCGTCTATGCAGCATAAGAACATAAAAAATATTTTTTAAATAAAAAATTAAATCTGATTGTTAAAATTTTAATTTTATTATTAAAAGTTGCAAAAAATTTGTCTCTAAATATGTACATGAGCTGACAAAAAAGGAGTGACAAAAACAAATAATATTAATGATGCCAAATATAACCAATGAACCAATCATTAATTATTATTAGTAAAAACAAAAAACTAGTTTTGCATTCATGGACTTCCTGTTCACATAGTGCTCTACTTTTAAGAATACATACACAGATACATATGTATGTACGTATTGGAACATCATTAAAGCCCTTTCATTGTAAGCATACATAAAAATATTTAACGCCCATGGATTACGATTAGTTCTTAGCTTTACTTGCCTTACAGCATAAAACTAGAGCAATATTTATGTACATGTAGTAGACAAAACTAGCAACAGAAAAATAAAATATTATAAGTAAAACAAAAACAAGTTAAGTTATACACATATAAATATATGTATGAATATTTTTCAATGATGCAAATCTACTACGCGACCTTTACTTTGAAACCACATACTTAAAAACTAAAAATAAAATAAAAATGAAATAATACTAGTGGTACCAGTAACTGATCTCTAAGCAATTGCAGAGATACCTACTCCAATTATATATATGATATGCATAGTGCCTACATATGTATATACAGTGGATATGTGTAGTTTTCCAGAAATTGTCAGATTCGCTTTTAATTTTGTTTATTTTATTTTTCCTTCTATACACAAATCGACCTATATTCCGAAATGTACATATGAAGCCTACATGCACATACAGAATCCCAAGTTATTAAAGAAAAAGGCAACAGCTTCACTCCTTATGTCCAATCTGCACACACAAATGCCGGCAGTAGAAGCACCTACTATTTACTATTTATGTATGTATGTAGTTGTTGCATGTTGTTTGCATCCTACTCTGCCTGGTATTCGATTTGAAGAGAGGCTAAAAGATAAGACACCATTTGTCAACATGCGTACGAAATTCAATACTAAACATTTATGCGTGCTCCTTTTCCATATTCGAGACTTGGATTATACCCGTATTTATTATTATTTTGTTGTATTCGTATGTGCAAATATGTGCTGGTAAAAAAACAAAAAAAATAAAAATAAAAAAATAACGAGCATAGCATTAGGCGTGTATCTTTGCTTTGTGCAGATTGATATCATCTACACATACTTTACTGCTGCTGCTGCTGTTGTTGTTGCTGTTGATGTTGTATGGCGGCAGCAACTAACGTGGCTGACGTGATTAATCGATTTGTTCCTGTTTGGTGATATTACACATCGTTTGGCAATGTGTGTTGTCAGCAGCACTTTGCTTTATTGCTTTTTTACTCTTCAATGCGAAAGCATAGAAAATTCAACAGTTTGTATTCATACACACGAACAACCCAATAGGGAATGATTGAGTCAATTGACTACTGAAGTCCGGTCTAGAATTATTTCACAATAATTGGCAAGGGTAACGAAGTGGAGAGAGTTAAGCTTGGAGGAAAACAGCTTATTTACTCTCAACTAGTTTAAATAGCTGGACGTGTTTTTCATACGAAAAAATTTAACTAGTAAAAGCTTGCTATTCTAATAAAATTTAAATGCTATTAAATTTATTAATTCCTTACTGGGATATGTTATGTGTGTTTAAGAGTTTGAGGTGTATAAAATCACAGAAATCATACTTATATTGAATTTGAATGACAGGCCTTTGAAAAAGCTCCAATTACAATTTGCAAATGGGAGATTTTAGTGGCACATACTTTTTTTTTTGTTTTGTATATTGCATTATTTTTAAAGCCAATTGAATTTAATGAGATCTCTGTGATAGTGTAAAATTTATTTATGTATGTATATGTAAATTCTAGGAGTACATCCAAATATAAAATATTTTCGCTTTAAAATCAAAAGCTGAAGCAAAAACATTCTCAAATATACATAAATAATTAGAAAAACTTTATTTTTTTACTTAATATTTTATCAATAAACACAATTTTTTGTATTGTATCTGTACGCATTGATAACTTAGTTTAAAAAAAAAACAGTTTTCACTACTTAAAAGAAATTATGGCAATATTCTAAACATACAATAGTTTGTTTATAATAATTTGAAGATTTTGAGTTAAATTTTCGAATCCGATCATTTTGTTTTATTAAAGTTTGACCAATGTTCGAATAAAATAAATATGTTTATCCATAAATGCTTATGTAGAAGCTTTAGTTCTGCCCCCAGAAATTCCAAATAAAAAGTTTTCCTGACTACTCCGGTAATTCGACTGGAACTGAAAAAACTAAAAACAAAATCCGGATTTACATAAAATTCTATTTCCGAGAATAGGGGCTGCAGAAGGAAACTAATAAGTCTAACAAGGGAAGCTACGGGCTGAGGAAAAGTTATTAGCAGCAGAAAGCTAGAAGTCATCTCTGCTTTAATACCTCTAAATATCCTATTCAAGGGTGATATAAATAAAAAGACTTGAAGCATTTTCCAATCGGAGATTCTTGCTATAAGGCAAGTGTAAGAGTCAAAATGTAGTATTATATTTAGATAGTCAGCTAGTATTCCTAGCACTGTACTCCTTTGAGATATCCTCATAATTAGTTGTTAAATTAGGTGGGTAAGTCAAATAATCTCACCATACTCTGGTTTCCTGAACATAAACACATATACAGACATATAGAAATAAGATAACTTCTTGTTTGACAAGAAAGGCACTGGCTAAGAATTACATTGATCACGAACCCTTTATAGGTATAGAAACATGCACTATTAAAGATAAAATAAGAGAGAAGAAAGAAGACGATAAATCATTCTACTGGAATCGAGTGATCACGATTAACCAGTCAAAGTCTTTAACCCAAAAAGAATAGCTCTATGTCTCAAGTTAAATAAAAACAGACTCTAAATAATCACGAGTTCCATTCAGGGTATACTGGGAGCATATATGAAAAAACTGGGCATATGGCAGGACCACATCTGTCGCTCTTATCAGAAAGAAAATGAGATTGCACCGTGAGGCACTCTCTCGTAGGAAGAAAATTTATCTGAAGCATTACTGGTCAGATAGTTTAGATATCATAACATCAGAGCCAAAATCCCTACTGAGATTTCTCCGTCAGATCAAATGCATGCAATTATACTCCTATGGGAACTACGAGAAACCCTATTGACAGCAGTATACTATGCTCACTATTAGTTACACATTGCAATACATATTTTCAGGACAAAACCAAACCAATCTCAAACGATAGTATTTGACTCAGTAACAAAAGCCCCAATCTCTTTTTACTCCACTAGGTGTCACAATTTTTATTTTTTGGTCAAAAACCGAATCAAACAATGAGAAAAATCATATGAAAAATTTTATTTAATGTGGTTCTTGTCTTCGGCGACCTATATTTAAATTTTCCGAGGAATATTTCCTTAGAACATTTTAACCCCCTAACTCTTACAAAAATGGGTAATTTTGGGTCCTTTTCTTAAAAACTTTTTAAAAACTAGGTTTAAGGGGAGGTGAGGGGTTAAAACATTCCACAAAAATATTTTCCAGAAAATTTCACTAAGGGCCACCGAAGACAAGTAGTCTCTAGGAGTTAAAGGTAACAAATGTAAACATATGTATATTGCAACGTGCGATATTAAATATGATTAGTAATATCCTTGTAATATGTCCTGTAAGTATGGAACGTAGAAACCTGTGTTACTCCTAGAGACTACTTGTCTTTGGTGGCCCCTAGTGAAATTTTCTGGAGAATATTTTTGTTTAATGTTTTAACCCTTCACCTCCATTTAAACCTAGCTTTTAAAGAGTTTTTAAGAAAAGGGCCAAAATGACCCATTTTTGTGAGAGTTAGGGGGTTAAAATGTTCCAAGAAAATATTCCTCGGAAAATTTAAATATAGGTCGCCGAAGACAAGAACCACATTAAATAAATTTTTTCATATGATTTTTCTCATTGTTTGATTCGGTTTTTGACCAAAAAATAAAAATTTCAAACCACTGTAAAAAAAAATTGTGACGTAGTGGAGCAAAAAGAGATTTGAGCTTTTATTACTGAGGTCAAATACTATCGTTTGAGATTGGTTTGGTTTTGTCCCGAGACATTAACCCTCTAGTTGTTGCATAGTGTTATTTATCTAAACTTTGGAAAAAATAAAAAAGATTTTAATACAAAATTCTCTAACCCAGAAATTTAAGAGCGTATTTAGAAATATCTTCAAAATTCGACCTGATTGGAAAAAATTACTCTTTTAGAATTCAGAGTAAACCTCTTTTTATATTCATAAAACAAATGGAGTGTAAATTTTGATGGTGTATCTTTTTGAAAAAATATAAATGTGTGCGATTTAGAATTTAGTTATGAGACAATTGCTGAACAGCATTATTGTTCACTTGGATTCGTATTAGACTTAAGATACTGATATTGGCCATAAATTGTCATTTCGGTCAATGTAAAAGTAGACATGTATATAATTGATTTAATTTTTAATTCATTAAACGATTAAATCTAGAACTAAACTGCACTCTCACTTCCTAGTTCAGAAGAAACAAAAATACAGTCAACGCTCGAAGCCGTGAACTTATAAAAACTAAGGGTGTTGACGTTTACGTTTCTAAGAAATTTTATTCACGTTTTAGATTTCAGATTTTTGTTCACGTTTTAGAATAGTCAATGGAGAAAAAATTTGTTCACGTTAGTGGATGTTTACATAAATGGATGTTCATATTATACAACGTTGACTGTAATTCCGATATCTGTCAAAAGGATTTTTATCCTCGATGATAACTAATTTTACACTTGATGCCACCAGTTGTATACTCAGGGAATACCCAAAACATATTTACAAATAAATATATAGATAGATATTTTTAATAGTTTTTATGTGAGAAGTAGATTTTCTCAAATTAAGTAACGCCCAAGCAAAAGTTCTTTCCTTTTGTGTATTAAACCAAACAACAATTTTCAATGTCAACAACTTTTTTTTTTTGCTCCATAGATTAATATTACTAACTTACGTTAAGAAGTAGCAAAAACAAAATCTATGTACTTACGTCAAATGTAATAAGTATGTATGTGTGTTTATTTCTAACTATGTATGTAGTATATATATTCTATTGATGTGTGTGTACATTTCGTTCCGTCCAAAATATAATAGTAAAATAAAATTATATAAAGCCTTCAAGTAAAAACTCTGCAAATGTCAAACCAAAAACCATAATCGAAATATTAGCTTTATATAGATGTATGGGTATTACTATTGCGTTTGTCTGTGTGTACATAGCATGATAATAACATAATTTCCAGCTTAAATATTAAAGCTTAAAGTGCAAAATTATTTCATATTTAAGTATACCGATAAAAAAAATTATCCTCCTATTGTGTTTTATCTACATCTGTATACCCGACACATTTATGTATATAGTACCTAAATATGTCTGCGCAGCTTCGATTTATTATTAGTAATTTGATCAACCTAAGTGGGCGTTACTAGAGATTTGCTTTTAATTAATTAAAAGCAGAGAAATTCATTCATTCATTCAATCATTCATACACGCATGTACGATACGCATACAAAAACAAATTTCCAATGAAATAATGAAATCTGATTTATATTTACGGAGTTGCTTAGGCTGTGTATAATTTTGTTGGTGGTTTTCCTATCGAAAAAGGATTAGAAGCATTTTCATTTGAGGATTACAATCAATTGAGCAAATCACAATGGTGATATTTAATGAAAATATTTATAACTCAATGGAAGAGGGAAATGTGTGTGCAGTGTATTTCAAATTAAAATTTTAACTTGTAGAAATGTGTTTGCTTCTCTCAAATTTAATTTTAGTGGAATAATCTTTTTTTGAATTATTTTTAAAATAAAAGTGAACTCTGTAATATATAAACAGGAAATAATTTAGAGCGAAATTTACACGTGCAAGAAATTTGAATTTCTCGAACTGAACTGAATACAAATAAAACCGGAGATATTGGGAGTATGAATGTATAAACTCGTATTTTTTTTCGTAATTTGGGCATTTATTGTGAAAAAGTGATTATAAATTTATTCTTTAAAGTATTGTCCATCGTTAGCCACAACATTTTCCCATCTTTCTGGTAGCATACGGATTCCGCGTCGAAAGAACTCCTCATCTTTTGAGGCTATCCACGAATCGACCCATTTTTTGAGATCTTCGAAAGAACGTAAGTGCTGTTCAGCCAGGCCATGTGTCATCGATCGAAACAAGTGGTAATCAGAAGGAGCAATGTCTGGAGAATACGGCGGGTGGGGTAGCACTTCCCATTTCAGCGTTTCCAAGTATGTTTTTACTTGCCTTGCAACATGCGGCCGAGCATTGTCGTCTTGAAAAATAACTTCGTCGTGTCTATTCTCATATTCTGGCCTCTTATCCTTTAATGCTCGGCTCAAACGCATCAATTGTAGTCGGTAGCGGTCGCCAGTGATCGTTTCATTCGGTTTCAACAGCTCATAATACACGACACCTTTCATACCCCACCAAATACACAGCGTGAGCTTGGATCCATGGATGTTTGGCTTTGCCGTTGATGTTGATGCATGTCCGGGCGGTCCCCATGATTTTTTACGCTTTGGGTTATCGTAACGTATCTACATTCCATCGCCAGTCACAATACGATGCAGAAAACCCTTTTTTTTCTGTCGTTCAATCAGCAGTTCACATGTGAAAAATCGTCGTTCGACGTCTCTCGGCTTCAATTCGTACGCTTTTCCTTGCACATTCTAACGTTTATAGCACAGTCAGGATAAGCTTCAATGAGTAAACGATGTGCTTCAGTTGCGTTTTTCTTTAAATGGAAGAAGCCAATTAAAACTTCCCGCAAATGTTGTTTTGTTGGCACGAAATTCGATATTTTCAGCTATAGTAAAACTCTTTTGTAAAATTATGAAAATTATTTGACAGATCAATTTATATAGTATTTTTGGCGCTCTTCGAGATAGAATAGCTGTCAATGTCAAAAAAATAGCGCGTATGATAGATATGAAGTTAGTCACAATTACGAGTTTATACATTCATACTCCCAATACAAATTAATCAGTAATGGCATGGTAGCAGAAGATAAACTTTTAAAATGTATGGTAGTAACAAAAATTCCGATGCGTGACTTAAGGGGAGATGCCGATTTTAGTTAACCAGGAAGGTAGATATCCAGGTTGATGACGACACACCGAAATAATCTTTCAAGAAAATATATGAAAAATATTTTGTAATTCCTCGAATAATAAACAAAAGCATGTGCCAAGTTTCAAATTAATTCATTGAATACTTTCCCTAATAAAAAACAAAATTTTCGAAAAAATTAATATTAGGTATATTAAAGTTCTGTAATTAAGTTTGAGTTGCATTAAATATTTAAATTTTTTGGCTCATAAAAAATTTATTTAACATTAGTTCATACAGCACAGTTCGCTGAAAAGTCGTGGTTATTTCGATAATATAATATAAGATTAAGAGTAATATTGATTAAGAGTTCATATTTTTTTAAAAATAAGAAAATAAATTTTTCTAGATAACCAAATTTGGAGTATAATTATAACTATACTATATAAGTATAAGGATATACAAAACTAAATTTTCCATTTTTAGTAATTTTCTCGCTCAAATTCATGGCATCCTAATAAGTTGAAAAGTTGAAGTATATATTGCAAGGATATTTTCTATTCTAGCACAGATAAAGTTTTCTCATATAAACCAAACGAAACAAGAAACAGAGAAATGCTAATTTAAATATTCATATGAAGGCTGTGCGTTTTCTTCTAGAATTTATCTTTGATATGCAAATTGACTAAATAAAATTCAAGTGGGTGTGATATTGTCTATTGTACACAAGTATGTGATGCATCAAAGATAACCAAAGTAGGTATCTACTATTGTTTTGAATAAAAAAAAAGTGGCAGGTTTTCCTGTGCGTTTCCTGCGTAATAGCATAAAATTTCAGCATTTAAACGTTGATAAGTTGGTACGCCTCCTCTCGATAGGAATATATGTAAATTTAATTTTTGCTGAATGTAATCAATTTGTAAAAATCAATAAAGTGTTTCATCTCATATAATCAAGTGTAACTTAATAAAATACACGTGCACATAAGCAGAGATATATTCCAGATTGATTTGCATATTTGAAGGAAAGATAAAATAAATTATTGGATATTATTGATATAGCCATACTTTGAAAATATAGCATAAGTACTAGAGCCTATTTGGAAAATTAGTTTAAACACCAAGATTCCCATGAAACGGATCGCAGCGTCTACGAAAGGCCAACAACAACAAGTAACACTCTGAAACCTTTCCAATAGTCTATGTGTCAAATAGGAAGACCTCGTGTTACATGGAGAAGATATACTGACGCCGAAATGCATTCTTTCGGTTTAGGATGAACCAAAATTGTGACCGTTGGAGAAGGGCGTTGAAAGACGACTTATGCTCTAGTAGGAGCTAAAAGAAATCATGTATATATATGCGGGTATATGTTTGGAAATAAGTTCGGCTCTTGAAATTTCTAATCTGGCACAATGTAGTAATAAATACGTTATGCATGCAATGCCATAGAATAGAATCAACAATTTTGATTTACATAAAAATTCTAAAAATAAATTTCTTGTTGCAAGAAATAATTTAAATCCACGACAAAATGTACAAAGGTTTCTGTAAAAAATTTTGAACATAGTGTGTAATTTTTGCATCCGTTTATTTGTCATTAATCATACACCATAAAGACCTACTTAGCCTGACAGTCAGTTAGTTGGTATAGAATTTCAAAAAGAAAAAATAAAATGTTGTCAAATGTTTGCACTTAAAAAACCGGCTACCGGTTAAGTATGAATAAAAACGATTATATAATGTTTGAAAAACATTATAATGCATTTTTTTTTGTAACTCAAATGAACATGGCCAATAGGTTTATGTCTAATTCGAAAAATGAAAATAAAAACTTTTTTTAAGTTATTCCAAAATTTTCTGAGAATTTTTCAATTATTCAAAGTATGTAAGTTGGATAAGATTCATAAATCGGTTCAAAACGAGACTATAATTTCTATTATATATTGATTTATCGTATTATTTTGATGACTCTACCGTAGAAACCAGGTGCATCTAGTGTCAATCTGACTAAAGTAAATCATACTCTGACACTGAATACATCTGAACACCCTCATTTGACTTTAGCGTATTAATGAGACTTGTTTCTTACAATTCTGAACAAGGTTTTTACCTAGAAGTAGGCGCAGTATCCTATGATTTCTCTAAATAAGATTTATTCCGAGAGCTTATTAAATAATTAAATTTTCATGGCCTTACATTTGTTGAATTCAGAGCATATTTTCCAAGAGAAAAGTAGTAGCTACTATAGTTTTAAGAGTTGCAACTTAATCATATGCATTATATCGGTGGCAATTACTACCGGGGGGTACTAAAAAATCAAAGCAAAAATTGGATCAAAGTCTGACTAAAACTAAGAACGATATTTAGATCAAAAATCGGATGAAAATTCAAACCAAAACTTGAACCAAATTCTGATAAATTGCTATTAAAGTTTAGATCAAAAATTGGAAAAAAAAGTCTGACGAAAATTCTAATGAAAACTCAGACTAAAATTGGACAAAAACAAGTAAAATTTTGAAAAAAAAAATCAGATCAAGAACCGTATCAAACTCAGGCCCAAATGCAGAACAAAAAATATATCAAATTCGACACGAATACTTTCCAATTCAAATACTTTCAATATTCAAATAACCAAATTCAGATTAAAAGTTATACCAAAATTGAGACCCAAACATAGACCATAAATCAGATCAAAGCTTGACCCAAAAGTCAAACCGAAATTCGATCCAAAATAGACCGAAACTAATGGCACAACAGCCCATGGAGAGCAAGGGAAGATCTTTTCGCATTCATTAATGTTGTGTGAGTTACAAATGGAAGGGTTCATGCCGACTCCGAAAGGCGAAGTGGAAAGTTTTTCATACGCAATTTTCACTCTTGGAAGTATACCATTGCCAGTCAAGAGGTGGTGCCGTATAAAAAAATTATTATTTTCTATTTTTTGATTTTTAAGCCGGCCGAGATTTGAACCTGGTCACCTCTGCGGCAGTCCAGCACATTAATCACTAGGGTACGGCAACCGCCACACAAAAAACCAGACCTCAAATAAGATTAAGACCAAATCATAAAAGGAAATCTGAAAAGCAGACAAAAATCATCATCAAGCTCTCCTAAAGTAGGGCATTGTAATCGAAGTTTATAGGACAGTTGCGGTATAGAAAAGCTTAAAAATTTTATGAGCATTTACATTTTGGGCAATTAACTCTCATATCCACACTTTGGATGCACCACTGCTGGTAGTTTCGTTATGTCTGCTTCATAAAAATGAATTTCCAAGTGCTGTAGAGAGTCAATTTAAACAATTTTGAACTCCTTTCTAAATTTCTCTGATATCAGAATCTATGTAACATTTTTTACATTTTAATACAATTTGAATATACGAAATTGTATGAATTTCATGGCTCAAACATTGAATGATATATTCAATGAAGTGATTAACCATATTAACTGGTTATCCATATTTGATTTGCAATTAACGCTAAAGGCAAAGCAAATATCATTTAACACTTGCAACTTAATCAAAATTCATGTGCGCAACGAAATATGCATGAACCTACATAAAAAAACGAAGAAAAACTTAAAAACAAAGCAAGAAAAACAAAAGTGCACATAAATTATGTTTCATTCTTTAAAATGACTCATTTATGTGTAGTAGTTATCTAAGCATTCAGTATTAGCATTCAGCCAAGCTTCTTAACGATAATTCCAAATTTGCCAATTGTTTAGCATAAGATTAATGAATTTGTCATTAATTCATTGCAACGTTTAAATGTTGCGGAAAATGCTAATGTGCCCGCTCACTCGTAATGGTTGCTGTGGCTCAGCTTTGCTTCTATTCTTGCAGGCATTTACAGTAGATTGTAGTAGTAAATATGTTAATTTTGTTGTAATTTATTTCAATTAATAAGAACCCACTTAAGAGTTGTGCATAAAAGTTTTCTTGTGTTGAGTTTCAAAATTTTGTATTAGTTAGTCTGCATTGATATGAATAAAAAAAAAAGTAAAAAATTTTAGCTACAAAAAAAGATTTAATTAAAAGCAATAAAGTAGAACACACAAATATTAGTTTTAATTAGTTTTCCATATGATAAAATTTATATAAAAAGTTAAGTCTAAGATCAAAATTTTGGCATTAGGAATTACTTATATTGACATAAATAATTTTCTATGAAAATTTTAACATTTTTTTTGTTAAATTCAATTAAAAAAGTATTGTTTTTAGCAACTCGAATATATCTTTCAGTTCTTCTTACAGATTTCCAACAGATCTTCAAGGCCAACAGCTTGGCGCTACAACGCGCACATCTGCGTAAAAACGCCACCTATTTTTATACTTAGATATTTAACAGCATTTATATTTTGCATTTTACATTTATTAAATTCGTAAAATTGTAATTATATGTCAACTTTACAAATTGCTACAGTAACATTTAACAACAATAACATGAACATTGTGTAATATTTGCATTAAAAATTCACGTCAACTTAACATTACTTACTTATTTTATGAACAGAAATAAAGAGTTTTATTTTCTGAAGTGTTGGCGTTTCGCTAATAATTGTGGAAAAGGCGTTGTGTTTGCTGTTTTGTTCTTTTTTGAGTAAAAAGGTATAAAAATAAATTACAATAACTTCTTTTGTTTTATGGATAAGTGTGGCATAACAAGTTCTTGCAGTATTTAACGCTTGTGCGATTTTCTTTTGTTTGTATTTTAAGTTATTATATTCATTCGGATTTTATATAATAACCGCATATGCATAAAAGTTTAATTCAATAATACAATACGCAATATGTTTTCAGTGCTGTAAGTTACAAGGTAGCTTATAAATAAATTCAATAAAAGGAAAATGATAATGAATGACTGCCAATGTGGAGTTTTTAAAAGAAAAAATTACCAAAGGAAAGCTTTTTGAATTCAGTATAAAACTACATGGACCTCTTCATTTGCGAGAAACTCGGTCTAGACTCTCAAGAGGGTGTTTTGACACAATAGTAGCAAAGGTTTGAGAAGGAGTTACTTAATCTGTGGAGACTTATAAGAATTTTTGATAATTTTTTTTACAATTTAAACTTTTAATATGATAGATATTTAGATCTAAGATAACTATAAGCAAAGCACTCAATACAGGGTTAAAAAGAATCAGCCATTTTATTGGCTCTACACATCAACAGTCCCACGGCCCGAAACACTACACAAAATCTCTACAGGACATAATCGGAACGAGATCCCTACAAGAAAAAATCAGATAAGACTAAATAAATGCAAGTCAAAAACCAGACAAATCTAAATCTAGACAACATAAAATCACAAAAAGACACAATTCAAATAAAAACTTAAACTTCTTTGGTAATACATTTTTTTTCTTTTATTCATTGAAAAAATTAACTAAATAATTTGTAATAAATTGTTTTTTTTAGAATTTTGCTTTGTATGGGTTTTGTCTTGTCTGGGATTTGGTTTTATCTGGATTTTGTATTATTTGGATTTTGACTTGTCTGGATTTTGTGTTTCGAGATTGTATTCTTCGGGATTTCGTCTTACACCGCGGCCATACAAAATCATTTTAGACAATGGAATCACCCCGAAAATGGTCATAACTCCCAATGGACATTATGCCTGTTTTTGGATTTCGGTGCCGCATTGCGCACCGAAGTTTTGGATGTTATGGCCGTTTCATGGATGGTCTTAATACCCATGGGCGTTAAGGCCGTGATATTTATTTCAGTCCACCGTCAGAACATTATTGCGTTACTGAGTTAAAGATTGATGGGTCTACCACGTATATAGCACTTAGCGAAAGTCGCTCTATGTTGGGTCCCTGGACACGCAGGAATTGAGGATAATGAGCAGGCAGACGAGCTTGCAAGAGAGGGGGCAGCAACCACTTTCGTGGGACCTGAACCCTTCTGTGGAATAGGAGATAGCGTAATCAGGGAATTACTCAGGCAAGAAGAGAGGAACAAAAGGCAAGAACTCTTTACCAATCTTACGAGACTGAGGCAATCCAAAGCGCTTTTAGGTAATTATAATAAGAGTAGATACGCATTCTGCATTGGTCTCAACAAAAACAGTTTCCGCATATTAGCTGGTATTCTGACTGGGCAATGCGGGCTCAGAGAACACCTTTGCAAGATAGGGGTTGAGCAAAGCTCAATTTGTAGGTTTTGTAATGAAGAAGACGAATCATCAGAACATATTTTAGCTCAATGTGGAGCACTGATCCACAAAAGTAGGAAATGTCTGGGCATGCACCAAGTGCCCAGTACCGAACTAGCATCCATAGATGCGGGCGCAATACTCAAATTCTTAAGGGAGACTGGACTGGATGAGGTACTCTAGGCAGATTGGACTAGATAGAAAAGAGGGACGTACAATAGATCTTTTAGGTAGCGGTACAACGACAGAAACCTCTATAATACATTACAAAACAATACAATAGCACTTAATTTTATTACTCATACGCCGTGTATACCAAAATATGAAGTGCGTATGCAAGTAAAAATAAATACAAATAAATCAACTTTGCCAAAAATTCAATTGGTGGTGGATGAAGGGTGCTCATTCTGTAGTAATTCTGATATTCCAACCATGGCATTGATAGATTATGGGGTACCTATGCTATCTTAGGGGGACGGAAGCTTTTCGTTTTTCGACAGTTGAGTTTTGGTATGCTTTTTTCTTGCCAAACTTTTTTACAAGTGTCTTGCTTAATTAAAATCAGTGCAGACACATAAAGAACTTCCTAAATATACGATTAAATAGATAATAGAATATTCAGAGTGAGTAAAGCAGTGATATCTTATCTGTGTTTAACCCAAACGCAAATGTATTGATCTAGTAGATTTTTTTTTGCAATCGATGAGACCATATTTCTTTTTAATTTCAATATTTCCAGATTTTTTATTTAAATTAATTATATTTTAGACTAACGACTGGCAAATTGACATCCTTCGCAATTCTATAGACCGGAAACCCTGAATTGCACTTACATATTATTATTTGCAAAAAAAAAATCGACTACATCAATACATTTGCGTTTGGGTAGTACTCGGCGCATCTTAAACCTATGCACACCAAGAGAAACTATACATTTTTAATATTACTTCCTTTGCGTTTAATTTGTTTTTAGTGCAGTAAATTTTTCTTTTAAGCTTTGATTAAAAACAAAAATTTATCTAATTTCCAAAATTCATTAATGTGTGCTAAACGTCTATTTTATATAGCTTATAATTATCAAACGTAGAAAAGTTATGTTACTATACACATAACTTTGGCTGCATTAAATACACCAAAAATCTCGCAGAGCTTCTACCCGTACATGTTTGAGTGAAGTGGGAATTCAACTGTAAGCCAACAAAATAAAAAATATTAGATGCCAGCACACGTCGCAAACAAATTCATGAAAAAATAACAAATCCATGCAAAAACAACCAAACTCAACAAAAAAGGAAAAATATGCGTGTAACCAACTTGAGGTACAAACCATAAGTATGTGCCTCAAACTCGAGTAAGGTATTTTGCATATCTGAATGTATGAACAGTGACAGAAGAGCTTAGTTGCACGTAGTACATACATAGTACATACTCTTATTTGCATACCTACATCTGGTAGGTTTGACATATTTTGTGTGGCAGAATGAAACGCGTTGTACGTACATTTGTATTTTGTTCGTACCTATTTGGTATAGTATATTGTACTAGTTATGTGACAAAGGTCGCATGTGGTACTAAAGAACTTTCGTGTGAACTGCGGCTGTTTGGGTAAGGTCAAAGTTGATTTCATTAGACGTATGTCAACTACATATGTATGTATGTATATAAGGATGTGAATTCATGAAAAATAGCTGCATGTTAATGTTAAATAAAAATTTAAATTTGAAAATCAAAAAAAAAAAAAAATTAAAGAAAAATATTCAAGAATTGAAAAGGAAGTAAATTTAATTAATTTTTGTTGTAAGCTTTGGAAAAAAATTTTATAGTTTCATAGAAATTTTCATATCATATGTTGTTTGCAATAAAGATATGGTCCTGAAATTGCAATTATGATAATTTAAAAAATTCTTAATGTTTTCATATATATCTATTCAATGGAATGATTTGAAAATTTAAAGAATTTGTGAAGGCTGTTTGCCGAATAACTTAACCTTAACCCTGTGGAATTGTCATGTACGTACATACAAATTATTTCTAAAAGGAATCCAAAAGCTCAGAAAACATTTTACTAGGCGGGAGTGGTTCCGAAATCGATCGCGTAATTTTTTTTAATGAAAATTAAAATCTATACCGACAAGTGAATCCATAGAAGGAACTATTGACACTTCAGCCCCTCCCAAAAAAGTGAAAGTTGATAAACTTAAATAATATTTCTGCAGCGCAACAATTTAATGATTATATACACTTGAACTACATATATTTATTAAATCTAAGATTTCAGGGTTTTTGGTTTCTGATCTAATTTTATAGTCTGGTTTTTAGTCTTATTAAAAATCTGAGTTTTCATCTGAATTAGTGCCCTCCTGGTCTGAGTTTTAGTTATTTTTTATCTGATTTTAGTTTTGAACTTTGGACTGATTTTTTATCTGACTTTCGATCTGAATTTGGTTTAAATTTTTGTCTGAATTTGCTTTTTGGATTAATTTTTCATCTGAATTTGGCTTAAATGGTATTTAGTTTTGTTTTTTGTCCAAATTAGCTTTGATTTTCATATAACCCTTTCGGTACCATGGTGACACCGGTGAAACAAGATTAATTTTTGCGATGGTTCTTTAATTTCAATTAAAAAAATTTTGCGAATATTTTTTTTGTAGCGGATCAAAGTGAAAAAATTGTGTTTTTTTTTTCTTAATTTTCAATCGCTCATAATTTTTACAAAATTTGTCCAAATACACCAAATTTTTAATATGTTGTAAGAAAAACTACTAACTCAAACATGATTTTCCATGTTTTTAAATTTTTGTTTACTTTTTTGGAAATACAAGTTTTGCTATGGGTCACCGGTGACCCTAAAATCTTCAAAGTAAACATTTTGAAAACTTTTTTTCGGTTTCGCTCTATCGGTTCTAGTTTCCTTACTGTCAATAAAGAGTTAAGTGAAAAATAAATACTAAATTAGTTTGTCAATATTAAAAAAAAAATATCTAACAAAAATATACAGAAAAAGTTTGTCAAAAATTCTCACTGAGGGCCACTGGGTCACCGAAGGCCCATTAAGTTCAAACCTTTAAAGGCACAAAATGTCCGTTTTGATCAGAAATTGTAACAAGAAATGGGGGTTAGACATGAATCCGGATTCGGTTTGGCGCCATCTTCTCTGGTTTTTCTACGGTGCCGAAAGGGCTAAATTTGATCACAGCCTGAATTTTGAGGTGAATTTTTAAATTATAAAACTAGTTTTTGGTTTGGGTCTGTTTTATGGCTTAAGTTTTTTCGTCTGATTTTTTTCTATTTTTTTGGACAGCCTATTCCAAACCCATGAAACCATGCAACGCCTCTTTTGGGTCATATAAACTTTGAAATGGAATGTTAAGAGTAAATTTTACTTTTATTTGAGTCGATCTGAAAACATTCACACTTGTTTCAAAATTTGATACAACATTCACGTTGTTATTTACATACATACAGTAATCCAAGTGATGTCATCACATCACATTTTGACAGAGCCTAACTGTAAACATCCTGTAGGCAGAAAAATGTAGCCTTAAAAGCATAAATACACATAGGCACATACAAAAGACAACACAAATTTGTCCCAAAATAACTACAAATAATCATAAAACATGAAGCATGTTTATAATAATTCATAAAAAGAACAAGAAAAATAAGAAAAAGATGAAAAAAAATATATATATATACATATGCACATATAATAAATGCCGCACACGCATCGGTGAAATCACAAAATGAATTCATCAAAAAATTCTAATGAAAACAGGAACCCAACTGATGCACAACACAAATACCGAAGCAGAGGAAGAACCCCATCCATAACGAATATTTAGACGAGAATACGCAATTTATGAATGAATTTCACTGCCGCCATTTCCCGCTTTAATCATTGTTGCCATATTCGTTGAATTTTTGTGAAATTATGTGTGTTATTGTTGTTGGTGTGATATTCAAGAGGATTTTTTTTTTTTTACTTCTTTGGCTTTTTGTATAATTTTCATGTTTACTTTTTCGGCAAAATGAAGAAGAATAATAATTTTTATTATTATGCAAGATGTGTGCATATGTTTATATATTCTTTCAACTTAAATACAAACAAACAAAAATACACACACACGCCTACACATATACAAACTTTAACACATTCGCAACTCAAATCATCTGAAAAACATAAATAATCATTAAGATGTTTTTTCTTTTCAATTTTTTTTTTTTTCGTTTAATAAATGTGTGTTTTCTTTTGGTTTTTCTTTGAAAAGATATGCAAAAATTTTATGCCGCACAGGAAGAAGATTTTTATTTTCAATTTTGTTGCAAAACTTCCGACTTTGTTGCCATGCATGAATATGTAGGTATTTTTATTGTATCCCGAAAAGGAAGGTGATTTTCTTTAACTGTTGCCGATTTTTAAAATGCTATAAAAGAGACTTTTGCTTTATAATATTGACAAATGCGTTTTTAATCTTGAAAAATTTATGCACATATGAAACGAACGTTCAGAGTGTATGTAATTTTTTTAATTTTTAATGATGTTATAAAATGGCATCGATATCAATTTGCGCATGCTAATTGATGAAAGTACTGAATACTTACTTTAATGCCATCAAATTTTTTGAGAACGAATTATCTATGGGTTTTTAACAAAAACTGAATTTAATCCTTTAAGAGCCGAAAGACATTAGTGGCTACATGTGATTTTTCCATGTCTAGGCATTATTTGTCAAGTAACTACCTACACATCATTATTTCAAATCAACTAGATTCTTGGTCAGAATTTCTGTGTGATTTTTGGCTTAAATTCTAATTTACTTTTGATCTGAGTACTGATCTTTTTTGTTTTAAATTTTAGTATGTTTTTCTCAGTACATTTTGATCAAATTTTTGGTTGGGATTCAGTCTGGTTTTTGATCTGATTTCCGGTATAGAAAACCAGAACACTCAATCCCGTCTACTGAATACCCATAGAGCAAGGCCGTATTTAGAGGTTTTGGGGGTTCTGACACCGTCCCCCCCTCCGAAATGTGGAAACTTTCTTCAATTTTTTGATATTAATTGCCAGTAGATGAACAAAAGTCAAAATAAAATCTATTGATTTCTTTCTAAAAAGTCAAATATAAAAAAATAAACTTGAAATCTTAGTTACACTATGCGACCAGATCCGATTTGTTTTCTTTGACATGAGGTTTGACTTTGGAAACAAAAAGAGAAGGTGATGCTGAGCAATTCTGCATTTATAGTTTTTCTAGGTCAGTAACTGTTTTTGATTTACAGTTTCGGATTTAGGGCTCATCTAGAAGGGCATGATTCAGCCTATAATTTCTGGACTTTGAAGTTTGTAGCACGCCAGTGTTCAGCTCTCCAATTTTTAAAAATGGCCAAAAATTCTATTTTGGGGTTTTTCATCCCATTTTTTCTAAAACGTGGCGTGATGGGAAATTTTTGACCTCAGATTCGTGTTCAGTATAAAAAATTCATTCACAAACACTAGGAACCATTTTATTGGCAAAGCCCATGTAGGGCAGTAGTAGTGGATCAGCTCCAAAGTTTTAGGAAACAATCTTAACATGTAATTAATTCTTTAACCAATTATTGCTCAGAGCACCCTGACTCGGAAGATCTCTTTCAATGCAGTAACTGCACGAATTTTGGGAATATAAGCCAACCTCATACGGATTCCTTATCATGGCTCGAATTCCCACTGATAATCATTTGAAAAAAATGAACCTCTGACTATTTTTAGTATTTTTTGTAATTTTTTTGAGGTCGGGCTAATCATCAGTAATGGCAAGTCAATGTCAATTTTCTTCGAATGAACCCCCCCGAAAAAAATCCTGGCTACGGCCCTGCCATAGAGTATCATTTATACAATACAGTCAATAAAATATTTAAAATACAATTTTTACAAAGCATAGCATATTCAAATGCCCGAATTCAACTTAAATTTCCATGATCTACTTGTTCTCGTGAAGTAATATATATTTCATTTTTCATTAAAGTAAAGTCCCAACAAACCAAAGAAATGAATACTATCTTTTTAGCATTCGAAACGAATTGTTCAAATATCACAAAACCTGTGCATTCAATAAAAGACTATCAGGCCGCTGGAAAGCTTACTTTATTACAAATGCTTTATATAATATATCTCATTTTTTATCGAGTTTATTTGTATAAAAATAATAACATGCTAAAGCTTCTGTTTGTTTGCAAAACATGTTAAAAAAATGAATTTACTCAGTAACTTCGATAGTTCTGCATTCGCCTGAAAAATATCTGATCTGATATTTATATAATTTGCTATTACGATAGAGTTTTTAGTTAAATTAAAATGAAAAATATTTCGTTGCACGAACTTACAAAAATTACTAGTAGAGTTTTGAAAGCGTGGGATTATTTTACGTAATTGATTAGTTACTCAATTTGTAGTGATTTTTTTCAGGATCACAATTATATAATTTGCGTTCTGCGTTTAGCAATTTCGTCAGCCATAATTTTTTACGAAAACTAAAGCGCGACATGAGTCCGTTTAGCATAAAATCTTACCATGTTCGAACTTCTGTAAAAAATCTTCAATATAGTAGAAATTTATATTTTAAAACTCTTGAAAATATTCCCTAATGTTAATTTAAATCACTTTCATAAGTTAATACATACATACTATAATTATTGTAGGGTAATCAATATAAATCGAATGCAACTTCAATCTTATACACAAGCCACATACCTGAAAGTAAAAGAAAAAAAGTAACAATTAAAGCATGAATGAAAATTAACAGAAAAAAAATTAATATTTATAATAAAATAAAAGCGAAAAAACGTTTTTGCTTAAGAAACTTTTAAAACTGTAACGTCAAAAACATTAGTTTTTACCAGAAATCGAGCTACTTGTGCTACGGCAAAATATTTTCAACACTCCACACCACAAATAAGAAAGTTATTAAAAAACAAAAAAAACACATTTTAACATCTTAACAGCTTAATTAAGTAAACGAAGTGTAGATGAAATTACGAGTATATTAAAATGAAAATTAGGTTAGTGAGGTTAGAAAGAAAACTGCATTTGTTGATGTTGTTGTAGTTGCCGCCACTCACTTCATTTGCGGTAATTGCAAAAGTGCAAAGTAAATGTAATTTCATTCACACTATTTCGTTTGTGTGTGTATGCATGTGTTTTACGGCCATATTTTGTATCTTAGCCAAAGCGAATTTGCAGTTAATTAAATTTTGGTAAGTTCGATATGGAATAAAAGTAAGTATTTTATTCGCACTCTTTAATATGTTTGTCCCAATTCGAAAGAGCATCAATTGTTCATTTTAATGATTAAAAAATGTTTTTTTTTTCGAATACAAAACACTATCGCCAGCAAATACATTTTGACTAAAGAGGATACCTATAAACAAATGTATGTAGTACAATGAACTGTGGGGAATTTTTAATATCAAAGAAGTTGATTGTTCATGAATCATGATAGGTAAAAATTTATTACATATTAATATTAAAATATTAAACAGTTGTGATAGAGCCACAAAATGCTCTCGTTTATAGGTATAGTGTTTTGAGCACCAATTAAATAAAATACGTCCTAATAACAGCAGAAATGTACTTTGCCAAACTGAATTTCAGAACCTATGAGGGGATATATGCCGAGAGCTGCAATATTTTATATCAGAGCATAATCGAAATCTCATCATTTGTGTCAGGTCTAAGTTATTTTTTTATATAAGCCTAAGACTTGATAAGTTTTTTGGAGTATCAAAAGTATGACGTACATACATTTTCCTCTTAGATTTTTTTTCAAGTCTTTAATTAGGGCAACAACCTTAAACAAAAGCTATCCAACATAAAAGTAAAACATATGCTCTATGAAATTTATATTCGTGTTCATCCCACAGTGTATTTGAAGAGTGTATAGTACGATTATATTGACCAATAAAAAAAATGCAGCAAGTGTGAATCATTTCGAATATATGTACTCGCATTTGCACAATGTACGAAGATAATTTTACTAGAAATACAGTAACTCACCATAAAATTAGAATATCCAGTTGTATTCATTTTTTTAAGAACTGTTTAAAAGTTTATCCTTAGGGCGGCCATTTATTCTGCTTTTCATTAAAAAACAAATCATTTGTCTTTTGAGGAGGCATTATGAAATAAATCAGTGCCCTCCTTGAATTTCAGTGATATTTTGTTATCTAGACAATTCTAACAACTTCAGTTAACTTCAGCATACCTACAAGGTTCTGGGTCTCTTGAAAAAGTAGACTCAAAAAATGTAATTACTGTTTTTTTTTATTATGGATTCGTCCTTCCTCTCGATGCTATTTTTGAAAACTTTATTGGTTTTGATTCTACAAATAAAATATATTAAAATGACAATGTTTCTTTTTTATGGCAATATCAAAGTGTGGAAGGATGCAATGATAAGAATAAAATACAAGGAGTCGCTTCTGAAGATAGCTGAAAGCGGTATAGTTGTGGTGGGATATCGAAACCCTTATAGTATAAACAAAAAAAAAAAAATTTTGGAACTCAAAGCATTAAGCATAAAATTTCGCATTATCATCAAAAACAAGTGAACAATACTTTTTCCAAACCGTTACAATACACTACAAAATTACAAGAAAAATTCTGGTTATTCTAATTTTATGGCGAGACACTGTAGTTACAAAATAAACTCACAAAATTGATTTCTGCAATCGAATTTTTCATGTATCTTGTTTTTGCAGTAATTCTGTTTTTTATTATGTGCATTTGGGTAATGTATGTATTTAATAGATACTTTATGTATCTAAATCATGAATGGGTCTAGTACCTATCTACTAACTACATGCTAACCATTTGAATTTATAGCATTTTGTTTTTGTTTTTCGTTTAATGAGTTTTCATTCACTTTTGTAAATGTGTTTTTTGTTTTATTTGTTTCTGTGTGAAAAGTTCTGATAAAAAGTGTGTGTGCTGTTTATTGGTCGGTGAAAAAGAAACAAAAATAGAAGTGTTTTTTTTTTTTGTTTTTTTAGATTGTTGTTTTTTTTTTACACATACGCAACAAAATATCATAAAAATTTTTGTTCAAAATATCACGTAAACATGCACATGCCAGTCAATGATTTTATGTGTTTTACTGTTGCTGCTTTATTGAATGTTTACACATTGAAAAACGCTTACAATTTACTATATAGTTATTTGTTTATGCAATTAAATTGTGAATGTGTGAATTTTGTTTCCTTCATTGAAACAAAATTTACCAATTTTTTATTCTATTTTTCTTCGTTTGAAATGTTTTTGTCAGTAGATTTTTATTGAAGGAGTTATTGTTTGTTTTTTGTTTGTTTTAGTGTTAGCGCATCTTGTTTTTGTTTTATCGCAATTCTTTTTTTTGTGCAAAAATATAAATAAAATAAAAAAATTCAGAAAAACAAAAATCTGTTTTTAGCGAATGGAAACGAATTTGCCAAATTTTATTACAGTAATTTCCGGTTAATTGAACCCTGCTGATTTTATTGCGTATTTCATTACGCCAGAAATATTTAGTTTAAAATGAATTCAAGCTGCTCCGTTTAATTAAAGGAAAAATTTTACATTTTCATCCGCGCTATCAACCATTTCGGTACCATAGTGACACCGGTGTCACAAGACTAATTTTTGCGATTTCTTAAAAACTTTCCAATCAATTTTTATAATTTTAGGGTTTTTGCAAAGAGAATTGATGGTTCTTTGATTTCAATTCGAAGTGAAAAAAATTTTTTTTTTTTTTGTTAATTTTCAATCGCTTACAATTTTTACAAAATTTACTATTTACTCAAACATGACTTCCCATATTTTTAAATTTTTTTTTACTGTTTTGGCAATACAAGTTTTGCTATGGGTCACCGTTGACCCTGAAATCTTCAATGGAAACTTTTTAAGAACTTTTTTACAATGAAATGGGAGTCAAAGAATGCGAATCTGGACTCGGTTTCGCTCTATCGTTTCTAATTTTCTTACGGTCAAGAAAGGGTTAAATGAAAAATTATAATTAAGTTACTTTATCTGTCTTTAAAAAAATATCTTATAAAAATGTACAGAAAAAGCTCGTCAAATATTCCCATTGAAGGCCACTGGGTCACCGGTGACCCATTAAAGTTCAATTCTTCAGAGAGACATAAAATGTCTGTTTTGATCAAAAATTGTAACAAGAAATGGAGATCAGACAATACGAGTCCGGATTAGGTTTTACGCTGTCTCCCCTGGGTTTTCTACGGTTCCGAAAGGATTAAGCGGTATTACTGAATTGGGAAAAAATTGCTAAAGTTGAAATCAATTCGAAAATTCGAAAATTTGTTGAATAAAAACGATAATCTAGCCAATACAGAATTTTTTTGGAATAATGATTTTAGTAAGTATCAAGCTGTTTATAGATTTTGAACGCCTGAGTCCTTGAATTCCAAAGAACTTTGTTTAAAAGTTCAAATATTAATTAGAAATGTAAAACATTATTGGATTTTGGTAAATTGGGTAATAAAGTGCGAAGTTTTTAGCAATATATATAATATTTGTAAAAAGTGTTTTATAAAAAGTTAAAAATAGAGACAAAAAGGGAAAGGGGACCACAGAGGCATATGAATTTCATAGAAAAAATGCCCATTATATTATTAACAAGACTACACAATTTCGTTTTAATCAAAGTATTTTTTTTGATTTTTAATTGAATTTTTAAAAGTCTAAAATCAGTTTCAGATTGAAAATTTCAAAGGTATAAAAAGTCCTTAACTTCACTAAACAAGAAAAACTTTAAATGCAGGACTGTTCATTAGCTCGTCATATTTCAGAATCTAAAAATAACTCCATTTCAAAAAAATTTACCCACAGTGTTATTAAGAAAGGAGCTTAATCAATATACAGTAAACCACAGGAGAACGGATGCCGGGATATTATTTAATTACAGTAATTTTGGTATTTATAATTAGTCGTGTTCAGTAAATTATGTTCTATTGGCTCTTATAACAGAGCTTTTCTCTAATCCCAAAACAGCTGGGGAATTTATTAGTAAATTTTTAGTTATTTCAAAATTTAATAAAAATTTATATAAACCAAATTAAATCTCTAGGTTATTTTCAGATTATTCCAACTATTAAATATTAAAATAAGTAACTGCAAAAAATATTAAATATTTAAATAAAGTATTATCAATGCAACTAATTATTTCAAAAATTCTGCATAATAAAATAAATGCAAATAAATTCATCTCAGTGCATGCATTTGTATTTAAAATGCATTTGTATCTCTCGAATTTAAAAATAACGAACAAAAAATTCTAAAAATATATGGCATACGATGAGAATGCTCACATGCTACGCTGAGATACTTGAGACACTTGTACTATACACAGACACAGAACACACATACATGCATACATAAATCCACACAAAATCAAAAACATACATGAGAATATTTTACTTATTTCTAAGGAAAATTATTAAAATAAAATGTACATGGAAGAAGAAAACAAAAATTTCTACAAAGTAAATTTGAAATATGATGCAGAAAATGGAGATTGTTCGAATAAAGGAGGAAACAAGAGAAGAGCAGCAGCAACCAACATATGCTTGCAATTTAAATCAACAATTTCAAGTGTACCCAAGTGTTGCAACTTTCAATGTAATGCCAAGTCATAAATATTAAGAAAATAGGAAAATAAATAAATAGAAAAATAACAAAAAAAACAAAAAAGAAAAAATATAGTTTTAGTTAGTTGGCATCATTAATATTAACTAAATTTTAATATGTGTGTCTAATAATATTATTAAAAATCGAGGTTAAAAGTCGCCAAACACGTTATGTGAAAAATGTTTGCGGTTGTGACTGTATGTTGGCTATTGTTGGCTTCCTGTTAGCTTGCTGAGATGAACGGATATGTTTGAGTTTTAATTGAATATACACCTACAACTTTGCAATTTCACAGTTCTAATTCACGTATGATAAATTTAAAACAATGTGATTATTAATTACTAACTTGCCAATGGATGACATTATATATAAATGAGATTTCGGTTAGTTTTTGTATTTATTTACACAGATATTTATGTGTATTCATTAGTTCAATGTGATATAGAAAAACATACACCCACCAGTTTTGTAGATTTAATTAAAAATTGATCACTTCCGAAACAATGTAAATGAATCATGACTTTGTTTGTAAATGTAAGCATGTTTTATATATACATACTATTATGTATATGTCATTTAAATACAGTAGTGCGCGTTGAAATATTTATGAGAAATCACTGAAATCACTGTTTATGAGAAAGTTTAGCTGAAAGTACTCATATCTACTAAGTCCACAAGCACAGCATTCTAGTCATTCACAACTATTTTAATGCCCATTCTGAGGAGTGTTCAGCCTGTATGGGTAATGCAGGGGCTATCCGTTCATGAACAATATATTCTAAACATTCTAGATCAATTGCTTCCTATGAACCTATATACAAAAAGCCATCACTATCTTAAGCGCAGATAGATTTAAATCAATAGAGTATTTGACTGCTAAGAAGTGCGAGCATAGTAGAATTCTATCACATGCACCGAGTATGTATTTTATCTAACACAGACTATCGAATACCCAAATTTAACTTCAAGAAGGACTTCAGCACTTTCATCCCTACAAGAGCAGGACCTAGACTTTGTGTGAGTTTTATTTCTACACGAATGAAAGAGATCTACAATGAAAAGATTTTCTTAAGGAAATTTTACTTTAGGAACTTTGCCATTGCTAGCCAAAGGTGGTGCAGCGTAGAAATTTGTATTCTCTAGTTTAGATTTTTGACTATACCAAGCATTGAACCCGGGAATCCTACGTGATAGTACAGCACAATAATCCAAGTGATTCAACCTATGTCAACCTATCCCCGGAAAGAAGCGTAGTACCCCAATGTTTCTTCTTCAACAGGCAGTTACAGTTTCTGCATCAGTTGTTTAGTGTGAGACCAATTCTATAAGCAGGATGACTAAAAAGGCAATAACCAGTTGTAACGCCGTGATAGTCTAAATTCTGTATTTTGAACGAATTAAACCAATGAAGAGTTTCGAGAGGAATCAAGAAGTCTTTTATTTCAAATAAAGGGTTTTTTCAATAGGGGCGTAATAATTCTGTATTGAAATACAAACGCACCTTTATTTTTTTTTTTTTTTTAATCTGGTAATGCCAAAACATCATACAAGCAAGGTTTACATTTTTACCGAAATTCTTAGTCGGTGGTCACTACATTAAAAGCGCTTACTTCAATTTTCGGTTGTAATAATCTTCCCATGAAATAGGCCGTGGATGCTATAGTGGATAAATTCGAGTCAACATATTCACTGTTGAATATTCCTGTGCCAGCGAGTAACGCAAAGGTCAAATGCCTAAAATATCGCAGCTGTAACTGCTTTAAGATGGGCCAGCTCAAAATGAGCCAAATCAGTCGATTCCACACCGTTCACTGGAATTTTGTAAAAATTTAAAGAAAATTCTTAATTTCAGCGAAAAATCATCTTCAGCAATGAAGCTCATTTTTGGCTTAATCGCTTTGTCAACAAGCAAAATATGCTTTAATACGCATCCGTCGTTTATTTTGCCAATCGAATCAGTTGTTGATTTGATATAATGCAATGCCACAATTAAAATGGAACCGAAACATGTATAAATATTATTTTTTCTAAATATTTTCATTTAATTATAAAACTTTCTACCATTTTATTCAATAAAAAAAATTTATTGCATTTTTTTTATTTTTTTTTTTTATTATATTTTTTAGTTATTCATGTGAACTATGAAGCATATGGAATAATTTATATTTGAAAAGTTTATCAATTTAATGCCAACGACAGATCTGTGTTAACAAATAGCACAAAAAATACACATGTGCTTCAAGAAACTCCATTGCATTCACAAAAAGGGACCGTGTGGTAAGATGTCATGCCGGAGGTGTGATTGAACCGTCAATGGAGTTCGCTATCGTGCCATGTTGGAAGACTATTTTTAGATAAAATGGGATGAACTTGACATCACTGATATGTGATTCCCACAAGATAGTGCCACATGCCACACAGGTGATTTGTGGAAGGGAAAATTCGGTATAGTTCTCTAGAAATGGAACGGTCGAATAACCGCCTCGCTCATGCGATTTAACGCTCGAACGTGAAAATACCAAAATTCTGGTCGATATGTGTGGAAGAGCGGTGGAAAATTGGCTCCAAAGAATCGATCGCTTCAAATGTGTTTGCGGTGGCTATATGAGTGATATCGAACCCCATAATTAAATGTAATATTGTGTTCTATACCTGGAATAAATTTCAGACCGATATCTCAATTATTCTGTGTTTTATTTGAAAACGTTAATGTAGATTAAATATATAAGATTTTTAAAATGAATCCTAGAATTTGTGAGTTGCAAATGTACTCGTTTCTGTAGAATAAACGAGTGATAAAAACCACAATTATTTTTAGACGGAATTCTTAAAATTAAAGCGTACATTTTTGGCGTGCGAATGCAGCCATTCGTATAGAATAAATGTATTTATTTTTAACTGAGTTTTTGAAAGGAAATCCGGAATTTTCGATGTGCGAATATAACAGTGTATTTATAAATTCTTAAGCTCTTCTATGAAAATGCAATACTAAATTTGTAGTGTATATCAAAACAAGTGTGAGTTTCTTGCTTGTCATTTTTAAACTATCATATAGAATTTTTTATTAAGACTGACTTAATTTTGTTGCAAGGTCATCACGTACTTAATAAATTGCCATAATATTTGTCGGTATTTGTTTATGAATATCTTTGATTTTCTTTATTGCTTTATTGGGGCGACGTTTGAATGCATTAAAACATTTAAATTATATCATCATTTTATTGTGTGCATGCAGCTGTTTGCATTTTGCGTGAACTTTGCATTATAGAGTGAAATGTTTTGATTGTTTTCAATTGAATATTTATGCGTAAATTGAAAAATTCATAAAATTTTGTAATTTACTACTTGAGTAGTACATTTAAGGAGATTTTATTAAAGTATATATTTAGTATAATTTTTGGGGAATACATGCGTGAATGAATGGATTTGGAAAAGCTTAGTTTCAATGTCGTTCATTTATTGATTTTGATACTTAGATGCCGAATGTGTAGCAATAAATTTTCCGCACACTGTGAACTATCAGAAGAATTATACTTTTATATTAATTTTTCAGACATTCAATTTAGAAATTTTTCAATTTATTTAGTCGTCAATAGTATATAAGATTGTGGCATTCTATAATATTATTAAAGTAGTAAGGAAGACAAATAATGTAGAAAGATTATATATAGAATTTGCCCATCAAAAGAAAAAAAATATTCTCCTTCTTTTTATTTTTATTTTTTGTGACAGACAATTAGATTTATTTCTATATTTTGCTACTGAAGTAATTTTGATGGAATAAAAATTGCTGTAGGCAATTGTACAATTGTAATTATTTCCTTTTTAACTTTTCTGCGTAGAGTAAGTAATTCATTTAGTTTTCTAGAAATAACTTGGCAATTTAGCGTTTTTCCAAAAATTTCATATCAATTTAAAATTGACTAGGATGAAATCTTTTAAAGTTTCGCCTATTGTTCAATTTCAAGAAAAATGAGAATAAAAGTTAAGCAGAACTTTATGCTACAATGAAAATCAGGCAGGATACGCTCTACACACGAAGGCAGGCAGGATATTTATTTTACGGTCGCTTAGTTGCAACAATGAAATTTCGTTTTCAAAATTGCTGCTGCTGTCAAGCGGTAAGACAAGCAAAAAATATCAAGGCCAAGAAGGAACAATACCAGTAAGAACACAAAATGAAAAATAGAAAACAATCTGAATGCAATAAAGAACTTTTATATGCTTCTTTCAATTTTATTGAACAAAAGCCAATCCTGGTGTTTTTTTTTCTTTTATACCTATTATTTTCATTTTCAAATTCCTTTTCGTTTTTTCCTCGTACAAAAAAAAAAAGTTTTAGCTTGAGGAGAATTTCATATGTAAAAGAAATTTGGCAGCAGAAGGAGCAATAGCGTATTGTCTGAAGTTGAAAGGAAAAGAAATCTTCAAAGAAAGTTTATACATATTTAAAAACAAATAAATTGCGCTAATTTAGTTTTTTTTTTTAAATTAAGATTTCAATTATTAATCTATATTTCAATCTAAATGAATGAGTATTTCGGAATTTATGTAAGATAATCAGGGCTACGGTGAACAAATTTTCACGTGAGCGTTTTCACTTTTCAGCAATATATTTTAGACTGGTGACAAGTGAAAATATTCAAGCGAAAATTTGTTCATGATAGCTCTGAATATGTTTCAAAATCCTAATGGAATCAGGGGGGGGGGGAATTGAGTTCTTGGCTGCCCTGGTGCAAAACCTGCTCGGTCAATGTTATTAAGTTTTAGTTGCCTCGAACATTAACTTGAAAAAGGAATTAAAAATATTATGGCAAAACAGAGCCCATTCCTTATTAAAAACAAATATAGTACACTTTAACTAAGTATGCATTTAAAAAAAAAAAAAAAAAAAAAAAAAAAAACTTTAGAAAATTACAAATAATTGTATTTAAAACTTTTATATCTCAAAAATATACATAGTTCATAACTCGATATAAACTGCAATAATGTTGCACTATGCATTCTCGCTGACGGGAACATTGCAACATAACGACAAAATAAAGGAATTTCTTTTCATCACATTGCTTGAAATTGCTATAATCACAGAGTGCCCTTTTCATACAACATAAAACGTGCAATTAAACATGTAACTAGGGTGTAGAAATATTGTAGAACGTATGCATGTATGTTGTGTGAATAGGTATATTGTTGCTGGTGCTACAACATGCATTGCTATTACTTGCAACAGCAGCAGCAGCAGCAGCAGCATGTGCTGGCTGATGCTACTTACAGCTTTCCCAACAAGTGTAAAGCATCTGTTGCATGTGTTGCAAGCAATATTCTTTAATTAACAATTGCTGCTGGATGATGAAGAGAGCTTGTTGCATCTTTTTTTCTTCTGTTTTTTTTTTTTTGTTTTTTTTTTAGTTATTTACTTGTTCGCTTTTTATTATTTATTTACAACAACAATAATAATAAAGTGGCAAAACTTTTTTGATTAAGAGTACTAGTATGTATGTATTTATGTACGGAGTGTTGGTACTTCCTGTACCCACCATTCATGAACAGACACATTCAACGAGTTGTTCATGTTAAAGAACTAAGTGAAGTAGTCTGATCATCATTGTTTAGTATATATATTCTGCTTCTGGTATTTCATCATTTGCAGTTAATAAAGTTCTATATTATTTCATAGATGCGTTGAGTGATGTCTGCCTTATTATATTTTTGAGGGCAAAGGCGAAGAGTTTTTTGGTTCTTGTTTAAGATTGATGGCATGTTTTTTTATTGAGAGTTTTATGAGAATAATTTGGCTTTAATAATAATAAATTTGGTTTTAAAAATTCCTAGCATGAAAATTTTTCGAGTAATCTCAAATAAAGTTCAGATGTGGGTAGTTGCTTCTCTTTATAATAAAAAGCTGCACAGTTCAGCAGGCTTACTAAGGTCTAAGGTGTTTGCTTAATTTCCTAAAGATTTTGTTTTTTTTTTAATTTTTTTGCTAAAATATTCTAAAAAAGCATCAGGCACGTTTTTTAGAAATTATGCTGTGAATACGAAAAATTAATTTAGTAAAGTCATATACTTTAAGCAACTCTTTAATTCGTTTCGATGAAAATAAGTTCCCCAGAACCTCATTTGAATCACCACGATTTACTTAGTATGAGAATTTGAAATTAACAGTTCCATATAGGGTAGTTAGTGTGACTACTCTCTCTACATGTGGGAATTCAATTAGTGCTTAGGAACCAAATTGGTACCATATTCTCACTTTGTTAATGAATATCGTTTACCTAGTTAGCCCGCGAAGTTTAACCCTCAAGTTCCCAAACGTGTCTATAGACAGCCTTCATCAAAACGGTTGTAATTGCCACCTTAAACCTTTGACGCCCGAATTAAAATGGGGCTTGAGAGAAACATTTTGTTGTGAAATTATGGTTACTTCCACAATCATGACACCAAATTTCTTGCTTCTACATTGATTTGTTTGTCCTTTATTAAAGGTAAAAAAAAAATAGCTAAGAAGCTGTAGACAACCACTGGATAACTCCTTTTCTCAAATTTTTTGATTTTCATATTCTCTTATCTTTTACAAACATATCTGATAAAAAAAATTTCCGGTTAGTTACAATTTAATGGATTATTTTCCAAAAAATAGTGCAAAAGATTTTACTAAAAATTTTTGCACTTAGGTTTTTTGCCGGATTTCAAAGACAAAACATTAAAAAAGAATTACTTAAGTAAGAGATTTCAAATATTCGGCAATCAGCAAACTTAAAGAATACCTGACAGAACCGAATACAAATTGCGTTAATAGTAATATCTGTTAAACATTTTATGTATGCCACATAAAAGTGAATGCTGCATATACGCAACATTGGGTATGAAAGAGTTAATAGTTTTTTGTTGCTACATTTTAACATGTCGTTTATGGAATTCCACAAGCTTTAAAAAAATGCATTACTTATGAATTATGATGCGTATTACAGACGTTAGCGACAGTTAAAGTCAATAATTTGTGAAAAACAGGAAAATTAATTATTTTGATTGAATTTGAGATAAAATACTTCCCGTCATAGTAGCTGCATGAAAAAGAAGCTATGAGTAGCTAGGACTTTGAATTTTCTATACAAAATATTTAATTACTTAAAACGAATTGATAAAAAGTTTTTCAACAACAAATACTTTTAGGCATTCAACCTTTCCGGCTTCACAAAACCACGCCCTTTAAACTTTTTAGGTTTTTGAGCTCAGATTTATGTTTTTTACATCAAAACTTATCAATCCCAGTTTTTTTTTTTTGAATCAATCAAAAATTTGGGAACTAGAGGGTTAAGGATTTGGAATAGTTTTCTAATTTCAAGTTTGCAATTTTCATATTTTGCTCAGAGTCCCATCAGTATAGCAGTCAGCCTGGCTACGTCAGGACAGGTGTGGTCAAGTAGGTACTTTGTTAGTTGCAACGAAGCTGAAACATTTTTTCAATCTTCGACCTCCAAGGGTTAAGAAGTATAAAAGCAGATCTGCCATTATTTTGTTCAGGTAAGTCAGGAGAACTAAACCTAGGTTCTCTAATAGATCGGTGCTTTCATTGCATGGAACACAGATTAATCCAATGTCCAGCCTATGACTTAGAATAGCAAGTAGCTCCCTGCATTTTTTGATTTATTTAAAGTCTGAGCTTAGAGCTTTAATAGCCACCTGGCTATCGGTGAAAAAAAATGTTCTAAACTTGTCTTGAAGTTTGGTTAGAGAATTGCAGATTTCACTAATTGCTAGAAGATCGGGTTGGAAAATACCAAACTATGAAAACTTTTTATGCCTTCAAGAATAAAAAGCGAAGGATAGAACAGGCAAAAGTAAAAAACTTTACGAAAAAATAAGCTTACTGATAATGGAAAAAATTAATTCTTAAAGAAGTTTAAGGGTTTGTGATATTTAAAAACATTTAATTGCTTTCGGAATGATAACCATTATTCTTTGTTCTAATTTAATTACTCCACCATCGTTTCATCTTCGGACTTGTAATTTCGTAATAATAATCTATACTTAACTGAAAAATACCAAGATATCCACATAATCATTTTATATCAATTAATTCTTGAATATAATGAGCGCTAAAGCGTTACCAGAGACATATGCACTTTTTTTATTGAAGCTAAAGTGTTACTGATATTTTTTGTTTCCTTTTTTTTTCTTATAATGTGCAATAACAATAAACATAACTCATGCAATAAAAACTTGTAGATTTTATATCTATACATCTACTGGTCATTATTATCTCAAAATAGCAAAATAACATGATATTATAGAGTACACGTATGGATGTTTTTCAAACTTGTTGTGTCTCCAGCAATAAAATATTCTTAATTTATTTACAACATTTTTTTGTTAATGATTTTAATATGTTCAAGTTTTTTCAACAATAAATTTTTTTTTTTTTTTTTTTTTGATCATTGCCGACTATTTTTGCTGGTTTGTTTTCTTTCTTTTTTTTTATTCCTGAGAGATACCAACTGTTGATATGATAATTTTGGAATTTTATATCGCAGCTTTCAACGGGTTTAAATAATCTCTGCGATTGTGTGAGTATGTGGAACGATGAAATTATATGCGTCTTTATATAACCAAGTAGATTTAATTAAACTATATACATACCTACTCCTATACGCACATATTAGTTGGTTAGTTAGTTCGTCGTTAAATTTTATGATGTGGGGAAAATGTGACATTTGCATTTTTGTTTGAAAGACTAATGAAGCGAAGCGCAGCGTGTTGCACCGTGTGGGTGTCGGTGTTTTAATAAACTAGCATTTTTAAGTTTTTTTTTTATTGATATTTTTATGTAACTTCGATTTAATAAAATTTATTTAAATTTATGTAACGTTCGTTAACAAAGTAAAAAATGTGTAGGTACATTCAAAGCACGTGCAAATTGTCAAATGATAATTTTATAATAAAGTTTAAATACTTGAGATTTTATTTTGATTTTAATCAATAGAATAATTAATGCATTATTATCTGGTTATGTCTTGTTTAAGTCTATAATATCTACGTTACCGGGATTCCTGTATAAATTTATTTACGAGAGTTTAAAGTTTTGTAGAAGTCTAATACTTTATTCAGTGATATATCACAGGGGTTGTCTTGCTTTATGACAAGCGATAAAAATCATACTCTATGAGGAACTCAAATATCTTAAGGATTTTTTATAGGTTTTCATATGACAAAAAAAACACACATTCAATATATCTAAAAGTATTTCCTTCTTTTCTACCTTCTCAATTTCCCTTCAAGTTGTTCTCTGAACTATAACTTTTCAAACTACAAAATGTTTTCATTTCAGTGCAGTGAGTGGCTTCTTTGAACTTTATTACAATTTTTTTGTTATGCTTTGTGTTCCTCTTTTGAGCATTTCTATAATTTTTGAACTATTTTGATCTTGAACCAAGCTTTTTGGTTTCAGTGTCTACCCTGACTCACTTCCATACAAATTATTAAATTGATTCATGGCTTGAACTTTTTACTGCTGGATTTTACTATATCACAATGGATGAAATAAACGAATGTTTGTTTTTCCGGTGGGTCAAACATTTGAACCTACATACATTTACACTTCAGAATTCCTATTGAGTACATGGGTGAACTACATATTTATTATAACTAATAAAAATTAATTAAATTTGCGTTATAATGTAATAAATAATTTTTGGAAATTTAAATAATTACATTAATTCTTGTTAATTTTAGTTTAAACAATAAGCATAAATCACAAAAGTTTTGGCGTGCCTTCACTCTGAAATGAATTTAATTTTAATTTCTCACAATATTTTTTGTTTTGTTTGTTGGTTTTTTTTATTTTCATTTTTTTTTTGGTTTTTCTATTACATGCTGGTGTTGAAAAATTCTAAGAATTGTTGCTTTATATGTAAATAACATTTTGTTATATTCAAATCAGTTTCCTAAAAACAAATATAATTTCCCTTGAAAGCAACACATAAGTAAAAAAGAAGAAGAAGAAAAAAAAAAAAAAAAAAACCAGCTCAAATTACATTGAGCAAATTATAAAAGGTTTGTGTTCAGACCAGAAAAATAAACAATGAAAAAAGGTTCATGAAATTTTCTTGTTTGATTGTTGATTTTTTGATACTCTTTACTTGCAAAAATTTCTAGCGAAAAAGGTCAATTACATTAAGGAAATTTATTTATACAGTAAAAGTCATGGTACCAGACATTATTATTTTTATTTAGTTGTGGGCAGTGAAAAGTAGTGACTAAGCATACAAATTAGAAAGCATTTGTTGTAGTGAAACATTCCAAAAAATTGACTATGTGTGTCCTATTACAAGTAAGGGGTATATGTAGGACCCAGAATCTTAGCAAAAGTTTTCATAAGAAACTATCATAGTAGGTCTAAGTCTAGGGAGATTTTTGAATTAGAACTTAGATGAATTTGTTATTAATTCAATGGTTTCTTAGTGCGTGTTCACACGGGCGCAAGCACGAACGCCGTTTGAAAGAGAGAGGTAGAAAAAATAGATAAGTTAAGAAAGAGATAGAAACTCGTTTGTTTTTTTCTAACTACATACCGATTTTTCTACCTCTTTCTTTCATACAGTCGTTCATATAGGAAATTTAAGGGTATTCGTCCGCTTATTGGATTTGTTTTGGAAAAAGATACTTCTACTTTATTTATTAAAAAAAGGTTGATAAAAGTAATTTTAATTTTTAAGTAAGTAAAGTTTCTTATTTGTTAAATGATGACGGCGATAATATTAAAAATTCATTTACTGCATCAAGTTTAAAAAAAGAAAAGCAAACAAAAAGTTCTAAAAACTTTAAGTTATTAAAATTAAATTAATTTTAAGAAATTTTTTTCTTTAAAATAGGAACATTAAGGTTTGAAAATGGACTCATGCGGGGAAGAAATTAATGCCAGAAACAGACTTAACTTTGATTCCCATAGCTAATTATAAAACAAATTTTATTAACTCTTTTGAAAAATACTTATTCTTAGCGTTTGGTTAAAAAAGAACATTTTCCAGTTTTACCCTAATATAATTTATACTTCAGATCTGGGCATAACTATTCAATTACCTATTGTTAGCAAACGCACCCACATTTCACCCGCACCCGCATTTCACTAACGCGCTTAAAAACTCAATGAATATGACAGATTACGAATAATTAGTGTTGTCAGACTAAAAAATTATATGATGTAGCTTATCAGCTTTCAAGTGATAATGGAACTCAGACTAAGAATCGAATTAAAACTCTCCGAAATTCAAACTAAACCTCAGAGAAAAATAGAAATTAAAACCAAAAACAAAAATCGGACGGAAATTCAGACTAAAAGATAGCCAAATTAAAAGCAAAGCTGAGACCAAAAAGAAATACAGACTCAGAAAAAAAAAAAGAAAACTAGGAAAGAAGATGGGACCAAAATTCAAATCAATATTCAAAAGAAAATGCAGACTAAAAGAGAATCAAATTCAGAGTAAATCTGAGACCAAAAGGAACTCCAAATTTAATCGAAACTGAGACTTAAATTCTGATCGAAATTCAGATCAAAATTTAGACGAAAGGAAAGGATATAAAGTAGATAAAAAATATATGAAAGGCCCTTCAAAGTAGGACATCTATTGCATAATAAGAAATAAAAGATATAAAAAATATTTGTCTAGTAAAGAGAATATTTCTAAGTGCAAAATAAATTTTTAATTTTTATTCACAAACAGAAAGTTCGAACAATTTGTTCATTTGAAAATACATCATCTCTAAAAACTAATATTGAATTATCTAGAGATTTTTGACAATCTAGAAAAAAGATTTAAGATTTTTACAGTTTATATATTCATCCGCAGTGGTAGATCTATGAAATGGGTTTGGAGAGGGCTTATTTTGCGAAAATGTTCGATAATTCTTAGAGTAAAATGTTGGCAAAAAATCTAAACGAAAAGCAAACGAAAATTCATACCAAAACTCAAATCGGAATTCGACCAAAAATCGAACAAAAAACACTCCGAAATTCAGACTAAACCTCAGAACAAAATGGAAACCAAAACTAAAAACAAAAATTGGACGGAAATTTAGACTAAAAGATGACCAAATTAAGAGCAAAGCTAAGACCAAAAGGAAACACAGATTCAGAACAAAATTAAGACCGAAAACGGAACAAAACTTAAACCAAAAGAAAACCAAATTCAGGCTAAAACTCAAACCAAACTTAGACCAAAAACTAAAAATCTGAAATAGATTAAAAATCATTTGGCCTTTAGGTTACGTTAGGTTGGAGTGGCTGTCGAGAGACAGACTTAGGACTGAACGGCCCATTGTGATACCACATAGTTGGACCTACAGTTTAACGCCGATTCCGAACGGCGGTGTGGCAATTTTTTATCGGCTTGGTGCTTTTGCCATTACCAACCAATGTGTGTACTTGTACACTATCTTATAATTCTCATACACTTCATATTGATAGTGAATATAAGAAAGTAATGAAAATTAACCACCAGACGAAGACGGGAATCGAACCCGAACCTCCCTAGTGCACTATCCACTAGGCTATCGAGGTCGTCATGATTTGGCCTTGCAAAAGTAGGATATCTATTGTATAAATTGTTCCTGTCGGTTTTAATGTATTCCAAATGTATGTATAAAATAAAGAGTTGCAGTTTTTGAAAGGTTAAAAGCATTCACATTCATAAAGGAGCTTCAGCCCCACGCCCGCTTTTATTTGTGCATATACCCAAAATTCACCAATTGAAGCCAAATCAATTTAGAAAAAAATATTGTATTCAGGGAGTTGGAGCTACAGCTTCCATAGACCCCAGATTGACACTGCCGAAAACGCAACTGGTTTGTGATGGACACGGTCAAAAATCAAAAATATAATTTTTCCACAGAGGTGGTGCCCTCTGGGCTGACAATGATAAACCTCTAAGAGTAAAAACAGCATGAGAAAAGCTTTTCATTCACCGTTCGGATTCGGCATAAAACTATGAATTCTTTTTATTCGTGTCCAAATATAACTCAAAAAACATAAATGAATGCAAAAAACTCTGTCTAGTCCCTCCATGGGCTATTGTGCCATAAAAGAAGAATAAAGTTAACGTAAACCCCGATTGTAAAATAGTCAAGAAAAAGTAATCCCTCTAGAAAAGTGATAGCATTAGATAATACAATTTTTGTAATAAAAATCACATTGATGCTGCAATAAAATCAACTGCAACAAATTAACACGCTCATTAATTTTCCCTTTCTTGTTGCATCTCTCTGACAAAATCTCTAAAGTTGCTAATTAAATACACGATGCGTCAATAACAACACTTGGTACTTATTTGGTATGCATTTAGTTGTTTACTTTTTTTCGTCTGTAGTTGTTACTATCTGCTGTAAATGCCACATGCGTCATCTATTAAAACAGCAAACAATCAAACTAAATAGCGAAACAAATAAATAAACAAAATATAAGATGCACCTGCATCATGTTAAGCTCTCAAATATTTCGTATAATTGCAATACCCACTGTGATTGTTATGTGAGGCAAACAGACAGACAGACAGACCAACAGATCGTCGGAGAGTCATCATCAAGTGAAAAGAAAAATAGATAAAACTAATATTTAAGTGCTTACTTTAGATTTCAAGTTATACGGTGCAATTATTTCGAAAGCGTGGAAATAAAAACAGAAGTGTATGCTAGTTGGCTACTACATTTAATGTTACCTACCATATGTACTACAATAAATAGTGGTGGTGGTGGTGGTGGTGATGGTGGTGGTGGTGAAATCTATTTAACTTTGGATATGAGGGAAACAAGTGCAACAAGTGTGACATACTGAAGTATGATAGAAGATGTTTAACGACAATACGTAAGGTTTTAAGTTCACATTTTACTCTTAGGTATTGGATTGTGGAAATAGCACAGTCATGGTCTTAGTCTTGATTTTTGGTACATATGTACTTGTTGTCAATGCTTTTTGAATACTGTTCATATGCAAACATTCGTCGTTGTTGTCATTGTTATCGTCGCAATTGCTGACGCTTGATCGATTGGGATTATTATTTTCTTCTTTTAGTGTCGTCTGAAGTCTTTGGTATCCCGCCGTACTCGTAAATATGCAAATGTGTGAGTATTGTAATTTCAGTGTAATTGAAGATGATGATGATAATTTTTTTTCTGCTTACTAATGTTATTATTTCTTTGTTTATTGATTGTTGTTTATTTATTTATTAAGATAACAATGTATTTTTTTTTATTGCTGGTTTAAGCTTTTCGTTATGAGTAATATATATTGGCATTTTCAATTTTCAAGTGCAGCCGAGAGACAAAGCTTGTTAAGTCATTACAATATTTGTTCATCATCATCTTCTTCTTGAAATTATTAAATTATGAAAGTTTTTTTTTTCTATTTATCGCTTAAAAAATTTAATAAAAAGTGAAATTTACAAGAAATATATAAAGCTTGTTTTTCTTATTAAAAGTGCGCATTATTTGTTTTCATTTCAAGATACACTTTCAAAATAAACAAGCAAGAAGTTATCAATTACACAAAGCAGGTAGATATGAATATGCATATACATATATATGTATTTTTTATTTATAACTAGGTAGACTTTATTCATAGGTAGATAGTGTAACCTGTTGCCTGATTGTTTTACTATATTATAACACAACTAAAAATCAAATACATAGAAGCCTTTCTAGCGGACCATACCTTCCATAACAAATCTTATAAATCCTAAACTGTGTAAAAGGAAGCCAGAATTGTAAATTTATATGACCGAAACAATTGCCAGAATTGCATCCTATGACCAGTTTTTATGTTTTACTAGCCTTTATCGCTTCCATACCTAGTCGACATTTCCTCACCAAAAATAAATCAATTTCATTAGGATGGTAGATCGTATTAAATTGACAAGAATCCTAAAACATTCCTTGGCAGATATTACAAAATTTCCTTGATATATTAAACAAATTTTACCATTCTCTATGTGCTTGCATTTATTGATTTCCAAATCGTTATTATTTGTATTATAAAGATGAAGCACGAGAATTGGCAGTATTACATAATGACTATTTAGCGAGCTCTTTACACACCAGCGCAGGAGTTAACCCTCTAGTTCCCAAATTTTTGATTGATTTAAAAAATTGGAACTGATAAATTTTTATATAAAAAGCATAAACCCTAATTAAATTAAATGGGCGTGGTTTTATGAAGCCGGAAAGATTGAATGCCTAAAAGTATTTGTTGTTGAATAAACTGTTTATCAATTTGTTTTAAGTAATCAAATAATTTTTATAAAAAATTTAAATTCCTAGATTTTTATCTGGCTGTATGGCGGGAAGTATTTTATTAATTTGTTTTTACTTTTTTTTATTATTACCTCAAATTCAATGAAAAGAATTAATTTTCTTGTTTTTCATAAATTTTTTATTTTGACTATCGCTAACGTTTGTAATGCGCATCCAGTGTTGTCAGACCACTTGCTTCAAAAATCCCAAGTTCGTATGCAAAAATCCCGATTTATCCCATTTCATAATTTCAAAAATTCCTACAAAAAATTCCATTTAAATTAAATTATAAAACACACTGTATTTACAAAGTTATGTATTTATTGTAGACAAAGATAAAACTTCAAAAAAATATTTAGTTATATTCAGGATAGTTCGATTTAAAAAATCCCGATTCATTACTCCCGCAAAGGAATTTTTTTTAGATCTTTGTTTTCTAAGAATGAATCAGAAATACTATCAACCAAAAAATTTTTATGATTGTCCCCTCTAAGTATAAGATTCTTGCTGTCAAATGAGTAAATAATTACAAGACAAAAATTGGTTTGGAACTAGGACAAGTTTAAAAAAGGTATGCTCTACATTATTCGAATTTCTCTACGTTTCCAAATAATATTAGAGGTAAAGTCAAAGTCAAAAAATAATTTTTTCTCAACTCATAAAAACTGTTATGAAAATAAAATTTTTGTAATTGTAAATTATTTTTATTATGTAAAATCCCATTCACTCTTCTGGGGTTAAGAAATCTTATATTATAGGTGAAATCCCACAATCTGACAACACTGTACGCATCATAACTCATAACAGATGCATTTTTTTTAAAAGTTTAGGAAATCCTATGAATGATAGGATGTAGCAACAAAAACTGTTAAGGTAGTAATTACACCCGTTTTGATGAAGGCTGCCTAGAGACACTCTTGAGAACTAAAGGGTTAAGCAAGCATGGCCACTTTCACCCCTTCTTTTCATTATGGACGAAGTGTAAGCAAAGTTATGCTCCAAAAGAAGAAGAAGAATAATATGGAGTCTCACTCGTTAGTTCGAGGGCTTCAACTTCACAAATGATATATGTATGTGTTTTTCGCACAAGCTCAGCGTAATGGAAGTGAAAAATGATCAGCTGATCGACATTACAATTGAATGTCAGCCTGTTGAAAACGTCGACAAATTCTGTTACCTGGGCCAGATCTGCGATTAGACGATTTCAACCAGTATGCCGAGGCTCGAAGGTTACCGAAAGTCAGCCCTCACATGTGGAAGTGAAATATAGTTAAATTTGCATAGCATTTACGGTTCGTATGTAAAAATTTTTGGCCAAATTTGATAAGAAATGATGATTTCTGGAAACTTGTAAGCGAATAATCAATAACAACTCAAATAAAGAGAAGGAAAATTGATTGGATAAGATATTTCTTAGGAAAACTAGTTTACAGCAGGACGAGAATGGCACTTAATTTGAGGAAACAATGAAGCAGAAAAAAACACATGGAAAAGTTCCATGTTTCAAGAAATATTTGCAAGAAATACTTATAACCTGGGAAAACCAAAAAGAGCAACAGCCTTATGGAAGCATTAAGCCATCAAAAAGAGTAGAAGGATTCTAATACTAATTCTCGATACATATCTATATATATAACAGATATTACATCTTGAAGCTACCAAGACTTAAAATTCTCTCCCTTAACAGTAGCCTCTGAATCCGTTTGAGAAAAGTATCAAGTTGTGAAACAGTTTGAGAAAAATGTTTGAAAAAGGGAAACAATTGTCTCAACTTTGGGTTTTGTAAACTGAAAAATCTGATTATAACAAAACTTAATGCCAACAGGTCCTCTCACTTTATAGATCTATAAATAATGACTGTTTCAGTCAAAGATCTTGAAGCTACATTTGTTTTCACCGCTGATGCATAGTTAATACAAAAGTCAAGATTTTTCAGTCCCAGACTTTACCTAATCTGAAGTAAAATGTTTTTTATTTATAGAAAACTTATCAAAAAACCTCAATCTGAAAATATTTCTGTAGGAGATTCTAGAAATTACAAATAAAGCAAAATTCTTGGAAATTTTTAATTTAAACTTAAATATTATATTATCTTTTTTTCTTGATATTTAAATAAAAGAATAAGTACCCGAATAAATAAGAAAAAAAAAACAAAGTGCGAGTACATTACCCTCGCTCCAGCGCTATTCTTTATTTTACTTCTCTACTAAACAAAAAGATATGAAAAGAAAAAGTCAAACGCTTATGTATAAGCATAAATCTACATAGTACCTACTTTCTACAAAAACAAAAACAGCATTCTTGTTCTTGCTGTGTTTGAATTTATGTCTGCACATTGGAAACGCAAACAAACTGTGGCGCGTATTTGTTCTTTTTTTTTTGTTTATTTTCTTTTTCTAAATCTAAATATTTAAGCTTAAAGTTAAGCAAATTTAACCCATATTAAATTCAATTGAAAAAAAGGCCAATCCCATATTCCATAATTTATTAGATGCAACAAGTTTTTTACAATCTTCTTAAAGGGCGTTAAAAAATAAAACAAAGACCAATCATAGTTAGATTTAATTTAATATGTATGAAGAGCATTCACTTTCTATGGCGGCAGCAAAACACTATGCTATGTCACCATACTCATGCACACATTTACATATTTGCATGTTGATAATAATAATAAAAATGCATAAAAGCTCCGATTACAAAATCCAGCACATTAAGCCCTTGCCCCTTTGCTGCCTGCACTTGTAGAACAATGTAGCAGTATTATCAAACAACAATATTGTAGCAACTGGAATAACAACAATAATAACAAAACAACAATATAAAAAAAAAGTATGACTAGTATTATTGTTAACCACTGTTCTTGGTTAAGTTGTTGGTCTGGTGGTGTCTGGTGGTGCTAGTGTTTCATCGTTTCAATGTTAACGAACTGAAACTTGTTGATATTTTTGCTGTTGCTGTTATTGTTTTATTATTTTTATTATTATTCCTTATGTTCACTACAACATATTCTTTTTATTTTGTTTTTTCTTTTTTTCAATTTTAAGTTTCATATTACTAGAATACATATCTATGTATTTAAAATGCTATGAAGTGTTGTAATATTCTGAGAATAATTTTACAAAAGCATGCAGTAATTTTATATACATATACATAGGCATGTACATATACATATAAGTGAATTCTATTTAACGTTTCTTAAGTTTGTAAGGAGTTATTTGGAATATAGGTCAATGGCTTTCTAATATTCATATTAAAGCCATTACAAAAACACCTACTTTTTTCCGTACAAATATTTGCAAGCATTCACCTGCGGGGACATTGGTAATGCATAAAAATATGGTTTGCTAGAAGCTCGAACGTGCCACAGAAAACTACAAGTACATGCAAATTAAAGGAGAATACCTGAATATAGACTAAGTAAAAGAGCTCTTACCAAGAATCAACATGTATTTATTCTTTACGTGTCCGATGAAAACATAGCCCTTTGCACCCTTTTAAAAAAAGTGATTGGTAACGGGAGAAGAAGTAATGTTTTGCCTTAGGAAGTGAGCGAATCTAAAAATAAAACAATTCACTCTGGAGTAAATATTAATCAGCTGTTTTTCTTTTCTCTTTGATCAATGTTGCCAATTTAATGCGCTAGCAATATAATTTTTTGTTGTCGTCTAAATCAATAAGTCGGCAGCTGCGGCAAGTATGATCAAAATGAACCAAACCAAATCGTTCCAAATTCATCCAGAATCTTAAATTTTTAAACCCTGCAATCGTACCTGATCCTTTTTACGAAATATTTATATATATATACATTAACTTGCCTACGTGATATATGGCAAAGTTCCATTTTTTTCTGCTCCTAGTGGATTTTCTGAATGATTATATGAGAAAAATAAGATTTAGAAAAAAATATAGAGGTCTCTAGTGGAAAATACCCAATCGGTTTTGAATCAAAGGCTTAAAAACAGGCTTTAAAAAGGTAAATAGCTTTAATCGTTGATAACTTTTAAAATATTGAATTTTAAGTATTTGTTCCCATCACAATTTTTAATAATTAGGGCAATATTTTGTTCTTAGAAAGTTTTGATCTACGAGTGAAATTTAACCATGTTTTCATCGAAAAGCTGTCAATTTTGAACAAAATTTCCATGAGAAAAATTCTTTGAAAAAAAAGTTTTTTAAAAATGTTTATTTTTTATAAAAATAAGCCGTCTCAAAGTTAAAAAAAAAATCGATTTTTTTAATTTTGAGTTTATTTTTAGATAGACAAATCTTTATACAGTAGAATCGCGATAATTCGTACCCCGTATTTCGAAAATCTCAACAATTTGCAACAAACTGTTGGAAAAAATCGCTTTAATTTGCAAAACTTCCGTCGCTATATCGTATTTTTTTCAGTACAAGAACCCAACCAAATGAAAGTAAGAAAGGAAGAAAAATAGTTAATAAACCCTACCCTAACCCTAGCCAGGAATTCAACCCGGGGCCCCCAGAGATAAGAGTCTAGCACGATGCAACGAGGTTAGCTATTGTAAAATAATTTTGTTGTACACTTTTAACCTATTGCTTCATTACCCAGATCTTTACTCTAAAGCGTGAATAGGGTTCATGTTTTGAGATGAGATGTGTTCTGTTCTATGGTTTTTAAATATTTATTTCCAATGTTGTTGTAGTAGGAACTATAACTTTGTCATCATTGTCACAGATACATTATTTAATCGTCAGAAATTTCTCCCAAGTCCAGTGCAAGGAAAGTAGCCACCTTTATAGGGTGTGTCCAAAGATCTCTGGGTGTCAAGTTAGTGAGGTGCAGAGGGCAATTGAATAAGTGTTTAGTGTCGTGCGAGGTTTAAACGCATTCGAGGCATACGTCCGGAACAGTCATATCGATTCTTGATAGGTAAGAATTGTGGAACTTTCTGTATCCTGACCTGAGTTGTGCCAAGGTCAGGTCGTCCCGGATTTTCCGGAATGGGGGTGGAACTATGGTGAGTCTATGGTTTGGGTGTTCGCTGTTGTGGCAGGCCAGCTCCAAAATTGTTTCGCCAACAGCTCATTATGGCTTTTGACCTTCAGTATCCTAGTTTCTTCATGCAGATGATCTTCGTCTGTCATCAGGTGGCAGCCAGTGATAGTGTGCAGGGCTGTATGCTGTGACTGTTGTAGTCTGCGCCATTGAGAGTTGCTGATGGCAGGCGTCTATACCGGGGCAGCATAGTTGAGCACCGATCTACCAATGGCCTTGTACTGTGGATAATTTTGGTGGGTTAGTGCTATCGATATTTTCAGCATTTTTTTTTTGTTGTAAACGAAGTTTCAATCTATTATTGGCTTTTTTGCAACTTCTTGGTATAAACTTGATTTTTATTTTTTTCTTCAATCATGTCGGTATTTTGATTGAAAGGAAGCAATGTTTTTTTTTTTAATAAATAATTGAGAACTATATATATTTATGAATACTTCAAATGAATGCACCAATCAAATTGTAGCATCTATGTAAATGAGACCGAAGGAAATAAGCAAGAATATACAGTTTTTATTTTATTTTTTTGTAGTCTTCTACTTCAATTGGTAGTTTAGGGCTTCTACAAGGCATTTCCATCAGACTTTATTTTTTGTAGTTGTTTTTCTTGTTCTTGAAAAATGGAACTTTTCCACATGTTTCCACGTCATGCTTTCCTGTGGTCTTCTCCAGTGTTGCCAGATTGTTCTTTTTAACACAAAACGTGTACTTTTCGATTGTCTGTTGTAATATTGACGTACTTCGTTAGGTTGCGAACTTTTTGGTTTCAGTCCTTAATAACTTTCGAAGGAGTCCTATCGCTACGAAAGTTTATTTGATAAGCCTTCGGGAGGGTTTCCGTGTGAGTACTGCTTGCCTGCATAAAACGGTTCTGGTGTGTGGAGCATCTAGTACCCTTGACCGAAGTGATAGTGCCTTAAGGTCTATTAACTATTTTTATTTTATTTCGAATCTTTTGTGTATTTTCACACTATTTCAGCAAATCAGCACTAGTCCATGCCTCCATTTTCGTCTTTCTTCTGATTAATTTTTGGTTAATCGCTTACAAGGTTCCAGAGGTCAAAATAAAATATACTGCATAATATCTGCAGGCACTTGTTAATGAATACTTGTAATTTCTGGATGATCTTGTGAAATTAACTAAGTTTCACTTAAATATGCGAAGTCTGAGTTTCCACAAGCGTTGAATATTCAAAATTATGTTCTTCTGGAAAATTGTGTGCTTCTCCATACTGCTTCATCTACTTTTGTTTACTATTTGTGTTCATTATACTGTACCTAGGCAGTACTTGTCTGTGTCTGTCAACATATTTAACAGACTGATTTTCAATTATACTATGGTCAGCGCTTACTTTGCCAATTTTCATGACTTTTGCTTTTTTGATGTTAAACTCAAGGTCAAAAAACCGTGATTAGATGGTCAGTTTTCGCCTGATATACATATATCGTTCGCGAAGCTCAAGTCCTCGAGTTAACGGGTGAAGCCCTTTCTTCAGAACTATTACAAAGAGAAGGGGTGAAAGTGGACACCCTTGCTTGACTCCTGCCATTGTGAAGTACTGTATTTTGATTTATTAGAGAGGGAGTTGGGTTTTCTTTAATTTACCTCAAAAAAAAAAAGTTATTTTATCTTTGAAGAATTGACTAAGTCTTATATGAATGCAATTTAAACTAGAAGTTAAAGTTTCGTTGTTCCGACCATCGTGTCTGCCATTACAGCAGTAGTGTCTGTCGTTTAAATGCAATCGATTACTTAGAAAAAGTTGCAGTAGTGTTTTAATTTGAAGCCCAGTACTTGAAACCTAGAGTAAACTTTTTGACTGATATTTGGACATTATCTATTCTTCGGCATTAGATGATAACTCGAACTTTTTCAAAATTTCACAAGAAAGTATGGATAATTATTAGAGACTATGAAACTGAAATCTAGTTGTTCATATTCTATAGCTGGACTTACTTCATTCATACTTAACAGTTCAAGGTTTGTTAACGGGCTTGGATGAAACTTAATTTTTTTTTTTTGTCAAAGTGACTAAGTCGCAACAATGTATAAAGGGCAGGCAAATCATACGGCCGTTTCGGCCGTTCACAAGAAAGCTTAGAATTGTGATAGACTATTATTTTCAAAAATAGAAGAGTAAAATAGAGTAAAAATAGCGCTCAAAATTCGATTGTGAGTATTGAATACTTTCGAATAAAAGGCGAGTAGCAAATGCAAGGCTACTGGCTACTAAATTTGCCCTACATCACTATACATACACGTATGTGATGCAAATGAAGTAGGTACATACATATGTGCATAGTAGAAATTTTTCAATTTGATGCTTTCAAAATTTTCATCCTAGACTTAAATTTTTTCCTTTATCCTTGCAATCCTCTTAACATTTCAACTTCAACACGCTCTTTGGCTGACTGCTACAGGCTGCTGCCCTTAGTCGAATAAATACCAGCAGTAAACATTTCATTTCAAGGTTGTGCTACACTTGAGGTGCTGGTGCTTTGGCTTAAACTAAGCTTAGTTTTGTGTGCATTGCATACATAGGAAAAAGTTGCATTCCATTTGCAGTTACACAGAAATACGTTGAAATGTTTCCTCTACTGTGTACAAAAAAAATAACTACGGACGACAATGTGCATTGACATTGAACGAAAGTTTAGTAGGAAAACTTTTTATTTACACACACACACAAATCCAACACATAGATGCAATTTAACCTTAAATCTTGAGGTTTTTCAAAGTATGAAATAGAAAAAAAAAATGGTAAATTAGGGTCAAGAAGCTTAACTATTCAGTAGCGTTTGATGTAAACAAAATTTTTAAATATTTACTCATAAGTTCTTTCGTTTATGTTTTGTTTTTTTTTTTGTTTGTTTATTTATAACACTTTTTTTTTAATGGTATGCGGAGGTATATACTTCAATTCTTAAGGCGTACGTCTACAAATTTTTGCAAGCAAGAATATTTTTATTTTCTTTGATATTTTTAACGAATAACTGATTTTATTTCAGTTGACAATTGATCATTAATCATATTTGTAATGTTTGAGAATAGTTTTATACTATACAAATGTATAAGTATGAATTTTATGAATGACAAATGAAATAAATAATAATTTTTTATTAAGTGTTAAGTAACTTTTAATTAATGATGTATTGTAGTTGTAGTGGTAGTGGTGCTGTGCAAATTATTACTGCCACAAGCAAAATTAAAATATATCGCCTCCAGAGGAAAACAAGTTTACCAATAATGAAAGAAAAAACATAAAAATCTTTTGAGTTTATACCCTCATTGTGTGTTTGTATCGATTGTGAATTTTGAATTGAATTTATTTAGTTAAAAAAAAAAGAACCAGTTCTATTTATGTTGATGACAATAGAAATGTCATCATTAACTCGTTTTTGGAGGCTGCTGCTATGATTTTTGTAAACAAAAACCAGTTAAAGCATGCATAAAATAAAAATGATTATAAAATAAAATTAGCTCAACAAATTCAATTGAAGTAATTGTTAAAAAGGACAAATGAAAAGAAGCAAAACAATGTTTGTTCATGATTGAACAAAAGATACAGTTTTCGGTTTATGGCTAAAAAAAAAATAACAATAGGCAATTTTATCTGGTTGGAGCCACAGGTATTTGTGTTTATGATGTAATTGATTAAGAATTTTTACATAATTATTTGCGTCATAAAAAAAAAAAAACAAATATAAATTTATTTACGCAGTACCTATACTAAGAACTCATTTGGTACAGCGTTATCCGTTGCAAGACATTTTAAAACGTTATCGGGAGAAAGTTTAACTGTGAAATCATGAAATTGCAAAAGGAATAAAACGGTGCAATAAATGCTATTTGTAATATCATTGAATTGCTCACAGATGTGCCGAGGACTATTGAGAGAACGGGTGCATAGAGGTTCACTTCTAGATTGATATATAGTAAGTTAGCAAATATGTACGAGGCTAAAAAGCTAGACAAAAAATTAGTCACAATTATCAAAAAATCAATTTTAAATCATGTACCAGGTAGAAAAGTTACCCCACAATAAATGACATTGGCAGAAATAAATACAACGAGAAATCAAAATCAGAACTAGCCAAAAGTAAATTCTAAACTGGTCTTGAAATTTTTCGAAAATCTCAAGCCAGAAAGAAATAATTGCTAGTAGGTTCAGAAAAAAATGTGAAACCGGTACTAGGAAAGAACTCAGTACAAGGTAAGAGATTGCAGTGGAATAGCTCGGAATGGCAATCACTTCGATTAAGAAAGCTGTAATGCAAGAACAAAGATAGAATATCAGTTTTTTTTTTAGAGCATTGCAGACCCAATGAACACTTAAGAGAAATGAGGGAATCATTTGATAACACAGTGCTACAGAAAAAAGTGATTTTAGTAAAGCACAAACAAAAAAAAATATTATGTGTATGTGCTCTAGAAAATCTGCAGATAATCAGTTACTTTGGTAAATTAAAGATATTTTGGTTAGTTTAGCATCTAACTGTCTGCAAAATATTTTTACAAAATTTATTAATCGAAAACATATTTACTCCCTCCCTTTTGGGTCTTTTAAGGTTTTTTTTTTAAGAATTTGTATTTTTACCCATTTAAAAGGATCTAAAGAGAGTTAATTTGCTCCAAAGGAATTTTGCACATAAAATTTGACTCTAGATCACCAACTGTCAGTAACGTGTAAACTTAGTTTTAATATAAAAACAGCCAAAATTTAAAAATTGATGACGCTTAAAGGAATTTTTGAGCCACAAATATATTTTACACATCAAAACAAAAAATCGTTTCGTTTTTAAGTTTATTTGGTTAATTTATTAGGGGAAACTGGGGTGTTGTGGACCACGGGGAATTGTGGACCAGCGTCATATTTTTTCCCCTAGTAGTAGTTGACAGCTGCAAATAACTGTCATCAACTCGCCTCGTGTTAAGCTCATTTCCCTTTCAGTACTCGACTTGTGTACACGCACTGTTACCTCGCTTCGATGGCAAATAGAAATGTGATACTTCAATCAATTTTTTTACACTTTGTGTTTCGTTTAATTTGACCACATTTTTCGAGAACCAACTCAGGTAATATTGTTCATAATATTCGCGTAACCTTCGACATAGACAAGAAATTTTGCATGCAGTTTGCATTGTGCTACTCATATGCTGCCATATTGTGGAAAAGAGCGTTCGGAGAGTTACGGATCACTTTTGTAGAGGAATTACGGACCACTCAGTTCTTGACATTTGACAAGATTTTTCATGCAAAATTTCAACACAATAAATAATTTTTCATTTTTCAGCAACTTCTAATGGTTTTTTACGAAAATAATTTTTCAAATGTAAGCATACAATGTTGAGGTTAGGTTCTCTTCTGTAGAGAATTTTGGTTACATTTAAAAAAAAAAAAGCAAACATATTTATTATTCTTATTTATAATTTCAAACATTCGAAAAATTAATCGGTGATATTGGTTCGCTCTCAATAAGAATGCACGCGAGGAAGCCACAGAAGAAACAATCGATTGTGACGTGGAAGAAGACATTGATTTCTGCATAATTTGTAAGAAAAATATGCCTAAAAAGATGAACTGCTAGAATGCCATCCATTACAACGTGTGCGATTGAGCTATTCACTTGGCATGCGCCGGAATGACTGCAAGTTACTGCACTTGCGAGCATTGCGTTTGGGACTAAGTTTCATTGCCATTTTTCATTTTCATTTGTTTCTCTTTAATAATAAATCAACTGCCATTTCAATTGAAAAACAAAGTTTTTCTACCATATTTTTCTATTTTACCCCAGTCTCTCCTACATTAAAACTTAATTTGAGATGTTTTAATGTTCAGTGACCTTTAGTAGAATTTTACTAGCAACATTTTTCTGAACCATATTTTTCTTCTTTATATCTTATTAATGGATCAAAAATGCAATTTCTTAAGAAGATTCAAGAAATTAAATAAGAGAGAGAGAGATATAAAGAGAGGTTCACGCCATATTGGCTCGCTTTGTTGTGGTTACCACGTCGCCCCTAGACATAAGAACACCCAATTTTTTACTGGGATTTGTTTACAATACCGTTACCGTTAGTTGATAAATTTTTCATATTAATTGATCGCAAGTTGGTTATTGTGTGCACAATGGAAGCTGCAAATGGAAAATTCATTGTGAACAAATTTATTGAAAATCCGTCGTGGTCTGGTTCAAAGATTGCGAAAGTGTTAAATATCTCCAAAAGAACGGTATGTAGAGTTATAAAACGATATAAAGAAACTCTTAGTGTTGAAAGAGCTAAAAAAGTTGTGAACAAAACGGGAACCACCACCTTAAAATTAAAGGCAAAGATCTTGAGGTCAATCAAAAGCAATCCCGGACTATCGGATAGCGATCGTGCCAAAAAATTCAATACCAGAAAAAGTACTGCTAGACGAATACGCATAATAGCTGGGCTAAAGTGCTATCGTGCTATAAATTATCCAAATAGAACAGACAAACAGAATTTGCTGGCCAAAAAACGTGCTCGTCTTCTTTATAATAATGTTTTGACCAAATTCAATGGATGCATTATTGTGGATGACGAATCATACGTAAAATTTGATCTTAAACAGCTTCCAGGTCAAAAGTTTTATATGGCAACGAATCGTGGTAATGTACCCTCAAAATTCAAGTACATAAAAATGGATAAATTTGCAAAGAAAGCAATGGTGTGGCAGGCTATTTGCAGCTGTGGTCTCAAATCCAGGGCATTTGTGACATCCTCTTCTATGACGTCAGATATTTACATCAAAGAGTGCCTTTCGAAACGACTATTGCCATTTGTTCGTCACCACCATTCGCCAGTGAAGTTTTGGCCTGATTTAGCCAGTTGCCACTACTCTAAGAAAACCATGGATTGGTATCAGACAAATAAAGTAAAAAGGTTAATGAGGTACATTAAAAGGAATACCCGGAACTTTTTGCACAACAAGGAAATTTAAATCTTTTAATATTATAGTATTAAAACACAATATTAAACTCATCATTTAATGCATTATTTGTTATTCTGAGTGTTCTGGTTAAAAAGATACAGCAACTTTCCTGCGTGCCAATTTTGTGTGAACCGCGCTTTAGGGTTAATATGTTCCAGATAAATATTCTACTATTCGTATAAATTTAGATAAGTCACCGAACACATTTCATCATTATTTGTTTGAGTGGAGAGTTCGGTGTTTTTAAGAATCTGTGTCAGAAATTTTTTATCATAGTCAGTCTTCAATCATTTCAAATTTGTATACCTTCTGGAATATTTTTACAGGTTTCTTCTCAGCGCGTTGTTGACTGAATAAGAAACATCAGATCATATGCTATACCACTTCGCTGTTATGATCTTATGCCGAAAAAGAATGAGATATCTGAGACACTCCTGAAAAGAAAATAAGGAAACCATGTGCCTAGAACTGCAATTCAGAGATTTCGAAGAAGACTGATTAAGTAGAAAGATTATACCTTATCAATATGAATTGAAGAAAAATGGACTATACATGTTAATCCCTAACGAAATCAATGAATCAAGCTTTGCAATAGATTACAGAAATTGCTCTTACTATTTCTCTGAATACTTCATGTCTTGAGAAAAAACCTTTCACAACTTCGAAAGAGGAAACAAAATAATAATTTCTAAGTAATAACTTTGATTCCAATATTTTTTGCTCAATTCTCTTGTGGTAAAAAACTAACTATTTAGTTGTAAATATAATTGGTAACATATGTATAATAATTTTACGAGTTATATAAAATTATCTCATATGTAAATTAAAAAAAATTACAAATTTCACTTATTTTTTATGAATTTCCCATTACACACAATTAAAGTAATAAAGTCAAAAAAATCTCACAGGTACAAATCTAAATACATTCATATGTAAATAAAAGTTTTATATACTTTTGATTTTTCATTCAACACAATTACGATAAGTAACGAACAACAAATATTTAAAATAAATGCAACAATTTAAAGTAATTGCATGCGAAAGTAAACAAGAAAAAAAAACACACGTTTATTTCAATTAGACGCCGCAATTTGTGGTTTGAAGCAAATGAAATTGTTAAATTTAATTTTAATGATTTTTATCATTTACTACTGCCGAAATGTTAATGCTATTCAAGTTGCAACAGCAATAACAGCGGTAACAGCCAGCAGCAGCCAAGCCAACAGTAGCAGTTACAGCAACAGTAATCTTATTATTGTTATTATTGTCATTGATGCTTCTGTTGTTGTTGTTGTTGTTAGTAAGTAGTTAGTTGGTAAGATATATAAATTGGTAGCAGTTAGCTGTGGCGGTTATAAAAATTTGTTTGCTTGACTCAAATACGTCAAGTCAAGTCAACTTTTTATAGCCAATTTGTTGTATGAGCTTGATGGGTGGTGTTGGCTGAGAGATGTGGCACAAAAGTGCCACAAGTTAATTTGAGGAAAATAAAAAATCCAAAAAAAAAAAAATTTGAATGCGAGCATGCAACAAAAATAAAAATAAAATTTTTAATGCAACATGAGAATTGTGAGTTGTTGCTTTAAATTAGTTTGTATGTATGTACATGTACTTATGAGTGAAGTAAAGTAGTAAGTACCAGGAGTATCCATTCAGTCAGTATCTTGTAATACATTCGCGTACATCTCATGTGGCTTTTAGTGGCTTTGTTGCCGCTGTTGCTATTGTTTACTTTAATACCGTCAGAGCGCTGAGTGTTATTGTCGTTCGGGCGGTAAGCGTATGTGCTACATGCTCTCGACGACTCACATATGTTGTTGTTATTGTTGTTTTTGTTGCTGCTGTTAAGCTCAAATTGCTTGTACTGTTGTAAAATGTTTTCTATGCGCAATTGTTAAAAATTCGCATAATTTTCAAAAGCAACAAATTTTATTTTATTCGTTTGGTTTTTTCTTTTTAGGTTGAAATCTGTTTGTTGGCATCACGTTGTGGTTGATGGTTATCGCAGCGGTGCAAACAATTAAACGAAAGTGTGTGAGTGGGTTGTTTAACTTTTTTTTTTTCTTATACATGCACAGTGGATGCATTTGAGAATTTCATTTATGTTTGTGTTCTGGATCTGGCTTTGAAACTAGAGTTAACAGTTCCTAAGGTAAGGTAAGGTGTTGGTAACAATAGTAGAAATGATTTATGAAATTTGTATAACTGGCTTAAATCTATTTGAATTTATTGTTAACTCTGGTTTATGTCTAGTAGTGGCGAATTCAAATGCAGCTTCAAGCAAAGTGTTTATCTTCTGTACCTGGATATAATATTGAATCTGATGTAGCAGGATCGGTTTATTTTTGTCCTACTTTTGGAGAGTTTGAGATGATTATTGTTAATGATTGTTCTGATTTGCTTGTCTAGTTTTTAGTCTAAGTTTTGATAAGAGTTTTGCTCTGACTTTGGTTTGTGTTTTGATATTAAGTTTGGTTTGAATTTTAGTAGTGGATTAGTCTGGATTTTCGTTGAGTTATTTTTTTGATAACTCAATGGACTCATAACTATGCTCAAAATTTTATTACAACTTTTTCTCACAGAATCCACAGACTCGCAGAAATATGGAATCCGAAAATGGAAAATTGCTGAATTAATTAATAACCGAGCTAACAAATTTGAGCCTAATAAACACCAACAAATTTAAAAATGCTAAAAAAAAATCAATTAATAAACATTAACAGTTGTGTGGAGAACCGTCGGGGAATAGACAAAAGAGTCTTTGAGTGTAAGATCAAGTATCTCAAGTCATTGGAAATAATGATATGCATATATGCATTGATAGATTGAAGCCTGCGAAATTCAATTTTTTTGAAGTAAATTGAAACTAAACAATGTAAATGCAAATCCTATGCAAATTTTTGGGTTGAATGTCGATTTTTTCTTTAATCAGAATTTTGAGGTATCTTAACTGACTATAAAATTTCATTATGGAATATCAAATAAAATTTAATATTTTCGCTATAAACTGATAATATTCTTTTTTCGGCCAATTTTAGGTAAGTTTTTGATCTCAAATATAAAAATAAAATTTTAAAATTGAATTTGCCATATTTCATTGAAAAATAGTTTGTTCGGAATGAAATAAAAAATATTCGAATGGTTTATTAAAAAAAAAAAAAAAAAAATTATGTGTGTGCAAGCACTCACAGTAGAAGTGAAGAAGGTCTAAAATTTGCGCCGAAACGTTGGGAAAAAAGTATGAAATAGTTAACTATTTGCGTATGAAAATTTCGACTAAAAAGCCTGTCATTATAATCTCGTTAACAATACAAAAATTGGTCTAATAGAAAATTAAAAAAAATGTGAAACTATGTTGTTTATTAGAAAATTGTTAGAAAACATTTATAAAACATTCTGCTGAAGTTATTGCTTTTTTTTTAGTTTTCTCTCTATTATGCTGTTGCTTTTCCTCTGTTGATACTCTCTTCTCTTATCGGCACAAAGACGACTTAGCACACGATTATAACACATGAAAGGCAAGTTCAGTTATATGCAATCAAGCCGAGACTTTTATATCGACTCTCTCACTAAAGCACATGCAATAAAAGTGCGGGAAGTCGTCTCTCTGCTTGATTGTATGTAACAGAACTTCGTTTTTTACTGGTTTTGTTAAAGTGCAACAAAAACGCAATTTTTCACGTGACTGTTGTTATTGAAGCTTTTGTACTCTTCCTTTTTCTATTTTCTAAAGCTTCTTTCTGTTTATACTCTCTACATCAGTGGTTCTCCACTGTTTTCATCCTACGCCCCCCTTTCCGAATTCATGGTAAGCCCACGCCTCCCTCACTTTGATTTTCACACTACATTTTTTATGCTGGCTTATTATTTTTTTTAATTAAATCATACCTACCTGGAAAAATATCTAGTTTTTGCCTAGTTTGGAATTCGCCCTGGTTAGTGCGTCGAAGATAAGCTAGGCTAGTGAACTTATCTAGTATTTAAATTGATCTTTGTGACGAAAACTGCGATGGTGAAATTTTAGTTAGGTGTTAGTTGGAAAACCGCCAGGAAAAGTTAACCAAATACATTATCTAAGTGAAACCAGCCAAGAAACCCACCAAAGGTTAAAAAAAGACTGAAGAAAAAGAAAGAGATAAGAATGACGGTGATTTAGAATAAAAACACTTTTAAATACTAATATTTTTCTTCATAAAATTATTTTGAGTGCATTATTGTATTTTTAAATAAATTTTTATAATCTAAACATGACACTTACCTAGGCAGTGTCTGGCACGCATGCTTCGTTGGGGGCTTGACATGTTGGCTTCATGAAGCTCGGTATTACACTAATTTTCTCTCGACAGTTCTCTCAGACAGATCGTTTCATGAAGGTATAAATGCGTATTTTAAATACATTCGTTTAATGTTATCAACTTTAACATTTAATTTTTTTATAAATAGTAGTATTAATATTTTGTCACAAAAATTTACAAACAATTAAAAAAATGGGATTTCGGTTCTTAAAAAGTATTTGAAGTTAAGTTTTTTGAAAATGATATTACAATGTGCATACTGTAGCCTTTTACACATAATATGATAGGAGGAATTATTTGATTAAATACTATAGCATTACAGAGTACGCAAATATTTGTTTATTGAAATCCATTCGCGCCTCCCTTCAAATCTGTCTACGCCCCCCCCCCCAGGGGGACGCGCCCCACCTCTTGAGAACCACTGCTCTAGATTTATCGCCACAAACATGACGTAGCACCTGTATGTAACACATGAAAGGATATCAGCTATACGGAATCAAGCTCTCTCATTAAAGCAAATGAGTGAAAACTGCTAGAAGTCGACTTGATTGTAACACTAACAATAGAATAACTTCGTTTCTTATTAGTTTCGTATGAGTGCGATGAACGCGACTTTCGTTGCAAAATTTTCGATTTACCCTCGCTAAAGAAGTTCCACTTCAAAAACTAGTAGTAACTAGAATAAACTTTGCTTGAACAGCAAAGCTACTAGTTTTGAGAATAACTGCTGAAATTAAAGTTTTGATGATAAAAAGAAGGTTCGCCACAGGAATGGGAGAGCTACAGATACTGTCTCTTCGCGAGACCACAACTATTCTGTAGTATAGAAAAAAGTGCATCCTATCCTAAGAACAAACCAGTACATTCTAACCTCATGAAAGTAAAAGAGGCAACTCATTTCACCTATGCTAAAGCATTCACTTTCGCCAACGGTGTTAGACATAGGACATATACATAAATCAAATGAACTCTGACTCATAGGGACTCTGGCTCACATTGAATTAAAAAGAATCATCACATTATCGTATATGTAAAAAATTTGCAAAATTTTAGAAATATATTTTCCCACAGTTGTACTTACTGATTTAAAATAATGTGAAAAAAAAACGAACCAAAATATAAAAGTTGTCGGCAATGGCCTTTGAAAATCCGCAACATTTTTATGGCCCAAAAACACACATACAAACTCATATACAAACACACATACACTCTCATACAAGCGCAATTATATACATGCACGCAAGTACAATTCGAATACTTAACAACAACTATAATAACTAACTAATCCTAGACACGTACGATTGTTGTAAGTTTAAATGCAATGTGCGCGCATTCGCACACTCATTAAATTATGCTGCGCGCATGCGCTTAATTCAGAAACGCAAAAAAAAAAAAAAAAAACAAAAAACGAACGCAACGAATAGCAACAAAAACAACAATAACGAATTGAAAAGAAAATACAATAAGTTTTTCTTTCTATTGCCTGTATCTTTGGTAAAAGAGATGAGAGGGAAGGGGGGAGGGGAGTGTTGTTGATAAAGAGTGAGCAGCAGAAGAAGGCAACTCGCTGGCTGAATGCCAAGTGAAAGTACAGTTGTCCATATAAAGTAAGGCAAGCAAAAGTTGTTGCTGCTGAAATTGAAAACGCAATGCGAAAATTCTGCTGATGTTGTTGTTGCAACAAATATTTACTTTTCTTTCAACTTTTGCATTTTGAACTCTTTGATCACCTCAACGTCGCCATCGTCTTCATCGGGCGTATGCAGTTATTATTATTAGACCAAAGTCAACAACAATATCCAGCAGCAATTGGTAGAGCACATTAGGCCACAAAGGGCATACGTACATATGAACATAAGCATGGATATTGCCACTTTACAATTTTATATTGTACAAATGCAAACGCAGAGATAAAAGCTGAAGAAGAGAGAGAAAGAGAGAGAGGCTGGAATGAAGATACACGCCAAATAAATATAGAAATGAAAATTATGAAGAAAATGGGGGGAAAAAAATTTTCTTTAATATATACAAACACATGTATGAGAAATATTTCCTTATCTTCTAATTAAATCTTAATTGTGAGAAATTTTTGTAGTTTTGTTATTAACTTAAATGAGATGCGAGATATAAAGCAGTAAATAATTTAAAACCGGTAGCCAATATTTATTGAAAAAATATTGGCAGGAATTATTTTATAAAGCGGTTTAAAAAAATCAAGATTCAGGAATGAAAATTCGGAAGAATTTTATTAAGGACTGTTTTGCGATGCTATCTAAAATGGAGACACTTTGATAAATTTACAAATGATCTTCCTTATTTGTGACCCTGAGATGAGACGATCATTCGAGTACCCACATAAGCTACGAGCAGCGTTCACTTGAGGAAAAATGCTTTCGATTGCATTTCCCGAAATAATTCTTTTCGAGAAAAAAATTAAACACAAAACCTTTTAACTGTTTCCAAACTAATTATGAACTTACCATTACCGGCATCTGTACAAAATTTGTTATGTATCGATTTCTAAACCAAATAATCTCAAATGTGTAAAGAAAATTTACTTTATCTAACCTACAAATTTAATTGGAATGCTTTTTTTTTGGTAAAACTTTTAAAATCAAAATTTTTAGAAATTTTATTCGAGAATCAAAATTGAAACATTTTTTATTCCTACACATTTTTAAAACATTTCTGCAAATTTTTAAACTTAATACCAAACAATTTTAAATCAAGATCAAATATATTTAAATAATTTTTTTCTTCTTATTATTTTTTTTTTGTCTGCTATTAACTAAAGCATTTGCAGCAACAGCAGCCACTTCCCGTTATTATGTAAACAACAATTTTCTATAATCATTTTGCGGGTTTATATTTGCGGTTTTCTTTTGTTGGCGCGTTTGAAGCGCGCAAGTGACAAAAGGTCTTCCTTCCACAATGTTGCAGGCAGCAAAGTCAGCAATATTGGTTGCGTTTGCGCGTATTGCGTGTTTTGTATTTGCTGGTTGCAATATTTATTATTTAATGCCAATGAAGTACTAGTTGTACACATAAACAGGAAGTAGTATTTTGGTTAGAAATGAGAAACATAAGGTATAGGTTGGTAATAAAAGAAAAGCCCTCTTCATAGCATTAAGGATTACTGCTCGTGCATTTGAAGGAAATGCACACACACAGCCAAATATAGTTAATATCAACTTAATAATAAATGTATGTACGTGTTTATATTTTTGTTGGCAATCTGTAATGAAGTGCAATAGATCATGCGAATTATTATTATTGTTGCTTTGTTAAATAAATATAAAGTATTTCCTTACTTTTTCCTATGATGTGATTAAATTACATATTTGAAAGATACATGTATAAGTAATTTTGAAAATAGAGTTTATATGTATTTTGTTAATGAAGAGAATAGGCGAGAGATAGATAACGCAGAAGTATATGTTTTAGCTTAGTTAAAGTTTCATTGATTTTTGCTAACCGTTCATAAGAAGTTTCCTTTATACTTAAATACGTTTAATATATAAAATGTAGGGTTTTCGGACCCTTGAAAATGGTAGACACGGCTCAGGTGAGAAATCTCACAATGCCATATCACAAAGTTAAAATTTCCACATTTCGCTATTCAAATTCGGCATAAACGTAAAAATATAATATGGTATGCATAAAAGGATTAGATCCGTTCCTGCAGTTAAAGTAATTTTGCTTTGTGGAGTGGTTCGTTTTTAAAAAAAAATCTCATACAAATTTTAACCTAAACATTTTGGCCAGCTGATTTTGAAAATGGCGTCGGAAATCCAAAAAAAAAAAAGATTATCTTCACACTCCGACTTGAGGTTTTTGAGTTCTATGAAATTTCGACACTGATCCAACGAGGTACTAGTACTTGAATAATAAAACCACAAGAAATGACGGTGTTGTTGTAAATGTTTTGTAATAAAATTAAATTGGTGTGAATGAGTTTTTTTTTAAGTGTTCCGAAAAAGTGAAGTTTTAACAAAATAACAAATTTTCTTGTGATTTCATATGAAAGTACCATATAAAAAAATGTGGTGGAGGAGTACTACATTAAGTACTGTACCTTTGCAACGGTACAACTTAACAGCAAACTTTATATTGGCATTGATTCATCATATTATAGGGCATAAAAAGATTGCAAAAACTCAGGCACATTATTACGCAACTTTTTGCAAAATATTAAATTTTCTCAAAAAAAAAAAAAAAAAATTTCGATTTTGAGTGGCAAATGCTTCCAACTCAAAATAGTTATTACTTGTGACTGTAACATCAAAATAAAGGTCTATTAATTTTCACGTTATGCTGCAATACCTGGTAATACGTATATTTCCTATAGAATTCTTAAACACCCTGTATCTCAGTGGATGTTGAAAATTTACCCTATGTCCAGAACAATTTTCTTCCCAAAATTAATCATAAAATTTTGTCCAGACATAAACCGGATCACCCTGTATACATAAGTATATATTATTTAAGTCAAGCGATGTATTTATTTTCCACTGATTCCTAAAGACCAGGTGGAATTCGCAGTCCTCATTACAGATATTTAAATGTCATTAAATATTTTTGCATATTAAATTACAACCACGATAAAACAAGAATAAAAATATCATACAATTATTGCTGGTATGCATCCCTGTACTTAAATATATGACTCGCAGTTTATTCAATTAAATTTCACAATGTTTTCTTCAAAAGTTAGTTAGAAGCTTAGGTGCAATTTCGCATGAATGCAAACATATGTATGTATGTACGTGTGTATTTTACAAAGGTGTTCGAACCCAGCAAAAATATATAAGTCTTCTATAATAGGGTGTTCACATGGATGTTGAAAATCGATTTTTGTTGCCCAAAATTCGATTTTCAGAAAAGTCGTTCATATGGCATTTGATTTTTCATCTGTCAATATTTATTTCCAATTTTTTAAGATCATTTATTTTTCACACACTTTTTACAAATAACTAATCGTCGCCTGAGAATTGATATGGCGTATAAGTATATGAATTCGTATACACATACGCCAAATCAATTCTCAGGTGACGTAATGTCAACATGTTTGGCAGATACCAAAAAAAAAAGTATAGTAATATATATAGTAATATATGGAATATTGTAGTAGCATTCTTCCAATTCTCTCAGAAACACAGAGTTGCATTGCGAAAAATTATAGCCAAAAAACGTTTTTCGTTGAAAACCGGCTGAAAATCAGATTTTCATTTAACAATTGTTCTATGACGAAAATTCAATTTTCAAGCGATTTTCAGCGAAAATCGATTTTGGGCACCAAAATCAAACTTTCAGCTGCTATGTGAACATACTATGATAAAGCAATTTTATTTGGTATTTATGAACCTGTAACCCTATGAGTGCTGCTAAATTCAAGGCAGCAATCAATCGTGATAATTTGTATCATGATATATGTATATCTGAATACTTTATAAATCAGCATATGCAATTTCATAGCTATGCATATCTGCAATGGGTTCCAAATTACTACTACTACTATTATGGCACAATAGCCCCTGGAGGGCCAAGGCCAAGCTATTTCGCACCCATTCATATTGTGTGAGTTATATTTATACACGAATGGAAGGAACCTACAGTTTTATGCCGAATCCGAACGGCGAAGTGAAAAGCTTTTGATAGGCATTTTTTTACTCTTGGAGGGTGGTGCCGTGTAGAAAAATTTGTATTTTCTATTTTTTTAATTTTTTGAAAGTGCCGAGCAGTCCAACACACTAACCACTAGGCTACGGCGACCAAATTATAGCGGTTTAAATATTTCACAAGTATCCGAGGTAGGTGTGGTAATTAATCCTATTTTTCGTATGATATAGGGCAATAGTAATGCTTCTGAGTATATACTTTCGTGATCTTATCTAACATATATACCAAATAATTTTTCTTCACGGTTTAACTTGTAATGAATGTAGGCCTGGTATTAGTTGGATCGTAATGATTGCCAATGTCCTTATGTTCATGAGCTAATTTTAGAATTTTGGCCAGAAATAGATTTGTTTTATACTATATTGGAAAGCATTTGGAAATATATAAATACAAATTTTTGCAAAAAGCGCCCAAAGAAATCAGCTACTCATAAACACATAACCTTTAACTCGTGTTTATGCTAACCCATATGGAAACAAATCTCGGAAAGTCCACCTATTATAAAGGCTTTAAAGGCTGAAGACGGGCTTCCAAGTTAGCAAGACTTCGATCTATCGACCTCGGGCTGAATACACAGTGCAACAAAAATTTTATTCGGAAGATTTTCGTAGGGTTTTATAGTAATTTAGGGTCGTTAATCGCGACTACGTACTCTGTTTTTCTCCATTACATCTAGGAAAATCCATAAAAGGCTTATATCCCACCTAGATCCATTTCCGCTCAAAGTGAGAAAGTACTCTAAAAATTTATTAGAAATAAACATTTTTTGCAAATTATTTTGAGAGATTTAATACTAGTCTCAAGTTCTTTTTGGTAATTGTTCATTTATAGAACCCGTTTTTTTACTGGGTAATACCATACACTCTAGTGCAAGTATGTTTTATATATGAGAATATTTTTTTTTATACGTACTTATATTTAAATCATATTACCATGAAACTTTTAGGTACATGTATTTATATATATGATTTGAAAATCAAATCCTTAGGAAATTTCGAAAATTAAAGGTCGCACATTGTAAAGTTATACAAATGCCAGAGGGCTGAAGTGTGTAGCGTGTATACTACCATACGAATATTATGTGCATTACAAAGTTAATGAACTTTATCACGAAACTTTTTGCTGTGTGGCGCGCGCAACAACTACAGCTACAACAATAACAACAAAAACAAAAAATGGGAGTAGAATATTCAATATGCCCTCACAGCGTACAACAATAGCTCCACAACAACAACAACAGCAGCAGCAATAACGATGAGTTGAAGTTTTAGTATAAGTATGAGGAATATGTATGTATGAATATATTTAGGTATGTGTGGCCATAGCAAGTATTATGGATTAAGATTGATTGAGAATATCGAGCGCATTTTTAGCTATGAGCTAAAAATTTTAAATGGGTGTATTTAACCATGACCGTTACATGAAAATGTAGCAATTTTGCAGAAATAAATACAGCAAAAGAAAAAAAAACAACAACAAAAGAAGATAACAAAATGGGTTAACAACTTCAATATTAAAGCATATTGTTGTGTTATATTGTAGTTGCGCTTATTGCAACAATAAAATGATGTTCGATTAAAATGTAATGCAAAAAGCAACAACAGCATACAGTTAAATTTGCATTAAGTGTTTTATGTTACACAAGTGTTAAAGATCAAAATGTGTTTTACGAAATTTAACGTTTAAGCAAAATAAAAAAAAAAATAAAAAGAGCGGCTTTTTTGCACTTGATTGATCAAAGCCAATAATGCCGAACATATTGTCAATTTCTGTTACACACAAATTTTTTTTTTTTGGCTACTGTAGCAATTATTTTATTTTGCACTTAAAATAAACCAAACTAGTTATTTGTACATTTTTTTTTTTTTTGGTTTTTTGGTTTTCTACTGAATTTTGTCAACTTTCGGTAAATTATCAAAAGTTTGTGTTTTTGCTGCTGCTGCTGTGTAATCATCGTAAGTTGTTGTTGATGTTGCATGTTGCTGTCATAAATTTGCTATAATTGTCATTTTATATTGCACATAAAATATTAAGTATGCATATGATTTTTTTTTCTTTATTTACAATTTAGTAAAGGTGCTACTTTTATGTCTATTTATGTATGATAATTTAAAATATGTAAGTCTTTCTGAACTGTAGCTGCTTATGTAACTAAGTGTGTCATGCTTAAGTATAAAGTAAGTGCTTTTTTTTGTTTGTCAGTTATTAACTTAAATTTATGTACATTTGGCAGTCAATCTCTTAATTTGGCTCAACAACATGATTGCGCAATCAAGGTTTCTCTTTCATATTTGAAAAGGTCGCATGCTAATGGGGTTCTAGATAAAAATGAATTCCTGTAGAGTTATAAAATTTTTTTACTACGTTAAAAGATTTTCTACTCAGTTTTATTTATTTAATCCTCGAACGCTGAATTCGAAACTGTATGAAGGATTTCTCTGCATCAAAAACCTGTATTGCAGTTTTTTTTGTAAGCATGGGATTCGAAGAACGTCAAGAATTCGAAAAACTTTGTCTAATCTAAAATTACACAATGAGGCAATTGAAGAATTCATTGGCCAGAAGGAAAATGCAAGTATTGACCAAACCTCGATAAAAAATTAAAAGAAAATGACTGCTGAACTGAAAATATATTACGACCGAAGCTTGCGTCGCTTATTGAAAAAAAAAATTAAAGGTCAACTATTATTAGTTACTAGAAAAGCATAACCTTGTACACAAGCTGAAATATCATGTTCTCTGATGAGAAAAATTATTCTAAAGAGCACTACGTTATTAAACAAAATCATCAGGTAAGGTTGCAAAAAAAGTCATAATCTAAAATTTAAACCTCCCGGGATCTGGGGATTGCACCATTGAAAAGAGCGTGAAATTTTCCAAAAATTGTTGTCAAAACTTGACAACCAGTATTTGAAGTAGTAATGTACGGATGTCTGATGTCGCGAATGCGAATGCCGAAGCAAATGTAGAAGAAAAAATAAAAATAAAATTTGTAATAATTTTGCATCTTACGTAATGACTTTAACTCCGAAAAAGATGGGAAATTAAATTTTACAGTTATTTTTCGTATCTACAAGAACATATTTGAATCAACAATATAAATTTTATATTAAAAATTTTTACATAAAATGGTCATAAACCAAAAAAAAATAACATTTTCGAAAATATCTGGACCAGTAGTGGGTTCATTTACAAATCATAGTAATCAAAAAAAGTGAATGTTTAGTAATCCAAGTTCAGTAGTGTTAAATTATAATTTAGAAATTAGGCATGAACTTCATAACTATGAAAAATTAATGCTTAGATATAATTTTCATAATCTATAAAAATAATGGAGAATGTTTCGCATATAGCTTAAAATTTAAATAGACATTCGTTGCATCACTAATTTGAAGCCTGAAGTGAAAGTAAACTCAAACAGCAGTAAACAAACGCGAAACTATCTTGGGAGGAATTATCATGTATTTGCATAACTGACAGGAGACAGCGTCCTTAGAAGTCCTTTTAGAACTAACACCTCTTCAAATCTATATTCAGATGCAAGCGAAGAAGGCCATTTATAGAATGTCTGGAATATATATCGGGTCAAGTCATTGCCTAAATCAGAAGAAGTTTGACATTCTAACGAAGCAATTTCCTGAAATTTCGATACCGAAAGATGACATGATACTGCAGTTTAGATTCACTAAAAAGCTTAAAACAAAACTAAGTAATAAAAAGGAGATTTGCTTGAAACCTACAATATAAACCAACAAATGATAGCCTGGTATACAAACGAGTCTCTTACTGATGAAGAAGCAAGAGCGGGGATATTTGGACCATATACCCCATAGATGGGCGTGTTTACTTCAAGCGAAACTATCGGAATCAGAACATTGGGATTCTAACTGACAGCCAAGCGGCTATCAAGGCACTCGAATCCTATCAGGTAAACTCTAAACTGGTTAGGGAGTGTCTTGAGAAACTTAATACGCTTGGCTTGCAGGACAAGGTCTGGATACTTTGGGTTCCAGGCCATGTATGAATAGAAGGTAATGAGAAAGTATATGAGGTAGCAAAAAAAGGAGCGGAAACTCCATTTGTAGGACCCGAACCCTTTTGTGGAATAGGAAAATGGTGTTTAACCATGACGTTAAAGAAAGATAAAGAACAAATGTGGACATAATACTGGGATAATCTACCAGGAATGGAACAATCAAAAACTCTTTTAGGAACATATAAACTAAAAAGATTTAAGGAATGTAAGAATTTATCAAAAATGAATCAGAGAATTATAACAGATATTCTGACAGGGCACTGCAGGCTGAACTATCACCTGACAAACCTGAGAATATGCAATAATCAGTTATGTAGATTTTCTGTGGAAGATACTGAAACTCCAAAACACATTATAGGACAATGTTCTATGCTTATGCAAAGCCGGAAAATGCACCTACTTGGGAGATCACCAAATAGCAGGCGGCATGTTGAAAAACTCAGAAATAGGTTTTATACTAAAATTCATAACGGGTATAAGACTTATAGAAATACTATAAACCTTTAAGGATTATAGGGCTCATAGGAATACTGCAATATGATAATACCATAATCCTCGAAAGGTGCACAATAGTTCTTTAGGACGCGATGCACATCCCCAACATAATAATAATAAAAATCTTGGTAGAAGCTTTGAAGCAAACCACTCGGAAAAAGGTCAAATTCGTTTCAGTAGAATTCGATCCTTACGCACAAAGTTCGAATAAATTAAGAATACCTGGGAAAACAATGTTCCATGTTTCATTTCGATTGAACAATGGTTATCGAATTCATCGAATTTCAATCTACTAAACTTTCCTAACTGTTGAATTTCGGAGACTAAGGGCCTTGCTTGTTTGGAATCTTTGAAGAAATCCCTTTGAAAAGAACGGAACTCCACAAATATACATAAATTCAAGCATTTATCACTCTTTTTTGCACAGACCCGAGCCTATAATTAAGGGATAAGGAGATTGCTTAAATTTTGCTTTGGGTAATAAAAAATATTAATAAACTTGAACCACTTTGACGTCATTTACCTCACTGTATAGTATATGTAAGTGCCTGGATTCTAAGCAGTCTATACCCAAACTAAGTTCCTAATTTCAAAACGTATGTTAAATAATTTTTTACTGTAAGTATATAGCCATAGCTTCCTAATAGATATTAGAAACGTAAATGGCTGCAGTACTTTGGTCACATTTATAGAAGTTATATAATACCCGAGGCGAAAAGTTGAAACTATTTTCAGCTTGAACAGCCTACTATGAGCCTAACTCCATGCTAAGCAGTCTGAATATAAAAAAACAGTGTGGCCAGCATCAAATCAGGCACATATTAAAAATAATTTTCACCCTTGTATAGCAATAAACATACTGCTGCTAATATATTTCTGTGCGAAGAACTTTCAGTATCAAAGCAGGCTCACTTTTTAAGAAATAGTTCAGCCTGCTATCATTCTGAACTTCCCAAATCAAAATTAAAATTTTATGCATTTCAACAGACTGGTGTTCAGCTTCAAAGTAGGTTGAACATTGGACTTAGAAAATTTATTATATTCGTCATTTAGACTTAGAAAAGTTTTTGAACATAAATAATTGTTCGTACTAAGGAAATTCTTTAAACTTGAAAAAATACCTTTTTGTGATATCCAATTTTTTTATTATTCTCTTATGTGAATTTATTTTATTATTCTAATTCACCCATTGAATGAATTCAATATTGTACAAATACTAAATGTTCTTGAGTTTTCAGATCAAAGACTTTCGTAGCATACATAAATCATGTAATTTCCAATAAGAGAAATTATTCGGCGAAAAAGCAAAATAAGTGAAGTTTTGTATATAATGGAATATTTTATGAATTATTTTTATTTTTTTTTTTTGAATTATTTTTAATTGAAATTCATGTATATGTATTTATTAACAGTTTTGAATAAAAAGTAAACAAAAAGAAAAAACTGGTTTCATACTGAAAGGCCTGAAAAAGTACTCCTTAAAAACAACCTGATTTGGTTCTGAACAACCTAAAGGAAAGCTGAATCTAGACTGCTTGGCCTGAAAATAAATAAAACTGAAAGAAACCTGGTAAGCCTGCAAACGGTATTATGTAGTAGTTCCAGGCTGATCTCTTACATAGAACTTCAAACTGTTTTTATTCTGAAAATTCGGACAATTCAGGCTAAAAATAGTTTTAACTTTTTGCCTCGGGTAGATATGATATTTTACACAGTATCTACAAGGTTCTTACATACATATCTGGGAACAGTGACTTACAGCACAACGATTCATCACACAGTGGCCAGCAATCAAAGCATAATAAACTAATTTTAGTGCAGTTTAACTTAATTAAAATAAGTATGTCCCAAAAGTTAATAAAAAAAAAAAACTTCATTGCATGTAGCGCCTTACATTCAAAGCATCACATTGAGTGCCTACATGCAATACATACCTATATACATCAAAATAACAAAACATCATCATCAATTCAGTTATAAACATAATAATAGTAATAATCGAAAAGCTTCTTTTCTTTTGTTTATTGCTGTCAATAAACTTCAAAACTGTGTCAAACCAATTTTATTAACATGTCCCATATTCAACAATGCATACTACATACATATTTCGAATTTTTGTTATATGCCAACAAATTTTTTATTACCATAATTACAGTTTTTATTATTTTACTTGCACTTTATCATTTTAACAACATCAAAAAAAAAAAAACAAAAAGAAAGAAACTAAAACACAAACACAAAAAGAAAAGAGCAACATATTTCACAACGATTTGAACGATTTATCGGGAAAACAAGAAGACTGATAAACGCCGCTCCAAAAACATTCATGCTCAATACAAAATGAAGCTAGCAAAAAAAAAAAAACAAAAAAAAAAAGCAAAAGCAAAAAACATCACGCATTATGATGCGTGAGTGCGCGATAAGAGAATGAATTTACAATTACATGCGAGAAAAATAGCGCAGCGCAACGCGAGATAAGCGAAATAAAACAACTTCATACAAATAATTGTCGTTATTTTCGTCGTTTAGTCGATTGTCACCAAACACAAACGCAAAATGACGCGCTGCAATCATCCAATGAATAAAAAACAAATAAAAACAAATACTCAACGTTTTTTTTTTTTCTACTTTTTTTTTGTACAGTGAAATTTGAGATAATGTTAAATATTTTGTAATATTTACATTTACAAACATAAATAAACAAACCTACATACATTCACATTTTAGATTTCGTTGTGTTTGCATGAATTTAAGTGTGCTTGCCTGCCTGACTGCTTGCCTTTAATTAGCGCGTCTATCAAATGTCAAATTGTAAACAGCTCAAAATTTTAATTTTGTGTAAATCTGTCATTTTATGTAGGTACATAAAACGTATTTATGCTCGTGTATTTCCTTCCCTTACTTGCGTTTATTTCATAGATGAAACATACACAAAACCGCTAATTAAATTTTTTTTTTTCTTTTACATATCCTCATCTGGATTTTGAAAACGGTAAAAGTACTTAACAGATGCCTTCAGTAGTCTACTTTAAAATTTACACACGTCAAAATATAAGAAATAAATTCTCAAGTTTATTAATGCTGCTATTAAACTTTTGGGCTTTGCCGAAATTAGAATACCTTACAATTTTCAATAAATTTTTTGAGCGCGACTGCAAAAAATGTTCAACTAGAGCTTCTAAATAAGTAAATAGAATCAGGGTCTCATCAACACGACACGCTAAACCGGGACGGCAACTAAAGATAAAATTGTTTAATAAAGAAATCAACTAGCAATTTGATGACATCAATGGCAGAGAACACTGACAAATATGGAACGACAGAAATATTATAACTATAAAAATGATATGTTGATTCGGATTTAATCTGAAACGACGTCCTTGAATGATTATTGATTTCAATCATGTTGTGTTGTTTTACAGCTGGTCTTGCCGTTTCGTTGCCATTTCAGTCGTGTCAGTTGACTCTGAATCCCTGAAACACTGATTCACTCAAAACTCTTGCATTGAAACGCAAGATATAGTGTCACATGGACAAATTATTGGTCTGAGAGTAAGAGGAATCAACAATTGATTTATGCAAGTCTATCAAAAATCATATTTCTCTGGATTATTACCTTTGAAAATTCACGCGAATATCAATTAAAATTTTAGCCACAGCTCCCATCTAGCTTCTTTTGGTTTTTAACGGTTTCAGTATTAATCATTTACTGGAGATTTGATCCATATATAAAAGAAACTATTGAATGAATATGTGATTCTGGTTAACCAAAATATAAATTATCAGTTTTTCAGTACATTTTATTACATAAAATATTCATAAAATTTGCATAGCTTGCTTAAAAGTGTATAGGGTATAAAAATCCCTTATAATTATTTGTGCTGAATTGTAAGATTGACGAAAGCAAAATAACACAACCATCAACATCAACATAAAATATCTACTTTACCCCTACTCTCGCAAAAAGTATACAGGCTCGCGCAAAGTTTATTTTAACGGTAATGGGCCAAAGATTTTAAGGATATTTAGTTTTTTGTGCAATAAAATGTAAAAGGTAATTTCGTGTATAAATTTGTAGTGATTCATTTAACCCATGTCTCGGTACTAGATGCCATTATCGAATTTGGAAAATTTTCAAAACGCAATTCCCATATGTCTTCAATAAGAAATTTTAGTACTTAAGAAAATTAAAAAAAAAATGGTTTCTGAATTTTAGAGAGCATAGTAGTTTTTGGCTTACCCCAAGAAAATAAGATGACCAGGTGTAAAAAAAACTAAAAACATATCTACGCCACATCATGAGCACGGTTGCCACTTTGGTACAATTCTAGCGAAACTGGTAATTTTTTTTTCCATATTTCTGCGCTTGGTACATTGGCATATGTTTTTAAAATTTGGTACGTTCTGTGAGCAAAGATGGCTTTTATAGTAATCAAGAATTGTAAACATATTTTCGTAAATTTATATTCATGTTAATGAGCCTTCCTCATAGCTCAGCTGCTGCTAAAAGAACATTTTTTGACTTGAGTCTAATTCTAATTAGAATTCAATACTCTTATTTATATAATGCTATATAATAAACTGACAAAAAGTTTTGAATAAAGTTATTTATTCTATATAAAAAAATGGTAAATTTTTGCCCCATTTGGTACATTTTTTTTTTTGTAAATATTGGTACAAAATAAAATGAGTAAGTGGCAACCGTGATCATGAGCAACAAGTATTCCCTGGGATCAAACTATTTAACACAGTATTTTTGAAGTTATTATAAGTTAAAAACAGAAAATATGCATTTTTGTTGAATTTCGCCTATTTTCCAATGTATTTTTTACAAAAGTTTGATCAGCTGTAGCCTCAGAAAAATATATGAGGATCTGTGAAGTTATAATTTCGACATCAAGTCTATTATTTTATCTAGGCGAATTTCTCATTTCAATGCAAAATAATTAATTTTACTATTTTTTGTTAATTTTCAAAACCCCTTCCAAAGTCAGTATATATAGAAATATTAAACAGTGATTACTTTTGGGAAAATATTATAAATGTATTTTTGATATGAGTTAACTTCACTTTCTAGAGATAGCGACTAGCTTTCTAGTATTTAAAGAAAAAACTCCAAATCTCACGAGAGTATCTAACAAACTCTGGACTTTTTAGAGTTTTTATTTTTATTTCAGTTATTTTAGACTTGAAAAGGATTGTCAATACAAACATAATTTATTTCATATGCTTTCCTCATTATTTACTTTTGTGGCCTGTGCATATTTTCAATTCTCCACGACCCTGTGTAATGCCTACCCACATGTATTTTGTAACCAAAGTTACCGAAAACATTTGAAGGATTCATATATTTTTGTTGTAAATATTCTCTCAACTTCATCATCATCTCTCATAAATATTGCAATATTGTTTCAAATTCTTTCGAAGGTGAGTTTAAAAATACTTTTGCTAAAGCCTTTAAGCCTTTTCTTTCTGTGTGTGTGTGTGGTTGTATTTTCTGTGTATGTATGGGATAAATAAATGAGTATAGCGAAATTTATAATTGAAAAAACAGACAACTGAGTGAATAATGATGGAAATATTTCGATTTAGATTACACTGTACATACATACCAAGAAGAATAAATATTGTGATTATTAAAAACAAAGAAAGGTTTTTCTGAATTAAAAGTTATTAATTAATTAATTATGATATTTAACAATAAATAGGACCAAAATTTGCTGAAAAAAAAAATGTTTGGCATTCTGAATTTAGATATTAGACTTTATGGATGAGATTAAAGTTGAAACATTTTTTAGATTTGAAAAGTCTTCTATATCCACCGGCGGTTCCTAGGAGAAGGTTTCTAAGGATAAACCTCCTCAAAAATAAAACTTAAAGTGACGAAAAAATTAAAATCCTCCGCGTTAGGAAATCTCGGAGCCCGCAATTGTCGACATCTATAGGTATTTTCTTAACCAGTCTTACTCAAATACTGCACTCACCTTTTATCACTTTATTTTTTCGCTTCGATTCTACTGAATACTTGATTTTTTTTACCAATGAGGAGTATAAATCGATATTTTCCTTCAAGTAGTTAATACGCAAAAATTTTAATTATATTCGTGGTGCAACCTTAGCTGAGGAAATCAGATTAAGAGCTTTAACTTGAATCATATGACATCGATTGTATTTGTGCAGTAACTATGTAGGTACATATGTGGCAGTGCTACATGCAGCATTTATTTCCTCTTCAAGTAATTAAAATAAGAAATACTTTTGTAAAACTGACTATGCATTGCATATATGTATTTAATATATTTGAAAATTTTTAAATTGAATTTCTGTGTTAATGAAATGAAGCCAAGGTTAAATAAAAAAAAAAACACTTCGCTTGTAATGTAAAAATAGCAAACAAAAATTGAAATATTTCTATACAAAGCCCTTGAATTAATAGAAAAAAAGATTTGCATTACATTAAAGATAATTCAGAAAGTATATTTCTTTTTTGTTTAGCCATTCATACTAATTTTAAATGCTTCAATTTAGTTACGACTCTAATTATATACAAGTATGAGTGTTTTTATTTTCATTTAAAATTTGTAAAAAAAAAAATTGTAGCACAACGCACCCAAAAATTAAAAGCCAAATAGACCATGACAACCTCTTTACAATTTGTAGTACCCTTACTTGGAATTTATTGTATTTGTATATGTATATGAATGTATTTATGTATGAAAGTGTGCTAAAGCGTAACGCTTTTCAATGCAAATACTCTTACCAATACATACCTCGATATATATTAAAAATATGAAGATATTTAGCAAAGGCAATCCATATCAAATCGGTTGGGTTTGGCTTTTACTTCTGCGAGCTTTAGTAAATTGTACTTATTTTTTTATTTACTCTTAATCATGTATAGTACTATTTCGAAAGGGCTTTTAAAATAATATCGATCAGGTATTGTTTAGTATGTATTTTGTGGGTAAAATATTTGAACAATATTCTGAAAGATCTCCATTCGATGTAACATGGATTACCCCATATGCATGATTATTTTGAATGAATGTTTTGAATTTTACATCTTTAGTTATTGGCATTTTATTGATTGTAAGCTTTCTTCAAACAATTAAACATTTACAATTTATCTTAAAACAAAAGTTATGAACTTACAAATTTCGAAAAAATATTGATTAGTTGCTCGTTGACACTTACCTGAAAAAGAAGAAGAAAAAAGAGAAGATATTAATGTAAATTCAATACAATTAAAAATTTTTCTAATACTCAGCAAAGTAGAATAGGCAAATAAAATAAACAAATAATAATTGGCAAATAATTCTAACATTTAGAATTTATAAGAAATAATACTTAGAAAAAAGATATTTTAGAAAGAAAATGGTTTTTCGAAAATTTGTAAATTCAGCATCTTTTATAGTTAAACCATTGAATTCATTTAGCTGGGATTTTTAAAAATTTCAACTTTAGATATCGCTCAACACACATTGTCTCGCTTTATAAGTTGCTATTCAGCACTAATAGATATACTCTTTTGATTCAAATAATATGCATTAAAATATTTTTCTCTCAATCACAGAGCGATATTAATTTTTGTTGTGGTTCTGGTATGCAGTGGCGCGCCCATAGCTAAAGTCCCCATAGCCCCCCCCCAGAATCCGACAATCTTGGTTTACCAAATATGTACGAAGAGCTGTATATTTGTAGTGAACTGTAATTTTTGAGAAAGCTCAAAAATATTTAGATTTTTCCAAAAATGTCATCTGTAGTAAAAACTTTAAGATTTAAAATATTGTTTTATATTATGTATTTATTTTAATAATATCAATGAATCGATTCTGATTAGCCGCCATGCTGGACGTCCCAATAGGATGCACGTTACAGTGCAACTGGTTATTAAATACGCTCGAACTACAATAAATCTACTATTTCAGCGCCAGTTTATAGTAAGACTTTTGGAAAACTTGATAATGGTCTAGTTTTTGGTTTGAATTTTGTATCTGATATTGGTGAATTTTAGTCTGATATTGGTTTAACTTTTCCGTTTTAATCCGTTTTTGATCTGGATTCTGGTTTGATTGTATGTCAGAATTTTGTTCTGATTTTAGGTTTGAATTTGGTTTGACTTTTAATCCGTGTTTGGATCTTACTCTTAGTGCGCGTTTTAATCTTACTCTTAGTGTGAGTTGTAGTCGAAATTGGCTTGATTTTGATATGAGTATTGATACGAGTTTGGGTCTGAAATCGGTCTGAATTTTATTTTGAATTTTGATCGGAATTTTGGTCCGGTTGTTGTTTGATTTGTTTTCTGAATCCGGTCTAAAGTTTTGTATACTTTTGGTTTTGTATTTGAGTTAAAATTTTGGTGTGAATATTTATCAGGTATTTCCACTGGTCTGAATTTGGTTTTGCTTTCATTCGGTATTTGTCGTTCTTTTGGCCCAAAATTTTGTTTTATTATTAATCTGAGTTAGACGACGTCTAGTGGATAGTGCACAAGACTTTCACCCAGAAGGTTGTGGGTTCGATTCCCGTCTTGGTTTGGTGGTTAATTCTCATAAACTTCTTATGTTCACTATCGATTTGAAGTGAATGAGAATTATAAGAAAGTGTACAAGTACACACCTTGGTTGGTAATGGCAAACCACTGAGCTTATAAAAAATTGCCACACAGCCGTTCGGAATCGGCGTTAAATTGTAGGTCTAACCATCGCCACTGTGGTCCAGTGGCAGAGTGCCAGACTCTTGTCTCTGGAAACCTGAGTTCGGTTCTCGGCTTGGGCATGTTTCTTATCTATCTTTGTTTCTATCATAACTTGGGACTTTGCTACAATAGATCTTATAGTTCGCAGTGCCTGACTTTCGAGTCGTCTTTCCCACAAATAATAATAGTCTGAGTTGTTGTCTAAATTTTTGCCAAACCTTTTTTTTAATTTTGGTTTGATTTTTGGTCTGAATTTTGAACTGACTTTGGTTTAGATTCGGTCTCAATTTTGGGTTTTTAATCCGAGTTTTGGTCTGAACTTGGCCTCATTTAGATCGTTTTTTGTTGGAATTTTGTTCCGATTCGTGTTCTGAATATCTAGGTCTAGGTTTTTGATCTAAATTTGGTCTTTTTTTTGGTTTGAGCTTCGATCTGATAAAAAGTGTTTAAATTTTAGTTTGAAATTTGGTCGAAATTTTTGCATAAATTTCTATTCGATTTTAGTTTGAATTTTGGTCTCAATTTTGTTCAAGTTATCTTTTATTTTTTGGTTTACTTTTTTTGGTGTGCACATTGATAAATTTTTTGCATTAGTTTTGATTGATATTGAGTCTGATATTTATCCTTTAATTTAGTAAAATCAGCCCTCCTTTAACCCAAACTCTAAAACCGCCAGTGGTGGTATGTAACAGACCGGGATAGCTACACAGGAAATGCTCGATGCTACCTCTTCAATGCTCTGGCTCTTGTACTGACTGAGATGAGTCCAACGAGGACCCGTACGTAGCCAGGGTACCAGCATACTTATTACTACTAATGCCTCTGTGGCCAGGAACCCAGATAAATAAGTGTTAAGTTGGCTCGTTGATTTAGTCTTACGAGGTCTCTTTTACATCCGCCCTCTAGTTTAGATTTAATAATGTTTGAGATCATGGCTTTGATCGTGTTTTGGCTTTCAGATAAAATGGTTGCTCTTCCGTTTATAAGTACATTGGCTATAATCAGCCGACTAGTTTGTTGTATGGCAAAATCTTGTGCCTGAAATCAGGTCAATGAAACAAACAAAACAGCCTATTTTTGATTCATCAGTGTATATAATATAGCCATACACACTTGTCAGAAACCGATCAAACCAATCGAATCTTGTCAGGGTTAGAATTTTGAAATAAGAGATACAAAGCTTTGAAATAGTGTAAGCGGTCTCTTATACCAGTCTCTGATACCAGACCTTCTGATAAGGTACTACTTATACTACTGTGGACATGTGATCAAGCGATCCAACAGCCTGACTAGCAATTGAATTTTGACGTGAAGATCTTACAAATATATATATAAGAGGCGGTAACGTATTAAGAGGGTCAGTAGGGCAAAATCTGTTTTCCCTGGTAACTCCAATACACGCCATCCACTGCGGTGCTATAGCGATTGTCTTGAAATTAAAACTTCTTGGAGGAAAACATCCTTCAATTGAACTGGATATTATTAGGGATTTCTAAAAATTTTTTAATGAAATTTACATTACACTTCGGAAATTTATGTAATGGAGTGTCAATAAACACTGAACAACACTTAGTTGAAGCACCCTCTAGAATATGTGTTGGTAAATTTATCAACATCGAATAAATAACCACGCCTACCTTTTGTACAAGTAACATTTTCACCGAAAAAATTAACATGGGAAAAACAAAATTTGGTAGAATGAGTCAGGCTGATTAATTTAAAATTTTACGCCAAAACCTTATTTTCTTCTTTAAAAAAAAATAAAAATTTTTAATATACTTAATGTACGAAAAAAGAGAGAGCGTGCCTTTTCATTGTACGCGATTGTATATCTCACAAATTTTTCGCTCAAGCGTTATGAAATTACTTTCCAAATGTTCAAATTGAGTTAAAAAAATATTTATTTAATTGAAAATAAACATTAAAAAAATATATATAATAAAAGTGTTAAAAATTAAATACAAATGCGCACAAATTGCAAATAAACACGCAAATTTTCAATTGTGTTTTTTTTTTATTTTGTTTTGTTTGTTTGAATTGTTTAAAACAAACAAATTAAAGTTCAGCTGTTCGTGTTCTTGCTGTATTCACGCTTTTATTAATGGCAGTAATAAAGAAATATTAGACAAGTACAATTAGTGAATAGAGAAGAGTTTAAGGTTGAAATACTTTTACTAAAGCAGCCTTATTGATATTATCAATTACTTAATAGTTATCTAAAATTATTAAAAATATTTCAAACGAACATGCGTCACACAACACTTGGAGAAATCATTTAGGCAATTGCTACTGGTCTTTTGTTGTTTTTATATTATTACAAAATTTTATTCATATATTTATTATTAATTTTAATAATAAAAATAGACAAAGCAAAAATGCATACGAAATTTCAGCAGCAGTAAAATTCAAGAGTAAGAGATAGACAAAAGTGGCGCCATAAAATTGTCACTTTAATATAGAAATTAAAATTTAAATCGAAAATAAAATTTTAGACAAACTTAAATTTCTTTTATAAGTAACTTTTTTATATATGTATTTATGTATAAGATGCGCGCTGCTCACTGAATCTCATACTGTGGGCGTGAATTTTGTTGCATTTGATTATGTTGTTCTTTTTTTTTATTGTTTGTTCATTTTGTTAATAGGATTAAAATTTTTGTTCATTATTGTGCTCGAACATAATGCGATTACAAACAATTTATTTTTTTTTTTAACGTTTCATAAGCAAATTTAAAATTGTTTCTTTAATTTAGCAACACTTTTCTATACATTTTATGAATACGCCAACGTTTTTGAGTTTTCTTTAAAAAATTTAAAAATTTTCGTCGATAACAAAATAAAAGAAAAAGAAATTATATAATAATTTTGGTTAACATATTTGTATTTTGCATAATTTTTAAACCATAAAAACCATTCAATGAAACTTGATATATTGCATTTTTAAGACCTCACTTTATTTGGTTGAGAAAATTGAGAAAAACCGGCCAACTAACACAGCTAACATTAGTATGATTTTAATACGACAATGATCAGACTATTGGGTATTTTACGCCTACCAGAGCTTTAAGTTCACCCAGTGATATAAAACAAATAAAACGAATTTATTCAACTTGTTATCGTTGACCGAAAAACTTGAACTTTGACATACACTTTTTAAATATTTCACTATAATTGTGCAATAATGAAAAAAATAAAAATGAAAAATAAATATTTTTGTTTGCATATGTTTATAATTTCACAGAAAAAAAAAAAATTTTACTTTACTCCCTCATTGCTCAATTAAAAAGCAATCCATAATAACATTTATTTACTATTGACATTGAAAATACATAATAATAATTATAATATATAAAATATTCATTGTTGACAATTCTAGTTTTTTAATTTCTTATTATTTTTTTTTTTTTTTTTGTATTTCGTATTTAATCGTGCGCGCACGCGTTCATTTATTTCCGTTTTAAATTACGAGTTCTATTTTAATTTGTCATTCTGTTTTGTTATTATTTATTTGACAATTCTATAGCTAGGTACATATTGAATAATTTTCTTTATGAAAGCATATTATTATTATTTATATTTACACAGTTTTGCCTGAATAAAACAATTTATTAAAATAAAAAATAACAAATTCTCAGCAAACAATGACTTAGAATTATGAAGTCATAATTGAAATAAAAAATTTGAATATGACACTGAATTTGGAAACGAAAGTTTCAGATATTCACAGTTAGTTGAGCAATGCATTTTTCGAATATTTTCATAGATTTGAATTTTTATTTCAAATTAGAGTGATTTCACAAATATAATACAATATTTTTTCTTTCCTTTATTTTTATATTTATCCAATACTATCAAATTAATAGCCGCTTTCATCACTCTGCTGATTTCAAGACGCTTGTTCTCAAATAGCTATAAAAATAAAACAAGAAAATGTGACACAAGCCACTAATCATAACTATACAATTTTAGGTATAACTAGGGTAGCCAGACGTACTGATTTGATCAGTACATGTGTTGATTTTTTTTTTTTTTTTAAATACTGATTTTTAGAAATCTTAAATTCAGTACAAAAATTTAATGATTTTTGTATTTAGTACGGGTTTTGTACTGATTTTTTCAAATTAATATCTTAAGAATTTTTGTGTTTAACCTTAATGGTTTCAAAATCGTTTTCGCAGACAGTCTCACCCTATTTGTTTCTTTTTCTGATTGTTTACAAAATAAAATACATACGCGTTGCTGCTATCGAGAAAAGCAATATTTACTTAACCCAGTAAGGACGAGCGGAAAACAAAGTAGATAGATCAAGGAAGTAACTTGAGAAAAAAATTATCTTTGAACCTTGCTCAGGAACGGCTCAGCGACAAGGTGCCATATGACACCGCTAGGCATTACTGGGTTAAAGAAAAGCCGGTTACCGTATGTTTTTAAATTAGTGAGTGTTGTATGTAAACTGATGAGCTTTAGGAAAAAATGTGTAAAACAAAAACTTCTTAAAATGAATCATAAAATATGCTATAATTTTTTCAGAATTTTTTTTTAAAAAGTTTTGATATTTTTTAAAATTTCATAATTTTTAAAAATTAAAAAAGTCGTTCGAAAATTCTAAAAAAAAAATTAGAACATATTCTTCGATGAATTTTAAGAAGTTTTTGTTTATGTAAAAATTCCTGAAAGTTTTGAAACGACTTTTCGCGTTCAAGCAGCCATTTTACATATTTACCCGCTAAATTTTGAAGCACCAAGTGATACATTTTGAAGTTGAGGATGCATGGACGTCGGAATTTTATCAAATGAGGGTATTTCTTGATTATTTCATTCCGAAAATAGTTAAAGAATAAAAAAAATTTTTATCCAAAAATCATGTTTTTCGATGAATAAGTGAGCATAACTTTTTGAATATTGAATATTTCGAAAGTTCATAAAATTTTGCATAAAAAATTATATGGCTAAAATTTTTTAAAGTTAGTTGTCACAGTTAACGGAGCCACTTAAATGAGCTTTGAAATTGTGGCCGTTCCGTCCTTAATGGGTTAAAGCAATAATAATATTGAGTAACAACAACTCACAGGGGAGGGATATGCCTAAAAAAAACAAAGTTATGTACTGATTGCGAAAGTAATAAAGAGATGAGGAAGGAAGAAAAATGAAAAAGTATTAGTAACCATTCGCTTTGAATATTTCATGAAAAATAATTACAATGAGCTTATTCAATAAACGCTCAATAAGTTCTATATCCTTCCATACCTAAGGTATATTATGACACAGCGACGGAGGCGATGATAATCAATGACGGGTGGAACCATTAGAACCATTCGAAAGGAAGATATTTTGTAAGGTCTACGGTTTAATATCCAAGCCATATTGAGATTGAAGGGAATGAAATATTGCTGATATAATAGTAAAGAATGAAGCATCAACTCCTTTCGCAGCTCAAGAACCATTCTGTGAAATGGGAAAAGAAGAAAGAAAAGTAAAGGGAACTTTACTGGGAAGATAGACTAGAGTTAAAGCATTTGAAAGCACTTTTAGGAACATATAAACTAAAAGGGTTTAACGAATGTATGAATTTATCAAAGAATAGTTTAAGAATCATTACAGAAATTCTTACAGGGGAGTGTAGGTTAAATTATCACCAAACAAACTGGGAATTAGATCTAATGACACTTGTAGAAGTATCAAATCTCCCACTCCCCCCCCCCCCACCAAAGGGTATAGTTAGGGTTCCTTGTCATTGTCTATGAGAGAATGCTATTGGTAAAAAAAAAAGGAAGGAATTAGAGCGTAAATCGAACCCTGAATTACCCCAGCGTAAGCCCCCAAAGTTTTGTGTGTTTCATCTGCAGATTTGAAATAATAATGAAATTTGCCACACTCGGTCAAACACCTTAGAAATATCTAAATCAACTACTTTGCTGTCACCTGAGTGGTTTCAGTTATTGGTGAGGACCACCATGAGATCGTCTCGATCCATCCCAAAATTCTATTCCAATTTTTGGGATTGGAATTTCTTATAAATCCAAATATATCACTGCACTGATTGAAAAAATAAAAAATAATAATTTTTGATATAATAATATGATATTTTTCTCAAAAGCCAAAATTGGAAATGGCATTTTCCTATCCTTAGTATTTTTATTTTGCATAACTGATGACGTACATTGCTCAAATCCCACTCAATCCCCAACTGTCTTATTAATACCGTGTTAAATTGTTGTAGTTATTATTGTTGCTTTTTTTAATCTACTAACTTTACACGAGCACCTACAAATTAATACTTTACTAACAAGAATTACAAATGTCATGACACATAAATACTCCTAATTTCCACAAACCATATTTGTTTTGAAGAATTTCTTCCTTTTCTGTTTCCTTTACGGGGAAGTTAAATAAACAATTGTGTACACATACATACATATATACACCAACAAGCCCAAGTGTAATTGTTTAAAAATGCACACGACTTAAATTAAGTGCTCATTAGCATATTCATTTTCTAACAGTCGAACGAACATGTGCGCGCTGCTGCCATTGCCGCCCAGCGCCATTGCTACAAGTTTCCAAGAATGATTGCTATGACGTTGATAGCAATGGTGATGGTGATGGCGGCGCACACAGCTGGAATTGAAAGTTAGTATATTTTCTTTTCTGAGTGTAATGAAGATGATGCTGGCTTGCTGGCGACAGTAGTAGTGGCAGTGGTGACAAAGGCGGTGGCCAAAGCAGTGGCGTGTGTGTTTGTATGATTTGTGCTTAAGTTGGATTTATGTAATGGAGCGCTATCATCGGTATGGTATGAGTTATATGTATATATGCATGAGATATTAATATTTTCAAGAAATATTCTAAATTAAATGAAATGCTTGATATTCAATTTACATTAATTTAATTTTATGGGTGCGGTGGTTGTTCTTTTTATCTTTTCGTGGTTAGTGCTGTGAAATATTTTTGCATAAATTTGTAACATATTGTTATGTAAATATGTATGCATATTGTATTTACATATATCTATATTTTATGAGGCGTAATTTCTTCTTTCAATAACCCATTTATATCGGTGTGTATGTGTGTGTGTGTGTGTGTGTGTGTGTATTGTATTATTGTCACAATATAATGATATTTGAGTTTTTTGCAAACTCATTTAATGGACCATACGATATCAGATGTTACCGCCGCAAGTGTCCACAATTTGATTCTTGAGAATTTACTTGAAACTAAGTTGTTTTTTAATTGTCATAAATATTTCAAAGGAATTACTTAAAGACAAAAATGGTGTTTTGTATTTTTCTTGTGTTTTTTGGTTTTTTCTTAATACTGCTCAAGTAGTTTGTGAAGAGTCATCGATCATTCAAGCGAAAGATATATAAAAAAAAAAAAAAATTGAAATTATTATTTCGAAAACTTGACAGTTTGGTTCGACTCTTAGGTACCCTACTTACTGTTTTTAAAATGATGTGAGCGAGTGAAATGCAAATGTAATATTTTACTTAAGAATTCCTTAGTTTCTTAGTGATTGCAAGAATACAAAATTTTTTATAAAAGTGAATTATTACCAGGATTTGATTTTTTAATTCTCAATAACTTGCTTTTAATTATTTTGTTTGAAACTCTGAATTTTTGTGATTTACTTGAAAAAAAGCATTCGGTTTTTTTGTTTTGATTTTCCTGTGATTTTATTAATGGAATCATATAAATTAAATTTTGATTCTTTTGTTTGAAGCTCTGAATGTTAGCGATTTACTTGAAAGAATGCATTTGATTTTATATAATTTCTTCGGATTTAAGATAGATTGAAAAATTGCAATCTGTTCTTTTTTTTACAATTGCAGGAAGCTCCAATTCCCAATTATTTTGATTTGATGGGCAGTACATACATAATCATTTTTATATAATTTAAGTGGCATTTTTTTCGTATAAATTAATTGAATTGGCAATTTTTATATGTATTTGAATGAGAAATCAATTTTTTTTTTTATTTAAAAAAAAAAAATAAGATTGAGATTGAAGATTGATATTTTTCAATTCCCATTCTTTATTGTTTGACTTAAAGTTTGAATTAAAGTTAATAGTTAGTAATTCTTAAAATTAGGGTTTCTAGCTACAAATCTTTCTGATTTTATAAGTTTTTTTTTATTCCCAAACTTTGCGATTTGATAAGAAAATGAAATTATTCTTGAACAAATTAGAACAGATTACAATTTAATTCTCATCAAATGAATTAATTGGAATTTTTTTCAATTCTAAGTTTTTCTGATCTGATTGAAAACTGAAGTTTTTTTCTTATGATTGAAGTTAGAATTTATCAATAACTAACTAATCTTTATAATTCAAATTAAACATAAAATATTTCTAATAATGCAAAAAAATTAATTCAAATTAATTTTTCTACTAATCATTATTGGATTGGATTCCAATATATTAGATGTAAAAAAAAGACTGAACTTAATATGCGTACATCATTCTATAGGGTATCATAAGAAAAAAGTCAAATCATTCTTATTGTTTATTTTTTCTTTTTTCTTGCATTTGTTTTGATTATAATTTGCATTAATAAAAATTCATTCACAAGGCATAAATAAATAAAGGAAATGTCTATAAGTACCCAACATTGTGTGACAGCTCCACTGTCAGCGGCAACATGAAACGTCATTATAAATGTCAAATGGTTACTTAAGATATTCTTTATGCACAATATCGTGTAAAGTTGCTATTTTTCTTAAGCTCCATAAGGCTTTATAGTTATGGCTATGGTTGGCGTTACTGTTTTAATAAGTTTATAGGTATGTAAGTAGAAGAAAAAAGTAATAATTTGTAAATTAGCCATGGCTGTGAAGTGAAGTTTATTGGATATTTATTAATAGCCCTCTAAATGATGAAAACTTAATGTAATCGATGTAAAAGCGGAAGAAGAGAAAGAGATAATGCCTTCATCCACTTGGAAAATTCAACCTTAATTTGCATGTTTTTGGAAAGAAACTTTTTGTCTTAATTTTGTTGGAAAAATGTTTTTTTTTTTTTAGATTGTAAGGTTTTTACTATAGTATGAATAAAAGTGGGAAAGTTAAAGATGTCGTAACGAGTTATTAGCTGTAATTAATTAGACAAAAACTCATTTACATACTATCAAATTAGATTATTATAAATAAATCAATTAACTAATCATACCTCAATCTTCAGATCAACATTTATGACAGATAAATTCGGCAAGTTTTGTTTCAAGTTTCTTAACTTTTTATAAAAACATTTTTGAATTTAGATTCTAGATTATAATATCTCGTAAACTGAACAGAATATGAGCAGTACACACATACATTGAAAGTTAAACAGAACAATGATTGTATGATTTGGATGTTCTGCATCATTCATTGTTAGATTCACTCACTAAAAATACATTTGTTTGGAAAAATCTGCCAGCAATTCCAAAGAAATTCTCCGCTGTAAATATTTCGAAGATCTTGCGATTAACGTCGGCGATTTACAAGGATATTATACATGTCTAAAAGGGTTCAGAAAAACAAATAAATGCCTAATATTTCATTTCATAATTAGGATACAAATATTTGTCTTGCAAATTTAATAAAACTTTTGAAATCAAAAGCATTTTCAAATTCTTACATTAGCGTAAATGCATTAACGAATAAAAAAATAAAAAGGTAATGCCCCAAAAAACAAAAACCGGCCAAAGAATACAATTATTCACCTAAGTTTGGCAAGAATAACATATTCTGCGAATTTTGCATAAGTCAGTAAAGCTTCCGTGAAAACGAATTATCGAAAAACATTAACACAAAAGAGAGACAAAAACAAAACAAAAAAAAAGGGGGGAAGGAAGCTATGTATGTATGTATACTTTTGATGTGGTTTATTCGTACATGCTTGTATAGAATTAAAATACTGTAAGAAAAGTAATAAAAGATATCTGCAAAGTTCTGGGGAATTTCGTGTTAAACATTAAGAAAATTATATTATACACAAAATGACTAATAAAATTTACTTGAGTATAAGAAGAAAAGTTATAGAGTGAAGTAGCACACAAAAAATGAATTATAAGTAGAATACAGTCCATTTCATAGCTATAGCAACAGCTTTTTTTTTTTTTTTTTAATTTTATATAAAATTTTTTTGGAAATTTACAAATCTTTTTTCTTTTATAAAATGATCATGATAACACCACTTCAAAAATTCTAAAATTTGTCTACTAATTTTTAATTCTTAATCAACCATTATATAATTTTTTTGAGATTCATTTCAATTAAAGAATGAAAAGTTTGTTATTCGTAACGTATTTCATGTTCATGTTTAGTAGTCGGAACCCCTTTTTTCTTCCTGTAAAACAGCTACCCTGTTAGGCAAAGTATTCACCTTAATATTATGGGGAAGTCTGAAATTTCAGCACAGGCGTATTCAATTGCTACTCTTAACTCAACCAGATTCTTATTGTTTATTTTTGGTTTAAACCTTTTAATTTGGATATGGTGAGCAAGAGTAGATAAACCAAGAACCCAAATTCCATTGTCACTACACCACGACAATTTCACCATGCCCAAAGTTCGTCTTGATTCTTTTGCCAAAAAAAAATGAATGTATCCTACAAAGACAGCAATGTGATCAATGTTTTTCATTCTGGCAAATGCAAAAGCGAAGGCAATCATTTTCTTACAGCAAAAAGTGTCTGTCTTACTTCAAGAAACATGCTCCACAAAAATTTCGACGTTCAACTGTACAGCAGCAGTCACTAAGATAGTGCTACGGAAACATTCAATACACTTCTCATTTGATTAATTTTTAGGAAGGAGAGTCTAACTTTGTAGACGATTCTACCAGAATAAAAAATAACTAGCTGACCCGGCAAAGGTTCTTCTGCACTTTCTGCGAAAAAGAGCAAAAATAAAGAAAGAATGAATTACTTGATATTTAAAATTGAGCATTGGTAATGACAATTCAGGCTTCCATTGAATTTCTAGGTTTAAAAATGTGCCTCATTATTAACACAATTGACATTTTCTAAAGAATTTAACTTGCAGAACTGTACATTAAAAACAGAGAATCATTATACATAATTGAAATTTGAAATTAATTTTGTGTTAATTAAATTTTAGAAATGAATGTTTACATTGCGTCCGGACCGATATAAACTCAACGACGTGTACCAAAACAACTGAAGTCCGATAGCAAGGAACATAGTGGATATTTACAACAAAAAAATGCCGTTAGGCGCATCAGTGAATGACCTTCGACAAAAACAAAGCCATATCGGCTGATGATACCGTTTGAGCAGAATTATTAACCCTGTAGTAAAAAGAAATAACTTTTAAGTGTTTTTTTTTATTGAACAATTTTATTAGATTTCAGAAGGCTCTATATTCATGTCAAAGACCGTTCTTGAAATTATATATAATCCTAAAAATTATTTAAAAGTTTGGACCAATTTACTATTTATTATAAATATAGAATTTGGTACGGCGCCATTTATCGGATTTTAACATAGCTAGATATTAGATATTGTATAAAGTAGTAGAAAAAGGAATGAAAAAAGTAATAGAAATAGTATTGGATAAGTAAGTACTAAAAATAATAGAAAATAGTATTAGAAATTGTTGTAAAAAAGTGATAGAAATGGGAGTAAAAAAAGTAGCTGAAAAGTAATAGAAAAATAGAAAAAAATAATTGCAGAAAAAACAGTAAAAAAGTAGTCGAAAAAAGTAGTAGAAAATAGTAGTAAACAATAATAGAAAATAGTAGTAGAAAAAGTAGTAGAAAATAGGAAGAAATATAGAAAAAATGTGGTAAAAAATTAGTAAAAAAAAGGAGTAAAATAGTTGTGGAAAATATTAGTAAAAAAAAAATTACAGAAAATAAGAAGAAATTGTAGAAAAAATGAAGTTAAAAAGTAGTGAAAATAATCCAACAAACTGAAAGCATTTTTTGCTAATAATACTAACTAAAACTTAGTACCGTACCATAAATGACTCCTAAGATATCTCGTAATAAAAATTCAGGTTATATGGAAGGTACACACCTTTTTTGTCAACCCCACCACCCCACCTATATTTTTGCTATAGCATGACATTGTTAATTCACGTTCTTGTACCAAATTTTAGTACTGTGCTATAAATGATTCTTGAGATATACCCAAATAAAGATTAAGATTGTAGGGGAGGTGCCACGCCCACTTTCCAAAAAGCCTTTCAAGTTGATTAGAAGTTTCACGATTACAAATATAAACACAAAACTATACGATTATATATATAAAGATTAATGCCCTAGAGTACTTACAGAATACCTACTTCTGGATACTTCTGGAAAGAAATCAGGTAAGAGGCGTGGTTTCTAACAGGTTTCTATGTAGACAGAATCAGACCAGGCATTCACGGATTCAAACTCCATTGGATACCTGGATACCTTTGGAAAAGTCAAGTCAAGAAAGGTATATGCAAAAAACAAACAGAACAACAATTCATTTTAGCTAAGAACAGAAGTTGGGTGCTCCACTAGGTCTGAAATTTCGTAGGACTCTATAAAAAAAAAGGTGAAATAATTAGCCTTACAAGATAATTATCATTTTTTAAAAGAACAAAGATTTGTAAATTTCCAAAAATGTTCTATAAATAATCCAATAAAAGGGTGGTGATATAATTGTGAAATGTACTGTATATACATATTTGGCAAATGATAATGATTATTATTTGCAATGCAGTGGTTGTCAGATTATTATTAAGATAAATCCCAATAAGATAAATTCCAGTGAAAGTAAAATCTCTTAAGTTTAATTTGAAAAAAAAAAATAATAAGTAAATAAACGGAAAAAGTAGTAGATCCTAATCAAGAGTTAAAAAGAAATCATAATCTTAGATATTGTTGATTTAAATAGCCATAGAAAATCTAAAAATTCAACTTAAAATCCCAATCGCCTAATTTTATTATGTAGAATTCTAAAATAATGTGCAAAATGTCTGAATGATCTGACAGCACTGCTTCACACACGAGTATCTCACACTTTTGCATGATATTAATGACTTTTATTACATTTATGTGTATATACAAACATATCTAGTAACTAAATATATAGAAAAAAAAAAAAAAAAAAGAAAGGCTTGGTATCATCAATTCAATACCAGGTGCTGTCAATTTTCCATATAACCATAGCATATCGTGTATTTGTATTTATTTATTCATACATGACAACAGATATGTACATTTTTGCCATACACGTTGTCAATTTGTTGTTTGCAGCATAGTAATAGGGGTTTGAATATATAAATATCTATGCACAACATATGCATGACAAACGATAACAATTGTGTTGACTTAAATGCATTCATCATGACTTACTCGTATCTGCATACAAATGTACAAGTATGTACCTATATAATTTTCAATCCGATTGTTTTTTTTTTTTTTTTTTTTTGTTCTACAATTTATTTATAAATATTTTTGTCATATCATTTGAAGTTCATTTATTGATTCATTATTATCATTTAATAATAATAAAAATAAAAATAATTGATTTTAATAGTGTAAAAATTATTGAACGCAAATTAAATAATATAATAATTAAATAAAAAATAATGATAGTAGGTAATGCATAAATCATAATTAATTTAACAAATTTTTTTTGTGTACTATTGTTAATTACAAAGTGTTGTTGCTTTGTTTATTATACAGTAAGTATAACGAATATTTGAACTTGCTCTAATTTTTCTGAATTTAAAAATGTTTTATTTTCGCAATCTTAAATTTACAATCAAAGTTCCACTACACATTTACTATTTTTTACAATCTAAAAATTTCATTATTTCATTTAGTGCAAATGTGACACAAGTCGTTGATTACATGCAGAAGTATTAAATAAAGTGTAAACGCTGAAGAATTTGAAACACCTTGAGTAAATATAATAAAAAAAAAGATGAAAAAAAAAAATATAAAAATAATTATGTGTAAGTAAATAATCCAAACATTTTTATTTTATTATCGTTCGAATGACATTGAGGAAAGAGAAAATTTATTTTAAGAATCATGCACTCGCAACTGATAATCATGTTATACAAACATATTGACAAATATAATTTAATTTTATTACAAATGCTGACCCCTATTCCGTTAAATATATGAGAAATATTATATTCTTTTCTGAAGCTACAAAGTTTAGGAATTAGAAAGAATATCATACAGAATAATTAATCATATGATTTCAATTATTAAACCCAACTGATGACAAATGCATTTTTAAGTTGAAATAAATAACCCTCCCAATTCTTTATATAAAAAATATTGCATTCTTTAACCCATTTCGGCCAGTCCGCTGATTGTAGTCACCACTACTTTGAGAGACCTTAGCGCCTTAGATATAGCAAATACTTATGTGCCAGTTTATGATTTCTACGTTCACAAGGGACCTTTTAGAAAAAATAATTTGAAGGATTTATATTTTTTATAATTCATAAAAAATAAATTTAAAAAAAAAACTAAAATGGTTTTATTGGTCAGAAGATACACAAAATATTAAACTATTGTTTGTAAATTGCCAACAGTTCTTTTTAAACTGTTGTGTCTTCTGAGCGTCATGATGCATCGTCTGTCCAATTTTTGGGAAACAACATGTTGGCATGAAAGAGCGGAAATATAATATGATCCCAAAATTGCGTCCAAAGGCCAACAGTTGTGCTGAGCAAAAACACACAACTACGCGTTCAGAAGACACGCTCTCCTCTGTTGGGCAACAGTTGCGTCTTCTGAACTTAACCATTGATTCAGAATGCCCGTGATACGTACTTTTAGAAAACACACCCATACCATGCACATTTGTGCCTGAAGTACGTAGTATATTTAAAAAAATTACGGTAGTGATTTCAGTCACCAGTGGGCAAAAAGATGTAATGAATTCATGGAAATCTATTCCATTGATCGTTCGATTTTGCTTCTGGAATTAATTTTAAAAGCAGAGTTGATGGTGCTCACATATCTGAGGTGAAGCAAAAGGGTGATCCCTTTGCATTTTTCGATTCCAGTCAGCAAATTCTAGTGATTCGATGAAAAGATAACGCTTTAGTCACGATCCTAACAAACCACGGAACTTTTTGGTCAAGCAAAACGGTACGATCGCAAGAAAGAAAATCACGTCGTCACCAAAATTCCTCAAGCCATTGCGGTCTATAATGCGCATATGGGTGGTGTTAACTTTACACGACAATGCATCGGCGAATTACTGCGTTGGAGTGCGATCAATACCACTTTTTATCATTATATAAATAATAAAAATAAATTCTGTAGTTTATTTCTTATTTTATGTGTGTGCTTTTTTAAACAAAATATTTTTTATACAACAATGGGGGAAAAAAAGTTTTTTGCCAAAACTTTGTTTTCTTTTCATCAAATCGTCGTTGAGTAAAAAGTTAATCTTTTTGCCCACTGGTGACTGAAATCACCAGTCCATATCCCGGGAACCGCTTATTCTATTTTTCATAAGAGAGTCAAAATAGGCATTCCTTAAAAATTTCATTGAAATCAGTCCACTAGAACTGGTAGGAGGCCAAAATGGGTTAATGAAATCAAAAACATTCAGAAAAAATATCGTTGGATTTTCCCTCGATTGCCAGCAATATCGCTTCTATATTGATCGAGTGAATCTAGACTAACTGAAGATATTTGAATTGCAATTTCTTGACGTTTCGTTTTTGGTGATTGATCGCTAGAATGGCACCTTAATGAGCGATGCGAATACACTTGGTCATAAACACTTAGTGTAATTTGATTTGTAGAGTTTGAGATTGGATTTGAAAATCGGTCAGGATAAAATGTTTAGGCTAATTTTGGGTGATCGATTACGAATCTGATCAAATGTTTAGAATTTTATTACGAATAATATTTTCTCAGAATATGTAGAATTAGTATAAGATATGTATAAAAATGTTCTGGATCTGGTTCAATGCTCAGCATGGTGAAAAAAAAAAATAAAGGAAAATAAAAATTTTTCCACAGGGGCTGTGACAATTACACAAAAGTACCAGAAAATCTCTCCCCCCTCCCCTAAAAACTAAAAACTGCTTATCAAATAAACCCGAAATTGAAGGTGTAGGAGATAGAGGAGTAAAAGTCTAATAGGTTAGGTTAGGTTGGAGTGGCTGTCGAGAGACACACTTAGACCTGAACGACCCATTGTGATACCACATAGTTGGACCTACAGTTTGACGCCGATTCCGAACGGCGGTAAAAGTCTAATAACTAGAGTAAAACATTTTTTATCAAAATATAGTTAACATTGATTTTGAAATCCGAAATTTTAAATTTCAAATGTCTGCTATAAGAAAGAAAATCCAAGAAAGATATAAAGAATTTGAAAATCGATGCTAACTATGGGTAAAAATTTTTATCGTGCTTGAAATTTTCTTAAAGGATAAATTTTCTTCTCTTTTTTTTATTTTTGGAAGATTTTGTCTCCCGGATATATATCAAACCTTAGCTAAAGGGATGTTGAAAATTACGAAGAAAAAGACTTTAGATTTTTGATTAGCAGCCCAAGGTGCGAGAGAAATCGATTAGTTTGTCATGTAGGAAACATTACAAGACTATGCATTTTTTACCAACTATTCACATTCAAAAGGAACACTTAACTTCGAGTCCACATATAACTAAATACTGAATTGAAAAGATTCGATTATTCCTAAGCAAAGTGAATATGTTTATTATGTGGGGACACAAAAAATTCAATTTTAAATACAAGTTCGACTGACCTCATTTACTAGAAATATCAATTTTATTCTACTTCTCAAGTTGGAAAGTATTTGAGCACAACGCATGGAATAAATAACAAATTTAAGATTAAAATTAACTCTTTCGAACTTATCTAACTAATTTCTCTTAGGTTCAAAGACAAAATTCAAGGCATTGACTACAGGCCTACAATAACACCATTTAAATTTGAATGATTTTTTATGTGCATGAATATAAATTTAAACGGTAGTCACTACCTGATCTCTAGCAACTAGTTTGGAACAATGCAATTATTTTTTTCTACTGGGTCGATAGTTAAATGTGAATTTATGAATGCCAGAAGCTATATTACTTTTTTCTTTTCTTTTCTTTCTTTTTTGCTGATACACACGCTTTTCACATGCGTAGCTAGAATTCTTTTTGCATTGACAAACAAAAACAAAAAAAAAAAACAAAATATGGTCATCATAGTCATAGTTATTCATAAACGTGCGTTTGCAGTGTGTGCGCGCTCTTCAATTTCAGTTAATTACATACGATAAATATGTTTCTTTTTTGTTGTTGTTTTTACTACGTATAAGTATTTATTTTCTGTATTGTTGTAGTAATACTTTTTTATTATTTGTTTTGAAATTAATGTGCTGCGGCGGCACTCCCACTCTTAAAACTTCAAAATGCAGCAACTTGAATAATTATTTGTACGTATGTAAATGCATTTCGGTTGAATTGCTGCTGTTGTTATTGTAGTGACACTTGCGCATTGGATTCATTTGCTTTTTCGTTTTTTTAGAATATATTTTCATGTCCACATGGCGTGCAAAAATGAGGCCAACAACATTTTAGAATAACGGGCGTAAAAACACAAGAAGCAAACAAAACAAAATGAAGCATTTAAAAAAGAAGGGTTTACTTTAGTTATGGTATGGTATTTTGGTTTTAATGTTTTATTTTTTTTATTTATTTTTTTTTTTTTTTTGTAGTATAACAATGCAAAAATTTAATTATTTCATTGGTGATGCGGAACGGTGTGTGGGTGAAAAACAAATAAAAATAGCATACAAAATACAAAAATGCAAAAAAAAAAAAAAAATAGATAATTCTAAAGGAAGTCAGTTTAAATGTGGTGCTATAAATTTTTATAGAAAACATGTTTCAGTTGGTAAAATAATTTTAAAAAATTTGTAGATATACATATTCGGGTTTAATGATTGGAATACTGTAGAATTACTTTAAATAGGAAATACATAAGGAAGTGATTTGTATTGAATTTCTATATGATGATGGGAAGTGTCCGATTAAATCAAACATGCACATGTATCATGCATATATCGATTATTTAAATATAATTATTTGTTTAGTGAAATTATATGTGTTATTGATCGTGGCAAAGAATAGTTGCATACAAAAAACCAAACTCATAAAAATTAAATAATTTAATTGAAAGTATAAAAAATCGGTAGTGAAAAGTTGCTAATTATGCCGGAAGATATTGAAATTGTAGGAAAAACCTATCGAATTTACTCGTACCCTTACTCATTTAACTTAACTTTTTTTATTAAAAAAAGAACAAAAAAATACGTTAAAAAATTCAAAGATTTTGAACTTTAGATCGCAATAACTCCAAAACCATATAAACTATATTAATTACTTTTTGTAGGATAATTAGCCTACCCAATTATATATTAAAGTAATTATTCAATTTTTTTCTCTAAGGATGAAATGAAATAACAATTTTGTTTTGAAGAAAGACTTAAAAAGGTTTGAGAATTAACCCCTAAATACCCACTGGTCACTGTAGTGACCACCCACTTATGCGGCTGCCTATGGTGCCATTTTATGTTCGCCATTTAAAATAAACATCTAATATCTCTTTATCAATACGTACAAATACGAATTGAAATATGACAACTGTCGTATAGTTACAGTTATTTTAAACTCGGAAAGCACGTTTTGCAAAAATTTTGAATCATAAACTAAAAAACGGTTTAGTTATTTTCGAATTTTTATATAAAAAATATATTGCCGCATTAAAAACCATATGGTAAGTGCAAAATTTTAAATCTCTTAACCCTTAATTAATCCACTCAATTAATCTACTCTTATTGATCTCATACAAGAAAACGATATTCACCTTTAATACTAGGGGGATTTCGAGGGTACGATCTCGGAAATCTTTATTTTCAATTTCAAGACCATCAAGTTGTAGAGTTAAATTTTTTTTGACGATTCATGGACCTTTGAAAATTACGAAAAATCGTAATGTTTTCGTTAAAAAATAATTCCATAGTGAGAGAAATACATGGGAAAAGTAACGGAGAGGTCAGCCAATAATAACTGAGAGGAGAAGTACGATCACCCTCTTACTTTTTTATGTTATATGGGGAATCGGCTCAACAAATGTTTAATATCTGAAAATTGTAACTGTTTCTAAGTAATCACATAAGTAAATAAAATTAATAAATATTTATTTAAAGAAAAGTAAATTCATATAAAGTATACCAGTTTGCTACACCTCTAACTGCATCTTTGATGCATACATCACCAATGAAAAGGTATTTAAACTAAAGGGAAAAATTCAAGATGACTCAGTTACGTACGAAATTTTGCTAATTGCATTGAGTGTACAGTAATTTAAGTTATTTACAACTTTTATGAAAATTAAATATGAAACTAAAAAATTAAAATGATAGTAATATAAATAATAACTAAACAATATCGAACGGCTATGGGAATACTATCAGCGAGCTATTCATCACTAACGTAGGAGTCAAACAAGGATGCCCACTTTCATCCCTTCCCTTTGCGATATTGCTTGACGAAGTTATGACAACCGTATGCTCACAAAGGAGGGTCATAACATGGAGTCCCACATATCAACTCGAGGATTTGGATTTTGCAGACAATATATGGTATATCTGTTCTCGCACAAGTTGAGCGACATGCAAGCGAATACTGATCATTTAATAAGAGCGTCACGCAACGTGGGTCTCGAGATAAACATCAATTAACAACATCAGCGACCAAAAAACACTTGGAGACGTTCAATACATCTAGAATTAAAAAATAAAAGCATAACATGGCAAAACGAGAAAATGACTGCACAAAACAAAGTCAGATGGAAATGCCTAGTAGAAGGAGCGATTGAGATCGTGTGATGATTTTCAAGCCACGCGCATACCCCGAGTCGTTCGCACCCCTCAAAACCTCCTCTTCTATAAACACATTTTCAGTTCTATTATCGCAAGTCACAGAACCACCTACGTTTTCAAGATACAGTCTGAGTTCTGTGTTCTTCGATTTTGAAGCCTCATACGCAAAAATGCAGTACTTGTCTGATTTCAGAAAAAAATGAAATGGTGAGAGGCCGATTTTCCTACCCTCGTGAACGCACTCGATTTTCATGCATCTTTCAAATCGCAAATCCTAAAAAGATGTATTTGCCGCAACTTCTTTCTCCTCAACAAAAATAATGTTTGTTTTGTGGCAGCGTTTCAACGCTGCGTAAACATTAAGATTTTCGGACCTCACTTTCAACCGCACAAGTAAGGACTGTGTCATGCAGCAAAAGTGCTCCATTCGATGTACGAAAAACCCAAATCTTCATCAAGATTACACAAATAAGAAATTGTAAACTTGCTCAGGTTATAATGCAGTATGATTTTTTGACCTCTTCGTTACCCTGTTTTTACCACTCACGTTGATTATAAAAATCGGGAAAACTTTCACAACGACAATGGCCTTAAAATAGCTTTGTACACAAAACAATGTGGCTGAGAAAAATCGTGCATGTCATCTATAACAAAATTTCTCATTTTTCGGAAAAAGGAAAGGATTCTGAACTTACAATTATTTAAATCCTTATAGCAAGTATTTACAACTTGTCTTTCAAGAAAACAACTTCGGCAAAAAAGAGTGCATGCTAAACACTATTAAAACATAACCTCATTTTACAATCATCTGTTATTATTTTCACGAACTAGGATTGCCAACACACAGGAAAATGCTTTTCTACGGAACGTTACTTAAAGAGTTATTTTTGTTGTTCGTAAAAATTATGGAAATTTATAGATTTATTTGCCATAGGTGTTTTCGTAAACTTGAATTGGTACTCTTTAAATTCATGTCTTGCATTTTTCTTTTTTTACAGTTCGAAGCCGACTTATCTGGTTTCGATTGCTTTAGAATGGCCGAAGAAAATATATCAATTAGACTTATTGAAATAAAAACTTTACCGGAATCAACTTACTTTGATAGTCTCAATCGTCCCATGCCTACAAAATTTATTTTTTATGAAGAAAATTTAACAATTAACCAGAAGTAAAGAAATATTTGCTCTACTTCTTTCAGCAATATATTGCTATAGCTATACGAAAACTGAATTTTCTAAGTCCTTTCTTAGTTCTATAAGGGGTTGTCGAATGGAAGATACTTTTTCAATAAAACTTTTTTTCCCGAAATTCCTGGAACTTTGAGCATAACTTATCTTTCAAAAATATGCCAAGCTGTGAATGTATACAATTAAGAATAATGAGAAAAGAGTAAGAAAAACTTAAGTTTCTACTAATTTGTTGCAAGAAAAAAAGTTTTTTTTTTTTTTTTTTTTTTTTTTGCGGGTAATGATACGAATAACTTCTTTTTCAGAAATGTTTCTTCAACAAATTGTTACACCACGAAAAAAGAAAAAAAAAACTTTTGGCTGTAGGCGCAAAAAGCGGCAAAATTTGTACAAATTAAAAGTTTTAAATTTACACTTCAACTTCAACTTAGTTTTTGTTTAATTTTTTTTTTTTTTTACTTTATTTCTGTATTGCATAAATGTAGGTTACTATGTGTATGTAATATAATCGTGGACTATAATTAAATTGTAATTTAAGATTTAAGACCAAAATTATTATATTCAACTGTACTAAAATTGTGTCATATTCAGGCAAAGAGTAAATGCAAAACAGGTGAACAGACTTTGTTGAGTAATATTCATAATAAATATTATTTATATTGAGATTATTATATTTAAGATACCTATACTTATTTTGTATATATGATATTAAACTACAGGTTTTTGGTTCATATTTTATTATGCAAACCGTAAAGAGGCTTTCTCATAATTGTAAGTTAATGTTTCGGCTTTTTTTAAAGGTTAGTTCATACCCAACCGAATATGGGACGAAAAGTATTTTATCCATAATTATAAATTCTTCAAATATTAAATAAATATATTTATTTTTATTTCAAAATGCCGATTCGAGAAACAATACTTTCCAAAAATCTTCTCTATAAGCTGGAAAAATGTATAACTCAAATGACTATAAAAATAAACAACAAAAAAATTAAAATTACTTGTGAAATTATCCACGTGCCTGTCGTTCGTTGGTAATTTAAACTTCCCGCATAGCCGCAAGAATTTCAAAAATTGACATTTCACAGACCCCGACCTTCTTCATTTCTATGAATAGTTCTTTCTCACCAAACTATTGACAAACCAAAAAGAAATGTTAGAGTATTTTATACCCAATTGTATTAAAAATATTTCAAATTATAATAAATTAAAATATACATACGTATATGAAATTAAGATGACGCTAAAGGAAAGAAAAATAAATACAATTATGTATTGCATATGGGGTTCATAGTCCATACTCGATTATTACAAAAACAAATCTAATGAAGAATATGTAAATTTGCGGCGTAATAACTGCATGTAAATTTGAAGAAGATTGCATTATAAATTTAGAAAAATAATTGAAAATGATGCAAAAAATAAACAAATTGCTGTATCATAGTGGGAGGTGGCGATTATCTAACTAACATGCAAAATGAATGCATTATTTAATTTTTGAAAACTAACAGAACAAAATAGAATAGGAAAACATTTACATATAAATAAATAATAAACATCGAATTTGAAGTGAAAACTGTTGAACCGACAGACAGCTCAAAATGATTTTTAAATATTTTTGTATAATTTTAGCTGTTATTGAAAATTTTGACATTGAAATTAACAAGTTCAAAAGCACAACTTAACATACATTTATAAATAAATATACATATATAAGAGCAAAATAAACAAAAACAACATCAACACTAACCCAGCCCAGTACCAGCATTGACGATGAAATTTCAATAACAACAAAAACAATTACTAATAATAACGATTACCTTAAGTATTTTATTAAAGTGTCAACTGTGCTTTTGACAGCCAATCAATTGAAAAGAAAAAATTCAATTATGTCAAAAAGAAGAAGAAAAAAAACTGAAAAAAAGTTGAAAATGTTGCAGTCAGTTGTGAATGATTTCTTTATATACTACATCAAATGGGCGAATTTCTTAATACTCTTCATCGAAAACTGAAATTTCTATTTGTTTGACCTGAACACTTCCTGAACACTTCCTGTGAAAATACTTCCTGGAAATACCGTCCAAAGAGAAACTTGAAACTTGTAGTTCGTGAGCATCCAGAACAACTATTTAAAGTGAGGCTTTAAAATTTCTTATTCTTGAACAATCAGATAAAATAACAAGGGTCATGTTTGGAGAACTGCAATTCTTTCTAAATCACGCAAAATTTTTTTAAAATGCCAAATTGAAACTATCAGGTTTCAAAATGTTTTTTTTTGTAGTATCAGTTCATTTTGTACTATTTGGGTACCAACCGATAGTGAAGCACTTATCCTTTTAAATAGGATTACAACAATTTTTCTTCCAACCAAAACAAAATATATTTCATACTGCAGGGTTAAGTAAAAAACAATCATATAAGGGGTGAAACAGAAAAATTTTAGAATTTTTACGTATCCATTATACTCAATTGTCAAGAGTTAGGACTCCGTTATCTTCAAGTGAAAGTTTTTATAAATAGTGTTGTTTTTTTCTATATAAGTCATTTTTATCTTAGATCTTTGTACTTAAGGCAACATGCCGACTCAACAAGAACAGCGCCGCAAATTAATACTGGGCATTTACTTGACTGATAAGACGAAGTCTAGACTTAGTATTGCAAGGGAAATCAGCAGATTTAGCGACGGTTTATAACGTCATAAACAACTACAACGCGGGAAACTCTATCTGCAGAACCGAAGGGTCAGGCAGAAAAAAGGGTCCAATTAACCCAGAAGTGCTGAAAAAGGTTGCTAGTACATATCGGGCTAAGCCCACGCGGTTGACTCGAGATGTAGCAGCTACAGCTGGAACATCGCAATCAACTCTTATGCGATATAAGCGAAGTTAAGGGTTAAGGATCTAACAAACAGCAGAAAATACCTGACCGGCAGCAGAAAAGACATGTGCCCGAAAGCTATATGGCAATTACCTAACCAAATTCGATTGCGTGATTCTCGATGATGAGACCTACTTTAAGGCGAACTTCAACCAGTTGCTGGGAATGCCTATTTCACAACAAAAAATAAGGATACAACACCCAGAAAATATTCTCAAGTAAAATATACCAAATTTCCAAAAGGCTTCATGGTTTGGCAAGCTATTTGTACCTGCGGTCTACGAAGCAAGGCGTTTATTATGACAGGAACAATTAAGTCCAGAATTTATGTAGACATTTATTGGACAGCACTAAGGAACCGTTTTGTTTTGCCCAGAACTAGCCACAAGTCATTACTCCAGGTCAACTATGGAATGGTATAAAGAAAATAATGTCACAGTGGTCCCAAAAGAGGCAAATCCTCCCAACTGCCCGAAACTTCGGCCGAAAGATATTGGGCTATAATGAAGCAAACTCTAAGAAAAACAAAGAAAGTTTGCAAAAATTATGTAGAAACCCCGAAATCGATGGAATCAAGCCTATGCAGTAGTCACCGAACGTACTGTCCACTCTCTAACTAAGAACGTTAAGAAAAATGTTAAACAATTTAGCAAAGGCTAATAATATTTGAATAAATTTTTTTGTGAAATATATAACTGAACTTTATTTAAGTGAAATATTCTAACAATTTTCAGGTTCACCCCTTTAAACTCTATAAAGATTTTTGCTGTCGTTTTTGTATCGCAGGCTGACACTTGCACCTCAAAAAAAAAAAAAAAAATTCAGTTTAAAATTATTTTCGTGTAGTTAATAATTTATAATATTTTAATAGTTCAAGTTTGAGTAAACAGGAATGTGCGTACCTAAACCATAAAATGTTTTTGTGTTTTTTTTTTTGATAGGCAATTGTGTTGCTGTTGTTGTTATTTTGATTGCGTTTCACGTTGTTATTAACGTTATGCAATAAATGTCAAAAACTGACATACTATGCTGTCAATTTTTCAGTTTAGAAGGTTCAAACAAAAGAAAGTTTTTATTTTTAATGTCATTTCATTTTAATCAAAAGTGGAACGTGAAAAAAAAGGAGGGGAATTTTTTGGTATTGATTGTTTATGCAATACATAGTATGTAAAACATATATAAATTGAGTTAATATCAAAGTAATAAAATAAAAATAAAACACTGCTAACCTCATTAGAGAAATGACATTTATACGCCTATATGGTTTAGGGTCTCATAAAATTAATTAGTAAGTGCGTGCATACGACTGTTAGACATTTAAATATGTATGTATATATATAAATTTCATCAATAATAAAATATTGTAAGATCTTTATTTTTTATTGTCATATAATACCAGAAAAAGTTTCTTAGCGCATATTACTGCAGTGATTTTAGAACTATGACTTCTACCTCTAAATGTTTCTTTTATATGTTTTCTTTTATTTAAAAATATTCAGCCTAATTAATAAATGAAAAAGGTCAACAATTTTTGAAACATTTTTATATTGGATAAATGTGAAATCAAATTGGCAGTGTCGATAATATTGATATTATTTTGTTATTGCTAAAGCTATTATCTCTACTTTTTGAAATAACATGAAAGTAAAAGTAAAGTAAAAGTAATTACTATAAACTCTTAAACTTACAGCATTATTGCGTATGTCTTAATATTCCTAGAATATAAGGGGAAATGTTGCTATTTTATTATAAAAGTCGAAGTAGATTAGAGTTGACAGCCCAAAACACCGTGATCGTGCATTAAGAAAGTGCGAAAGCTGACTATAACAGTTGGTGATCATTGCATCACCTTACACCTGCATCTAAAATATCCAAAACTATTCATCGGCTCAAGGATGATGTTAATGAAACCAGTGATAAAACATCCATTATAAACGATGGGCTAATGAACATCACTCGCAATATTGAAAGTTCGCAGAAGGCTAAGCGTCAGCTGCCTTCAGAACGCAACCAGCCATTTGGATGGATGTAAAGAATACCATATCCGCCTGGGTGAATTGCCTAGATTCTGACGAGACTCTAGCTAAGTTTATCCCACCACGAGACTCTAAGTTTATCCCACCGCTGATGAGAGGAAATTATAGGTAGTGATGATGCTCTCGTTGGTAGTGTAATCTTTTGCTTCATGAGGTCACCATGTTGAGAACTTAATAGACTAGGCATTATCAAGGTATTTTTATATTTAAATTATAAAAATTTATTTTAAAATATCGTTGAGAACTCAAAATATTTTTGTATAAAAAATATCTGGGCTTAAAAGTATTTTTAAACCAAATTGCTGAGGTTTTTGGCCTTCTTTTTCTTCAAAAATTTTTTAATTTTTTTTTTTTGGCTTTAGTGTTTTTTTCGACCGTCTTCTACATACATTCATAATAATTGGCATTAGGAATCATTTCAGATAATTTATGATGGAATTCATTTTTCTCGATGATTCGATTTATTGATTATTTAGTTAATTTTTGCTAGCGACAAAAACCTCACTATTGTGGTTTTCCTCACGAGGAACTATACAACTACTAGAGAGGCACAGACTAACCAGGAAGAGCTTTGGAAGTGAGCACATACCGATATCGAATGAAAAGCATCCGTATAAATTGTATAAAGTAGTTGTTAATATCGTAATCAAAGAATCGATACCGAAAACATTGGCAACGAATTAGTATATTTGAAAACTTCTCAATTTGTAATCAGAATTTTTGGAAAATTTCCCAAATTACTTTTTGAAATAGTATTTTGGCAACATTTATAAGCATGTGGGCCATTTCAACGATGAACATGACGAACATTTTCACCAAGAATGGCTACAATTGAAAAGCTCTTCCAAGGAAAAAATAAAACAAAAATGATTTCAAAATATTGTTGGTCACTTCAACGAGAAACTGATGATGATGAATTTAAAAAAAATCATGGTCAAGCAAACATTTTTGAGTTTGTGGCAACACTCGCTGAACGCGATAACTGATCGGCAGCGATTGCATTCGAACAAGCAAAAAAGTTGAGCTTTCTCTCTTCCGTGTCGATCGTTGATACAACCACACGCGCTCTCTACCTTGCATAAAAACTTAGAATATAAATAACATAAAAATATTAAAGTATAAGATAAAATAGAACTTAAACAAAATGAATTGAATCAAATAAAGAGATAAATAAAATAAATCCTAAAAGTTGAATGGCCAAAAATTTTATTTTTGTAAAAATGTTGTTTTCATAAAAAGATTTTTAAAAACAAATATGCGTTGTTTTCATTATTGAACATGTTTTTTTAATAAACTCACAAGAAATATGGTTAATTATAAAATAGTGTGTAGAAACATCGCCAAAGTTGAGCAAAGGCGAAAAAAGTGAAAAAAAAATTGTGTTTGCTGGACAAATACAGACGAGTTTCTCAACTTTTCTTAAATCAAAAATTAATCATTCGAAAGATCCAAGTTTCTTTTTTCTAAAACCGGTAAGAAACTGAAAATCTGTTGTTTATCTAATAAGTGACAGGCTTATAAGTGCGCAAAGGTATGCAAAACCGGGTTTTTAACGGTAAATCAAGATTTTGGGGGTGTTTGGAAAATCTCACATACAGACTTTTGTTTTATTTGACAAAAAAATAGTATCACTTCCCAGGTACTTCTACTTCTCTAAATTTTGTAACACTGTGTATTTCCAGCAAAAATACACAAAAATTTTTTTTAATCTGCATTCTGAATTTAAAAATGGCATACCTTCCGTTGTAGCCGATGCATTTTTTTAAAAATGACGGAAACATTACAAAAACAAAATTGCTCATGAATTTAAAATTATTCAATAGCATTTAAATGCCTTACATAGAAAATTAATCTTCACTTTGCTAATATTTAATAATTTTAGCTATTAGAATTAATCTTTGCAAGTTTGATGGGTTTATATTTATAAATATATATGGGTTGGAATTAAGCCTCAAGGCCTTCGAAATTAAATTTTAAATAAAAAAAAAATTATTAGATTGAATTTACAAAATTTAGCACCCTCTATGCTTTTAGAATATAAGACACCCAAACTACAATCGAAAATAAAAATCAAAAACAAAAAATATTAGTTTTTAAGCCTAATGACCTTCAAAAACAAATTTTAAAATGTTATACTTATTTACTTATGTATGCATATCGTCGCCTGAGAATTGATTTGGCGTATGTGTGTACAAATTCGTATACCTATACACCAAATCAATTCTCAGGCGACGATATCTAAATAGGAATTACACGATTAATTGTTCATGTAGAATTTGTATTAAATGTCATTATCCTCTCTCAATAACACTTCAATGATTATTTTAAGTTTTAAAGATCTAAAACTTCGGTAAGACGCACCGGTTGGGATTTACTATAATAATTATTATTATTTCAAATATACAATATTGATTGATTATAAATTAAGTAAACTATCGATTGGAAACTATGTCACTGTACGAGTAGTAATGAATCCCTGCAATTAGTTCAAATTCACTTTACAAAGAAAGAAAAAAAATTATCGATAATTGTGTCAAAACATGTTTTCTTGATAAAAGAAAAACAAAAACGAAAGTCAAACAATTAAGCTGTACCCAATGAAGAGATTACGAATGAACAAAAAGTTCAAAATGTAAATGATAATCGTAAAATAAAATATAAAAAATATTTAAAGTAATTTTTATGCATACACACAATACAATATAATAAATTATTAATTTATACACTTGATGAGGAAATATAATACAAACTAAAGCGTTTTAAAAGTTAAACAGAGATCAAGAACAATGACATCTATTAAAAATTAAAAAGAAACAAAAAAAAAAAAAAAAAACAACTGCAAATGAATTGAAAAAATTGAAATAAAAAATACTCGTAAAAACAACAGCGAGTCTGAGTGAGTGAACAAAGTGGTGACATCTCAAAAAATCGTAAAAAAGATCAGAAATTATTTCAACAAGTTATCAACGCATGAAGAAGGCATGAAAGCGTAATTATCAAGGTTAAAAGCGGCGTATTTTGTAAATAATATTTTTGCATTTAGTAAATAAAATTTCTCATATACAAAAACTTTTAATTGGTCACAAGTGTTTTTGTTTTTAATTTAAAAACTCATATATTTATGTAAGTAAGGTAACTTTCATAAAACTAACTAACTTTCAGTAGCACTAATTAAAAAAAAACAAACAAACAAAACATTAAAAAAGAGTTCAAAAACCTATCAAATTAAGGAATTATTAAATTTCATTTATAAATACAAATTAATTATAAACAATATAACAAAAACCAAAAACAAAAAAAAAAAAAACAAACAAAATGATTGAAAGAAAACTTCCGGTTGGCATGCGGCTGATCTCTGTGCAAATAAACTCTACAAGGTTTTGCCATAGTAAAATGAAAGAATATTAAAAACAAAAAAAAAACAAAAATAATTTGATCTTTTGTAAAAAATATCAAAAACAAACATACAGAAAAATACAAATTAAATAATTATATTTTCTGAAAACAAATTACAATGCACTAAATTAAATGACATTTAAAGTGAGCATTAATTTTAAGGCAGACAGCTTTGGGCTTAAACACGAAAATGTCTTAATAAACAAGGTATTTGTCTAACTTGACTTTTGGACTGAACTCATCACCATCATCATAGTCTTTTAATAGTTTTATATATATGTATGTGTGTGTGTGTGTGTCTCTGTGCAAAATCGTATGTCATCATTTGCAATTTAAATTCAATGTCAGCTTAACTTTTTTATATGCAAATTTCTAACAAATTACTTTTATATTTATATGTGTCCACTTTTATGTATGTGGTGTGGTTTAAGTGGGGTCTAAAATCTTTGAAGTAAATTTTTGTTTCATTTTTCATTATTGCTATTTTTTTATTTATTGCTAATTTTTTTTTGTTTATAGTGTTTAATTAAGTTTTTCTGTTTTTGATTTTTTTTTAGTGATTGAGGAAGTTTTGAGTTGTTGTTTGTTTATATAATTTTTGACATTTTTAATATTTTAGTAGTTAAACTTTTATTTTCGATGATATTATGTAATACAATACATGACAATTTTGACATTTCTTAGTCACAAAAGTATAAATATTTTTAATTATAATATATTAATAAAGTGGCAAATATTATTTACGCATTATTTTATTGAAATTTAATAAGTGATTGGTTGGTTTTTTGATGGAGGGTATGAGAGTTTCAAGCAGTTGATTCGGAACAGTTTTATGCTAAAGTCTGAGTCTTGCTTTCAACACATTGAGCTCATTTTCAATTTAATCTAATCCAAAGTTTCTTAAAATAAACTTCGATTAAAGTCGCAATGTTTTTTCCAATAAAATTAAAGATGAGTTCCCTGAAACATGGTGAAATAGTGGAGGATATCGTGAACTACCCAACATGCTACGATGAGCTTTGTTTTTCTAAAATTCGTTATCTATAAAGGAAATTGAGACCGAAAACCATTACCAAAAAGTTTCAGTAGCTTACAAAATTTCCACCATAACTTTTGACTGGTTGATTTTTCCTGAGATTATAGATTATTTCTCGATACATGCAAACAAATCTTATATAAAAAATTATTAGAATTTAGAGTTGTGGATGGGTTGGACTTAACCAAAGCACTCAGTCAGCGAGGACCATTGTGCTATAACCAGTAGAAGAGAGTAGAGAGACAGGAAAGTTATGTGAGGATAAATGGGAAGAAGGAAGGTCTAGGGTCTCTCAACCTCGAACTTCTTTGTTTCACTGATGAACCTTAGAAGCTCAGGCAAAGGGAGAGTATAGACTTTATTCATACTCAAGACATCACTACCCAACAGCCTTAATCTGATTCTCACGAACGCCGGACAGCTACAAAGATAATGCTCCGTAGTATCGTCGTCCTCAAGACACGATTCGCAAATTGGATCGGTGATGATGCCTATGTTGTTCATATGCTGACCACATGTATTGTGCCCTGTGATGACACCCACCAATAATCTCAGGTCCTTTTTTCTCAGTTTGAGAAGAAATTCCGCTGATTTCCTGTTAGGTTGTCTCACGAAGCACTTTGCAGTTCTACAGGAGTCAAGCTCGGACCCACAAAATCGTTGATCCAACACATGATCTCCCCAGAACTTACGCCAAGAAAAGGTTCCGGACCCCATGGTGTAATTGCAGAGCCTTCATTAGCTAGTTTAACAGCTAATACATTCCCTGCAATACCACAGTGTCCTGGAACCCATTTAAGGCATAACTTGTTGTGTTATGCAACACTATTTAGTTTTGCCTTACACTCGCTGACCAATTTTGAGGAGCTGTCAGGGTTAGCAAGGGTACCTATGCACTTCCCATGCCATCTCTTCTCAATTAGCCAGCTCACCATGTCTAAGATAGCGAAAACCTCCGTTAGAAAAACTAACGCCATCTTTCCAGTGGAAAAAGAGTACTTGGGTTTCATCGTCCAAGTACCAACCGGATCCAGTACCGTTTGAGGTTTTGGATCCGTTGGAATTTTTGCTTTTAAAATGAATCTCACAATAAAGTCCAGTCATATTAGAGGTTTCACCTCGGAATGAACGATAATAAGACACTTTTGAGACACTTTTAAGAATGCCAAAATAAAGGTTTGTACAAGTTTGTATCTTATTATCTCTCATTCCGAGGTTTACCCTTTTTTTGCCTTATTTGACTGGACTAATAACCTCATGATGTCAAAAATTAGGTTATTTACCATTTAAGAAATTTTGAATATTTTTCTTTAATTGAAGTTAAAATTTCAATGAAATTCTAAAACTGAAATAGTAGTTGCTTCAGTTTTGAATAATGCAAAAGGAACATACACTTGAAGTGAAATTTTTGTAACGAAAAAATAATTTCATTTAAATTTAATAACATTGAACTCAAATAAATTGCTATAATTTAGTTCATGTGCGTTCCCTCAGTTCACATGAGGCGACATTCATCTTTCTCTCAACATTATCATAATCATCATCATTATCATCATTTCCAATAATCATCATCATTCCTCATCAGTAAAAGCATTTTACTTTCTGACAATTAACACCTGCTGGGACGTAGACACACCGCCGCACCATCAGACACTAGCGAGCGAGCACGGCATGATGGCATATTCAAAATTTAATTTATAATTTCACAGAGGCTTTCTTTCTTTTATAAAAATTTGATTCCAAAAAAAAAAAAAAAAAAAATTAAATATTTAAATGAATAAAATATAGAGATGAAAAAAATATTCTCATAAACAGCGTACACGCACAGCAGGTGAACAAATTCTGCATTTATATTATTGGACCCGTGCATTGTTGGCCCTCTAGCATTCTACAGGCACCTTACGTAGCTCAGGCATGAATTCCCCTGCAGCATAAATAACATAAATACCCATAAACTAAATTTTCTACACTTTTGATTTCGCCGGCATATGCGTTAGAGAGACAACGAAAAAATATACAAACCACAGAAAAACTAAACAAGGTGCACTGACCTCTATTAGCAAATTTTTAAAAAAAATTCATTCAATTTTTATATGAAGATGTTTCAACATAATTGCAAAACGTGCATTATATAACAATAAAAATATAATAATATTTTTTAATTTTTCATATTTCATAACCACATTTTAACAATCTTTAAGGGTTCAAGTGCGTCGAATTGAACTTTAAATTTTACAAATCGTTTAATTTCGTATAGATGTAAAGTTTATGTACGAAATTAAGATATTTTGTTAACATAAAAGCCAAAGAAAAAGGTTGATTGAACCTTTCTTTTGTTTTTGCTTTTTTTTTTTTTTTTGCAATCAGCTATTTGTTTTGGTACCCAATTTGGGTAGAGTCTACTACGACGACGACGACTATGATGACGACTCCTTTTTATGACGGCGCACATTTGCAGTACAAAAACATACACAGATACTTCAGTGCTACAAGTAGATGTAATCTCTATTGCAAATGATTAGGAAAAAAGTGAAAGGATGCAACATTTTTCTGTTTCTGTTAAGTTCAAATCAAATCAAAGTTTACTAGCTGATGCTAGTGGGCCACAAGGTTAATATAAATTACAGAAACAAAAAATAAAAAGCTTTAAATTTTTAATTAAAATTAAAATTTGTTATGTATATTTGTGAGCAGATATATATTTGAAGGAGCGGTGAACGAATTATTACCATTCATATTTTAAGTGTGGGAATTTGGTATCTTTTTCGGTTTGGATAGGGCAACTTAATTTAAAGATTGTGTGTGGCAATGTTATTAATTAATGCCATAATTGAAAGTAAGTTGTAAAGTAAATGGCAAATGCATTGGATTCTATTAAAATTAACCAGAAAAGACTTTAATCTTCAGATTTTGAGTTTGAATAAGAAATGGTCATCTTTAGTTATTTAGCGAAATTAGGTAAAAATATAGCAGAGAATTGTTAGAATCCTTAAACCCAAAGAATTACTATGGGCTGATAGGAAAACCACTAAAGTTTAGTTTTAGAACACTTTTAGCAGGCAACAGAAAATTACTGAGTCTTAAAAATTTAAGGCTGGAGGTTCGAATTTGCTAAATTATAAGATAGTTCTCAGACCAATAACTATGTAAACCTAAATTCTGAACAAAAAAATCCAAAAACCAAAGCAAAATTTGATCAAGCTTCATACTTAAATTCTGACCAAGAGCTTACACTAAAAACAGACAAAAACTCAATCCAAATCCTGACCTAAAATCTGATTAAAACTCGGACTGAAATTCAGATCAAAACTCAAAATAATTCAGACCCAATTTAGATCGAAATTCAAACATGTCAACCCGATTTTAAAAACATAACTTAAATCAAAGTAGGCTAAAATTCAGACCAAAAACTGCAAATCAAAAGCAGATCAAAATTCAATTTAAATTCAATTCAAAAATCTGATAATAATTCAGGCCGAAATCAAAATTTGGATCAAGCGCGCAAACAAAAATTCAGAACAAAGACTCAGATCTAAAGCAGACCAATAGTCGATTCAAACTCTGACCAAAAATTATATTGAAACTCAGAATAGAATTGAAATCGAAACTCATAACAATTCGGATTAAAGTTCAGACAAAAAATTGTCTCAATCTTCAGACCAAAACTAGGATCAAAAGCAGACTTAAATTTAAATACAAAATCAAACCAAAATTCAAGTCAAAAAATCAGTCTAAAACTAAAGTTAAATCTTAGAACAAATGCAGTAAAAACTCAGGCCAAAACTCAGCTAGAAACGAAACCAAATTCAGACCAAAAAGCATCTCGATATTCAGATCAAAACTATTTTAACCTTTATTGTACCGGGGTGGCCACTATAGTTGCCAGCAATATACAGGTGATAAAAAAACCTGAAATTTGACATTGGAGAGTTTTTAGGGTCGCTGAATCCGACCCCGAAAATCCCCGAAAAACAAGTTTCAGACGAATTAGTACATTTTTCCAAAAATTTGTTCGCCATATTGGATCCGCTATTTTGGATTAAGCGACCCCAAAAACTACCGAAAAACAAAGTTCAGACGAATTAGAAGATTTTTTAAAAAATTCGTCCGCCATATTGGATACGCCATTTCGAATTTTGAAATTATAATTACAGAGTCAGATTCAGTGACCCCAAAAACCACCAAAAAACAAGTTTTAATTAGAATAATTTTGCAAAAATTTGTCCGCCATATTGGATCCGCCATTTTGAATTTGGACATTATATTTACACATTCGGTTTGAGCAATCCCAAAAACTACCGAAAAACAAAGTTCAGACGAATTAGAAGATTTTTTAAAAAATTCGTCCGCCATATTGGATACGCCATTTTGATTTTTGAAATTATATTTACAGAGTCAGATTCAGTGACCCCAAAAACCCTTGAAAACAAGTTTCAGGTGAATTAGAACATTTTTTCGGAATAGACTTCATATTAATAAAAATATTCACAAAAAAAAAAATTTTAAATTTCTATGGAAAATTGCAGGCCCTCTAAAGGTTAAGAGATGTTGCAGCCCCAATTGCAACTACTTTTCAGTAGTTGCTTATGACTAAGTACGAACTAATGATAAGAAAACTTGATAATAAATATGGAAAATTGATTCATTTCAGCTTCACGACATTTTTTGTGATGCAGATTTACCATAAAAATGAATCACATATAACTCAAACTGAAAAAGAAAATGTGAGTAACATCAAAGTTGGGGTAATGAATAATGCAAATGAGAACTAATACAAAGAAGCTTTTAAAATAAGGTTGTGATCACATGAGTTCATTGTCTTTGGAACATAAAGGATAACGAGAATTCAAATAAAAATGGATATGCAATGTTTACTTTAAACAATTTTAATTAAACTTTAATTGAGAATAGAAATATTCAGCACTATGTCATTATAGGGGAAATATATAAGAAAACAAACCATCTGTAATTAGACAAAGAAAAAATAATAAGATTAAAAACTTCAACAGCAAATTTCGGCCATACAATGAAAATAAATATTATATGTAACCGATACTGTTGTAAAGGCACGGAAGAGAAAGAAAAGCCACATAGAACTTCCTCTATGAAAGTACCGCTCCAATAGGATCATAAATTCTAGTTCAAAAATACTATAAAACTTTGAGCAAGAACAGCAGAGTATACATTACTATATAAACATTCGTGTACTTCCTTTATTTTACCAGAACAAAATTTGTTCTTTCCGAAGTTCTTAAATGCCTATTTGGCACGCCCATGGATTCCCATGGTGCTGTCTCTAGTTTAAGTATTTATAATCTCCATAATTTCGTAATATTTAATATGTGGAAGCTGTAGTTTATTTTTCTAATTTATTTATGTACTTGGAAATTTTTTCACGATTCATAAAATAAATTACTGAAAGTATGGTATGCGGCTCTTTGGCTCAGCAACAATTAAAACAATCACAACCACTGAATTATTAAAAAATCAATGTAATAAAAACATTTTTAATGTTTTCTGCGCTAACAAGTGACTCAAAAGGAAAAGCAAAAAATAAGTAGTCAAGAAAATTAATAGGCCAACAACAACAACAAAATTAAACGAAAATAATTGGTAAAAAAAATTTATAAAATAACATTAAATAAAAAGAAAGAAAAATTTTTACCCATGTGGTGGTCTTCGCTGATGTTGGATGAATCATCAGCATCTGCCAAATATGCACACACAAATTTACATACAAATACACCAGTATCGAAAACTACTGGGCATATATGCATAGCGCATTGCGCATTATAATTACAAGGTACAGCGCCAGAGTTGCCAAATAAATGTACATACAAAATTTATGAATGCTTTGTTTGTTAGCATGTAAATATAATCATTCATATGTAGATAGTATAGAGTCTAAAAGTCTTACAGACATGTCAAAATTAAAAACAGTTATTATTGCGTAAAAAAAAAAAACAAATTCCTTCGAGTATGTAAGTATTTTGTATACATAATTGTGGCAAAATGAAAAATTATTTTGTGAACAAAACCGAAAATCACGACTTTCGCGCAAAGTAATACTAATTGGCAACATCGGAGAATTGTTGCGCGCTAACATGTGTGTGTGTGTGTGTGTATGTACCCAGCGGTAAATGGAAGCACTAGAATAGCGCTAAACAAGTGCTTGATTGCAAGAACTTAGGTGCACTACAAGCACATGTGTTCCATATAAATTTTAACATTGCATGTCCGAGGAGACAAGCACTTGTTTAGTGCAGTATTTTTTGCGCTAAACAAGCGCAAGAAAGAATGCGTTAGATAGGCACTTCCGCTCGTTTGTTCGCTGCTTTGTGCTTACTTTAGTTGAGAAAAAATATCGAGTATCGATTCATGCATTCATAATTTTTCATTGTTGCGTCATTTTATTTTATTCTTTTCATTTGATTTTTTTATTTTAAACCAAATACATATATATATATATATGTATTTATATATATATATTATATTTTTATTTATTTTTTAAAAAACAATTGCAATAAATAATTAAAATAAAACACACACACTTTTCATGAAATTCCACAACCACTTTACTTCGCTGTTGCGTGAAAACTAACTCGCTTAGTTTCTCGCTCAGTCAATCGTTCGTAGCATCTCGCAGAACGATACTCGTTTTTATTACTCGATAGAAAACTTCATTTATTGTTCGCATGATTGCTATGCAATTTCCGACTGAAATGGTGCATTTGCAAGCACTATTTAAGCACTTAATTTTCAAGCACTTGTCTGAAAAACCGCTGGGTATAAAGAAGTGCAACACACATATGTAGTAGTCGCTTTGAAACATAAAAGTTTGCATAGTGTATGCAACACAGTATAGTACAGTAATGAGTAATAAAAAAGTATCGGATATATCATACATATGAGTAAGCATAAGATTAATGTGTAAACATCACTTGCCGCATGCAAAAAGATAAATCAAAGAAAACTTAAAAGAATTTCAATGGATGTTGTTGGTAGGTGATGGCGTGGATAATGATGACTACGACGACGACGACGAACGACGATGATGACGAAGATGATAATGATGAAGGTGGAGTTGATGGCGTTTGCGATGACAAAGATGCTGCTGCCACGATAAGGAAAAAGGGATTATGTATTTAAAATAAATTAAATTTTAACAAACCATGCATGATAACTGTAAATGCATTCATATGTTCGATGATGCAAGGGATTGGTGTTTTGGGAGTGAAGAAGCTTACCTGCAAATATAAAAAAGAAAATAAATTAAGTAAAAGTAACTGATTAATGAGCAGTTCGTTCTTAAAGTGTGTCAAATGATGGTCAATGGGCAAATACTTACATACTACATATATGAAAAAGTAAGAATTTTTGTATTTTATTAAGAAAAATACAATATGCTAAAGTGAGAATCAACGAATTAACAGAAAATATGACTTATGTGTATGGGAAGACAAACACATGAAAAAGGTTTATTTGGTCGATTTTGTATTTGTATCAGATTCTTATACTTATTCATATTTGTATGGCTTGTGTTGTTTAACAACCCGAGGGCTAAGAAAACCTTCCATCAGTTCCTGTATTCCAAACAAGACCTAGCCCAATTTTTCCACACAAAAGTAAAGCAGCAACTTCTTGAGTGACGATAAATGGACGATTGTTTGAAAGAAGATTACTTTGAGGTCCTACATGTTTGAGGCCTGATACAAAGCAGCTCGTTTTAAAAAGTTATATTTAAACATAGTTATTTTATCACAACAAATAATTTAACTTCAGTTATCTTAGCATGTAGTACGTAAGAATTCAAACTACATATAATGCAAATCGAGTAACTTAATTTTTTACAATTTTTTATTTGTGGTTGAATACAATTTAATTTAAAGTTAACTAATAGCTTGTTCACACAAGAGTGAAGCGAAATGCTGAATTTGTAACTTTATTGTTCACTCGCCCAAAATTGAGATTTCATTAAAAACAGAATTTCATTTAACCAGAGACTTTGAATTATTATTTTTCTTTTTTATGATTTAACAGCTATTGTTTAATGGCATTTAAGTGTGTATCCCGCGGTCACTCAGTTTTTCCTGCTACAGCTACACCAGCCAAACCAGCATTTCTAACAATAAAAAACATTTTTTGTATATCTTCTTTTCGGGCTTCATTATTTCACTCATTTTCATTTCTTAATTTTCGCATTCTTAATAAATAGAACTACCAAACAAAAAGCAGCTGTTATGAAAACCATAAAAAAAAAAAAAATGTTTGCAAAATGACAAAAACAATTCGATGTTCGCAGGGTTGCTTACTGAATTTCGCTGGAATTCATTTGAAATTCCGAATTTTATTTGACAGTTTTGTATTGCAAAATTTCACATTTCTAACGCATTTCAACGTAATGCTAAATTTCGATGAAAGTCACTATAATGCGATCATTATAGAAAGTTTAATTTCTTTATAACATCAAAACTCAAAAGTAATAGTTGAGTCAAAGGTTTGTATAAGCGTCCCTTACTTTTTTTATGACGCCTCTTTAGACAATTATAACTTCATTTATAGAAAATACTAGAATATACATACAAACTGCAGATTAATTAAGCCAAATAATTAAATGAAGTCTAATGCATAGATATAAGATTTAATCTGTATCCTACAATCAAATAAAACGATAATTTAACAATTAATAAATCATGAAATATACAAAGAAAATACCTTCAGTTTTACATTTTGAATCTTAATTATCACAAAATCACAAAAAAAGAAACAGTGGTAGAAATTACTCGAACTTATATATCTAAAGATTAGCATAATCCCAAAGAATTCGGCCATGTCTAAAACGTTTTGTTTAATAATATTGTTTTTGATTTTTTAATTATATTGAAAAAGAATTTCCAACTTAATTATAATACAAAAAAAAAAAAAAATAAATGCACGCCCAACTCATTATAAAGGCAAATGTCAAAAAGGCGTAACCATAACAAAATGATGTGTGTTTGCTATGCAAAATAACCGTTTATTTACAACAAAACAATAATAATAAATAATATACAAAATACATACAAAAAAGGAGCAGAAAAAATAGAAAAAACCAAAAAAAAAATTCAAATCAATATAAACAAAAACATTGACCCGAATTGTATTTGAACCCAAACCAAGCGAATAATAAAAATAATATTAGGAAAAAAAAGTAGGCATGTACAAAACAAAAAGAAAAAATATATTATATTTCTTAACAAGAAGCTAAAAAAGTAACAATTTGGAAGCTACACACACACACACACTCATACAAAAGCCGCAATGAAATATATTGGAAAAATACTCATTATCGACTCAAGCAACAACAACGATGACGACGACCTTTGAAATCATTGGGTTAGAAAAGAAAAGAAAAATCTAATAGAAATTACTTATGCATTACAGAAGAATAAGACTTGAAACAGAAGTTCGATTGGTATATTGACAAACGAGCAGTTAGTTCGCCCAGGTTACTGTCAGCTTACAGATACTTACTTATACTAATGACTATTCAAGTAGATGTAAGTATCTGCAAATATGTATGCATGTGTGTATGTATATGTTTGCAATAGATAAACAAAACAAACGGTAACAAAGTCAATGACGCTTATAACTTTTTTTTTAATATGCTTTTAACGAATCAAAAGGTACGAAAATAGAAGAAGAAGAAAATATAATAAAAGTCTTAACTTGTTAGAATAATGAAAAAATAACAAGAAGCACACAATGTCAACATTATGTCGTCATAGATACTTTGAGCTTTTGTATATTTTACATCAATCGAATGGATATATCCTCTCTGTTTTGATATAGTCTTCTCATTTTCCACCTGGATATAGACGCAAATGTACAAACAAATGCAAATGTATTGGAAAATTGTGAGTGAAAAAAGAACGTTTTGTGTTTAAACTAAAATTTCATAAGATTAATTTGATATTTTGAGGATAAAGTCTGCTGTTTTAATAAAGAAGTATTAGAGTTGTTACGAATATCTGAAACTTTGCATAACTTTTGCTTTTGCTGATCTACAAAAAAAAAAAAACTTTGGAACCTATATTTTCAATTTAAACTTAGGTAACTTAAGTTAAGTTAGTCCAGAAGGGTTCATTGTGGTACCATATGGTTGGACGTACAGTTTAACGCCGGTTCCGAACGGCAGTTTCTTAAATTTAACTTGAAAAAATTTTTTTTATATATTTAATTTATCTTTTTTGTCTCAGAACAGATTCACATTCCATTTAGAATCAAAGCACATCCACATCCTAAAATTACAAATGCAAAAATACTTTCATAGTTTTAGAAGTCAGTATCAATCTGTATTTTCTGAGAATTTTTATATAATAAAGAACAATGATAAACTTTATCCCGGCTGGTAGTATTTATAGTATATGAAGAAAACTGAAATTCATGCCAAGTTACAATTTCAACTCCTACACAGTGGCATAACAACGAAGCAAAGTTTCAAGGGGACACTCAACTGAACCTTATATACATACTGAATTATTCAAAAAGAAATAAAGAAAATATTGAAAAATATAATGAACATAAATTTTATTTACGCTTCTGGTGGTTAAAAACAAATCTAACTGAATAAAATTTTTCAATAAAATAATTTTTAAAATTACACTGTGCAACAATTTATATGATCATGTTTGAATCCACCGCAACGACTACGATAGCTGAAAAGTACTTGACGTAAAAATAAAACCCTATATAGGATTTTGCCAAAAGTCTTGGTTGCGCGTTCGGTTCATCCCGTTGAAGTTGGTCGGTTTTTGGTGCTCATGAATTGGCGTTTTCTGCGTTTTTAAGATATAACCGTGCATTTCTCGATGTTTACGTCTGAGAATCTATTATAGCAAAAAGTGTAAGAAAAGTTTTTGCAATGACCAAAATAGTAAATTTATTTCATAAAATCCCAAAAACTGGCATATGACGTAGAAATCGGATGTGGATATGTGGAAAAAATTATTATTTTTGAATATAAACTAGGGTTTCAGAACATGATAAACCCCTTAAATCATCCATTTTTGCGATATTAAACGAAAACCGAGAACGTATTTTACCAAAAAAAAAAATAATATTATTTTTTGTTCTGCCAAGACTTTTGGCAAAGTCATTTTTTATTGTTAGGTCAAGTAGTTTTCAGCTATCATAGTCGTTACGCTGGATCCGAAATTGTATTGCACAGTGTTATTTTTTATAGACTTTTGTTTCGGCAAAATTGTCGATAATATTATCGAAATCATTCCTTAAATTGATTGCAATTTGATACTCGATAGAGTGAATACTCAAATTACTCAAAATAATATTTTTTTATTATTTACATTTTAGAAAACGGATGTTCGGCTGAAGCAACTGTCAAAATATCTCTGCCAACTTTTATTTTGACGGTTTGTAATTTTGGGTCCCCTATGCCGCCCCAGATATCCTATCCTCGAAGATCGGCTATTGTTAAGCCACTGCTCCTACATATTGATTTGAAAAAATTCGAGTTTCCAATATTAATACGCAAAGATTCGCATCATCAGCTACTATAAAACATCCGTTACAGCCCTTGTATTCATAGAATGGTTTACCATTTTTGATTTATATGTACAAATAGTAATTCTATTCTACGCATTTGATTTAAAAAATCTTCTCACAAATATTGTGTCAACAATTTTAGCTTATTATTAAAATATTTTTTATATTCTTCAGACGGTAGCTATGATCTTATCGATATGTAAAGCATACGAAATTATTCGCAGTAATTAAGTGGGGAGAATATAAATACATACAATATATGTATTTATCAAGGTTGCATTTATAATGAAAATCTGGAGATGAATATCATTACTTAAAATTCGATCTTGCAAATAAAATTATTAATTTGTTTTTAAACCAGAGTAAATCGATTTTTGATCAGTGATACTCATTGATACATAATATTGAAAAAAAACTAATGAATATAAATGTATTGTATAATTTTGCTTACAACCTAGATTTGGTATAAAGAACGCAACTATTTAAATATTTTTATGAATAAAAAAAACCATATGTATTTTATTTCCATTTCGTTTTTATTTTTTATGCATTTTCCGACATTTTCAAGAATGCTAATTGGAAAAGTATTGTATTTTATTATGCAGCCCTGATATTTATTGCCAGCTAACGCGCTTCATCAACACGTTGTGAAAAATATAATAACAATTTCCTTTGCACGCTTTTTGCTATTTTGCGCGCGTTATAATTTATGGATGAAGCCCGTAATTTTATTTCACATTTTATTTTTTTTTATTATTTTTTTTTTTCACAAAAGCAAAGTGCAAAAGTGAAGAAATACAAAAAAGGAGCAAAGATGCAAGTGTATATTTTTATTATAATTTTTTTTTATTTAGCTTTCAGCATGGTTAAATATATAAGGTAGACTCTGACTATCAAGCGTGAATTTTAATTATCTTATTTTATGCTTATTTTAGGATGAGTCAGTGTTGTATATAAAATAGAAAAATAAGAGAAAATATTACGCTTATGCGGGTAAATGTATGCACGCACAGTTTACCTTGTAAACTGTGTTGAAAAGTTTTAAAAGTAAAGAAAAAAGAGGAATTTTTTATTTAGAATTCGAAATGAAAATGTAGTAAATGGGATTAAATTTAAAAAATTTAATTAAGTACTAAAACATCCGTGCTTTTTTATACCAAATCATTTTATAAACTAGTTACCCTTACTGCAATCAACTGATAATAAGCCAATTGAAACTTCCTATAATTACTCTTAATTACTAACAATTGCATTTATAATTTATTGATTTTTTTTCTTGCCGTGGTGTTCCAGTTTTGCACATTACTTTATAAATGCCAAATAATAACAATCATAAATAAAAATTTATTGATCGACAATATGTATTGGAAATATTAAATATTTGCGATATACATTTACAATGGCAATGCAATTGATAGTTCAAGCTGAAGATATAAGGAAAATAATAATTCAATCAACTGACCCATAAAATTACGAAGTGGGAAATAAATATATTAAGATTTCAGAAAGTTTATTACAAATATGTATATGTATTTGAATAAATGCAAGTATTAGTATCAAATAATTAAACACTATAAGTAGTATACATATATAATCAAGCTTTGTATGCATTATTAGTAGAAGAAGACTGTGTCTGGAGCATGAATCAATGCAAGAAGAATCCATTCAGGGAATACTCTACTGTATTAAGATATAATCTGTAATTACATTATTAATAAAAGTGGAGAAGACTTATTTGGAGCACGGAGTACCACTTCTTGGAATGCCATATTACAAGTAAAATATACCGATTATAGCTACTTACATTTAATTAAATTGATTGGAAATAATGAAGTAGAAATATTTGTATGCAATATATGTATGCAAATAAAAAAACATAACACAATAAAACACAAATAACTCTACAAGGGCATTAACAATTTTATTAAATTTTGAAGATTCTAATTTACCAGTAAATGAATAAAAAGTAAAATAATAATACCGGAAGTAAGTATTTAAAATCTCTCTAACAAACAAAAGCACATCCTTTACCACAGGTGCAAATTATTCCAAATTTTTCGTACATTTTACGGGATTAAAGTACAAAACAAAATCGATGAAATATATAGAAAAATAAATTCAACAATCATCGCGGATTCTATGAGCGTACCTTACTGACAGCATACGTAGATATGTATTTGTAACGCCATAGTAATACTAATACAGTAAATACAGTACAACCTCAATTGATTAAAATTTTTCAAAACTCCCTCACATTTGAATTCAAGAATTTGAATCATAATTTTTTTGTACCCGCATGTCAAAGCTAGAAAAGAAACACCATTGTAATGAATGAGAAAAAAAGTGATCTTCAATAACTGACAGGCTGAGAGAAAAAGCGGGCTAAAATTTCTTTAAGATCAAAAGTGAAATAATTTAAAGTGTCAGTGCAAGAATGGCATAAGTAATACGGTTTAGAGTGAAAATGAAACGCCTTAAAAGTAGGAACAAAAATCGTATAACAATTCTTTCAGAGCAAGAATAGCATAGTTTTTTATTCCGTTTTCGCTCTGAACATATTTCGTTTCACTTTTGCTCTAAACATATTTCGTTTTACTTTTGCTATTAAGTAAAATTATTCCATTTTTTTCTGAACTTAGAAGTTATACCACTTTTCCTCTCAGCCTCTCAAATGAAGACGATTCGGTTTTATATCACTTTCGAATGATAAATGACAGGCTGAGAGGAAAAGTGGGCTAAAATTTATATAAGAGCAAAAGTGAAATAATTTAGAGTGTCAGTGCAAGAATGACATAAGTAATACGGTTTAGAGTGACAATGAAACGCCTTAAAAGTAAGAGCAAAAATGGTATAACAATTCTTTCAGAGCAAGAACAGCATAGTTTTTTATTCCGTTTTCGCTCTGAACATATTTCGTTTCACTTTTGCTCTGAACATATTTCGTTTTGCTTTTGCTCTTGAGTAAAATTATTCCACTTTTTTCAGAACGTAGAAGTTATACCACTTTTCCTCTCAGCCTCTCCACTAGAGATTGAATATTTGAGACAAAGATATTCCTTGTGTATATGTAAATATTTTTTGTTCTTATGTATGAAAATCCTCGCTCTCTCTCCTGACTCCCATTTTTGAGGACTTTTTAGTAAGTTTTATAAAACAAATTTTCTTAATTTCCATACTGGATAAAATATTAGGAATTTTGTTTTATTTTAAATTTACTAAAAATTTCTGGAATACAGGACAAGCGGAGGAGGTGCAGGTAGAAAAAAACCATGACGGTCTGAACTATAAGTTTTTTCAGTAAAAATACTCCGAATAATATCTTCTTTTAGTAGTATACCACGGTTACTCTGTTGCAATTAAAAACTATTATTTGAAGATGCCTCCGCATTATATTTTTGCCCTGAACAAGTTTGCTTTGAAACTTTTGGCATTTGTTTCGATGAAAAGTAAATTTCAATTTGCTTGTACGTTGGAATGAGTCTATAAATCTAACAAATTTCTACCAAAATGGCAGATTACAGGTAAGCCTATCTAAAAAGTAATACATCCAAGCTTGTTACAGCATTTTACAGCATTAAGATGATAGAGACATAAACTGCTTAAAATAATTTTGTAGAGTCTTTTTCAGAGCTATGCTAAAATATTCACACTGTAAGCCACTGTAGTTCAGTTCAATGTAAATTCGAAAGTAAACCCATTAATAAAAGAAAAAGTAGCATTTCTCAAAGTTATGATATCTTTAAAACCAGGTGAGGCGGGTGAGTTATAAAACAGCAATCTAGAAGATTTATAGTGCGTTTGGTAAGGTAAGTCAGTAACAGTTTAGTGTAAAACACTTTCTGTAGACAAAACGGATTCAGAAAATTAAATATTTGGAAAGAATCTATTGACTAATAAAGTTCACAAGAACGTTGAAGTTTTACATGACAAGATAAAGCATTCAAATTTATATTCAAATAAGAACGAAAAATTTTTTACGGCAAGATATTTTGACAAAACCTCACACTTTTAATTGATTTAAACACCTTGTTAAGGATTCTCCTATTTCCTTATTTCTTTTTTTTTTTAACTGATTGTCAACAGTTGCTGCATTAATCGAGAGCATACTGTATGAATCCATGTAGCTATAGCATATACACGCATCATCAACTCAGAAGAAAAAAACCTGTCAAATGTGCTGACATTTTATCTAAATTTATATTGACAATATACATTTTAACAAAAAAAAGAAAAAAAAAAAAAGACAACAGCAAATTCGTTTGCCTTAGTGAAGCAGAAAATATTTCTCTATAAGCTTTACAAATATATGTACGAAATACATACATAAATACATATGTATGTATGCATGTTAACATTTATTTATTAAATCAGTTGAATATGAAAAAAAAAAATATATTCATACTATGGTGTGTGTGTATAATTGTAATACTTAATGAACGGGGAGAACAGAACTCGCAGATAAAACATATACATACAAGCGTATAATAAACGGAAGTTGTAAAGCGATATGTTCATGTACGTATGCATATGTGTAGGAATATATCTGTTTGTGGATATTTGCATAAAAATACAGTACTTTTCGCTTAAGGCGTACTCAAAGGGTTCAGAAAAAATTGTTCGTTATAAGCGAACTTTACATGCCGCAGTAAAAGAAATTTGTATGCAGTTAAATGCGAACTAAATAGATTGGAGCTTTTCCAATTAGTTTGCTCTAACCAAAAGTTCACATTAAGCGGGCGTGCTATAAGCGAAAAGTGCTGTACATGCATATGTAGTTGAATTTGTAAAAAAATTTTGAATTGAAATAAATTATGCAGCGCTTGGCATATGTCGGTGACGATGCGAGTATTGGAGTGCCAGTGTTCTATTAGAAACAATGAAGATAAATTGTAAAAAAATTTGTTTACGCTTTATCAAAGTGGAAACCAAAATACTTAGGGGAATGATATATGTAAAAATATGTATACATATTGGTAAAAGCTTAGTTGAACTTTGACTTTGATAAAAATCTGCTAAAAAAAAAAAATTATAATAATAATTCTAAGCGCAACCCACACTTAATATTAATAGGATTAATTAAATATGTTTAAAACGGATAAAAAGTCATTTACGGACTATACCAGGTCGCTAGCGGATCTAGATATTGGAAATGAAGGCGTTAATTTTTTCTTCCCTTTATAACTTTTTTTTCGATTCATGACCAAAGATCAAAATGTAAGAGATTTTTATCGGTAAGGGTTTATATAAGTTACGATTATATCTACGTTGTATACAGACGGCTCGAAGATGGATTGTGGTTCTGGTGCCTGTGTTGTAGGACCTAATGCTAGGGTATTTGACCTAGTGTTTTTCAAGCTGAAATATACGCTATTAGACCTGTGCTAGATAAAACCTTCATAAGGGTCTAAAAGGCACAGATATTGTAATTTTTTCAGACAGCCAGACGGCTCTCTTAGCTCTCTCTTTATGGATTTTTTCCTCAAAACTGGTGAAAGAATGCTTTGAGAGTCTCCAACGCTTGTCTACCCATAACAAAGTTACGCTTTGCTGGGTACCCGGCCATTGTAACATTGATGGTAATGAGGCTGCCGACGAACTTGCTAGGAAGGGTTGCAGCGACTATGCACATTGTCCTCGTTGTCAATCGTTGAGGAATGATCTAATGGAATATGGCTTGATTATTGGAAGTATATTCCAGGTTTAAGACAGGCAAAGGCGCTTACCGTTCCGCTTGCCCACAATCGGCCCATCTCTTGAGGCTCAATTATGCATAAGTAACGCAACGTAGCGTAACGGAACGTAAAAATCTATCGAAGATAGAACTCTACGTTGGGTTACGATTTCGGTAATCACTTGCACTCACTACCCATATCACAGATATTTATGTGACAGTTGACAACGTTACGTTACGTTCCGTTACTTATGCATAATTGAGCCTTTACTCCAAATCCAACCTTAGGCTGCTGGGCTGTCCAATGAGACAGAGTGCCGTCTATGTCTAGAAGATGGCGAAACGACAGCTCATATTCTGTAGGAATGTCCGGCCTTGGATCGGCTCAGAGGTGGAATTTTTGCTACATCTTTTCCAACGATTAACACAATAAAATTCACTTCAGAAAACGACGTTTTGGCTTTCATTAGGACAGCTAAACGTGTTTTGTCATAAGTGGGGGTTGGCACAAAATATCTTTTAGGTCGCAGTGCTTGCCGGTTTGGGCTCCCCTCGTTAACATATAATTATAAAACAAATCTACGTACTTAGTAACAGCATAAATATTTTCAAACATTTTCAAAGAAAAGTTGAAAACCTAAACAAAAATTGTATCAATTCTAGAATAACCTTCATCAATTTCTATCTCCCATAAGTTTCTCGAACTTCTCGAACCGGATTATCTGATTATTTCCACAGGTCTTCAAAAAACTTTAAACCGAATACCAAATTTTTAGCCATTACTGCAATCTCTTACTGTAAGTTATCCCTGACAATTGAACCAAATGGGTAGTAATATATTTCTCCCTGATTAACTTAACATTTTAATTTAATTTAATGAAAATAAATTTTCAACAAAATAAATTGCTTACCGATGACAAATAGATTGATTCTAAATTTAAATGCTCTTCTCGTTAGTGATTTACTCTTCATAAATATATAATGAAGAATTCTAAAGTGCTTATAAAGGTCAATGTAATTTATAGAATTATTAATACAAAATAATATACCATACAGTCATACCTAGTTATATAAAGAATTTATAAAAAGGTTTAGAAAGAATATAATTTTATATGTATTAATTTTATTTTATATTTTAATTTCCATTTTACTCAAAAATATCAAGTTCTAAAACAGACTCTGCTGCACCCAAATCTCTTAAAAATTTAATATAAATACATATTAAATTATGGTGTTAAAACTGAGCTAATGAAAATTTCAAGGGTACTTGAATAAACATAATGGCAATAATACCTAAATACCTACAAATAAAAACTGATAAAAAAAAATTCGAAAAGTTGATGACAAAAACCAATAGATATTTGAAACAATATAAAAAACCACAAAAATTAACGAATTATAATAATAATAGTAAAAATGCAAAACAATATAATACTATTAGGAATAAATCATTAGAAAAATCTCCAAACACATGCTAAAGATATTTATAGAAGACAATAAACTTGAACTTGTAGTAACAGAGGATAACAACAATAATAATAATAATAATAATAATTTCTATGTAAATATATTATTTTGTATGTGAATAGAATAAATAAAACATGATTGATATCAATTGTTTAGTTATCATACAGTAGCAGCTAAAAATGAGCACGATGCGATGAAACGGAAATAAAACAGACGAAGAAGAATTATAAATACACACAGACATGGGTAGGTAAGTGGTGATGGTAAGTGGTAAAAATGCATATAATCATAGATTTTTAAGTGCACAGCTATAAAGTATATGCAATACGAAATAGTAGAAGAAAAAAGAAGATGAAAAAATAGACAATGAATCTGGTACTGGTTAAGTGAAGCATGGAAGATTAATGATATCCAGAAAAGATACGAAAATATTCAGATGCATAAAATACAAAGCAATGATGAATCATCATTATTATCTTCGTCATCAAAATCAACAATAAATATCGATAGAATAATAAAGATTGGTGGTATACAGGTGGATGGTGGTTACTCAATTTAAGATGAAATTACAAAAAACAAAAAAAAAAACAAAAACAGAAGAAAAGATGAAGAATATGATGATAATTATTAAAAACAAAAAATATTTAAAAAAAAAAAAAATAACAAAAATTTTATTAATGGAATTTAACAATCAAAGCTGGTGATTATGCGGAATTATCAAAGAAATCTTCTTTTGTTCTAATGAATTTAATAATATTTGAGTTATGATATAATGGTTTATAAATTTGTTGGGCGGTTTGTTTTACCGGCTACACAAATCTATACATAAAATCTACAGTAAGTATAAAATATTATATTTTGAAAGTTTTGTTTTAAAAACATTGCACACTTTCAGTAGTTTGTATGATGTTTGATGTGAGCGTTTAATAAATTTTTAAGAAATTTTCTATACTCTTAAGTGTATCTCATTATCAACTGTGATCTCGTTTAGAATGTGTTGTAATATCATCTATTCAACTGACATGCTAGTCTTAACTTTTGAAGTAATCATGTTGCTATTTTACAAAATAACTTCAAGTAATTATCTTGTCATTTGCAATTGTTATTCTTGTACAAACGCCGAACAGCTTCAACTCTGAGAAAAAAATAAAAAACAATGAAAAAATTCGTACAGCTAGACACAGACGATTCGATTGAACAACTCAACCCAACTCTACAGTTCGATTTGCTAGCATGAAGAATCATGATCGATTGGTTTCTTAAGTAATCTTTGTTGAAGAAGAAGCGCCATAACAAGCAGCTCAGATCATTTCAGTTTAGTTAAGCTGCTACTGATACACATCAGAACTACTTATATACATATAATAATGAGTTTCTATAAAAGCGGTTGTTATCTTTTTATAAAAGTGTGATGGATGTTTAACTAAATATCATTAACATTAACATTTCTTGTTTTGTTTTGCTATTTATACCCGACATACAGAAGTTTTTTGTTTCTCTGTAATAGTTATTACTTCACAGTTACTTATGTACCTTCAGTCACTGTTAAAATAAGAATTTTGTAACTGGTAAAAATTTGCTGTCACTTTTCAATATTTTAAATGGCACAAGTTTGAAGAATCATGAGAAAAATGTTAACAGAAAACAAAAATCAAAGTAAAAAAAAACTATTGGTGCTGAACTGTAATTAAATTTGAGTTAACTTAGCAATTTTCACAGACCAGAATGATTTGAATTCATTTCGGTAACAAACAAGCCAAAAACAGTTCCGCGCAGAACAAGTGAACTATTTGAATTTTTGTAATTACCGAAGCTGTTTCTGTATTACAACTGGGTTAATAATATCTTGAGCCTTAGTCTGGGACTATTTACTTATGTATATAGCAACATATTTGATGTGCTTAGTGATGAAATCTTGATATTCAAATTCTCACAAAAAATAAAATAATCGAAAAAAATAAGTAGTAGCTACACTTAAAAATCTATGAGGTTTTCAATATTTTGGAAGAATTTGGAAACAAAAATTGATTATGCTTTAATTGCATATTTGAAAAAACTCTTGTCAAAAATGGGAAAACGTTTGCCAAAAAGTGGGAAAATGTTTGTCAAACACTGAAAAAAAACACTTGTTGAAAATTGGAAAAATGTCTGTCAAAATGTAAAGAAATGCTTGTCAAAAATGGGAAAAATGCTTGTCATAAATGGAAAAATGCTTGTTAAAGAGTGGGAAAATCCTCTTCAAAAAGTGAGTAAATACTTTCAAAAAGTGGAAAAATGTTTATCAAAAATTTGGAAATGCTTGTCAAAAAGTGGGAAAATGCTTATCATAAATAGAAAAAAATTCTTGTAAAAAATTAGGGGAATGGTTGTCAAAAATAGGAAAACGTATGACAAAAAGTAGGAGAATGCTTGTTAAAAATAGGAAAACTGTTATCAGAAAGTGTGAAAATGCTTGAGAAAAAGTGGAAAAATACTTGTCATAAAGTGGGAAAAATGTTTGTCAAAAATTAGGAAATGCTTGTCAAAAAGTAGGAAAATGCTTATCAAAAATGGAAAAAATTCTTACAAAAAAGGGGAAGAATGGTTGTCAAAAATGAGAAAACTTATGTCAGAAAGTAGGAAAATGCTTATCAAAAATGGAAAAAATTCAAAAAAAAAAAAGGGGAAGAATGGTTATCAAAAATGAGAAAACGTATGTCAGAAAGTAGGAAAATGCTTGTGAAAAAGTGGAAAAATACTTGTCAAAAATGTGGAAAGCGGATGTCAAAAAGTTTTAAAATGCTTGTTAAAAATTGGAAAATACTTGCTAAAATGTGGAAAAATTCTTGTCAAAAATGGAAAATGCTTGGCAAATTTGTTTTCATAAATTTTTCTCTTTTCTTTAATTTTTTTGGAATATTTTGTTACAGTTATTCATTAACGAATCTTGTTTAAAACTCCTCCCCCCTCCATTGGCATTTCCACACAAATTCAGATATTTGTACTTAACGAACCCATATCCATTGATTTACACAGAGTTCAAAATTTTTTACGCAAGGGCCATTTCCATACAGATATAAATATGAAATCGATGTATGAAATATTGGAAGAAAAAAAAAATTATTTTTTTTTAATATTAATGAGTATTCAATAAAAAATTAAAACTATATGATAGCTTAGACATAAATATTATTCAAAGAAAATGTGAAATTTTGTTAATAAAATATTTGAAAAAAAATAAAAGAAAATTGAAAAAAAAAAGTAAAAGAAAACTATTGACAATCATTTCCCCGATTTCGACAATCATTTCCACATTTTTGACAAGAATTTTTCCAATTTTGACCAGCACATTTTAATTTTTGACAATTATTGCAATAATTTCTTATATTTTGAAAATCATTTTCCCATCATCCAATTTATAAACCAAATATGCTATAAATCTCTTGCTTCAGTCAGAATATCGCCATTTTCCGAAAAAGTCTTCAAATTTTCGATATACATATTTACAATCAATTTTTTGTGTAATTAGAAGATATGAATAAACGGATTCTTTAACTATTTTGCTTTGCAATAGCCAATAGCCTCTAGGTAAAACTACTAACGCTCAACGGAGAGCGTAATTTATAAGCCGAATAAAAACTTCTTTAAAACAATTAATTATAAATTTATGACTAATAGGAAAAAATGTTTATTATTATTTTATAAGTTTTTGAAATTTTTTAAAATTGTAAAAACTTTAACTGATTAATAAAATTTATACGTTTTTGCAAGCTAAGCTAAATTCGATTTACAACGTTAAACCCATAAAATTCTGAGCTCATTAAATAGCAATTTTTGAGTTTATTAAATAAGCATTTAAATGCTTGCAAAAATCACAAAATAATTTATTTCTAAACACTAATAAAAACTCAGCTCTCAAAATACCAATAAATTTCAAAAGAAAACAATTTTGCTGGGAATAATTTACAAGTTTTTACTATGGGTTTGTTCAACAAATTGAAACAACAATCTTGAAAGTGAAAAAAAGTTAAGTTTGTCAGCGATAATTTCATGTCACTAGTTTCATTCATAAATTTTTTTGTTTTTTTCATTTGCTGTGATTTTACAATATGTTTTTATTTATGCTTAATGTAAAAAATGTTAATGTAAATATATGTTAACATAAGCTAAGCATAACTTTTATCCTCTTTTCCCTTTGTTTGCTAGTTTGAGCTTCAAGCAATTTGAGTTTCAGGTATTGTACAAAAAAAGTGCATATATTTTTTTTAGATTTTTGTCAAATGCGTGACGACTTCAGTGATTTTTGTTAAAATGATTCTTCTTTTGTTTTTTTTTGTTGCTATATTTATGATAAATTACGCACAACTTGGCAACTATTGTTTATTTAATAGACACACATTTATCAAAAAAAAAATATAGGTATAAAAAACAAATACCAGTGTGAATAGTTGCAGCTTGATGTAAAATTAAATTTTTACATGTTAATAAAAATGCAAGCAGTATGAGTAGTAGAAAAAAAGGTTAAGAAAAACTTTCTGACAATGACAATGGCATGAAAAATAAACAATTCCGTTTATTAATTTAAGATGATTATATTTACTTCTTGTTACCCTTCGAAACAAGGTCATTTGATATGAAATTATATAGGGAAATGGTTACCTTTTGCAGCGGTTGTGTTATTGAGGTAGTCACATTCTATTTTCAAACTTTATATTGAGATATTTTTTATTCGTATAAAGTCATAACTGCAGAGTTTTTTATTTATTTATTTAGTCTATGGAATTTACATCCTTACAGACTAGGTATAACAATTCAACTAGGCATACTGGAGCAGGTTTTTTTGCTCTGCACAAAATTCCAGAATGTTTTTGGATCCAATTTAATTGATTTTTCAAATTGCATGATATATTGATTGTATAAAAATTTATCTAAACAATTAAATTCACGTGAATAATATTCATATTTTGATTTATGAGTGGCATTATTAGTTGCTGTATATAATTTATAAAATTTATTTCGACAGTTTTGAAGTTTTTTTAGGCCAACAGTATACCAATTTATAAACGTTTGGTTTCTTAAAGGGAACATTTTTTGTAAAAATCTGAAAAAGATTTTTAAGAAATAGTTCAAAGCAGTGAGAGACATTGAATCAGGTATTTTCCAAACATATGTAAGGAACAGGACTAAAATCAGACAAGTCTTTAGTTTACGTGGCAGCATATCCGCTGTTAAGTCATCAAATTTTTAGCTTACTCCTCGATTTTTAAGTATTAATAATAAGTGAGTTCATGAGTCAATCGCAAATTAGTTTCGCTGGTAAATCGCTATTTTCATATAGCCTGTTAGCAAAAGCCCTGATGGGGTTAATCAAAATCATTTTCCAGTTACGAAATTTTTAATCGAAATAGTCTGGGTCATGCATTACCATAAATATCACGCAGGTTCGGTTATGTGGTTGTCCATCAGGAAACAGTTAGACTTAAAAAAGGGCTCATTGCGATTCCACACCCTGCTAAAGAAACTTGGTTTTGAAATCAATTAGACTGCAAAATGTATTTTAGTAGGTGTCCATGTCAATACCCCAAAGTCCGACAGGTCTTTTAAAGACCAGATATTCTAGGCTGAAAAAAAGCAGAGGAAATGAGAGATAGATTCTCCTTTGCGCTATCGACAAAAGTCATTTCAAGGCACACACCAATCTAGTGGCGTCCAAGCCTGTGAGGCAGTGAACAATTACTACAGACACAATTTTGCTTATTTGGTTTGAATTTCTCACTACCCAGATTGGCTGTTCTACTGATAAATAATAATGATTCAGTGATTACTATGTTGGAATTTTAAGCCTAAAACGCTAGTTTCAACTTTACATTACATTACAACTTTACATTCGAATCTGAGAAAAAGTTAATTAAACATTTTTTAAAATATGTGATTTTCGAAAATAAAAACTTCAATAAAACTTTGAATATTTGAACAAACATAAAGCATAGAGGCAGTCATGACTCAGTGAATTCTAAGCCTAAAGTTTAAACCTCAGTTTATGAATTCCAATAAAAAACTTTAAGCTTTCACTGTTCATCTTCAGCATGTCTGAGATATATGGTAAATAGAATATTTATATAAACAAACCGACTCATGTCACATCCATCAACACTTGTGCCACAAAAAATAGTAAAAAAAAAAATCTTATAAAATACTCTATGAGTATTTTCATTAATTGTTATTTTTCTGCGAAAAAATGCGCGAATTTTTATAGTTAATTATAAAAAGAAATCACGTACAAATTGTAACAGTTCCGCGCGGTAATAAAAAGCGATCAAGCAAAAAGAGATACTATCAAAAAGTGTAAATAAAATAAATAAATCAAGATTTATTTGAGCGGCATTCAAAGTAGTTCAAAAAAAATAAAAAATAAAATAAATTTATGAAACTCCGTGTACGATTGTATATTTCTTTTACGTGTAAACATGGAAATAAATTTTAATTGTTGTAAATACATTTGTTAAAAGTAAGTACCTACATAGTTCAAAAACCTCAAAGTCTCAATGGTCGGTCAAAAGTGTTAAAAAGACGTAAAAAAAAAAGAAAAAAGAAATGAAGATGCTCCCACGCAGTACTGAACCCTAAGGAAAATAATCATTAATTTTATTATTATTTACAATTTTCATAATTTTTTTGCCGCCCTCAAATGCATGCGTTTTTAATTAATTTTTACTACAATTTACTGCAATTGTATGAGAGAGCAACACTCGCACAAAATGCATGCAAGCAAATAACTGACAACCCGCACCCACTGTGCATGTACTGTGGAATTTTGTATACATTTACACATTTATACGAGCATGTAATTGAATTTGAAGTTGGAAAATAAATTGCAACTTAATGAGCTCAAGTGATGCGGCGGGGGGGGGGGGGGCGGGGGTGACGATAGCGCGACGGAGGCTACAATAAACCGCGATGCTCCGCAAATGCAATAAAGCATTAAATAAAAATAAATATATAAATAAATAAATAAAATTAGAGATACAAATACAACTACAAATATGCAACTACAACTGAAAGCAACTTTTACTTAACCCGCATCGACTAAAAACAATTGAAGGCGAACTGTCAGCGAACAGTAGCAGCAACTAAGGCAACCCAACTGTGATAATAAACCGGCGATGGCAGTGTAAGCGAGCAATTGAGTTTACTTATCCGTGCGTTTTCTTTATTTACTTTTTAACGAGTAGATAATTTCAATTTGACGCCGTTTTGACGGCAACGAAACTTGTCAATATTGCATGAGAATGTGGAGCTTTACAAATATCGTACGTGTATTTGTTTTGGAGAGCGTTAGTCTGACAGTTCAAGTGTCAAAATATTACAGTTGAAATACTCAAAACAAACACACATACACATTGCAGTGCAGTATTGCATTTTGTAATATGTTTAACCTTGAGTCTATATACAATTATTTTCATCGATTTTCAAATGATATACGAGTACGAGTACAACATGAAGAGCTGAAACTTGACCAACTGATTGAAATGACTGACTACGACTGAGATGCTGTAATTATGTCTGAAAATTATTTCCAAATATAATGACATTTGACCCTTGTCAATAGGTATCATATGAAATATTTAAGCTTTTTTTCTCCGTTTTTTTTTCTTATTATTTATTTTTGGTTGCAATTATGTAATAAGCTTAACCTAAATAGTTATGAATATTAAAGTTTTACGTGTGTTATTTGTTTTGGTTAATGATATGCACACAGCTGTTACTCTCCTACTTACTTACTACTAGTTATTAGTTCATTCTTAAACAAGCAACGCCTTCTATTAATTTGCTATATTAGCTTTGTGTAAAAATTTACATTTTCTATGGTCTATTTCTAAGCAAATAGGTGATAGGCGCATACGCCGCTTATGATATCAGCAGCTTATTCAAATTAGCTCATAAAATAATAATATGCATACCTCCGTGCGACAAAACGACAACACGGCAGCAAACGCGTATTTAGCATTGCAAATCATTGCCAAACTAGTCGTCGGTTGCTAGTCGTTATCGTTGTGATAAATAAATAAAATAAACTTGAATTTTTTATTTTCGTAAAACTAGAAACAAAAATATTAACATTTAAGAAACTTTCAAGTTATGATGATTTAAAATATATTAGAATTTGTGGTTGTTATTTAAACTGCTAACTTCTAAAATGCTCACGCATAAGGAAAACTTGAAACTGATGATGATAATGAAAACTTTTATAATAAAAACTTTTTTGAGAACAGCAGCTACATTCATGCATGCAGCAAAGGAAATATATAAAAGATAAGAAATTCTAGAATTACTAACTATACTCAAAACGGAAAAACCTATTCGCGTATTTACTACATGCGTTTTTACAAGTTCATATTAAAGTACAGAGGTGGAATATGTAGAAAATGTTTTTGATGTTTTATAAGCAAGGATGGTAACTAATTTAGAACCAAGCCAATTTTGAACCGAACCATCCGCAATTTGAGTGACTTGAACCGAATTATGAACTAAACCGGTTTTGTTTATTAACTAAACCATTTTCGTTCAAAATCATGGTTTGGTTGAAGCCAAAAAATTATTTTCTTTATGACAAGTTGCAAGTCGTACAAAATTTTTTGCTACGCCTATAATTAGGCGTCGAACTATGGGGTATTTGACAACAAAAGCTAGCCAAACCTATTTTTTATACAAAATCGAATTCTTAACGTTCCGAGATGTTTCCTTTGTTATATGGATGAAATCGGTTCAAAACCACGCCCACCCACCATACAAGTGAAATGTTCAAAGCGTGATATTAGGTAAAATAGTGAAGTAAGTTCAATACAATTCGCCATAATAGTGTTTGGTACTAAAATCATCTAAATCCCTCAATAACCACGCCCACAGACCATATATCTGACATTTTCAAAGCGTGATATCAAGCAAAATACTAAAGTACATAAATGCAATAAAACTCGACACATTGATTTAGATTGGGGTGAACAACATTAGGTAAAAAAATCTACTCAATCCAGGAGTGACCATGCCCACCTTATATAACTATAAGTAAAATTTAAAAAAAATATGTATATTTCAAGATGAAATATGTAAGTTATTTGGAAAAATATAGAAACACTTCTTGTATAATAGATATAAAATAAAAAATGTAGGGTATAACAATAAAGTTGAAAGCAAAAGATAACGAAATAGAACGTAAAATTCTTAATAACATAAAATGGTCAAATTTGGAAATCATACAGGAATTCATTTAGGAAAACTTGGTTATTTTCTAGAGAGGCAAAAAAGCACCTCAACATTTTGCAAACCAATTAATGATAGTCTATTTTAAGGGTAGAAAATAAAAATATAACGAGGACTCACGAAAGAATCAACTTTAACACCACATACTTATATGAAAGAAAATCCTTAATTTTTAAACATATTTTGAAATAAATCTTAAAAATAGTTCGAAGATTTCAATTAAAAAAAATTGCATACCATTACTACTTGAAATATCTGAAGTTGAAGGTTCCATTGTCAAAAAATTATTCAAAAAGATTTGTTTTCTAAAATTGCTCTTCAAAGAACTTAAAAATTTCGTTTTGCATTGCATTCAACCAACAACAAAAATACTGCAAATTTGACAGCTTATATTTAAGACACTGATGCAGCTGGGACAATAATTTTATCGTCTTTTATTCAATACCTACAAGTTCTATGTACATAAAAATCCATTTTTTGAATTTCGGCCAGAAAATCGAGTACGATAACCCAGTGTGCGTTGTTGTTATGGACTTACATATATATAGCAAATCTAAGTAACCATATCCATCTGCCTGTGTACATAATAACTTGAGCAATATCAATCAAACTTAGTAGGTATAGATATCTCCTATAATCAGGAGTAGTTTTAAAATCGTCTGGTGGGTGTGGAGCCTTCCGTAAAATATGTTAGAAAAGAAATATTAGAGCAAATTAAACGAAATTCAATACATTTCGTTGAAATAACTTCTAGGACAACTGTTGTGAATATTTTCAACACCGGTCATACTTCCCATACAAGCGAGGGCATTTAAATTTCGGCCGTTTTCGAACTGAGTTCTCCAATTTATTCTAATCTAAAATATTGATTTTTACTATTGATTATAGACAATTTAATGAGTTTTAATGTAGAAAACCATGGTTTAAAGTAAGAAAAAAAACCGGTTCATGAAATCAACTACACTGGAATACAAAATTTCACTTTAAAAATATAACATGAACCAAAGTATATTTTCTAAACTAAATTGAGGACGCTGAACACGAAAATTATATTCATTTTTTTTTTCTATGGGTAAGCTTTCGAGATATGACAAAATAACGGTTATTCAGGTTACAGTTTTACTTACAGACTAATATCTATTTACCTATAGTATCGACCGATCCAAGTTGTATATCATAGGAATTATAGTACGTGTCTTATGCTGCCAAGTTTGTTAAAATCGGATTATAAATGACTGAGATATAGATGTTGAAATTTCAATTTTCGTGTGATTTTTGAGAAATTTTCATGGACTAAGTTTTCTTTCTCACAAAAAGTAATCACAAAATTTGAAAATCGGATCAAAAATGACAAAGTAATCAAGGATTGAGTAAAAATAAAATATTCTCGAAAACCCGAAATTTTTCTCAAAATCGTGGGCATTGTTTTTAGTTTTTACCCTTTATAAGAATATTTAATGATGATTTTAACATATTTTCACCGGTAGCCATTTCGAATCTTTTCCTTTTCCTTTTTTTTTTTTTTTTTTTTTTGCAAACTGTCATGCTTCTTCTTTCACTATTGGCTGTTCACAATAGAGTTTGATGTACCTAAACTACTTGTTAAGTATACATAACAGCTATAATTATCTCTGCGGCTTTGTTGTTATTTTCCCATACAATTATCGCTGCTAGTTATACATCACTAAAAGCAACCGAATCTAGTGAAATTTTTTTATAAAAAATTATAGTCTTACAGAAATTAATTAAATTCTTTTGATATTCCATACAATATTTGGATAAAATACATATTACAATTTACTATTATGAAAATGTTATCAGAAAAGATATGAACTATCATTCACTTACTAACACCTATTGAAAATCTCCTCACGTATTTTGTTGAGTAAAAAAATTCCAAGCCAAAGCATTGATATTTAAATAAACTATGCCTAAATAAGAAGAAGTGGGCATACCTTAAAATGTATTTGAACATCTACATCCAAAAAAATATATGGCAGCGGGGAAAAACGGGGGAATAATAATAAACAGCATTTTCAGGATTTATTGGGCTTTGTGAAGAAGTAAAACCAACTCATTTGGGTTCTTAGTTGGACCGCATTTTCACTGGGTATCATATTTTCAATATTTCTTGCTTAATTTAGAAGTATCAATTGGTTTGGCTAAATTCCCCGACATAAGTGTGTATCAATTCAACAATTACAATTAATTTCCAACAAGCGCTTTTGGTGTTTTCAAAAGATTTCGAATCAAATTTCCTTTTTATTGCATTTTCAAAACAAAGTTTTCAGAAAAATTAAGCGTTTTTCAAGTGCAACTATGCAAAATTTATGACTGACATAGTCAACTTAAGCAAAAATATGCGTTAATCATTTGAGAAAAAATGGTAATGTGAATCAAATTACATAAGTGTTCAAGAAAGATCTCAAGTGATTCAGTTTAACATTATTTCATTCATTCAACAGAAAAAAAATAAGAAGATATACAAAATATATTAAGAAAAATATCTCAAAAATTGATCTAAAACACATTCTTGCCATATGTTTCACATTATCCTTCATAAAAAAGCATCTGCGGTTTTCTTCACAGAGGGAAGGTACTTGTAGACATCTGTACATCTCTACATAAATAAATGTGGGTGTGTATGTCTGAATTTCAAGTGAAAATAATACAGGTTCAAAAATATAATAGAATAATAAATGCAGTCAAAACGAAAAAGAAGTATAATTTTTCTAAGAAAGTTACATAATCTTTCGAGAAAAAAAATAACAATAAAACCCAGAAACAAACGTTGGACACGATGACATTAACAACAATAACAAAAAAAAAAAAATATCCGTAGGTAAAAGTATTACAAATTTTTTTTAGTCATGTTGACAAAAAATCAATAACATAACAAAAAACCGACTGAAATCAATGAATGACATGCATCAGTCAATGCATTTTTTTTTGTATGCATATATGAGAATAGAAAATGCAATTACCAGAAAAAAAAACACAAAACAACAACAAACAAAAAAAGAAAACAATTTTTTAAAAGCTTTTAGTTTAAACAAAATTTTCCAAAAAAGATAAACCAAAAAAAAAAAAAAAAAAATTAAACAAATTTTAAAAAATTAAATTCACTCAAACTATCGAGACGAGAAAAATAAAAAACAAAAAGTGTTAAAAATTCAAGTGAAAGCGAAACTTTTAGATACAGAATCCCACGAAAACAACATGCTCGTAGTTAAAGATACCGAAAGCAATAGAGCAGAGATACAAGATTAATTTGTTTTTCGATTTCCACAAAAAGCAAAATTCGTCAAAAAACCAAAAACAGAAAAAAGTGAAAAATATAAAAAACCAAGAAAAGAAATTGAAAATTTTAGTTTGTTTTTCGGGGTATGTTCCAGTGCAGTGGCAGTGGCAACAGCAGATGGTTTTTAACAAGTAAATTGAAATGCATGCACACACACACAAACACACACATACACTCAAGTAAGCAAACAGACCAACAAATGATCTGCGAAAGATAAATGACAAATTGAAAAACAGATGACAGCAAAAATTGATGTCGATGTCGCAAGTCGCGACTGACTTTTAAACAACGTTACAAAGTACAGAGAACAAATGGATTTCAATATTGTTCAAATGGAAATTGGCTGACTGACTGACTGACTGAGTGACTGACGAACAACGACAAACACAATAAGTGAAAATATTTATTACAAACAACAATTGATGTATCTATTCGACGGCATGCACATCTATCTATTTATCACTAAAGTTAGTAGATTAAAGTTGGATTATGTGAGTGAATGCAAATAAATATGTTACGATTTTATAGTACATATATAATATTTTGGAAAAAAAACAAGTGCGCTCTTCTTTCGTTAGCGTATACGTTGACATTTGCGTTCTCTAATGTAATTAACACGAAAACTTTTCTCTTTGGGAAAAAATTAATTCATGCCCCGGTTGAAGTCTCAAAAAATATCTATACAATGAAATACAATACATATACAATATACTGTCAAATGTTGACAGTTGATTTGGTGAGATACATACCTACTACATATTTAATAAAAGCAGATATTCTTTTTTTTCTTTTTTTATTCCGAAAAATGGACATGCGATACTAAAAATTATTGAAGGAAATAAATTATATAATAAATAAAAAATGTGTTCTTCTTAGAAAGTAGAAACAACAGAAATTTTATAAATATTTTATTCACTAAATTACTGCAATTAATTTGTTTCCTCTTTTCTGTTGAAATGTGAAGGTGAAAATGTTTTTCGATGTCTCATGTTGAAGTTTTAGAAATTTATTTTACCTTCCATGTTTATGTTAATGGAGCAACAGGTTGAAATAAAAAGGGCAACAGAAGTTGCTTGTTTCATAAAGTAGTATGGGACCGATTTTTTTTAAAGCCACAGGCATTTTTTAGCAAGAACTTTAAATAGCTATAACTGAGAACCGCTAATAGAACTCGGTGGAGGAAAAATAAAGTCCCATATCCTAATCTTTTTATCAATAGGACTTTTGTAACTAATTTTTTGTCACTTTTGCCTTTCCTCATTCATGATTCAATTATGAAATTTGATTTCATCAGAATTCAAAAAATGATTGATTCAACTTTGCTAGCGCTTCTCAATAGCCGAAGTTTGGACCAAGTTCGGCAATCACAAGTGATGTATTGTTTTGGTTTTTCTTTAGTATGTTCTGGTTTATACCCGGTGAAACTCTATTCCGGAAATCTCATCCGAGAATATCAATGTAATTCCTCTGTACAACAGTCTCATCACATGTGACAAAAGTGATGGAGTGCCTTGATAAACTGAATACGCTTGGGTCATATTATCGGGTTTGGATCCTTTGGGTTCCGGGTCATATTGGGATTAAAGGAAATGAATCTGCGGATACACTAGCAAAGAAAGGTGCATCAACTCCTTTCGTAGGTCCAGAGCCATTCTGTGGAATAGATAAAAGATCTATACTAATTAAGAAAGAAGAAGAAAATCAAAGGAAATTATACTGGAAACATAGACCAGGATTAGAGCATTCGAAAGCACTATTAGGAACCTATAACCTAAAACGCTTCAACGAATGTATGAATTTATCAAAGAATAGTGTTAGAATCATTACAGGAATTCTAACCAGTCATTGTAGGTTGAACTATCACCTAACAAAACTGGGAATTACAGCTAATGAATCATGTAGGTTTTGCAGAGATGATAAGGAATCTGCAAAGCCATCAATCCCAAAAGGATTTGAAGTCAGAATTTTGAAAAGGATAATCTAATATGACAGATCACATCCAACAGAAATGTTTAAACTATCACTGGGTTTTCTCAAAGAGCCAATCAATATGATTCTGATTCTTTATATTGGGCAACAGCAAACATTTTAAGTGTTGTTTTCTTTAGAGATTATGAAAATGAAATCTGTGTGCTAATTTTTCACAATTACTAAGTTTATTGCTTTAGTTCTATAGTTGTCATGACTGGAGTTTTGAAATTTATCTTCCAAGGAGTTAGAAGAAATCTCTAAAGTAGGATCCTTATCTTTAGTATTTATAAGTAGCTCGAAGTCAGTGTTTTCTTTTAGGCAAAGCGTTAAAAATGTGAGAGGTGGCTGGTTGGAAAAAAAACATGCGAGATTTAAAAATCAGAGATTCCATTCCCGTAATGACAACCATATTGAAAGTTGTACGAGATTGTGTCCTTCAAAAATTCATATTCGTATTGCATTGAATTAGTGTTAGAATCAGTAAGCAAGGGGCACTAAGACCCAATAACACATTGTACTTCGACTCAAGAGGGGACACTCTTCAAATTTCAAGTTTTTAGGCTTTGAATTTGTTTATAGTCTTACATCCAGTACATCAAGCTTTTGCAGACTTACTTATCCTAAATAATTCAAGGTAGGCCAATTTAACAAAAGTTTCTTTAAAATGACGCATCTTGTACGAAAGAACGCAGGGCATTCGCAGTTGAAATGCTTTGCATGCGCCATATTTTTTTTATTTTTTATTTAAGCAATCAACAGTCATGCAGAGCATTGTGTTAATTGAGAAAGGAAGATAGATAAGTGGTAAGAAGAAAGAGGGAGAAAGAGTTGTGAACTTTTGCTTTAAATTTGGAAAGGTCGCAAAAATCAAGAATAACGGTTGCAGGGAGCTTATGTATTCCATAAACGTGCGGTACGGCAGAGAAAAGAACTATCTCTGTTCTTGCGGTTCGTGTAGTTCAGGTGAACACATGAACTGGTGGAATCAAATTCCGTATCTTAGCGGAATATCTAACATGAAAATACAGGTAGAATAAAGTCACACAAGCCACGATGCTCTTAGAAGTCAATAGAGCTGGAAACCCTACCTTCTCCTATTAGCTTTATCGCTCGATGTTGAATACGGTCTAGCAGCTCTAGTTGCGTTCGCAAAGCTCCTGCCCATAGATACAGATTCTATTGTCTGGTACACACTCATGCCAGCGTTACTGTAAGCCAAACAGGCTTCGATAACCGCCTGACTATGCGTGCAGAGCAAATTTTTTATCCTTTCTTTCTTTTTCTCCACCATTGAACACCCTATTCATCCCGACAAACAAGTGGGTTTTGATGCTCATCGCACCATCCCTGAACAAGAGGTAATGGTTTAGTAAATTTTTAATTAAATCAGATTCATGATACTCAATCTGGGGTTCAACTAATTTCACAAATATATGTTTTAAATAATACTTAAAACTATATTTTTTTTCTATTTTTATCTTTGAAATTGACAATATCTAAATTTTTTATTTTTTTGCTGATGATGTCATCTGAGCCAAAAATCAAAAAACAAGTTCAAGAAAGTAACGTAGTTATTTTGCATATCTGTTACTTAGCATGCTTTTGTTTTTATTATATGCCAACTTTGTTTCATTAGACTTACAAAATTCAACCTTAGGTCTCCCCAGACGCGAATAAGATTCAATAAAATGAAACAAAAAAAAATAACAAAATGAAATGAAAAATATATTAAAATTAAGCTTATACAGACTTACGAGAAGTATTAAAAAATACGGGTTAGCTACCAGTACGAGCACAAGTATATATTAAAAAGTACAAATGTGTGCGCTAAATGTTGAAATATAAACGCAAGCGAGTAAATAAAATTAAAGTACATTTTAAATTTTATCATGATAAATAAATGTTATGTACATTACTACTGGTACTTTATTTTTGTTGTTTCAAAAATAGCAAAAAACTCTGTACCACTGGCGAATCCAAAGGGGAAAGGGCGATTGTTTATTTCTATAATCCCCATCCCCTCTTAATCCGCTAATGGCGGCATAATTTTTAACCTATTCGTTGTGAAGTCTTTACAGAACTTCATGCTTGTTCTAGGAATCACGATGCATGTATCGTAAAACGCCGGTTTTTGTGTTGAAACCTCCACCCTGGATCCGCCAGTGCTTTGTACTAAAGTACAATTACATAAATACAAATATAGTAGAGATAGAGAGGCGAAAAAAAGGGCGCAACAATGCCAAGTTAAATAATATTTGATATTTCAAACATGCGCTTCACATTTTAGCCTTTTTAATGGAGCTAAAAAAAAAGAACAACAAAAAAATACAACAAATCCAAGAAAAGAAGTGAGAGAAGGTACTATCTAAAAGTTCAACAAAAAAAAAAGACGTCAACTTCAATGACAGCGACGACGACCAAAAAATTTTAAAGTCAGACGGGCAACGCCAAAAACATTGACTCACAATCACTGTGATGAAGGAGGAAATGGCATAGTGGTAAAGGAGCTTGAGAAGTAACTAAGGAAAAGAATCATTCAAATTGTATAAACGTTTGCTATGCTGTTGCCAAAAATTTATTGGTGTAGTTAGTTGAATCTGGTTGATACGATTCGGCTTCGGGGGCGGCAGACAGTCGGACAATTGGACATGTTCTTTTAGTTTGCTTTTGTTCTTATTTCTTTTTTTGTTTTTTTTGTACAGTGAATTTTAGTCTTCCCTACACTTTTTCCATTTATTGTGTACTGCTAAGTTGGTGTCGAGAGATTTATTCCAGGAAAAATGCAATGCTTAGGTTTTTTTTTTAATTTCTTGTTTGGGAAAAGGGGAGAATTTGTACGTACCTAGTTTTATATATGAGCTTGTTGGTTTAGATTTTTTTTTTTTTTAGTTTTCTTAGTCACTGCTTTACTGCACTTTGGTATTTTCTGTTTTTTTTTTTGTTCTTATTCCCTTTCTTATTTTTCTCTTTTTTTATTAGAATTTCTAAGCACGTTCTTTGTTTATTTTATTGAACTCGACTGTGTTATTTCTGCTTGCTTTCAATTAGCGCTAGAGCAATGGCGTTTGTTGTTTTAAAAATCGTCAAGAAAAAAGGTGTAACTTCTTCTTCTATTTTTTTGGTATAATTACACAGTTTTTTAAATTATTTTATATTTAATTTTTTTTTTTTCGTATTGGGTTTTACTTTTCTTATATTTGTTTCCTTTTTAAATGTTGAAAATTAAATTACACAACTGTAAAACTCTTTAACACTCACTGACACATTGACCTTTTCTAACCTTATTTACTACTATTTATTCTTCAGCTTTTCTTCTTCTTCTTCCTCTTGAGATTGAGCTGCTTTGACTTCTTACGTTAGTGATGCTTGAAGCCTATCGAAATCTATTATTGTGGTTTTCTGTTGATATTGTTACAAAAACGAAGCATTTGCACATAAAAAATTCAACACACTGTGTAAGTATCATAAAAATTGCACTTGAATACTTTTTATTCGATTTTACATGTATTTTTATTACTTTTTACAAAAGGAAACTCTTCTTCTTCTTATTATTATTCTTTGCCTCGATTGCACTTTAACGTATTTCTTCTTTCAACTTCTTTTAAATTTATGATTGCAACACGATTTTGACACTCAACTACAAATACACCTCTTCACTGCTTTGTGTAAAACAAAAAACGAAACAAAATAAAATATGCAACAGGCATTTAGTAGTAAGTAGTAGCTAAAAAAAAAAAAGCAACAACAGCAGCAGTATCCAATTTTCAGCACTACAATTTTTCACACTTACAAAAATTCTTCAATTCAAATTTCTGTTGCTTTTGACTTCTTGTTTTTATTATTTAATTCTTGTTTTTTCTCCTATTGCTGTTTTTGTTGGTAGCTATTGCTATTTACTGCTTTAAAAAAAAACATCAAGCAGTTCTTCGTCTTTTTATTTATTTTATTATTATTCCTTGCTTTTTAATAGTTTTTGCACATTTGTTTTTTTTTTGTGTTGCTTCTTTAGCTTTAGGCGATTTTTGCGCCTATTTTCGTATATCGCAACAACAAACACTTAAGAATTTTTTCATTCAATTTCATTGCCTTCCTTAAGGTTTTTCATTTTTCTTTTTGTTGTTGTATTATTTGTTAATTTTATTGTTGGTATCATCAACTTTTTTTTTTATTATTCAAACGTTTTGTTATTTTGTCTCATCCGTAACACACCACCACTCTGCGAAGTTGTCGTTTTCAAACTGTTCGAATTTGTATTCGACATCGCCGTTCAGCTGTTAGATTTTTATTTTCGTATATTGCTTCTTACATATAAAAGTTTGTGGTTTGATTTTATTTCGAAGTTCGAAATACTGTGTGAATTCGTGTGCTCTCTTAAAATTTAGAGAGCGAGCAAAGATTTTCTCTTACTTTTAACAGTGGTGGCAAATATTATTATTACAGTAAATTATTACCAGTGTACCATACTTTTTGAAGCTCCACACCGATTAACTGACTAAACAGATTGAAAGTGCCTGCGATATGCCTGCATATCTGTGGCCGAAACCAATAATTTTATTTATTTATTTATTTGCTAGGAATAATATACAATATTAAAACAAGCTGAGCTGTGAGTGACAGCTGCCTCTTGCAGTTTATTTTTTAAAAATTATTACTCGAATGATATTTAATATTTTTTACTACTTTCTTCAGCGAAATAAGAACAAAAAATGTCATTAACAATTTTAACATTATATTAATTTTCCATATTAAGAAGTTTAAACTATACATTACATTACTTTCTTAAAAAATAAGCAGTATTTTATTAACAAAAATTTTTAGAATTCAATAAAGTTTGGATTTCCAAATTGTTGTTTTATTATAAACAGAAAATATAATTGAAAAATACACTAAAACAGCACATCTTTGAAAGGCTATAACATTAAAAAGCGAGCTAACTTTTTAAAACCTTCTTAGAGGTTTATTACTTTAGACCAGTACTATCGACCTGTGTTGATCGTTTCTCTGTTAGATTTCGGAAAGTTTTTACTTAGAAAATGATTTGGTTCAGTTAAAGCGCAGCATTCTTTGTTAGTAAGTCTTCATGAGACTTTGTGAATTTTATTAGTTAACTTAGTACTCCTCACGAAATTTGAAGTCACTTCATTCATAAATAAACTACAACAGTGTAAATTAGGAAAAAAAAATTATAAAATAAAATTCAATAAATAAAAACTAATTTTGATATATTCCACTCACTCTATTGATATAAGTATATTAAAAAGTTCACCTTTCTTGATCTGTTTATACTAATAATAAGGCAGCATACTTTCGGGGTGCAATTCATCACTCTTCACCTGGCAGTACTAAAGTTTAACATAATCACCACTATATTAACATAGAAAATAATAAAAGTGCGATATACCTTTAGGGTCTTCTTTTTAATATTAAAAATTCACTTTTCTTAATCGGTTTACATATAATAAATATTCAGCATAATTTCGAGGTGCAATTCACCACGCGTATTTTCACTGACGGCTCCAGAACAGAATTCGGTTCGGGTTCTGGGGTCTTTATTGAAAATGATGGAGTGCACCTTCATTTTTCCCTTGGGTTGTATACTTCTGTTTTTCAAGCAGAAATTTTTGTAATCATCAAGGCAATGGACCATGTTAGTGTTAATGGTTGGAAAGAAAGGAGTATCTGTGTATTTAGTGGCAGTCAGGCTGCGCTTTAATCCTTGTTTAATCCTCTAACCACGTCTAAAATGGTTATGCATTGTAAATCCAGGCTTGATTGTGTTGGAAAATACAATAGCCTGCTGTTGATATGAGTTCCTGGACACTCAGGAATTTCAGGAAATGAATCTGCTGACCTTCTGGCCAGAAAAGGTTCGGAAACTGGTTTCCTGGGGCCAGAACCTGTACTCTCTTTGTCGTCTACAGCCAACAAGACCACCATTAATGAGTGGGTTGACTTGACCCACATTCGTAAATGGGAATCCCTGAGGGGCTTTAGACAGACAAAGACCATGTTAGCTGTTATCTCAAAGCGTCTAACAGACTTTCTGTTATCATTTAACAGAAAGAGCTGCAGGCAGCTGGTGGGATTATATACAGGTCATTTCTCTTGGGCCAAACATTTGCATATAATTGGCCTGGGAGCTAGTACCTTCTGAGCTTCCTGTGGTGTGGAGGAATAATGTGAAGAGACGGCGGACCACTTTCTTAGTGTCTGCCCCGCTTTCTGCCTGATCAGAGTAAGTATATTTGGTACTGGAGTGTTGGGAGACGAACATCTGACCACTCTAACACCGCAGGATCTGCTAGGTTAGGTTAGGTTGGAGTGGCTGTCGAGAGACACACTTAGGCCTGAACGGCCCATTGTGATACCACATAGGATCTGCTAAGATTTATTAATAAATCTGGTAGATTTAAAGAATAGCAAAAGGGAACACAGGATATAGTACAATGGACGTAAAACTTGTCTGAGTGCTGTATTCTTGAATACTTCTCTTGTCTGTTCTACAAAAAAAAAAAAACAAAAACCACGCTTCACCTGACGGTACGAAAATTTAACGTAAAAGCTACAATATTTGCACACTTAGGGCCAGTTTTTCAGTGCGTGTTTAACTAGTTCCTAGTTTAAACTAAGTTTAAGCTCATCATCTAGTTTTTCAGTCAATTTTGATTGAAGTTTAAACTAAGTTTAAACTCAGTTTAAACGCCCAATATTGGACTTTAAACTTCGTTTAAATTGCCATATCATTTTGACAGCTGCTTCTTTCAAATAAAAGTGTATGTGAATCTAAAAAAAGAAACAAGATGAATTTTTCTAGTGATGAGGACATGAGTGATGCTGGAATGGACAAAATCTTAAACATTACAGTTTTAAGAAAACTTCGAACAATAAGATCGCGGCCGAACCATTTTCATATATTTGGAAATTTCTCTCCAAATGAACGATTTCGTCTTACAAAGTCTTCTGCGCATAGCGCCCTGGAGCTTATTGGCTCGCATATAGGGAATTGAACAAATTGGTGAGACATTGCATATGCAAAAAAGTGTGCCATACTTTTGACTTTTCTTACGCACATTCCCTGTCCGTTTGCTTGCACTATATTATTTTGTGCTTCTCTACAACTTCTAGCAGGAAAGAAATCTCCGCCGAGCTAAAATTTATATTTTTTCTTTGAAATTCATTTTTTAGTTTTAGATTTACATTTTTTTCTGCCGACAAAAAAATGAGCAGTTGTTAGAAATAATCAAAAATATCGATAATTATTCGGCATTTCTCGGTGTTGCCATACACAAAAAGCAATTGCTGAGTTGAAATTAAACTCTCACTGAAAAACTACTTCTATAGTTAAACGTAGATCAGAGTTAAGCGACGTTTAAGCAAACTTAGTTTAAACCGAGTATAAACTTTCACTGAAAAACTGGCCCTTAATAATAAAAGTGCGGTAAACTTTTTGGATCCTCTTTTTAATATTAAAAATTCACCTTTCTTCATCTGTTTATACTAACAATAAGACAGCATACTTTCGGGGTGCCATTTACCTAGCGTTATGAAAGTTTAACATAACCGCCACTACATATAGATAAAACCTCATAAATTACCTCTACATTACTATCCCAGTAATCTAAAACATATTTTTAGTCCTTGTCTAGTTTTTGTCTGTTGAACAACGTTATCGACCGAGCAAATAATTTAATTTTGTTTATTTCTATTATTTCCGTAGAATAATTTTATTAAAAACTACTATTTTTAGAAAAAAAAGTGTGAAAAAATTTGAAGACAGTCTGTTGCTGTCGAATTCATTGATATCAAGTCACAGACAAAATGATAAAGAATATTAGCTGAGTTTTTCCATTTATGTTTCATTTTTGTAAAAAAAAACAAATTAGTATAACAGTTCCTTTTAAGTAATTTTAGCTATAATGATATATCAACGAATCAAAACCGATTGCGGTAATGATACAATATTTATTACCTTACATTTACGGGGTAAAAGATATGCTAACTACATGGCATGGTAGGAACAGTCAAAGTTGCCTATTGACTGTGATTATCGTCCGCCCTTTTTTCCTGCTTGCCTTCCATTTTGCTCTTTTCAAAATAAAACACATGGTTAAGAATATGTGAAGTTTTAATAATCTTAAATGAAAAATTTCAGAACAGAACAAAATTTAATACATTGTTAAAAAACTAGGTAAACAAAATAAAAAACTTGGCAAACAAAATAAAAATTTAGGCAAACTAAACGCTCGTTGGCACTGTTTTCGAAAATTAGGGTTGGTATAAGTTATTTTAAAGTTTCTCGAATGGTTCAATGCATAAAATTTTATTATTATTATTCTATTAACCTTGAAAATAATATACAAAACCTTAAATTCAAGGGAACGTTTAATTTCAACTTACAAATTTTGTGTAATACATATTTTAAAATAACTAAAGAAATATGTATTTAATTTAAATATCTGATTATATAGATTAAAATTCATGTAATCATGGTGAGGGCTTAAACTCAGATCGCTCACACCGATACATATAATTAATTTTATTAGAATTATCTAGTTAACTATGCCGACTATGATTAGTACAAGCAAATGTATGCAGAAAAATCAACAGAAAAATAAATTTAATTAAATTAAAAAACAAATTCATTCAAAACTTTACACGTTAATATCTTATTTTGCCTTATATCTTAAATTACAATGCATAAATAAATTTCGAATGTAAATTTTTATTGCTAAACAAATACCAGCGAGTAAACCAAATTAAATAAATAAACAAATTCAAATCAAGCAATTAAAAGAACATCAACATTAAATAGCCGAAAAACAAACTACAATATTTTATGAATGAATTTGAAAATGGTGAATTTTTAATAAGAAACCCCCAACAACAACTAAAAACAACCAAACAAAAAAAAAAAAAGATAAACTAGCAAACTCGCTAACATATGGCGTTGTTTATTTAAATGCAGAGGGCGCGTAGAAAACTGTACGAAATTGTTATACAAAATAAAAGAGAGCGCTAAAGCAAAGAGAACGATTGATTTTTCGAAAAAACGAAAGAGCAGCTAAAAGAATATCGAAAATGCAATGAAGAGAGCGCTTAAATATTTCGAAAATTCAAAACATTCGAAAATGCACTTTAAAATGCACTTTTTTTTTGTTTTTGCATAATTTCTTATTGTAATTTGTTATTATAAGAGAAAAAAATATAATTGAAAATCAAAGCAAAAATTCGAAAAGTGTTGAAAGGAAAAATAATAAGAATTTTAATATGAAATCGCAAAATAAGAACCGACAAAAGCAAAAAGAATCTGAAAAAAATAATAATAAAAATGAAAAGCATTGATGCTGTTGCTGATTATAGTGCAGACGTACATGCAACCAAACAGATCTGTCGTTTATGTTGAGGGCGACGATGTGAGCGAGCGATTGTTGTCAACAAAATATTGAGAGAAGAAACAGATAAAGAAGAAGAAGAAAACTTCAGCATCGTCATGAGCATCAGAACCGGAAATTATTGCATCTGCTGCTATTTTTTTCGTTTTTTGGGTTCTTCTTATTATTTTTTTTTTGTTTTGGAGTTTTTTTTTTTATTTTGTTTATCTGAACAAATTTTCTATTTCTATCGTATTTCGCAGAAAATTTCAATTGTAGACAATTGCTACCGCTACTGTTAGATATCCGAATACACTTGAAATTGTATCACTAAATGAAGATTTATGAAGTAGCACGGCTTGCATTGAATTTTTGGGGTTGTAACTTGCAATTGTCTGCATTACGCAAGCGTAAATGTGTGCCGAGCGCTAGGTGGAAGTAATTATGGATTGTTTAAACTTTATGTGTGATATGTATGTAGACACAGTCACGGCTAAAAAGTTTAGAACGCGCATAAATAATATATTTACTTGTAAAGAAAAATATTTCGTAGATCTTTATTGAATTACCAACAATGAATGTTGAATTATCAACATGGAAATATGAAATTTTGAATGAACAGTGCCTTCCTGACATAGGCCCCTAAGAAGAAGTTTGGAAGAAGATGATATGGAAATGGGAATTTTTAAAACTACATACCTATATCAAGTAAATACTGAAATTTTGTTCATAGACACTGAAATTTTAGTGTTATGACAAAGAATGGATAGAAAAGTAGACATTTATTGTAAATATCAATATTCCATAACTGAATTCACGAGCAAACTATATAATAAACGATTCATAAATAGTTGTAATTCAATATAACATTTTAATTGCACACACAGACACACGCCTATGGCAGAAAGAATAATGTGTAGCGCCGCCATCTTAAAGTTAATGACAGTTATACATTTCACATAGAGATGGCGCAAATGTCCAAGGAATCACATGAAGATGTCGCACACAAAAAGAGTTCGTCTACAATTGTCATCGACATTACCGGTACAGAGTTGCAATTCTTCTATAATTAATTCTAGCATTAATTCCAAAAAAAAATTTTGCGATCGAAAAAGAGAATATCGATGGTCATACGTTGACCCCTCCTATGTAGTTTTTCACCACTTTTGGAAGAGACGACAAAAAAGCATAAAATGTACATAAAGAATATGTAAAATTGGGTTTTAAATCATTTTAAATAAGATAAAAATATTTTTGGAATTATGTTTTTTTTGAAGTGAAACTTCTTTTCTCTTGTCCTAGAGTAAAACCAACCGGATGTGACGTCGCGCGTAAGTTTTCAATGCGTCATAATTTTGTCGAGCAATGTGCATGAGGGGCATGTAAGGATGTAAATTCCATAGACTAAATAAATAAATAAATATAACATGTTAATTACACACACACGCCTATGGCAGAAAGAACAATGTGTAGCGTCGCCATCTTAAAGTATATGACAGTTATACATTTCACACACAGATGGCGCAAATGCCCAAGGAATTACATGAAGATGTCGCACACAAAAAAGAGTTCGTCTACAATTGTCATCGACATTACCGGTACAGAGTTGCAATTTTTGTTCTAGAATTTATCCCAAAAAAAAAAAAATTTGTTATGTATTAACGAACACAAGGCAGAAGTGAAATTTCTTGTGAACTAAACGAAACAAGCAAAGGAAATTAAAAAACACAAGCCAATGAAGTAAAAAATTTAGCAATTGAAAAATTTCATTTGCTTGTGTTTCGTTTAGCTTACAAGAAGTTTCACTTCAGCCTTGTGTTCGTTAATACACAATTTAGTTTTTTCTCACGAAATATATTTTACAACCTAAAATTGCACAAAGAAAAATTGAAATGAATATTTTGAATTTTGAGGTCGTTAACCCAAAGAAAGAAGGACATTTAGGTTGCTTTAGTACCCTTCCTTCTCCTTCCTTATTTTTTTTTTTTTTTTTGAGAATAGTTTCCTTGAAAAATGTTTGTTAATACCCCAACCGTTTGCTGGTAGGATCATTAATTTGCAAATCAACCCCAAAATCAAAGGAAAGGGGAATTGGAAGGTCGTAAGGAATATCTTTCTCTCAGTCACCAAATATACCTATAATATTTGAAATTATAATTATTTCTGTACGAATTTATTTCCCGGATGTACCCTACTAAAAACCCGAGCTTAGATTCGTAATCATCGACCCGAAATTAATATAAAGCACTTCTTGAATTTTTATCTAGTTTTTGTTTATTGCACATTTTAATTGTAGTTCCACTGAATCGATGATACCGATTTCAGTACTTGCTAACATAAAGTTTTAATGCTTGCTTTTAATATTAGATTTCATTAGCAAAAAGCTTCTAAGCTTAAATCGACATTACTGTATTAGATAGATTTTTATATTTTTTTTATCACTGCGAATACTTTTCGGGGCAAAGTAAATGAAAGTTTTATGCGATCGGTTCGTTATATTTCTTCAGAATGTTTAGATTTAGAAAAGAATCTTTCGTCTCACAAATCAGTGGAAAACTAAAAAAACACAGATCATCACAACTTAAAAACATAAACTCCCTTGGATAAGTTCTGAATAATCCGGAGATTCAAAATAATTGAAGCACTCTTAAAAATTGAAAGTTTGTAGCTAAAACTATCAAAACTGTTCACTTTTTACATCATTAATAATATGCAATAATATTATTTGTAATTTTATTAGAACAGAAAGCCATGACCAAATAATACTTCCATACTAAATTTTAGAACTGTACTTCAAATTGTTCCAGGGATATTCCATAATGAATATTCAGATAATGTGGGAGGCTCTATACCCCGTTTTCTAATCCAGTCCACATTTTTCCGGTAGTGTGACATTGTCAATCGACTTCCCTGTGCGAAATTTCAGTACTGTATCGTAAATGGTTCCAGGGGAGTTACTCTGTAGTTCGATTCAAAAGGCAGTTCTATTCGAATGCCAAATTCGATCCGAAAGGCACAAAATGAAATCTGAACATTGAGCAAATATTATTCGAAAATGTTTTCTAGAGTACCAATCGTTCGAATTCGAGTAAATTGCCTTTCAAATCGAACTACAGAGTAACCCCCCAGATATATATCCAAAAAATTATATATTTTGTATGGGAAGTGCCACATCCACTTATAATTTTGAACTCAGACTATGCTTATCTTATGACCAGAGACATAATGCATGATTGCACAAATTTTTGTGTCAATCGGTGCAATGGTTTCAGTGTTATTTTCAGACATACAATATTAGAAATTTGTCAAAAAACTTGAATGAACTATTTTCCCAAAGCAATTACATTATTAATCAAGTATTCTACTACTATATAGTAATTCAATAAACTTCATTTGGAAATTTACAATCAATTTACGCGAATTGCTCTTATTCTTATTTTATTTATATTTTTCGGTAGCAAGTACTTGAAAAAGTTTCATTGTCTAACCTGAGTTTGCAACGTTAATTCTTAAAAACATAAATTTTCCACTCAACTATTTATTTGCAATGGAATTTCACATTTAATCATAATTTTCTCTTAAATCTCATCAATTTCATCATATTTCTATTTTAAAACTTTTGAAACTTAAAACTGGAAACAAAATATTAAAATCCTTCTTCAATTGAAATGTTTTTACTTGCGTTGGCATTACCAATGAAATAGAGTTTTCAAAAAAGATTTACTCGTAGCGCAAAAATTAATTAAGAGATTATAAACCCAAAGTAACAAGCAAAATTCTTAGCGGGAGCAAAATAAAAAATAGAAAAAAAAAAACAAAACAAAACCGACACATTCCATTTTAACAGAGAGAAGCAGAGTGCAGGGAGTTCTAAGTTTCGTTTTTGTGTGTATTTATAGAGTGAAGTTTGCATGCGTGTATATTCATGTGGCGCATTCCAATGTATAAAACCAAAAAAAAAAAAAAATAAAATACATAAAAGACATACATACATACATAGAAGAAGAACAAGAATAAAATCCTCATACAAGTAAAGTTTTTCACAATTTTAATGTGTGATATTTGCAAGTATTGCTACTGTTTTTACTGCTACTACTAAAACTCTATGTACTTGCAGCACTCCGCCCCATTCTACTTTATGCAAATCGCCGACACGTAACACATTTGCAACGCGCACAGCACACAACAACTTCCGGTGGTGCAAAACAAACATAAAAAATAACAAAACAAAAAAAAAACAAAAATCGCAAGCAACAAATGAAAATAAAAATAAAAGCAAAACAACGCACATGTACTGCGAGTACTTCATATTGTAGATATGGATGTATATATGTATGTATGTTTATATATTTTTGAATATAAGTTTGTATATGTATGTACACATAATGGCATCAGTAGCAGCAACAAGAAGAGCGCACCGAATTCGCACTTAAGCACTGTGCGGCGAAACATTTAAACACACAGATACAATGCTTCGATACACACACATAAATACATACACATATACATACAAATGTCGATAAGCCAAACATTACAGTATGTGATATTAAAATTCGGTCCTTTGTAGCTATTTGGAAATATATTTTGCAACTCAAGCTGAGAGATTTATTGAATTTAAGCACAACCCAAAGGCGATTAACATAGGCTTCCTTATAATACTCTTTAGGGCTAATAAATACACGCGATATATATACATATTTACTCTTTGAATGAACAACTGAACATTTGCACCTGTAAAGGCCTAAAACGCACTAGACTTCGCTACATAATGCGTGCATTTCTACAACCGTAAAATCTTCTAGACAGGGATCATCAGATGGTTGACTATTGCTTGTTTATAAAACCTTGTTTATGTCCATGAACAAGACATACGAGTACTCATTAATAAATTATTATATACCAAGCACTCATCAAAGATGACAAAATCGCGAAAGCAGGAACTAAGCTGCCGGAGGATCAAATCGGCGAAGTACTGATGCCTCTGCAAGTAGTTAATTGTAACCTAGAAGCACACATGTGGAAGAAAGCGATAGCTAGGTGGAGAAATATACCCACATGTAAAATCGCTAAAGTCATGTGCGACCCTTACAGCGAGAGGTACACAAAATCTGTTATACCGTTCAATCGTAAGGACTGCAGAACAGTAATTGGCGTACTAACCGGCCATTGTTTGGTGGCAACGCACGCGCTTAAACTAAAGCTAACCGACAATGATGGTTGCAGGAAATGTATGGAGCAAGATGTAAGGGATACTCTAGAGCACCTTCTATGCTCATGTCCTGCGCTCACTAGAACTCGATTAACGTACTTAGGAGCTCCACAGTTTGAGAGTCTGAACGAGGTCGCTAAACTGGGGGTGAACTGTCTTTTAAAGTTTACTAACAGCGCCCGCATCTTAAATGACGTTTACACTCGCTAAATATACACGCGATAAATCCTGGGACTCCTGTCTGGTATCGCTAAGGACCTAAAGGTCTATGCGTGGTTTTGGCCAGTCAGTACTACCTAACCTAACCTAACTCATCAAAGATCTACAACAAAAAATGGAGGATATCACAATATGCCAGATAAATACAGTGTTTAGAAATCAAGATGCCTGCACTTCATAGATTTTTTATTATTATTAGTTAGGGGATTAGCCGAATCAGACTCAGACGGATTCATGAAGGTGGACATTGCGATGCCTTCGGAATATAGCTTCTTTTCTACTACCCTAACGAATTCGTGCCAGGCAGTCTCCGTAGATTTGCCAGCCCTATAAGCGTGCTGGCATCTACTCAGTGGATTATATAGTAACGACGTACTCTCAAGACTATCCACCATTACCCGCTCCATCGTTTTAAGAAGAAACGAGGTGAGGCTGATTGGTCTAAAAGACTTCAGCTCTGTTTTGACAGTTGACAAAAATACCCCATAGCCTTGGTACAATGAGATTATTTTGAGATTTGAACGCCTAAAATTATTTGTTGTTGAATGAGCTTTTTATCAATTTGTTTTACGTAATTAAATATTTAGCTATCCATAGCTAGTTTTTTATCTGGATAGTATGATGAAAGTATTTTATTTTTTTTTTTCAAATCAAAATAATTAATTTTCCAATTTTTCACAAATTTTTTACTTTGACTGTCGCTAACTTCTGTAACACGCATCATAGCTCACAACTGGAGCATTTTTAAAAGCTCGGGAAATTCCCGATATGATAAAATGTAGCAACAGAAAACTGTTATGGTGGTAATTGCATCCCTTTTGGAGAAGACCGTCTAGAGGCGGGCTTGAGAACTAGAAGGTTAAAGTTCAGCAAAAACATTGCAAATTGTGAGATCTTTTCAACGATATGCAAGATTAATAAGAATTCGGTATTCAGCGGAATTTATGAGCAAAATTCAAAACAAGCTCTAACGCTGACGACACTCCCCTATATTGAAAACTTTAAATGCGATTTTTGACTTATGACAGTTTTGCAGGAAACAAGCGATATGATGAGTTCAGTCAGAAAATCAGCAAAACGGATGAGCTCACTACGAAAGAGGAATACAGGAAGACGGTGGAATAACTAAGCTCTTTCTGAGAATATTTGTGCTGAAGTTACCAAAAAGCCTACAAAGAAATATAAACTGAAAAAGCCTTAATTGTACGTAGTCTTTTGTAGATAGGAATAGACTAGATACATACATATATGTAGCTTCAACAATGGAAAATATGAGACTCTTCAGCATATGCTAATGGTATTTATATAGAATAATCACGACGGGCTGTAGACATTTTTTACCGGTAACCCGGTGGACAGCTAGGTTAGCTTAGGTTGGAGTGGCAGCCTTCTGCTTGAAAGCACACTTAAGCACATTTAGGCTCATTGTGATACCACAGTACGGCGCGACTCCCCCATTTACGGATTGAAGAACCATGAGGATTCCATAATGAATCTGGCTATGTCCTTAATATTTACAGAAGATAGCTCGGACAGACTAGTGAAGAAAGGTGAGCCCAGGAGTTTTAGTCTCCTCCTGGCCAGGGATGGGCATTCGCACATGAAATGGAGGACTGTTTCTTCCTCCTCCTCAGAGCCGCAGCCCCGACAGAAGTCATTGAATGGCAGTCCAAGTCTTGCAGCATGTCTCCCCATTATGCAGTGTCCCGTGAGCACCGAAGTCGTTATGCTGATGGAGCTTCTGCTTAGGTTGAGTAGCTGTCTAGTTCGTCTATTGTCTATAGTGGTCCATGTTAGCCTGGTAATACCACAGGTATGCTCCGCTACCCAGGATGTTTTAGCTTCCTCAAGGTAGTTTTGCTTAATGGCTAATTTAATAGACGTAAGAGGGACACCAATTGTGCAGGAAGGTGATATATCTGTAAGCTGCGAGCCCTGTTTTGCTAACTCGTCGGCATTGCAGTTACCTGAAATATCCATATGTCCAGGCACCCAATATAGGTGGACCTGCGAGTGACTCGACAAAATGTTGAGTGAAGATCGGCAGTCGAGAACAAGCTTTGATGTAGTGAAAACACCGGCAAGGGACTTGATTGCTGCTTGGCTGTCCGTGTAGATGCAGGTATTCTTATCGAATGAATCATTGCGAATAAGCCACTTGGACGCTTGATAGATAGCCATTACTTCCGCCTGAAAGTCGCTGCAATGGTCAGGAAGTCGGAAAGAGAGTCTGAGATCTAACTTACTAGAGCAGATACCATAGCCGACTCTTTCCTCCGATTTGGATCCATCTGTATAGATGTCAATTGAATTGTCAGTGACCACCTCGTCATTAACCCATTCCTCTCTACTGGGGATATGGGTGAATAACGTGTGGTTTAAATTAGGGGTAGAGCAAATGTAGTCTACGTTAGTTGGTACGGACGTATCGTGGATTAAAATCTTGGCATGGCCCAGGTTTGACCGGGTCCAGCGAGTTAGGGCACTGAGTCTGGCAGCAGAGCACTTAGCTTGTTGCTTAACCAGAAGTGAAGTTGGCAACCAATGAAGGATTGCGAAGAGAGCTTTTGTGGAGGTAGTACGGAGAGCCCCAGTAATCAATATGGCTGCAGTTCTTCTAACCTTATCCAGTGGTTTAAGGTTGACCGCCTTTGAAGTAGCTGGCCACCAGAAGACGGATCCATAAAGAAGATTAGGCTCGACCACTGCTGAATAGAGCCAGGAAGTGACTCGAGGTTGAAGACCCCATCTTGTTCCTAATGCCCTCTTACAGCAGTAGAGAGCGCAAGAGGCTTTCCGTACTCTCTCTGCTATATTAGCTTTCCATTGAAGTTTAGGATCAAGAACAAGTCCTAAATATTTGACGCGCTTGCTAAGGCAAAGCGATGTGGTGGACAGCTAAAATATACCAGTTAAAATGAATTATTTTTAAAGGTTAGCACCTTTACGGCAGTCACTGTATAATACTTATATCTGAGCTACATAACTACATAGATAATGTTACGCATACTAGCACAGTTAAAGAATATATCAGCAAAAGAAAATTACTTATATGTACATACATACATACATATATACTAACAGCAACAATTATAGTGTTTGTTGCTGTTGTTATTATTTCTAATATGTTTATATGTGAATCTGCTGCGTATATTCATAATAACTACGAAATTGCGAAATACTTTCAACCCCGTACTATTTACAACTCAGTATTAATATTTTGGGCACAATAGTGGGTGAGTGTATGTTTGTCGGTTTACAAGTATGTATGTATGCATGTATGTATGTATTCGCGTTGTGTGCATGTATGTTTGTTTGTTTGCTTGTTAAATGTTGTTACAGCTTCCTGCAAAAATCTGCGCTCCTGTTTATTTAGTATGTTGTTGTGTTTTTTGTGTGTGTGCATTGCTTTTATTCACTCCTGTATGTATTTGTGTGCTGGTATTTATTTGTTGTGTTTAGCGCACAGAAGATACAAAACAAAAAATGTGAAACAGATATGTATATTCTTTTCGCTTTCTGTTATAACGAATTTTAAATGCAACAGGTTCATTTTTTGCGTCACTATCATGGACTTTTTTCGGATGTCGCCCTTTTCTTTGTTGGTCTTGCGCAGTATTTTTTTATTTGTACCTACTTAAGTATCAACTCAATTTGACATGGGTTTGGTCAGTTCATTTCAAGCATAAGTAATGAATTATGAATTCAACTGAGATTTCAAATCAAAATTTATTTCTATTTTTTTTTCTTATTTCTATTTCTGTGTTATTTTATGTTTAACAAACAACTTCTTTTTTTTGTAGTTACAACGTAGAAGAAGAAACTCATCATTTTATTCATTAAATTTTAAATGTTATCTGAATTTGTTGGATATAATGGAAATTTTTCAACGAAATGTATTTTTAATTAAAGAACATAATTATCTAAATTATGATTAATTCTACCTACTCTGTGGTTGTAGATATGCACTAATGATTTTTATCTTCATGTTTATATTTTTATGTAACGTTTTGGTAATCAATATACCAGATGTAATAAACTGAAAAGCTTTTCATAGCAATATTGAAAATTTGACATTGTCAATCTTGAAGAAGTAGAGAAATTTACAAATTGAAGCTTAAAAAAAAAAATTATTATATCGCTCATTTACTAAAAGACTGTCGTAAGTCAAAAAACACGATTTTTGAGTTAATGATGCAGAATTATTCATTATGTCACGCTTCATATTTTGTAAATTCATACTAATATCTTGTATACTCTGCGCGTGAGAACTATAAGATTTCTTCTTTTTTCTGCAAAGTGGAAGTCAATTGAAAACTTTAAACGCGTTTTCTGCAAAATCGTGTTTTTTGAGTTATGACAGTCTTTTAGCAAATGAGCGATATTTAGAATTTCACAAGGAGTTTTTTATTTCCTGACTGCATGATTGGATTTACAATTTTAATTATTGCTTTTTTATTATTATGAATTATATGGAAAGTATATCATATTTCCTTTTACTTACTTGTTTTTAAGCCCAAACTACACTTATGAAATAGGTATGTACTTATGTTTTAAGTACTAACACTAGAAAACCATTCAACTTACCTAAAAATATAAGAAAAAATAATACAAAAAATTAGATAATGGAAATGAAAATTAAAGGTAATTTAAATAAACCAAACCAAGCTAAAAACCCCCAAAAAAAAACAAAATTAAGCAACACACACACAGAAATGACAAGAAAAACTTATTCATGCAACAGAAACTACAGACAAATAGAATCGTACATGTCAGAGATACTAAATGTAAGATATCCAGATACAAACATTAGGGCGTACCAATTTTTTTTTTTTTTTTTGAAAAGTACTCTGACAGAAAAGTTTTATATTCGATTGTGATCAACTTTGCCGAAGAAAGTATGGCAAAAAAATGGATCTTACCCCCCGTAAAATTCATAGAAGTTTTGCTCCAAAAAAAATTGTACAGAGCAAAAGCTTAGAAAATCTAAAAAAAAGCAGGAAAAAGTTGTAGCTAAGAAAATTTGAATTTTGAATTTTCACCCCTTTTCGAATTAAATAGCAAAAAAATAGCTGTATGCCACTGATAGTATTTGCTGTTCCGTGTATGAAAGTCTAGCTTTACATACAATTAATATTTTGTGGAATTGAAAAAAAAAAAAAAAAAATTTTTTTGGTTTTGAAGTTCTGGTTCCCTTTCCCTTATCCGATTGAGCACAAATTCCGCATAGCTAATTTTTTTTATGGAATGGAACTAAACTGAGAGGTAGCCCATGAAAAATTATTAAATATTTTAAAAAAGTCATATAAGAGCCACCCTAATGTTCATATATCTACATAAAAAACGTGGAATAAGTAGAGAGAAAAAAAAAACAAAATAAAAAAGACCCGCTCTTCAAAACTTCAACCGCTAGTGTATGGAATCCTTTGTGAGAAATACAGAAAAAATACACACACACACACACAAAGAAAAAAAATAATAATAACAAGACAAAAGCGAAATATGATGAAAAGTGATAAGCAAAAGGTTCAAAAGTACAAAAAGATATGAAAATAAAAATACCGAAAAAAAGAAAATATAAATGTAAAATACTTATAAGTAGAGAGATGAAAAAACAAGCAGAAGAACCAGGCTGAAACAGGTTTAATTTCATTTCGTTGTTCGTTGTTCGTTGTTTTTGTGAAATCGTAACCCTAATGTAAAATTATTAAATTGTTCAAAATTATCGGGGAGTATACAAATACACAACAAAAAAGAAGTCAAATTTTAGATGAGAAATTATCCGAACAGGTAGAGGAAATATTTAATAGACTAAATTAAATAACGTAATAATTCTGGATACTGATGAAGTGTGTGAACAAATATGAGAATCATTACTTAAAAAAAAAATTACATTCATTGTTATTATAATGCAAAAATTATTTAAAACCGATATATAGCGTTTAGAGTTCTCATAAAAATCTATAAACTTTAAAAATCCTCTGTACATATTTCAAACAAGCCAGAAGAAAGAGCTAAAAATGTACTCACAATATGAAATAAATATATTAAGAACATAAGCTTTGAGTGCTTCTGTCGAAAGATACGTTTTAAGTATTAATATTTACAAAAAAAAAAGGAGGATGTACACCTGAAGCTTTTCCCTTGGATGTGTAAGCCAGTCCCGTATTCGCTTTTGGATCATTCGTATGGTGGAATGCGGCGAAAAAGGCCAGCTGTCTCGAGCAACTTAAAAAAGTGCAAGAGATTGTCATTCTTTGGACTCACAGGAGCTTTGAGTAAAACGCGTTAAACGTCCATCTTTCACTCCAATTAGGGGAATCGTTGTTTCGGAAGTATAATAATAATGTTCAAACACAGGAAACCAGAAAAGCAACCTCCTACATTGATCCTCATGTGATAAGTAGTAGAAAATAACTTCTAAAGCATCTTACCCAAAAGGCAACAATAGGCGGTTCGAAGATGGAAGAGGGTGCATTATCAGAAACTTCCTCAGATGCTTTAAAATCAATGAGTCACACACTAATGACTGTAATGTCTTTGAAGAAGATTATATGAATGAAATCAAGTTTGAACCAAAAAAAAAAAATAATAATAATAATTAACAGATCTAGGCACACTAAGCACCACTATATCTTAATCCAAGTTTATGGCCCCTTCCTAATAAGAAAAAACACAAAGTTTAATTTTTCTTTAGAAAAAAACAAGCTCAAATTCTAACTGGAGTGTTCACAAGTTGTTCCATTGGTACACTAGCCTTGAGGATTGGAATTGAAGCACCTAGATATTGAGAAAAGCAAAAACAAATAAAGATCATCCTCCACTTCATCTGAGAATGCCCAATTCTTCAGAACCTATCTAAGGACTGCGCCGAATAAAATTGGCCGCTACAAAAATTCTGAAATCTTTTGAAACAGTTTACCGATTTTTTTAAACTAAAGTATTTGATTTTGTACATTATTTTTAGATTTGAAAAAAAAAAAAATTAGAAACCAAGAGCTATTATTTTTTTTGTAAAAAGCTTTAATTTTTCAGAAATCCCGTCCATTAATGGTAGTTTCCAACACCCTCACAGCTGTTTAAGACCACTTTCTTTTAAAGTTTTGAAGATCTTTGGAAACTTTTTTTGTTAACTTTATCTTAATTTTTACTAAAGCCCAGTATCTCTGAATCGTCCTTAGTTCTGGACAGTTTGGTGGATTGGCTTCTCTAGGCACCAAAAGCATCGTTTCATTCCGTTAGAACCACTCTAAGGCCGCTTTGCCGTATTGAGATGAAGCGAAGTCAGGCCAAAATAAAGCGGATGCCTTCATGTTGACGTAAAAATAGAAGCAACCTTTTTTGCAAGCATTCCTTCACATATATTTCGACATTGATTGTACCCGATGTCATGAATGAGGTGCCACAACTGCAAATCACCTGCCAAACAAAGAATTTTTTGGAACTTTTGCCATTTTTTTGTCTCTGAATTTGTCTGCAACATTTCCTACAAAAACGGGTGTATAAAATTCCTGCCGAGGAAGCTGGGAAAAGTCAACAAAAACAGAAGCCTCGTCGTCCATTATGCAGCATGCGAATTTCTTAACAAAATCTTGTTTCAGCTTTTAAGCTCGTTGTTTTGCGGTTTCATTTCTGACGGCGTTTCTATCCGGAACTTTTTGCACCTTGTACGTCTTCTGCCCAGCTTCCTTTTTAGTCCTGCGCACGAAAGTTTCTGAGCAATCAGCCTTCCTCGCTAATTTCCTTCCGGATATGCTTGGATTTTTCTTCCGAATGGTTGCTGTTGAAAAATGTTAATAATATTTTTTCGCACTGGAGGAACTAGAGAAGATTCCGCCAACAGATCTAATAAGGTTCATCAAGAGCAATGCAATAAATGGATTTGAGATTACAAAATTGTTAAAATTACACAAATAGGCGATACGATTTTCTGAGCACTTCTCTACAACCTATTCTAACCTGCACAGGATCAAAATTTGTGCTCTATATCAAAACGTAAAAAAAATCAGGATCTTAACGAACAAATCCTACTTTATTGTGCAATTCTTTGAAAAAGAAATACAAAGTATTTGGAGTGAAAATAAAACGAAAAACGATTCAAAGTTAAAGGTGAGGTTTAGAAATATGAGAGCTGGTTTGTTGGTTATGTATTTCCATTTGAACAACTTTCAATGAAAATATTTTCCTGTTAATCCTCTTGTTAGCCTCTTTAATTCATTTGAAAACCCAAAACCACAAACAATAACTCATCATTTTCAATGCTGGCGCTATTTAAATTGTTCCCTATGTTAAAAATCGAGCGCAGTAACTCAATGAAAATGAGAAAATTCCTTCCTACCGTAAGAAAATTCTTCTCCTTCCTTACAAAAGAAAAACGAGGTGTCAACTGACAAAGAAAATATGAATGTGTCGCACTCTGCACGCACATTCTAAGGACTTGTTTCACACATAATTTATTGCTGTCAATTGTTTTTATGCACATACACACAAAATGAACATTAACATTCAGAAGTTCTATTTTTAATTAACACTGATGGAAGAAAATAAAACAAGAACAATGACATGGAAATTGTGGGAAAATTGAAGTAATTATTTTTAACTTTATTTTTTTTTTTATTTTTATTTTTTTTTTTATTGCACGTGTAGCAGATGCCTTCAGTGTATGACGGCATCATGAGCATCAGCTGCTTTTGTCGTCATCTAGAATTGAAACGTGCAGCATTTTAATTTTTAAAGATTTTCAATATTTCACGCTTCACATTGCTGCACAACATTTGATCCTTTTGTATGTCCTTGCAGCAGCAACAACAACAACCTATTTTGCATTTGCTCGCTTATTATTTTCATCAATAAAGCTGAATATGGTACGTGCTCAATTCATTCAATGCAGTTTTCTTCCAATTCAATTGAATTCGAGTATTTCGAATTTCTTTAATGTCATAGGCCCTCAGCATTTCATATCATTCAGTTTCTGAAAAAGTGCTTCAGTCTATGAAAATTCTTGAGTGGATTATTTCTGTTATGATGATGGTATTTTTAAAGTGTTTTCTTTTTGTTTTGTCTTTATATGGATCTATTAATTTGAAGTGTGTTCTTAACAAAAAAAAAACAAAAAAAATTAAATTAAGTTCATTTTATAATAATTTCGAGTTGATTTTCGTTTTCGTTTTTTTTTGGGGAAGTAACTACATAAATATGCATAATTTTTTATTTGATAGAAAACAGTTTGCTTTAAGCTTAAGCTATTCAAAATTTTCAAAATTGAATGGGTGCAATAATACTTAAGATGCTTATCGAACGTTCGATGGCTTTAAATTCCAATGGATTCTTTAACTAATTTAAATGTTATTAATAATGCATGCATTATTGATGCTATTTTTAAGGCAATAAAAAATGTTTGAGTATTTCTAATGCATTCATTCTTTTACTGTGTGTTGCATAAGAATGTAGTCAGAGTTGTGGAGTATCGATATAGATAGTGAAAATGAAATGTTTTAAATTTATGTTCACGGAGTTTCGTTTTCTTTCTGGAACTGATAACGATAGAAACCAAATGTTCGTTCGTTTTTGTTTTTTTTTATAATAATTTATATGAGCTTTGATCTAATTTGAATGGAAAACAAAAATTAATATTGATTTCAATTGATTGATTATTCTGTGGCGGAGAAGTTAATGGTAGCAAAGAAAATATAAAAAGAACTTCTTTGAAAAACTTGTAGTCACCGAGATAATAGCAAAGAAAACGTAATGTTACTAATAATCCTTCTATAGGAATGAGAAAATAATTTATAGAATAGGTAGAAATAATAAAACAGAAGCTGTAATTCAATTGCAATTTCATAGAAAAATTTCTTATACAATAGAAATAGTGGAGCTTTCTTTAATTATAAATTTATTATTTACTTTCTACACCATTTTTTGTAAAGTGTAAATGACTAGTAAGTTGAATAAATTATGATGACTCAAGCAAAAAATGGTGAATTTTCTACCCAGCGTTACCTAATGGAGCTATTTTGAGTCCTTTGTGAATAAAATAAAGTGAGAAACTAAATTTGACATTAGGATATTCCCCTATTCGATGACCTGACATATCGACGATAGCCATAAAACCTAAAAAGAATTTCGGGTGTTACGACCGCCCCTAAAATAGTCCCAAAAAAAATGGAGTTTCGAATCCCAAAAAATTTATCTCGGTTTTTTTTAACACCCCCAAAAACGGACGTAATGCTCATTGGGTATTGTGACCATTTTTTGGGTCATCTTAATGCCCATGGTCTTCATGCTAGTGGGCATTATGTTGCCTGGCCCTTTTCAATTTCCACACTTTTCAATTTCTCTTACATTTTCAACCCCAACTACATATGTTCAAGGGTACTTGAACTTGTTGCGACTAAAATATTTTCAACATTCTAAATTGAGATTTGGGGTTAACGCCCCTCCCGTCCCTCCCCCCCTTACCGATGAAATTTTCATTTATTTTGCTCGCTGAACATGAATAAAAAAAAAAAATTATGAGAGGAAAAAATTAAAACCCCCCTTAGGATATGCCAGGATCCGCTAGTGGTATATTGACATCAGTTACCCAAATAAATATAAACACACTTCGTCGAAGTAATCCAAAAATGTTTAGAAGAAGGAATATTTCCAGATCAGTGGAAACTACAGAGGTTAGTTCTGCTGCCGAAAGGAAATAAGCCACCGGGAGATCCATCGTCATATCGGCCAATCTGCCTGCTTGACACAATGGGCAAAATACTGGAGCGTGTAATCTACAACAGGTTACTGCCCATCGCGGAAGAGAACGGAGCACTGTCAAACTGTCAGTTCGGGTTTCGGAAAGCTCGATCCACCGTAAGTGCAATTAAAATGGTGGTAGACATTGCAGCGGAAGCAGTAGAAGGCATAAGATGGAAAGGAGGTGCGAAACAATATTGTGCAGTGGTTACATTAGATGTAAAAAACGCATTTAACTCTGCCAACTGGATGCACATAAAAGGCTCTCTGGCAAAAATGAATGCACCGAAATAAATATACGAAGAATAATCGACAGTTACTTCAAAAACAGAAAGCTGGAATATGAAAGCGACGAGGGATTAAAATACTACAACATCTCGGCAGGTGTTCCACAAGGATCTGTGCTAGGACCTCTACTGTGGAATATCATGTATGACGGAATACTGAGACTATCATTCCCACCAGGAGTAAAAGTAGTGGGGTAAGCAGACGATATTGCGATAGTTACAGTGGCGAAACATATCCAGGAAATTGAGACGATTACTAATGAAGCGGTGGCCACAATAAACCAATGGCTAAGATCAGCTGGTCTTGAATTAGCTGCTTAAAAAACGGAGGCGGTATTAATTAGTAGTCGAAAGGTTGTCGAACATGCGAATATACAAGTAGGCAACCAAATAATAAAATCGAAGTCGTCAATTAAATATCTGGGTGTGATGATAGACAACAGACTGAACTTCAGAGCTCACTTGGACTATGTTAAACAAAAGGCGTCTAGTATCCAGGCAGTGCTGTCTAGAATAATGCCAAACATTGGTGGACCAAGGTATGGTCGAAGGGTGTTACTTTCTAGAGTAGTAAGCTCAGTCTTGCTTTACGCTGCTCCAATCTGGGCTGGAGCTTTGGTGGCAAAGGAGTGCCGAAAGAAACTGTCACGTGTATACAGGCTGAGCGCTCTAAGAACAATAAGTGGTTTTCGGACAATTTTGGAAGATGCGGCATGCGTCGTAGGTGGTATGATACCGATCGATATACTAGCGGACGAAATGCAACGAGTCTATTGCAGAAGGAGCGGAAATCAGTTGCAACAAGATATTCCAGGCATCGCGAACGAAGAAAGGCTAGCATCATTAGCCACTTGGCAGAATAGATGGGAGAACTCATCGAAAGGCAGGTGGACGTATATACTTATCCCTAAGATTGAAACATGGATAAATAAAAAATATGGAGAGACAAATTATCATATAACCCAGTTTTTAACGGGTCATGGAAGGTACAGAAAGTATCTGTACAGATTTAAGCATGACGACTCCCCACTTTGTCCTATCTGTAGGGACTAAGAGGAAGATGTAGAGCACGTAATTTTCAACTGTCGGCGTTTCAGCCCAACAAATATGACGTTGCCAAGCCCATCACGCATTATAGAGAGTATGATCCAGTCGGAGGAAGACTGGTCAGAAATAAGTGGGTTCATCACGAATGTGCAAAATGACCTAAGAAGAATTGAACGTCTTAGGAGAGCAGACTTGATGAATACAGCCTAAAGGCTAACCAGCCCCGCGAAGTAATACCTAACGCCAGTACCGCGGGGATAGTAGTTGACGAGCACGGGGGTGAGGTTTAGTACGTAGGTGCATTACTGAGCAGATCCAGTCAGTATGTGAATCGTGCATGCCAATAGTACGGACTACTGGTATCTATGAAGATTCCTCACCTCCAGGGCGCATCCAAAAAAAAAAAAAAAAAAAACACTAGTTGAGTTTTGAAAGCAAATGAAACTTGATAAATCCAATGAACTTGAGAAAGTTCCAGTGTATAGAATGTATAATCGTAATCACTTTCCAGACAGCGATCACTCAAATCATTTGTCTCTCGGAATTGTAGTTTTAAAGTTTCAGTTTTAAATATACAATTTTTTGATAATACTTATAATCGGTAGCTTGTGGTATTAGACCTTTTTGTAGGGTTTTATATTTGGAAGTGCCTACAATTGTATAGAGAGAAAAAATTCTATGATTTTCAATGGACGGATATATAAAGTTTTCTTTGCAACTAAGTTTTGAGGTCATTCGGAGCCACGAAAATGGAGCCTCATTGCTCTTGTGAAATGAAAAATCTGGTGGTTAAATGACATTCTTCTATATAATTCGTATAGTAGCATACTGATTCTAGTTGCAATCATAAAAAAAGTTTCAAATTTTTTAAGCAGTCAAGTTCAAAAAACTTTTTGGAAACCCAAAAACAAATTACAGTAACCAGCAAAAAACTTAAAGATAAAAAACTATAAAAATATATTTAAAATATCTCTTTTACTTTTAAAGAATTGAAAAATTATAAACTTATTGATGAAAAATTCTTTAAAAATCAGAAGAAAGCCAATAAACAGATTCTCAATTTTTCAAAGGCAGGAATTTCTCATTTACGAGGGCCGGATGAGCCCAAAGAAAATTTTACATACTTGACCCTAGTCTCTCAACTCGCAACTAACGCGAAACAATTACTCTCAAAAATGATTTCTAAATCCAAGAAATAAATCACCCGCACATACTGAAGGGAAGAATTGGTTGAAAACAAAGAAATCAATAAAATATCAATACCACATTTACTAAGAATTTTTCATATTCTCTATCTCCAATTAACTTCCTGGCTAAAGTATAATACAATCAGTAAGCGTGAGAAAATTTATATGTATTAGATATGTATCCCAATAACAACCAACAACTAAATTAAACGAACTAATTTCAGAATGATACCACTAGCTTCAAGCGGTATTGAGGCTTAAGTGTCACTTTTGGAATAAATTCAACGTAAATAAATATATACATAAAAATAAAAACATTTCCACCATCATGCAACATTAATTCATACATGCATACATACATACATACATACATATGTACATACGACGACAAGTATATCGAATTACAAATAATTTCTTTGTTTTCCACCTGAATTCTACCAAAAGTATCTACACATCTACACAGAAAGAGAAAATAAAAGAAAAATATTAAATTTTTTCTTTGCATCAGCTACGATGACTACCAGCAGATACTACGATACTCATTCATACTACTTATGTATACCGCATCGATTTATCTTGCGGCAAGTAAATAAAATAATATTTTCATTTCATAGCAGGCAGCAAAGTGTCTTCCGATGATAAACATAGCTTTAGGGCGGCAGTGTTGCCAAAACCTAAACAACAGCAACTGAACTCTCTACTCCAGCTCAACTCGAATAACAGCAAACTCAACTGTTGCTGTTGTTTGTTGATTGTTGTTGTTTAGTTAGTTGGTAGGTCGGTTAGTCGGGCCGGCGCGTATATGTTATATTCATTTGATGTAAACCACCTATTATTTTGATGTGATTTTGATGCCTAACATCTTCCACCATACCATCTGCTAAGCACACAGCTTCTACAGCATATTATGTTTTCATAGTTTTTCTTTGACTATTATTACTATTACTATAAAAGGTACCTGACTATTTTCTTTTCTTTTTTTTTTCTATCTTGTGTTGCTGCTTTTTAGGCCAATCGGGGTTATTTGCTTTTAGCCACAAAAAGAAAAAAAAAGCATGAAATAAAAGTGGAAAAAATTGAATGTAGCGCCTTATTTGTGCCTCAGTTTATTTTCACATAAATATACCAGCTCAAACGAAATATACTGCTACAAAGTAGAAACCTTAAGGGGCACAAATACACACACACACACATATAAGTATATGAAGGTATACATATGAATGTACGTCACATATATGAACGATATTTTTATGAATGTTTAAATCTGTAGTTGTTGCTGTTATTTGAGCTGAATGCGCATGTGCAGCATATTCCACGCTCAAAATCGTTGAACGATGGATCGACCAAGCAACCGACCGCCGACCTACCGCACTCATATAGAGGAATAAGTCAGAGAGGCAGACAGACAAACACCACTGTTGATTGTTGATGGTTGCTTGGTTGATGCCTGATCACCTCCAGCACCACCATCGTCGCGAAAGATCGTGTGAGCGCAGGTTAACGCCTTCTAATATATCACAAGATCGATTGCTATATGTATGTATGTATGTATGTACGTATGTTTTGAAAGGAGCGGGAGGAACAGAGAGAAAAAACGTGGCAAAGTCTAAGCTAACCAACTAAATGAAGCGCTTGAATTGAAATGCTTGAATGAACAACAGCAAGCAAGATGAACTCTAGGGAAGGTTGTCGTGATAAATTAATTTCTAATTCTATTTCGACGAGCAGAAGAAATTGAGTCAATTGAAAAATCAAATTCTTGCATTCCTTCACTCTTGCAATATTCAAGTTCGTTTAAGTTTTCTCAAGTGCTATAAATTATCGTTTGTCATTCTCGCTGCTGCAGTTGATTGACATTTCCTGATAACACGCTCAAGTATTTTTGCACAGCGCATAACAAATACGACGACGAGTATGTGGATTACTCACTCAAACCTAAAGCCGCAAGAGAACTTATTCTTATGCGCTCATATATAGTAGACAATTTATTTATTAACCCAAACCAGGATTCCAGCAAACAAATTCAATACACCCGCATGTCATTCGTTTTCATGTCCATGCCACAACACTAGCGCTTTTAGCTGTTGCTGTAACTTGTCTGTGGGCCTGTCTGTCGCATGCACACAGTGAAACCCTTTCAATCTGGGTGGTCGACGTCTGCTATTGTCATTAATGTTCAAATCGTACAACGCTGTCAGATTTGTTTTCTTTCCTTTTTCTTCTTTTTCCTCTTCTTTATTTTTTTTCTCTTCTACTACTTGTTGTTGTCCATTTGCATTTATGCAGAATTTTTAGCGGCATAAATCCGAATCCGTATGTGTAGAGTTCAGTTTTATACCCATGAGGCATGTTCGTTCCATCCCAACAAATGCAAGACATGAAATTAATGAATTATGAAAAAGTCGCTACGATGACGATGTTTTCCAGCGTAGTTAATTATTGAAGACGCTTCCATTTCGTGTTCAATTGGTTGCCTAAGTGACGCAGGTCAATTTGACAACTAAGTTTACATATTTCTTTGACAGTTGACAATGCTGTTGTCGTTGACATCCATACGAATTTAATTTAATGGTTGTTGCAGTAAATTGAAATTGAAAATGAATTTGAAATTAAGTTGAAATCATATCGAAATCAAAAAGAATGAATGAAGGCTCTACATGAATGTGTTGTAACCTGCTGAGTTCATTGGAAGGCTTTACAAATTAATTCCTTAATTGAAATTAAATCAGAGTAGGTCAAAGTTAAATTGAAAAATTTGGTAAGTAACATTAATAATATTAAAAATTGAACATAGCAGGATTTGCAATTGCCAAGGATGAAGAACAATGCATTCATATGGTATTTAAAATGCTTTACTTTTCGTTTATATTATCTACTACCTTAAAACGAACTTTCGGTTACAGCGAACCAATAAGAAAAGTATTAACCTATTTCAAATATAACTGTATACAATTTTGTTTCACTCAAACTGAAAGCGGTAAAGTGAACTTTTCTAAATTCGATATTTTAGTAAATATCAGGGTCGCTTTAAAGGCGCAGTACCGTCTAGAAATTTCGGAAAATCGATTTTCGAACTATTCACATTTTTGGAATGTGCTGTTCAATTATTACCAAAAATCCGTTATATTTCGGGTTGTACAACCTTCTAAAAGTAAAGCGTTCATGTAGTTTTCGGTGGTTCGTCAAATTTTAAATGCGTTTTTTTCGATTTGCACTTTCGCCAATTGGCGAACACGATAAAAAAATAAACTATTCAGACGAACGATCTGAAATTTCATCCAGATATTCAAGATATGCTACGTTGTACTCTCAATTCTCTCAGTTCAGTAGAACTCAAAATATCTACCAGTTCCTACCAGTTCAAAAAATCTCATTTGGAGAAAAACGCGTTTAAAGTTTTTTTTAATAATTTTTTACGTTTAAAAATTGAAAAATAATTTTTTTCACTCATATTACTTTTAATCAGCCATCCCTGGTGCTTACTGAAAGTCTTCAAGTTCTGTCAACTTCTTTAGATGTTCTTTTTTTCTCGATGTAGTTCGTGCTTCTTTAGAATGTTCCTTCTGTTTGCTTGAGCTGTGCGAGATTCGTAGATTTTTAACGTCTTAAAACGTATTTTTTGGGGTTTCTGTTAGAAAGAAGTATGTTGATTATGAATGGGATGCCAGTTTTTCAAAATGACGGAATCAATATTGCGAAAGATTTTTAAAAAATTAATATGATTAACTTGAAACCCGTTACTCGGGGGTTTTCGGGGTCGCTGATTACGAATCTGGCATTATATTCACAATTTTATATCTACCACTTTATTTTTCAATCATTTGTATTTTTCATGCTTGTAGGTTTTGAATTTTTGCTATTGGAGCACAAGTTTTTTGGACTTAAACCAGTAATGCCCAGCGCTGAGCCAAGTTCGAAAACAATTTTTTATTCAAGTTACTTTCTTGATCTATCTACTTTGGTTCCCTCTTGTCCTTAATGGGTTAATGTAGTTTTTTTTGTATATTTTAGAAAATCGTACACGGCTTTGATTTAAAAATTCGTTGGGGTGTGAAGAAATTTGGGGCTTACTGAGTACATATCTCATATATTTTTTATTCAAAACGCCCCAAGGGAATTTTAATTTAGCCAATTTAAGCAATTTCTATTTAAATTAATAAAAAATAAAAATAAAATTATCGAATAACTAATACTTTTAAGTTTTGTAATCAAAAACACTCTGAAAAAATATTTTGTGTTTATATTATGTGTTAATGGAGCAAAATACTACAAAAAATACTATTCGGGGGGAGGTTCGAATCCCCACCCCCTCTGTGTACACGCCTGCAGAAATGTAATATTTGTAAATTATTGAACCAAAAAATTTCTATTTATCTGGAAACATCTATTATTTTACTGAGACTCAAAGAAATGAAAATGATTGTAAAATTTTACTGCTCCAATGACGAGTGGTCAGAAGAAACCAAATCTTTGAAAGCTGTAGAAATTAATTTATAAAATTGTTCGATTCCATCCTGTACAACAGTTCAATAATAATGTTTTGGAATTGTATTTTTCTCTTTCTGTAATCAACGTTAACTATGCCTAAAATCCTGTGACATGTTTTTGTAAACGTTGTACCTACACCTAGAGAAATACTTACTTGGTTCTAAGAAAAACGGCTATAAAATTGAGGAAAAATGGGAATAATTTGGCGCTATAGAAACGGTTTCCTCATTTAGATATACAAAATTTCTTTGAGTTGAGGAAATATTTTTCAAATATGAGAAATTGTATATGATTTAGGTAAAATTTTCCTCAGTTTGAGGAATAATTTTCCATAGATTAAATTCAATTTACTTTTTGGAAAAGAAATCTTCAATTTATGGAATATTTTCTACAATGTTGTTTTAATTAAAAGGCATAGAAATCATGTTTTTTTACTTGCATTCATTTATTATTTTATTTTTAATAAGAATTAAGGTTTACATACGTATATACGTATTTTTACAAACACTACAGGCATCGTCGCCTCGAAATGATCAAAAGATCCTTATGGCCACCAAAAAATTATAATTTGAAATGAAGAAAAAACTTACTTCAAATTGAACACCATGGTTGCATGAAAGGAGCACATTTTTCTTCATTTTGAAGAAAATTTACGTAGGGTATTTTTCTGGGTGTACAATTATATGCCGAATCCAAATGGTAAGTTTTTTTTTTAGTTTTTTGTGCGAATTTTAAAATTTATAAAAACATGGAAATCCAGCACGTAAGCTATGGTTATGCAGACAAACTCGTTTGGCATATATTCTCGTTATTTTCTCCTTTTTGCTAAATTTATTCGTAAGAAGTTGCACTAGCTGATCCTTAACAATTTTTTTAACATGGCCATGAGAAATCCTCCCCTTGTCTTCGCTAGTGTTAGCTCGTAAAATGTGATGAAGCAATACTGAAAACTAAGCAGTGTCTTCTCAATACATCAATACATACATAAATTTGTTTTTTTACTATACTAGTTTTGTAGCCACGGAATTATAACAAAATTTAATAAGAATATATCGCAAAACTTACGGAATTAAAATTCATAGTAATTATTGGAAGGCCAAAAAATATTCCAAGTTAGTCGTCTCTAATTTACAAAACTCATACTATAGATAATAATTTAATAATAGTAATTTTTCAATTCAATACGTTCATTGCTTTGAACATAATTTAATCTCTCTTTCAATATGATCAAGCATTAATTTCGCTCCATTCATTGTCTTTCTCATCGCTCATTGATTAAAAATTTCTAGTATTCTTTTTTTTTTTATGAAAATTCTTAATGAAATTATAGTTTCAATGCATTTGTCGATCTTCACTACGCAAACTAAATCGCATCAGTTACGCTTCACGCATTCATAAAAACGTAATTCATGCCGTAACGGCGGCGTCTTGGTGGCGCTGATTCTGATGCTGAAGCTGAGATGTTACTGAAATGCGGGGCAACACAAAGTGTCAAAGATAAGCAAAGAGTTGGTGGCGGCAGCGCTGTACGGAGAAAGGAAAGAATATAGGAAAACGTTCCGAAGATGCTGTAATATTTTCTAAAGATTTTTTAATTAAAATATGTTGTTGTTATTTCTTTCAATTATTGAAAATTGTTTAAGAAAAAATAAACTAATTTTTAACTAGGCACACATACATACAAGATAAAAATAATCGTGTTAATTATTAAGCACAACAAAATAATCTTAGATAGGTGTAAATTAAGGAGTGTTAAACCGCAACCCCAATTTCCTTAAGCTTTTCCGCTTATTTTTGTCAGGTTTGAATATAGCCTAAAACCGATTAACTGCAATTTCATTAGAACACAAAAAAGCAAAATGAAAAAATAACAAAAAAGTTGAAACCAAAAAAAAAAAAAGTTTTTAAACTTCATTAGTTTTTATATTCTAATGAACCTCACTCTCTCTCTCTCCACCGGCACTTATGTGTGCCTTAGTGTGTCTGAGTTGTGCTCAATCGAATGTTGTGGTTTGGCCCATTTTAAAGGCGCGCGCACACACACACACACAGAACAGAACGTTAAGTAGCTTTGCTCATTAAGATAAGCTGTAAATGGGATTATAATTATTTATGGCACATTCTTATATTCCTAGCAAACAATAACAGCAACAATGCCAACAATAGACACACAGCATCAATATCTACAACAATCACAGCAACACTTCAACTTCTTAATAAAATTAAATGCATTTGCAGCAATGTTGCATAGTTATGTTTATAGGAATTGTGAGCTTTATTAACTCTGAGAGCTTAAAAATAAATATTGTATGCCAATCATTGTCAGTTCTTTTTATAATATGCCCCCAAAAATGAAGAAAAGAGCATTTGACAGGCGCCACAGCATTAGAACCCACGTTTCCCGTTTCATGGTTGCGTAATTGGTTGTAATGTCACAATTGACAGAGCTTCACAATCGTTTCAGATTGAAGATCACTTACTCCCTTATTATGTAAAACGCAAATCGTCGTGAAAAGTGAATAAAAACAAACAAAACACAAGCAACGCAGAGTCAGACGACCTCGATAGTCTAGTGGATAGTGCACTAGACTTTCATCCAGAAGGTTGCGGGTTCGATTCCCGTCTTGGTCTGGTGGTTAATTCTCATAAACTTCTTATATTCACTATCGATATGAAGGTTGCAGTGTCTGACTTTCGAGTCGTCCTTCCTTCAAATAATAATAAAACGCAGAGTCAGGGATCAGAATTACTTTATTTTATTGTTATTTATTTATAAAGCTAAAAAAACTTGCTAAATGGTGTGATTAGTAAAATTAAGCTCTTTGCTCACGTCTCACTTTTTAGAGTGAAATTCTGATGTGTAACTCGAGCATTTTAATATCTAAAATTAAACGACTCAAGTTCAAGTAAATATTAAATAAAACATTAAATTCTCAATGAAAATAAATATTTTCTTTCAAAAAAAAAAACAGCAACCACAACAATGAAACAGAGTAAAAAAATATATTCTCAAACAATTCTTAAAAGGTTTCGATTTAACTACCTTTCAAAAACAGTTCTACACGTTTTTGCAGTTGTTATTTTTTTTCCTATGCCACATCAGTTGTGTTAAGTTCATTCAAATCCATTGTTACACAATAACTATGAATTACATATACAGGAATTGCGTTCTTTCTGTTCGATATAGTAAACAAGATTACAATAGCACAAACAACAACAAACAAGGATACGTTTAACTGCAATATTCTACAAATATTACTTCACAAGTAATACAGCTAGAGATAAATAATAAACGTGCATTGCTGTGATGACGATGACGACAAATGCTGTTGCTATTACTGTCGCCATTAGAGCGGAACGTTGCGTATTAGTTGCTGAGGATGATGATGGTGACATTCATGTTGTCGTCGTTCATACTGTTAACTGCTGATGATGGGAGTGATATTATACTTTGTGTACTCGTATATAACAGATTTGGTTGACGATAAAAAACTGACAGCAGTGACAATTGTAAACCGATAAAACAACAAACAAAACTTCACAAATGCGGAAACTGAGATGTGTTCCTATTTATTTTTTCTACTTTCTGTTTTAAAATATAAAAATGTATTAAATACCACAAAGCTCACGTGACGTCACCAAACTATCTATTTTTACATTTAATATCTAACTCAATTCCATGGATACCGCAAATGCATACGTCAACATTTTTGTGATGTATTTCAACTTTGGATTTTATAGAATGTTCGTCGTAAACTCAATGGGCCCAAGCGTGAACATTCTAAGCCCATTTTTTTGCTTTTCAAAAGTAGGCAACTTTTCCACTACAATCTCAAGATGGTAGCCCTTGACTTTTAATAACACAACCATATTGATAAATTGAGAAAATTAATTCAGATATTCCTATATGAAATAAATCAAATTTCTATGATTTACAATTTAACAAAATAAATAATAACTCACGTATTATATTGAATACTTCAACTTTAATAAAAATACATACACATACACATGTTTTTGTCTTCTGTGTCCTGTCAATATATGTATATCAACAATATTAACCTCGTCAACGATCTTAGTTGTTGCTTTCTATTTGCTGTTGTTGTCGATAACAGTTCATAAAAAAAAATATAGCAACAAGTTAGAAAAAATAAAAAAACAGAAATATGTAACTACTAAATGGAAAACAAAAAGGCAAAGCTATTTTTAAATTAGAAAAAAGAAAAACTTTGTCTTTCGTCAAAAGAAGCAACAAAACTTTCAAGGACTTTTTACTTTCCTGCTGCTACTCGTCCAAATAAATAAAATATTTTCTTTTCGTTTGTAAATAAATATGTCTTTTGTTACTTCCTTGTCTCTACTGCCAAAGGATTCGATTTAAAGTTTTCAAAATAAATTAGAATTCTTCACATATGTTGTTTTTCTATTGCCATTTTTTTTCTATTTTTTTTTTATTGCAGTAACTAACTTGCTGCTACTATTTTTACTATCAATACACAGCCTGAAGCTTTGCGTGGACATTTTATTTATACACCGTCGGCAAGTTTTAATTGCTTACATAACTTCTTTGATAATAATTTAATAAATAAATTGACGTGGTGACTTTGTGTATGTACGGCGGCCTTGAACTTGACATCTTAATGTTCTTGACATTTTTATTTCTCTGGAAATGAACAGCAGAAATGTTGAATTGCAGTACACCTAAGGAAAATTGTTTGAATGCAATCAAGCAAAAGGCTTATTATAGGGGAGAAGACCGATTGTAGCGGAACACAGTGTCTCTAATAGCTGAAGATTGTTATTTTCAAAATTTCTCCCATTTACAGAAGATCAGTTGAAGAAGTGAAAAACTACCATACTGGTAGAAGGCCAGTTGCATAATAGTCGTTGGAAGAAAACTGTATACAGGGAAACAGAGAACAAAGTCGTTGAAGTATATAGTCTCTTGTTGACCGCAGTGTATGAGGTATTGAATTCGTCTCCCACTACTGCAAAACTGCAGACCTATCTAGTCCCTGTCATTGAGACGTTGAAGTGTCTTGTATCGTTACACATTTTCATAAAGAAGACATCGGAAAAATCGATAGTTTGACTCTATCGGTAGAATCGATTTTAGACAGCGGAAAAATCGATAGTTTTGATAGTATTGATAGATTTCAATTTTTCAGGAGAGCAGTTTAAAGTTTCAAATCCTTACTGCAAATCAGGTATCGGTTTTTTTGTTTAACTTTTTTGAGGGATAATTGGTGCCCTAAAAAAGAAACAAATATGAAAAATTGGTAGCAAATAAATTTTAGATACGCACAACACGATGTTAGGCCATTATGGTTTGTGGCCACTGATTTATTTCTTTTTCTTTCTATTCTACTTCTTCTTTTATGACACAACACCTTTTGGATGGAATAGACCTACAGACCGAACAGCAAGGTGAAAAGCCTTTCTTGGTATGGCTACACAATAACTATGAACTACCGACATATCTGTCGCATTCACAAACGAACTTTCATAGTTTTCCTTCCTATGGTTCTCTACATATGCCGTTTTAAACTATCTATTTTTATGGGTGATTTCACGTTACCTTGTCCAAAAGCAGCAACATTCTGCCCAATAACTACTTCCATCATACCGCCTTCACGCACAAGGTTTTCCTTGCTATGTTTTCTCAGATATATACTATCAAATAGTCTCCATTTCTTTAACCTATTCATTTTTTTAGAGCATTCCCATTGGCGAAATTCTTGTGTACCACAAATAATTGAGAAAATACACCGATTAAAAAAACAGAATTGCAAGGGAGGTGTCACACCCACTAACTCAAGCCTACCTATTGACAAATCATATTTTCATTCCAAATCTTAGTGCCACAACACAAATAGTTCCTAAGATGTCGTTACATGGTATTTTAAATCGCACTGAAAAGAAAAGTGAAGAAAATGGTTTAAGAGTTACCATCACATGATGAAATGTTGGTTTCTTATTTATATAAAGTACCGAAAATTTCATCTCTGTAGCAATCGATAATTTGATCGATTGTTTTTACAAACTATCGATAATAGACTAATAGTGACAAGGCAATCGATTCTATCGACAGACTATCGATGTTTAGCCGACACTACTCTTAGGTGGAAAATTCAATATTGTATTTCCTTTCAGATTCAATTGAATTGGACAATGCTCTAACTTCTGTTTCTTCCCACATAATTGGTATAACGACTACTAAAAGATGGATTGTGGTTCAGATACAGGTATCGTGGTATACAGGTATCCAACACTAAGTTTTCAATTCTAATGAGCATTTGGTTCATTATTTTTAAGGCCGAATATACGCCACTAATGACCAGTGCACAAATAACTTTTCAGAAGTGGTTAAAAGGCCCAGTTATCATTATTTTCTCTGAGAGCCACGCGGCTATCAAATCTCTTTCGGAGTACAGTTTTTCTCGAAACTGGTGAAAAATTTGTTTGATAGCCTCCAGCGCTTGTCTAACCATAAAAAAGTTTCGCGGTATTGCATGCCTGACCACCTGGGCATTGCAGGGTTAATCGGTTGTGCACATTGGTCCCGATATTAATGGCATATTGGAACTTTCTGTTAAACCTTCGAAAAGCTAAAGAGCTTGTCGTTTCCAGCGCCTATAATTGATTCATTGCATACACCAGAACGGATCTCAGACTACACGTACGATATATATATATGAGCATTATGTGCTTATATGTCACTTGAAAAGAATAGGTTTGTCCAATGAGAGAGTAAGACGACCTCGATAGTCTAGTGGATAGTGCACTAGACTTTCATCCAGAAGGTTGCGGGTTCGATTCCCATCTTGGTCTGGTGGTTAATTCTCATAAACTTCTTATATTCACTATCGATATGAAGTGGATGAGAATTATAAGAATGTGCACAAGTACACACCTTGGTTGGTAACGGCAAGACCACCGAGCTGATAAAAAATTGCCACATAGCCGTTCGGAATCGGCGTTAAACTGTAGGTCCTACCATCGCCACTGTGGTCTAGTGGCAGAGTGCCAGACTCTTGTTTCTGGAGACCCGAGTTCGATTCTCGGCTTGGGTATGTTTCTTATCTATCTTTCTTTCTCTCTTCCTTTCTTTCTTTCTTGGGGCTTTGGTACAAAAGATCTTATAGGCCGCAGTGCCTGACTTTCGAGTCGTCCTTCCTTCAAATAATAATAAAAAAAAAATGAGAGAGAGTTTTGCAGAGAGACCGTGCAGCATACAAAAATTTGCAATGCCTGATAATTGGCTTTGCCCCCACTTTTTATCTCAGTTTTGTAATCAGAGTTACTTTTATGTCATGCATGCTAAAGTTGATGTAATGATTTTGATGCTTGCATAAGGGCTATTCCATGTCAAATTATGGTTTTAGTCCCCACTTCTCTGAAAATTTTTATATTTATATTTCAAAATAAAGTACTTTGTATAAGTGAGTAGTATATACCTAAGATAAAATGTTAAAAAATAATCAAAAGCGCGGTTCACGCCAAATTGGCACGCTTTGTTGTGGTCACCACGTCGCCCCTAGTCATAAGAACAACAAATTTTTTACCGGGATTTGTTTACAATACCGTTACCGTTAGTTGATAAGTTTTTCATATTAATTGATCGCAAGTTGGTGATTTGTGTGCACAATGGAAGCTGCAAATAGAAAATTCATTGTGAACAAATTTATTGAAAATCCGTCGTGGTCTGGTTCAAAGATTGCGAAAGTGTTAAATATCTCCAAAAAAACGGTATGTAGAGTTATAAAACGATATAAAAAAACTCTTAGTGATGAAAGAGCTAAAAAAGTTGTGAGAAAACGGGAACAACCAACCTAAAATTAAAGGCAAAGATCTTGAGGTCTATCAAAAGCAATCCCGGACTATCGGATAGCGATAGTGCCAAAAAAAAAAAAAATAAAAAAATACGCATAAAAGCTGGGCTAAAGTGCTATCGTGCTATAAAATATCCAAATAGAATAGACAAACAGAATTTGCTGGCCAAACAACGTGCTCGTCTTCTTTATAATAATGTTTTGACCAAATTCAATGGATGCATTATTGTGGATGACGAATCATACGTAAAATTTGATCTTAAACAGCTTCCAGGTCAAAAATTTTATATGGCAACGAATCGTGGTAATGTATCCTCACAATGCAAGTACATAAAAATGGATAAATTTGCAAAGAAAGCAATGGTGTGGCAGGCTATTTGCAGCTGTGGTCTCAAATCCAGGGCATTTGTGACATCCTCTTCCATGACGTCTAATATTTACATCAAAGAGTGCCTTTCGAAACGACTATTGCCATTTGTTCGTTATCACCATTCGCCAGTGAAGTTTTGGCCTGATTTAGCCAGTTGCCACAACTCTAAGAAAACCATGAATTGGTATCAGACAAATAAAGTAGATGTAGTGCCCAAATATATGAATCCACCCAATTGCCCCCAGCTTCGACCGATCGAAAAACACTGGGCTATTACAAAATATAAGTTGAAGAAAAATGCAGGTATTGTCAAAAATGTGAATTCAATGTTACTAAAATGAAACCAAATAGCCGCAAAAGTATCCGGAGCGGATGTTTAAAGGTTGATGGGGTCCATTAAAAGGAATACCCGGAACTTTTTGCACAGCAAATAAGAAATAAAAGTCAAACACATCGACTCCATCATGGAGTGCCAAATATATTATTTGACTAACACTTTAATTCAACAGTTAGAAAGTTTTGCAATTCTAAATTTTTAAAACAAATTTAAATATATCTAACAATTTTTTTTTGCCTTATTTAATTTTTTTTTTTTTCAATTAAATATAAATCTTCTTGAGCTTTTCGTTTTTCGCAATATGTGAAGCCTGCAGAGTCCAATGATGTAATTATTCTGGTATGCATTTGAAGTTGATGTTGTTGCAGATGTCGACGTCGATGCCAATGCCTTTTGATGACGCATCATTTGTGGCAACGAATGCAGTGGTTGTGCCACAAGTCCAACTAAGTATACAAAAGAAATAGCTCATGCACAATTTAAGTAAGTTTGTTCATTTTTCAAACGTTCTGTACATAGTGCAGGGATTTAAAAATATTTTACCACCAGCTGTGTGTTTGTTTATTTTTATTTTTATATTTATTTTTATTTATTTGAATATATATTTTTAAAAATAAATACATGTTTAAACGCAAAATACTGTGTATATGGTGGTATACTTATACGAATTGAGCAATGTTTGTTTGTAAAGCCCATAAAGAGGAGTGTTAGATAGGGAAATATGTCTATAAGTTTCTTCAAGAATGCTAACTGTCGAAAAGGAATTAAAAAAAAAATTCGTGCAAGTATTTGTTTCTCGGCTGATATCCACAAAATCGTTAGATTCATCAATGGCTATAAAGTTTCATACAGTTGCTTTGCGGATTGACTTGAATTGGTACTAAGAAAAAGAGATTTAAACATGAAATCAATAAAAAAAAAAGTCAGTTATGATTTCTATTGTGTATTTCTATTAGTCATGATTAACTGAAAATCGTCAAGAAATCGTCATGCTAACCTGAACTTAAACCCGTTTGGAATAAATTTGCATGAAAAAAAATATAAAAATGAAAATTTTCTAGAAGATATTCATTCTTTACATGCCTGCAAAATACCATATTTATCATTAACCATATCTTTACAGCTTTTGCAGATTTTCCAATTAAAACAACAACAACAACAATATCTTTTGCTACTACTACCACCACTACTACAACTGTTGCACGAGTATTACAACTTAACGCCAAATACATTACGCAACATCATCAAGACACATCGCAACGTGGCTAGAGAGCGTTAACATATCAACGCCATTAGAGCAAAGCAAAGATTTAAAACTATTAGAAGCTGCCAAACGTAAGTAGTAAGGAACAAAAATAAAAGATAAAAAAAAATAAGTAAATTGTTGCTGATAATCGCTAACAACTGAAAAAATGTAGAATTACAGAATACCGCAGAGAACAACGGAGAACTACAACAGCAACATGTGCAATTCGAACACGTTTTAGTCTTCAGCTTTTCAGCTCATTCTCTCTTTCTTCTACACTAACTCTCAGAACAACTTAAATGTTCTTCTGCTGCCTGCTAACTATAAAAATTTAAGTCTATGTTTGGAACGTCGCATTAGAAATGGTGCACCATCATCCAGCAGCAGCGGCGGCAACAGCAGCATGGTGCAGCATGAGTAATCAGGAAAGTGTCGGTGAAATAAAAAGCATGACAAAAACAAAAACAACGGTAACAACAATAGCGCAGAGCAGCAAAAGTGCAATGGTGCAATGAAATGAAGGAAAGTTTGGCCGCAAGCATTTTTCCTCTCCATCTTCTTCTTCTTCATCATTGTTTTTAGTTTTCCTTAATGCTTGCTGGAAAGGGAAAGATACTTAGACAATATCATAAATAGAGTTACATAGATTGTCATTTATTTTACTTAGAAAGTAAAATGCTGAAAGAGAAGTAAAATACGCAAGCAAGCAAGCAAGCAAAAGAATTCAAGATGATGGAAAGAAGAAAAAGAGCAAGCGCAATAATTGTTAAGTTCAATGTTCTGCAACATTATTTGTTATTGTTGTTGTTGTTTACGTTGTTACTCGTGATGATAATGATGTTGATGCTGTTGTTGGCTTTATTTATAAACATTATGTAGTAGATTCACAGTAAATGCTTAGGAATTTGTGATGACGATGTTGTTGTATGCACACACAAACGGATGACAATTTGTTCATATGGCACAAGAGTTCGAAGGAAACTTCTTATAGAAGAAAAAGTTTTTCGATATCCAGTAAAACCGATTATAATTTACTTCAAGGGGTAGAGGTATTTTATTAAAGACCACACCCACTATAGCAATTTCATCTATTGAGAAGCAATGGTGAAGGTAAGGTGTGGCAGATTTTAACGCCTGTTTGAAAGAGAGAAGTAGAAAAAATCACTCAACGGTTTAAATTTTGGGATAAAGGAAAACAGAAGAACTAAAACATTGAATCGTTTTACTTTAATCATGAATCTCAAAATTTGAAAATTCCAATTAAAACTCAGCCTGAAATTCAGATGAAAAACACACTGAAGATTAAACCAAAAGGAGAGTAATTCAGATAAAAAAATACCACGCCAAGATCAAATTCAGACCAAAGTTTAGACTATATTGAGACAAAAACAAAGGCCAAAATCCCGCTCAAAATTCAGAACAAAATTTAGAGCAAAACTCTGAATAAAAGCCGACCAGAAATTAAAGCAAATTTTAGATTAAAACAGACCATAAAAACAGATGAAAATCAGTCCTTTAAAAGTAGAACATTTATGTATGTAACTGGCCCTAAAATTTCAGACGCATTTAAAAAAATCAATATGTAGCTCATAATAGAATAAAAGGTCAAAATTGTACCACAATAAAAGGCCGTTCACATTTTTGACCATTTTTGACCCCTCCTCCCTGTTCGTAACGCAATTTAATAATTGGCTAAGCGATTCGGAATATCGAAGAAAGTAAGCCAGATTTTTAAAAAATAAAATTTCACAACTTATTCTGTGAACACTGAAAAAAAAAATCGATGAAAAACGTCTGCTTTCTCTTAATGTATGTAAAGCAGAAACGCTTTCCGCAAAAAATAAGACCGACCCAGAAAAAAATTGACCGAAAAATAATTAAATTACGAACGTCTGATGGAGTTTAATCGCTTGCAATACATTCTCCATATTTTTTTGGTGTTTTCATATCACATGTTTGAATGTGTTAGGATAGTATTGCAAGCAAAAATTAATATATTCCAAAAATGTGGGATTTGAATTTATTCAATAGCTTATAACTTTTTTTTCGGTCGCTTCTCCCTGGTTGATCTTTTTTTTAAAGAGGAATCAGACACTTTTCATTATTTTTCCGTGACCACACTATCATCCGAAATTTGATTTTCAATCTGACTTATTTTTATCGATACCTTTTGAATCGGTTAACCAATTAAAAATCCGATTAGATATATGTGTTTATCACCTCAGTACCTTTCATCAAGAATTGTAAAGTCGTAAGTCGCCAAAATGAAAAAATTGCAATATCTCAAAAACTGACCCATAACAAAATTATAGTTTTGATTTTCGAATTCAGCGGTAGAAAATCTCATCAAATGTACATGAAAAAAATTTGATTTATAAACTAGTGTAACTTTGAACTCATCCAATTTTGATTGTATAAAATCGACGTTACGTAACGCATTTGATAACCCTTCCCTCCCCCATGTAACACTTCGTAACAAATCGTCCCACCTAACACAATTTTTGAGTTAATGATGCAGAATTATTCAATATATCACGCTTTATATTGTGTAAAAATTTCATATTAATATCTTTTATACTCTGCCCGTGATAATTATAAGATTTTTTTTTTTCCTGCAAAGTGGGAGTCAATTGAAAACTTTAAACGCGTTTTCTGCAAAATAGTGTTTTTTGAGATATGACAATATTTGAGTAAATGAGCGATATGTGAATGGCACCTAACCTCAAAGTCAAATTAAACAGAATTTCACAAAGCAAATCGTTTTCTAGAAATTCTGGGACTAACTACAACCAGATGGTTTAACAAGAGTTCCTAAAATTTCATTTAATCGAAATTAGTTTATTTATGAGCAGCTTAGAGTTCTGTTCAATTATTTTTCATTCAAATTTACTTTGGTGAGTCTTAAGTGGGCACTTTATTGGTTTGGAGAAATCGATTTAAAAAAAAATGTGCTATTTGAAAGTATTATATTTCGAAAGTATTTTGTAAAAATTTCAGAAAGAAACTCGGAGTGATTTCGTAGATATAGATGATTATAGCGCCGAGTGTCAGTCAGGCCAAAACAGTCGAGCGGTGCTTCGACTTCCCTTTCAGCCGTTCAGAAAGGCTTAGCTATGTCTTCATCCAGCACCTCCTGATTAATAACTCTTAATCTCTGCTGACTAATCTGTAAACTTATAAATTACGGCCAGCCATCATAATGAAGAAAAAGTATATTGTATCTGTTAAAAACCGACAGTCAAAACTTGGAATCCTTTTTCTCAAAACAAGGTTTTAGCCGTTTTTTAGTTGAGTTAAAAGAAAGCCCATGTCTTTTCCTTTGATAAAGTTGATGTTCAAAAGTGAGCTGAGGCTTGTTTATCTATTAAAATAAACGTCTAGTAACTCGACACACCTCATATCGTTTAAATTTGGTATGATAACTACTACCCAATATGACTAAACATTGTGCAAGTTTGAGCCCAATCGAATTTTAAAGTAGGTTCCCTTGAAATGTAATCTCCCATGTGTCAAAAGAATTCCGGATTCAGAAAGTACATTTCTATTAATCTACGAGTGCTATAAAATTTGGTTAAGTTTTGGACTGAGAAAGTTCAGGGTCGCCATAAAATAATCCTTACCGAGATCAATTTTAAGGTATTTTTCGTTTATGTAAAATGTTTATATGGAAAGTGAGTGTCGCGCTGTTATAATATGAAATTAAACCGATGCGGGGAATTTGATCGAAAATCGGGAAATTTCTCGAGAACTATAGGGGAGAAAAAAAAAATGAGTTGGCATCCCTGATGCAGATAATTCTTTAGATAATTCTGAGAAATGCCGTTACTAATGTCTTCTCTCTCTCTCTCATTTGTTATTTACTCCCGCTTAAGCAATGATTTTTACAACGAAGAATGCAATGCTTTGTTCAATGAGTGAATTTTAAAGAACTTCCGACTCTAATATTTTCGAATTGGCTAAACCGATTTTAAATCTGATAATTTTGATAGTGTAGCACTTCTGGATCTTCTGGAATAAAATTTTAGTTACAGTTTAATGTATAGATATCAACGTAAACAGTAATACAAAGTCACTCTTCAACTTAACTAGTTTCAATATAATGTTTTAATTAGTGTTGCCGAGAGTTATCATTACAAATGTATTGTACAATGTATATAACAATGTATAGAATAAATTTAATGTTTGTCTAAAAAGATTAAAATACAAGCTCATGAAAATGGTAAAAGCATGAAATATTTGCATATTAATAAATATAACAAACTACCCTCAATAATTATGCAATTATGAATAATTACGACCGGCTGGCATGTATGTAAATTTGGGTTTCAAAGATAATAAAGAGCTACACTTTATAATGCAATATGTGAAATTTAATAAACATACTAATTTGTTTGTTACTTTTTTTGGGGGTAAATGTTTACCTTTGGCATGTGTATATAAAGTCTGTATATAGATCACATTCACAATTATGTTCAGTTCAGTGACAATGAGTGTCGAATAGATCAATTAATTAACATAGACACTTTCACGCCTGACAAAATTTTTATCAAATTGAGAAAAGCATAGAAACACAAGTACGAGCATCGCTCTTTCTACCCCGCCTCCCACATTACACACACTCACACGCCAGTATTCCCCCCTTTATATTGACTGACAATTTTCTTAGCAATACGACAATTATTGCGTGCTGTGACCACATTTAACTTCTAACTAAAAACTCATTAATTAAAAATGTGTAGGGCATTTGGAAAACATTTGAATTGAGTTTATCTGCTGGCAAGGATATTACACGCATTTCATTAAGTATGTAGGTACATATTGCACCAAATAATTATTTCAACTTAACGCATTTTCAAAATTGTCAGCTGTCAAGCTGTGGAACGAAAAGTGTTTCATTTAAACATTTATTTCAATTTTCCAACAGACAGTTGCTTTAAATTGTGAACACAAATACACATAGGGCAAGTTGCAGGTTCAGAGAGGTAGAGAAAAGAACAGAGAGAGTGAGATCACCATAAAGTTCATATTTTAATATCTTGTGGGCACACAGACACACACTGTGACACTCGTTAGTACGCGCTGTACAATCAATAGCAACAGTAACAACAGCAACAGCAACAAAAGTAGCAGCAACAACATTATTAATGAAATGTTTTTGACATTGTAATTTTTTTTTTGACAAGTTTGTTGATGTTGAAGACTGACGAATTTGAAAGGTCATTGATTCCGTGTAAAATTTTCTTTCGTATGTTGATACTCGGGCATGATGGTATGAAGAGTTCTCAACCGTAACGTAGATGAAGAAAAAGAATTAGAAAAAGAAATAAAAGGTTTGAAAGGAAACTTTCGTGTGTATGTAAAAAGTTTCTAGGTAATTAACAGAATTTTAAAAAATATCTTTTTTATATTGAGTATAATAAAATTAAAGGGCGCAGAAAAATCAATATGAACTCAAGCTTTTAGATTTAATTAAAACACAGATATGCTTTAAAATTATTAATTTGGTGAAAAGATATATGAAGTATGGGCCAAAGTGTTCCCTCGAGAATATTTTTCGAGAATATTTCTATGAAATTTAATTATGATCGAGGAAAAACTGGTCACGTGGCAATGACGGTCATTACCTATTTTATGTTGAGAATACATCGTAAGAGGAAGAGGTCACTGTGATCAGCTTTTAACAACACTGTATGGTAACGTTTTAAGTGCTTCTTTAAGTGCCACGAAAAACGGTTTCTTTACATATTTATGGCCTTGTCTGCTTTAAAATCTGAAATATAAAAATGTACGATTTTTTCTATACTTTGGCGAAAATCAAGTTATCTACTTTACTCTAGGTAGTGCCCAACTTTGCCCCGGAAATTTTTTTAGTTCAATTTTTTTTATGTCTGAATTCAAAGTTTTCTGTAAGAACAACTAATAAGAATTAGTCGAAACCTTTTTACTAATTCGATAGTATTTGCTACTGAATATATCTATTTGGTTTGGACTTCAAGAACAATTTTCGAGGTTTTTATTTGTCTACTAAAAAGTGACCGATCCGTCAGCGTCTCACCTATATATGTACTTATGAATTTTGGGTATACAAATTTTATGGAGTTAAAAAACTAGCCTAGGAAGACGTGAGGATGCAACACCAAAATTTTGTTTGATTTTCTTCATTAAAAAAGTTCAAGGAACTAACCTAGTCTCAATGTAGACATATAAAGATTAATTCATGTATATTAGAGTGAAATGATTTTTCTACCACGTTTTGTGAATAGGTTTTAATGCAAAAATTTATAGCCATTATTTTAAGTACTTACGCCCACACGTTTTATCCAAATTTATATATTGAAGCATTCTCCAGCGTTCGACTTTCGCAAAATTATTGTTAAAAATAAATTCTCCAGGACGAAAACCTCAGATATGTACAATTTTTCAAAATTAGTTCCATGTACGCAAAACATTTTGAAGCCGGTTTTTATTTGTGAAGTCGTCGGATCGTACTTAATTAGGATAGCGTCATTGAACGCCTGCAGTTTGTCCATAAACGTCGTATATGATATTCGTACACATAAAATCGCTTGCATCGCATTCAATTAGGACATAACTTTACGTTCAAAGCAGCCCAGCAGAAATTGTCTCTGAAGGGCATTAATATTATTCTTCAATATCCGAAGTCGGTTGAAGGAGTTTAAAATTGAATTCTAAACTTATAGTAGTTTAATCCTTTCTTACTGATGATAAAGCAAAAGAAATCAATGGCTGAAGTGGACTGCCGAACATATAGATGATGATTGGAACGATGTGATCTTTACAGAGGAACCAACCTTTTGGAAAGCAAGTATCATTAAACGGGTCTGACCTATCAAGGATACTAACATGATTCAGAGATTAGTTAAGCATCCCCAAAGCTTTACAAAACAGAGTTTCGGCAGGCTAAAAAGTTTTTTGATTCTACTGCCAAGTGTCAAGTAGAAAAATTTCTATTTTTGTTTTTTAACTGTGTCACGCATTGAACCCGGGCACCCTACATAGCAGTCCAGTACACTAATCACTACGCTACGGTGACCATTAAATACTTCAAAGTATTAAAAATTGATCTTACTTTAAAGTTAAATTTATGTAATATTATTTAAAATACAACATACTGGTTTAAATAATAATATATAATAATACAAATCAAAAGCTTTTACGAATTAAAAAATTTATTCAAAAATAATTTTAATGCGATTCATTAACCGCACTCTGTACCTCATCCGACCAAAAGAAAACAAAAACAACAGAAATATAAATTTGATGGGGTGCATTTTCAAAAACCCACCCCGCATAAATCTCTAGGAAATATTTTGAACTGCGTAATTACAAACAGCAGGAAACATATACTTTTGTTTAGCAAATTCTAAGCAAGAGAAAAAAAAATTGAAATCGTACCATAATAATTGAAAGCACGCGCTAGGGCTTAAAAAAACTACATTTACCCTATAATATCACTACACTCCTTCCACACGTATCTACTCGCACATTTACATTTACCTAATGTCACATAAAAAATAAAGTCAAGGGTAAAAAGTAAACGATTATGCGGTTTATACGATTATCGACAATTACGGGTATGCGATTTGGTATTACTTAAATCGGGTAAAATTGAAATGGCACAGGTTTTTTGTAAACAGAATTTATTTCAATTTTAGTTTTCATTGGGTTGTGTGCAATGTAATAATAAACACTGCTGTGTTTAATGATTTGGATATATACTAATGTATTTGACAAAAAGAAATATAAGAAATTATTAGCAACAGCTGGCAATTTGGCACAACAAATTTCAAACAAACCGCAGCAACTACCTATCCTACCATACTTGATAAGCAAAGTGTTAATGCTTAACAATCACTCTGATTTTGAAAACGGAAACGGAAATCTAAATATACACTGATGGTGTCCAATAATTAAAAATTTTTCGCCATTATTGTATGCCGCTCAATAAATGCCAAGAATTGTCAAAATGACATTTTTGATTTTTATTTTTTAGTTCTCAAAGAATGAAGTGTGATTTCAAGTGTTCAATGTACACATTTCAACCTTTTCGTCATCAAAGAAAAACATTTTTTTTTTTTGTATTCGACATCTGCTATAAGGAAATATTTACTTGAGCATTTCGTTTGACTTTTATTCTTACCCTTATAGAGGGTAAAAAAAAATCACTTATAATGTCACGTGTTGGTATCAATTGCTGATGATCAACCCGCGATTCATAAACAGTTTTTATTGATCTGACACACCCCTTCGCTTTGTTTGTAGGCTTCACCAGGGTATGTGATATAGAGAAAGAGAGAGACAGAACGAAAAAAAAGGAATAAACAAACATAATTTGTTCATGTGTAAATACTTTGTAAATAGCAGTAAGTCGATAAGAAAATTTATGATTGTAAATCATTTTATGTAGACATATACATTGATCTTTAAAATAAATAAATGAAATATATATGTTTTTGATTTTAGTAAGGTAAATGGGAATAATAATCAGATTTAACTCAGAGAGATTAGTGTTATGGTTATGAATACCATGATTTTCAAATGTCTTTCACATATGTCAAATATTAATTTACTTGCCCGAATGTATAGAATAACAGAAATTATGACAATGAGAACCACTAATATAAATGATACTTCAAAGAAACTTAAAAACTGCTGCAATACTTGCAGAGAGCTATGTAGAGTTTTAATACGCTCTACTGTTAAACAGTATCTATTAGATTTCATTAGATATTTACTCCATTAGATATTTACTAAGAATAGATAGTATGGATTTTTCATAAAATAATTAGAAATTCGTTAAAAATTCTGAAAATTCATACAGATTATTATTATCACGTTTTTTTTTTTGCCAAAAATTTCTGAGTTATTTAGTGTGGTTAAATTCTAAAGTCATGATCTAAATCTAATCCTTTAAAGCATAGTTTCTTTAGTTTAATTGGTCTAGACTTGATCCAACCAGGGTATTCCCTTACGAACTAAAACTGAAAATATAAAATGCGAACCTCCCAAACCCGAAAATATTTAAAAGATCATAAGATAACACTATGCAACAAATTCAAAGTCATGGAGTCCGGACAGAAAGTGATTTCGAGTTTTGGTTTTATGCGGGCCCATTTCTAACATGTTAAGTATAATAAACCATAACAGAACTTAAGTTCTAAGGGTGTTTGTGTTTTCAGCAAATTATAGTATAATTTTTCGTAGAACATTTTTTTAGAATATGTTAATCCATTATCTTCCTTCTTTATGGGTCTTTTCTGCTCTTTCTGGAAAAATATGCTTTTTTGACCCATTAAGAGGGTCGATAGAGGATTAATAAGTTTTTAAAATATGTTGCCCATAAAATTCTAATATTGGTCACTGAACAACAAAAATCTGTAAACTTGATTTTAGAAAAAATAATCATTAAATTAAAATTTTTTAAATTTTCTCCTTAGATAATCAGTGATCAAATTTGTCTTTAAAAGTTTTTTTCAAACTAAAAATATATTTTACATCTCAAAATTAGCATTAAAAGGTTAATCAAACTAAACACACACTTGTATCTTAAATGATATATTAATTCTTTAGCTCCTCCCTTAGGGTTAAAATGCTATAAAAGAATTAAGTATTTTTCCTCAGGGTTTTCTCTTTAACTTGTAACACATTTGAATAAGTTCGTCGGTAGGCTATAATCAGTAATTGAAGATCAGGACTTCGATTTATTAGTACAGGAATAACGTTGGAATGTGGTAATGGAAACTGAACACTTGGAACAGAATTAAAAAAAAAGAGTTTGTCGATGAAATTGAGTTTACACAAAAGTAAAGTTGGAGATCGGTTTTGCTTTTTATTTTTTACTGAACGCCAGGGCCGTAGCCAGAAATTTTTTTCGGGGGGGGGGGGGGGGTTTTCATTCGAAGAAAATATTTATAAATAGTTTTTATCAAACTGATTTTTAAATACAATAAATTAAATCAATGATACATTTGATGGACCCTATAAAATTAAAATTTCAGGAAATATTTTCCGATTTTTTTAATCTTAACCTCAAAAAAATTGCCAAAAGTGACAAAAAAATCGCAGAATGATCAAATTAAATTTTTTTTATTTTCTTTTATCGTGACGGACATATTTTCGTTAACTCATTGACTTCCCACCACTGATGATGTACCCAACCTCAAATAAATTACCAAAAATTGTAGAGGCTCATTTTTTTCAAATGATCATCATTGGGAATTTGAGCCATTATCAATGATAAGGAACCCGGATGAGGTTGGCTTATATTCCCTAAATTCGTGAAGTCACAGCATTGAAAGAGATCATTCTAGTTGTGGTGCTCTGAGCAATAATGCTTTAAAAATTAATTTTAAGATGGGTTTTGCTAATAAGATGGAGTTTCTGCGAAAGAATTTTTCAAGTTGAACACGAATCTGAGGTCAAAAACTTCCCATCACGTCACTTTCTAGGAAAAAAATTGGGGTTCAAGCAAGTCTTATTTTACAAGGATCCGATAATTTTTTCTATTTTTTTTAATTTTTAAAGTTTTCAAACTGATTCAGAACGAAACCTTAAATCAAAAACAGTTACTGACCCAGAAAAACTATGAATGCAGGAGTGCTCAGTATCACCTTCTCTTTTTGAATCCGTAGTCAAACCTCATGTCGAAGAAAACAAATCGGATTTGATCGCATAGTGTAACTAAGATTTCAAATTTATTTTTTATATTTGACTTTTTAGAAAAAAAAACCGATGGAAGTAAAAAATATCTTCAAATAGATTTTATTTTGACTTTTTTTCCATCCATTGGCAATTAATCTCAAAAATTGGAATAAAGTTTCGACATTTCGGGGTGGAGGTCAGAACCCCCAAAACCCCCCCCTAAATACGGCCTTGCTGAACGCTAAACCATTTTGATTAAAATGTGTAGTTTAAAGTTATTTCTTTAAGTCACCAAATAACTAAAGACTGAAAAAGCCCGTTTAAATAAAATATCAGCAGATCTAAGGGATTATTAAGTCATTAGGCCCCTTAATTACTGCATATATTGCACCCTACTTATTCTGGGAAACGCAACTGATTTGCCAAAAAACACCGTTATTTCTGTTAAAAACCTTCACCCTGAATCTGCCAGACTTCATATTAATATTATTCCAAAACAACAATCCGTAGAGGAGATATACCATATACCGATATTTTCACATATCTTTTCACTTATTTAAAACTTTTCTTCTTTTACCAAAACAAATTTTTCGTAGTATTTTTCATTGACCTCATTGGCACCTTATGAAGCTGTCAATATTAAATTTGAATTTCATTAACCAAAATAAAACGACACTTCAATTCAATATTCAAATTAACTTAAAGTAAATAACACTCAATACAACTTATTTCACGGTAAAAACAACCAACCTACCAATTTCAATATCCCAAAAAAAATAAATAAAAAAAAATTCCATCCCATGGTTACAAAATCTTTAGTAAATAATTCAAATTTAACACTTAACATGAAAATTAATTTGTAACCAATTTCTTTTCAATTCAAAAACCTTCCCAAAGGTGTCATTCCTTAAACCTTCCAAAAATAAATAATAAACCCTTCACTTCTTTTGCTCGGGTTACGTTTGCTTTATGACTTTTCAATTTCTTCGTCTCGTAACTTCTTCTGTTTTTCTTCTTTTTGTTATGTCTTCATTATATGTTTACTTATATTTTTAATTGTCTCCCGGTTTCATCTTTCTTTTGACGTTATTTCTTAGCCATCTAAAATTGACCACACACGTTGACGTTGCATTCGCACCTTTCGAATACGACCCTCTGCCATGTGGTGTTCATGGTGGTCAATGAAATCAAAACGCACTCGCTGTTCGTTAATTTGATCAACCTACAATTACGTGAGCATACGTTTATTTGATATCGATAAGTTGTCATTCTGTATTTATATTCCTATGTTGGCTGAGCTTTTTGTGATTGTATTATTTCGATTAGAATTGAACTAGGGTCATTAATAATGTATTATTTTACCATTCATCCATTCATGTGGAATACTATTTATGTTTAATGGAAGCACATTAATATTATGTGTGAAGTGTGAGGGTAATATTTATAGTATTGTCTGTTATGTCAGAAGATACTTGGCAGAAATACTTGATAAAAGTTCTTATTTAATATGTTAATTGAGAAATGCTGCTTGATTTGAGGAATAACTTTAAGTTTGAGAGGTATATAGTTATGCAGCAATCAATAGAGATTCCAATCTTGTGAATTTATAAAAACAAAACCAAATAACTTGAGAAATGAGAGCGAATACCAATTAGTGATCTTTCCTAGGCGACATTTATTAACTGATCCCAATAGGCCCAGCAATAAAAACTAACAATTCTTTAAAGAAATTGAAAAAAATTTTCCAACCAGAGATAAACGACAAATAACACGCTTAGAGGAAAAGTGAAGCATAAAATTTACTAGAGGAAATGTGAAATAGAAAATTTCATTAACTCAAAACGAAGTCTCGTTCTGTTTTGCCTATTTGCTTTTGTATGTGTGTGTAAGTTACAACTCTTCGTGCGTACTCGGCTATATCGCTGTAGTCAACAATTGACAGCAACTAATTTTTTCCTCTAGTAAATTTTATGCTCCACTTTTCCTCTGAGCGCGTCAAATATTAATAGATCGAAAGTTAAATATTTGCTTAGATATCCTGGAATTCTGATATGAAGAATTTGTTTATTACCCTGTACTCAAGGAGAAAAGCGTTTTCAGTTTTCTCGATTTTTTTATAGATTCCATAAAAACTACATTTATTCTTATTTTTTATTGTGTATAAGGAGTGAGATCAAAAAAATCTTAACACACGTTTTACCTAATAATTTTTTTTGGGTGTAAAATTTAAAAATTTCTTTGATCTAGTTATCTTTGAAAAATATATCAGTTGTTATTTTTAATGACAAACATGTCGATTTATTGTGAGTTTAATCAAAATTAGTGAAGAAAAAGAAGTACGTCTTAAAATTATTAAAAATTTTAAAAAAAAATCCAAATTGGTCCAACAAAAAATTAGCCAAAGAATTGAAGGTCTGCCGTCAAACTGTTTCCAATGTTATTAAACAGTTTCAGGAGAATTTGACCATCGATGGGAAACCTGGTTAGGAAAGGAAACAAGGACCACATGATATTGGGAAAGCCAAGAAAATAGAAAGCATATTGAAAAGATCTCCAAACACATCTGATAGAAAAGCTGCCCGGTTAGCCCAGTGCTTGACTATTTGGTGCGAAAAGTTAAAGCCAATGCAGGTTTGAAAACATACAAAGTCCAAAAAGTTCCAGACAGGAATGCTGCAAAAAATTGAAGAGCACAAAAAAGGTGTCCCAAAATATCGAAGATTTTAAAAGGAGATGGGCAAACTGTTCCATAAACGTGTCTGAAACAACTATCAAATCTCTAATGGAATGCTTACCAAAAAAGGTCCACGAGTTCATAAATAGTGGTTAGAACTATAAAAGTTATATTTTTATGTAATTTGTAAAATATTATCAATTAAATAAAAAAAAATCTAAACTCTAAGATCAACCGTTTAAAAATTATGGATTTTATCGAAAAAACAGGACTTTTTAAATATCGTCAGTACACCTGAAAGTGGTTGTACGTTAATGACATATTTTAGAATGTTATTTAGCTTAATAAAACGAATAAAAAAATTAATATCACAGACATTAAATCTGATTTTGTGTCCTTCTTAGCCGAAAAAACCGTAAAAATTGAGAATTGTTCATGTTTTTTGCTTCAAAGCGCACCCTAGCGGCCGTTGTTGGTAAAAATAAATTGCAGATTCAGATTTTTCGTACCCAAAAATCCCCAAAAAAGACCTTTTGATATAAAATATTTCCATTTAAATGATACTACTCCGACGCGAATATAGGCTAAAGCAACAATTTCAAAGTGAAAAAACCTCTTAAAATCGCCAACCTGGGAAAATTGAGAAATTACTTTTCTATATACAACCAAAGCTTTGAGTAAAACTTGGTTTCATCAATTCTCCAGCTGACTGTTGTACAGTATAATAAAAAAAAATAATAATATTTTGTACGCATTTTATGAACTTCAATCCCTTTGCGACAGTTCAAATCTGATTTTTGTAAAACTATCATCGTCATCTCTCAAAGAGATGCGTTCAATTTAGTTTTTGATTTAAGTTTCACTCATATAATGAGGAGCCATGCTAATAGCTCACACAGTATGAATTGATGCCAAGTGTATAAAGCAATAGTTCCCAACAATTTGGGTTGTGGAACCCTGAATAAATTTTTTAAATTTTGCGAAATTCTCCATATTTTTCGAGCTCCTTTATTTTCAAATTTTTTTAAGCACCCAAACGGGACCTTTGATTTATCAGTCCCTTTTACATGAAAAATCACTCATACTATCAATGGTCGTTAGGTGTAAATATTTTTAAAAATTCATGACAAAAACCTTCTAAAAATTCATTCAGAAATCACGTTTGCTTCAAATCATTTTTCACATCATTATTTTAGTAAATAACTAAATATATACAATTATTTAAACCAATGCCTGGCGATTTTTATCGCTTCGTACGCAGAGAAGAAAAGACAAAAGACGAATTGCTAAGCAAAGTAATTATGAAAAAATACGAAACAAAACGCTTAAAGGATCTGAAAAACTTTAACTTATCACTTCCAAAAGTTCAGCGTCTTTAGCTGGGAAAAATTAAACAATAACAGCAACAACAACTACAACAATATCGGATAGATAAATCAAGCAACGGTAATTTACTAGCAACATGAAAATTGCTTTCTTTCACATTAAGCTGCAAACACGTCAACGAATATCAAAATATTTTGATCGCAACCCCCTCGAGCTGGGGAGCTGAAGCGCGTTTAAATTATGCGCGCTAGTGTTCGTATGAATGTGTGTGTGTGTGTGTGTAGCATGTTGCATTAAAATTACCGATATGAAAGAGTATTTCATTTTCAACATTATAAATGGTTTAAAAAATTATAAGCGTTTTATTGTTTAATGAATTTAATCTTTTTTTTGGCTTTTTTGTTTTCTAATTTTTCTGCGAGAGATTTTAATATACATATGTATGTACTTCAACTAAACTAAAGGAGCTGCGGGGAATCGTGCAATTTATTAGATAAAAGCTGGAAATTTCCAACAAAAAAACTAAAAGAAATTTTCTGTTTTAATTTTAAATATTTAGCTGGAAATATAGCAACAATAAACACTACAACAAAATAGCATAAAATACATAGTATATGGTAATTTAATTTTCGGCGAACGTTTTTTTGCGCATGAATAATTTTGTTTATAAACAAAAGCTTTTAACTTACGACTAAACGACCACCTTGGCGGAGATTATGGAGCACATTCGCATCATTACACTTACCTGAAAAATGAAGAGAAAAAAAGAAAATTATTTAAAATTTTATAATAAATTTTTTTTTTTTTTTTTTGTTATTATTATTTGAAGAATAGTTTTAGTATAGTTAAAATGAATTACCTTGCCGTTTAATAAACAGGTGTATTTCATAATTTACTAAATCATCACTTTGTAGCATGCGATAATTTTCTACAAAATGTGAAAATATTTCACAAGAAAAACAAAAAAAAAATAAATAAATAAATAAAAAAACAATTCAGTTATCATTACGCCTTCTGTACAATCTTAGCTCAAAAATTCGCCATAATTTATAACCAAAAATCAAAGTAATTTTTATGTGAAATCGAAATAATTTTTTCCCCGCAGCGTTAACGTTTTACTCGCTCGCACACCTCATACCAAGGGAAATCATCAATTATTTTTGGCCAAAAACATTATTGCCAATGACATTTGCTGCATTCAATGCGCAAGTGTATAAACTGAAGCTAAAATATGGCAGTTAATGTGGGCAACAACGTTCTCCACTACCCGCAGCGATTATCACGATTTTTGTGCGATTTTAAATTGTAGTTTTGTAGTTTGTAATTAAAAGTTTCATGCGCTTTTGCTCCAATTTGAAAATGAGAGGAGAAACGCTTATACTTTTTTGTTATTTGGTTTTTGGAACTTTAAGAATTTGCAAGTGATCAGTGTTTACTAATAAATTATAAGTTATTCGTACAATTTTTGGCATTTGTACTCCACAGTTGCTTTAAGCTAAAGTTGTATGGACAATAGTTTATGAAAGAAAAGTAATTGGCAGGTGCAAAATATTTGAATATAAGAGCGATAAAGTTGTAAAATGCTTCTGAGATCATTTTGTGGGAGCAGAAAAAAATTCCAAGAGAAATATCATTACAATTATTGTAACACAATTAATTAATAAAGTTAAAATTATAATATTTAGATAAGTAGTTAATTGGTTACTGGTACAGAAAAGATAAACGAACCAGCAATGCTCATGTTTCTGAGAGTGGTAAGAGAATTCCGCTAGTTTGGCGAAAACTTAAATTATGACCAGGAACTTTATGCCAGTACCTTTACGCCAGGACTTTTAAGATATCAATGTATCACTGAACTTTACAGAAGAACTTTCAATCACTGATCCGTTCGCAATAAAACACTGACTGAGCAGAAATTTCAATTATAAATTTAAATTAAATTATTATTGAGAGAAAACACTTATATAGTTTGGTAGCTAAAGTCCTTTATTTCTTGCAAATTTACTAACCAAAATAATAATATTCCACAAAAGCAAAAGAGAACTTACAGGTCGCAGTACAATCAATAATAACCTCTAACCATACAACATTTTGCATGATTTTTCATGGTAGCCAATTAATTATTGATTTACTAACCCTAAGAAATCCTAAGGACTGTAAGAAAACCAGAAGAAATAGCACAAAACTGAACCCTGATCCGTATTCTCTGACCCCCATTTATTGAACAGAAGTTCTGTTCCCTTGAACGCTTAAACTTTCATGGGTCATCGGTGACCCTGTGGCCCTAAATTTTTTAATACATTTTTATTAGATACTTTTTTAAAGATAGATAAAATCTTTTCCTATGAATTATACACTTAACCTTTTCTTGATCATAAGGAAATTTGAAGCGATTGGACAAAATCGAGTCCAGATTTCCCATTTTATAGAAAAAAGTTTTTGTAAAGATCATCATTCTTTTACCGTCAATTAGGCAACAATTTTAAAGCTTATTTATTAATAACTAAAGCGCAATTTTTTTTTTTTTTTTTTGTAAGAAATTTAAATTGCAATAGTTTTCGAAAAAACGGAAAAAAAAATTGGTTCACCGGTGGCCAATAGTCCCGAAAGGGTAAAAAAGGGGAATATTTACTGAGGTCCAGTAAGTTTATTGTGGTCTTATTTCATTGTGCTTGAACGATCCTGAGGAGAACGACTTGCTCCGTGATCACTGCAGCCAACTAAGGCCAGCTGCGATGTCCCAAGAATGAAATAGTAGAGTTAGAGAATAGTTACCATTATAGACCATGAAACTGTAAAAAAGTACATATTAAGTTGCGAGACAGTAATACAGTAGCTCCTGCACCGTATTCAGCACCGACCAATTAAGGGAATAGGAGGCAGGATTGCTATCTCTATTTACTTCTTGAAGCATTGTAGAAATAAGACTCAGGTGCTTCTACTTCAAGGTAGACGTTCTGTAGAGATGCCCCATGTGTTCCTCAAAAGTATGCGAACCGCGTACTGAGCTCACGCATGGACACGATATTCAAACGGATCGCATATTAGAAAAATAGTTGTTTTCTCTGTAGCACCGCTCATTTATAAAATAAGTTCCCAACAATAATTTTTCCTGACAATTTTGACCTTACCAAATTAACCCATATCGTCCCGGTACTAGATGCCATGATCCAATTTGGAATATTTTCAAAACGCGATTTCCATATGTCTTCAATTACAAATTTTAGTATTTACAAAAAAAAAAAAAAAAATTGTTTCTGAATTTTAGAGAGTATTGTAGTTTTTGGCTTACCCTAAGAAAATAAGGTGACCAGATGTAAAAAAAACTAAAAATATTTCTACGCCATATCATAAGCAACAAGTATTCCCTGGAATCAAATGTATTTAACACAGTATTTTAGAAGTTATTTTAAGTTAAAAACAGAAAAAATGCATTTTTGTTGATTTTCGCCTATTTCTCCATACATTTTTCTTATTTCAATGCAAAATAATTAATTTTACTAATTTTTGTTGATTTTCAAAACCGCCTTCCAAAAAAAGTATGTCTGTTCACCTGGCCTTTAAGTCAGGTGAAATACAATATTTTTAAATTATCTAAATGCAATTTTAAGGTCAATATATGTATATAGAAATATTAAACAGTGATTACTTTTGGGAAACATTTTAAATGTATTTTTGACGAATTTTCAAAGTTGCTGTTCGATTAATCAAACGTTAGGACGATATGAGTTAAAAGTGAATGTTCACAGATACTTCTCCCTCTTTCCTCCTTTCACTTGCATGTCTTTGCTCCCCATATTAATTTAAGGAGACAGACTCAGTCCCATTCTATGCATAATTGTCTAAAATGCCTCTATCTCCCCCAGGCCACAAAGGAATTTTAAGGATTCTTGCTTTTAAAGCCGGGAAACCTGCTTTCCTAAAATGTCTTGGTGGCTATCTTTCGTACTATTTTATCTTTTGCAATTCTAATAAAAAATTGATTCCTAAGCCAAAGCGTTAGTTCCTTTTTTTAGTTTTTTGAAGTCAGAGGTAACTTTTGGTTTACATTTTCTAATTTTAGGAGAATGCGGAATTATTTTAATATACACTAAAGAATTTAAACTCACAAATTCGATGTTAGTAATAGAATTTTACTTCTAATTTTTTTTCTGTCAATCTTTTATTATTCTAAAAGATTTTGGAATGTATTTCTTTACATTTTTATTCAAAAAACTTTACTATCTTGAAATTAGTAATCATATAAATATGTATTTAAAAAAATTCATTACTAAGACATTCAATTAATCAATCGTTAACATAAATATATTTACATACAATTTATTATTAGTATTTCCATGCCTTGAATCTCACAAATACTTCATATATTGAGTTCTGACAAGACGAGTAATGAATGATGTTTAACAAATTGATTAAAACACAGAAAATTGTGAAAAAATTTATGCTCGTCAGTAATTATTAAGATATAACTTCAATTTTTTATTTTTATATTTATTTATTTTTGTTTCATACTGTATTATTTTTATTGTGTATTGTAAATGCTTTTGAGTTTTACGAATCGGTTGTTTTTTACTGCTTGAATTGCAAAAACAAAAATATCAAATTACTTCAATTCGTTTTCATTTGTTTTTTTTTTTTTTCGTATTTTAAATATTCGTAATGAGAGGCAAGCAACAATTTAATTGCGTAGTTTCGAAATCGTAAGATTTTTAAGTAATAGCAGCAGACTTCTTTATACTTCAGAAAAAACTGAAAAACAACAAAAACGATAATAAAAGTTTGAAGTACTTTTGAGCTTATTTGAAAAGGTTCTTTTTAAATGCCTGCATGAACATGTGTATGTATTGAAATGTGATATGAGAGACTGACTGCAAGTTTTACGCGTGCTGCATAAACGAGTTGAGAGAAATGAAATAAAAATTGCTATAGTTCTAAATAAAAAGAATTTATATGTAGTATATGTGTAAACATTTACATGCACATATACATACAGTGAGCCACAAAACTGTTCACAACGTTTAACATTTTTAGAGTTACGATTACTCATCATAAATGTTAAATAATCAAAAAGTAACAGTATTGAAAAGTTGCTGGACATCAAGATGAATACAAGGAGAAATCTATATTGCAATCTGAAAATATCACTCCTGGCGATTGATTGAAAGAATTGCAACCGGAATTGACAATTTTACTTAATTTTCTTAAATTATAGTTTTAACCCAAATCTTCTCGGTAGTAGATGCCATGATCCAATTTGGAAAATTCAAAATGCAATTTCCATATGTCTTAAACGAGATATTTTAGTACTTAAAAATAAAAAAAAAAATGTTTCTGGATTTTAGAGCGTATAATAGTTTTTGGCTTACCCCAAGAAAATAAGGTGATTAGGTGTAAAAAAAAAAATGAAAAATATTTCTACACCACATCATGAACAACAAGTATTTTCTGGAATATTTTAGAAGTTATTATGAATTAAAAACAGAAAATATCCAGTTTTGTTGAATTTTGCCTATTTCTCCATACATTTTTTATCAAAGTTTGGTCAGCTGTAGCCTTTGAAAAATATGTAAGGACCTATGAAGTTGTAATTTCCACATCAAGTTTATAATTTTATCTAAGTGGATTTCTCATTCTCAATATAAAATAATTAATTTTACTATTTTTTGTTGATTTTCAAAGCTACCTTACAAAAAAAGGTGTCTGTTCACCTGGCCTTGAAATCAGGTAAAATACAAATATTTTTAAATTATCTAAATGCAGTTTTAAAGTCAGTATATTAAGAAATATTATGCATTAATTACTTTTAGGAAAAATTTATGTACGCATTTTTGACGAATTTTCAAATTTGTTGTTCGATTAATAGAACGTTGGGACGATATGAGTTAAAATTATACTTCAAAAATATAAACTAAATTCAAAATCAGTGTTTCATAACGGGTACACTTAATTAATGCCGAATGAGCGTCAAAGTTTGCAAGTTTACAATTTCCATACGTTTTTCACCCGATTTCAAAAATCACCGCAACTTGAACTCTCTGGCAGCACCAATTAACTTTGTCCAATTTGCAAAACTGTTTTGGCATTTCATTTTTATTGACTTGAGAATTTATTGAGAATTGCCGTCGAATTTTTGGCACTGCGTGAAAGATATTATTCAATTTCAAAAAAATGTTTCCCTTGTATCCATTTGAATGACCAGCAACTTATCACAGCTATTATTCTTCGATATCCCAACATTTGTGGTCAGTCATAGTGATCCAAAAAATGTGGTACGTTTGAAAAGTTTTGTGACTCACTGTATATCGTATAGCAAGAAGGATGCAGTCAGTAGTAGTAAAAATGTTTTCAAAAAACAGCTGCAAAAAATATTGCATAAATAACATAAAAACTTTAATGATAGCGCTTTAAAAACAATTGAGAGACCTTGAAAATGCATAAAGTAAATATTAATAAAATCTTTATAAGCTTATAATTGCAGCTAGTTTATGATTTTGACTAAAGCCTGGTTTAAATTAATAACCAACTGTCAAAAAAATATAGTCAAAAATATTCATGTTTCATATATTAAAGGCCCACATACATTTTTGCAAAAAAATAAAAAAATACAAGTACATAATTTTCGATCAAAAATAAAAATTAAAATGACACCTTTACATTTTACCAGCACCACCAAAAAACAACAAAAACCGACTTGTCATCGTGTGCGCCACCATGTAAGTGTTAAAAAGTGGGGGATAGCGGGGGAATTGTGTGCATTCACATGTCAAAAATGAATATGAAAATGCGACAAAAAAAATATAAAAAAAGATTAAAGACAACCTTCATTAATACTTTTAGTTTCATGCAACGGATGTCAGACAGCAAACAGACAGACAAACAGTCATTCAGACAAACAGTCATTCAGACAAACAGTTTAAAAACGAGACTTGCTGTTTTTTGAAAGATGAAAATAAAAAAAATCAATAAATAAAAGTGCAACATTGTATCGTAGTGAGTGGAATATGTAAACATGTAAAATTCGCACAGCAAAAATTAAAAGCTACGAACTTCTTAAGTTGTAATGCTTAAATGAGCACAAGGATTTTTTTACTCCATTAATACCTACTAGCACTAACCACACCAACCATAAAAAGTGCAGTTTTTAAGTGTCAAAAATGGAAGTGGTGCATTATCACAGAATTGGGTTAATAAATAAGTACATTCATTCATTCGTTTTGTTTTACTCATGACTTATAACTCAATGAAGTTATTTACACACGTTTAATTGAATTTTAAGCTCATTTAAGCTGCTGCTTTAATAAGCATAATGAAAACAGAAATTTAATTAACTTCTACCCATACCCAGCAGCGTGCACATTATTTAGCTACTTAGCTACACTCTGATGCCGACTTTTTTGTGTTTGTATTTATTTTTTCTTTCTTTTATCGTATTGTTCGTTTGCACTAAGAAATTCCTTTGATTTGTGCTGTGTGTTTCTTTTTTTTTTTGTAATTTTGTTTTTTTTTTTTTAATTTCCAATTGCTACCCGAAGATTTCTTGACTTCCATTGAGTTCATCTAAAAATAACAGCGCGAAATAAGTAAATTTTTTTCTTCACTCTATGCAAAAATGCAACAGAAAACAAAACAAAAAAAACTTATTAAGAGAGTGAGTGTTGCACAAACGCAGCGTCTGTGTTTGTTGGTTGCATCACGTCGTTGCACCGACTGTTGCTGCTGCTGCTTCTACTGCTGCGAATGATACGGTATGGTGCAAATGATGCAAAATTCCCCAGGCCAATAGACGCCAGCCATTATTATGATTTATTTTTAGGTTAAACGAAGATGAAAAGAGAAATAATTTGTAAAAAAAGATGTGCTACTATTTATGAAAATTCTTCCAGATTCCATGCAGTTTATGATTTTATAAATAAAAAATAAAAAACGATATAGTAATTTAAGCGTTTCTACCCTAAACATAATCACATAAATTAAAAATTAAACTGGAAGTAACTCATTTTCTTCTCTTTCGCCTTTGCTCCTTTTACTCCTGTTTCGTTAGAGACCGATACCGATTAAAAAAAAAAGGAAGCCTGTCATCAAAAAGCGTATAAAACAAAATTCACCAAGCATTATTCATCAGATAAAAGATCTTAAGGTACCTACCATTATCTTGTAAAAAAACAAACACTGCCAACTACTTTTGTTTTCTAAAAAAAAAAAATCTTGCTTCTTCATGTATAACAATTCAGTTTTTACTTCCTTTTTGAAAGAACGAAACATGCGCACATAAAGCTGTCTGTCAGCGAAGTTTTTGTTCTTTAAATGCTTTAAATTAGAGTTTCATGCTTTGTAGTTTTCTGCAAATTGTTAAATTTCGGTGAGTTTTAAAATTTATGGCTTATTCTAAGGCATAGCAGAAAAACAAATAATTCATCAACAATATTTCAAAAGAACTGTATAAAAAATGTTGAGGTTTTTAATCTAAAATGAGATTTATTGAAATAACGATATGGCATTTAATTTTTTGTAGGCTCTCACAAGAAAATACAGCATAAAAAATATATGACTAACAGTACCGAAATTATAAAAAACAAAAAATATCACACTGTTCGAAGTGATTGATTTAAGCTTTAACAAATTGCCGGCTTTTTTACTAAACTAATAAATATTAAAATTTTACCAAAACTCAGAACAAAAATTCAGTCAGTCGAAATAACATTTATAAGAGGACGTCGCCCACTTAGAAGACATAAAAAGAAATATGTTTTACAAGAGTTTTTCCAGAAGATATGTGTGTATATTAAGGTGGGCGAAGATATATGGTCATGTTTTTGCCCCCGCTATTGATAGACTGGGTCACTCAGCTCAGCTCAATAAACCGTTTTTCAATTGCGACAACTCCTCGTGAGTTGTAAATTCTACAATAATGACTCATTACACTGTGCATCAATTTTAGGCTCATGGAATTTAACGGAGAAGCGACCAACACAAGTCGGTAAAACTGGCCCAGAGTAACAAAACTCTAAGAGGGTTTTAAAAAGATAGCTCGCTTTTAAATGTTATAGCCTTTCAAAGAGGAGCTGTTTTATTGTATTTTTCAATTCTATTTTCAGTTTATAATAAAAACAAAAAATTTGAGAACACAATAATTAATAGTTTTATTGCTTATTTTTTGGAAAAGTTACGTAATGGATAGTTTAAACTTCTTAATATGGAAAACTCTATAATGTTAAAATTGTTTTTGTTCTTATTTCGCTGAAAAAGTAGTAAAAAATGAGCACTTCGTTTTTAAAAAATAAGCTACAAGAGGCAAACTTTGAATGCCTAATTTGCAAATTTTACAAAACACTTTTAGGGTTTTGTTACTCTAGACCAGTACTATCGATCTGTGTTGGCCGATTATCCGTTAGAAAAATGTGTTGCACAGTGTTATAGGTCATCAAAAATTTAAATATCTGATTTTTTGGATAAAATTTACTCCAGCCTTTAAAGCAATTGCTCATCATTCTGATTTTGACAAATAAGAGCTTGCTGGAAAAAGTTAGATCTCAATAAAATCTATCGATCGGCGCCCAACCAATAACAAAACATTTTCCCTACAAAAACTGTTTTTTTGTAGAAAAATTTTAAATTTTTGTCAGCACATCCAGCTCACGAGGAGTGTTCGTAATCGAAAAACGGTTTATGGCGCTAGACTCACAATGATTTTTTCCACCCGCTTTAATCTACATAAAAACTTTTTAAAGTTTAAGGGTGCTTCTGGATTGATGTGAATGAAAAAAATTAAAAAAAAAATTATGTGCCTGCAGGCACTTACAGTAGAAGCGAATCTTTGTGGTTTACTTAAAAATTATTAGAAAACATTAATAACAAATTCTATTGAAGTTTTTGCAGTGTTCTTCTCTCTATTTTTTGTTTTTTTTTTCTGTTTGTACTCTCTAAACTTATCGGCACAAACACGACGTAGTCCTCGTATATAACACAAGAGAGAAAAGTTCCGCTATATGCAATCAAGCAGAGGCAACTAGGTCGGCTCTCTGGTTGATTGTATGTAGCCGAATAACAACTGCATAACTTCGTTTCTTACTGGTTTCATATGAGTGCAACAAAAACGCGATTTTTCACGTGACCGTTATTGTTGAAGCTTTTGCACTCATCCTCTTTATATTTTCTGAAGCTTTTTCCTGTTGATGCTCTCTACACTTATCGGCACAAACACGACGTAGTACACATATATAACATATGAGAGGAAACCAGCTATATGGAATCAAGCACTAAGGCACATCCTCGTTAAGTTTCACTTCAAAAAAATTTGTATTTTTTTTATAATTTTTTTTTACATAGACATTTCCAATCCGAAGAAAAGAAGAAGCTTTTCGGTAGATTTAGGTATTTTGTCATCTCTTTAATCACCCAGAACAATCGAATTTTTCAAACCAATTTCAACCGAATTTCGAAAATTCGGATCTAGTGAAGAACTTATGACTCCCCTAAATTTAAATTAATTTTCATTTCGTGACTCATTCCGAAAAAGAGTACAATAGACCGTACCGCCTTATAGGCACAAGAAAAGGTGCGCCGTGCACCTTCGACTCTAAATTATTTCTGCAAGGCTAAAATATAATTTTTTTTTTTGGACAGTTGCCTTTTTCAATTTTTCGTTATATCTTCGGCATTTACAGTTGGATCTTTAAGTATGATATATCCATGCTTTTTCTCGAGAATACCAATGTTTTCTTCTTGCCCTTGACCTCAAGTACACCGTTTACCACCAGATCACAGTTCTTACCACCCTAATGTCAGAAAAATAAAGCTCGCAAATAATCTTTAAATTTTTGCTAATATAGTATTGCGATGATTCCAGCAGAAATATTTTAAACAAATTTTTTTTCTGTGCCTAACTTTTCTGTCAAAACAAATATGAAGAATTACAAATTTTTTTTTCTGTGCCTAACTTTTCTGTCAAAACAAATATGAAGAATTTCAAACTTTATTCATTTTCGGATTTTCCTTTTAGTTGGACAGGAAAAGTTTGAAAAACAATATTTTTGAATAAAACTTGTAAAGATTAAAAATTCCCATGACAGCTAAAAATTTTGACTAGCATTTTATGGAACTTTTCCATATAACTATGGATCCTGTCACTTTTCGCTATTTCTCATTTTTTCATACGACTGTAACTGCAATTCAAAACGAAGACCAACTAACGCTATAAAAGACAAACGCATTTACCACTACGCCAACTGTGATCACTTTATGTAACACACATGAAAATTTTAAGTGCAAATGTAACATTTTTTCTAAAAACAAAAATTTATGCACCTACAACTGTTAAACAAAAAATTCTATGAAAAAAAAGTGAAACTGCATTTGCAACTACCCACCAACACCCACCTGAAACTTGATTTTGATGAATACCTATTATCGCAAGCAGAAAAGTATCACAAGACAAATGCAGCATATCACACATTTTTTGTGTATTTTTTGCAATAAATTTGTGGTGTACTCAAAACGCGAACATAAATAAATAAGCTCAAAAATCACAGCAACACAATAGCAACAACAACAACTGAAACATGTGTACAAAATGTAATTTAATTATTTTGTTGCTGTTGTGTCAAAATGTTCTGAACTCAAATTGTATTTGATGAATTTATTATACTATGTTATTGTTGTTATTGTTTTGTTTTTTTTTATTACAACATAGAAAATACGCAACAGACACAGAATTTCATAGAGTCTCAAGCAAAACGAAATGTGGCATGGCACAAAAATCTAAATCAAAATCAAAATCGGAATGTGACATAATTTGAAGGCGTTGATGTGAATGACGGTGTATATTGGTGACTCTGACACGCTGATAATGGCGGTGGAAGTGTTGGTGGTGCTGTTTGAGAAAATTGTAGGTGATATTATTTCATCTGATAATTTTTTTTTTTTTTTTTTTTTGTTAGAAACACATGTGTGAGGTTACATAGCTGGGAATTATTTGAAACATTTCTTATATCGGTCTCCATTTGAGCAATTGTGCGGACGAAAATCGCAGCAGAAAAGAAAATCTAAATAGATAAAGTCAAATGAAAGGAATTCGGTCATAGATTTTCTTTGGCTTTAATAATAATAAAGAACACGTGGTCAATAAATTGAAAATCTAAAATATGAAAACATAAAAACCTACAAAAACTATATATGTACCTCTTGCCTCTTGAATTAAAATTCGATTTTTTTACCAGTAAAAATATTTTTGTTATTTATTAATTTGCATAGGTTAAATACAGAAGGCTTTCATTTTAGTTTTAACTTCAGTTTGACCTTTAACCTATTTCATTTCATGTGAAAACTCGTATACAGTCTAACCTAATTTCCAACAATTTCAATACAATACTGCAAATGAAAAAAGTGACTCTGTAGATAAATCTCATATGCAGCTATACACAGTATATGCAAGAAGTATTTATGTGTATGTATTATATATGCATGAATAGCTGTGGTAGCGAAAATTTTTTGCTCTCACATACCCATACAAACAATAATGGAAGTCTTTTTAAAACGTTTTTATTAACTCACTTCTTTGCCTGTCTATCTGTGCGGTGCACATTTTGCAATTGATTTTAAACTAAATTTCCGATGAGCTAGGAACTTAAAGCTTTAAACATAGCTCAGAACTAGATGGCAATGCAAAATTCTATGGCAATAAGGAATAACAGCTAAACTCAAAAGTCGAATAAAAACCTGCTGCGTATTTTATATTATAAATACCAAAATGTTGAAAGTTTTCAAACAATTTTTGCAATTTAGCCATCTCCATAGTTTTTTATTAATTAAACTCCAATAATTATTTAAGAACTTTCAATATTTTGGGTTTTATAATGAAAAATAAGCAACAGGTTTTTAGTCGACTTTTGAGTTTAGCTGTTATTCCTTATTGCCACAGAATTAACTCGCTTTCTTGTATGCCTGTTCGTTGGGGTTCCGTACGAAACCCTATCTATTTCAGGTAAACAGAAACTGAATTAAACCCGAAATTTACTACATGTCGCTGTTATAATCTCATCAAAATGTTTAAAAAAGTGTACAAGATAATAGTAAGGATAATTTCACAGACGGTACTAGATCCGATTGGTACTTGGACGATGAGACCAAGTACTCTTTTCCCCCTGTACAGATGCCGACAGTCTTCTTATCGGAGGTTTTCGCTATCCTGAACTTGGCGGGCTGAATAATTGAGAGGAGATGGCATGGGAAGTGTATAGGAATCTGCAGTGATAGCCAAGCTGCACTGAAGGACCTTGCTAACTCTGTTAGCTCTTCAAAATTGGTCAGCAAGTGGAAAGCAAAACTACAACACAACAAGTTATGCCTTATATGGATTCCAAGACACTGTGGTATTGCAGGGAATGAACTAGCTGGTAAACTAGCTAATGAAGGTTCCGCAATTGCACCATGGCGTCCTTTTCTTGGCGTAAGCTCTGAGGCATTGGATCAACGACTTCGTGAGTTCTATCCATAGAGAAAGATGGTCCGAGCTTGACTCCTGCAGAACCGCAAAGTTTTTTGTGAGACAACCTATTAGGAAATCAGTGGAATATCTTCTGAAATTGAGAAGAAAGGACCTGAGATTACTGGTGGGTGTCATCTCAGGGTACAACACATGTGGTCAGCATATGACTAACATGGGCGTCATCACCGATCCACCTTGGCAATCATTGTCTTTGTAGCAGACCGGCGTTTACGAGAATAAAATCCATACTCTTTCTATTCCTGAGCTTCTAAGGCTCGTCAACTAAACTAACAAGTTCGAGGTTGAGAGAACTTAGGCTTTCCTTCTTCTTATACCCCCCTCACAATTCTTTCCTGTCTCTCTCCTCTCTTATACAGGCTCTATCCCGGGTATAGTACAATGGTCCTTGAGATTGAGTGCATTGGTTTAGTCCAGCCCAACCTAAACTCTAACTCGAATAGGGAGTTCAATTATCTATTGCATGCGCCTCACGTTTGACCTCAAAATCATGCAATATAACTCTTCCGTGGAGTTATATTAAATCATAGGCTTACTTCAATAAGCCCCAAATACTCTGTGAACCACTCAAACCAACATTATTCATATCAATGGTGAAATGAGTACGGATTTGTGTAGCAAAATTGCTACAAGTTGGTGTTCCAGAATCAAATTTAAAAAAAAAATCCAAAGGTGATTATTTTCAGTGCGTGACAAAAAAACAATGTCGAATTGATATCTCCTTAGAAATTTTTACTTTTCGACGAAGAATATCATCAGTATAGGCAGTTTGTTTGTATGACACTGTAAATGGAATTATTTTTAATAAAAATGTCATGAATCGATCTTAAAAGTATAAATAAGCGCACTCAAATCTTATACCGTTTTGTTTTTATTAATTAAAAATATATAGTTCTTAATTGAAAACCCTTAATTCATACCAAATTTGGTTGATAATAAGAGAAACAATCGACTTTGCAAAGTATAAAATCGAGTAGTTATATTTTTTTCAACCATAAAAAATCAGAGTTATTAACGCAACTTTTAAATAATGAATGATAAAACATTAATTGAAGAATTGAAATTGAAGATTAAATTAATAGAAAATTACATATATTCTTGTGTCAAAAAAATAGTTAAATAAAGTATATAAGGAAAAAAAACCATGAAATCTTCCAGATCGCATTCAAAAATCACATTTTTGGAAATGGAAAATTTTAAATCCAAATCGTTTGCATTAAAATAAAAATATTACAATCATCCATTTAAATCACACTTACTGCAAATTGAGCAGGAATCTCTCCGTACCATATATTTATATAAATACACACTAATACAGGGTGACAATTGTAAAGTGACGCAAGTTTAATACTCTGCAGCAAGCTTTGCCATTTACCGTTACTTTAATTTAAATTTAAAAAGCAAATTCAATCATCATTGGCTTTGCTTTTAATTTCATTTGAATTTTTGTTATTACATTTTGAAATTTCCATAAAAATGGACAAGGAAAATATTCGTCGTGAAATTATGAAATTTCATTTGGCAAATTATAGTAGCCGTCAAATTGCAAAGGCTTTAAATTTGTCAAGTCGTACGGTAGACCGAGCTATTATTCGATATAATGAAACTGGGGGTTTTGGAGATAGAGACCGGGGAAAATTTTCAACAGTTGCCACTACTGGTTTAACAGAAAAAATTCGTAAACGAATCAAGCGAAATCCAAGGCGCTCAATGAGAAAAATCGCTAAGGAAGTGGGAGTAAACCGTGAAACAGTGCGAATCATTGCAAAATCAAAGCTTAATCTTAAGCCGTACAAGCTCCGAAAAGCTCAAGATCTGACACAAAAAAAGAAAGATTTGCGACTGCAAAGATGCAAGGAGTTGCTATGCTCCTCCGTGTTAAAAATGTTGAAAATATCTTGTTTACAGTTGAAAAAATTTTCACGGTTGAACAACATTTCAATGCGCAAAATGACCGAATGTGGCTAACATCATCATCGCAACAAAATAGGACTGTTGGCCGAGTTCAAAAGCCAGCTTCCGTTATGGTATGGGCTGGAGTTTCCGCTAATGCCAGAAACCCTCTAATATTCGTTGAAGAGGGTGTTAAAATTTACCAGGTTGTTTTTCGGAGCATTTTAAATGAACATGTTCTTCCCTGGGCCCAAGATACATTTGGAAATGAAAACTGGACTTTCCAGCAAGATTCTGCACCTTCCCACATGGCAAAATTAACGCAAACATGGATAAAAGACAATTTTTCTGGATTCATAACATCTCAAGAATGGCCACCATACTCCCCAGACTTGAATCCAATGGACTACTCTATTTGGAGTATTTTAGAGAGTAAGGCTTGTGCATCTCAACACCACAGTCTGGAGTCGCTGACAAATTCATTAGAGAAAGCCTGGACTGAAATTGATCAGGAAGTCCTGCGGCGAACAGTCCTACGGTTTCCGGATCGATTGAAGGCATGTGAGCAGGCTAAAGGAGGTTATATTGAATGAGGTGGGGTTCAAATGAATGCTTATATATTCAGCAATGTTAACACTTAATTGTACTTAATGGAAGTACGTCCTTTTGAAAATAACTGCTGAAATGTGTGCGTCACTTTACGATTGTCACCCTGTACACATGAATGAAGGATATAAAAATTCTTAATCAGATTATAATTATATAAATGATTGAGCCATACTTAATAATTTTCGATCATAAACTTTGAATAAAGTGCAGTGAAACTGCGGGGTTTGTAATTTTTTTGGATCCGTCTCCCTTATAACAGACCAACAACAATCGCTGAGAATATTCTTAACCCAAAAGCATTTGTAGTTTTTCATGATTCTTTGCAAATTTTTATATAGCCGCTCTTCTTATGCTTGCCGTCAGAAAGAGAGAAGTTCCCAAATGAAATTTGCCAACATGCTGGCAAATTTGATTGATTTTGATATAGTGAAAACCAGGCATTACTCGTCACTAGTATCACCTAAGTTGTCAGGGAAAAAATCCCGATGCGAAAGAAAAAAAAATATGAATAATGCCCATACTGCTATTGCTAATGTAGTCCTTAAACATTCGGTAAAGTTGTCGTCAAACATGAAATTTCTAATATCTAGCCCCACAAAACATTCCCTTTTGCTTAGTGAATTCTGGGAAACAGCTTGATCAGATACTGGAAACGCGGTTCATCATTAAAAATATAACAAAAATTATTCCCGCTGACTTTGAATAATTTTCTAGACTTTTTGTTAATTTTTTTTAATACAATCGAAATGAACACGGTACTAACGCGATGAGCTGTTAACCGCTGTGACAACGCAATACTAGCAAAATACGAAATTTAAAAAATCTGACCTGATGGAAAGAAACGGGTTACGTATTTGAATTAAGCACAAAAAAAATATGTGACAATGACTTTTATCTTCTGAAATTTGTAAATGATAAAATGATAAAAATTTGTTTAGTTATAGAATCGAATGAATTAACTCAATTAGACTGCGTTAGGTTGATTACATTTTCTATAACAATTACGATTGCCAACTTAGGAGGGGACAGAAACATTGAAGATTATTATAACTATGTAATTAAATTGTTCATTCTACTCGATTTCAATAAATTTATGTATAAATGATTTATTAAACTAATCATTCCAATTCCAAGAATATAAATATCCTAAAACTGCTATAACGGCATAATCTAGAAACAAGCATCAATGTGTGCATGTATGTAGATTATTTAATAATCATTTTATGGTTTACAAAAACCACAAAAAATGCAAACAATATTGCAACTTTTTTTTTTGTTGATGTTGTTGCCATTGTAAATAGAGCAAAGAATAACCAAAATGCTTAGATTACTTTGTACAATGGCAGCAGCATATAATGTTGCTGTATGTGTGTGTGTGTGTGTGTGTTGTGACGATGATTCCGTTTAATAGTTACTCATATTTATTCTAAGAACTTTGTTTACAGCAACAAGCAACAACAATAAAAAAAAACTGTTATTGTTGTTGTACAAATTCAGTTTGTTTACCTTAAATTTTATTGTATGTAAACTTTTGCGCGTTTTTTGCTTGTTTATTATTGTTTTGTCTGCAATGTTAAAAATTGCTGCAGCTCATGAATTTTGTTTTTATTGTTGTTTCTTGTTTTTGTTGACAATTTTCACTTACTCGCCAGAATTCCAGTAATCAGGAGAGGAGTGGAGACAAACCAACAGATGACATATAATTATTGCGAAAACTTAAAAAGGCAGTAAACCCTCGATAGATGAATGAAATGGGAACTTATGTGAAAAAGTAAAGAAGTCTCCATAAAAGATGAATGGATGAATCAATGGATTACTGTATAGTTTTTGTGTGTTTGGTTGCAAAAAAAAAAAAAGACAAATAAGTGACTACAACCTTTTTTGGCAAAACTTTTTAAGGATACAAAAAAATCAAAAAATCAAAATATTTCACAAAGATGTTGGAGAAAATGAAAGTTGATTTCGTTAGTGTATAGTTTCTGCTTTAATTTTGTTGCTGTTTTTTATGAGCAGATTTTGTAGCAAGATATGTATGTTGCTACTTTAAGGTTGTTCAACAAAAAAAAAAGAAGTGGTTTGAATTTTAATGCAAAGCTTCTTTGCAGGTTCTGAAGAAAAGACAACTTTTTATGAAAGTAAGAGTGGTTTAGAGGTAGAAAGAAAAGGTCGCTCAGATAGAAAGAGAGAGATAGAGAGAAAGAGAAAGTAAATGCGCTATAAAGTGTATTGCCAGATACTTAAAATGGCATTAAATACGTCTAAGTAAAATATGAATATCGCTATTTTGTAAATCGTAACATCATCTCCATCATCTTCTTATAGTTATATTAACTTATCACTTTAAACCAAAAAAAAAAAAAGTAGCTAAATGAAATTTACTTGTCAAATGCACTTCCTTTACTACATTTTCCTGTGATAAGTTGCTACTGCTGCTCCACTTTTCTCATTCAAACTACACACACTTATGTAGTAAGTAAATGCAACTCTCGGTAGCCCAATTGCCAACTGCCACCATTTCTTCTATTTCCAATTTCAATTTCATATCAAATCAAAAAGAAATTCATCACATACATAACACAAACAAAAAAATATTATAGGCTAAATGCAAATTGCAGCACGCTTCATAAATCAAACGACGAATTCACACACATAAAAACCAAAAAAAATAAAAAAAAATTAAGAAAAAAAAAAACACATTTTTCCACTCAACGTGTCTGCTGCCATTTTTGTACCAGTTTTGCAATTTGGTAGTAAAACAAGCAGTTACAAGATTCAAACCAACAAACAAAAAACAAAAAAAAAAAGCAAAACATTTAAATTGTGACGACGACGTTGATGATGATGATGATGACGATGACAACGACAAACAAAAACTTAATTAAAATTAATGCCACACTTGCCTTTGACTGCTTTCGCACTTTGTTGTTTAAATAAAATGCAGCATGCCATCATTGTCGTCGTTGCAGTCGTTTTTCCTACATAGGCAACACTGTTATCTACTATTTGTATACTAAGAAATAACAGTTAGTAGTAGAAGTTGACAGTAGTTAATAGTAGGTTTTTTTTGTGTTTTTTTTTTTAATTTTGACTTGTCGTTTTTAACTGCGTCACGTTCGATTTGTTACTGAAGAAAATATTTTTGCTAATTTAAATTTTTCATTCAAATCGCGCAGTATCATGTCGCATGAGAACGCTGAGTGAGAGAGACGTGCGCAGCGCAGTGTTGCATTATTTTAGTTTGCATGATGCGCCTGACTCAGCGCTGTTTGCTCTGTAGCTGAGGAATTTTTGCACATTTTCTCAATATGTTACATTTGAAATGTAGCAAGGCAATGTTTTGTGTTTTTTTTTTATTTACATACATATTTATTTATATGCATGTATTGTTGGCATGTATTTGGTATTTGTGTTTTTTGGATGTATCTTAATTTAGCATTTTATTTTAATGAACTCAATTGTTTAATTGGAAATGGAATTAATTGTAACGAATAATTTAGCGCTAATTTGTAAACGAGCTGTTGTGGTACTTGATATTGTATGTTGTAAGAATTCTAACCCCAAATTCGGCATTAGTGTGAATTAGACAAAGTTAGAAAAAGCAAACAAATTTCCATCAGCCCTATTTTCACAAACGTTTCTGCCTAGTACCAAATGATGAAACCAATTGCTGGAAATTTATGGCGGAGGAGCGAATGCCACTTATTTTAACAGGCGGGAGGAGGAATGCGTGTAGCACTTGTCAAGCAAAATTTGATTTTTCGCCATTTGCACGCGTCGCCTGTCCTTGCGTGCTCTGTTCGTTCACCTTAAACTATTATGCCCTTGGAGGCTTAAGGCTGATTCACATTTAATCGGCACAGCGCGATTAAAGCCTCTACGCAGCTACATATGAACGTCTTTTATACGATTATCTGCACGATATGACACAACCGGGTTGAAACTTCAGAGGGTTGAACCCTATGAACCCTTCAACAAGCAATCTAGAAAAATGACACCAAAACATTTTTCACCTGACAATCCATAATCCTTGCTCATATCTGTTTTATTCAGTCAAGATATCGAAAAATAAAATCTTATAACATACTTAGTTAGCTCTTAGTTGGCTCTACAACCGGTGATCGGTCTTGGTCGCCTCTATAAAGCCTCGTCAGTCACTTCTGCAATGCGCGCGCCGGCGCCAGTTACTAAGGCCAAACTCAGTCAGGTTCCCCTGTACCTGGTCTTTCCAACGGAGATTAGGTCATCCTCTTCGACGCGTTCCAACTCCGTGGCTCAAATAAAACACCGTTCTAGCCGGAGCACTTTTATACATTCACTCAACATGACCCAGCCAGCGAAGCCGTTGGATTGTTATGCGCTTGACTACGTCAATGTCGGCGTACAGCTCATACAGCTCATGGTTCCATCTTATACGATACACGTAGTCCACGCACACTGGACCATAGGTCTTGCGGAGTATCTTTCTCTCGAACGCAGTCTCTCATCGTTGGTGGTCAATGTCCACGTCTCAGCGCCATACATTAGGACGGGAAGGATGATGAACTTGAAGAGCGTTATTTTCGTACGTCGAGGACGCAGCTTCTCAATTGCCTACTGAGCCCGTAGTAACACCTGTTGGCAACAGCTATTCTTCGCTTGATTTCAAGGCTGACATTATTGTTGGTGTTACTGCTGGATTCAAGATAAACGAAATCCTTGACAAGTTCGAATTTGTAACTGTCAACAGTGACATTTTGTCCAAGATGCCGTGATTCCTTGTTTGTTGACGAGAGTCCCTCTCTAAGTTGGAGAGTGCTGCACTGACTGTTCACGCGTTGCTGCCAATGATGTCAATATTATCAGCGTATGCTAGCAGCATGATACTCTTGTAAAAGATAGTGTCAGAAATGTAGATGTTCGCAGCTCGAATTTTTTTTCCAGTAGGAGAGGTCAGTCCCAATTTTCACAGCGCTGGTGGGGTCTGTCAGTGTCATTTTTCAAAGGCGAATGAACTTTGCAGGGGTACCAAAACCAAACATTGCGGCGTATAGGTGATATCTAATCGTGCTGTCGCAGGCGGCTTTATAGTCGACGAATAAATGGAGTGTGTTGATTTGTTTTTCTCGGGTCTTTTTCAGGATTTGGCGTAGTGTGAATATCTGATTGATGGTGGATTTACCAGACCTGAAGCACACTGATAAGGTCCAATCAGTTTGTTGACGACGGGCTTCAGTCTTTCGCACAGTACGCTCGTTAGAACCTTATATGCGATGTTAAGAAGACTTATCTCACGGTAGTTGGCGCGGATCGTGGAATCACCTTTCTTGTGGATTGGACAAAGTACGCTGAGGTTCCAATCAATGGACATGCTTTCATCCGACCATATTCTGCATAAAAGCTCGTGCATGCGTTTTGTAAGCACTTCGCCTCCAGTCTTAAATAACTCAGCAGGCAGGCTATCTGCATCCGCAGCCTTATTGTTTTTCAGCCGATCAATGGCTGTTAAGATCTCGTTATAGTCGGGCGACGGTACTTCAAACCGTAAGTCAGAGATCTTATTTTTTCGAAGAATTATCGAACCTCATTCCTGTCTCCAAGCATCTCGATATCGTCACAATCACGTCTTTCTGCCTCTCGTTTCTTGCATCTGAAAAAACGTTTCTCCTTTCTTCTCAATTCTTTGTATTGCTCCTTAGCAGCTCGCGTTGAAACTGACTGCAGGGTGGCTCATTATACTGCCTTTTTCGCTCCAGCAGCATCGCGACACTCTTAGCCGTACCACAAATTTCTCCGTCGACGGTGGTAGCCTAGCACCTCTAGGGCAGCTGTACGCATTGAGCGGGAAATATGAGTCCACTGCGCGAATATGACATCATGTTGAGTGAGAGTCGATTAGCGAAGGCGTCGCTTTTCAACATCCAGCTTTCTCTGTATACTGGTAGGTACACGTTTCGTTGCGCAGAGGCTAGTGCCGACTTTGGCTGCAACCAAGAAGTGGTCCGAGTCGATGCCACGTATTTTGCGTACGTCCAGTATACTGGAAGTGTGCCTTCCGTCGATCACAACGTAATCAATTTGGTAACGTGTATTTTGATCAGGGGACATCCAGGTGGCCTTATCGATTTCTCGATGCTGGAATCGGGCGCTACTAACTGTCATGGAGACTGAATTTTCCGATCGTCGGACCAAAGAGACTCTCTTTGCCCACCTTGGCATTAAAATCGCCTACCATTTTACGATTTTAATATCGTAGTGGTGGCAGTGCACATAGGTTTTATCGAGGAGCTCGTAAAAGTCATATTTGGTCGCTTCGTCCTTCTCATCCGTTGGGGCAAGGACACAAATCAGGCTGATGTTGAAGAGCTTTGCCTTGGCAAGATGGCGCAGTCTCTTCCCAACCAAAAAACCCAACACCAAATTCGTGTCGCGAATCATGACAGCTGTAGTAGATGTAACAGGATGTCTCTTGTATTTGTTATTTATAATGAAAAAATATATAATAAAATATTTTCCACCATAATTTGTTTTTCCTTTTTTTCTGCCCAGTGTAGTGAAAATATAATTTTACATATGAGCTCCAAAACCTTAAACGAGTAATATTTATTCCCTGCTCGTAAGCTGCTAATTTTTTAAGTTTTCCGATGAACGCTTTCATTCTTTTACAATTAGTAACAAATGAAACGGCATCGGTGATCCAAATTTCAAATTGTGAGAATGTCGAGGACAGAAGTCAATTTTCGTTATCGCTTAGTTTTCCTCGGTTTTCAAATTCCGTTATTGTAATGTTCAGAGCCAGATACTGCAAGAAAGACAGGAATCCTGGGCAGCCAAAAACTGAGAGAAAACAATTAGTTTTATAAATAGACTAAGACGGAAACGTGATTACTCATGAATGGTCTTAAGAACGTTCACGTATTCATTTCTTTACCATTTATGTCATCAGATTTAAATTCCACTAGTTAATCTCAGAAGATTTTAGATAGCGCAGAAAGAACTTAATTAGTTAATTTTATGCAACGTAAGAGCCTTCCTCGCATGCAATGGCTCAAAGAAAGTTCAACGGCTATCGCTTTATTGCATTTATTTTTAAAAATGCTACAAGAAAAGCTCATACAAAATTTGAAAAAATTGCTAATCAGTTGATTTCATTTTCATATGCATAAGGAAATACATAGAAAAAGAGATGAGAGCCCGACCTAATCGATTCCACAACCCAACTACTTTAAAATTGCATATCACTAACATAAATTTCTACATCTAATTCAATATAGAAATTTATTTATTTATTTGTTGTTTACTGATGCCATTTGCAATACTTCGTAGAACAATGGAAAACAAAAACGGAAACCGAAGTAATATTGCATTATAAAATTGCTAATGTTAAATGAGTAGAAAATGGAAAGAAAAAAAATTAAAAATCAAATCGAAGAAATGTTGGCACTATCGTGACCGTGCCAGTGTTGCCCATGCAATAGAAAATTGTGTCGTGTTGTTATATGTTGCGCATATGCATGCAGAAAAAAAACGAATTTGCGATATATTTTAGAAATACTCAAAGCAAATAAGACAAGATATGCGAGTTGCTGCTACTTTGAATAGGTTGCTGCAACAGCAGCAAAGCTGCAATTGCTGCCGTTGCTACTCGTTGCTGACAAATATTTTTCGCTCTCAAATATTTACGCTGTATATTTAAGCTACTGTGCTGCAAAAAAAAAAAATAAACAAAAAAGACAACGCTACTAAAAGTGGAGCAATTTTGAGGTGACACTGATGGTCATGTAGTATTTTTGCGATAAAAAATTAAACTCCAAAGAAACGTTAATTAATAAAAAATAGAAAAATATGTAAACTGTTAACTTGGTTGCAGTTGAATACTTTTTTTTTCTTTTGAAAATTCTCGCTTTTTCGTCTAAGGTTTACTTAAACTTTCTTGAATTTCCCTCAAGTGTAAAAGAAACCTGCCTAATTTGTTATAGCTCAAATATGGACAACATATATATATATATATATATGTACATATGAACATGCATTTACTGACATGTGCATATCTGCCGAAATTTATTGCAAATGACATTTGTAACCAACAGTGGCAGCAAATGCAATTAATTGCCGACCAACCAATAACGTCCGTTCATGCTCAATCGATCGCTCGATCGAAAGACCAAATAGCAACCACCAGCAACAACAACAACAGGAACGAAAATACATACAGACATATATACGCGAAATGCACAATATCTGGCCAAAATGTCAAACGCCAGCTAGCAAACATTTAATGTTACTGTCGTCGTTATTCGTTTCGATTTTAAATTACCGCGAACACAACGACGACGACAGTAAAAGCGGCACAATTGGACAAATGAGGTTGCGCATGCGCATGTGCTATGTGCAACTGAAGCATCCCTGCTGTGTAGCAGAAGATAATATTGCATACATACTACAGTGAGATCACCATGTTGCTCTTGCTGCTGTTGCTGTTATTGCTGGTGTTGGTTGTGTTCAATTAAACTAAACCTGACAATTTTCGCACATTTTTTAAATATTAGCGTTGTCGTCGTTGTCGCGTCGTCGTCGGCATTTGTTGAAATGACTCCCGCGGAAAGTAAAAAGTGACAAGAAGAAACTTGTATATTTAAAAATAACTTTACAAATTCTTTTCTTTTTTTTCACTAACAAATTTAAAAGTTTTCTTTTTAAAATCTGCATATTTTAAAAATTACGGGTATCTGCTAACAAAAAGTCACACAATACAACGCAACGCAAAGCAGCCACAACTTCACATGTGACATTTGCCATCGCCATATTGTCGTAACGCATTACATCGCTGCGCATCGCTTGGCATCATCTGGTGGGTATCGGTTCGCATAGCATATTGGTCTCTTTGGTCAACAACATTTGACTAATGTTGCACCCCATCAATTTGACATTATCTTGTGTAATATTAACGATGCTTTCAAGCTTCTTAAATCCGCTTTTGATTATAAACAGTTGCAAGAGGAGGAGCATTTTCTTTCTTTCTTTCTTTCGTTTTATATCAGCTGCTGCATACAGCAACATAGACTAATCTGACTGTTGTTTTTTTTTTGCAACTTTGGTTTTTGGTTGCACTTTTGTGTCATAGTATTTGGCCCCTTTTGGCTTTTTGGCCATTTAGTCCTTTTGACTAAGCGATCATGTTAAACATGAAATTCGTGAATTGTCATTTTTAGTTGCTTGCTTGCTGCTGCTGCTTGCTGTTTGTTTATTGTAAACAATTTTCGTTTGTTTGGTTGACTTTCAAATTAAGTATTTCACGGGGACAAAAACGATAAAAAAAAATAAAGTACCATAAAAGTAAATAAATACACATACACAAAATAAACTTCGTCTACCTACCTATATCCAAATTAGGAAAGGGAAAGAAAGAAACAGTTTTTTCTTTTTACTAAATTTCAGCTGAAATGGAAAACTATTGTTGCAACATTCGAAATAGTGAAAGTGCTTCTTCCTCACAATCTCAGCTAGTAGATAATGTTTATAAGTTGGTCATTGGTTCATGCTGACCGCTTTAACGGCTTGCATATCTTGACTCTATGGTACGTATGAGTAACATTAATTAAATGAATTGCATTTAATTATGGTGCATTGCCAGAAATCATTGATGTTTTGTTGTGTTATCATAAAAATAAATTTGCATAATTTTAGCGCAACACTTTTCATTGGACACGATGGTTTCCATTCATGCCATTCATTCGCTTGCGAGCTCATTTGGCTCACTTGGCAGTGGCACAGTGGGAGTGCAGGCAGCATTTATGCATATAGATATCGTATTGAATGTTACCACTTAATTGTATTTTCAGTTGCATAAAGCTTTGCGAATTTTTAATTAGCATTTAAAGTTTTGCACTCGTACATATGGTAATAAAAAAAATGAATACGTGGGAATTTTATTTTCGCTTTTTATTAAATAAAAGTTACAACGAAATGTTAACAATTTCAAGTTTGTTAAAAACAGAAAACTATTTTAAATTTAAGGTAATTTTGTAAATTTTTTGTTATAATCATAAAATGCTAGCCCTATTCTGTATAACCTTCTTTGAGTTTCACACATTCATTTTACTAATCCTAAAATTATAGAACTTTTAGCCGCTGATTTTCTTGATTAATTCCAATTTAAGCTTTCTCTAACAATCGTTTTGGTGATTGGATCAAATCTGAAGTATTGTGATCATTTTTGAGACGTTTTGAATCCAAGAGAGTTAGTTTTCATCCACGTTTGTCTCAATTTTGGTAATTTTGCACAATGAAATTTGCTCAAGCGCGACATTTTTTATTCTGTAAACAATTCAAGAGAGCGCGCTATCGGGTTCTTTCATATAGAAAACTTTAATTCAGGTATTTTACTCATTAAATTCTAGAAAGGCTGAAACAAAACCGATGAAATTTCACACAGACTTATTTGGTCTAATTAAGAAAAAAAAAGTAGGAAAATAATCCTTTCCCCTATTTTTTAATTTCTCTATTTTATTTTAATTTTTCAAAAATTTGGTATTCATTAAAGTTTTCCTGTTATTTCCCCTACCTATTTAGTTGTTGTCAGAATGCAAAAAATTTCAAATTTTTTTTCATAATATTAAATATACAATAATTTTTGTCGAGCAGTATCTATTTTTTATAATCTTTTCCATCGTACTGCATGAGACTGTGAACTATTTGATGCAAGTAATTATGAAAGATCTATGGTCTGCAGAAACAATTTATAGCAAATTGCACGGGGACACTGGCATAAAAGTCCAGCGGCTTCATCGGTGCGGTTATTTTAAACGAATGATAAACAAAGATCATTTTAAGGAAGAATATTTTTGTAGATCCTTTGAATAACCAGCTACACTTGGTCTTGCCAACATACTACCGCCAACCAACGTAATTAAAGTATAATAAACATATGTGTATCGAATAAAGCATTCCATATATAACAAAGTCAACGCCATTTGAAGAACAAACTAGAAAAAACTCATTAGTTTCAATATTTAAGTTATAAATGCTACCAGTTCATGACTCATAAGCATCCTAGTTTCAAATAAATATCAATTTCGAGTTATTCACCTGCTGTATGCCATTAACACTACACCACACGAGCACACGTACTAACACACACACACATCCATATATATACACAGGTTAATGCACATTAAAGCTGCATACATAAATCAATGTTGCCAGACCCAATTGTGCAAGCACATAATTTGTATTTCTATTCTCTTTCTCTCTGTTTCCTCTTTCTTCTTACTATCAGCAACTCATCACCTTTAGAAATTGAAAATTCATTGCAATTTGCAAAACACATCATGCCCCCACTCACTACATGGCTGCTCCTGAGTTACCACTACATAAAACTGCATCACACATACATACATACACGTGAATAATATTTATGTATATATGTGAGTAGAAACATGTTTTCCCGCGCAATATCTGTTTAAGTTAGCAAGTAGGTAAGTGCAGTAATGTTTACCAATTTGAATTGAAATGGAAATGGCTTAACTGACTTTATACGGTGATGGAATTTGCACACAAAAATTAATGGTGTCAGCAAGACAATCGGGCTGAGCACAAATATTTTTGCATTGACACATTTGCATACAGTATTGGACATATTAGTTTTGATGTTGCAAACAACAACCATAACAACAACAACGTAATGCTATGAGTAACCAAAATATTATACAAAAACAAAATCAAAGAAATAAAAAATTGCTAAGTTGTGAAAATCCCCATTGATAAAGTGAAAAGCTGTTGAAAAGAAAAATTGAAAACAAGCGCCGCTTGTCAATTATTGACAATTGCCAAAATTTATTGCATACATGTTTGACAGCGATAATTGCAAAAGTTTTTTTTCACAAATTTTCTTCTTTTTGTTAGTTTTACCATAAAAATTATTATGATAGAAAGAAAAAGTGTCATTAATCATATGAGAGAATTAAAACTTTGGTGAAAATTTGAAAAAATAAGATACAGGAAGCTTATGGTGTTAAATTACAAGTTATTGAAAACATTTATACAATTTAGAAATCAAATCCACCTATAAGTACAATTTGAAAAAGAATTAGGTTATCAGACTTTTTTTTTGTCACACCCATATGATTTTACATTGACTCATTTCAATTTTAATGTATTCAATTAAAGCCAACCTCGGAATGCACTAATAATCAGCTATGCTGAACTATTTTCACAATCAACGCCATTGTTATTTTAATAGATTATTTTTTAATGGTGACTTTAATTCGCGAAAAATATGCGTTGGCATGCATGTGATGAAATAATATATTTTGTGATTATTTTCTGACAACAGAATAAGTAAATACAGAAAGGAAATGTACTCATATATGAGCCGTTCATTGAACAACTCGATTAACTCCATAAAACAAAAAGTTGAGAAATGTGATGAAATAATATACTTGGCTGCATTCACGAAACTCATCAATTCATAAACAGTTGTAAAATTCTATTGTGAATGGCAACATTTTTAGTGAGCAAGTGCCATTTTTGGTAGTGGAAAAATTGTATGATACTTTTCATCGGTTAATTTTTGTACAGCGGCTTATGTTTATCTATTTTTTCTATATATATTCTTTTGTTTATTATGGCTGTCATAATTGACGAAACATATTCATATTATCAAACATACTTTGCAAAAAAATTAAATTATTTATATTCATTATTTAAGTTTTTGTTTTAGTTAAAGATGAAAAATAGTAAAAAACTATTCACAATAGAATAGTTAACGCTAAAAAGTAGCAGCATGTTCACGACACGCAAATTGATGAGGTGCAAACTGTTTAGCAATTGATGAGTGTCGTGAATGCAGCCATTGTTTTTTAAAATTCCCTTAATAATATAATTTCAAATAAATTTTTTAGAATGCATAAATATAGATCTAGCTTCCATCTAATGGTATATATACTTAGTTAATTAAAAAAAATAGCCAAAAAATAATCGTCAGTAATGTTACAATTTTTATATCACTGTGGGAGTTAATCGATCTGGCAAGTGAAAAAAGTAATAAAGTTAAATTCAGTGTTGAAATCTTTAAGTTTTTTACTTCAGAAAAAGTTAATCATTATATATTTTTCTCACAGTTTTTCCATAAAAATGTATATTAACAGTTCCGTTATAATATATTACTTGTGATTAATTCATCTGGAATATATGTAAATGATGTCCTTTTCATCAGCTGTATGTGAGGACTCGATTTCGATTCGATTTATTTCGGCTTATTGTCAATTTTTATAGTAATTAGAGATGGGCGCGTGAGTACTTTTTGACTCACGCATACTCACGGCTTTGAAAATACTACTCACGCATGTTCACGCACGCAGTCATTTTTCAAAAAAAAATTTCACACATGTTCACGCACACAGTCTTTTTATTGTTAAAATTTGATTTATGTGTTATTTATTCAGGGAACAGATTTATCATTAATTCTGGATTACAATTTGAACTCATATAGGATGTTGAAATATTGAAAAGGACCATCACTAAAATCACTGGTGAGGAATCGTGGCGGATTCCGAAACGGCAGTATGATTTGCCTATACTATATACACTGTTGTGACTTTGCCACTTTGTCACTTTTACAAAAAAAATTTCATTAAGTCTGACAAAATCAATCAAAATATAAAGTGCCTGTATAAATAAATATACCATATATTTAGTGATGCCAGATTTCGAAAAACTGACCGTTATCATTCAGCGCTTGATAGTAGAGGAGTATCAGGGTTGGAGTAAGTTTTAAATTTTTCTCATAACTTCCGTTTAAAGTCTAATTTTTATTAATGCTGCACGTCGTTTGGATATATAGTTCAGGAGTTATGGACATTTACAAAAAAAAAAAAGAATGAAAAATGAAACATGTTTTCAGAAATGAAGGAATATGATTGAAAATAACATGAAAATCAAATAAAAAGCAATAATTATACTTGAGAAACGGGAAAACAGGATCTGAAATCAAAATAAAAATACCTCTGTAAGAATTTTAGAGAGAATTTGATTTTTTTTATGCACATATGATACGATACGATAAAATGACACGTAAAACACGTACGGGTGAAAATATGTATTTCCATATTCAAAACGCATCATTACAGCAAAGTTTTTGGTGTTCCGACCCTGATTACAAACACTGCTCAGACCCTGACAACGCACGTCATTTAGCGTCGCATCATTTACAGCATATTCGCGTGATGCAAACACCATGACCATCACTTCTTAAACCTTATCGAACAATTCTAGTTAACTTACTTTGATGATTGCATCCTATTTTTTAAATTGATCCACTTTTCTGGCACTATTAAAAATTTAATATACACTTCACGCTCTAAACTCGAAATGACATGAAAAGTTTGCTTTCGTCCAGACAAACAATACTTGATGGACGCCAGTGAGATATAACGGAGAAAACGACACTGTCCCGACCCTGACAGCGCTCCGACCATGACGACACTCCCCTACATTTGAATTGCATTATTGCACAAAATATTAACGAAGCTATAACACATAGTCGTGAGCGATTAAACTGTATATGTTGATAAAACAAAATCGAAACAAGGTTTTTGTGATCGGCTCAGGGGCCTGACAAAATTCTATTAAGCTGATTGGGCTGAAATTTTAATCAGTTATTTTACACGCCAATGGCTCACGCAGGTAGTTGAATTGTTTATTTTTAATTATTATTTCCTATTTTTTTATCCCAATTTTCAACAAGTTTAGAAGTTTGCATTTTGGTTATTTTTTAATAAAAATAATTAAATCTACTACCTGCCAGAATGACAAGTCTACAGAATAATATCCTATTTAAATTTTTTGTCTCTGTTTTTTTTTAGGTTTCCACTTTGGACGTAAAAAACACTAAAAAAGTTTCGTAAAATAAACTCCAAACAATTTTTTTTGTACAGTTAAAGATGTCAATAATAACATATAAAACAATTTAAATGATTAAATTTATTTTGTTACAATAAATAATTCCCGAAATAACCTTGAAAATTAAACCGGAACTCCAGACTATATCCTTAATCAAAATGGCCTCTGAAATAAATTAATTTTTATTCAATGGTCAAAAAAGTTTTGCCGTTTAATCTTTATTATTCAGGAAAGTTATTATAAATATAAAAAGTTATGACAATACCAAGTGCTTTGACATATAAATTTAAGATTTTTCAAAAAGTGGAGTTAATCGATTTGTGCAGTGAACGGCTCATATACAACAGAGAGATTGCGAAAATTAAATGATTAATCGATCATCACTAAAGGCAATCTTTCACTGAAAATGAAACGTAGTTAAATGGGAATAAAGAAAGTAATTTGAAAGGTAAAAAGATTTCATTTTTAAAGTCATTATCACAAGATAATGTTAGTTTGAGTTAGGATTTGAGAAAGATCGTATTTTCTGGAACGATACAGCTAAATTCCGCAAGCGCCTGATTACTTATCGCCTAGCTAATTCCTAGAGCACCATATAATCTAGGGGTTAAAGTGTTGCAGAAAATCTTTACTTTAATGTAAAATTTTAAACCGGAACTCAAGTTAAAAACAGTAACTTTTCTAAAACTTTACATGTTATCCTACTTTTCAAGCTTACTTAGTATAATCCTGCAATTCAGCCTAAGAACACAGCTTTTATAGCTTAAGCGTTAACTTATTAAAAAATATAAGATAAGTTATTTGTATTTTTTTTAAGTCTCTAAAAGCTCTTCAACAAACGTTAAAGTGCGCTTTGAACTTTTGCCAATCTTCATATTCATCTGAATGGGAGTTAGAATTACATTAATGCATTAACCATAAAAATAACATTAGTATAAAAACGTAAAATTTAAAACAAAAAAATTCCATTTAAAAAAATATCTATATAGAATATTTTCAAGGATATTCAAGAATGAAAATTAAATTTGAAACTTTTCGTATGTCTCATTCTTCAGGAATATTCTAGATAATATTTTTCCAAGAACCTGCTAATTATTCTCTTTCAATGATTATATATTGTTAATGAATTTCCCTAAAAAATTTGATTTTTGCAAGCTTTAAAGCTTTGCCAATTAAGCCTATATTCAGCTACGAATAAGTGGACTTCAGTTTTACGCAATTCACCTCTAGTTTCATGTACATATGGTCTACTTCATGTGTTAAAAGTGCAGTTACATAGTTTGCATATGGTATTTGGTTTATGAGAGAAATGACAATAGGTGGGCTGCTCAAGCAACAGAACTAATTCTGTTAACCCTCTTTAGACCAACGACTAAATTGATTTTTGTTGCACTTTGTAATTGGTTAAGAGGTTATCCTCAGGCATCATCATTGAAAATATGTCAGTAATTAAACATTAAGCAAAAGAAAATTAAACTAAACTGACAAACTAATTGTGGCAGAATTTTTAAAAGAAAAGATCATGCTTTAAATTAAAAAAATTGGTACTTCATGTCCATTAGCAACATTGCATATTGAGAATTTTACATCCTGTGAAAAATTTGCAATCATATACTCATATTTGGATTCATAATACAGATATGCAATAAACAAAAACAAAAAAAAAAAAACAAAAATACGTACAGGTCTGAAATAACCATTTATTATAAACTTTCCATATATTCTTCAAAAAATATTAAATTACCACATAAACTTAACTAAAGATATGTACATATGTATGCATGTATAAACTAAGTGTTGGACAAGCAGACTGGCAGCTTGGTATTATAACATAAAATAATAAATTTTGTCATTGCTAGCATATTAAGTAGTAATGAAATGCTAAATGAAAATATAAATAAATAAATGAAAAACTCACATTTAATATCACAGCAAATTAAAATAATTTCAAGTACAAATTAACATAGAAAAACAGCATAAAAAGGGCGCAGTTCAAAAACGTACAAATCAGTACTATGTATAAATGCAGACACATATTTATGTACTTTAAATTAATTAAGTTCCACTAATGGGTACGCATTTTGTAGGCAATTCGCCCTAACGAGTAAATAAATAAATAAAACGCTCCACAATATACAGAAAAACCCTAACCTCACCCAATGTTGAATTGTTGAATTGTTGAATGTATGTAAAGCGTCAAGATATAAATGTGCGTAAATTTATTTGACCTAACTCAATACTCGCGTAAGCACTCATCACTTCTTTTACATTGGTTTAAGCTTTTGTAAGTGAAATATACAAAAAAAATATATATTTGTGTATATATATAAAAAAAATAACAAACAAAAACTACAAAAATAAAACATTTTACAAAGTAAAATAAACAATTACAACAACAATATCAACAAAGAAGTATATCTATTTTTGTTGTTGTGTAAATAAGTAAACAAAAACGAGACACAAAGTTTAAAGTATTTAACGCAATAACAACAACAACAACAACAACGACAACAACAAGAGCAAGAACAGCAACAATAATAACAATCATAAACAACCACAAAAGAATTCTCCCTTCATCACAAATATGTATGAAACATTTCAAATGGAGTGGCAACACTCCGCCAGTAAATGGAGGGGGACGGGGAAGACGCAAATGTAAACTACACAATACGGTGCCGCTCTATGCCGCACCGCTTATAAATATGTACATGAGTATTATGGAAGTTTTAGTTCTGCAGCTGCCCTTCATGCTGAAATGCACTGCTGAGCTTCTTCTTTTATGTTTGTATTTTTTTTTATACCCTACATACATACATACATATCATTAAGTTCACAGATTAACTATATTGGTATTTATTTGCCAATGTTTAGGAGGCTTGGTTGGTTCAGACAAGTTTATATAGATGTGTTCAAAGTCGATTTAACCACATCCGCCGCTCGTTGATTGTGAGTAAAAATTTAGAAATCACAGTCGTATTTGGTGTATAAAATAGATACATACATTAGGCATTCCCTGTAATAGTTTCTTATCTACAGTGGGTAACATTAAATGAGTTGGTATAAGAGTTTCAAAATTAGTTAATAATTACACCACACCCCATGAAAAATATTTAATTGCTGTAATGTTAGATATATCCCAAAAGTGATGATTCCGCTTAAAAAGGTTTATACTTAATTTAAAGTTGTTGATTTCTATCGAGGACATACATAAGCCAATAAGTAGACTAAATGCACTATTTATTCAGTTCCTCTAATTCTTAATCCTTTGATTTCCAAATTTTAACAGGGCTCGATACAAAGCTTTTTTTTAGAACTTCCACAATCATGGCAAAAATAATTTCGTACTCAACAACTTTTTGTTTGCCTTTTATGAAATGTTAAATAATCAAAGATTCTAAATGATAGACAACAACTGGGCCACTGTTTTGGTTAAATTCTGCAATTTTCAAATGTCTGTCTTAATACACTCCCAGAATCTCAATCCGATCTTAACTAAATCTCATACGGATATGCGTTAGTCTTCGAATGTCAGAAGCTAAATATCAAGAGTTTTGAATGAGTGGGCATGGCATCTCCCATACAACTCTAATGGAACTTAAAAAATTTTTTACAAAAATTTAATGTAAAAGTTTTTGGACTTTGGTTGTTTTTTTACAAAGACAACCAAAATTAAAAAAATGGCATAAGTATGAAATTTCAAATGGCATGACATAAACTTTTCATGTAATTTCGTGTTCGGAGCGTGAAGTATACATAAGTGTTACGTGACCGCGTGTTAAAAGAAGAACAAACAGTACCAGAAAAAGTGGATTAATTTAAAAACTACCATACAAGCATACAAGTAAGTTAACCTAAATTGTTCGATAACATTTAAGAAGTGGAAATATGTAGCATTTCTTGGAGTTTGTTTCACGCGAATATTATGGAAATGATGCGAGGTTAAATGACGCGTGTTTTCAGGGTCGGAACAGTGCTTGTAATGTGGTTCGGAACACCGAAAACTTTGTTGTAATGATGCCTTTTGATTCTGGAAATACAATTTTTTCACCCGTGTGTGTTTTTCGTCCCATTTTATCGCAACGTATCGTGTGTGTATAAAAATATCAAATTTTCTTTAAAATTCACGTAGAGGAATTTTTATTTTGATTTCAGGACTCCCGGTTTTCAATTGTAATTTTTCCTTTTTCTTTGATTTTCATGTTATTTTCAATCATATTCCTTCATTTCTTATTGATTTTCTACAGTGCTCCGACTCTGATTACAATTTTTGTGTTTTGTAAATGTCCATAACTCCTGAACGATTAATCTTTTAATGTTCAGCAAAAATATTGCAATTTGTAAGATCTTTTCAACGATATGCATTAATAAAAATTCAGCATTCAACGGAAGTTATGAGTTATGAAAAGTATAAACATCCTCCAACTCTGACAACACTCCCCTACACATAAGCAAACTTTATTCAACCCAGTAATGTCTAGCGGTGCCATATGGCACCTTGTCGCTGAGCCGTGCCTGAGCCAGATTCAAAAACAATTTTTTTCTCAAGTTACTTTCATGATCTATCTACTTTATTTCCCGCTCGTCTTTAAGGGTTAATTTATTTTATACCAAACCGTTTTGATGAAGCTAAGTTAAAGAGAGCTACCTTAAATATTCCAGTTTCCTTCTGCTTGTAAACGCTAAGAAGAATCATAACTGGGTAGTCCTAATTTGCCGGCATGTCTAGCAATAAGTTTCAGGCTCCTTTAATTTAAAGACACTTGTTTGACCCCTTGCGATTGAACAAAGGGGGATTCAAAAATTTGCTTATACGATGCTTATACCATACAATCTAGGAGTATGGAGTGTTAACTTCTTTCTGATGATGTTTGGTTTACAAAAAATTATAATTAAAATAAAAAAACATCAAATTTATATATTTATTCGTAGGAATGTATTTAACAACTATGTTTGTATTTACTTTTTTCTGTAAATAAATAATTTTGTTAATGCAAATTTAATTTATTTGTCATCATGTCAGACCACTCATTTCACTCACTCACTCTTTCAGACACTCACTACACTTCATGTCATTTTTGCAGTTGGGACGTAATCCCATCGTGAAATGTTTTTAAAACTAAACAAAAAAAACTGACCCTTTTCATTATTTATTGTGATGAGGAAATAAGAAAAAATAAACATCAAATTCTTTTAGTTTGGCGCGTATATTTTGTTTTTGCATTTTCAAAATGGCGTGCTACGTGCCATTACTAATGTCCATGTATGCGTAAGTGTGTGTACATTTTGTAAAGTGTTCCATTTAAATTATCGTTAATCAATGTCGAGGGTAGTTGTAGAAAATAGAGTTTGAAGCACTGTAAATAGCAGCAAATATATATATATATATATATATATATATATATATATATATATATATGTATGAATGAAAGATTGTATTAGTTTACAAAAGAATAATTTCAGCCTTCTGTATGTTGTTGAGAGCATTCGCTATTGAAATTGGAAAATGGATTATTATACACGCACATACGAACATATTTACTTCCACTTGCATAAGTTAAAATAGATTATTGTTGTTATTGTTTGGCTAAAGACTTATGGTATAACTTTTATTGAAATTTATTTATAAATAAATTAAGTTATACTTTCCATGTATGTGAAATGCGCTTTTATTGCTTAAGAAACTTTGAAAAACGTTTGTTCGTAGTACCTTGGAATTCGAACAAAATTTACATCTACCTTAGTGTTAGTGTGCTGCACTGCCTTTCAGGGTGCCCGTGTTTAACGCTCGGCACCTCCAAGAGTAAAAATTGCCTAAAAATGTGTGGTTAATGTGTTGGTTCATATTTTAACTAAATTCCAACAGTTTTACTAATTTTTTAACTGCAAGGTTTTTCTAAAATAGTTCACTAATTAAATTACCCCTGTCTCCTTTTATATTTTATATTTAAATTTAAGTAATCATGTATAAATATTCCAAATATTAATATATACACATTCTTTTATGAAACACGTAATTTTTGGTTGCCCTGCCAAAATATATTTCCAAATATATAAATTCAGAAATTTGAGTTCATTTACATGCACGTATGTATGTTTTTAAGAATATTTTGTATAGAATTTATTTCTTCTCGATTGAACGAGTATGTGTTTCCAAATTCTTTGCATATGAAAATGATTTATCAGTCTGATCAGTCTAAATTTTCACTTTTGCCCCCTTCATTTCACACAAATTACACCCACATATTTTTTTTTTTTTTTTTTTTTTCATTATTGTATTAATTTATTTTAGTTTTCGCACACATTGTCCAAATTTTAGACAAATACATACAGTTATTCATATGGACATACAGTCCATTCCACAATTATACCACCAGTGTTTTATTTAGATTTTTACAGAAACCTTTTTAATATTTATAAATTTTTAAAAATACAATTCTATGAATTCCAAATGACCAAACGTAAATTTCCTGCGCTTCATACTAAACCACCACTTATATTTAATAAGAATAAAAAATTTTAAGTCTGAAAGTCAACATTTTTTTCATGTTTCGCAGTCGGTTAAACCTCTTTAAAAATTTAAATTTTTACATTTTATTGTTCACAATTTGTAATTTTTTGCAATATACTTATAATTTAAGCACACATACGACTGTAAAAATATGGTCAATAACTTCTCCCGAAACGCTGTGAGACTGTTTGGCATACTCCGAAACTTAGTTTTTTGAGGTCATTCAAAATTTCAGGCAAATTGAGTCAGCCGTTAGCTTCCTAGCATTGTATTTCTGGCTGTTATTGGTCAAGACCTTTCCTAATTGGCTTTACAAACGTTTTCAATAGGGTTTGGGTCCGGTGAGCTAGTTGGAAACACACTATCGCCATTCTCACTATACCACAAGTTTTTGGGTACTACTCATAAGGAAGGGTTAAATTACATTTTGGAGATCTCATCTTTGGTTTTGATTTATTTCCAGAAATAACTTGATCTGAAGTATTTTGCAAGTGACTTCAAATAAATCGTTGATTTTGAAGTTGCATTTTTATAACTTTAAAAAAAAAATTGCATTCCCTTGACTCCAAGAGGGGCATTATCAAAGAATAAAAGGTCGGTGGCTCTCCAAAAAAGACTTTTAACTGCATTTTGTATTCTGGAGGGAAATATGTTTTTCAATAGCTGCAATCACAAATTATTCTACACTAGCTGGGCTCCGCTGTCTAGCCCAGGGAAAAATTGGGTAAAGCGAAAATTACAACAACAAAAAATCTTTGCAAAATAAATAACCATATAAGCGTGACAACGTCAGATCAAATTATACCATTTCAATTTAGCTCAATTCTATTCAATAAATAGTGTTAACATTTTTTTCAGTTAATACTAGCTGCGTTTTATTCGCCACTTGCTTCTGATTATGTATAACTAGCAGCGATAATTGTAAGGGAAAACAACAACAAAGCCGTAGAGATAGCACGTATAATTAATTATAGCTGTTATGTGTACTTAACAAGTAGTTTATCTACATCAAATTCGGTTGTGAACTACCAACAGTGAAAGAAGAAGCATGACAGTTTGTAAAAAAGGAAGAGATTCGAAATGGCTGCCAAATGAAAATAAGTTAAAACATCGTTAAATATTCTTATAAAGGGTAAAAACTTAAAACAATGTTCACGATTAACCGCAATGACTGGGATCCATTAAAATGTTTCACCTGTAGCTGCTGAGCAGTTTCATTGTGAATAACAATATAACGAAGAAGAGACTTAACAACTTAGTCGTTTTATTCCCACATGTTAAATTATCTGGCGAATAAAACAAAGCTACTATCAACATCCCTTGTCTGTTGCTTGTCTGATTGTTCGGCAGTCAGCCCAAATAATCTGCTAGGATACCTAAACTCTACGGGGTAGGTTTGGTCAGAGCACATCATTAATTCCAGTTTGGTGAGGAAGCGGGCCCAAAATGGCGCTACAGCGCTAATTGTGATTCATAGCTGGTCTTCTGTGTATTAGCCGCCTTAACTAACCAACCAACCATCAACATTCCATCTTGACATCAAAATCTTCACCACCTTTTCTGTTGTGGCTCACAAACGAACTTGAATGGTCTTCCTTGTTATTGTTTCTCCGATACACCTTTTCAAACATTTTCTTTATCCATAGAACTTCCTGTTTCATAACCACAGTACAGTACCAAACCTCAGTGGTGTATTGAAAATGGTTGCGTGGATATATCCAAAAAGCATATGAGTTGTGTGGTCCCATTTCCACTTGTCTAAAACTCTTCATATTTAACATGTGACATCCTCCGGAGGCCAACGAATGTGTTTTCTCGATTTAGTTGAGTTCGGATTAAGATTTTGGAAACAATTAAACAAAGAACAAACAAACAAACTTGCTGCATTCAGATTTATATATGCGATTTTAATTAATTGACAATTAAATTGTATGCACTCTTTAATTTTATAAAAAAAAACAAAAAAATTTGAAAATTTTAAAACTCTTTCTATAAAAATTCAAAGAAAAGAGTGGTGTTAAAATTGTAAAATAGGCTGTACCTTCACGGCCAGAAATAGTATGGTCAGTGTTAAACAACTATGTATAGTCTACAATTTACTCCAAACTATCAAATTTTTCCAGGGGAATGTAAATTTTTTTTGGGTCAAAAATAATATGAAAAATATAAAATTCTCATAAAAGCGCGTATACAATAAACTTTTCAGAATTTACAAAAATGTAACACAGGAAAAATATAAAGAGATAATTTTAATGGTGTATACTTTTTTTCTAGTATATTTCTAAAACCATTTAAATAATTTATGAGCTCATTAAATATTCTCACGCACAATTTTGTTAGCATTATGTTAAAACTATTTATATTTAAAAATTAAACAATTGAATGAGAAGGCAAAATGAAAATTTTAGTTGTTTTCAAGTTTGTTTTTGGAAAAGTGTTGCCGTCATAAAGAACTGAGAAAAACAGAAAGAAAAATATTGAATTCTACCAACCTAACTACAAAGTTTGAGAACTCCAAAACACTAGTATGGGTATTCACGCGTTGATTCGAAAGTGCGAAATTGCGAAAATGTGACTTAAAGCACTAAGATGTGAGCGTTCAATGTAAATATTGTAGATGCGAGATAGTTTAACTGTCAAAAAATATTACAATCTCATTGAAAAATAATGAAAATATTTTGAATTCTTCTTACGAAATTAAAGATAGAAAGGTGTTAAACTTCCGCAATTCGCACTTTCGCAACGTCGCAAGGGCATGTTGCATCAACCCGTGAATACCAATAATAATATCTTCTGGCAATTTCGCAATCAAATTAGATTGGCAATTGTAAAAATTTCAGATACTCGTATTTTACAACAAAGAACGCATTCTTTTATTCAATCACTAATATTTTTTACTGAAAAATTCAATACCACCAGCAAAGGTTTAAGTAAAAAATTGGTTAAAATGTTCAAATTAAAATATGGTATTTCTTAAAAAAAAAACTTTATAACTACTTATATACATTTGATTATTTCTACGGATCTATAAAATAATGAAATCGCCAAATCTATTAACGGAAATACTAAATTTTGAGACAAAATGGTATATTTTATTACTTGTTCTTATTTGTTATGTTTGCTTTGGGTTTCTTTTGTTCGAATCAAAGCTTAAATAAATAGATACATACATACACCAGTTATTAACCAAAAGAACAATTTGTAATAAAATAAATAATAAAACAACAACATAAATCTGCAACAATACAAACAAAAATTCATACATCATTAAACGCTTAAAAAAAAACCTGCTCAAATAATAAAAAGCTCAAACAAAATTAAAAGTTCAAAATAATATTACCACAATTTATGAACAATTCAAAAAACAATAAAAAACAAAAAAAAAGAAAATCAAGTAAAATGTAAACAAAATGAAACCAAATAAAAAGTAAAATAAAACACTCTCGAAATGACTCATAATTAGACAATTCAGACATGGAACAGGTTGATGGCCTAGTGAATCATTCAAACACTTTATACCAGGGTTTCTCAAACTGTAGTACGCACTCCACCAGTGGTACGTGAGACCTCCAAAGATTGTACGCTAGCAGATAACATAGTCACACAAAAAAAATAGGTTTTTCATATGTTTTGAATCCGAATCTGAGATCTAAAAAACGCCAGCATGACAGGTTTTCGGCATAACCTGAAAAATACCTCATTATCTTAGCTTAGTCGAAAACCTGACATGCTGGAATTTTTTAGACCTCGGATTCGGCGGCCCCAAAAACATAATAAACATGGTGTGGCCCCCGGGCTCGAAAAAAAAACTGCATAAGGCTTTTGAGGTTATGTCAGAACCGTGACGTGCTGGAATTTTTTGGACCTCGGGTTCGGATTCAGCCAAAAAAACATATAGTAAACATGGTCGGATCTCCAGATCCGAAAAAAATATTTTTTTTATTAGGTTTTTTAAGGTTATGTCAGAACCCTGACGTGCTCGAATTTTTTGGATCTCGGAATCGATTTCAGCGATCCCAAAAATATACAATAAATATGGTCTCTGGCCTCGAAAAAAATCTTTTTTTGTGTGGCTGTGTAATAGACGGCAAACGAAATAAACGATGTTTGAATTTTATTAAAAATCTGTATTTTTGCAAATTTTTCACAATCTGTTGCAGTTTATCTGTATTTCTTACTACGCTACAGTTTTGGTGGACAGAAAGTACACAACGCACAGTTTTTTTTTTAGTTTTATGGTACGCGTTTGATCCACATTGCACATTGATGGTATGCGAAAAAAAGCTTGAGAACCGCTGCTTTAAACAATATATATGTAGGTTTCTATATCTGTATGTACATATATAAAAGTATCTACTCATATGTACAGCATCAAGTGCCAATATGGAAGTGTTGCTGCTGCTGCGCTGCTGCTGCAGTGAAACGAAATGTCAAATTGGTAATTAAATGAAATCACTCGTATTTATTTGTATATAAATTGTTAGAAGGGGGCGAATATGCTGTCAGTTTTAGGTCAGTTTTTAATAAGAGAAAATTATGTAAAATAGCACACGGTAAATACGATAAATGATGTACTGACATGTTTGTGCTGTCCAGTGAAGCTGAAAAATTAATTTTTGCAATCTTCTGAAACACTCTAAAGGAGCTTTATTCACTCACATGATGTAAATTTGTTCAATATACATCAAAGTTTATTGAAAAAAGATACCTAGAAGAAAATATTCCAGGCAATGGATAAAGGAGATCAGAAATAGAGTGACCAGGCGTGCCGATTATTCTTAATATGTCTCGGTTTTCTATGATTTAGGGGGATTTTAGCTTTTCGGTCAATGTTCCGAATTTTTTCTGAATGTAAGCAATAAAAACTTTATTTGTTACCACAAATTCTGGCTATTGTCGTCGTTTTTAGATCTTTTTGCGGATGAAAAAGTTAAACCGTCTTACACACTGTCAAAGCTGCCGTCACAACTTTGGTATATAGTGGCTGCACCCACCGCCACTTTCTCATCGATCTTCTTTTTCGAACCTGGGACTGTTTTCGCATTACTTCAGGACTATCGAAGTTATACCTGCGTCCAGGGCTCTCTTCTTTTTCTTCTTCTTAAACCACACGCCTTCGGTGTATCTTTCGACGTTGTGTAAAATTTTATTCGCTGTTGAGCATAGCCGCGATTACGCTGCCAGAGGTGAATGAGCCAATCGCGTTTTCCAGGTCATTTCGCTACGATAGTTAACTCGTACATTGCTACCTGTCACCATATATACACTCGTGTCGTCCAACTTTCCAAATAATATGTAGATATTTATGTTAGTATCTACGACCTGACAGGAGCTGTGTGAGGGAATAGTTCACTTTTTCAAACCAACTGTTGAGCAAACTGGCAAAGCCGAGGATTAGATTGGTTGTCCATCTTTCTCGGATCTCGGCATTCCACCGCTCCAGTTATTGCCGCAGGGTTTGTAGGTTTATATCTTGCATTATTATCTGTGTGTTGTTGTCTTCGCCTCATACGCTCTTGAGCTAGTTAGTCGATTGCCAGTGTTCCGCTGATTCCCAATACTGCAACTTCTGACACACTGCGAAACCCGAAGAACTGCAGACCGTTGTATATTCCAATTTCAATGCATCAGTCCATAATTTTTACTAATACAGAAGGACTACGTTTTTTGTTGCCATCAAAATCTTTTTTTACTGTATGCAGGACCCCGGATATTTTTCATTAGTATCCAGAACTAGGCTATCACTTTTCCTTGATCCCCCCGTGTTTTGTTGAAAGCGTTTTCAACGTTCATAGTTGGATTAGAAACTTTCCACTCTACACTCGCCAACGGTTTGCTAGAGTAGCTATTCGGTCATTGTAATCAGAAGTAAATATTTCTTTTTTAAACCAGCCAGGCAGTGTCGTTTAGAATTTTTCTACCAAAGGATGGCGCATTAGAAGTAGTTTTACGGAAAGAGTAAAAAAGCGAGATTATGGTGGAGAAAACAAGCGATTTTCATAAAAAAATCTCTATATTATCAATGCAAAATATATTCTTGATAAGAGTATGAGTATTCTTTCGATTTTAAAATTAATTTTTTCCTTTTATGTTAAAAATCTTCTTTAACTAAGTTAAAGTTCAAATCTAAATTCGTTGTTTAAAGCTAAGATTGATTTATATCGAATAGCCAGAATGTGCTAATTTTAACTATTCATGGATTCACACCGATGGGCATGTTTATATTTTTAATGGAAGACCTTAAGTTTGATGAGGTAGCAAACTTTTTAATAAAGCGAATAAACTTATAACTAAGCATTTAAGTTTTTTTTAATGTTGATTAAAAAATTATATTCAGCTTAAGTTACGAAATGTTTGTCATGATCAAATTGACTTTTGTAAAAAGGAATTTACATTATAACGATCTATTGTAAATACAGACAAGTCAAATTTGTGTTAAACTATAAAGTTATTTTAGTAATTATTTTAAGTAACCAAAGTAAGCAAAAGTACTAATTAAAAATAAAGTAAATTAATTTGAATATATCATTTACCCACATTTTATTAAAACAACGCCATTACTGTGTTGATGGTGGTGATGTACAGTGCCGTCCAAGGCCGATTTAATCATCTGGAACGCCATCTGTTATTTAATTTAACGATGTATTTAAAAGTATTATATTTTAACATTTAGATGTATATGTTTTAAAATATTTAGATATTTCCACAAGTATTTCACAATAATTAAAATAATTATTTAGAAATTATTTTTTCTTCACTTGTTTTTATTTTTATTTATTTATTTATTTTTTTTTAAATAATCACAATTTAAAAAAAGTTTCACAAAATCGTACTATAAATAAAAAGCACAAAATTTTTTTAATTTTATTTTTTAGTTTAGCTAATTTTAAAAATATTTATTGTCGCGAGAGATCGAACACGAACCCGCCACTTTTGTATAGAAGCACAAAAAACGTTTAGAATTTACTTGGATTTGGATTGATATTTTAATTGAAATTGAGCACACTTCCCGTTATGTTGTGTTGATTTGTTGTTGTGTGGAGTTTGAATGTAAGCGTCGCTGCTACTTCTTTTTGCGACGAGAGCGAGATGAGAGGAAAAGGAAATTAAAAAGAGAAGAGAGTTGTAGACTTTCGTTTAGCTGAAACGTTTTTTTCATTTGCCAGAAAAGAAAATTGCCTTAATTTTATCGTGAACGAATTTTTGTTCATCATAAAATTGTTAATCTTTTGCAGAAAACGGTTTTGGTTTCTGCAAACACGGCAACGTTTTTGTTCAGCGTAAAAGTAATATATTCTCCACGAACGGGCGATAGACGTTTTTTTTCTTTGCGTGTACAAGTGAAGGAACTCATCTTTCCAAAAAGCACCTATGAATGTACTGGATATGTTAAGACCCCAGAGTAAATAAATTCTACGTAAAACCTTTGCTCATTTCCTGTACGTTTTCCGGCAAATATCTTTCTTAACTTCATAATCCCAAAATTTATCTCCCCTCAGCAAGTGTACACAAGAGTAATTAAATTTTTTATGGATAAAAACTAAAAAAAAAGTTTTTTTCCCCCCTTTTTATGTCAGGACAGGTGATTGGCCTACTGCTGATGATCCTGAGTAGATAGGGCTGCCATCTTATTGAAGTTGCTCAGGATTAACGTTTTTTTGTGTCAAGGCTGACATTTGGATGAATTTACAGTTGTGTGGTGAACGTGGGGATTTGACTGTTACATGTCCTTATCCTCAATATGACACTTTTCTGTATGTATTCGCCATAATGAACCTTGCTACTGCATTTGTGATCTTTTATACAGTCGACTGGCGATACGCAGAAGGGATCATTTTTATATGAGACAGGTTTTTGAGCTATTTTGGCTAATGGTTGTACTGGAAAAATTTTAAATAACATGAAAAATGATTTTTTTTTTTAAGAAAAACGCACGGCCATGCCCTCGTCGGGAATCAAACCCGGGTCTAGAACGCCACCACTAAACAACCAAGGCGGCGGCAAAGAAAAAAGTTTAAACTTGGATTAATTGATTTTTTAGACAGTGGTATAGAATACAAAAATTATACGATTGCAATAAATGGAGGAACTTGAGTTCAATCTTCGACTCAGGTAAAAATGAAGAGTAAAAGGAAATTTGTTTTTACGAATGCAACTCATGGCTATCAATTCCGCACCTCATAGCTTTCGGATTTGGCTAAAATCTGCGTTTTGTTCTTGTTGTTGTTTACATGGTTGCCTTCACCTGAAGACACAATTAAGAGCCCATTTTGATATTATAATTTCATTGTTATATTAAATAGGTACCCGAAATCTCATAAACTGTCAAATTCAACTTGTGAAACCCAAAAATAATAGCAATTTCCCCATCTTCAACCCAGAGATATCATCAATACTGCTAAGGAAGGGTCTTTCTAAAGAGCGAGACCTGCCCTAGCCAAGCCAAATGCAGCCACAGAAATATTGAGTGAGCCTTTCCACTTCTTCTCTATCATTGCAACTGTGGCAAAAATAATTATAAAGGATATTTATCCTAGCTGCATTTTCCCGCAGTGCCCAGTGAGAACTGCTGTTAATCTGGTTATGTTTAGACGAGAATAGTTCAGTAGTTGTGTAGATATCGTATTTTGGGCACGTATTTCTTAATGTGACGCACGACGTGGAGAGCCTTTTTTACTTGTGATTTGCAGTGTACAAATAGTACTAGAATAGATCAGATTTGATTTTGGAGAGCGAAATAGCAATATATTCCGTTTCAGCAACTTCAAGAGCAGACCCTGCCCTCTCATTACTCTCAGTATTCCTATGGCCTGGAGGTAGGGTTGCCAAATGCAAATCGGGCTTCATCTGGGCATTGAGATAAAATATCGGTATTTTTCAGCTTTCATCTGGACATTGAAAAAAGATTTTTCCACACAATAAAAAACACAATTAAAGTGCCTGGAAGATTTGTTGCGAAGTGTTACATGAGGGGAGGGGTAGTCTAATTTATAAAATTAATATTTTTTTTTGTATATTTGGTTTGAAATGGCTTTTTTATGGATTTTCTTCCGCTAAATTCGAAAATCAAGATTAAAATTTTTTAAATGGATTAGTTTTTGCGGCATTGTAGTTAATTCATTTCGCTTTAAAAATGATATCTCGAGTTCGGAAATGTCCGGTTTTTCTTGAAATAAAACGAAATTATTGAGATGGTAAACATATCTAAGATATCGATGAAATTGGTTAGATTTCTTCTACAATATGGACCTGAAGTCTTCAAGGAAGTATTAAGAACTTTGTTATGTTAACAAATACGAATTTGAAAAGTGTATAGACAAAAATTCTTTATTCCTTTGTGCTTAACAACTTTGCTTCCTTCATCAAGTTTGTATCTACTAAAATAAACAAATTTTTTAATAGCCCCTGAAGACCTCATTTTTCCTACTTCAGGTCCATATTGTGGGAGAACTAGATGTGATTGAGAAAAACTTAGTACGCAGTCGTGATCAGCGACTATAAAACCGTTGGAAAATCTCGCGCATAAAATTTTTGTTGCACTGTGTAATCCGTGTAGCACATCATTTAAACTTTTTTCAGCGTCTGAGACTTTTGGTATATTCTTAAATTGTTTAATGGGTTTGCTCAAATTTATCAGTAAAATTTTTATCTCCACAAATTTGAAAATTTTATCTGGACAAATTTCTGAAAGTCGGGACTCTGGACATGGAACTATAAATCTGGACAATCAAGACGAATCAAGCCCGTTTGGTAACCCTACCTGGACCCCAATAGTAATAGTAGTTGACTAATCTCACAAATTATTATACACTTAGCGCGTCGAATTGGGCTTAAAACTGTAGTTCCCTTCCATTCGATTGTAAATATAACCCACACAGAATGAATAGATGCGAAAAGCTCGGTCTGGGCTGTTGTACCATAATAGTAGTAGTGTACTTATAAGTTTAAAAAATAGAAATATTTCTCGGGAAGTTTAGTCCTATAGGTATATTATAAAAAGCATTCTCTGATTCATTTACTGACTTTCATTGGTTTAACTTGGTTTTCTGATAAGCTTTTGCTTAATCAAAATTTCAACTGATAAAGCGGAAATTTTTCTGCTTAGCTGAAAAGATGATTACATCGAACTGTCAATAATAATTTTGGCAAAATAAATCTAACTTATGGGCTAGGCTTTTATTCTTTTTCTACATACATATGAATTTTTTATTTTTTTTTTTTATTTTTTTTTTATTTCAGGTGTGAAAAATACTGTCGATTTTTTGTATTTTTATGACAAAATCTAAATAACAACTACTAAATATAAATAAGAACTACTTAATCATATTTTTGTTAAGTGATCATGTTTTCGATTGTTTCTTTCTTCTCTATTGCGGAGGCTGCAAATATTTATTTATAATTTTTTTTTTTCTCTCTTTTTAATTTTTTGCTGTCCCATATTTTTTAGTAAATTAATTTTTTGTTATCGCAAAAAAATAAAAATATGAATGTATTTATTTACTTTAGACATTTGCTTAGTATTTTTTAGCTTTTAATTTTGATAGAGTGTATGTGTAAATGTACAAAGTACATACTCTTATATGAATGTCTGTCTATCTTCTGTCTGACTGTCTACTTATTATTTTTTTTTACAATTTTTTTGCAACGAACTGTCTGGCAGTTTTTCTTTTCTAAATAGCATATACTTAGTATATCAATTTAAAAAACACCGATATTTGTATGAATAAATTGAATGAACAATTATTATAATGAGTGTATAAATTGATTGTATTAATGCTTTATGATTAAAACAGCAACCAAATTGTTAAATAATATTTAGTATATAACATTTAATATATTTTTTATTTGAATAAGCAACAAATTAATTAATTAATGAAATATATGAGGTGATGGTACAATATTGTTGCTCAATTGTCTTAGGTTTTTGAGTTGTTGGTTGCTTGGTTGGTTGGTTGGCAAATTAAGTAGCTATAATTTAAAATACATATCAATGTAATTAATCATTAGCAGAGTGACAATCTCATTGGTAAATAGTTATAAAAAAGTAAAACAATAATTTTCATTTTTTGGCAGTTAATTAGCAAAAACACATAGAAGCAGAACTTTTTAAAAAAATCTTCAGCATTTCTTCACGATTTCAATCATTTCTTGTTCATTGACATTGAAGTGCAAAACAAAATACAAAATAACAAACAATTTTCATATTGCAAAAAATCGATATTTAAATAAAAATTTTTCTTGATTTATGTCTTTGCATAAATATTTTGTAAAAGTTTTTACCTTAAAGCTATCATTTTTGTCTGTTGTATGCAGCAATTCCAGGGATTAATGAATTCATAAAAAATTTTCACATTAATATACTCAAAAAATATATTTAAATATTATTTGGCAACTCTTCAGTGTTGGCAGTAAAATAATTAATTTTAGTAAAACATTTCATAAAGATAAATAAATGAAATAAATGACTGATTAAATGATTCAAAAACTGTAGAAGACAATAAAAAAAAATAAATAAAGAAAATACAGTGGGCTGGGAAAAAATGGAAATTAGTTTAATAAAAGTAAGCTTCATAATTTTGGTTTATCCACGAGGTGTATTACATCTTCTATGGGGCCTAAACAAGTTTAAGTTTAAAGTGGACACCTTTGAATTATTTACATTTCACATTTTATATTAAATAAATTTCTTTCATAAGATTTAAAATTGAAATCTGAGATATGCCACTGCAAGTAGCTTGTTTTAAAAACTGTGACTGCTTGCTATTTGATATTTGTATTTATATTTTTTAATTTTATTTTTGTTGAATTTCAGCAAATTCTTCGAATCAATGTCCATTGTACTCTGCTGCAAAGGTTATCATATTGATTTTAAAGCTGACCTACTAGCAATTTATATACGTTTCGCACATGTTCAGTTGGTGACAAAGTTTAAATAATTGCGCATTTTACCCGTATATGATGTGGCTGGTATCGTGTGTCCCAATATAATTATAATAAATATAAGATCGGCCTTTGACTGTTGTGCCAATATAAGCCGCTCTGCTGCTCGCCAATGTTTGCAAAAACTTTTTCATATAAAAACACAGAGCTTGGCTAATCTACCCAATTTAGTTTTTGAACTAATTTCAGCTATTTGGGTAAAAAGCGTTCAATGAAAACCTTCTATTTATATTAGAGAGGCCAGATAACAAATAATTTCCTAAAACGGAGCAGTGGAAAATTAGAAATGTTTCTATGTTTTGCCCGATTTTATAAAAAAAAAAAAACTTCAAAACTGTTCTAAGACTTAAAAAATCTCTGAAGAGGATATCAAAATGCTTAGCTTCGTAGTTTCACGCTGCGTCTTGTATAGGGTTAATAAGTTAGTAAGGAAAATAACAACGAACCATCTATTATTTTTCTTTAACGTGCCATTAGTTACCGGTAAATAATCAATAACGGTATTATTGGCTTGTTTTAGCAACCAATAAAGTCGAAAATTATCAGAGATATAAAAAACTTTTTGGCCAAGATGACTAAAAAATGCATCAAGTAATAGAAAAATCCTCTAGTACTACTGCTATTATTATGGCACAACTTTTCGCATTCATTCGTGTTGTGCGTGTTATATTTTTACACGAATTAATGGAATTCTCACCTACTGGAACTAAAAACTATGTCAAGTGCCAAATACAGCAAAAAAAAGTTCTGGCATTCCATCGAACCAATACTGGTAAGATATTGACAGATAAAGGGCGGCTGTCAATGTCTCATCCCAAGTTAACCTAAGCCTTAGGATGAGTTTAAACGCCCACATTTTTTATGATATAACGATGCTTAATCGTTTTACACGCTATTTAACTATGGTACTCATTAGAGTGAGACGTATTGGGAAAGACTCAGGGATTCAGACAATCCAAGGCCGCGGGGTATTTTAGGGGTTCTTACCCCTTCCTTCCCCCCCTCCCCCCCCCCCCCCCGAAATGTGAAAACTTTTTCCTAATTTTTGACATTGATTGCCAGTGGATGGAAAAAAGTCAAAATAAAATCTATTGAACGATTTTTAAATATTATTTAATCAGTTTCTTTCTAAAAAGTCAAATAAAAGAAAAAATTTTAAAAATAAATTTGAATTGAAATCGTACGAACATGTAGCACAACATGGCCAAAAACGATATTTTCAGGGGTTTCAACCCCATTTTTCTAAAACGTGACGTAATTGGAAGTTTTTGACCTCAGATTCGTGTTCAGCATGAAAAATTCATTCGCAAACAGTAGCAACAATATTGTTCACCAAACCCATGCAGAACAGTATTATTAAAGTTCTTAATCTTAAAATATAATTAATCCTTTAACCCATTATTGCTCAGAGCACCCGACTCGGAAGATTTCTTTCAATGCTGTGACTGCACGAATTTAGGGAATATATGCCAACCTAATCCGGGCTTTTCATCATTGATAATGGCCCAAATTCCCACTGATAATCATTTGAAAAAAATTAGTCTCTGACTATTTTTGGCATTTTTGATCATTTTTTTGTAGGCTGGGTTTATTATCAGTAATGTCAAGTCAATGAGTTATCGAAATTATGTCTTTCACGATAAAAAATGTATTGGAATCCACATTGAATAATATTTATTTGAAAAAATTTAAATTAATTATTCTGTGAATTTTTTTTGTCATTTTCTGTCATTTTTTTTTAGGTTAAGATTAAGAAAACTCGGAAACAAAAATTTTTCCTAAAGCTTTAAGACATTTATCCACTTTTTTCCCTAGTGTGATAGGGCCCATCAAATGCATCATCGTATTTAATTTATTGTATTTAAACATCAGTTTCATACAAAAAAAAATATCCCGAAAAAAATCCTGGCTACTGCCCGGATACAATCAATACCTCTACGAGAATAGCCTCCCAAAACTTGGTTTTAAAAGCTCAAATCTTAAAATTATAAAGACAAACGAGACACAATTAGAAGGATCGGTATTTAGGAAGTAGGTATATTTTATACGCTAATGATCCAAAAATAGGCTGGAGTAGATGCTGTTGTGGAGTGGTTCTGTATCGAACTGCTTCGCAGGATGTCTTGACTAGTAACGGTAAACATTTAAGAACAAAATTAGCATTTTCTTTTTGCATCTTGCGTATAGCATACAAAAGTAGGTCCGTTCCATTCGGATACAAGTATAACTCGCAATCTTCTCAAGTGCATGAATTTAATAGTGAATCGTGAATAGTGAATTAACGTATCTTAGGCAGAAGTTTTTGCCATGCAACAAGTTAGTCGGGTAATTTATTTCAATGTACTAAGTGGGAATATTGTAACGATTTGCTCGAACAGCCAAGCCAAAACCATTATCTCAAAAATTGCCAAATCAGAACTAGTGGGTAAGTATAAAAGATACTTTGTCAAGCTAGGACAGTAAATAAACTTAACGTTTATCTATGTGCCTGACCATAGGAAATGTGAATGCTGGACATGGATCCTTGTTGCACATACTCCACACCAAGGAACAAGTTTTGACACCCTTAAGGGGTTATTTGCAGTTAAAATGTTAGAGTTGTAATGTACATTCCATTATTACTTAAAAAATCGGTCAGATTGACACCAGAAAATAGTTCCAGAAAAAAAAATTTGGCAACTTTTTTTTAAAACTTTTAAAACTCACTGCATTTACAAACAAAATAAGAGTAAACTTCTGGTGTTTCTTTGTGTACAGAGCTTTTTAAACTTTGAACACGTTTTTCTCAAAACCGTGTTTTCAAAATCGGTGAGCAGGGTGTCGCAAAAACTACTCAACCGATCAGTTTCAAATTTTGCGCAAGCTTTATAAATATATTTATCATTTTATAAACAATTCAAGGCCAAAATTTTCATTTAAATCAAATTTTTTTTTTTTTGTAAAGCCGCCATTTTGTTAAAAATGTATGTTTTGAGTATTTCTTTGATCAATTTTTAATTTTTTAATTTTGAATGATCCGCTCCAGAGATATCGTGCTCACCGCAGGACGCCTGTTTTATAGGACATCTCGAAGATAATCTACAGAAGCTTTAAAAATTATTATTTAAAAAAAAAAGAAAACAATATGATTGAAGAATCGCTTTTTTTTCGACCTCCTAAGTGCATATAACCCCTTAAAAATGTCAGACGCACTACTTTAAATTACTGTCTCATTTATTGTCTTCGGAAAATCCGAGAAACCCGAGACAGTGAAGAAGACAATGAAAAAAATGTAAGTGTATTAGTGAAATAGCTATTAACTCGCTTGCAGCAAGATTGCATAATTAGCATAATGATTTCTGTTGCAACTCCTATGACGTCGAAGAAGAAGAAATTCTCAAACACTTTCTGTGTGGTTGCCTGGAATAGGGTATTCAGCGTGTGTACAGCTTTGCTCATACCAAATCTCACTTGATTTGGTATAATTCAAAGTTTAGAATGTAAAACTAGAATACAATATTGCGATGCAGAAATGAAGTCATCAGAATTAATTCTAAAACAATGGAACTGATAACGATAGAAAAAAAAGAGATTATTTCAACACTAAACATATAGAGCGTATTTTTTAAATTAAGCATTTTCTGCGATAAAAACAAAACGAATGAACATCAAAAGTGCCTCCCCAACGAGAAACACAAAAGGAAAACACACAAAACAAAAACAAAATTAATACAACCCGCAAAGAGGGCACATATTATGTTCTGTTCTATTGGCTGCCCCCCTCGCACTTTCAATTACACATACATGAACATAACACAATACTTCATCTATTCTCTTGCGGATGCTACTCTTCGATTTAAATTTATGTTTGCATGTATCCAAAAGTTTTTATTTCGCTGTTGTGGTTTTTTTTTATTTTGAGAATATGCACCGAAAAACACGCGCGCGCGTTATCGAAAAATTCACTCAAATGTAAACAGAAACGCAGAAAACGCATGCGTTATTCACTATTTCAACACTACAGCGTCTGGCGAACGAAAATCCGGAAAGCTCACAGCCAATGCGGCTTTTATTATTGTTTTTTTTTTCTTCTTTCTATATGCGCGCGGCGTTGTTCACTACTTCTTGGTTATTACAATTCTTCAAAAACAATTTTCATCGATATTTTTATATTTATTTTTGTTTGTTTTATTTTATTTTTTGTTTTGTATGTTTATTTTTTCGTATCCGCTCACAACATTTACTCGTCTCAACAAGATCAATTCTACTGAATGGCTGGCTACCTCGTAAAATACAGCGGCTTCGGTTTCATACTGGCATTGCTCCATTGCAGAACCATTTTGTTGTCTACCTAGCTGGGACTTCTCTCATTTACTTGCACATATACACGTATTTTTCTTCAGCTCTAGCCACTCTCACGCAGTGTTGATTTGATTTGTTTGCATTCACTATCTTTTTCTCCCTCTCTCTCTCTCACTCTCTCTCTATTTGTCTTCTATTTTATAGTATTTGTGCTTTTGTGCACAGTGCACTCCAGACAATGAACAAACAACGGGAGCATTCAACATTCGATAGTGGAGCATGAACTCAACAGAAAGGCGAGCGCACGTTCATTGATTTTCGATTTCGGTTTCTTTACACATGCATTGAGTTGACTTGAGAAATCTATCTATGTATGCATCTGTATCTGGCAGCATACATACATAATTATTTTAATTGTTTTTGTTTGGAATTTAATGTATTTATTTATTTTATAATGGCAATAGTAATAACAAAAACATAAACAAAGAAGCCAGAAGTTCATTAAAGAGAACAAGAGATTATTAGTCAGAAAGAAAACAAAAGAAATATGGTTGAGAAACTATATTCGTTTTTATCGGGTGATGCAATCAGATCCTCTGCCACGAAAGATGTGCATTCCTTTATCAGGATAGTATATTGGTTTTTTTGAAGTGTGAACATCTATAGTGGTTGGATGAACAAATTTTTATATTCGAGTGAAATAGCAAATTATTTTTTCCATTACTAAAAGTTGGTTGTTGTTTTTATCTCATACCCAAAAGCTCACTATTTTAACCAAAAAAGCATGCTTTCATTGAGGCCAAAAAAACATTTTGGGGATCACTTAAAAAAAGGAGTTACTTCATTTATTGAATGAACAAAAACAGGTCTAAAATATTTCATATATTCGTATCGAAATAAAAGTTCAATTTGAATAACACAAAATATACATAGGGGGAGGGGCGGAAACGGTACCCTGTGGCCCCCGGCAACGACCCTCCACTACTTTATTCACATATAAAATAATAATATAACATACTTTCGGGGTGCAATTCACCACAGCCACCACATACTTTTAGGTTTCTATTTTCTAATAAGTATAATATGGAATGCAGTGCGCTCGCGATAACGTGAACTAATTTGAACCAAGGGTGGTCATGTTGGCGAATATATTCACGTTTGCGCAGGTCAAAATTCAATATATAAAGAACCCAAACAACCATCGTTTGAGCCGATTTATGCTTTTTAAAATTAAAACTTTATTTTCTGGAAAAACAAAAGAAAGGGATTTATTAAGAGAAATGTCTGTCAGTTAGAATTTCGAAATTGAAATTCATACTTACGGTTCTCAGATGAAAAGTTCGTCGATCGGGGAGAAATCAGGGAATTTGGGAGAAACAATTTTTTGCTAAAACTAGATTCACAAAAATATTTTTTGTTTATTTCTGTATAGTATAGTTTAGTATAAAAATGTTTATTTTTGTTATTTTAATAGTGCTTTCTTAAGAGGGAAGGCCATTGTGCCGGGTCAAAAATCTTTTTATCTTAAGTTTTTATCTTAAATTAAAGTTTTTATATTCAAAGATATGTGTACAAAATTTCAAGTCAAAATTCCAAAAATTGCTATTTTAGTGATAGTAAGTAGACTGAAAACTTAACCCATTAACGCCGAGGTGATCAGAATTTTTACTAACTTTTCAACGTGTTTATTTATTATGTTATCGGACCAAAAAATAATGCAATACCTCTATTCCTACGCGAAATTTGATGTTCTTTCAGAATCTGAGCTCAAAATTTCGATTAGACAACGAAAAATATGGTCGATTGAAACGCGAAAAACGTGAAAATTTTCGAAAAAAAATTTTTCCGCATTTTTTTTCACAATGATACCGCAAAGGTATCAACTTTTTACTATGATCAGAGGTGATCATGGCACTCGAACATTAAGAGGAATTTTTTCAGAAAATTTCATCGACGCGTTTTTTCAAAATGGCGGCGAGAATGAAAAAATTTATAAAATCTTAATCTATCGTTTTCTTAAAAACTTTAAACTTTAGAAAAAAATTTATGGGAACTAAAATGTCTTAAAATTGGTCAAAGAATACTCTTAAATTTTTTCAGAATTTTTGGAGACAATTTTTGATTTTCGAAAATTTCAAAAAATCCAATTTTTCAAAAATACCTGAAAAATTTTTTAAAAAATTTGAGTGTTCTTTGATTACTTCTTTGCTGATTCTGTGCATATACATTGTTTTTTTCTACTCTTAGCATTACCCAGAGACAACGGCGTGGACGTGGTAGAACTTTGTCTTCTTTGGGGTGTTTTTTTCGTGAGTCCCCTTGCCTCTCACGTTTCGGGTGCTTTTTTTTCGTGAGTCCCCTTGCCTCTCACTTTAACATTTCTTTTATCAGTGCTTTTTTGCCCAATAATTATTGCATACATTTAGATTACATTTTTCACAATAGATCCTTGTTCTTATTGGACATTTTGCAGTTGAACAATTTTTTTATTTGTCTCTTGATCGTGTATGAACTGTTTTACTTGTTTGACCTTTTTGAATATAATATTTGGCAATCGAAATAGTTAACTCTTTTATTCAAACGTTTTTCTTTCCATCACGTGTAGCATTGAAAATTACGAGGGCATTTGTAATTGATGCCTGTATAAATCTTATAAAAACGACCCATGTCCAATTTTTGGAACGTATACTTGGGAGTACATTATTGCAGTGTCCATCATGGACGTCAACACCGCCCATAAATTTGTTGTACAAATGAAAAGCTTGCGGAAAAGGTATATCAGTTTTGGATCGAGCCTCTGAACTATATCTTCTCGAGTTGATAGTGGACTCACTATCAACTGCAGCAGTTGAAGCTATTGAAACGGGACTGAAAACTTTAAACGCGTTTTTTTCGAAACGACTTTTTTCGAACTGGTCGCGTCGATAACTCGATCAAATATTAACCGCTCTTCAATTTTTTTTGTTCGTTTTGTTCGTCTTTGCAGTGGCTATCGTTAAACGTAGCCGATTTTCAAGTTATTGATTTTTACTATTTTTTAAGCCCTTTTGAAGCAAAAAAAAAACAAAAAACGGTCGAAAACATAAAAAAATGTTCAATCAGTCGCCATTTTGTGGAAAAAAAAGAAAACGCTACGTGCGACGAGAAAATTTAAAACTAAAATTTGTTTTTTCAGAAAATCTGTTCTTGAAATATCGACGCGACCATGGAGGGGAAGATATTTTTCGGGCTCCATGGCAACGCCCATATCTTTAAAACTATTCAATCTTTTTTAACAAAAATCTATGGAAATATTGTTGGAAGTGCACTTAATAAAATAAATATAAAACGATCCCCATATTCCTTTATTTGGCAGATTAAAAAAATTCCCGAAAATCACTCATTTTTCCAGCCGTCACAGTGCCTTTCCCCCTTAAAGAAAAAATTTGAATTGAAATTATTTTCTGATCCTTTTACATATTTTTTGTTGCAGTAAATAGCCTGTAAAACTTTGCTCGTCTTTATAACATTGTAAAAGCCAATGCACGACTGTGCAATTGTACTTTGTCATCACCATCGCTTTTAATTTCGTTAAGCTCAATTATAGTAAATAAGCAACCGTTGATTCGCTTGCAACAAAATCAGTTGCTCGCATTTTATTGTTAACAGTATTTTGTAAATTTTTGTTAAAAAAATATTGATTTTCGGGAAATTTTTCATCGAAATCGAGAATGGGGAATCAGATTGAAAATCGGGGAAAGTCCTCAGATTCAATTGCTATTGTTATAGAAGTTTTAACCTTGTTCTTGTTCACGTCTTAGAATAGTCATTGTAAAATAAAAAATGTTACATTAAACGAGGTTCACGTTATGCACTTTTTACGGTATCGTGAGCGCACTGTACTACTTCATTTATGTAGGGGAATGTGAGGAAAGTCGAACCATTAGTTTTAACTGTATTATCTGATATTCGATCAACAAGAAACTTTTGCAATCGTATTATTTCAGCTTCATCTCATTTTTTCATTGTGTGTGAATATTATTTACACTCAAAAAAGTTTTTTTGCATGAAATTTGGTTCTGTGACTCATGGGCGGCTATTTTGTAGAACACAGCTTTTGGGGAATGTCGAACCACTTTTTGTGGGGAATATAGTTATATAGTAAATTATCGACAAAAAATTAGTTTTTAGTAATTTAACGTCAATATGCCGCGTTACGGTGCAAAACATGATCGATCCGATGATTTCCAAGAATATTTAGCGGCCATAAAGGAGATTAAAATCGACAATCACTTGCGATGTGTACACATGAATGGCGGCTACTTCACATGCAAAAACTGCGACTCCAAATAAATAACATCTATTTTTCCTCTGTATTTTTCATTCAAATCTTATGTTTTTTCATAACGAAGTCATAAATAAACGTTTTACATCAATATTTGTTCGAATTTTCTCAATTTTCAAAGTGGTTCGACATTCCCCACGATTTTTCAAAATAACAAAATCGAATATTTTGGTATAACGCTTGAAACATTACAGCAAATTCGAATTTTTAAATTCTGAAGCTACCAAAACGTGGCATTTTTATTCTAGTTTAACCTCCAATTCTCAAATTTTGAAAAATTACGATTTTAGGGTGAGTTATCAGTCAAAATCAAAGTGTGCTTTGACATTCCCCATATTCCCCTACATATAAAATAATAATCACCCAGCATATTTTCAGGTGTAATTCACCATACTTCACCTGGCGGTACGAAAGTTAAGTTTGACAGACATTATATTATTTATACAATATACTTTTAGGGTCATATTTTCAATAATATAGAGTGACTCACAAAATATCCAAGAATGGCGTCAAATTAAGAAGTAACATCATAATTAAGTAGCTACTCATCCAGATGAACAGAAGTAGAAATAAATTTTTGAATTCCGATAATATATTAATGTCATACATCTCGATCTCGATCTTATTTAGTTGTCACAAACCCATGACATCCTGCATAAGTGATGTTACAGATTCAGAATAAAATGAGAATTTATGAATTTATCTAAAACTTCATACTTCTTCATACGAGTACAATGTTCGCAGCTTTATTTATACTATTTTAAATAATTTTACTGTTTTGCCTTTAAACCTCTTTTAATTAGACTAATTAAGTCTGTAAGAACTTTAATTTCATAAACTAAGTAAATAAATAACTAAATAAAGAACGAAAATAAAAATGTAATATGTAGTACAATTAGAACTGAGTTTTATAAGTTAAAAATATATACACAGTTAAACACTGATGTTCACATATCATCACCCCCGAGTGCCGCCACTCATTTGGGTTTTTTTTTAATCTTATTTAAGGAAGTTAGTTTAAAAGTCTCTTAGGTTGCAGTGCCTGACAATTAGGTCTCCTCCACTAATAATAAAGAGTCATGCGTTCATTTAGAAACTACCCCAAAATTTGCCTAAATCATTTCATTATTTTTCTTATCTTTTGTTTACATAATTTTCTTAAAAAACAAAAAAAATAATATATAAAAAAATCCCTCAAAAATTTAATAAAAAATTACCTGTTTTGGCACCAAAATTAAAAGAAGAGAGAAAAACAAAAAAAAAGTTGTTACTTCGCTAGAACAGTAACAAAGCTTTATATATTTAATTTCATAGGAGTCAAAAAGATGCTATCGCGCTAATTGGATTTTCCGCACTTAAGGGGGAAACAATCACTCAACCTAACCTAACATAAAAGAGATTGACCCGTTCTATAGAACGCTCTGACCATATAGTATTGACTTAAATTAAGTCTATATTTAAAGAACGTATGCAATTCTTTGCAAGCAATGCATACCTTTCATATCGTACACATTCAGATTTAATTATTATTTTATAAAACTGTTTTACTTCTTCGCTTTATTCCTTTGTCTTCAGCGTGATAGACTGTTTTTGTTTTTAAGTAAATAAAAGAAAAACCTCGGCTCCAAATGTTTCGAAATATTTTTAGGCAAATAGTTCACACCAACAACTTATTTTAAATAAGTTAACAATGCTAATCTGTACTGCACATAGTCAATTACAGATGACGCTAACAGATAAAATAGTGCGCCCTGCCAATTGCAGATGTCGCGACAGCATTTAAGTATACTCCTACAAAACCGAAAGTATTCATTTGTAACTTTGCTCCACGTATGTGCAGTTTCGGACTTGACAGAAGAAAAGTAGAGATGGCGCCACGAAAAATCAAACAGCTTTTTTTTATCGGTAGAGGGCGATGAAAAAGTAAATGTATCCGGCAGAAGCATAAAATGCGATTAGCAAGTACAACAACCGCGAACCGGTTTAACGGTTATTAAATATGGTAAGTGAAATGATTATATTCTCATATCCAGTTGTCGTATATGGTGGTATACAGTGTCATCTACACTTTTATTCAATAAATTGATTGAGCGAGTGATGTTACACACGTACAGATGGCGTTAACCGTCCATTTTCAACAGGGAAGGTATCAAAATTTAAAATTTTCAAACATAAAAATTAACCTTGAACTTTTCATTATTATTTTAGCCTTCACTGTGAAAAAAGGCTTAGATTTCGATATAGTCTTCGTTGCCTACATTTAGGCAAAAAACAACCTTTAACCTTCACTATGGAGAAATAATAATTGTATAGTAATTTTGACCCATGTGCAGTGCGACAGTAATTAGTGAAAAAATACAGTAATTTGGAAATATTAAGTTTATTTTTAATATTATTTAAGAAGACACTGAATATGGAAGTTATAGATAACAGCTTGAATAGAGCATGAATATATAATATCAGAGCGTTTACTGCAGAATTTGATGAATTTGTTTCCAATCAGGACAAATATGGAAGTTAAAATATGAATAATGTATGCACATAAGGTACTATAATGTACTATGTACATAGGTATATAAGTATGCAATTAAAAGTATGATGGAAAACTCGCAAAACATATCAAAAATAAAATGATATGAAAATCAAAAGACATTCTTAAATCGCAATCGCAGCAGCAAAAATGCGACAAAAAACCACAGAAACACATAGAGCGCCACATACTAAAAGTAATTTGAAATTATAAAAGAAACATAAAAAAAAAATTATAAAAATAAAAAAAAAATTAAAAACCGTAAAATAAAAGCAAAATAACCCAAAATGTAAGTTGAAGCATGGCAAGTGATAGTGAAATAGCAAGAGAGAGTTAAAATACCGTTTTCATACGTGTATACATATATATGTATGTATTTATGTGTAAATTTCAGCATCAAATCGTAAAATTTGGGCAAAAGGTTTTTCATTTCAACGTTTAAAAACTCAATAGGCAGCATCATCAAGATATTGGAAAGCAGGAAGGAGAGAGAGAGAGAGTGAAAGAGAGGGGGAGAAGTAAGGGCAAATACATGCACTACATATGGAATGAAATGTGAGATGCCATTGTCAACAGGCAGGAAAAAATAAAAACAAAGAAGAACGACAGCAACAACAACGACAAGAAGCTCAACTACTCTCGTCAACACACCAACAACCATATTATTACCATTGTTCTTCAGAGTGCATTAACGGTAGAAAAAAAAATGTATTGCCAAAAATGGTGAAAAAAAAAGAATAAAAATTTTGAAAAACGAAAACATTTACAAAACTCTAAAATAAATGAGGTATGGTTGGTAGCAAGAGGGGGGGAGGGGGCCGTAAAATTGGAATATAATAGATAGTATGTGGTTAACGTGTGTACACGTGTGTACTTGTAGATGCCACATATTCGAGTATAGTTTTTGAAAACGTAGTTCCCAGTTGCGTAAAGTATAATTCATGGTGTAAGTATAGCGCTATTTAACTATCGGTTAACACTCTTAAAACTGGTGTTATTCTTTTCACCAGGAAAAGGAAAATTGATGGTCTCATTTTACCAGTACTCAGAGGAATCACTTTTGAGCTAAGTAAAATATTTAAGAGTCATTCTAGATAGTAAATTTCTATGGCGATCTCAACATGAGCTAAAGGTATCCAAGGCACTGACAGCTTTTTGCCAATGTAAGGCTATTTTTGGCAAAATATAAGGTATTTAACATTATAAAGTCTTATGGCTTTATAAGGCTATGATTAGACCCATCACTACCTATGCATCATAGTCTGGTGGTCAGACTTAACGTTGACAGTGTTAGTTAAGCTCTTGCCAGACTTCAAAGGACTGTTGACCATTTGTTGTACGGGAGCTTTTCCCACAACACCTGGCCCAACCTTGGATGCATTGCTCAGCTTACCACCCTTTGATATTTTTGCTAAAGAAAAGGCTGTCAAAGCCATCTCTAAGCTTAAACGTAATGGGTTTCGGTATTACACTTGCCGAGATAGTGGTGACATTATTGAAGATACTGACATGGACCTAACAGTTCTATCAATGCCCATAATTCCAGTTTCAAAACAGCGTTATACAGTACAAATGAGTTCATGAAGCTCCTACCCATAGATGCGAATTATACTGCATTTTGGAGGGGATAATGCGAAGATAAGTCGAAGTGAAGTATTTCTTATATCGCTTTAAAAAGTGGAGGCACTTGGCTGCTTCTTTCGACATGCTAAAAATATGACTACTACAACGAACGTCATATTGGATGGACATGTCCAGAACACCAAGAGTCACTGATTCCGGAATAACCACCTACCCATAACCAAGAGATTAACAGGGGGTTGGGAAACTCGTTTGTGAGATAGCAGGCAACATTGGATTTTCGCACGTTGAATTCAACTCTGTTCAAGAGACCCCGCTCAGAGATTGCTTGGAGATCATGATTGAGTGAGTGAGTCATTTATAGCATGCCGTTTTCCAATCTCCAAAGGGTTCCAAAGGCTTTGATCAGATGTATGAATGACAAATGGTATATTCATCTGCAAAGCAGTGAAAAAAAAAAAAAAAAAAAAAAAAAAAAAAAAAAAAAACTTAAGAATACAAAAACTCGTGCCTTTAAACGATACAAACGTACTGGTAATTCAACTGATTACTCCTACTATTCTATATTACGTCACAAGTACCAAGTGCTTTGTAAGGGGTGTTACAATGATTATATTAATAAAATTAAACTCGATATTAACAATGATGCTAAAAGTTTTTACAATTTTGTAAATTCTAAACGCAAAGTTAATGATTTTCCATCTACAATGAAATTTAATGATAGCGTATCTGATAACGAAACTGTTATTTCTAATTTATTTGCCAGTTACTTCAAATCTACATATTCCTATGAATGCATTGATGATCGCATACCATACCCCTTTGAAACTCTTAATTTCCACACTGTTCGTTGCCCGGTTATTATTCCTACTGACGTTTTTAATCAGCTTAAATCACTAAAATTGGCCTATACCTGTGGACCAGATGAAATTCCAAGCTGCATTTTAAAAATGTGTGCGGAGTTTTTGTTTATACCACTTTCCGAAATTTTTAATGCTTCAATACGTTCAGGTATTTTCCCCAGTGTGTGGAAGGAATCATTTATAATTCCTTTGCATAAGGGTGGTTCAAGATCCGATATTTCAAACTACCGCGGTATAGCTAAACTTAGTGTGATACCAAAGTTATTTGAATTAATCATTACAAATCAGTTAAAGCACTCTATTGGATCATTGATTTCCCCATTTCAGCACGGCTTCCTTAAGGGTAGGTCTACAGTTACAAATCTCTTGGAATTCACTACTCACATTATTAGTGGATTTTTTAATAACTTACAGACCGACGTAATATATACCGACTTCAGTAAGGCGTTTGATAAGGTTAATCACGATTTACTAATTAAAAATCTTGATTTACTTGGTTTTCCAGTATTGCTGTTAAATTGGATTAATTCTTACTTAAGAAATAGAAATCAGAGAGTGGTGTTCAAGGGCTCAACATCATTCGCTATTGGAGTTCCATCTGGTGTACCTCAAGGTAGTCATCTTGGTCCCATTTTGTTCCTTATTTACATTAATGACCTCCCATCTGTTATCCGTCACTCAAAAATTTTGATGTATGCTGATGATGTAAAACTGTTTATTTCACACTATTCTGATGAGGCGTACAATTTGCTTCAATCTGACCTCACGGCATTATCACATTGGTGTCAGATAAACTTAATGTTTTTAAATTTAAAGAAATGTAAGTCTATGGTCTTTTCGAGACGTCAGCCAATTCCTTCACATTACTTTATAAATGATTATACCCTGGAGGTAGTGAATACTTTTACTGATTTGGGTATAGTTATGGATCCTAAATTGCGTTTTAATCTGCATATCAATATGTGTGTTAATAAAGCAAAGGGAATTTTTGCATTCGTTGGGCTATTGAATTTAGTGATCCGTATATAACAAAAACACTTTTTACGGCACTGGTAAGACCTATTTTGGAGTATGGTTCAACAGTTTGGACTCCTCAATATAATTGCTATAAAGACAGAATTGAGTCAGTTCAAAAACAGTTTCTCTTGTTTGCGTTAAGAAATTTACGTTGGAACCCATTACATAATTTACCTTCTTACATACATCGTCCCAAACTTATTGACCTACCGACATTAGACAGCAGAAGAACTATGCTGAATGTTATGTTTATGACTAAATTACTGAACGGTGACATTCATTCTGAATTTCTACTAAATAAAATTGACTTAAATATCCCAAATCGTTGTTCAAGGTATCCTATCTTGATTAAATTGAGTACTTGCCGATCTAACTATGCCCAAAATGATCCATTACGTTGCATGTGCAATGATTTCAACAACCAACATGGCTTATTTGATATAACTGATTCCTTATTTTCTATAAAACAAGCAATTTTAAATTCCTTAAATGATTAAACAGCTGATGATTCTAATCTGTAGCTGTTTGAAAACCATTGGGATATATTACTTCACCCATTCACGAGTTGCGTTACACAGGCAGTCCGGGCTGTTTCTGTTTTCGGTCACCGATCCGTTCGCTTTGCGGATGTGCCCCTCGGTCGGGTGGGCGGGTAAGTGGGTCCGCTGGGATTCGTTCGTAAAAAAAAAATGGGATTCCCAGTCAATGACAGAGGGTCGTTGCTAAAGACAAGGCAACGGGTTGGGATGAGGATCGACCCCATCAGCACTCCAGCATTAATGGCACGAGATTTGAACGCCATGGCTACAGTGATGTGCAAAACTGAACCATCTAATAGACTTTTAAAAAGAAAACGCTTTTTTAATCAATTAAAGTAAGTTTTATTAAATCAAAAAAATTAAAAAATAGCTTTGTGATTTAATTCAATAGAAAATAACAAAAAATAATGAATTCATTTAGACTTTAAAAGAAAATAAGACACATCATTAAAACTCAGTTCTGCTCGACAATTCGTTACATTACAAAAAATCAAATTATAGGAACTTTAATATTTTGTCCACCATAAGGGGTTTATCTTTTAAAACTTCATTTATACGTCGTGGCATTATTATTAGTGTTAGGGGATCCCAAACAGGCAGGCACTGCGACCTAAAAGTTATTTTGTGCCATTACGTCTTGGTATACTTTCTACTAATCTTGCCACATAATCCGGATATATATTTTTGCCCCCTGCTCTTTCAGTCTGTCCCATAGTACATCGAATGAAGACGGTGGGTGCTCATAAGCATTACGTAGCTGACATTTTAGATATGAACACAAATTCTCGATTGGGTTTCGGGTCCCGATCTTGTTGAAATATGATTTCTGTTTCAGATGAGGGCATGTTATCAATGGTAATGCCCAGGTAGTCCTGCAGCCCTAACTCTTAATAAATCCTCCGCCATGTTTGGCGGTTTGTTAAATATGTTTGTGCTGTAGCCTTTCATTTGGGCGTAACCATGCCCAAGAACTCCCAGCGGACAAAAATAATTTGACCACACAACTTTTTTCTACTGATCCAAGGTCCAAACTTTATGATTTTTCGCAAATTTTAGTCTTGCTGCAACATTTTTTTTCGAAAGAGCTGGTTTTTTGGGTTTTTCCACTGATTTAAAACCGGCATTTTTTAGAGCACGTCGAGGTTTCCACTAACTTATCTTGGTTCCAGTGCGTTCACATAGTATTTTAGCTGCCATTGTTGCAGTTGGTGCCTCGCCATTTGAAATGCATAGTCCGAAATACCGCACGCCTTTTGAAGAAAGCTTTTTCGGTCGCCCGCCCAACAATAATGGAGCGTCAATGGTAGTTTTTGTTTTTTAATTCGCATGACTGAACTTTGACTCAATTTGAATTTGCTTGTGATTTGACGAGTCGAAAGTCATTTTTCCAAGAGTTGTTTAACTTGTTCTTTTGTATTTTGAATTTTTAAAAATTATTTCACGTCACTGTATGTCACAAGCACTTGATTATCGAAAGGACAACTGTTGACCTTTTCGGGACCGTAACGAAACCAGAAGAGATAACGCAAAAAAGAACTCGAATTTATATTCTCTGGTCTCTATATTCTTTGGACCTCTGAAGGCTTGAACTTTCATGGGTCACCCGGGACCTTGTGGGAATTGTTTAAGAGCTTTTTATTTGTATTTATTTATTTCAAAAAACAAATTTATTTATGGCAAATGTTTCCAGTTGAAAATACACTCAAAAAAAAGTAAATGAAACAGCTGATGTTGTTGCAAGAATTTTCAATTTCGATTTGGTTGTTATTTGTTAAATTACTATTATTGTTGTGGTTTCCCTTAGGTTCGTTCTTCCTGCTTTACTATTTTTAAAGGCTCAATTATGCATAAGTAACGGAACGTAACGTAACGTTGCCAACTGTCACATAAATATCTGTGATATGGGTAGTGATTGCAAGTGATTACCGAAATCGTAATCCAACGTAGAGTTATATCTTCGATAGATTTTTACGTTCCGTTACGCTACGTTGCGTTACTTATGCATAGTGCTGATTCGATACCCTCATAGTATCGATACTTTTACTCATTACTTGTGTCGACGAAAAGTATCGATGCTACCGAAATTATCGGAAAAAAGTATCGAATATGTACTTGTATCGAATACTCGTTTAAAGAGACAAATTATGCTTCTTTTTAAGTGGCTGTCGAGGAACACATTCAGGCCAGTACGGCCCATTGTGATACCACATGGTTGAAGCTACAATTTCCACAACTTAACACGAGTTTTTGCCTATACATCATGGTTTTGAGATATTTCTACTGGAAACACGTGAATCATAAGGATAAGATGTTAACTTCAATTTGAAATATTGTAACGAACCTTCCTGGTTCCTTTTCTTTTCGTCAGGGTATACTCAGCGAGTAACCAGGGTGCGTAAATAATAACTCACGATAGTTCGTTTCGGTTTTCTTTGTTCACTTGTTTATTTATTTTCTTCACTGTTGGTTTTAAATACACTTGATTATTTTTATTCTTGGTGCTTCGTACAGTCTTTGTTTGTTCCTTGCAGCCCCTCAATCGTCCTTCTCGGGCGTTCGTTTGCCTTCGTTGGCGCTCGTTTGCCTTCCTTGGCGCTCGGTTTGCGTTCGTATGTTTCCTTTGTGTGTGTTCGTGATACGATGGTTAGGTCATTGTCGTTTGTTGTATGGTCCGTGGCAATTACGTGTGTTCGCTACACCAGGGTACGTGGATACGACCCCCTGATGCCGATTAATACCTCAGTGGAAACTTAATCTTGACGTAAGGACTTACGCCAAGATCCAATTAATACCTCACGAATGAATAATGTCTTATGAAGAACCTAGCATGCGGACGCTCTGCTGATATAAACTAACGACTCTTTTGTACTAGCCTACCGTGCGGACGCATCGGTTGGTTTATTACATATAATCTAGCGAATAGAGAACAATAGAACCACCAAGTTACTACCTTAGACCACGATCTAAGTCTGAGTGTCTTCTTCTGTGCGATGCATGTCCTTTTATATCAATTTCTTCTTGTTGTACCGTATTATTTCCGTTCTGTGAAATATGTATATTATAATTACTTAAATATAAATGTTAATATATATTTTAACGGCATATATGTGCTAGTGGTTTAGGGTTGTGCGATTAAAATTACTGATAATTTTATGTCGTCACAATATATTATTGATTGGTGTAAAATATTTTAATACTATCCACAATTTTAAATATTATATAGCAATATTTCAGTTTTTTAAATAAATATTTTCCAAAAGCATCGAGTATCCGATACTGATGTTTTTTTCCAATACTAAGTAAAATACTTATGGTTTAGCACCGGATAAAAAAAGTACTTGAATCGAATGAAAAGTATCAAGTATTTACTTGTATCGAATCATCACTACTTATGCATAATTGAGCCTTAACGAAGCTATCATCTAAATATTGATCTTTTGAAGGACAAGCGAAATATTTTCAGCTGGGTTGATAATGGCTGATTTTAAGCAGCTTGTACATGAGCCTAACAAAATCACGTCATGGAGGGCTTAGACCGAGCTTCCGCATGATTGTTAATTACATTTTGAAATTTTATTTCATTCGCTGCTCACTATACATGAGCATTAAAACAGCATAGGCATATTCTTCTCTTTAATTACGTATATGCCTGTAGCACAGTGGTGGCCACCCACATATGCACACCGGTGGACTGAACTTTTTTTCAATACAAATGCGCCTTGTGCTTGTGAAATCTTAAATGCTCTTCTGCACATATGCTAATGTATGGCTAACTCTGCTTTAGACCTTCTGCAAAGAACATGCATGTTCTTTTTTATACTAGGTTGTTGTTATTATTATTATTTTGTGACCGATAGTGATGACAGTTTAAGAATTATTATGTTTTTTAAAAAATACATAAAAAAACAAAAACACACAAACAAAAAAAAAACTGTCAGCTCAACATAAAAAGCGCAAAAAAAAAAACAAAACAAAATTCTATCATGCAAAGTCAATGTCCTCCGCACTTGGAGCCTGCTACTGCCTGTCAGCCCTCCTGCCTGCCTGCATGCCACCACCACGTAATCAGTGATATATGTATGTATGTAAATATGTACTCATACTGGATCCCTAACATTTCAGCACATCATGCGAATATGTATGGAAAAAAAGTAAATCTTTGTTAAACTTTTTTAAGTGTGATTTTTTTCAGTTTTTGTTTTTGTTATACTTATTTTTTGTTGTTATTATTATATTTTTGCTTTTGTAAAGGGTACAAAATAATAATAATTTGTCCATATTGTTAAGTCACTCAGTCAGTTAGTGGAAGTTGGTTATTTCGAAGGCGTTGTGTGTGTATGTGTGTGTGTGTGCATGGTGCTCATAAGGCTTCATCATGGTAGTTGTAGAATTCAACATTATATTTTGGCTTAATACAATGGAACTGTAAAGGAGCTCGGGGGAGTAAGAGAAGGTTTCTACCATACGTACATATATTAAATGCATGCTCACGGAAGTGTTCATATATAAATATTTTACAAAAAATGTTATAATTGCGACAACTAAAATTATATACATATGTATGTATGTATGTATATGCTCCTATATACGTATGTATGTATTAATAAATGTATGTATTGTAATATGTATGTCTGCTTGTGTATAATAGAGTTTAGTTAAATTTATAAAAACTTAGATTGTAATTATTGCATGCACATAAATAAAAAGTTCAAGCCCTATGCTAGAAGCATACAGTTTAAAATCTAATTTAAAATATTAAATCTTATTCAGCACGATTTCCGTAACTATAGAAATCAATTAACTACACAGTCTAACAAATTAAGACTTTTTGGCTGCAACAGAATAGCCACCCTATAACCCTGAAAGAATATGTTGTGTAGACCATTTTTGCAAAACAAACTTATAGTCCAGCACGTCTCAGTTTTTTTTTTCCAGTGGGTCAAAGTTTTCTAATTTTGGTCGAAGGGAGCTGAATACTAAGTGCAAAAAGCGTTATAAATTGATGTCTGAGGAAAATCATATTGGCAAAGTTGTATGGTAGAATTTCACAAGGGTCATTTCTGTAGAACATTTTAACCATTTAGTTCCTCTTTTTATGGGTCAATTTGACCCCTTTTTTGATGAAAACCTGAAAAGTCCTTTCAAAAGAGACATTTAAGGATTAATATATTCGACAAAAATATTTGCCAAAAAATTTCACTAGGTGTCACCAAAGACATAAAAGCCATATTTATAACGGTTAACGGCTGATAAAAGGAAATAATTTTTTACTTCTATCAGAATTATAATTTACGCAGAACTAGCACGCGCTTGGTATGTGATCTGCCGGTTCAATCCAAGTCGTGGACGTAGAAAATACCAGCGCCCTGTCACCGTCTTTATATAAAGGTCAATATCCCACTTCCTCAAGTTGTACATATAACTTTTGGTATGAAAATTTTAGACAAAATTTTTTTCTAAAATTTCCTACTTTTAGAACCGCTACTTTTACACCCCCTTCTTTGGGAGTTGGAACTCAACTTAAAAACGTTTTTCCGCCGTTAAAAAAAAATACGCGTATGTTCGGTTATGCCTTACTGCGGGATTTGCAGAAACCGAAACATTCAAAATGTACTGGCTTCTGGTCAAGCATTAGCGGCAAGAAGGAGCAACGCTGCAACAGTCCCTTGCTGTTAAATGCATGATCAGCAGACAAATGTTGGCATTTTAAACGCTTTTGTTTCTGCAAATGTTGCAATACCGAATATACCCTACGTGTCTATTAGATTTTCGCCGCTACAACATTTATAAAAATCAGAAAAAAACAGCGGACGTCTCCTTGTTGGTCAAAATTAATGTTACAGCTATCTAAAGTATTCATAATGCTGAATTCACATTATAGTATAATTTATTTATGTGGGTAAGCTGCTACTTCCTTTTAGTATCCGTTAACCATCATATATATGACTTTTATGTGTTTGGTGACTCCTAGTGAAATTTTCTGGCAAATAAAGCGCGGTTCACGCAAAATTGGCACGCAGTAAAGTTGCTGTATCTTTTTAACCAGAACACTCAGAATAACAAATAATGCATTAAATGATAAGTTTAATATTGTGTTTTAATACTATAACATTAAAAGATTTAAATTTCTTTGTTGTGCAAAAAGTTCCTGGTATTCCTTTTAATGGACCCCATCAACCTTTGAATTTGGTCAAAAGATTATTATAAAGAAGACGAGCACGTTTTTTGGCCAGCAAATTCTGTTTGTCTGTTCTATTTGGATATTTTATAGCACGATAGCACTTTAACCCAGCTTTTATGCGTATTCGTCTAGCAGTACTTTTGCAGGTATTGAATTTTTTGGCACGATCGCTATCCGATAGTCCGGGATTGCTTTTGATGGACCTCAAGATCTTTGCCTTTAATTTTAGTTTGGTGGTTCCCGTTTTGTTCACAACTTTTTTAGCTCTTTCAACACTAAGAGTTTCTTTATATCGTTTTATAACTCTACATACCGTTCTTTTGGAGATATTTAACACTTTCGCAATCTTTGAACCAGACCACGACAGATTTTCAATAAATTTGTTCGCAATCAATTTTCTATTTGCAGCTTCCATTGTGCACACAATCACCAACTTGCGATCAATTAATATGAAAAATTTAGCAACTAACGGTAACGGTATTGTAAACAAATCCCAGTAAAAAATTTGTTGTTCTTATGACTAGGAGCGACGTGGTGACCACAACAAAGCGTGCCAATTTGGCGTGAATCGCGCTTTATTTTTGTGGAATATTTGAATCCTTAAATGTTTCTTTTGAAAGGACTTTTCAGGTTTTCATAAAAAAAGGGGTCAAATTGTTCCATAAAAAGAGGAACTGAAGGGTTAAAATGTTCTACAAAAATGACCCTTGTAAAATTCTACCATACAACTTTGCCAATAGGATTTTCCTCAGACATCAATTTATAACGCTTTTTGCACTTAGTGTTCAGCTCCCTTCGACCAAAATTAGAAAACTTTGACCCACTGTAAGAAAAAACTGAGACGTGCTGGACTATAAGTTTGTTTTACAAAAATGGGTGGCTATTCAGTTGCAAAAATGCTGTTGGACTGTGTTATTCTGAATTATTTTGTTGTGATTTTTTAGAAAACATTTAATAAACTTATGAAAGTCTCAAGAATGATAGAAAACAGATTGCGCATTAGCTTGTTCAAAACTGAGATCTACTGCGTATCTACGTCATACCTGACCCCATGCTGTGATTTGATTGGCTGTTATGTATTGACAGATATTTTTTTACATTTTCGATTGATGTCTCAGACATATTCGATGAGTTTTTATTTAGCAAATGAAATTAATTGTGTAATAAGCATTTTTTTTTTTCTTCATTTTTTCATACGCAAAATTATAAGAAATATGCACGAAAGATTTGTAACATAGTTTTTTATTTCCTATGTTTGTTAGAAGGTTCCGATAAAAAAAAATAGCATTTCATTGTCTTTGGTTTTAATAATAGATGAAGCCAAAATAAGTTATTTTCATTTCTACAAAAGTATTTGCTAAAAATGGATACTCAAGCTGAAATTCGAAAAATCTTTGTGAAATCTTTCAACAAAATCTATTTCGGATTTAAAAATTACAAAAACTGTTAAATTGTCCCATCAAACTGTTAGTCGGGTTTTGAAAAGCTAGACATTGATCAAAAAGTGGGATCTGCCAGATTGAAAGATCTAATAAATCCTAAAAAAAAAAATCCAAATGTTACGGGCATTATCTGAATATTTGTCTGCAAAGTCAAAAGGAGAACTGGCCTTAAAGTCTCAGATTAGAATGCTACGTAAAACATTGACGCAAGAAATAGAATAAAAAACTTGCTGGTGCAAGCTTTGTAACCAAATTTCAGTGTTGTATCATGGATGACGAAATATAAGTATTGGTGGACTTTTCGCAGCTTTTTACATAGCGGATCAGCAGGGAAATGTAGCAGAAAAGTATAGAATCCGAAAAAATTCAAGTTCCCTAAGAATTTCTCGTGTGGCTTGCAAAAGAGATTAAAACCATTTGTAATGCATCATAAAGTATTTAACTTTTGGCCTGAATTGGAATTATGCCACTATGAAAAAAAAGCATTGTAGTGGAGAGACTAATCCGCCAAACTGCCCGGAGCTGAGCGGAAACTTAAGTAAACGAACAGTGTATCGAAGGACATGGGGGAATTTAATAGTGTTTTTTTTTTTCGAAAAAAATTTAGCCCTCAAAGAACGCAGAATTTTTTAGATCCTGACTTGGATTCACTTAGTTTTGCCCTCATTTGAATGGAGAATAGAGTGAAAACGTAAAACTTTAAAATATTTTCCTGCAGTTAGTATTACTGCAAGGCAGTCGAATGTAGTCGAATGCCCTGATCGAACGAATTTGAGTTTGGTATTATGACGTGATTTCGACAGAGAATAGCGTTATTGTGAATTTCGCTAATTTTAGCTTATTCAGCTGATCGTCATTTTGAAAAATAAATACGATTTGTTTAAAAATTAAGTAGAAAAAATAAGGAGAAAATAGAAATAATGGTTCAACGATTCATCGGGGGAGGATGAGATCTTGATGGAACTGGCCAGAAGTAGAAAACGATTAAGTGCAGCCTTTCGAAAAAGCTTTGACATTTACGAAATTCGTGTACAGATTTCTATAGAACTTACGACTGACCAAGGAGGCGTTTGTGGACTTGATGACTACTATAGATGAACTGCTCAAGCAATGCACATGAGCAAGATCAATTCCAAACATATTATAATTAGCAACAGTTCTGCGATTTTGTGCTCAGAATTCCAACTAAGCATTGGGAATGAGAATACTCTTGGGCTTGCTCAACCCACGGTGTTTGTGGTTAGATGTCCTGAAAAATTGTATTTGCCAAAGATGAATAAAATTCAATTATACAAGCAAAAGTATATTTTGCTAATAAAAAAGGAATGCCGGGAATTATTGGTTGGCCCTAAACCATTTAGTTCTTTCTTCGTCGTACAGAACTTTTGAGGAAATACTCTTTGCAATCAGAGGATTTGCTTTCCGACAATGATATAAGTTTTTATAACTGCTGTGTGTTGCTCATCTGCAAAAGAATTGCAAAAACTGTTTAAAATGAGTTTTTAGCAAAAAGCAAAAAGAAATAGCAAAATACTTAAATTTTTAACAATTATTACTCAGAAAATTCGATGCGCAACGAAAATTTCGACAGGGTTGCACTGCTCATAATACGAATTTTACATTCGATATTCAATCTTCGATAACCAGCGAAGATCGAACGTCGAAAACAGCTCATAATAAGCGCCATAATTTTTTGCCCCCCCCCCCCCATATTCGACGGGTCTTATACTTTAATGGCCAACATTTTTAGAATAGAACATAATTTTTATTTTTGTGATCAACATTGCCTTTGAGAATAGAACGGAAAAAAATCAGAACTGACAAAGAGGACAGAAAAATGTAGAAAAGAAAATGCTATAAGATTAAGTGGACTGAAATTCCAAGGACATTAATGAAAGAACCATAAAGGCCTTGATAGAGGGAATTCCTGAAAAAGCTATAAACTTCATTAAAAACAAAGAATTATAATTTCTTTTTTGCAAAGAATAATAGATTTTTTAATAAAAAAAACTTTAAATAATTTTTTGATATTTCTATGTTACAATTTTTTCGTGCGCACTCTTTACAAATTGTCTTATTATTGTAAGATTCCTCCCTAGTTTCCCCGGCAGACCCGGATAGTCCGAAGTTTATGGCCTCTCTTGATAAGAAAAAACTCAGAACTTTCTCTCAGAGAGAAAACAAACTCGAGTTCTAGCTGGAGTACGCAATGGCCTTGAGAATTGGACTCACAGCACCAAACTACTGTAGAAGCTGCAAAGGCGAAGAAGCAAATGAAACCATCCACCACCTTCTCTGTGAATGCCTCAATTTCCAAACCCGTCGACTCCGTTCCCTAGGAGACAGATTGTTTGCAGAACTGGAGAACCTGGCGGAGATATTTTGTCATTTTTGCTCCGGCCTATTACGTAATCCACTCTAGTCGCATGGGTGTTCCCGCTGACATGAATTGTGTCATATATATATATTTTTTTGTATGATATAGAATTTCAAAACAACTCTAGTTGTTAGGAGACTATGAAAATTAAACCTAGAGGTTAATTTTCAAAGTCATGACATATATAAACGGGCGAACAAATGTAGTCATCACAACAACATTGTATATTGAGACGGCAAATCAGACGGCCTTTTCGGAATCCGCCACAATTCGTCATCAGTGATCTTAGTGATAGTACTTAATCTTTCAAAATCCTATATAAGCTACTAATATTTGAAATCATAACCCAGAATTACAGATTTGATTCCAAATATCTTCACTGAATAGAGATATTGAAAGAAACTACCACTCATGAACTGATCGAATGGGGCCCGTTCAGAAAAAATGGCACCTAGAATCATTTTCTCACAAACACACACACTCTCTCATGTACTTGACTTTCAAATAATGAACTGTTACACAGACTAGCTACAATGGGAAAAAAGTAACAACATAAGTGTATAGAACGGTAGTGAAAAAAAAAACAATTTCACCAATTGATCTGAACTTTTACCAGCTAGTTTATGTAAATGAAATTCCACAAAATCCTTCGTTCACTAAGAGCGTGACGATGAAAAATTACACATGTTCTGGTTTGAAGCTGAAGATGGCCTTTGAACATAGTCCGTCCCCAGTTGTCAACATTTTTTGTTGGAAAAAATTCATGAAATATCTGTCAACAAATAGATATAGATAGGTGACTTATTCTGATAAAATTGTATTACCTTGGAAAAAAAATGAGAATACTCTTTTTTCCCGGCAACAAGTGTTTATAACCCCTTAATATTCCGCCGTAAGTAAGATTGTATTTACTAAATCATAAAATTACTCCTCCTAATGTGATAAGATTTGATAATTCAAAATTGTATTTTTGTCTTTTTAGTATTTTTGGCAATTTTACATTTTAAACCATTATAAAATATTCATTGCTACATAGTACAATTAAACAGATTTAATGTAAATATTTACTTTAACTACTCACATTTCAAAGAAATTTTCACCTACATACCTTGCCAAATATTCAATTAATTTGAAGTAAACAACATTTTTTGTTTAGATTATTTTGTTTGTATTTGCTTTTGTTATTTTAAATTTCATTAAAAATAAATAAAAGAGCCAATACCAATTAGATGATTTTAATGAACAAATGAAAATAAAACTCAAATATTTAGTAATACTAATAAATTAATTAAATACTCCCTAACGTACACAGTATCTACGAGTGAGCATGGTAATATTTGCTTTAAAGTAAAAGGATACAACTAGGTGCACGGTAAATAATTTTCATCAATTTGATACCTATGAAAGTCGATATCTAAACATTTTCCAAAAGTTTAATTCTAAACATTGAAAGCATAACATTTCGCATTTTAAAATGCCCTCATGAATTTTGCACTCACAGATATTTACGTAATTTTAAACCAATTTACATATACACGTCGCATTACAACAAATTACAATTGATTGAAATTGCGGTGAACTACAATGCATTGGAACATAGACACATATTCTCACATATATGTATACACATAAGTATTTATATGTAGGTATATAAATTGGTAGCACGGCATCATCATTAATGTTATTAGCCTAAATTCATCCAACACAGCTTCAAATTTCAAAATTTGCACACCACACAATTGCAATTGCATTTGCTGCTTTTTAATATATCATAAATATGAACTAGCAACTACGCTGAGTATTTAATATGCCGCAACACTTTCATTATTTTTCACTGTATTTCTATATAATTTATAAATTCAATTTGTATGAATTTTCCATATTTATTATTTTTGGTAAATTTGCGTTTAACCCACATGGCATTTGTCATTCACTTGTATCCCATACCTCTACATATCTCCTAATTACTAGTCGGTGTTGAAATTTGCACATAATAATTGAATATAAAGTAACTGGCGAATGAATTTTACATTAAGCTTTAAACATCATCATGCTATAATTAAATTAAGTCGCAAGTTTAATAATTAGCTGCTACCATTCTTCTCTGACCATTGGTGAATATTATTTGCGATGAGGACATTAGCTGTATTAAATACACTCAACGAAAATGCAATTTAAAAATTGAAAAACATTTTTAAGAATTTTTATATCAAAAAAAAATTTAAAAGTATGTAATAATTTTCCGGCTATTTTGGCATTTTTTATTCAATAATACAGATTGAATATTGAAAGGAAAATTTCCGATCATTGGCTTTAGAATGAATTCTTCATTCAAATCATAAGAAGGTATGCAATACTTTCTAAGTTTCATTGCTCACTATCTCTTATTCAAATCCAATAAACCGATATTGAAAAAATTCTATTCCCAGTCATTCTCTTTTATATAGGCTTGCCATACGTCAGGATTATTATTTACGAAGAAATTTCAGTTTCGGTGTTTCGGCGATAAAACTGTTTTCGATGGAATTGTTTAAAGCTGCACTTACGATAGTAAAGAAGAAGCGTTTTTTTTATCGAAAACTTCACATTAATTTTTTATTAAGAATGAAGAAGAGTTAAAAATTTTGCTCTAGTTAATAACTTAAAGAAAAAAATAAGTTATTTTTCCTTCGTATCCTCTTCATCTGTCTCAGTCGGGCATTTAAGTATGAGGAAGAGATAAACATCCCTCTTTCGGTCGAGCTTGAAAATGCTTTCGATTTTCTTGAGCATATTCCAAAAAAAGCGAATATCCATTAATAACCTGAATAAACTTTTGTGTTTTATCTATATAAAACTGACGTGTATTCGTTATATTTAACTTTATTTTTGTAATAGGACTATTACTACTACTATTTTGACACAACGGAATTGCCCATGTAAGGCCTAGATCGAACTTTTCGCATCTCCATTCGTATTATGTGAGTTATATTTATACACGAATGGAAGGGGCTTACAGCTTCTGTACGACGCGCGCTGAATCGATAATATTACTGCTGCTGCTCAAGATATAAACCTCTAGATTCCTCATCCTGCACAAGGAGTTGGCCTTTCTGTGTCTTTTTGTGGTCTCATAGTGTCACACAGAGGGCGTTATATTTGAGTGGTTGCAAGAAAAGTTCCCAGAACGCGTTATTTCCAGAAGCGGCAGTGTGGAATGGCCGTCAAGATCGTACGATTTAACGCCATTCGTTTTTTTTCTCTGGGGCTAAGTTAAGTCGCTGGTTTAGGCCAAAAGACCAATAACAATTGACGAACTGGAGAACATCATGAATGGTTTTTAATTTCTTTTGCCTAAGTGATAAAGTTTTAAATTTTTATTTTTTTTAGATTTTGAAAAATGCAATAAAAAGTTTTTGAAAAATTACTCAAGTACATTTTTTGCTTTTTAAATCCATGAATTGTTTTAATATTTAATTTGAAATTTTGACCAGCGTCAGGAATTGAACCGGAAAAGTAATGGCAAGCCTACTTTTATAACACTTTTTTAATCAATCTGAGGCTGCAAGGGTATCCTCTATTGCAGGTTGACGGGCATGATGACCCCGCAAACGCTAGTTTAGAACACACCAGGACACTCTCCATAGCGATCTTAAGGATCCTGAGAGGTATGACCTTGTATGCCGATACAAACTTAAACAAATGTATACCAGATGAAACACTGTGAACCTTGAGGGAAAACTGTAAACTAAACTTCAAGAGAAGCGTAACTACCCACGTGCTTGGCAAGCATGCTAGGGTCTGCTAACCTTATGAAGGACTAACCAACCACATGAGTGAAAAAATAGGTTTCAAACGCTGCCTCGGCCGAGCGCCATCACGATTGAGTTCAACTAAAATGCCGAAACCATTAATACAAACCAATTTACAGAATGTGTTTTGCTAGGACAACCTGCAACCACTAAGGTTGCGAAAAACAGAGCATTGTCCCTTGGTAACGCCAGCCAAGATATCTCCGACATGTCGAGATGGAGAAACTCTATAATAATAATACAATACAAAATAATTTTTGACAAAAAAGGGAATGCAATATTTTCTTCTCAATCCAGGAGATTTCTTTTCATTTTTTAATCACAAAGATCAACGTGTTCTTTCGCTAGGGCAACGCGATTGCGATCCATGACTAAGCGACGATTGGCAATGCTAATCGCCATCAAACAATCCCAACGGTTTTCATAGTCAAATGCCTAAAAACTTCAAATAGAATTTTCAGCGATTGACAATTTGACCAGTTAGTACCATAGCATAATTATTGGGAACCGCGTTAATTCTATTTCTTAGTCTCTTAGTAAGGTTTTAATACATATAATATGGTCAAGTCCCACTAAGTTGTCTGATGTGAAAAGTGTTTTTCCTTTCAATTCTATTCTGCAGAACTAAATTGATTATTTTCAATTCGACAAAGAATTATTTGGTTCTGTATTATTTCTGGACAAAAGAAACTTTGAATTTATTGCAAGAAATTTCATATTATTTTTTTCCTACTTTTCAATCTGTATAACACTGGAATTGATTTCCTCCTGCCTTTCCTACACATTCCTTTATTCCTAGATCCTAATTAAATAATGACTGTTATTGAGTTAGAAACGTTATTCTAACGACCTCGTTTGCCTTACTTACCGTTAAGTAAACACGAGTTGTGGTTATCTTCACTCAACTGCTAAAGCCAACCAACCACACTCATGAAGTATCTGGGCGCCTGGCTATTGGACATAAATCTCAGCAATGCCAAAAAAAATAAAAATTTGCATCTCCCTTAAGCTTTATAATTTGTGACTACTGATACAAAATGAAACAACAGAAATTGTGATTTATTAAATGAAGACAAAGCGCCGACGGCAACGTAATGTAAATGCTTCATGTTATCAATGATGTCGTCGTCGATGTTCTGCATCAAGAACACACTCGCTTACAAATAATGCAATGCTAATTTATCAAAATGCAATAATGTGGTATTGACAAATGATATTTCTTCAATTAAGGTCAGTATTTTAAGTGAATTAAGTATTTTCACAATTTATGTTCTACGATATGCCAACACAAGTATGTAAGAAAAAAAAGAAGAAGAAAAACACTCACCTGTTAAACCGGCATCGTTAATGCTGGAAGTGGATGAGAATCCAGGCAGTTTGCGCCAACCTTTGCGATTCCAAAAGCTACGTGCTTTCGATTCAGTCGGAACAACAGGCCCTGGATCTTCCGCTGCACGTATCTTGGCACAATTTAAAATACGGCGACCGCATGAAGCTCGTGTAAGAAATCCCGACGATGATGAATCATCATCTTCTTGCTGTCCCTGATGCTTAGGTCCACGATGAAATGAACGGCAACTGTGAGTAGCATATGCAAAAGAACACGAAGCAGATGCGGGTACAGAAGTAGCAGTATTCGTTATATGTGAGCCACTACAGCCACCGCCACCTCCACCTGCACTGCCTTGACGAGTACTCATTAAATGAGAAAGTGCCGCATTTGTTTTGTGCAAGCGTAAACTGCCAATGTAACTAGCGCCACTGCTACCACTGAAGCCACTGTCCAAATCAGCACAAAAGGCAACATTCGTCGAGTTTTGTATGGGTGAGAGGAGCTCATCTGTGGGACCCACAACGTTGAGCAACTCCGAAATATTTACATCACAGATATTATCAGCCGAAGTGGACGATAAACGCAATCCGACAGCCGCCGCACTTATTGCAGGCTCACCCGAGGTGGCGGTAACACTTACGGTGGGTGCTTCGGTGGCGGTCGGACTAATATTGGGTGGACTTTCTGGCATCAGCATTGCCTCAACAGAAAGATTTAATTCACCTAGTATTTTTCGATGTCGATTTTGCACACGTCGCCGCTCCTCTTCGACCAGCGATTGATTTAGTGAGCCCGCAGAGTGCGACGTTGCAGTGGGTCGGAGTTGATGGCGTGCCTCAGTCGAAGAGATTTCCTCGTAAAAGTTTTCACTGATACCACATATGCCACCTCCGCTGGATGCATTTCCATTTCGACCTGCTCTATTGCTCGATTCGCTGCAGCATGCTGCTGTCGCACCACTTGCTACCTCTACACCGTAGCGCGTCTGGTATGACTGACGTGTCGCAGGTGACACGAGCAATTTATTCTTTTTACCTTTTGAGAGTAACGCTCTAATTGAATTTGGTGGAGGTGGCGTGTGCAATGTTTTTGATCCAGGTACTTGTTCGGGCGGCGGAATATTTGAGTGTCGCATCGCGGCACCTGGTTCATAATACGCGTATGAGTAATCGTGTTGCTGGTGTGGGTGTGAATGTGAGTGTGCGTGTGCATGAGCATGAGCATGTTGATGCAGCAGTTGCAGGCTTGTGGTTTGCTGTACTGTTGACCATTTTGCTTCTCCCATATCGGCGGCGATGGTGGCGGCGGCGGTGTTGGTGCGCTGATGTGAATGGCCTAGTGTTTTAATATTTCTGCTGGTTACCTTTACGTTTATCGGCTCTTGTTCGTTGCAAACTTCAATGGCATCGGGATCTGGGTCGGGGTATCGTGGCGGAATTTGTCGACGACCGCAAGTGCTAACAGCAATTGTAGTGGCACTTGTCGCCGATGAGGATGACGGTGAGCTGGATGTCGATGAGTGATTTGCATTGTGTGTTGCAGCAGCAGCAACGGCAACAGCCACCGTCACTGGTTCGGCTGTAATCGTATTATCAATGTGATGATGTTGATGGAGATGATGATGTTGCTGTTGTTGTTGCTGTTGGTGCTGATGCTGGCCACCAGTAGTGATATTTGGTTTTGTTGTCATCGGTTTAAAGTTCGCAGTGGACATTGTTTTCTTAGCTGTTGGTGTTTTTGGTGGCGGTGGATAATCTGGCGGTGGTGGAAAGTGTAGACAATTTGCGACAAATTTAGGTGTTGTCGACATGGATGTTGTATTGAAATGTTCTAGTGGTTGTTGTTGTAATTGTTGCTGCTGTCGTAATTGTTGTTGGTGTTCTAGTTGTTGTAGCTGTTGCTGCTGATATAATTGTTGCTGTTGTTGTTGTTGCGTATGCCGGTGATGATGATGATGGGCCTGCGGTTGTTGCTGCGTGTAAAAGTTTTGATTTGTTGGTAGCTGTTGTTGCTGTTGCTTTAGTTGTTGTAGATCTTTTTGTGCTTTGATAGAGCGTCTGCTGCCTCCTAAACAACTCTCCATGGCACATGTTGATGAACAATATTTTGGGGCTGAGATTACAATTTTATATTATGGCAGTTTGAGTTTTTAAAACTCAATTGAACACAAACTTCAGTTTCAAGGCGGACTAGGAAGAAATGCTGAAATAAACAATAAAATAATATATTATTAATAGATGTTTTTAAGTAAATTGAAAATTTCAAATCGAATTCATGAAATTCCCAGCAGAACAAAATTTAAAATATACCTACATATATTTAAATAATAGCGACTTAATTTAGAAAGTTATAGCCAGCATTTCTTCGATTCATTCCTTGACTTGAAGGAATAGTAAGATACCCCAAAAATTCGAAAAATATCAGTTTTAGCGAAAGTTTTTCGCATAGTTTTCTCGAAATCTGTTTAAGTTTCCTGGCCGCATTGGTGGTCTAAGCACTGCAAGTTAGACTAGACTATCACTGCAGGAATTCTGGATTCGAATTTGTTGCCTCGAATATCCCGAAAACCTATATATTCTATTCAATGCTTGAAAACTGACTAAAGCAGCAACGGTATCCGAGTGAAGGAAAGGAAGATAACAAAGACCCCTTTCCTTTCAAAGCCAGCGAACCCGTTGTATTTTAATACTCTTGAATATGGAAGTGCCTATATAGGAGCTTATCCCGCTCTTGGTTCATCTTGAGCAGTCCAACCTCTCGCAGTTGGTCGTCACTTACCATTTTATAAAACCATGAGTTAAGATCTGAAGGACTATGGACATATAGAACAAGATTCTCAGAAGTCAAAATTCTTGACATCCTCAAAAGATTAAGTCTGCGATGTTGAGGCCATATTCAATCCTATCATTTCTCCCTCCCAAAGCAACACGATGTCTTGATTAATGATCTGACTTTCTCCAGACAAACAATTTATGTATATAGCAGGTAAATGAAACTGAGGAAGAAAAATCTCGGATATGGAATCTATGTTAGTGATATCTATCCTCCTTCTCACTTTTGCCCACTCATGTGAATGAAAACCATCGGGTGATTAAGAGAATATAAAAATTAAATGGGATTCTATTAAATTTAATCAAAATCTTTACAGCTCGTAACGTCACTACTTGCACAAAGCAGAAGAAATCGTTAAAAAATTAGCTTTGGCCTGAATTGACGAACTGAACAATCGATGCTAGCATTTGCATAAATGAATTTAGACATAAGCTGGCCATTAAAACATTCATTCATCATGTTGATATCGCGCTAATAAACTTCAGCGCACACTTATAATTAATATTTTTTCTGCGAAACAGTTAATAGAAATTATAGAAGAAAAAAAAAAACAAAACTACAAAATTCAATATAATTTCTACGAATCACCCAACAACCGGGAAAAATTTAACGCTTTCAACTCTTCTACAACAAAAGCATTCTTCCATTCAACATTAAATTCTGCTAATTGCATAGCTAACTGAAAGAAATGAAGGCAGCAGCAGGAGCAGCCGAAGTAAGAAAGAAAGAAAGAAATGCAGACGCAGGCGCACACGCTTTCAATTAAAACTGCATACAACTATGTACATATGTATGTATAAATACAACGACGACCTCCTCCAGACGCCGACATAATGAATGAAAACAATTTGTCGTCACTCAGTGGGCATATTCTTGAACACGCGACAATTGTTTATCGTCGTCATCGTAGTTGTAGTTATGCAGCAGCGGTGATGGGGGAATCTACTGTATCGTTATCGTTAGTGGCAACTGGCCGCAGCAGCATACAGCACTTTCACCCACTCCCTCCCTCTGCCCTTCGGGTGCCTTCTCCTTTATTTGCACATCTACACATTTCTACACATATTTCAACCATTTTTGTGTATTTGGTATGAATTGCATTCAAGATTAATTGCTGCTAATTAAGAGACTTTTGGGTCCTTCTCTCCTATGCGTTCGCTTGTTTTGTCCCTTTGTAACTAGCAAATACCGAAATAGTTAACATGACATGGTATTTGGATATGTTGGAAATGTCATGCAAGTGGCATAACATGACATATGTGTGAATGTTTGGTCCACTTGTGTGTGTGTGTATGTGCGTATGTATGTTGGCATAGGCCAACATGGCAATAGAAAGGCAACAAAAAACATTAGAGCGAAAAATGCAGCACATATTTCTTTTATTTGTGCAACTTCAAACAAAGTGGCAACTAACTACATATGTATGTATGTATGTATATGCAGCATCAAAAGTGGCGACTAAATAGTATACACATACCACTTTCATACATCCATATGTACATATCACATGTTTTGTATATATGAATGTTGCAAGCAGCCTGGAAAAAGCATAGAATGCGTATATTTATTTGCTTGTACGCTACAAAAACCAAAACAAAAAAATCTTACAACTCGTTAGCGTTTTGCGTTTATTTGTAGTCAACTGATTGTTGTTTGTACACTATTTATGTAGTAAATTTACTGTATGTTGCATGCATTTAGAGAATGTATTTGTACTCCAGTTTTTATACCCTACAATTAAGGGTTAAGGAATGTAAATTTTTTTCATTTGTGAGGATGTTCTAAAAATTTACATGTTTGAGAAAAAATAAACTTATTCTTTGAGAGCCAAACTACTATTCTGAGACTGAAATGGCAGAAAAGGATTGCCCATTAGTTGGTTATTGAAGCTAAACCGTTGAGGAAGCTGTTTTTAAGCTTAGTCAAGCAGGATTACCTTTAAGTCGTTATAAGCCAAGTGATTTACCCAAATAACTCATAGAGTATAGATATGGCTGGAACTAAGCTGAAACTTATTCCGATTTTACACGACTCTACTTGTTGAGGCATTAATAAATTTATTAAATACCATTACTAAATCAAAATAAAAATATGCAAAGAAAGCCAAAGCACTTAACCTGTTCTCTCATTGAAGACAAGGCAATTCTGATTGTTCGAGAGTGATTAGCAGAGAGCTGAAAAAAGGCAAAATAAAATTTTTATTTTCGAATTTTTGATTATGTCACTTCTGAGAAAAAAAAGATAGAAATAAAAAAATATTTGAAAAATCATTGAATACTATAGATTTTAAATTTAATTTTGCTTTTTTTTCTGCTCCTTGGTGATTTGCATTGGCATTCGCCTCATTGCCTCCAATGAGAGAACGGCTTTAGAGTACTACTTTGATTGTTTTAGCTTGGATTAGCTATATATTAGATTAGCTTAGGTAAATCACATCGTCATCAACAGATAGAGATTTCAAAGATTTCTAACAAACATACTAAACTCAATGGTTTTCAGAACAGGAGAGACATGCACCTCAATCCTCAATTTATTTTTACCGAAACTCGTTATTTATTCACAGCTGAATGTCTCAGGATCAGTAACTAGAGCATAACTCTCACCATCAGTCACCAGTATTGCATCCAACATATAACGATACATTTCCATATACATAATGACAAAAATATTAAGCGCTGAGTTTTAGTAGGTAGTTAGTGTTCTTCTAGTGTTAGTTCTTATCAAAAACCTCCACTCCTGTATTGCAGAAAGCAAATAGGAAATGGAACCAACCTGCTGAAACCCTGAACGCACTAAAGCACTTATAAACCTGGGCCGAGTTCACATAAGGAGGGTAATTTCTATTCTGACCAGACACTGCCCTATCGGCAATCATGCCCGGAGACTAGGTCTTCCCTATAATGACTCCTTCGAAACTGCAGAAACGAAGATGATGAAGAAACTCTTTATATGTCACTGCCCCGCTCTAGCGGCTCGCAGACAAAAAACTCTGCGAGAACCTTTCTACGAAAAACTAACAGATCTCGCATCCTCTGAAATCAGAAACTTACTTCGCTTCATAGAATGCACAAAATGGTTTGACTAGGTGGGATTAAGAGGTAACTACACAATAGGGTATCACAATCGACCAATAGGTCTCTGTGTGTTCATATTTCCTCATGAACAGCCCCAACAACCTTACCTAACCTAACCTAGTGTAAAGTGTAATTAAGTTGGTGTATACCGACAACCACTTACAAAACTCTAATTTATTGAATAACAGTTGACAGATACACTACTTAATTTAACTTTACATATGTATGCGGAAGCTTTTGGAAATATTTCTTTGGTATTGAAATTGTTGTAACTATTTAAAAAAAAAAGTGTTCGGGACATGAAGGACTTATATACATATGTAGCATATAAAATTTGCATGGAAAACTTAAATTAATCGAGTTATTCGATATTTAAAAAATTGCCATTCATTCGATATTTGTGGGAGAATAAATTAGCGATATTTTGCTATTAACGAAATATGCCAACGATTGTTTTCTGTACGCGAAATGTGCGATTAAATGGATTCAATTGAACAAATCATTCAGACTTTCAACAGTTAAAATCACTAGCTCATTTTTATCACTACTAACTAGTTCGAATAAGTGAACGAATTAAATAAATGGTTCGATAGTTAAAATCATTCTGTTACCGATAGTTGAAATCACTCGATAGTTCCCGTCACTACTTGAAATACACACTTCATTTTAGTGATTTTATCTTATATAGGAGCCAGAATATAGTGGTCAATTAAGCAACGAAATGGCTAATGAACTAGCTACAAAAGGTTTGTCTAAAATTTTTAGTACACCGCTACCATTCAGCGGCTTACCATAGAGTTTCATTAACCAAATTTAAAAACAGATACAATAAAATAAACATATGGTAAGAGACAAGCCAACATAGAGCAAACCAACTGCTTAATCTGAGCAGAAATTACCACTTTTATCTACTCAGGTATTTTTTTTTTTACCTCATGACTAACGATCTATGAGATTTTCATTGGTAAGAAAGAGGTTTAACCACAAAATCTTCCCTTGGATCCACCAGTCTTGGTACGTACATATACGATATTTTTTTAATATATAAGGAAAAGAAAGGAACAGCAGAACAGTGCACTTCATGTGTAATTGTGAAGGTCTAATGAGAGACCATCTTCGATACTTAGAAAGTGATTTCCTACAATAGCACAATATATCAGATAACTCTCCTAAAAAGGTAATAAAGTTCCTCAATAATAATAATAATTTCATAAGGAAGCTTTAAACTCTACCTTTCAATTAAGAGACAGCACAATAGACTTTAATTGGACGTAGTAATCAGGGAGCATATCACTCACTTTCAACAATAATTGAATTTAACTTCTTCGTCTACAGCCTTTGGAGTTACTTCCAAAGAATACTGCCTCTTAAAGTTAGAAGAAAAGGCAGTCAAGGCCGACGTAGCTCTGATAAATAACCAATTTCTTTTACTTGGGTTCAGGTGAGGACTCACTTTTTGTCAATTTGAAGCTTTAATAGTAAAAACCATGCAGCCAAAAAAATCATCATCAAGCCACACCAGAAGCTGAAAGTGAGTTATTTGATGTTAAGAACATCAATCGGTTCTGCTCTAGGATGTGCCTTTTGTTATAGACGAAAAAGACTTTGGCAGCTATGTGAATGACTGAATGGCTGTCATTTTTGTGATAAAATCTGGCTTTTATTTAGTACTTCTTCCAATGCCAATAAACCGTCGAAAAGGTGGAGCGTACTAAAAACCGATGACAACATTTATTTCGCTATTAACTATTTTTTTCAAGACTTACAGATTTTTCAAGTATTTTAATATAAAACCTAATGATTTTTCAGAATCTCTTATTTGTGTGCTTTTATTTGGCCAAAAATGGAGTACAGAAAAATTGTCCCATACAAAAGCCCATTTTTAGAGGTTTTTTCCAAAATGGTCCTGCTAATAAACGGTAATCGTTAGAGCCGAAATATTTTGGGAGTCACTCAAAGTGGAAATACTTTATACTAAAAGAGATTTCAATATTCCAGTGGGTGGTGGGAGGTGGTGTCTATATGAGTACGTTGGGATGTTATGGAGCCAAACAGAATTTTTATAACTTTTTGAATTCAGAATATCGTTCTTTAAACATTTAGGTAGACGAAAACATTTTTTTTTTTTTCGAACAAATTTTGAAATTTTGAAAACACTTGCATGGTCTTTTATTGAAAAAAAAAAAATCATAAAACACGGAAATTTTCTTTATGTACTTTTTGGGTGTTTTCAATGATTATTTTTATTTTGGTTTTCATTGTTCTTTGTTACGATTTAAACCGAGAAAAAACACCGGTTAACCGAAAAATAGGCTTTTTGTCTTAACTGTGCATCCCTAGATAGAGAAAAATTTTCCTTGACACTGCCGCCGAGTGGGTCAATAACAAATAATAACAATGGTCAGTTTTTTAAGGTGGTTACATTGGAGATATTCTGCCCCTATATGAGTTATTAGCGCAATCAAAAGTTCAAATCTTTCCTTTATTAAGACTCCAATGCACGTATAAATGTGTGTTCCAAGTTTGATTATATATTTAAACCATATCGTCCCGGTACTATATGCCATGATCTAATTTGGAAAATTTTCAAAACGCAATTTCCATATGTCTTTAATAAGAAGTTTTAGTACTTAAAAAAATTAAAAAAAAAAACCTGAATTTAAGAGGGTTTAGTAGTTTTTGGCTTACCCCAAGAAAATAAGCTGCCCAGGTGTAAAAAAAAAATATATTTTTACGCCACACTACGAGCAATAAGTATTCTCTGGAATTAAATGTATTTAACACAGCATTTTAGAAGTTATTGTAAGTTAAAAACAGTAAATATGTATTTTGGTTGAATTTTGCATATTTCTCCTATTTCCTATTTCTATATAATTTTTTACAAGACTTTGGTCAGCTGTAGCCTTTGAAAAATATATGAGGACCTGTGAAGTTACAATTTCCACATCAAGTTTGTTATTTTATCTAGGAGAATTTCTCATTTCAAAGGAAAATAATTAATTTTACTATTTTTTGTTGATTTTCAAAGCCACCTTCTAAAAAAGTAGGTCTGTCCTTGAAGCTAGATGATACACAATATTTTTAAATGCGACGAATGAGAATTGATTTGGCGAATGTGTATACGTTTTTGTATACCTATACGCTAAATCGATTCTCAGGCGACGAATTATCTAAATGCAGTTTTAAAGTCAGTAAATATAGAAATACTAAACAGTGACTACTTTTGAAAAAAATGTTCGATTAATCGAACGTTGAGACGATACGAGTTGATGAAAAAAATCTACTTCTCAAAATGAAAAATCTACTACAAAAGAATGAGTTCTATATTTTGCAAAAATGATCAAAACTATTTCCATATTTAAATGAAACGTATCATCAAAAGTTGGTGTTTAGATTAGATTAAATTTTAGGGTGGGCTGTATTAAACGAAAGCACTAAGTCTCAAGGAACATTATACTATACCCAGGACAGAGCCAGTAGAAGGAAGTAGAAAGACAGGAAAGATGTGTGCGGGTAATGGTAATTCTTCTATCTTCAATCTTATTTATTAGCTTCTGAGCTTTTAATTTAATAAAGTAATACTGTGGAAATTTGTACATTTATACTAGTGGATCTAAAGATTGCCTATGGGTAACGCTCGTATCTTTTTTCGGACCAAAAACTGTATATTTCTACCAAAAAGTTTTAAAAAACTGTAAATCGAATTGAAAAAACTGTAGATTTCGCGGTATCAATTTTTTTTTAATGAAAATTGACTATCTGAATCGTCTTCGTTCTCCATTTTAATATCTCCTTCTGTAAACTTGTGCTTTGAAGAAATTTGACTAACCGATTCCGGATTTGCTATGAGGTATTTATAGAAATCATTTTTATTTTATGTACTGGAAAAGATTCATCTTAATGTACTCTCTTATATTTTCTAATAATAAAATCAACGCATGGATATTTCAAGTTACATTTGACAATCAGAATCGCCTTCAATGTTTCCACTTGTATCAAAAGTATATTCGCAACGAGTTGCTATTGTTCTCTCAGACGTTTTGCATTGCGATTGATAAATTTGAATTTCGTAGCATTCAAAAATTTTATATTTTTTTCTTAGTATAAACGCGGTATTTTGGTAAAAAAAGGCGGCATGCTGTTTTTGAGTCTAAAAAACAGTATAATAATGCGAAAAACTGTATAGATACGAGCAGGGCCGTAGCCAGAAATTTTTTTCGGGGGGGGCGGGGGGGGAGGGGGGTGTTCATTCGAAGAAAATATTCATAAACAATTTTTATCAAACTGATTTTTAAATACAATAAATTAAATCAATGATACATTTGATGGACTCTATAAAATTAAAATTTTAGAAAAAATTTTCCGATTTTTTTTTAATCTTAACCTTAAAAAAAATGGCCAAAAGTGACAAAAAATTCCCAGAATAATCAAATTAATGTTTTCAAATAAATACTATTCAATGTGCATTCTAGTGCATTTTTTTTATCGTGAGGGACATAATTTCATTAACCCATTGACTTCCCACTTCTGATGATGTACCCAACCTCAAAAAAATTACCAAAAATAGTAGAGGCTCATTTTTTCCAAATGATCATCATTGGGAATTTGAGCCATTATCAATGATAAGGAACCCGGATGAGGTTGGCTTATATTCCCTAAATTCGTGAAGTCACAGCATTGAAAGAGATCTTTCTAGTCGTGGTGCTCTGAGCAGTAATGCGTTAAAAAATTAATTTTAAGATGGGTTTTGCTAATAAGATGGAGTTTTTGCGAAAGAATTTTTCACGTTGAACACGAATCTGAGGTCAAAAACTTCCCATCACGTAACGTTTTAATTTTTTCTATTTTTATTAATTTTTAAACTTTTAAAACTGATTCAGGACGAAACCTTAAATCAAAAACAGTTACTGACCCAGAAAAACTATGAATGCAGGAGTGCTCAGTATCACCTTCTCTTTTTGAATCCGTAGTCAAACCTCATGTCGAAGAAAACAAATCGGATTTGATCGCTTAGTGTAACTAAGATTTCAAATTTATTTTTTATATTTGACTTTTTAGATAAAACAACCGATGGAAGTAAAAAATATCGTTAAATAGATTTTATTTTGACTTTTTTCCATCCATTGGCAATTAATCTTAAAAAATAGAATAAAGTTTCCACTATTCAGGGGCGCGGGGGGTGGGGGTCAGAACCCCCAAACCCCCCTAAATATGGCCTTGGATACGAGCGTTACCTATGCGAGATGTTTAATTTGTTCGTCCCTTTAAAATTTATTTTTAATCATGAGCACCAATCAATTTGAAAGAGATTTTCTAGGGCAAGAGTTAGGAAATTTATCCCCAAAACCCTCACCTTCAATCCGCTAATGCATACAAGTAAGTAATAACTACATGTGTAAAATTTCAAGTTGATATCTCACAATTTACAATTTTTATCGAATTTTATTGTATTCAAAATCACACGAAATGGCAAAATGAATATCCCCTTGACTTCGTGGGTGTAGGGTATAAAATAACGAAACCACCAACAAATCTATTGTAATTTGAATGATATTTAAATTTTTTGTTTAATTGTTATTACGCTTACTCTAACGAGGTTCAATAGACCATAGGGGTGGTGGAGGAGGAAGGGCGAATGTGGTTCGCATTGGGGGCAATAGCGATTAAAGTCAAAACATGTGCTGCAGAATTAAATGGATTGCAATAAAATGAAGTGAATTGCAAATGTCATGATTTTTGTTTTTGTTGTGTTTCTGCATATTACTTTTTTCTCAACGTACGAGTAACATACAAACTACCATAGTATTTTCCCACAATAAGAACACACAAAAAAAAAGAAGGAAAATTGCAAACCTGCAAAAGTGGATTAAGTTGTAAAAACGTGATTTAAAATTCCAAATGTTAATACTATGCGATTGTTAATTGGTCAAAAAATACAAAAAAAAAAAAATACCAAAAAAAAATAAATTCATTGAAATTTAACTCGAAATTTTTCGAAAATGGAAATAGTTTTCAACACAAGCTGTGTGGTTGGGGTTTTGTGTGTTAGTTTTGCAATTGAATTTATTTACTACTTTTGATATTAAAAATGCATTTTATTATATGTTTTCATAGGTACTTGCAGGTAATCCTTATACTTGCTCATCCTTAACTATCTATGTATGTGCGCAGATATTTACATGCTGCATAACATGTGGATTGCAGCTGCTGCTCTATCGATTTTCTTTATTTTTTGTTTAGTAATAATTTTGAAGTTTTTATGATTTTAAACGATAACGACATTTGCTTAACAAGATTTCTTCTTCTTTTTCTTCTTCTCCTTCTACTGCTGCTGCTTAATTTTAGAGCAGATAATCTTATCGATTGAACATAACTGAATAAAATGATGTTGAAGTTTATGTATGTCCAGAAAAGCAACTAGTATTGTTGTTGGTGTTTATGTTCTTTATTCGCATGTTCTGCCATCATCATTTTGTTTCTGCTCCTGCTGATGTTGTTGTTGCTGTATTCGCTTTTGGTACTTGTGAGAAAATTTAGTGCGATAACTCCAACAGGTAATTTGAGCTTTAATACACAAAATTTAAGTTCATCGTAAATTTTATTCTCGTTTTCTTGCTTTTGTTCTGGAAACATGATATTGTAACAGCGCGTTGCAACAACAATCACAACGCTAGCAGCAGCAGCAGAGACTGCAATCGACAACAAAACCATAAACAAAAGGAAATAGTAAGCAGTCAGGGAAACAGGCAAAAATGTGTTAAGTTTCGTTGCAGAAATATTTTGCTCTCAACTCAGCATGGTTAGAAATTAGTGTCTAAATTTAGCTACTCAACAATTGCCTCAGCACAGTTGGGGGTACACAAACTTCAAAATATTGTAGTGAATTAATCCTGTACTCTTTAAAACTTTTAAATTCAAAAAAGTATTAAGTTTTTTATGTATTTTATTTTTGTTTTTTTGGAGCAGCAGACTAATTAGTAATTTGAAAATGTGTTAGAAAACATTAGGGATAACCAATTACGCAATTCCTTAATCTCTATTCAAAAATTTAAATCTATGTACAACACATTTCGAAACTGCCTCCTAGTTTTGTGCCATCCTCAATGTAATACGCCATGGTTATTCACATATGTTTGCATATTTCCACTCTACCCAAAAAGTCTATTGTTTTCCTAACGAATAGAGAATAACTAATGGACCTACAATACATAATAGCTGCATCAGATTAAATCTGCCGGTAGAAAACAGAAAAGCATCACTTAAATAGTTTTAACTTCAAATACTTTATTCCTTAATGGCCTTTTACCTTTAACTATGGAGGTGAATTTTTTGGACATATCACAGTAGAAGTGAAACTTTGTTGTTTATTGGAAAACATTTATAAAAAATTCTGTTAAAGTTGTTGCAGTTTTATTCTCTCTATTTTAGTGTTGCTTTTCTTCTGTTGATACTCTCTGGACTTATCGGCACAAACACGAGGTAGTCCTCGTATAAACACATGAGAGGAAAGCAACTATATGGAAACAAGCTCTCTCATAAAAGCACATGAGATAAAACTGAAAGAAGTCGATCCCCATGACTTCGTTAGCTAAACTTCGTTTCTTGTTAGTTTCGTATGGGTGCAACAACAAGGCGATTTCCATTGCAAAATTTTCAATTCACCCTCGCTAAAGAAGTTTCACATTGTATTTTTTGTAAAAAAGGATTTTTGTAAATTATAAAGATTTTTTGACAACAAGCTACTACATTTTTAATTAAAATAAATACAAATTTAAAGTTCAACAAAACTGGCACTTTATTTCACAAGCCTTTTTTTGAATACAACAAAAATTCAAAAAATGTAAAGTGAGGATAAAATTTAACACCACTTCCTCAGTTATAGGTTAATCGTATTTTTTAGTTTACACTCTTTTCAAAGTGTTCAACATCCTCTTCTTTAATTGATTTCGCTTGTATGTATTGAAGAACTGAAGCATGTTTGCAGCAGTGAAATTTGTGATTTTGAGCTTTGATTTAATGTGACCCCATTATTGCCAATTTGGTAGATTGGCATTCCTAGATGCTTAACTAATCTCTAAACTATCTTACTGCCTTTAATGAACCTAGGGTTGCCAGATACAAATCGGGCTTCATCTGGACATTGAAATAAGATTTTTTCACACAACAAAAAAAAAACAATAAATATAACAAATTGTATATTTATGTATATACTTATTTACATATGGATGTACATTAGAGTGCCTTGAGTCCCATAGACAAAAGAATCGGCCTTGTACGCCTCAAAAAATGAACCTCGGTCTATTTTATGATGATTACCGATCGTGAGCTGAAAAAAAAATGAGCTGTCTTGAAAAAACTCTTACTTTATTTTTTAATTTTGCTTTTTTTCTGTTATTTAGTGAACATCTGATTACACAGCCACACAAAAAAAATGTTTTTTCGAGTTCGGAGGTCAAACCATGTTTATTACATGTTTTTGGCATCACTGAATCCGAATCCGAGGCATAAAAAACCCGAGCTGAATCCGAGAATCCTGCCGGTTCTGACATTACCTCATAAAAAATGTTTTTTCGGATCTGGAGGTCAGGCCATGCTTACTATATGTTTTTGGGGTCGCTGAATCCGAAAAAACCCTAGCACGTCAGGGTTCGGACATAACTTCAAAAAACCTCATGCAATTTTTTTTCGATCCCGGGGCCCAGACCATGTCGCTATATATTTTTGAGGTCGCTAAATTAATTCGAATCCGAGGTCCAAAAAATCTCACCATGTCAGGTTTTCGACTTAGCTTAGATGACGAGTTATTTTGCAGGTTATGTCGAAAACCTAACATGCTGGAGTTTTGTAGACCTCGAATTTGGATTTAGCGACCCCAAAAACATATAATAAACATGGTCTGACTCCAGAGCTCAAAAAAATTTGTTTGAGGATTTTGTCAGAGCTCTGACGTGCTGGGGTGTTTTGGACCTCGGATTCGAATTCAGCGATCCCAAAAACATATAGTACGCATGGTCTGACCTCCAGACCCGAAAAACATTTTTTTTGTGTGGCTGTGTAATCAGTGTAGAAAACCATTTAAACTTTAAACTACGGAGCCGATGCATAAATATTTTCAGCGCCTGAGACTTTTGTTATATTTTCCAATTCTTTAATGTGTTTGCTCAAATTTATCAGTAAAAATGTTATCTTTACAAATTTTAAAATTTTATCTCGACAAATTTCGGAAAGTCGGGACTCTGGACACGGGACTAAAAATCTGGACAATCAAGACGAATCAAAACCAGGCAACCCTAAATGAACCAGTCATGCTTCATGGAACTTGCCACCCAAAAAAAAAAAGACTCGTCTTTAAACACCACATCATTCCAATCATCATCCAATTGTTCGGCATTTATTTCGTGATTTTTATTTATTTATAGCAATATATAGGAAATAGCAAAATTTGGCATACGACCACATTTTATCTGATTGCCTTAGTTTTACAGCAATTGGGAATATTAGTACCGTGTTCTTTGTTGAGGCTTTGCGATATACTTTTAACAGCCTAAATTGCCAGATGACCGTATCCGTATTGAAAGAATATACCCGATGTTTGCATTCTTCAGAGATCAAATATTTCACTCTCGTACATCATTCTTCTTTCCTACGTTATTATCTTTCATGATCTTCTCAGTGCAAAACACAGAATTTTCTGTTAAAATTAAGTACAACTTAAAGAATCAATACTGAGTGTATGCAGCTCTAACAGATGTAGTTCATATGAGAAATTTTTTGGATTTCCCTTCATTCTTTCAAGTAATGTTCCTGATCAACATATCAATAAAAACAAAACCAATTTGTAGCCTGATAAATTCCACCAATAATATTATGGCTACAACATACTAAATTATCACACAAGACAGACAGCAAATTATCAGCAACGTAAACTTGCACAAGCAACAGAAACGAAGCAAACAGAAATAAACAACTAGAAAATGTTGTACCACCAATTGACATTTAGGAAAAAGAACAAGAAAACAAATTATAGATTTGTTGCTATAAATATTTATATACTCGATTTTATTTTCTTATCGCAAGTAACAATTTTTTGTTTGTTTGCTTAAAAAACTGTTGCTAACAAGAAACAACTATATAGACACATATAAGTATGTAGTTGTATATAAATGAAGGCAAAAATTTATTGAAATGTTTAAAAAAAGAAGAAAAATACTGCTATGGATACTAGAACTTGAATAAAAGCATATCTATAATATACTACATAGTTATGCATACTCTTCTTAAGTACATCAATACAACATTACAACTAAAAGAATCGATTTAAAAAGGTTGATGAAAAAAGTATTAAAGATTCCCAATTTGTGTAGTTCGAAAAACTTTTGCACAATTTTCTTAACATTTTATGTTTGGCGTATAAAAAATAATAATAATAATAATTTAAGCTTTTATGAAAAACCAAAAATATAAATAAAACACACACACACATTTTTCTACTGCACTAAATGATTTTTTATTTTATGGTAGGCATTATCGTTTTTAACGAGCAGCATACTTAGTTTCCGAGAACGTTGATCTTTTTTGACGACTTCGATAGTCTAGTGGGTAGTGCACTAAACTTTCAACCGGGAGGTTCGGGTTCGATTCCCGTCTTGGTCTGCCAGTAAATTGTCATAACCTTATTATATTTACTATCGATATGAAGTGAATGTGAATTATAAGAAAGTGTGAAAACAAATTGCCACACTGCCGTTCCGAATCGGCGTTTAACTCTAGGTCTAACCATGTGGTATCACAATGGGCCATTCTAGACTGAGTGTGTCTCTCGACAGCCACTTAAAAAAAATCGATCTTATGAGTATGGATTCGCTAGTAAGTAAAGCGGGCTGATAAGGCCAAGTGCAATCAAGATTTTCTGAACCTTTTTTTTTCTACTGAAAACTTCGATATACTATTCTGCGCTCTAATATAATGCTCTAATCACTAGCGAATCGAAGAGGGTTTCAAATTTCATACACTTTGATAATTGGTCATGAACCTAAACAAAATTTTTAGAAGTCAAACAAATTTTAACCTCTCCTTAGAAATTTCTGGATCCGCAAGTGGTTCCAATCGTTTGTTGTCATCCATATAAAAAGGCTGAGAAATGAGAGACTTTCATAACGTTATTCTCGGCTATGTTTTTTAACTGCTGTCGTTTTGTCCCCGTTCATCGCTGCGTGAGACTATTTTTCTATTCTAGAGAATGTTTCTCTGACTAGTCGGCAATATTACAAAATAAAGTACGGGTGAAGTCATTATAGTTAGAACTTTTTCCATATCATTAATTTGAGGTAGTCAGGCGAAGTTGTATAAGAGCAACTAAAATCTCGTTTGGACCTCAAATATCCATCCCAGTTTTCACTCTGCTGGTGATATTTGTCAGATGATCCCTGAATCGTGCAATTGAAAATGATTTTATGATCGATGAATAAGTAATGGAAATCGATCTGCTTTTTTAAAGAGGCCAACTGCACTCATTATTAACTCTTGCCTGCCCAACAAAGCAAATTTTGTTTAAAAAAATATTAAGGAATAGCATTCTGCATTCGGAACAACTTTTGTTCTATGACTTTTTCAATATCTTAATTACAAGTGTATTTTATGTGAAAAACGTATTTTTTCACATAAAAATGGCAAAAACTTTTGACAGCTGGCGTTTTCTAATACCGTTATATATGCGTATCGACACAGAAAGCTGCTATCTACGAAACCCATATTGTGGTTAGGATGCTGGACATAAGATGGCGCCACTATTACCGTCCAAAGTGGAGTGACCATGTATAGCAGAATGGGCAAGGAAGGGTTAAGCATCGTCGTAGTCGAGCGATGATCATGGCGATTGCTAACGAATAAAATTTCTATATCTGGGGTGGCTGTCATCCCAAACAAGTCGTTTTCAGCCTCGTAGAGTCGCCCAATAGTGGCCTGGCATTCACCTAGCGTATGTAGCGGATTCCCCTTGACTTGTAACAATGATTGTACATCGGGTTCAACTTCACCATTTTAAAACATTGCAATTAAACTGAAGAAGAATCATTCGTTAAGGTCGTTAAGGAACCAAGGATGCGAGACACATTTATTTAGGAGCCTGGTAACACTTTTCAAATAAGACTTTTTGGTGAGTATTTACATACCCAAAACTTGACTAGATCGACAAACTGAACGATACAATGAAACTTTGTTCAATCTGCCACATCGGAATTATTATACATGGATTCACTAGTTCAACTTCTCTGACTGAGTGTTATTGCACTGTGTTAAAACTAGCTCGAAATATGAAAATTTTAGCTATTGTAGTTCAAAGTCGAGTTCGACTTAAATCCCACAAAAAGTGGTCAAATTATTTCACAAACAAGTTCTTCGCTCATGGAGTTTCTTTTGTATTATGTGTGTGTTAAAAAGGGGCGTGGAATTTACAGCAGAAATTGCAGAATCGATTGCAAAAAAGAATTCAAAAATTCACATTTATAAAGTAAAAGAAAAGGGAGACTGAGTTAGAGTCTACTGTGAAAACGTTTGCTCGTGTTGTTACACTGCAACATCAGCCATCAGCATCATGCCAACATGCCAAGTTCATATCAAATTTTCAAATCAAATACAAAAAATTATTTCCATTTAAAACATTTTTTTTTTTTTTTGTCCGTTCATAGATAGGCAAATACAATTTGCTCTTTTCTTCAGCATACAGTGAGTGTGCAGTGTAAGTATTTTGCGCTTTGTGTGTTGAAGATGTTGCAATTCACAGCGACATGTGGCATAAGCACGCAAGTAAATTATTTATAGTTTAAGCAAAGAAGCAAGTACAGTGGCAGTCAATAAAATTAACATGAAAATCTAGAAAATTGAACAACATTTAAGAAAAAAAGTAACAACAATTGGCTACTAACACAAAACCCCGCCACTGTCGTTGTTGGAGCAATGAAATATTTCTTAAATGTTTCTTTTATTTTCATAGAAACCGCGAGAGCTGCACATACATACATGCAAAAAAAAAAAACCAACAACAACAACAGCTTTGTAGTATTGTATTTGCATGCAGCAACTTGTTGTACAGCATTAGCAACAACTGAAAGGAACACAGCGACTATATAGCAAGCGAAACTAGCAACTTACTGGCTGCAAGTCGTGGAATATGAACAGAGAGTGCAATAATTACAAACGATGCGTATAAATTCTATATGAAGCAAATGCTTTAAGTTGCTATGCTGTTCCTTTTGTTGCTTTCTGCTAACTTGTAGTTTTTGTTGTTGTTCACGTTGCATGTTGTGTTGCTAATATTCACAATTTATGTGTCGCCAATATGTAACAGCAGCAGCAAGCAGCTCGCCGCCGCCACCGCCGTCGCCACTATTGACTTGAGTGCGAACAAGTAATTAGAAAATAGTATCCTAAAAATATCAAAAGAAAAGTATCTTCAAGATGTAACAAGAAAAGCAGCTACAACAAGCATACAACGTACGAATGTTGCAATGCTGCCATATTTCCATACACAGCAAAGGGGGAGCAATTTTAGAGTACTCATTCTCTATCTCTCTCTCTCTTTCACAGTCTCCTCTGGTACCGACATAGTAAATTTCTTGTTTTCCTGTTGATTTTTTATGATCGCACAAAAATCGTGTTTGTTGATAAATTGAAATGTTGTTTCTTTTATGAACATGACTTTTGCTTATTAAATGGTTTTTTATTATTTTTATTAGTAATTTTTGCATTTTACTTATGTCGACAGTAAGTGAATATTAAAATTTTATTTTTAGTTCTTATTTGAGAAATGAGAATGATTAGTTTTTAGTTTATAACTTAATTAATACTTTATTCATGTGGGACAGAGTCATATGTAATTGTATCAATATCATTTTTAATAGAAACGTTTATATTTACTGGATTAGTTTTTTTTCACTTCAAATTACTTAAAATCGTATTAAGTGAAAATCTAAGAGCTGCTATGACTGTGGAGTCGGTTGAAAACTCGTGCACTCACTGAAGAATATCATGAATTAATAGCATTTTGATCTCAATTAAGCAGTTTCTTTTTTGTTATTAAAATATGTGAACAGAAAGTTATTAGCATTACTCACTATAAGGTGCAAATGGTCTTGCATCATTGCAAATGCAAATTTTTATTGCACATCGCATATATTTGTGGCGATAGCAGAAATATTTTGCATTTGCAATAATGCAAGATCATTTTCACCATATCGTAAATAGGGCTATTATATTAATATGTAGTACAAATACTATTGCATTTAGTTTCATTCATTAATAACAAATTCTCATTTTTTAATATCTGAATCTACTACGAAACTGGTTTCTATCAGTGTAGTCTTATAGTATATCAAAAGTACAGAACACTTGTTCATGAGAGTAGATAATACTTATTCTCTCCTTTCATTCACCAATACACACTCAATAGAACATATTTCGCCACCCAGTTAACTCCTCTCTGCATACGACATGCTCTCACTTCCATAACGCCTTATAATATAGAGAGCTGTCAAAGTGTTGTCAAAACTTCTCTCACAAGTGAAAAATAGAGAAAATAGCAAATCCTCTCATACAAGTTCTCACATATCACATAGACAACAAAAACAAATTAACTTTTCAGTATTCACAATAAAACAACATAAAAACATTCAACATTAAATTATGTTGTTCATACACAACAAATGCGTTTTATTGTTGTAACAACAAAATACGACAATGATACAATTTGAAAAATGACACTATTCCGATTTTCTACAATAAAAACAAAATTGCAATTTGTAAAAGTGCCATGCTGTTTGTTGTATGTGTGTGTGTGTGTGTGTACATCTTCTATATCCCAGAAGGAAAATGGAATGTATAGGAATGCACGTTAGAATGCATAGCTCCTACAGGCCATAACTTCCAGAATACATGATTTTTAATACGACGATGTCCTACGAAAAGTAATGCTTCCTACTTTGCATTACCTGGGAATGCAAAAAATATCATGTACCAAATCTTGGATTTCAATATCATCAATGGCGGAATTTTAGAAAATTTAATTTAATAGGAAATTTGTACTGGGAAAGAATTTTTTCCAGCAATATATTGCTTTTAGCCTGGGGTTTAAGGACCTTTTCTAAAAGAATTTTACATTCATCAGCATTCCCTGTAAAACAAAAGCATTGCTAAGAATTTAAGAAGAATATATTTCATATAACAGAAATTACTTACATACTTTTCAGTGAATTCAAATCATTTTTCAAAACCTCAATTCAACTTTTTTTTTTAATTTTCCGATAATAATTTAACGTTGAAGACATGTTGACTGTTCAACTTTCACAAAACGACTAAGTTACTGTACTTAAGTTTGAAAAAAAAAAAGTACACAGACGCAAGACAACGTGTCGCCAAAAGTAAAAAATCGGTTAGAAAAAAGCAAATTTTCGAGGAGGAATTTTGATATTTCATTGCTCATCACTGCTATATTTCATACATTTCAAGCTTTATTACTTGGTAAGATATGCTTTCTATATACTATTTTCGATTATATAAAAACTGAAGCAAAGTTATGATAGAAGAAATCTGTGCATTCCATGTTCCCTTACAGCTCAATTCATCTTTTATTTATGATTTTTTCATGACCGAATTCGTTTATGATAAAAGTCATGCATTCCTCATATTCCTTCTGGGATGCTACAACTCTATGACTAACAAAAACAACAACAGCAACAACAACGAATGACATGAGTTGCCACCCTCTTGCACATGTTGTGCAGTGTTTTCAAAAAGTTTTATTGAAAATTGTTATAAATGCAAACAATGCAATTTGCATAGTTTTATTTGTTGAATTTTTCTGATTTTATTACTGGTGTTAATTTTTGGTTTTAACATTTTGGGAATATGAGCATTCAAGCATGAGAGCAAGAGAGCATTTAGAAACTTAGGAGTACACAGCAACGAAAAAGTTTTGCACAGAAAAACTTTATAGCAGTTTACAATGACATTTATTAATTACAAATAAATAATAAATATATTTGCGTTCGTAGAAAGGGAATAATTTAGTCACGGAATATGTATATGAAATTTATTAAGATGCTGAACAGAGAATGAAGAAATAATAAAATCGGAGTTCCAAATGATTTTTCTAAAAACATAGTAGGACACTTTCGATTCGATATTCTTTACCAACTTTAAGTCTCTTATTACGTAGTGGTAATAAAAAAACTTGGTAAAATAACCATAAAAATCGGACAGCAACCACACCCGGAGTACCTTTTAAAGGGTATGTAGGATTGGTTAAAGTGGTAATTCGAGCCACGAACCTCATTAGCGCGTACCGATTTAATACCACATTCTCTGTTAATTGTTGATGTAGGAAATTTTTTGCCCTTACGAAAAGATCATATCTTATCCCAATAGGTTTAAGAAGTTTTTCATTTCGTTCATGCATACTTAATTCAGATATTTCTCCGAGGTTGCTGAAGTGAATGGTTTGCCTTAAGGCTCAATTTTGCATAAGTAACGTCGCCAACTGTCACTTAAATATTTATGATATACGCAGTGCGTGTAAGTAATTACCGAAATCTTAAAGTTACGTTGAATTCTATCCTTGATAGATTTCTACGTCCCGTTACATTACGTTCCGTTACTTATGCATAATTGAACCATTAGGTTTTCACCTTGGTGCAAACAATTGAAGGCAAGCACCTGCTTCATTCCACTGAAACATTAAGGCGAAGCGATACTCAATATCAGGAGATAGAAAAACTTTCAATTTTATTGAATAGTTAGAATAAGACGATTTTTCATTCATTTATAATTTCTGATTTAATTATTTTATCTTATCAGCCACAGCTCATTGGCACCAATGCGCGAGCAGTCAGTGCAGCGTTCTCCAACTTACAAAGGGAGTTTCGTCGAGTGGGTCTAGTGGTGAATGAGGACAAAACGAAATACCTTGTGTCAACAAACAAAGAGTCACGGCGCCTTAGACAAAATGTCATTGTTGGCAATTACAAATTCGAAGTCATCAAGGATTTCGTTTATCTTTTATCCAGCATCAACACCAACTATAATGTCAGCCTTGAGTTCAAGCGAAGAATAACTCTTGCCAACAAGTGTTATTACGGGTTCAGTAGGCAATTGAGAAGCAGAGCCCTCTCTCGACGTACGAAAATAAGGCTCTTCAAGTCTCTCATACTTCCCGTTCTGGCGCGGAGACGTGGACATTGACCACCAACCATGAGAGGCTGTTGAGAGCATTCGAGAGGAAGATACCCTGCAAGGTCTACAGTTCAGTGTGCGTGGACGACATGTATGGTATATCACAAGGGTGGATAATTAGCACAGTCGAGGGAAATACGAAGTCCTTGAAGCATCGTCGTTAGTTTAACTGGCGACGAATTTATCTTTAAGGTTATACAGAGGTTTAGATGGTGACAACCAACAAACGGAGGTTGTTGGTGGCATTGGTAGCATTTGCTACTCAAAAACCGATCGTGGAATGTACTGAGCATTAAGTTCAGAGGGTGCCTCAAGTTTGACCCTACTAGATAACGCCATAATCAAAATTTGTTGATATGTAATTTTAGATACTTTTAAGAACATATTAATTTTTCGATCCTTATGAGGCATTTGTTTTGAAGGGTAAAATGTGAAAAGTGTCCTAAAATGTAAATTTTCGCTATAACCTAAAAACAAAAATATTTCAAGATAGTTTTTTAGGAGACTATGAAAATTAAATCTAGAGGTTAATTTTCAAAGTCATGACTTAAGTTCATGTAAATTTCGTTATTTGAAGTTATATATAAACAGGTTAATGAACAAATGTAGTCATCACAACAACAATGTATATAGAGACGGGCAAATCAGACGGCCGTTTCGGAATCCGCCACAATTCCTCATCAGTGATCTTAGTGATAGTTCTTAATCTTTCAATATCCTATATAAGCTACTAATATTTGAAATCATAACCCAGAATTATGGATTTGATTCCAAATATCTTCACTGAATAGAGATATTGAAAGAAACTACCACTACCGTTCTATACACTTATGTTGTTGTTTTTTTCCCCATTGTAGCTAGTCTGCATAACAGTTCGTTATTTGAAAGTCTAGTACATGGGAGAGTGTGTGTGTTTGTGAGAAAATGATTCTAGGTGTCATTTTTTCTGTTTTTTAGGAGACTATGAAAATTAATGTTGCGGATTCCAAAACGGCCGTCTGATTTGCCCGTCTCTATATACATTGTTGTTGTGATGACTACATTTGTTCATTAACCTGTTTATATATAACTTCAAAAAATATTTCAAGTTAAATTTAAACAGTATCTTAAAAGGACGGCCGAGTGTGATAGAGGTTAAAAATTGAGAGGTGTTTTAAGAGGTGATAAAGTATCTGTTTTTCAAATAACAAACGCCTGTTAAGAGCTGTTTCGGTGCTACGTTCACAATATAATTTGGGCTGTTATCCGATTTCTGAGATATATAAAAGCAACATTCTCCTTTTTCTTTTATGGAACAGCAGGCCATAAAGGGCCTATACCAAGCTTTTCGCATCCATTCATGTTATGTGAGTTATACGAATGGAAGGCAACTACAGTTTTATTTCAAATTCGGCGAAATCAGAAGGTTTTCATAGGCTTCTACTCTTACTTGGAGGTTTGCCATTGCTAGCCAAGGTGGTACAGAAAAATTTGTATTTTTATTTAGTATTTTTGACGCTGCTGGGTATTGAATCCAGGAAAACTACATAGTGGCCCAGCATACTAACCACTAGGTTATGGTGACCACATAAAAGCAACATATCTAAATCAATCTCTATGATCTCATTGAGGTCATTCAGAAAAGGATTTGCAAAGAGAGGATAATTGCTGTAGCAGAATATATGCCAGAACCAACTTGGTTGTCCACTAACGATCAATCAGTGTCGAAAATTTTAAAACTTTGGGGAAAATCAGTCCATGCCTCACTCACATTATTTAAAAGATTTTTTTTACTTTTTTTAAACACTATAATGCCACAGCGACCACATGGAGATACGAGCCTTTAAATCATTCAATCTGTGGACTGGAACACACTTTTTGTTTTAAACGATTATTCATTTCTTTAAATATCAAATATGATATAACTCGAACTTATTTTTTTTTTTGTTTTTTACAAATATATACATACCACCTTACGTCATCATCATCATAATCGTGCGTGCGTGTGGTCTCTCTTATGCCTTCATCATTCATGCAACACAATTTTATGACAATTTCTCGTTAATTTCAAAATTTAATGAAACACAGCACATTTGGCAAATGTGATGACAACATGACATGCACCACAAAAAATACTGAATGTTTGTTGTATCGTTGAAATGCTCGCTCTTCAAGCAAATTAAGAAAACATGAAAATTGCATATTTTGAAGGTATAGAAAATTAAGTATGTATTGATGTATTAAACGAGCAATTGAAGCTAATGTGTATAGCAAAACATGGATATATTTGTGAAAAGAAAATGCAATGATTTTCTTTATTAGATTTACCTTTTCAGACGAAAGCGAGCGATATATATACTACGGTCATGGGGTTACAAAATGCAGCAGCAGAAAGAACAACAAGAATTTCTTCCGCATTGTAAAATGTTTGTAATTTCCTTGTTATCTTTTTACTGCAAAATGCAAATACAAGCGAAAAAAAGAAGAACAAGAAGCACAATATCCTTTTCAATTCCAATTTTTCCATGCATATGCTTACAATTTGTGCATGTTGCAGCGAATGATGTGATGATGTGAGCTTGTTTGGTTTGGTTTGTTGCGTCTTTATCTCATACTGACACAACATGTCGCATACATATACACACACACATGCAAGCTGTATTTAGCTAAGAAACTTTTAAAAAGTCACTTTATTCAGAAGCAACAACTGCGTCCCATCCACCGTTCTCCAAGTTCTGCGTAGAATATTTTTAGCGGGAAAAATTCTTAATGCAAGCAACAAAACAAACACAAAAAAAAAACCAGGAAAATCCAAATAAAATAGACACAACAACAACCACAAAAAATAAAAAACGGGCAAGAAAAGAGAAATTGCGACAGTATTAGCTCTAGCTTTTTGCATTGTGCATGTAGTAGTGTGCTTAATTGCAAGTATCTGTGTGTGTTTAAATATGTAATATGCAAAGATACACACACACATGCACTTACTCGTTTACTCAAGTATTGAGTAGCTTAAGTGGTGCATAAAATGAGGAAGTTTGAGACTGGAGAAAATTCTTCTTTTTTCTTCTTCTTCTTCTTTCATATTCTGACTTGTTTTCTTTGTAAAGAAGCCAATTAGGTGGGTTTTGAAGAGGCTTTCACTTTTATTAAAGCGTACCACATTCAAGTACATACGTTGAAGGATGTGCAGAAGAGACAAAGCAATCGTAGATGGATGATATGGAACATAAAACAGATAGATATTTCAGAGACTTTAAAAGAACTTTTGTGATTTTCGTTGACAAAAGCGAGAAGTTTTATGTAAGAACTTACTATAAATTCAATGTTATTTAGTAAATTTACCACTTCATAGAGCCAAGTTGTAATTTGCATATCAAAGGAAAAAATTTTTGTCATCTGAAGTAAGGTTTAATTTTAATGCAGTAAATACTCGTGAGTAGCCACGTTTCTGCTTTAATACGTGCTGTAAGAATACGAAGTCTTTTATTAAGTTGCGGAACTATTAACCAGTCATCTTCTTTTTTCTTAAAACTAATGACCACCTCCCATGGGAGTTTTCAGTTTAAATTTGAATTAAGTTTAATCTTTGAACTCTCATTTAAAACTTGTTTAAAACGTGAAATATAATCGCATCAAGCCCAAAAAGGCTCACCCCAAAAATTAACTTTTATTTTATGATAGCTACCAAAATATCTCGGCTCTACCGATTACCGTTCGTGAGCTGGATCATGTTGATAAGACCTCTAAAAATTGACTTTTTTTTAGAACAATTTTCTGTAGTCTACTTTTGGCCAAATAAAAACTCACAAATAATAGATACTCAACTTCTGATATGTCTTCAGATGATGTTGTCTTGTCCAGAAGCAACTTAAGGGGTTTGGAGTGTTTCATCGAAATATGAGCTTAGAAATTTAAAATCAAAAAGGAGCATTCAATATAGAGGATATGAAATTATAAAGCTCCTTATAAGGTATATTCACGAAAAGAAGATGCTGTTATGTTTTGGAACTCTGGATTCAAATATGAGATCAGTAATCTAAAAATCAAATTGTAGTTCCAGTATGATGGGCGAAAAGTACACTTCAATTGGTTTTTGAACCTTTGCACAATTGGGAAATTGATAACTTTTTCTGGCCAAAACCTCAAAATTTAAATCTTCGAAAATCCCCAAAGCAAACGGACTAGTACTTGTTTTGTTTTTGAAACATCACTACGCTAAACGGCAGGCATATGAAATTAAGATTTTAATTGGAAATAAATTTTTTAAAAATAAATAAAAAAGTGTGCCTGAAAGAAAAGGGTTAATATTTCTCTAATTCGTGCATAAAAAATTAAAAAAAAAAAACGGATAATACTACAAATGTTAAGAAAATTAAATTTCTGAGAAAATGCTAAATATTTGCATCGTGTTAGCAATAAATTCTGTTTTTTTTGCAATGACCTTACTTACGTTTATCACTTTTTTTTCAGTAAACTTTGGGTAGGCCTACAAAAAAACGCATCACACTCGATATAATTTTCATTAAGGAATTAATTCTAAATATAAGTAAACTAATTTGATCTGCATCTATTTGAATCTCTTTAAAAAAATTAAATTTTTCTAGACAAGCCCCAGATAAAAAATAAAAAATTATTTGAAATATCGTCGCCTGAGAATTGATTTGGCGTATGTGTATAAGTATTCCTATGCATATACGCCAAATCAATACTCAGGCGACGATATGGCATTCGAAAATGTTTAAAAAAAAGGCGAAAGATTCCGTTCTGTACTGCTATTTGTTAGAAAATATTAACCAGAATCAAAAGTTTGACGTCCAGGACTTGCATTCCGATCGGCGGAGTCGGACCGTGAAAATAGAAGAGATGCATTAGAGTAATTTATTGATTATTGCAGATAGTACGTTAGCTTGGAAACAAGGTAATAAAGATTTGCAACTGTCTTGAAGAATTGTATTCAGTACCCAAACCGAACTTCTAAAATGAGAAAAGTACTGTTGACGAAAGATAAATTACCGACACCGCTTAATGAGGCCGTACAATTTTTTTCGGATAATAATTTCGCAAAGCAGCAGTATTAGGAATCAAAATAAAATGAATATCTTAATACTTTGCAGAGTTCGCTATTTTTTTTTTAAGGATTCATAGAGGTGCCGTGCAGCGGAATACTTAATTTTTCCCTATTGCGCTTTTTTTCAATATCTCAGTAGACCTAGTCGACACAACAAAATAAATAACATTTTAGGATTCTACGTAAAATTTCCCTATAGAAAAAGTGTGTTATGAGGTTTTGGCCAGAAAATGTGTCAATTTTACCCATAGTGCTTTAGGTTGAATATGGGGTGAAAAGTTTTAAATTCAAAATGGAAGGCATAAAAATGTGAAGCATATTGAAGTTTTTAAGACTCCAAACTCAAACATGAAGTCAAAAATTTTAAAAATTCTGATCTAATAGAACAAGAATAATAATTCGTAAAAATTTTGGGCCTTTTAATTTAAATGTTAAAAACTATAAGCAGTAGATCTAATATAACGGGCATTAAGATCAAAATAACAGTATTCAAATAAAATAGTATCCACCAATTTAAAACATGGAGTGGAGTTCCGGGAAGTTTTAAATCGACACATAGAAACCATAGACATTTTTGAGAGCAAGTCGACAAATTCTACTTTTTTATAATAAATACAGTTTTTTTTTAAGAAAAATATGTAAGCGTAATTGAAAAAGAAGTAATGCTTCAAATTTTATAAAACTGAAGCTTAAATAACAAAAAGAATGAAGATAAACTTATTTTTCACCCGTTAAAATTTATAGCCAAGTTATATAAAGAAGTCGTTGACTTAAAAATACGCCTAATTTGAAAATTTTTATATAGAAGTTACAGTTATTAATTAGGACAATAACAGTTCTAATTTTTAATTCGGAAACAGTAAATGATATTTGGCCAATTATGCGACGCTCACTGGGGTTTTCTGGGTTGATTTTCTGCCCAAAATTCAAAAAATGGGATTTGATGTACATAGAACTTTTGGGTATCAGATAAAAGATGATAAAATTCGACTTCACTAGCAAAAAAAAGTTGAGTTGAGTTGTCAAAGTTGAGGTATCTTTGTTGTTGGTTGCGTGCAATGGCAAAACGAAATTTTTCAGTGCTTTAAAAAGCAATTTTAGAAAAACAGACCATTTTGAATAATTTTTTGATGATGATAGAGTCTTTAACGTCAGGTATTTTAAGAACTAAAGGTATAGAATTTTCTTGAATTAAAATCTTTGAATTATTTTTAAGATTTATTTCAAAATATGTCTAAAAATTGAGAATTTCCTTCGTGGGCGTGGCTACAAAGGGATTTGGTTGATTTTAGTACCAAATATTACCTATACTAATATAAAGAAGTGTGCCGAATTGTATTGAATTTACTTCCGTATTTTTCCTGATATCACGCTTTGAAAATTTCACATATATAGAAGGTGGGCGTGTTTACAGAGGGATTTGATTAGTTTTCATACCAAATATTCTATATGCCAATATAAATAAGTGTGTTTAGTTTCATTTAATTTACTTTAATATTTTAGCTTATATCAAGCTTTGAGAAATTTACTTGAATGGTGGGTAGGCGTGGCTTCAAGCCGATTCCACCCATTTTATTGGAGTATGAATGTATAAACTCGTAATTGTGACTAACTTCATATCTATCATACGCGCCATTTTTTTGACATTGACAGCTATCTCGAAGAGCGCCAAAAATACTTTAAGAATTGATCTGTCAAATAATTTTCATAATTTTACAAAAGTGTTTTACTATAGCTGAAAATGTCAAAATTTCGTGCCAACAAAACAACATTTGCGGGAAGTTTTAATTTGCTTCTTCCATTTAAAGAAAAACGCAACTGAAGCACATCGTTTACTCACTGAAGCTTATCCTGACTGTGCTATAGACGTTAGAATGTGTCAGGTGTGGTATGCCCGTTTCAAAAGCGGTGATTTTGATGTTGAAAATGATGCCCGAAAAAGTTCGAAGATGAAGAATTGAAGGCATTACTCGAAGAAGATTCATGTCAAATGCAACAAGAACTTGCCGAATCTTTAGGAGTTGATCAATCAACCATTTCTAAACGATTAAAAGCATTGGGAATGATTCAAAAGCAAGGAAATTGGGTGCCGTACGAATTGAAGCCGAGAGACGTCGAACGATTGAACGACAGAAAAGAAAGGGTTTTCTGCATCGTATTGTGACTGGCGATGAAAACTGGATACGTTACGATAACCTAAAGCGTAAAAAATCATGGGGACCGCCCGGACATGCATCAACATCAACGGCAAAGCCGAACATCCATGGATCCAAGCTCATGCTGTGTATTTGGTGGGATATGAAAGGTGTCGTGTATTATGAGCTGTTGAAACCGAATGAAACGGTCACTGGCGACCGCTCCCTACTACAATTGATGCGTTTGAGCCGAGCATTAAAGGATAAGAGGCCAGAATATGAGAATAGACACGACGAAGTTATTCTTTAGCATGACAATGCTCGGCCGCATGTAGCAGAGCAAGTAAAAACATACTTGGAAACGCTGAAATGGTGCTGAAGTGCTACCCCACCCGCCGTATTCTCCAGACATTGCTCCTTCTGATTACCACTTGTTCCGATCGATGACACATGGCCTGGCTGAACAGCACTTCCGTTCTTTCGAAGAACTCAAAAAATGAGGTGTTCTTCCGACGCGGAATTCGTATACTACCAGAAAGATGGGAAAAGGTTGTGGCTAACGATGGACAATACTTTAAAGAATAAATTTGTAATCACTTTTTCACAATAAATGTCCAAATTACGAAAAAAATACGAGTTTATACATTCATACTCCCAATACTTGCATGGTGGGTGGGCGTGGCTTCAAGCCGATTTCACCCATTTTACAAAGGAAACATCTCGGGACACTAAGAATTCGATTGTAAATAAAAAAAAAATTTCGATCAGCTTTTGCTGTAAAATACCCCATAGTGCGATGATCAAATTTTCACACTACGCAAGGGCTGGGATACATTTGTGCCGACCTGGAAACGCCATGGTTTTAAGTGCTATGCCCCTAAGTGCTTTAATTCTCCAGGATATATTGTACAGACTTTCGAAAATTATTTTAAAGCTAATTAACAAAAAGCTTTTTGATAGCAGATTCGGATTCAGCGGTCCAAAAAACATTAAGAACCATCCACTTTGGAGATGGGCGTTCGAAAAAAACCAGATCCAATATTATGGACAAAGTGATAGTATTCAAAGACAAAGTGGTCGCCGTAGCCTAGTGATTAGTGTGTTGGACTGCTACGCAGAGGTGCCCGGGTTCATATCTCGGCACGCTCAAAAATCAAAAATAGAAAATAAAAATTTTTCTACACCGCACCACCTCTTGGCTGGCAACGGCAAACCTCCAAGAGTAAAAAAATGAATTTGAAAAGCTTTTCACTTCGCCGTTCGGAATCGGCATAAAACATATAACTCACACAACATGTATGGATGCGAAAAGATCAGCCTTGGCCCTCCATGGGCTGTTATGCCATAATAGTAGTAGAAGTCGATAGTATTCAATTAAATTTTTGAAAAAAACATTGAAATATTAACCTAAAGTAACGCAATTTGACCTACAGTTGAAGGCAGTCATGTGAACAACAACAACCAACATAAACAAAATTTCCTAGAAAAGTAACAAATTATTCGCCTTTAACAGAAAAAAAAAATCTGTTGAAATTTTCTTAGCTGATGAAGTGTTAAACTTATTTAACAACCTTGATCCGTGTTGTTTATTAAGCCTATTTGAAGCAGCAGATTGGGATACCAGACCAGCCACACCTGATATTTTACTTAGATTCTGTCGACTGCTTTTCAATTTTAGTTTTTATTTTGTTCATTATGTACTTACACAATCCACAAGAACAACAATATTTTCACCATCAGATAAGCGTTGTCGTAAATGAGCCTGTAATATGCGTGATAAACATACATAATCAATAAGTTAAACATGTATTTCCGTATGTTGACCACACATACGAACACACACCAGAATTCACTTCCACACTCGCATATTTAACATACAATGAAATATGCATTATGTGAGTGAACAGTGGAAAATGAGAAATTAAATTTGAACATGGCTCAAATACATGAAAATCTTAAAGTGTAAATTTTCATTTTATTAAATCTCCAATTGCGCTTTTAATCATTTCATTTTGAAACTTGTGCATGCACGGCATAATATTAGATTTGCCTTTTCATACCTTTTCATACTGCTAACCCAAATACGTAAGTAATTCTTTTATGCTCTATAGAACTTTAAGCAAAATAAGATAAAGTATATTTGCATATCAAAAGTGCAAAACGGAAACGGATGCAACGAAACGATAACGAAATTATGGCTATGGCATAAATTGCATTTTCACTTTCAAACTCACACATTCACATAAACTACAAACACATCCATATACAAGCACACAACGACAATTGAAAAATTTTTTACTAAGAGTCACAAAAACAGAAGGTATTCATGTATGTTTGATTGTATTTAGTACGTACCTAAACTTTTCTTTATTGCTTTCAATTTAAACTTTAAAGTGCATTTTGGCATCTTCACACTCAAATAAAAATAAATTTTTACCACAATTTTACGTTGTGTGGCGGCAAATTTCTTTTGCATCGCTTTTGCTTTCAATGCTTTGATAAAACTACCTAGGTACATAGAAAACAAAATGAAAAGAGAAGAGAGCCAGTGTTGCAATCTTTTTTTTTTTTTTTTTTTTTTGTTTCTGTTATTTGCTGCACATTTTACACACACACACATGCACACAAAAGTTAAACGGCAGCAGCTACTACACAGTATAACAACAACTTTGCTACTTTACAACCTCACCTTTTTTTCTTTTATTTTTTATGATAACCTCGAAATTTGACAACAAAAAAAAACAAAAAACAAAACCCAACGAAAAATACCAAAATTGAAACGATATTTTATGCATTTTTAGCGTACTTTAACATTATTTGCATCGCTTTGAGGTTGCCGAAAAATGTTGCGCTTGTGTCAAGGAGTTCAAGTTTTCTTTTTTATTTATTCGCTGCGGTTGTAGTTTCAAGTATTTCAATTCTCATTCTTTGAACTTATTGTAATAGCCTCGTTATTGCAAATGCTAAAGAATGCAAATTTTTAATACACAAATATAATATATTTATACATATATATTAAATGTTAATAAAATATTATTGCTTGCTAGCTGAAAATCTAGAATAGATTATTATTATGGAATATACCATAATAAAAGATAATTCAAAGAAGACAAGGGCGCGCTTTAGCCGAAGCTGATCTTTAGTGCACACTACTTGAATCCATCTTTATGTTCTGTTTCTGGAAAATGATTAAAATAAGAGAATTTTTCTGTCTCTGTTACGTCTGTCTTACGACGAGTCTAATATCCTCTCCAAATTCAAGTTGTCTGGAGGGAAACCCCCGGTAACAGACAAGTTAAACCATTCATGCCAAAGATCTGTCAACACAAAACTAAACAATTACTTAATTTAAACAGAAATCAAATCCGAATTGCCACAGGATTCTACACTAGAATTATCGATCTTGGGTCTAACATACAAGACGATACGCGCCGAATATGTAACGAAGAGGAAAAAACTGCAGAACATATTGTATTTTATGCAACTGTGAAGGTCTAATGAAGACCCGACTTCGTTACTTGGGAAATTCTATCCTACAACCGCAAGAAATAGCGGATAATTCTCCTAAAGAGATATTAAATCTCCTCACAGGAAATAAACTCATAGGATAATTATAAAAATAAAAAAAATTTTGAGGGATATCACAACAGGCCAAATGCCAAACCTCTTTAAAAATCCAATATAATATAATTTAAACTTAAGTTGTAGTTTCTCTGCAGGTCTGCCCTATCCAGTGTTAACTCGAGCATAGCATTTCCTCATCAAACAGTACTGCAGTTCTGTTAAAAAATTTGAGTATATCCCTTAGGTTAGGTTAAGTGGTTGTTTCTCCTTAAGCGAGGAGAAATAGAAATAGCGCAACAGCTCATTTATCACTTTTTGGTGATATGTAACAGAAAGAAAGAAAGGAAGAAATGAAAGATAACTTCATTGTTGCTCCAATATAATCGTCTCTAGAAAAGAATGTTTCACTCAAAATGATAAATATTTTTCAAGTTTTGAATTTGATTTGCTTTTCCTTAGTAGAAACCCTTGAAGAAATTATTGATATTCGGAGCTTAAAGCTTTAGAAATAATTTTTTCAAAAAATTACCGCCAGAAATATTCGTTAACTGTTCCGTTTAACTGATTTTTATTGGTTGATTGGTTGGTTAAGGTGACTGACCCACAGCAAACCAACTGTGTGACACAATTAGCTCCGTTTTGAAACCACTTCCTAACCGAACTAGAATTAATGCTGCGCTTTCTTTGGACTGACTGCCGAGCAATCGGACAAGTTGTCGAGGAAATACTTTCCTAGGAACCTATATCTTGCCCTCGCCAATGCTGAGCATTCACAAAGAAAGTGGGAGATTGTTTCTTTTTCTTCTAAGTTTCCGCAACTTCTGCAGTGGATGTTAAAATGGATGCGCAGTTTCTCTGCGTGGGTACCTATACACCAGTGGTCGGTGTAGGCTGCTGTTAACCTAGCAGTGTCGGTACGATCCCTGGTTAAAAACTCGCGAAATCTAACCTCATTATATGAGGGCCATGTCGCATGCGAGGAAATGGAGGATGTTAGTGACTTCCACCGCCTATTAGTCAGTTGAAGACAGTGCAGGTACAAGCTTCTTTTGACGACTCCCATGGGGATTAGAGCCGGCACTCCTAAAGATTTGTCAAGAGAGGCTCTTGAGCAAGGTAATTCATTAGCTTTTTCATTCCCTTCAATGTTCCTATGGCCGGGAACCCAGAACTGCTCTGCATGGGTTTTGCGAATATTCCTAGTGTTTCCGAATGGATTTTTCATGCTGAACACGAATCTGGGGTCAACAACTTTCCATCACGCCACGTTTTTGAGAAAACAGGGGTTGGAACCCCTAAAAACAGCGTTTTTGGAAAAATTGTGGAGCTGAACCCTGACGTGCTACAAACAAAAATTAGTGGCTGAATCCTTTCAAATGAGCCTCAAGCCAATTATTCACATACTCTCTTAGAGCAGAGGGTGTGCATTTGTCTAGGGGTGCAGGAAAAAAATGTACACAGAACGGATTTTATCTTACTTACACCCACGGCCATACATAATGAAAAGTGCAGTGGTCCGAAGTATTTTAAGGGTCACTGGTTACAAATCTGCAGTCAGGCTTTAAAAATTCAAAGTGGCGGATCAAATATGGCAGACGAATTAAGGGTGTAAGATAAAATTAGTTCTGCGTACATTTTTTTCGTGCACCCTTAGACATAAGCACATTCCCTGTTCTAAGGGTGCATGTGAACAATTTGACTTAGAGTTTATTTGAAAGGGCATAGTTCAGCTTTTAATATGTGATATTAGCGAAGTTCGTAGCACTTATGAGTTTCAGCTCCACAATTTTTCAAAAATGGCCAAAACACTTTTTTCAGGGACTTCAACCCATTTTTTCTGATGGAAAGTTTTTGACCACAGATTCGTGTTCAGCATGGAAAATTCATTTAGAATCATTAGAAGACATTTTATTCGAACAACAAAAGTTGAAATTTGCAGGGCAGTATAATTTTGCTCGTTTAGTACCACCCTGTACTCCTTAACTAAACTTAATATAAAGTTTAATAAGATCTAAAACACAAATCTTTGCATCGGTTTTTCGCAGATCGACCATAGGCAAGGTTTTGCACTAATTATATCTCTCTTTATGTTGTCAACCAGTCGACCAATCTAATCGTTTTTATACATACCACCAAGCTTCAAAGAGAGAGAGAGAGGGCTTTAATTGCCCAGAAAAGTTTTTAATTTTCATTGTTTGATTTTGGATTAGTGCTCCACAGCGCTCCATACAGAAACCCTTTTATGAGTGGAGCCAATGGAATTCGATTCCCAGTGAAATTTTTTTCGCTTTAACCCGTGGCGACAACTTCAGCCACTCTGAGATAATTTTCAATAGAATTTATGATACGGAGCCGTATATTGTGCTATAACAACAGATGTTCTAACTTAAAACAAATCTTAGGAATGGGAATGGTAGACCAATTTTTCTTAGTTTGGTATTTAAAGGTTAATAAATTATATTATGATCATAAGTTATAACATAAGAGCTCGGTATTATTTGAGAGTGCAATGAATATTATGAGATCGGATTTGGTTTTGGCGTACAAAAGTACATAGAAAACCATTCTTATATCTCATGGACAATTTTTTTTTGCTTGCGATATTGGTATTGAAGCTTTATATGCTGACAGGCCGACATGTTCAAGTTTAAAATTCTTGAAGAGTTCGTAGTCCCATAATTATTACATTTATCCTTTTACGAAAAGTCGATCCAGAGGGTACCACTAGTACGGCCGTGAAAACCCCTCCTTGATTTACATTTTTCACACCATTTTATTTTACTTTTCCTTGATAGTTTTGAGAACTTCGATTTTTTCTGGCTTTAAGGGGGGAAATAGCGTTTTCTCAATGATTTTCTTAAATGTTTTATAGTATAAAAAATGAATATAATTTATTGAAACTTTGAGAATATTTTATACATATATTTAAGTATATACTATACAATTTTTGAAAACACAGAAGATATTAGGGATCCCATATTGCAGGTCACAATCATACTCAGCATTTTGCGTACATTCTGGAAGCCGCAGTTTTCATCTGAAATCAAACGAGGTTGGAATTTACTTTTATTATATGTCTCTCTTCTATATGAACCTATTTTTACAAAAAAAAAAAAATTAATTTTAAATAATTTTCCGAAGAAAGTAACTCCCAATTTTCAAAATGATTGGTTGAAAACGTTTCAAACTAGCGTGTACGCAAGTTCAAAAAAAGTCGTTTTGAAAAAAAAACGTTTGAAAACGTGGCACGCCTTAGGCCTGAAAGAGAGCAACTCACTTTAATGGCTTATAACAATAGAACGAGTCGGAATTTTCATTTAAAATTGTGGGAACATATTTTTCAATAGTTTTACTAACAATTTATGAAATAAAAAAAATCGAATTTTTGAACCGTCTAACCCTATTTGCCCCCTTGACGTAAGTATAGAAATTAATGATAATCATAAAATAAGATATAAATGTAAATTTACGTAGACTCTTTATCTTTTGCAAGTTTATTCGCTGATAACTTTTATTTTTAAATAAAAGAACAAGTTTTTCTATTTTACTTTTACTTTACTTCATTGATAAATCTCTATTCAAAAGATACTGGCTCGTTGGTCTAGGGGTATGATTTCCGCTTAGGGTGCGGGAGGTCCCGGGTTCAAACCCCGGACGAGCCCAAGTGTAATACATATATTTTATAATTTTTTTTTTTTTTATATTCAATTCAATTAAACTAGCTACAATTTAAATGCGTTTATTTTAACTACCCACACAGACATTACCAGCGTTTTTTTTTTTTGTTTTGTTTGTATTATTCAATAAATTTTCTGCCGGTGTTCTCATTAATTATTTCTTAACGTCATAAGTGACCAACCAATGAAATTATGGCAGCATGCAACATGGGCTAAAATCAATTTGGCGCCCGATAAAACATTCATGAGCACCTTCAGTTTTAACGACGAAACACACACACACACACATACACACAAATTCACTTAAAAGTGGCACCAAGTGCAAATTGCATTTTGGCAATTGGCATTACCAGTAACACACACACACAGGCATACATTGCTTGCATTTCTGCACTTCGAGTATATTGCTCTATGAATAGAGTTGTGGTTAGTAGTATGAGTATAAATAGTATGCGAGTGATATTCCATTTTAAGCGCTACTTTACTGCAACATTTGCAATATTTTCTTTCTTTTTTTTTGTGTGTTGATAAAATCAACAAGTTTGCCAAAAGATTATTGTAATTTCTGTTTAATTTTTTTTATTTGTTGTTGGATAAAATTTTTCGCTTATAGAATTTCAGTAGCAGCAAAAATATTTGCTACCTACCGCCTGAAAATACTTTGGCATTGTGGAATTTGTACCCACTACAACACCAACTAGAACAAGTAACAGATATCAGCCACTAACAATAACAACAACGACCAACAAGATACGCGTGTGTACGTTTTAGCATTAACATTGTTTGCCCTTTTGCTGCTTTACTGCAATTTGTGCAAATTTTCATTCTAGCTCTCAATATTTTTGTATGAATTTGTTATTGTTATTGTTACGACTGGCATCAGTAGCAGCGGCAGCAGCAGCAACCAAAAAAGGCAAGCAACACTGGCAGTTGTTGCTGATGTCAGCAAAGTGCTTCCAACTTTGTCATTTATGTCGTAATGGTGGCGTTTGAATTTTTTTTTTTCGTGTATGTTAGTGAATGCGTGTTTTTTTATACCTATGTTTGTGTGTGTTTATGGAACATGTTAGTTTCTTTTTTTTTTGTTTTGTTTTTGAACAACAGTTGTTATTGTTTTCCAATTATTTCAAGTGAAACACCGAAAGCAAATTTTCTGATAGCGTTAATATAATGACACACTGTAATTTATTTTGCAATCTAAATACAATATATGCTTGTAATCAGTAGGGTTTAAAGAGCGAGACAAACATGCAGACATCTCTCTTCCCTTGGACTATTAAAATGCTAAATATATATTAAAAAATTGGAGGATTTTCTTGACTTTTAATATGTATCTAGTAAACTTGTTTCCACACAATTTAATATAATCAGACTTCCATGTCCAGACCCAAAACCTGAACCCGCCAGTATGTATGGAAATATAAAATGGATAACTAATTTCTACTGACTTCTTTCTCTGGTGTTTTTTCTTTTTTAAACCCCTCCAACCCCCTCCTCTTTACTATGAGGTTTGGCTTCGGACTGAAAAATAGAAGGTGGTGCTGAGCAATCCTGCATTTTCTAGTTTTTCTAGGTCAGTAACTGTTTTTGATTTAAAGTTTCGTCCTGAAACAGTTTGAACATTTCTTTGCATATTTTTTTCCTGCATCCTTAGACATAAACATATCCCCTGCTTTAAGGGCGCATGCGAACAATTTGGCTTAGAGCTCATTTGAAAAGGAATGGTTCAGCCTTTAATTTCTAAACTTCTAAGTTTGTAGAACGTTAGGATTTAGCTCTACAATTTTTACAAAAATGGCCAAAAACGATATTTTTAGGTGTTTCAACCCATTTTTTCTAAAACGTGAAGTGATCTGAAGTTTCTGACCTAAGCATGAAAAATTCATTCAAAAACACTAGGAACCATATTATTAGCCAAATCCATGTAGGGCAGTGTTATTGGATCAGCTCCAAAGTTTTACGAGACAATCTTAAAATGTAATTAATTCTTTAACCCATTATGGCTCAAAGCGCTCCGACACGGAAGATCTCTTTCATTGCTGTGATTAAACTAATTTAGGGAATATATACCAATAATTTATCCTAAAGCTTTAAGACATTTATCCCCTTTTGTCCCTTGTCAAACGCATCATCGTATTTAAGCATCAGTTTCATAAAAATTATTTATGAATTATGTTTTTTGTAGACTATGAAAATTAAATCAAGTTGTTAATTTTTCAAAGTCTTGACTACTGTTCCATGTATGTGCTTCATAAAATAATGTGTAACAGGCTTAAAAAACGTATATGTGTAGTCATCACAACAACAGTGTATACAGAGACGGGCAAATCAGACGGTAGTGGTAGTTTTCTTTCAATATCTCTATTCAGTGAAGATATTTGGAATCAAATCAGGAATTCTTGGTTATGATTTCAAATATTAGTAGCTTATATAGGATATTGAAAGATTAAGAACTATCACTAAGATCACTGATGAGGAATCGTGGCGCATTCCGAAACGGCCAAAACATTTTTTTGACCGAACCGAGGTTTGAAGAAATTCTATAAAGCCGAGTGGGCTGAAATTTAACAAGTTATTCTACGCGTCAATGGCTCTCGTAAGTAATAGAATTGTTTATTGTTATCTACAAAATAATATTCTATTTAAATTTTTTGTCTCAGATGTCCTCAAGTGCCGTAATCACCCGGGCCACATACCTTTTTTTAGTTTTTTCCTTTGGACGTAAAAAAACACTAAAAAAATATAGTAAAATAAACTAAAAAAAAAAACATTTTTTAATAACATTAAAGAAAATTGAAATGATTGCATTTTATTTTATAATAAAAAATTCCCGGAATAACCTTGAAAATTAGACCGGAACACCAGACTACATCCTTAACGGCCCCATGTGCAACCAATTTCGATGCTAGTACCTTGTGGCACACTCAGTCACATATCTTGAGCATATGCAGAGCAACTACTTTGTTCTCACCCACAGTAAGGCGTAATCAGCTTATTTCAACAATTAACTAATTGGTCAACTAAAATTTTTGGCATTTTTGGCATAACGAACCATTACTATTAAAATGAATAGGCTTTGAATGAACATGATGCCGCAAGTATGCCAAAAAGTTCATAGAACTAAATAATTAGTCACAATAATCACTAAATGAATCAATCATTCGTCATTTAATCACAAGTTTTAGTCATTTTAGACAGTCTTAAACAAAATTTAAAGCTGAAACATATCGTTGGATATTGGTAAAATTACGAATGTGCAGAAATTATGTTTTGATTTAATTACTCGATATATTTTTGTATGAATGTATAAACTCGTAATTGTGACTAACTTCATATCTATCATACGCGCCATTTTTTTTACATTGACGCTCTCGAAGAGCGCCAAAAATACTATAAGAATTGATCTGTCAAATAATTTTCATAATTTTACAAAAGTGTTTTACTATAGTTGAAAATGTCGAATTTCGTGCCAACAAAACAACATTTGCGGGAAGTTTTAATTTGCTTCTTCCATTTAAAGAAAACTGCAACTGAAGCACATCGTTTACTCACTGAAGCTTATCCTGACTGTGCTATAGACGTTAGAATGTGTCAGGTGTGGTATGCCCGTTTCAAAAGTGGTGTTTTTGATGTTGAAGACAGGGAACGTTCAGGCGGCCCGAAAAAGTTCGAAGATGAAGAATTGAAGGCATTACTCGAAGAAGATTCATGTCAAACGCAACAAGAACTTGCAGAATCTTTGGAAGTTGATCAATCAACCATTTCTAAACGATTAAAAGCATTGGGAATGATTCAAAAGCAAGGAAATTGGGTGCCGTACGAATTGAAGCCGAGAGACGTCGAACGACGATTTTTCAAATGTGAACTGCTGATTGAACGACAGAAAAGAAATGGTTTTCTGCATCGTATTGTGACTGGCAATAAAAAGTGGATACGTTACGATAACCCAAAGCGTAAAAAATCATGGGGACCGCCCGGACATGCATCAACATCAACGGCAAAGCGTTCGGCGTTCCATGGATCCAAGCTTATGCTATGTATTTGGTGGGAAATGAAAGGTGTCGTGTATTATGAGCTGTTGAAACCGCTAACGACTACAATTGATGCGTTTGAGCCGAGCATTAAAGGATAAGAGGCCAGAATATGAGAATAGACACGACGAAGTTATTCTTCAGCACGACAATACTCGGCCGCATGTTGCAAGGCAAGTTAAAACATACTTGGAAACGCTGAAATGGGAAGTGCTACCCCACCTGCCGTATTCTCCAGACATTGCTTCTTCTGATTACCACTTGTTTCGATCGATGACACATGGCCTGGCTGAATAGCACTTCCGTTCTTTCGAAGAACTCAAAAAATGGGTCGATTCGTGGATAGCCTCAAAAGATGAGGAATCCGTATGCTACCAGAAAGATGGGAAAAGGTTGTGGCTAACGATGGACAATACTTTAAAGAATAAATTTGTAATCACTTTTTCACAATAAATGTCGAAATTACGAAAAAAAATACGAGTTTATATATTCATACTCCCAATACTTAAATACATAATTGGATAATTGAGCTTTTTAATCATGACTCATTAGTCAGATTGAATTTTGACCAACATTGCTCTCACTTAAATACACGAATAGTTTATGAAATTGGGTGTTTATATGATAGCAAATAAATTTTAAAACAAAATTATGCACCTCAATATTTTTCTGTTCTGAGTAGTTAAATTAATATTGTTATTTAAATTTTAATAAAATTAATTGTGGAGGGTGCCTTTAGTTCTAGCGGAGCCAGCTGAAAATCCATATTCCGGAAGTAATTCTTATTAGAAACATCACGCTGAATAATATAGTTTTTGGTACATGATGCAGAGATATTTGGCAAAATTTGATTTTTGTAAACTATTCTCATATGAGTGTGTTTTCATTAAATATTAATTTAGGAGATATAAACACCTCATTGTTACTTTGACACTGCTTTCTAAACATATACTACGAATTTTAGGCTTAAAAATAAAGCTCAAAATAAATTCAATATTTCAAAAGCTATTAACTATATTAAAATCTTCGAAAAAATCTACGATAATCGTTCTTATACTTTTCAAATTATCGCAGTTTTGAAGGTGTCTTTCAATAACTAATTTCTAAAATTTCGTTTAGTTTAATCAATCCTTAGTCGTTCCAATTTTTAGAGCTTATCACAATTCCTAGTAATTTATTTTGAATTTCTCTTTGAATTTCCGCATTCATTGCAATAAAATATTTTCAGTCCTCCCCAACAATGAAAAACGTTTTAGTTTGCTGCGTCATTGTTAAATGCCATATGCTAACTTTGGAGCAATGTTGTCAACGTTTTCGATTCGATTTAATCGAATCAAATGTTTTCGTTGCTGGCAATTTCGCATTAACTTTTTTCTACTTCTGCTTTGCGGTGTTTTGCCAACATGACGCTGATTGTAATTTGGTGGTGAAGTGCAAATTGTATAAGGAACAAATTGAAATGCGGGCGCTACTCTGCTCCTTGCATTGCTCCTTGTGCGCCGCCTTCACAACATTCAAACCAAAATGAAAATATCAGAATGACTATATATAGTACAAATGAAATTGAAATTCAATTGAATGGCAGTGAAAACCACGTTTCACTGTGGCAATTGGCAAGTGTTGTCCATGGGTATTTTGACTTTTTGTTGTTGTAATTTTGATAAAGAAATAATGAATCCGACATCAGTAATATTGGTAAAAAGCAGTGGCAGCAGCAGCAGCAGTTTGAGCTAAATACTGTCATTTTCTTTCGTAATAATATTCGAAAATGTGAATGACCTCAACAAACATAACGAAAAAAAAAATCCTTTTAATTCATTCTCGCTAAAATGGAAATTCCCCGTAGGGATTTTTTTTACAATCCAACCATGCCAAGAAATGATGGGTACAACTTTTCGTCATTCTTGCTTTGAGCACTCAATTGTAAATCCCCCGAAGTTGTATCTAAGTTGTAGCAGAAGTGGAATATTGTCATTGCCCTGACAAAACATACTGCGAGGAGAACAGGAGTATCCTCTATTGCATAGTTACAACATTTTTGCTCATTATTTAAGCTCTCAGCATAATTTGTATACAAATATAGGTGTATACGTATATTACATGTAAATATGTATATGCATGAGTATGTAGTATATATGTATATGTAGGTAGGTACTTTTAATTATTTAAAAAGGGAACTACATACAATTATCCTTTTTTGCACTTCTTCAGCTATAGCTCAAGTTATGTTAAGTTCGTAAGGTGTGGGTCATTTTTAAGCGCCTTTTACTTTATATGTATGCACATTTTTTATTTTTATTTTTTTTTTTTTACTATACCCTCTTGAAGATTTTCTTCTAAGGGGAGAAAGTCGTTCGTAGCTTGCATTGAATTACCATGAAGTACATTGCACCCTACAAAAACTTCACATATGTATGTTGATATGTATAAATATGAGGGGGTGAGAGGGGTATACGATATCATACGATACGATTTGCATATGTATATGTGCAGTGCACATACGTACATACATACATACATGTGCAATATTCATGAAGAAGATATGCATGCATAAATGTCAAAGAGAAAAGGCTCTTGAACAATCTGGTTGCTGTTGTTGTTGTTGCTGATGATGCTGCTACTGCTGTTGCTGTTGCTGTTGTTTTTGAATTAAATCAGCAGTTGGCAACAATAATAATTTCGTTGGAGTAGGTACATACATATATTGCTGTTAGTTTGCTATACTAAATGCATGCCTACATATATTTTTTGTTTCCATAAGATATTGTAACATTTCTCAAGTGTTGACTTGAACCCTCGCTTAAAATGTAGCAAACATTCTGGATATCTTCTTCTATTTCTTATGCGAGATATATGGTACTATTGTATGCTACCTATCTACCTACCTACCTACATACTAGTAAATGTATGCATGAAATTGTCATCACTCTGTTTTATTAGAAGTGTGCTTGGCATGAATGTCATCATCAGGGCAAGTGTTTTGTGGACATTGTTTTGGGTGAAAGTAAAATGGGGCTTTCATTTTGTAAATAAAAACTGAAAATGAAAATACAAATAGATTTTTCTTTGCAAAATAGCGAACTGAGATAAAGTTCGTTCAACTTTTGACATGCTGCTGGGGTATTGAATCAAAAGAGTAGCTTACAGTTAATGAAATTTTTAAAAATTAAATTGAAATTGAATTATTTTTCCAGCGCACTTAAGTAAGTATCAGCTAATAGATTTTTTTGCAATCTTCAATTAGTAATGGTAAAACTTTTAATCTTTAACAGTGCTATTTTTAAATCCTACCGAAGAACCACTGTGCCTATTGTATTCGTTTTAACTACGAAACGAGTTGCAAGCTCACATTGTTAAAATTTCCAATTACTGCTCTTACTTACAAATCACAAAGAACATTAATTTTGACGAAAACTGTCATTTTTTTAAAAAAAATTGGTCGCCGAGCCCGAAAACCAACTATATTTTTAATTCTATGGTGTAGATTGAATAAATAGTTTTGGCACAATTAAATAAATTATCAAGAAATTTTGAGATACAAAGGCATCCACATCTGCTCTCACACTACACCACATGAGATAAAACTACGAGAAGTTGACTCTCTGCTTGATTATATGTAGCCGATTACCAATTGGATAACTTCGTTTCTTACTGGTTTCGAATGAATGCAACAAAAACGCGATTTTTCACGTGACCGTTGTTGTTCAAGCTTTTGCACTCATAATGAGGAATAAAACGCGTATTTTCTTAAAAAAAAGCGTTCAATTTTTTTTCCTTATAGAAGTGCGAGAAAACTCAATACATTTTATTTTTTCACTAATATAGGCACACATCTGATACTTCTAGTCAATGAAAATTTCTCCGATTTTTCTAAGATATTTTAAATTGAAAAATAAACGTGCTGAGCGCTAAATCACTTTTTTCCGCGTTTTAATTTTCAAAAAGCACTAAAATCAGCGGGAAAAGCGCTGAGTTGGCCACACTGGCACTCATCCTCTTCTATTTTTTGAAGATTTTTTCTGTTAGTACTCTCTACACTCTTCGAAATAAACATGAGGTAGTACACATATATAAGACATGAGAGGAAAGCTCTCACTAAAGCACATGAGATAAAACAGCGAGAAGTCGATTCTCTGCATGATTGTATGTAGCCGATTCTCATATGACCTAGTTCGCTAAACACTAACAAAAGCATAACTTTGTTTCTAACTAGTTTCGTATGAGTGCAACAACAATACGATTCCCGTTACAAAATTATCGATTTACCCTCGTCAAAGAAGTTTCACTTCAAAAACCAATTTCAACTATGAAATAATTTGAATTATGTATCTAGACCTATATAATTAAGTCTGATTTAATTGCTTTTAATTTTATTTTAGATCGATCTGTGTTTTGCACTAAATTTTGATATGGGTTTAGTTGTGAATTTGGTCAGGTTTTTGGTACGAATTTCGGTCTGAGTTTTGGTTTAATCTTTGATTTGATTTTAGTCGTATTTGAAGTAGGTATTTTAGCCAAATTTGATTTGATTAGTGTGATGTGTTATCAGATTTCGGTCTGAATTTGGTATCAGTTTTTGTTTAAGGTGCTCACGTAGCATTCTGTCTCACTGGTGCGGTGAATTCAATCTTAATGTAAATACTGCCAAAACAGATGTTATGCTTTTCACTAGAAAGTAAAAATACCAACTTTGTACTTCACTTTGCCTTAGCAAGTGCGTCAAATATTTAGGACTTGTTAGTGATCCTAAACTTCTATGGAAAGCCAACATAGCAGAGAGAGTATGAAAAGCCTCTTGCTCTCTCTACTGTTATAATTAGGCAATAGGAACAAGTTGGGGTCTTCAACCTTGAGTCACTTCCTGGTTCTATACAGCAGTGGTCGAGAATAATCTTTTTCATGGATCCGTCTTCTGGTGACCAGCTACTGCGATTACTACCTCCATGAAAGCTCTTTTCGCAATCCTTCATTGGTTGCCAACTTCACTTCTGGTTAAGCAATAAGCTAAGTGCTCTGCTGCCAGACTCAGTGTCCTAACTCTCTGGGCGCGGCCGAACCTGGACTATGCCAAGTTTCGAATCCACGATACGTCCGTACCAACTAACGTAGACTACATTTCCTCTACACCTAATTTTAACCATACGTTATGGAATGGGTTAATGACGAATTGGCATCTATACAGATGGATCCGAATTGGAGGAAAGATTCAGGTGTGGTATATTCTCTAGTAAGCGAGATCTCAGACACTCTTTCCGACTTCCGGTCCAATGCAGAGTCTTTACAGCGGAAGTAATGGCTATATATCAAGCGTCCAAGTGGCAACGATTCATTCGATACGAATATTCGAATCTACGCGGACAGCCATGCAGAAATCAAGTCCCTTGCCGTTGTTTTCACTACATCAAAGCTTGTTCTTGACAGCTGATATACACTCAACTTTTTGTCGAGTCACTCGTAGGCTTCACCTATATTGGGTACCTGAACTGAATGAATATTTCAAGTAACTGCAATGCTGAGTTGGCAAAACAGTGCTCGCAGCTTACAGATATATCACCTTCCTACACCATCGGTGTCCCTCTTACGTCTATTAAATTTATATTAAGCAAAACTACATTGAGAAAGCAAAAATATCCTGGGTAGCGGAGCATACTTGTGGTATTACCAGGCTAACATGGGCCACTATGGACAATAGATGGACTAGACAGCTACTCAACCTTAGCAGAAACTCTTCAGCATTACGACTTCGATGCTCACGGGACACTGCATAATGGGGAGATATGCTGCAAGACAAGAACTGCCATTCAATGACTTTTGCCGGGGCTGCGGCTCTGAGCAGGAGGAGGAAGAAACAGTCCTCCATTTCATGTGCGAATGCCCATCCTCGGCCAGGAGGAGACTAAAACTCCTGGGCTCACCTTTCTTTACTAGTCTGTCCGGGCTATCAACCATAAATATTAAGGACATAGCCAGATTCATAGAAAGCTGTCAATCCAACCGAACCTAACTTTCATCGGAGGAGCCAAATCACCGTAATTAATGAACAAATATATAAAATTTAAGAACTGGAGGTTTGATGTCTATGAGGGAGATTTTAACTCTCCTTACCTCCATTTTTTGGGATTTTTAGTAATTTAGCCAAATTTTCATACTGGATAGTGTTCTTTAAATTTAAACTTACTTGAAGGCCCAAAAAATTGGGAAAATGAAAGGAGATTCCTACAATAATGAAATGAAGTTTGTAAAAAACAATAAAGTGCTGGGCTTTAACTTTCTTCAGCATAAATGATCATCGCAATATCCTGTTTCAGTATTATACCACGGTTACTCAGTTGCAAACAAATACTTTCATTGGTTGGACTGTTTAATTTTAATATAATTTAGCAAAACCTGACCTCGCAATATTGAAATCCTAGACCCGTCCTTAATCTCAGCAACATACAAATCACTGTAATTCGTGGGAGTTCTATTACTTACTTCATGTGCCCTGCTACGTTTTCAGTATTGTTAGTAAAGGAATTTATCATAATTTTGTTCAATTAATAACTAAATAAATTTATAGCTCTGTGGTCTTAGTAACTCATTGTATAAAATACCAACAAATTAAATTAAAATTATTAATTACGCATTTTCACGCTTAAAAGGATCAATTGATACATTTATTGAAGTTGTTGTATTACAAATTATGTACTTTGCTTTAAATCATTGTCCGTAAATCTTCTTATCTCATTTAAAGACGATCGACCGACTTGAACTTTGAACAAACCACACAATACTCGCATTAAATTTTCAAAACAAATGTGGCAACCACAGCAACCGCAGGCAAAACATGCAACATTTGGTGGAAATTAACTGCAACTGCAACGATAAATTTAAATAATTTTAGATATTTATGATTTTGATTATGGCACCCATGTGGAAAATTTGCCAGACAATGAAAATTTGTGGGTGGTTTGGATGAATTGTTGGCATATTATCTGCGGCAAAGTAGCAACTAAATTGTATTGTTTGTCATTTTGTACCAAAACTAAAATGCACAAATTTAAAATATGCAAGCAAATTTAAATTTTATGTTCATATTTTACATAAAATTAAATTTGTACCGATAATTAAGTTTGTGCTATTTTAATATTAAACCAGGCGCCAGATATTGAGATGACGATACCACTGCCGCATTCCCACATAAATTGCCCACAAATTTGTGTGGTAGTGTCTTTGAAGCAAATTAAGTTACTAATTTATGGCCAACAGGTGTCGATGATTTTGCTAATGGCGTCTGATTGATTCTGGCTGAACACATTTACATACACACAAACACATGCAACATGAATTTAAGAGTATAATTTTAATGCTTCAATGTTGTCGGTTATTGTTGTTGTCTCGAGCTGTTTGTCCTCTTATCACGGCCACGGACGACTACACAAGTGCAACAACAACAACAGCAACAACAATAGCAAACACATAATTATAACTTAAAGCAACAATGCTACTGCTGCTGTTGTTGCAATTTTTTGTTTTGCTGCTGATGTTGCATATACTTACTACGGTTGCTCTAAACTGCCAATTGTAGCGTAACAAGTTGCGGTTAGTCTTTTTTTTCTATATGCTTCTACTCAACACGATTGCAGACAACACGCCTGCGGCTCTGCGGCAGCCAAATCGAGGCGTTGCGCTAATTGATTTCTTCCCTGCTTATAGTTTAACAGCGCGTAATTTATATTTTTTTCTTATCTTCTTGCATTTTTTGTTTGTTTATTGTTGACCTCGTCTGTTGCCTGCTGTTGACAGCAATCGACAATGAATAAGAAGAAGAGCAAAAGCAGCAGAAGAAAAAGATACAGATTATAATCGTTGCAGCTTTTGTTGCGTGTACGCGTGCGCTCGCGCATATCAATGCGTCTGTCATACTTTTATTTTTTTCGTTTTTTGAGATTGTTTATGCTTGTCTGCATTTGTAAATGATCTTTCCTGAATTACAAAGTGATGGCTGAGTTTACATGAGTGCCTTAGGAATCGCTTAAGGATAAAAATGAACATGAAAAAAATATATATGTTTTGGATTAGAAGAGCACTGAAGTTTTAAGTTGAGCTAAAACTTTTATGGAATGAGAAAAATAGATAGATTTATTTGGACTTTGTAATGTTAATTCGTTTCGCCAATAACTAAAATAGTGACACTAACAGTGAATTAGCTTCTAGAGATCTTTGAACCTCGTCTATATTGACGGTATTTACCCAACACAAAAGAACCACGAACTTTACAAATTTTAATCCAGTGCAAACTTCGCGCGTGAAAATAATTTTCTTCAAAGAAACGGATTCCACATTCAACAACACCCGTTGGTGAGCGAAGAAAAGATAATCAGGTGACACTCAGCATTTCTAAATGTCGCTGTTATGTGAGAAACCGAGGGGACAGTCGAAACACTCAGTACCAAATATGCTTACTCTGATCTGGCAGAAAGCGGGGCAGACACTAAGAAAGTGGTCCGCCGTCTCTTCACGTTCTTCCTCCAAACCACAGGAAGCACAGAAGGCACTAGCTCCTAGGCCAATCATATGCAAATGTTTGGCCCAAGAGAAATGACCTGTATATAATCCCATCAGCTGCCTACAACTCTTTCTGTTAAGTGATAACAGAAAGTCTGTTAGACGCTTCGAGATAACAGATAACATGGTCTTTATCTGTCTAAAGCCCCTCAGGTCCTCCCATTTACGATTGTGGGTCAAGTCAACCCACTCGTTAATGGTGGTCTTGATGGCTGTAGACGACAAAGAGAGTAAAGGTTCTGGGCCCAGGAAACCTGTTTCCGAACCCTTTCTGGCCAGAAGGTCAGCCGATTCATTTCCTGAAATTCCTGAGTGTCCAGGAACCCATATCAACAGCAGGCTATTGTGTTTTCTAACACAATCAAGCCTGGATTTGCAATGCATAAGCATATTTATGAACTCGTGGACATTTTTTGGTAAGCCTTCCATTAGAGATTTGATAGTTGTTTCTGACACCTTTTTGAAACAGTTTGCCCATCTCCTTTTAAAATCTTCGATATTTTGGGATACCTTTTTTGTGCTCTTTAAATTTCTTTTCATTGGTCTTAGCTTCGGACAATTTGGAGGATTGGCCTCTCTTGGTACAAAAACTATGTTATTACTTTGATACCACTGCAGAGCTTTCTTGCCGTAGTGACATGATGCCAAATCGGGCCAAAAATATGTGGACACATTGTGCTCTCTTATGAAAGGAAGAAGTATTTTTTTCAAACATTCTTTGATGTATATTTCGGTATTTATAGAGCCCACTGTAACAAATGACTTGCTTCTTTTGCCGCAACTGCATATAGCTTGCCATGCCAGAAATTTTTTAGGAAATTTTGTCTGCTTTTGGATTCTAAATTGTTCTTCGACATTTCCTCGAGCATCAGCAACATAAAAATTTTGACCCGGAAGCTGCGTAAAATCTGCCAGTACATACGTTTCGTCGTCTATTATACAACATGAATATTTTTGTATGAAATTCGATTTTAATTTCCGACCCCTACTTTTGGCGTCTAAATTTTTTGCAGCATTTCTGTCTGGAACCTTTTGGACTTTGTATGTTTTCAAACATGCATTGGCTTTAACTTTTCGCACCAAATAATCAGAGCACTGGGCTAACCGGGCAGCTTTTCTACCAGATGTGTTTGGAGATCTTTTCAATATGCTGTCTATTTTCTTGGCTTTCGCAATATCATGTGGTTCTTGTTTTCTTCCCGAACCAGGTTTCCTATCGATGATCAAATTCTCCTGAAACTGTTTAATAACATTGGAAACAGTTTGACGGCAGACCTTCAATTCTTTGGCCAATTTTTTGTAGGACCAATTTGGATTTTTTTGAAAATTTTTAATAATTTCATGACGTACTTCTTTTTCTTCACTCATTTTGATCAAACTCACAATAAATCGACATGTTTGTCATTAAAAATAACAACTGATATATTTTTCAAAGATAACTAGATCAAAGAAATTTTTAAATTTTACACCCAAAAAAAATTATTAGGTAACACGTGTGTTAAGATTTTTTCAATCTCACTCCTTAAATATGACAAGAAATAATTGTATTTACAAATTTTCAATGTAGATGGCAAGCAAATCTTCTAAAAGCTAAAACGAAGCCGCAAAGCGGTGAAGAGAGGACTTGAAAAAAAGGCGAAAAACAGCTTGTAGCGCTATCACTAAAATAAGCTGAAGAAAAGCGAAAGTATCGTAAAAAAGTGCCGGATTTGGTTAAAAAAAAAAGAATTGAAGAAAAAATGTACTTTGCACCTATAAAAAGATATTGGGAAAGGAGTATTTATTTATTTTTATTATTATAAGAAATATGAAAAATTTATAAACTGTGTAGAGGAAGAAAGTTAAGGTTCATTTGTATACGAAAAATGGGTAAGGCTTATACAAAACTGTTACATGTGTGAAGAGGACAAGAAGGATACCGTCATATTTGATGGGTAAATAGTTACCAAACGCTTTATACTTAAGAAAATGGTATCAAAATATTCTGCAAAGTTGCAGTGAATGAAATAGGAGCCTTGATAAAAGGAAAAGTTTGGAAAGTAGTAAAACCTAGAAATATTGTTCTTCAAGACGCTTTGGATTTTTATGAATGCCATTTTCATTGCATTAATGGAATTTTTTTGCTTCATACCTCCGTAGAGCAGATTGCAATCTTCTCTCTACAGTTAGTTGAAAATGGAAAAATTTAATTTTTCTTTATATCATGCTAGCAATTGTCGAGCCTGTGTCCATGAAAATACCCAAATATCCTCTTTTTTATTTTCAGAAATCCTCTTTTTACAATCCCCAGTTATGGTTATACTATCCAGACTTCATCTTCATTTTTATATGCAGTATTATAATCCAAACTACATAAAAATACCGCTTCTTTTTCTCCAATTCACTCAGATCCTCTCCACGATATTGTTCTTAATTTTTTATGTACACATATTCCATATTCCAAGGAAAATAGCTGTAAACAATTATATTAATTTAAGTTAAAGCCTAAAAAAAAAAAAAATTCATATTATTCAATTCATAATTCCCATTAAAAAAAAAAAATTTGCACCTTTGACTGAACTTTCCAACAATTTCAATTATTTTTATTCATTCCTCATGAACATCAAAAACAAACATGATGAAAAATTGCAATGAAATAGTTGCACTTACAACATCGGCATTCCATCATGAATGTACGTACGTAGCACGTTACACGTTAAGTCAATTAAACGTTGCTTCCGTTGTGGCAGCCAACATGCGCCAATACTCTGCTGAGTGCATGAGTTGAGTGGTGCTGGATGGATGGATACTAGGATGGATGGATGGATGGCTGTATGGTCGGATGGATGAATGTGGATGAATGCACTGCGCACTGCTGCTCTCTTTTAACAATCTCAAGTGTCGATGGAGTGTTTATTACGCACATGCCAGAGCAACACTTTATCCAAAACATTCTTCAAATTGTCGAGAATGAAGGAAACTACTCGTACAAAATATATGTAGCAACAGCAACAACAAATAATGGTTAATAGTTCAACTACATTTGGGCAACAAGCAAACAACCAACAACAATAAACAACAAAAAGAAGACAAAGCCGAAGAAGCAGCAGGCAGCAAAATAGACTCAAGTACTCGTAGAAGTAAAAGAATTCGTCTGATTTCAAGAGTAGACAAGCTAAACTTTTCATGTGTTTCTTCCTTCATAGAACTGAAACTAAAAACCCCAAACAACAAGAACAACAAGAACAAACAAAAAACAGTCACGCTGACACGAAGTTGCTAGTTGGATACGTGCGGTGAAAGTGAATTAGTAGAGTTTGCCACTCGTACTCATACATGCATACAACTCGCTCTGCTTGGAACTTCATGGTAAAATATTTTCGCATGCTCCTTTTCATCCATTCAATTTCTATGTACGTGTATGAGTATTTGATTTTTAACTCTAGTCTCCAGTTACTTAACCAACAAACTTGGTTAACAAAACCAATGCATACATGGATGACCTGATAGGAGTAAAAGTAAGACTACGGAAGAGAGAGAGACAGAGAGCGAGAGCGGAAAACTTTGTGTTGTTATTTGGCCAAGTATGTCTGTAAGTTTATTATTTGTTCGGTGAGTTTATTGTGGTAGCAAAATAGTTAGTTATAGTTACTTGGCTTTATAGCCAACACATACATTCAACCACATAAGCGTTTTTTAGCTTAACACTATTTGTTGACCACCAAAATGGCTTAATTGGTTTCCAATTAATTTCTGTTCAATGTTGTATTGCTTGCTATGCTTGCTTACTTGCAACTTCTACAATTTTCTACTCTGCTTCTCTTCAATACCCACAACCTCTACTTTTAAAGCCATTACAATTTTTTCCAACCAGAGTAATTGATTTCAATCGCGTCTTCAAGCACTCTGCCTCCACCTCCTCCTCCATTACCACTTTCTTTTCCTTCTTCTATTTGTAGTTCGCTCATATGTAGTCAACTTCACATGTTACTATACACGTAAAGAGCAAAAAAATATGAGAAATACAACGAGTACGTACACTATCAATTTTATCCGATTAATTCGTGTGACGTTTAACATGATTTTAAAGATGGCGCTGCGATATGATATGACAGCAAACATGTTTTAAAAAATTGTGGCACGATCATTTTATGCTTCCGGTTTTTTCTCTGTTTCTCTTCACATGTAACTGAAAGTTATTACAACACTTTATGAGGGCATTTAAATGCCCACGAATTAGAAAATGGTTAATTATGTTAAGTGTTTGTTGTCTGAGCAATTTGCGCAAATTTTAATGTTCTTCAATGAAGTTTCTTTGTTGGTAGGCGATTATTTGTCCATAATTATATGTAGTGTTGTTGAAAAAGCTATTAACTAAGCTACTTTGAAAATATTGGTAACAGAAATTTGCTGAGTCTCAATCGTTTTCCACATTCAACAGTAATTGAAGATTAGATATTGGTTAAGTTATTAAAGGCGAACCATCCTTTGAGATTTGAACTGAAATAACGAATCCATATTTTCACATTAATTTCTTTAAAATTCGAATTTTTCATATAAAACGATCGCTATAACTTTATACCACCTTGATCAAAAAGTTCCCGGAATTTATTCAGAAAATTAAAAATACAAGTTTATGCATCTAAATCTATATTGTTCCCTCTAAAGTAATCCCCATCGACTGCCACACATTTATGCCAGCGCTTGATCCAACCCTCGAAACATTTTTTATATTCGGTTTTCGGTATGCCCATTAGTGCTTTCTGCGATTTTTTCATTACTTCCTCTCGGCTGCTGAAACGCGTTCCCCGTAATGGTTTTTTAACTCGAGAATTCGGTGGCTGTTGGATGGTTTTTGTTCCTTTTTTCGTCAAAAAGTTACGAATAATGATGGCACTGTGCGACGGTGCGTTATCATGGTGCAAAATCCACGAGTTTTCTGTCCACAATTCTGGTCTCTTTCGGCGAATTGCTTCACGCAAACGCCTCATAACACCCAAATAATACTCAAATCCGGGAAATTTTTGATCAAGGTGGTATGTGTGCAATTTAATTGTATCTAACCCTAAAAATGAATATGGCGAATTACGCTGAGGTTCCAATAACTAGACATGCACAGGAGCTCAATCCTCCGTTTTACATGGTCTTTGCTTTCATGGAAAGTAAATCATATCAACAGATGACGAAACTGTAGAACATTTATTTCATGTTCGAATGTCTTGTTTTCTCTCGGGCGAAATGTGCCACACTAGGCAAACATTCCTTGAGGAAGGAAGACTTAGCAGACCTCGATCTATCCAAGCTATGTAAATTTGCAAAGGCTTCTGGTACATTTAAAGCTACTGACGGAGCTACAGAAAAGTGCCTCTCTACAGAACGGAGTGCAATGGGCTCTATAGCTTAAGTGTTCCTCGCTTTACGCGGACTCTAATCGTACAATTCCTGAAGACGTTGCATACTTTAAGAATACTTTATCTTTAAATTACAAAAAAAAAAACACAAAATAAACTCAGATGGAAATGCATAGTAGGCTTTCAAAAGTAGAATAAAAAAATAGCAGCTTAGACCTTAATATAGTCAGAAGGCGAAACGTCTTCAACATCAGTCAAAACTTTCAGTAACAGAATTGTTTATCGAGAAGTGTTTCCTCTTTAACCTCATAATACTCTGTCGTTAGAGCGGAGTTCTCGTTTTTACAAGACATGTCTTGATCATTGACTTGAAAGCAGATGTGAGAGTCGAGTAGAGAAGTCTTCGGATGTCTGTTTCTATCTTTTCGGCATCAGGGTAAAGACAGGCATACTTTGTTTAGCACAGAGGAGTGTGAGGACCTTAGTTGCAACCACGTGATTATCCGAGTTGACCTTAAGGCAATTATGCTGAAATTATCCCTTCCACCAACTACGAAATGGCCTGCGGCAGCCACGACCATTTATAAATAGATGTTGAAAACTGGTATTACTAGCTATTTTGTTTTTTGCTTTCGCAAAATTCATCAGCCATATTCCAATCTCGAAAGTTTCGTCGTGAAGACTAAATTTCCTCTAACGTTGAAGCTTCAATAGTAGTAATCGTAGTTTTCAGTTGAATATTTTAATCGTGGCAGGATTTCAGCCGGATGCACAACCATGTTAGACATTAAGGTGAATGAACGATTTTTTTGTTAATTCAAAATTTTAAGTCGGTAAAAAGTTAGTAGTATAAATACTACTATCACAAATAATTTGATCCAATTGAAAACAATTTATAATAAGTTTACAATTCCCTATTTCTTTAGTGAAGCATTCGTATTTTTCAATAACTATTTGAACTTTGACAGCTTACTGCTCTGAAGCCTCAGGTGGAAGCACTGTCATTCTTCGACGTTTGTGTTCTGTCATCGTCACTATTTTACCATGGAGCTCGCTACACCATTCAACAACGCATCGCAATTGTTAAAATTTATTATAAAAATTCGTGTTCTGTTCGCCAAACTTTTAGAGCTTCCGAAATGATCGTCCAACAGAGCAATCAGTTAAACGAATTATCGCGAAATTCGAGGAAATTGGTTCGGTTGTCTATCGAAAAGTCCCTTTACGACGCCGAAACGCGCAGCCAAGCGAGAATATTCTTACTGTTGCTGAAGGTTTGGCTGAAGACCTTAACTTGGTTAATTTTGCTAAAAGATTAGGGCATGCATCCGTATTAGATTCAATTGACACAGGAACTAAAGCCACAAGCCTACTACGCTCATCGTACGTTCGCAGATTAAGCTCTGGATCTTCAGTTGTGAACAACCAAATGCTGCATTTGTGAGATTCAGCCCGACTTATACAACAGAATCATATAAAATTTGACCGCTCAGATGAAGTCCTATAAGCGAAGCCGTGAAGGCCATTTGATTGATATCATTTTTAAAACATTGATATTGATTGTACGTTAATCCGCAACACTTTTTATACAATTTTAATTTTGCTAATGAAAAACAACAACTTTTAATCTATTTGAATTTGCAAAAAAAAAATTTCGATTCACCTTTTAAGCATCATTGAGAGAGAACCCGCCACATTCTTTAGTTCGTTGTTGGCGGACATCAAGCCACAATCCATGGTAAAAAGAGGTTAAGATTCGGTTGGACATAAACTAAAAAAAAGGATTTAAAATAAAACAACTTAAATGTATTTTAACAAATTCTAAAAATGCAAAAAACGAAATTTAATTAGTCTCGTAAAATCAAAAAAGAAAATTCAACCATATAGGTGGGATGCTGGAAATGCATGCACAATTGGGTTAACAGTACCCAACAATTACTAGTAATTTCAATAAAAATTAATTTCCGCATTAACAACAATAACTGCACAGCTACACAAAACTGCATTCAGACGTGCATATGTATGTACCTCCTACTTGCCTTTCCTACCTTTCATAACTACCAAAACTAAAGAGCACTTCAAGTTTATATTTGTTGAAAAGAAGTCTACCAAAAAATTGCAGCTGCTTTCAATCAGATTTACGTTAGAAACATTTTGCCCAACGGCAGGAAAACTTACGTGAGTCTTTAGTAAAAGAACGAAAAACGTACGAAAAAAAAAAAAAAAATTGTAAGTGTCAGAATTCTGACAGATTTTGCCACGCTGTGAAAGCGGCAACAAAAACAACATACATAAGTAGAAGATGTACTATATTCGTGTATGTAAATATGTATGCATTAAAGTTCAATGGAAAATTTACAGAAAAATTGAAAAACTTTGTTAAAAGAATTTGGATGAAAAAAGAAAATGGTGGTTTCATTATAACGTAGTATAAGTATAGAAACCAGTTTCATATGCAAACGAGAATTCAATTTTTAATTTGAAAAGTACTTTCTATGTGTACTCGTATGTACACTCAAATACCATGTATCGATGAATAAAGTACAGAACTTAAAATACTCCTATTATCAAAATATTTACTTTTTTCGTGTTCTTAGTCGAAGCTTTGCATTGCTGACCACTATATCATACCGGACCAGGCCGTCTGCAGGATTTTATTTTGTGTAAAAAATATAGATATAAGAAATGCATTCTTATTATTGGTTTACGAGATGTGCACTGCGACCTGAAGATCTATTATGCCCGACTAGGACTTGAAGCAACTCTGTTAAGAATTTTAGTATTAGACCTACTTCTAGAAATTTCAATGATTCATTTGGTATTATATAGTCACCCAGATGTTTATACCGGTTTTGCATGAATTGAGAGCACTAAAATTAGTATTGAAGTTTCTAAGTGTCCCTCACAAAACCTACATAAGTCGTTAGACAGTATTCTGATTGTGGTTAGGTGATAGTTTAACGTACAATGTCCTGTTAGGATTCCTGTTATGATTCTAAGATTGCTCTTTGTTAACTTAATACACTCTCTAAAGCTTTTCAAGTTGTAATTTCCTAGTAGTGTTTTCGACTGTCTTAGATCAGGTTGAGTGGCCGAGTATACTTTCCTTAACTTTTCTTATTCCTCCCTGGTTATCGCAGAGATGGATGCTTCTTCCATTCCACAGTATGGTTCCGAACCGATAAATGAGGTTTCCGTTCACTCCCCCTTTTTGCTAGATCGTCTGCTATTTCATTATCTTTTATTCCTGTGTGACTCGGAACCCAGAGAATCCAGACTCGGTTTTGTAATCCAAGCGTATTTAGTTTATCAAGACATTCCCACGCCAGTTTGGAATTCGCCTGGTGTTATTTCAATGCCTTCATAGCCGCTTGACTGTCGGTCAGGATAGCAATGTTCTGGTTCCGGTAGTTTCGCTTGAGATTGAAGTAGGCACATCTATCAATGGCATATATTTCCTACCCATAGACACCTCGGCCCATAAATCCCTACTCCTGTACCTTCATCAGTAAGTGACCCGTCTGTATACCAGGTTATCATTTGTTGGTGTACCTTATTGGTTTCACATATACCTTCCCAGTTCTCTTTATTGCTCAGTTCAGTTCTAAACCTTTTGATGAAACTAAACTTTCGTATTATGTAATCTCGTGGTATTGAGATTTCAGGATATTGCTTCGTAAGAATGTCAAACTTCTTTCGGCTAAGGCAATGGCAAAGAAATATATACAGTTTGCCCCAAAAAAAAAAGAGAAAAGAGTGAAATACATATGTAGTATTGCGTATAGCTTCGTCAGTATATTAAATTTTTTGAGAGCTTTTCAAAAATTTGCTCGTAAATCTTATACGATATTGTAAGTTACGATAAAGTTATGAAGAACTGTGAATCGAAATAACATGAATATATTTTATGCTCAGATCTTTAAGCATAGACTACGTTGCTACAACCTTTGCGTATGCATATTTACAAGGTTCAATTAACCAGATTCTTTTTCATATACAATAATATCATTCTGTGTTGCTTCTCAAACACTTTATACAACATCACACTCAAATACTGTAGTAAATGCCAGGATCCACAATCGATTCACTTATGGATTGATCCCACTCAAGGAATGCTATTACTAAATGATTGGTGCTGGACATTGTTGCCCAGATAATTAAATTGGTTCTGAGTATAATTGATGTGTGTTTTAAAAGAGACAGAAACTGAAGATCGACGATCCAGTGTTCGTCTTGATAATTTAAAACATTTTTCGGTTCGGCCTAAAATTACGCGTTTGGTTTGGGTTAAAAAATGGCCGAGTATTAAAAAAAAGTAATTGATTTAATAGTTGCTTTACTTGAGGGTCTTTGTGGTATTTCAGCATTTCAATTATTGGAATATTTCAAGAGAGTAGCAACTTTTTACATTACTCGGCCAATTAATAATAAAAGAAAAATATTTTTGTTCGAACTTTCACATGGACTGGAAACTATAATTAATTGTCCCATTAAAAACACACGTGAAGCTTCGAAATCGAAAAAATTCTTTTTTATCAATAATTTAAAATAATCAAAATATCTATCCTATCTTTTACGTTTAGTTGTGAAATCAGTTGGATTTTAGCTAGAATAGTAAAAAATAAAGAATAATAAAAAATAAATTTACTTCACAATTTTCTCAAATAATTACTAAGCTTCGTATTACAAAACTTGTATTCAGTTAGTATTCGATTATTGGCACATATCAAGAATACTAACGTCAACTTACTCTGTTTCAGTACTGGCATTCAACCGTAAACTGATTCCAATATAAATTGAGTATTGAAGTTCATAAACTAAGTGGTCACGTCTGTATTTAAAGATGGTCCAACCGGATCAAAACATTTAAACTTGTTATGAGTTGATATGTAGTTGAAGGATATGCCATTTTGGGTGGTCGAAAATTATATGTAATTCTCGGAACCTTGTGTTTTCATACTACATACTTACATATGCACATATATCGGCACTACAAAAATAACAACCTTAATGTATTTACAAAATCATGAACTGCATTTGAGTTCTCTTCCTCTTATTTTTTTTTTTTTTTTTTTTTGTTTCACTTCGTTTCTTAAATACTAAACATAACATCATCACCACCACGACAAAACCGCAACAAACAAGAATATCTTTGGGGCGTTTCCCCTAACTCCCTCGAAATAATTGCAATTTTTGTTCGCGCGTGTATCTTCTACTCTCCTCCAAAATAAAAATAAAAAAAAAAAACTGTAAGAAGATCGCAAATCATAAAATATTAATTCGTGACGAACGTTTTACTTTTTTTGTTGCTCATTTTTAGCATCTTCGTTTTCCTTTTTTTTTTATACGAGTACAATTTGTAGTTATTGTTTTTATTTTATGATTTCAATTGGTTGCACATTCAGAGAGAAATTTTCATTAGCGCAGGTTTTTTGTAACACATTTAACACCATCTTCCGCAGGCAAACATTACAGATGCTCGTAGAAGATGCTTTAAGAACTAAGAAGCAGCAAATGTAGACAGTGGCGGACTTGCGATTTCAGTTGAAAGAAACTTGGGAATTATGAAAGTGTGAGAAAATATATAATGTCTATTCTACAGATGCCTGTCAATAAATGGTTACAAATGGTAGTAATGAAACAAGCTCAATTTTAGAAAGTTAAAAATAAAGTCATATCATGAGCATAAAAATAGAAAAAATTAAACCGTGTTTCTTATAAATTGTTCTGTTTTGAAACTAGTGCTCCAATATCTGATTACCTACTACGTCTTTACCTAAACCGATGACAAAAAATTTGGTTTAAAAGAATGAATTTTTTATTTTCACTTTAATCTCGCCATCATTTGGAAAACAGCAACCCCGTACAATATATTCTAAAACCTTATTCTAAATCAACTAATCCAAAAGAGAAGAGCTTATGACCTGTTATTCCTATAACCACAATAAATCCCCTCGATCCACCACTGCCTGCCACAAACAGTATTAGCTTACAGAAAATAAGAAAAGTTTGGTTGCATGGAATGCCAGCGCCTTGTTGTTGATCTTGTTGCTGTTGTGTTGCTATTACGAATTGCGAATACATATTCATTTAACAATTTCGACAGATTTTCCTGCTTTCTACATAAACATAAACTCTAAAAGGTTGAAATTGCTCATTTATTGTTGTAGTTCTTGTTAAGTTTTGTTTATGTTTTCCTGTTTTTTTTTTGTTTTGGTTGCAGTTGTCGAATTTTATATCTACATTTTGGCGGATGTCATAATTCGTGCACTGATTTTCTGCTAAAATTCACATTCACATCTGATATTAATATTGGAGCAGCATAAGCATTTATATCTCAACATAAAGACGATCATCATCGTCATCATCATTGCCATCTTTAACGCCATTATTGCCACGCAGCAGCCTAAATAGCAACATCACCAACAACATGAGCAACAAGATTAACAAAAAAAGAAAAAAAAAAAAAGCAAATCGTGGATTTATTTATAACGGTTCTTTGCTGTCTGCAGCAATAATTGTTTCCTAAAATATTTTTTTCTCTTAAGATTTTAATGCGCACGAAGCGTGAAGATCGGATATATTTATGTAATGTTTAAGCGGAATTATATGTGTGCACCAACGAAACTTGTTAGTAATGTGGGCGGGTTTACTTTTGTAGAAACAATAGTTTAATATGAGTTTTAAAGAAATTTTCTTTATGTATTTTGTATGCATGTATTTAACCCATACAATCCTGATGAAAAATATGTGTAGGCAATAGGTATATGTAATTATTTTAAATTAGCAGATTTTAGGAAGCATAAAAATATATTTACAAAAATCATATCTGTTTAATCAGTATAAGACCGAGTGAACCATCATCTCAAAATCAGCAATAACAAATTTTTTTAAATCAGAAAAATCAAATGAAATATATTTTTTATGATTTAAAAATTGAAACAGTCGACAGTTCAAACATAACGTAAAACTATGTACCAGCGACGTTTTCTCTAAGAAGTCCAAGTGTACTCCGCACACCCTACAACAAATTCTTCTTCTTCTTTGTCCTAGCCTTATCTCTCGGCTCTCCTTGTACATTAGCGGTAGGTAACTATGTCCTGGGTTGAAAGTGTATCGACCTTTCTTTGTAACATGTCATTGGCTATTGTGCTGCTCCATGTTTTTGGTGGTCTTCCTGGTCCTCTTTTTGTTGTCGGTAGTTGTAATGTTTTCTTCACCGCATGGTTATCTGGCCGCCTAATTACATGACCATACCATCGGAGACGTTTTTTTCTTGCCACTTTTCTGTTATTGGCCGAACTTTACAGCTTCCTCTTATGCATTTATATTTAACCTTGTCCAGTTTTGTAACTCCAGACGCCCATCTAAGCATGCGCATTTCTGCCATGTGCAGCCGCTGCCCAGCATTCCGAGGCGTACATTAAAGTGGGTCTAACAACAGACTTGGAAATTTTACCCTTGAGAGTTTGTGAGATTCTGTGTGAAAGTTCTTGCTCGAATAGGCTATCATCGGAGACATGTGCGCCTAAGTAGGTACTTGAAGTTTTCGCTTGTTTCACAATGTCATTGCCGATTTTTATGTCAGTGTTATTGCTGATCGTTCGGCTTAATGCGAATCCTTGATGTACACCGACCTTTACTTCAAATTCTTCGGATAAACCGCATATAGATTTCACTCGAGTTATTGCTTACAGATACGTATCTTGCACCAATCTGGTATATATTTGGCTCTTAACAACTGCCAGACCACTTCCCTTGGTACTCGATGCCTTTTCAAGATCGATGCATACAAATTTTTGAAGTGAAATTTCTTTAGCGAGGGTAAATCGAAAATTTTTCAACGGAAGTCGCGTTGTTGTTGTACTCATACGAAACTAATAATAAACAAAGTTATGCTGTTGTTAGTGTTCAGCGAACGAGGTCATATGGGGATCGGCTGCATACAATTATGCAGAGAGTCGACTTCTTGCAGTTTTATCTCATTTACTTTAGGGAGAGAGCTTGATTCCATATAGCTGAATTTTCCTTTCAAGTGTTATGTATGTGTACTACGTCATGTTCGTGCCGATAAATGTAGATAGTGTCAACAGAAAAGAAGCTTTAGAAAACAGAAAGAGGAAGAGTGCAAAAGCTTCAACAATAACGGTCACATGAAAAATCTCATTTTTGTTGCACTCTAACAAAACCAGTAAAAAACGAAGTTATGCAGTTGTTATTCGGCTACATACAATCAAGCAGGAAGACAACTTCTCGCAGCTTTATCGCATTTGCGTTAGTGAGAGAGTCGATATAGAAGTCTCGGCATGATTGCATATAACTGAACTTGCCTTTCATGTGTTATATACGTGTACTAAGTCGTCTTTATGTCGATAAGTGTAGAAGTATCAACAGAGGAAAAGCAACAACAAAATGAAGAGAAGAGGACTTCAAAAACTTAAGCAGATTGTTTTATAAATGTTTTCTAACAAATTTTGTGATAAATAACATAGTTTCACTTCTACTGTGAGTGCTTGCAGACACACTTTTTTTTATTGTGGCGATACTTTTCGATGAGGGTTCGTAGAGTATAGCGTCATTTGTGGATTTTCACAAAGCCGAACTGATTGTCGCTAATAACGGCAGTTTCTTTGATCCAACATCAGCTTTATGCCACTGTAGTTTGTGCAGCTTCTCATATCCCCCTTATTTTTGTAAAAGGTGATAAGGTAGCTTGTTAGCCTTAATATGCCAACCTAGTATATATTGCTTTACAATTTATAAAATGCTTGCGTTCTCTACGAACGATATTAACTATTTGAACCACAAACATACGTTTGCTATTGTTGTGTCACAGCCACTGTTGGCATATTAAACGTAAACTCGGTTTTTTTTTAATTGTTTACATTTTTGGCGTAAATTACGCGTAGAGAAAGGAAAACAACGTAAACATTTATAAAGAATAGGTCTTTGCCAGTAAAGAAATGAATATCCTGTTTTCTTCACAGTTTCCGACAGTATTTATGTCAGTTTTTTTTCGGTTTCGATGCTCCACCTGGTCAAAAATAGAAAATACTAATTTTTCTACACAGCCCCATTTCTTGGCTGGTAATGACAAACCTCGAAGTGTAAAAATTGCCCAAAAATAGGTTTTCACTTTGCCGTTCGGATACGGTATGAAACTGTAGGCTCCTTTCATTCGTATGGAAATATAACTCACACAAAATGGATCAATGCGAAAAGCTTGGTCTAGGCTCTCCATAGGCTATTGTACTATAAAAGAAAAAGACTGTCAGGAAAATGCACGTAAATTTCTTCCGTAAAAACTAAAACTATAAATCGATTTTTCTCCAAAAAATCTTTTCTACTTGGCACAAGTAATTCTAAAAAATCTGAAAGTGTTTTTTTTTTTAAACAATATTCCATATATTTGTTGCAATCGTTTCAACTAGAATTATTATTTTAGTTTAAAGATTTTATATTTGTTAAAATACAGAAAGCCGATAAAATTTAGTTCTAAAATTATATTTAGTTGGACCTTAAAAGAAAGGAGGATGGGAGACGGAACAACCACATATGTATTTTCTATAAAAGTGTTTTGCTGTTTCCAAATGGTGATGATATCGACGTCATTGGATTCATCATACCATCGTCTGTCAACGAGTGAGTTTAAACGATGATCAATTGCCTTGATAACCTGGACATTGGATGACAGTTAACGATGATAGTTTATTTTGGAGCATTTGAGAGAAAGATGGTTTCGCTAGATCAATAGTAAGCAATGCACATCAAATGCTATGAAATTATAAGCTGTACGAGATGCACACCGACACTGACATAAAGTAACATGTTAAAATCCGGCAGCCTCGCTGTTTTGGTCATGTTGAACGAATTGAGGGTCAATGATTTGATAAGGAAAGTGTTCTACACAGAATACTGTGGTGAAACGTGGAATATTTCAATGGAAAAATCACATACAGAGGGACACGACTGTACTTGACCTTGCGAAGCGCATGCCTGCAAGCTCTTTGTATAGTTGTGACTTGTCATACTCTTTGCAGGCGAACAAGCTCACTCATCGGTTATAGCAACAGCCAAGCAAATGAACAGTAATTTGTTCCAGAAATTTTTTACGATCCTTCAACTCTATGTGGAATGAACTTCTTAAACAAATTTGCTTTTCAAAAGCAAGAACCTTTACATAGATCTTTGCAATGATGGAATAACTTTCATATTTAAAGGGTTAACGATGTGTGCACATTGTAGCATTACTAATTTTTGCAATAATTTTCAAATTACCATGTAATTCAAAGTTTTTCATTGTTTTCCTTTTGCACAATAGCAAAAGCCTTTTAAGTTGGTGCAATATACAATAGGCTCTTGCTGGTATAATGCGCATAAAGTCATTACACATTAATGATGTAGTTTTGTAGTAACTCAAAAGAGGAGAGAAACAATAAAATAAAACTTTAAAAAAACATCAAACAAACAAACAAATAAAAAGTACTTATTATGTTGGTAAACAATTTACAATAAAAGTAAATATATTAGCTTCCAATTACAGTCCATAATCTGAGTTAATTTGTCTGCGGTTAAATAACTTACACGCTCAATTTGGAACCGGTTTGCCAACAAACACACACACACATACAAACACGCACACACAAATTCAGTACCGAGACTTGTGGCAGAGAGGTAGAAGTAGGTACCTCTACAAAATGCAACAACCACATCAAACCTCAATGTAAACATTCGTCTCTCAGTTTCTCCATATTCACATATACGAGTATGTACGAGCATATATGCTTACTCACACATGCAAAGCTAGAGCGCAACATACAAATATTAGCTTTTATTTCTTTCTAACCTCACAATTACATTTTAAGTAATCCTGTTTTACTTAAGCTTAGTTTATTTTCATTTTATGTTTTTGTTTTTAGTTTTTTTGCAAGAAATTTTCTTTCATTTTATCCTGCCACTACAAAACATAAACTAATTAAACATAAATACATTCATATGAAAGTAGGTACACCCATACATACACACATATGTATGTGTTGATTTCAGTTCTTGAAACCTGATCCATTTATCTTTTCTTTTTTTTTTCTTTTTTTTTTTGAAAGTGGAAAAGCACATGTGCTTCATATAAAATATAATTTTAATGAAAAATAAAAAAAAAAAAAACAAAAAAAAAAGAATTCATAATTAACTGAGCGGAATTCCTGAAATGAAATTTTATAATCGCAACAACAGCCTGCCTTTGATGCAATGCTGCAACTTCTTTCGTCAACTCTATGCCAATTTTTCTAAGTGTACACCAAACATAAATAATCACAGATGGATGTAGCAGCGCCCAGCAACACCAAACACACGACCAACTTCACAATTATCCACACATTCATCCACACACACATTCACCATCTTCACACAACACAAAATTACAGGCTTTTGCTTTTGCCAGGTTGATTCTTGTTTTCTACACTCTTCATTTTTGTTGTTGTTTTTTGTCTTGAAGATTTTGGCAAATTGATTTAAATTGTAGCTTTTGTGTTTTACTTATGAGAATTTTGTTGTGTGGTCTTCTTCTTTCTTCATTATCCGGCTATCTAACTCATTTCGTGTCTTCTTTCTTTTTCTTTAGCACTTTTGGCTCATTTATTTATGCGCATGCTTTACTTACGACCTGTATTCACTTCAATGAGATGACATTTTCTTGACTTTAAATTAAATTAATTATTTTAATCATGGTGGTAACTAAAAACTTTTGTACCACACTTCATATCTGTTGTGTGTATATATTTTTAACTCTTAATTTTGCTATATAAAAAATTAAATAAACTTGCCCTACATTATAATCTGGTTTTAGGTTTATAAATCAATCTTACATATGGTATTAATAAATACTTGTCGGTAAGGCCCCAGCAACTGCGGAAGAAATCTCTTTATGGCAAAACAAATATCAAAAGAGAACCAAACTACTCGTTGGTGTTTGTTTTGTTTTTTGTGTTTGCAGATTATTCTTAGAAATGCCGTTACTCATGTCTTTTCTCTCTCTCTCATTTGTTATTTACTCCCGCTTAAGCAATGATTTTTACAACGATGAATACAATGCTTTGGAATTGGCTAAACCGATTTTAAATCTGATAATTTTTGGCTAACCCACTCGTCAATCTCTTTAAATTGATATATAATATGGCATTGTAGCACTTCTGGATCTTCTGGAATAAAATTATAGTTACACTAATAAATGTATAGAAGTCGGTAAGGCCACAGTAAATGGAGCTAGTTTTTTGCGGAAGAAATCTCTTTATGAAAAACATATATCAAAAGAGAACCAAACTACTCGTTGGTGTTTGTTTTGTTATTTGTGTTATTTGTGTATGCAGATAATTCGTTAGATAATTCTGAGAAATGCCGTTACTCATGTCTTTTCTCTCTCCTCATTTGTTATTTACTCCCGCTTAAGCAATGATTTTTTCAACGATGAATGCAATGCTTTGTTCAATTAACGAATTTTAAAAAACTTCCAACGCTAATATTTTGGAATTGATTTAACCGATTTTAAATCTGAAAATAATAAAATAAATAAATTTTTGGCCAACCTACTCGTCAAGCTTTTTAAATTGATATATAATATGATATCGTAGCACTTATAGATCATCTGGAATAAAATTGTAGTTACACTAATAAATGTATAGATTTCGCAGGCTTTTCTCGATTGGGTCACAGGGTCAAAATTGAACCTACTGGGCAAATCAGCTTAGTACTATTAAAAATTACTCTAAAACAATTTTTTTAAATTTTAGATTACCAAATATAAAGTGCTTGACTAGGCGTTGCTTGATTAGTACGCAAAATTTACGTAACGATAGTATTAAAGTAGTATAAAAGGCCCTTTTGGTTCTAGAGTTAACGACCTGGAAAAATATTTGTATTTCTCGGGGTTTTAGTATATGTATTTGCTACACTTCTCTGCTACACTTCTGTGCCAAATATTTAAATGCGAAAAGCTCGGTTTAGGCTAGTAACGGCATATTGTGCCATAGAACTACATAGTTCTCTAATAAGATACTTATATTTGTATTTGAATTGGATACACCCTAATCTCCTAACCTAATTTAGAAAAATTGGAAACAGGGCCCTTTTCTCTGGAATAGATGAGTAAGTTTTTAATTTTAAGACATTAGACCTATTAAATACCTATCTTTTGCAAGGTTAGAATAATTTCTGTTATTAACTGAAAGTTGCTGGACTGTTTGTAAAAAACTTCACACCTTTCCTTCGAGCCTACCCATATCTGAGTACGAAAGTCAGAAAGAGTTTAATATATTTATCCCACTTCTCTCAGAATACAGATGGCTCGCTCGTCGAAACTAAGTTTTTTATCGCTTGTTTAAATGAAGAACATCAGGGAAAAATAAAAAATATACGATCTACAAACTAATAACGGTGTTAAAAAATTGCATAAAAATTTAAGTAAAATCACCTTCAATCACATTAAATTGTAAAAATTATGCTTTTTTACTTTGTGGAAATTTAAAAACGCCATAATGTAATAATGAAATTATAATGAGAGGGTGTGTTTGACCCACAACAACAGCAATAACCACATGTATTACAATAATAACAATAATATGTAATAACATGAAAAAAAAACAGTAGAGCTTACACGTATTTTTAAATGGTCATAAACTAATTAAACTGAATGTAAAAAAGAGGAAAATATGAAAAATTATGTGCAGAGAGCATCTCGTAATATGTAGCCAACAATACGGAAGGGTGAATACCCATGCATGCATACATATGAACCCATGTTTATTTAATATTGTAAGTAGTAGAAGTAGTAGTGGAATGAAGAAAAGTATTGTATGTTTATAGTAGGGAGCTGATGCCAGAAAATTGCTGCTTTTAAATAACAATAATAACATTTGACTCACAACAGAACAACAACAACAACAAAAAGAGAAAAAATGTGCATGCATGCAATGAATGGAATGGAATAATATAGCAAGTAGCATGTAATGAAAAAAAATTAACTCATAATCAAATGAAAAACAACAACAACAATTCCAGAAATGTATTTTTCTGCACATCAACTGACAAAAAATTACAACAATAAAAGCGCAAAAAAACAAAAAAAACAAACATCAACTTTCCATGGCTTTGTTGGCCTTCAGAGTGATGGTCAATGGTCAGTGAGAATCACTTGTACGAATATCTATCTACATACAACATACATACATACAGCTTTGCAAATGTACGCACAAATGTATAACTCCATGTCGGTTGTCTGTCTCTCTGTCTGTTGGCTGTTTGGCGGTGGTTATTATCATTTTATGGTATGTAAACAAAAGATATGAAAATCGCAATGACAGCTGCGCGTATTAACCCAAATGAAAGAAAGAGAGAAATTATGAGGGAGACAAAATATAAAGGTAAAGGTAAGCCGAAGTAATGGGCGGTTTGCTGCGGTGATAATTAGCGCAAAAATGCATATGAAATTATATTATAATTGATGTTGATGGTTGAGAAAAAAGCAAAGGATGCTCGATGCACTTGCATTATACACATAACATTTTAAAATTTGATAAGTTAAAAGTTAAGTGGAAAACTTAATTAAAATTAAGTACATACATACAAGAGTTGTTTAATTCTTGTGATTACATAAAAGTGCAGTGAAAAACTTATCGTAACTGAAAAGATGAAAATGATAAAATGATTTCACATATAAATTTTCACATATCATTTTGGGGCATTCAGGTTTTTACGGGGGTATTCTAGTGTAGAGGAGTGAATTTTAGGAGATTTTTGAAGTGTCGTAAAAAAAGGCAATCAATATTTTTATTATCCATTTTTTCATGAGTTATTTAATAAATGTAAGTGTAAAATATCATTTCATGACTTAGACTGCGAAATACTTGACGCGAAACTTTAAACGCGTTTTTCTCGAAACTGTCTTTTTCAAAACGATACCCACGATTTCTCAAGTTCTACTGAGTCGATTTACCTGAAATTTTTTGAGAGTCTTCTTTATACACTTGTCTATGTCGAGAACTATCCGCACCCCCAAATTCGAAAAGTCAAAAAAAGTGGTACAAAAATTGTTTTTTTTAGGCAGCCGCCATTTTTTTTCAACTTTTCCGCAGTTCCGGACATTGCGACATTACTCTAGATTAATAATCTTTTTCATTTTTTTTTTTTCAGATTGCTAGGAGGGTTGGAATCGTGGGTATGGTCACGTGCCAATTTTTTGAGACCCCCCACTTCATAAGCTGCTCATTTTTGAAATTTTTAACTTTTTTTTTTAATTTTTTTCTGTATTTTTGTAATGTTAATAAATAACTCATGAAAAAATGGACAGTCAAAATATTGATTGCCTTTTTTTACTGCACTTCAAAAATCTCCTAAAATTCACTCCTCTACACTAGAATACCCCCTTAAGCAACTTCATCTTCTTCATCTGATTTGCATTTTATATGATTTAAGCAGAGTTCTGTACTTCAATATTTAGTTACTCTATAGCGCATATTTATTCCATAAAAAAAAAAAATTTGCAATGATCTAAAAATCCAAATTTCAATATGATTGGCTGATTCAAGAATCGGTAATCGAAGATAAATCGAATTTTAAAATAAACACGAAAGACTTAAAAAATAACACCTTCAAAAATTAATAAATCCTTAACCCGAGCTAACACTTCGCAATCATTTTCAGGATAGACTGCTGGGGTCGTATAGTTACCGAATTTGCCTCGATTTATTAATTTTGTCACATAGTGTATTTAATTTATGCATGAGTCTTCTTTAGCAGACACATCTAATATATTATTTTATTTACCACTAGGGTGTAACATACCCCACAAAAATTCAAAAGAATTTATAAATTTTTGATTTAAATCTTTACTTTTTAATAATATGTTTCTTGGTCTACGAAAAGAGACCTATCGCTTGAAAAATTTTTGATAGAAAAAAATGAAATTTTTTTAATGAATAAAACCGTACATTTCTAGCTTTATTATTTATTTTACAAATGCATTTCTAAAAAGAACACAGTAACTTGAAAAAACTTATAAAAAATTATTAGAAAAAAGGAATACAAAAATTGTTTTTTCTATAATCAATTCTGCTTCTTCCATCTTTTTTCTTAAATTTCGCCTATGCATAACTGAATAACGAAACTCTGAAGAGAAGCATGAGGATTGATAAAGAATCTGTGGAAGAAGAACGATTGCCATAGTAACGTGCAAGCGTATCACTATCGACTTGTTTACTTTAATAGCTGTTTTCCTCGAAACTTGTTTTTAGCCGATAGACCACGACACTTAAGAATTTTTGTAAAGAAAATGATTTTTACAACGATGAATGCAAATGCTTTGATCTATGAGTCTTATTGACAAACATCTACTCTCCAATAGGCCATACGAAAATTAATTTATTTTCAAACGATGTCGGAAGAAATGTTCGTCGTCCCAAAGGAATTTCATCCGCGGTATACACAAAAAACCGTAAAACACGGAAGAGGAAATATTATGGCATGGAGATGTTTTTCCTGGAACGGTGTAGGCCCTATCTTTCGTATCCACGACACTATGATCAAGTTTGAATTTACTTAGAGGCATAATGGAAAATACATGCCATTGTTTTGGCAATTTCAACAGCATAATGATCCTAAGTGGCTGGTTTAAGGATCATAATATTCCTGTTTTGGCATGAACAAGTCAGTCTTCTGATCTCAATCCTATTGAGAATTTATGAGGAGAGCTGAAAAAGGAGTTATCCAAGCGGACATTTTCAAATAAGAAAAGTTTGTGGCACAACGTCCAGTAAATTTGGCGCAACATACCAGTCTAGACATGCCACACCTTAATCTCATCTCCTCAATGCCAAAAAGGATTGACGCGGTTTTGAACTACACTGGCTACTGGTATGTATGAGAATAAACTAATTAAAAAAACATATTTTCACCTTTATAATTTTCTTTAATTTTAGATAGCTGATAGGCACGCCTGTTATTTTGTCCAGGTGGTTTCATCGTATTTGATACATGAATATGAAGTGAAATGTTAAGTTTTCATTTCTTCTTTGTCGTTTTACATCATATTATTAGAATATCCAATAAAATTATTTAACTCTTTCAATTTTAAAGTGGGAATTCGAAAAATTATTTGGTCACACCTATTATTTTGTCCAGCAGATATTTTCGGGAAGTTAGTTTAAAATCGATTGCGAAATTCCACCCGAACAGACAGACAGACACCATAGAAAGCGAGTCGATATAAATGTGGTAAAATAAATAAATTTTTATTACTTTTCTTTATTTCGTATTTTGGAAATGTCTGATTGGGGTATACCAACTTCAATGGTAAGTACAGAAGATTGCCAAATATAATAGAATCAATTTCCTTTACATAAAAACATTTTCTTTAGAAAAAAAATTGTTTTGTGTTTTTAGTTTGGATTACCCAAATTAACGAACACAAGGCAGAAGTGAAACTTCTTGTGAACACGGTTGCCACTTTGGTACAATTCTACCAAAACTGGTAAATTTTTTTCCATTTTTCTGCGCTTGGTACATTGGTACATGTTTTCAAAATTTGGTACATTCTGTGGGCAAAGTTAGCTTTTATAGTAATCAAGAATTGTAAACATATTTTCGAAATACTTTGAAAATTAGAAAATTGTTCAGAATTAGCAATTTTTTGGCAAAAAGTAAGTTGTATTAAAAATGGAGTAGACGAAATGTGGTTTGAAGAATCAACTAAATTTATATTCCTTATAGCTCAGCTGCTGCTGAAAGAAAATTTGTTGACTTGAGTCCAATGAAAAAACAAACTAAGGAATAAATTTGAATTCAATACTCTTAATAATATAATGCTATATAATAAACTGACAAAAAGTTTTTAATAAAGTTATTTATTCTATATAAAAATTTGGTACATTTTTTCCCCATTTGGTACATTTTTTTGTAAATATTGGTACAAAATAAAATGAGTAAGTGGCAATCGTGCTTGTGAACTAAACGAAACACAAGCAAATAACAAGCAAATGAAATTTTTCAATCGCTAAGTTTTTTAGTTTATTGGCTTATGATTTTTAATTTCATTTGCTTGTGTTTCATTTAGTTCACAAGGAGTTTCACTTCTGCCTTGTGTTCGTTAATATACAACCAATTTTTAATTTCATTTGCTTGTTTTTCGTTTAGTTCACAAGAAGTTTCACTTCTGCCTTGTGTTCGTTAATACACAACCAATTTTTTTTTTTGATTAATGCTAAAACAAAAATTACAACTCTGTACCGGTAATGTCGATAACAATTGTATACAAACTCTTTTTGTGTGCGACACCTTCATGTAATTCCTTGGACATTTGCGCCATCTGTATGTGAAATGTATAACTGTCATAAACTTTAAGATGGCGACGCTACACATTGTTCTTTCTGCCATAGGCGTGTGTGTGTGTGTGTAATTAAAATGTTATATTGGATTAAAACTATTTATGAATCGTTTATTATATAGTTTGCTCGTGAATTCAGTTACGGAATATTGATATTTAGCCCCTCATGCACATTGCTCGACAAAATTATGTCGCATTGCAAACTTACGCGCGACGTCACATCCGGTTGGTTTTACTCTAGGACAAGAGAAAAGAAGAATAACACCCATTTTCCATTTTTTGCCAAGTATGTATTATTAGCAACCTTAATCTACTATATATAGTCCGAGAATAAATTATTGGACTATATACATATATATGTATGTACATAAATGATATATGACGAACTGAATTTGATGGGGAACATATTTCTTGAACATATTAATCCTCTATCAGCTCTCGTAATGTGTCAAATAAGTAACTGTATTCCGAAAAGGGCAAAAAAGATACATAATGGTGCGCGCCAAAGGGTTAATATGTAGGAGGAAAATATTCTACGGAAAATTCGGTTATAAACTGCTGAACATACAAACAAGCTTTGATGCAAAACTAACAAGTTATCCTATGGTTACTTATACTTAAAAAATTTTAGACGTAAATTTTTAAACCCCGTATAATTTTTTTCGCCGAGTTCTATCAGAATTCACTTTCAGAACCTTGTTATTTTTGGAAAAATTAATTTTTGTCGGATAGTGTAATTTTCGTTTTGATCTACTGTTTAGGAACGTTTGATCGCTAATGATGAGAAGTGGATGGTTATTTTTTAACCGATTGTTTTGAAACTTTTAGAAACTAATTTTTGAACGAAAAATATGATGTGCGCAAAAATTTAAGTTATTTCGATGTAAAATAAGAATACCTCCCATACAAAATTTCCACTTTTGCGGATTTTTGACGGTTTTTTGTATGAAATGTATGCCCAAAATTATTTTTTCCTGCAAATAAATGTCAGATTTAGTTTTTTCATCCTAAAAAACCTCTGGGTACCAATTTTTACCGCAAATAAGAAGAGGAACATGTAACATCGTAGTATACCCCCAAACCAAAGGAATCGCTCTGACCCAATGACTAAGTTCAAAATTCTTAATTTATTTGTTTGAACAAAAAATTTGTTATCCAATTGTTTTCTTAACTGCTTATTCACTGACAAAGTGAAAGCTAAAACTAAGATTACACCTCACATAATTTCCACTAAATTTCTTTGAAGTCCTAAATGTTTGAAGCGCGTCATTTAAATTTTTATAGCTATTTTTTAACGGTTATCAAAATATTAACTCAAAATAAGATTTTTAAGACTTATTCCTTAACACTACATATTGATTGACAAAAACCCGGTTTAAATTGGTTTTAACTATTAAGTATATAACATTTTGCTTGTGTGAATTTTATAATTGGCCTCATCTCTTAATACCCAATAAAAAGTTAAACCTCAAATCGAGCATGAGCTTCATGCTCCAGCTGGTCATCGTTTGTAGCACATACCGGCACACATCGGTATCAGAATTTTCACAACGCCTTAAGCAAATTAACTGTACACACACAAAAATAGTAACCGCTCACGATCAGAGGAAGCACGTTTGCTTAAATTTTTCGAACTTGTATTTACTACAAAAAAAAAAAACATTTAGCGTCATAAATAAATTTAATAAAAAAAAATGAACCAAAGTGAAAAACTACATAGCATATAAAGAAAAGGATGAAAAAAATAACGCGGAAATGCGATTAAAATGCGCACTCCACAATAGCAACAAAAGAAAAAAAAGAAACGGAATATAAATTTAAAGTAAACTCGGCATTTGGTTCGTTGATGTCGATGCTGCCCGCCGACTGACCACCCCGTCCGGCGTTGTCAACATTTGACTTTGGCATCAAGGCATACAAAAATATTGCAACAACACCACAATAGTTACCAACAACCGAAATTTTTCGTTAAACGGATTACATAAGAATCATATAAATTGGAGTGCGGGTTGGTACGTGCTTACAAAATACTCGGAATGTACACGGGAGAAAATATTGATGAAAAATTTGAGGGATAAAGGATTAAAATATGAAAAATTTGAAGATAATCGTATTAATGAAAAAAGGAAATATTTGTACAGCTACAAAAAGTATAAAACTTTTTAGTTCTATTTTACAGTTTTCCTTGTTTTACACTCTCTCTACGTGAACTAACGTTTCAAATAATACTTCTCAAGATTTTATTTTTAGATTAGATGGCAAAGATGGAGAAGCTGTATGATAAAAAGGTAAGGTCACTCAAAGATGCCGCAAACTTATGTAAGGACACTTTAGTGTATGCCCAACGTTGCCCAAAACCTGGAAGTTCATGCAGTATCTTTTCGCCAGTCCAGCGAATTTCGCTAATGTTGCAAAGTACTTCATCAAAATAAAAAAGGTACATATTTCTTAATAATAATATTCTCTAAATAAGTCTTTTGAAGTGAACAAGGAAACACGCCTACTTCTATCACTAAGAGCATCTATTCACACAGTTTGTCTCTGATTTCATATTCGAACCCTACCGAACTTTGTATTTGGTTATTATTTTTTTTTACAGTGTAGTTATGCGAGAATTTAGCAAAAGCCAATTGCAAACTTTTGTCGCTCGATGCAATGCACCATGTGACTGTTGTTGATGAATGCTGTTGACCATACTGATGACATTGAAGCTGAGGCTGTCCATGACGCTGACGATGATGATAGACTTTCGACTTAAGCCAACACAAAAAAAAAAGAAGGAACTCATTTTTTTGTTTTTTTTTTTTTAAGTAAATCGGCAATGAAGTTCACAAGTTCAAAAGTTGTTGTTGTAGTTGTTTTTACACACAAACACACACATATGTATGCTGCAACAACGCTGCAACGCGAATGCGCATTATTTGCGTTAAAATGCGCATAAATAAGCGAAAATCTCAAAAGCAAACGCAAAAGTGTGCAAAACGATTGCAACGAATGAACGAACGGACGACAAACAGACAATGAACGGTACTTGCTTTGGCATTGTTTAGTCAGAGTCAAAGCGTAGACGGACATACAAACAAACGAACGTTCGAACCCAACGGGAAAATTTGGAGCGGTACCCCAAAAAGCTCTCTTGGAGCGCTAACTTTGTGCATTCCCGGAAGCTAGTAAGGAAGCGCTCACATAAAGCGTTTTTAAGTATGCGAAAAAGCGCTTCCAAGGAAGGCTAGGGGAAACATTCAAACGAATAAAAAAGGGAAGAGTACACAGGATTGTTCTTCCCAGACTACTTCTAAAAATACTCCCTTTATGCTTCTTAGAAGCGCTCTTACAACGCCTGTTAGAAGCGTCCTTTTATCACTTCCGGGAAGCATACAATGTAAAAAGTATATGATCTGTACTATAAAGATGAGCGCTTACTGCTGGCAGCATAGCGCTCTAGTGTAAGTAAAGAAGCGCTTCTCTTCCTGTTGGGAAAGAACGGACAAACGCACACATACAACTTGGATGGACACAAACGCATGCATGCAACATTGCTTAAATGCTTTTGGCATACGTCAAATACGCCATGACATATGAAATGTCGCAATGACATTTTCATCTCTTGTTTTCCTTTTTTCTTTCTTTTTTGGCTCAACTTTACTTTTCATCTGTTCTCTTGCAATTTTAATTCTTTAACCGTAAATGGTAAAAACTGCAACGCATTTGGAGTGGAGCTTTGGAACGAATGCATTTTCATTATTATTATGCATTTTTATTTGCCGTTTTTCTGAAAGTCTGTACGCGCCCAAAATGCAACAATAAATTCGTTTGGATAATGAGATCAACTATCCAACAATAGTTGATGCATTTTGTACTGTCGTTTATCTATGTACACATGAGCACGACTGTATACGTTGTGTTGCATGCAGCATCCCAGCAAATAAAACAGTATATCTAAGTAGCATATAATTCCAACAACTAAAGGACCCAAAGATAGAAGAGTTTTAGGGGTAAACCGTTATCCCATTCCCAATAAATATCTCAACTACTAGTATCGTGATGTTTGAAATAAAAATTTAGAATAGGAATAGCTCTAAACCCCTTTCCCTTCCACAATCACTGGATTTGAAATGAGCTTAAACGAATTCCTTTAAAAACTATAACTTGCAAAGAAATAGTCTTAAAACTAGTTTTGCAACTGCAGATGAGCAGATTCAATGGGTTTAAGTAATAATTCTGTCAAGTCTATTCCGGATCGATTCTAGATAGTGCAACAAGCTTCAAATAGTTGAATTAATTTCAACATTCTTAACATTTGGCTTCTCAATTATATATTTGAAAATTAACACTTTTGAAGAAAGTCGCTTTTAAATAGTTACACATTTTTTTTTTTTTTTTTTGCTGGGATCTTAAAATTGCAGATTATACTACAGAATTTCCAAGCATTCATTTCATTTTTTTCTGACTTCTTATTAAGTAATTTTGTCGTTTTACTGTTGTCATTATTATAAATGCCATTAATTTTTCCAATTAAAATTTACGCCTTACAATTCCTTCTCATTATCATAACCATTATAAAATGTATGACTGTAAAGTCTGCTGGAAGAAGTCAATGCTTCTGTCTGTATGTTGTAATCACAATACATGAATTCATTAATTTAATAATTATGATTGCAAATATTGAAAATCGGAAAGAGTAAACAAATTCAGAGGTCTGCTGCAAAAAAATTATACCACATTTTCTAGAGAAATAGTCCGTAGTTCACAAAATAACAAATGAGTTCCTAGAGTTTTAAAGCCGCAAGCGATTTTAACCAGCAACCTCAATATAACGAGATTACTTATTGCCCAGTTTAATCTTTAAGAAGAACTTTGCTGCAGGTTGGGAGAAGCTTCCGCGGATTGAACTCTTCTGACGCCCCAAGCGTACACAAGTGATTAGAGTTTAAATAAAACGCGGGGTCAAAATTGATCTTTAAGGATAAGGTGAATTTGATAAAAAAATTTTGAATTTTTCATGCAATGTTTTTAATTTTTTTCTTTAAAAATGTTAATGAAAAGGTTAATATATCGTACAGGAGAAGGGATTTAAATGATTTCCTGGTATTTATGTAATTCTCGATCATTCAGACCTAGACAATAAATATATCCTTGACTTTAGGTTGACTTTAGGTTGGATTTTGACTTAAAGATTGCATCAAAATTTGACCAAATTTTCTAAATTAAAAATCGCACAATCGCAACGATTTTCATTGTCAAAGGCATTGTGTCGGACCGCAGTTGCTTTACATCTATTGGGAGAAAAACCTAAGACTTATATTGCCCATTCATATATGTAGGTCTCGGGGCATAAAAAACTCAAAGACAACACACTGTAGGTAAAGTAAAAAAAAAGTCCAGACTTGTAGTACACCCTCAAAATCTAGGTTTAGGACAAAAAACCCGATTTTCAGAAGACTTATCTTATTTTTGACTTTAACTTCAGTAGTGTTCACACGATTTTAAATTTTTGTAAATCGTTTTTGTTAGAAGAGATAAGTATAAGCCACAAGCCGCATAAAAATACGACTTTGATAAATTACACAGTCACACAAAAAAAAAAAGGTTTTTTCGGGTCTGGAGGTCAAACCATGTTTACTATATGTTTTTGGGATCTCTGAATCTGAACCCGATGTCTAAAAAACCTCAGCATGTCAGGTTTTCGACTTAACATGCAAAATACCTTGTTATCTAAGCTAAATCGGAAACCTGATATGCTTGGGTTTTTTCAACCCGGATTCAGTGACCCCAAAAACATATTATAAATATGGTCTCTGTCCCTCGGACTCGAAAAAACATTGTTTTTTTGTCTGGCTGTGTTATTTATAAAATTTTAAATTTAAATATTTTTTTTTTAATTCGATGATACTAAGGTTTAAGTACTAGATACCGAAAAGTATCGCCATAAAAGTATCGAGTAAAAAATATCGGTATCAAACACAAAAAGTATCGATACCATACAGTATCGATATTTTTGTGTGTCCCTACTTCGATTATATCTTTTCACTTGTATCAAGCTAAATATGAATAAGTAAAAATATGCAACAGCTCTAACTAACCATAAGAAGTATGAGGCATAGAAACGATTCTTAAGATCTATGGAGATACCAGTTTCACTAAGCCACCGAAGTCGCTTCAATATTTATTATAGAAATTATACACCATTTGCAAATCGAACCCGAGGCAATTGGGACTCCAGTCTAGCACTCTACCATTAGGCTACCACGAATGATAGAATACAAGATTAGGCATTGCGTAGGTTTGCCATATTGAACATTTTTTGGCTATGCCATACTAGACCTTTGTTTAAATTTTTGTTTTGCTTACATTGAGAAAAAAAAATTTCGGGACCATTTTTATAACTTTGTGCAACTACAAATTCGTGTCTCATACAAGGTATCAAGTGATATTTTAGGATTTTCCATGACTCCAAAGCTTTGCGGATAGCACCATCAGAACACAGGGCAGTAGTGTACCACCATAAATTTTTGTGGTGGAATCAAATAGCTACGCCGGTAATATTGGGTAATAAAGTGCACCGGAAGAAAAAAAAAAAAACAGTTTTGTTGCACAATTTTTGCATTTATTTATTATCATTATTATTTATTACTAATTTATTAGAAGAAAAAACAATAAATTTCAGGTTTAGCTGTGCTATTTTTCCGCCCTAATATCTCGTAAACCACTGAACCGATAGTCATAAAATTCTGACACAATATGAAAACGGATATGAAGAATCAAATTATGATAATAACTCGAATTCGACAAAACTCGAGTTGTGTTGTTATTGCTTGTGACCACAGATATGTTAAAAACAAAATTCAAATCATTTTAATTTTTTTTTTAATTAAAACTAAAAAAAAAAAATCCATGTACATTCGGGTGTACTAATTTTTTTTTTTTTTTTTGAAAAGTACGTTGACAGAAAAATTCTATATTCGATTCTGATCAACTTTGCCGATAAAAGTATGGCAAAAAAAATGGATCCTACCCCCCCGTAAAATTCGAAGAAGTTTCAGTACTACGTACTGTAGTTGTTGAATAAAAATCGATAGTTACTTTTAATATTACTTTAACTTCTACGAATTTTACGGGGGGTAAGCTCCATTTTTTTTTTGTCATAGAATATGGAACTCTTCTTTCGGTACTCTGAACAAAATTCATCCAAAAAAAAATATTATTTTAACAATAAAGAAAGGCACTAAAAAAAATACATTTTGTGGTATAGGTACAAATGAAATTCACATTTTTATTTTAATATTTAAAATTGAATAACTTTATGTTATGTGCTAAAAATAAAAACAGTCCTTTGCGTACTGAAATGCAATTTACAGTAAAATTTATAAATTTTCGGTTTCGGCAAAAAATATGGCCGAATATTTGGCCGAAACCGAAAATTCGGTCGGACACTAGAAAAAACAAACGAATTTATACGAAAACATCAGGTGGAAACGTAAACAAATATCTGTGAACACACTTGAGCCAATCCGATCACAGTATAGGGTCTGGTATGATGTACATGCGCAGAAGATTTCACTTTTGAGCAAACTAGTTCGCAAACTTGTATTCTTTTTTTTCTTGCTAGGACACCGAGGTGGAAGTATTTGGGTTTTTCCATAGTATAAATGGAAACACCTTTGGTCGAACTAATGGAATAAGTGGGAAACTATTAATCGCTACTAACATCTTAACGGCTCTGATTGCCACGATACAGTGGCTACTCTAAGAATGAAATGACAAATGAATGTATGCCAAGAATTAATTTTAGACCAAACATTGTAGAAAAGGGAGCTTCATTACTACAGGAAACTCGTTTTTAACAGGCAAGTCCTTTATACCAGCATTCCCTTATAGAAAAGTAATATTAACAAGCACTAGTGGATCTAAAAATTTTTTATGGAATGCTATTTTAATTTTTCGTCCCCTTAATTTTTTTCCCATTCACGGCCAACGATTAAAATGTATGAAAAGTTCATCGGTAAGGGGGTAGGCGGTAAGGGGTAAGGGAGGGGTAGACTCAGTAGCCCCCTGTCTACCTTCCCCCTCGGAAACGCTAGTATTCACTACATTTTTAGCTGATTACCTCTCTACTACGGATAGATAACGTGCCACAGTGGAAATGCAATTCCCAGATTTTAATTATAAATAAAATTTACTAATATTCAAAATTTATTTGTTTGCAAAATATAGTATTAAAGAATGGAACGGGAAGTACCTAATAGAAAAGCTAAAAAAATTGTATTTTTTGCAATTAAACTTTGTATTAAACCATTCTCAAGATTATTCATATAAAAACTACCCCCTCCTCTTCTTAAATTAATTACCTTTATTCGAAACAGCACGCCAATCGCAGCACTTTGTCATAAAATTTCATTCGTAATAAAAAATTCAATAGAATAGAAGAAAAAAAGAACTACTTCAGTTTAGTAACTAAATTTAAATCCTATCAAATGAAACCACATAACATTCTCAAAGAAAGCTTAACATAAGCTAAACGTAAACAACAATACATACGTATATATCTACTAATATATACACAAATTTATATACCAATATTTCCTATTCAAACTCCAACAACTAAATTCCTTTACGTTAATGAATGTTGGGACATACAGCTACTAAATAATTGAAAACTTACCAACTGTGAGTAAATTAATAATCCATTTAATAGAAGAAAATTTAGTTCTGCGAACACACGGGAATACTCTTGTCTCTTGTCGACAATACGGGAAGCCGAAAGAATTAAATGCGCCGCTGTAATTTGCAATCATCAACAATAAATTTGTATACGACAACAGCTAGAAATCCATAGCGTTGAGTTCTTTCAATATGTAGAAATGTTGGCGCGCGGTAGAAATTACAAAATTGTTTTTCAAAAAAAAAAAATGTTTTTTTCATACAAACGCCAAGATGGCTGCTGCTACATTTCCGTACACACACACACACACACACACGTATATATATTCATATATAGATTGTCGCAGATAAAATTTTTAAGCAACGACAAACGACGAAAACAAAATATAAAGAATTATTGAGGAAAATTTCTAGAATATCAAATTGTTCCTTCTTCTTTCTGGCGTTGTAATATATTTTTATATGTGTGTTTTCTTCTTCCTTTCTTTTGTTTTTGTCAATGATAATTACGATATATTTATTTATAAGTGACACATAGCAGAGCATAGAGTTAATTCGTAAGAATCAATTAATTCACGCGAATCAAGTTTGTGGCTTTTTTACACTTATATGTAGTTATGCATATTGATATTTCGATTTACTTTCATATTTTACCCGCCAAATTTAAAATATTGTCGTTTTATTTGTGAAATACTTGGGATCATAAATATTAATACATCATTTCCACTTGATTAATTCATTTGTGAGTTCTTTTGAAGAGTTATCTGCAAAAGTTTTACTAAAAAAATATTTTTTTTTTATTTTACTTTAAATTACATTAAACATTAATATTTTCATTAATCGTTTTCCTTTTAAATTTAAATATTATCGATACCATTCGATTCCTTAAAGTTATAGAATTTTTTCTCATTATTATGTTAGTCAAATTGTAGGGGAATGTGGGGAATTTCGAACCATAGGGAATGTCGAACCATTAGGTTTATCTGCATTATGTGACATTCGATCTATACGAAACTTTTGCCATCGTATTATTTATTGTGCTGTCTGTGATAATCAAATGATTTTTGAGATTCCAAAAGTGATTTTGTGTTTTAAAAATTACATTGCTTTTTTAACAATTTTGCGTAAAACCAAGCAGATAAATATTTTTCAAATCATTGTGTGTGAATATTATTTACAGTAAAAAATTTTTTTTTTTGCATTAAATTTGGTTCTGCGACACATGGGCGGCTATTTTGTAGAACACAGCTTCTGGGGAATATCGAACCATAGTTTAAAACTATTTTTTGAATTTTTTAGTAATTTAAAGTCAATATGCCGCGTTACGTTGCAAAACATAATCGATCAGATGATTTCCAAGAATATTTAGCGGCTATAAAGGAGATTAAAATCGACAAGAAATCGTCAAGAACGGTTGCCAATGGTCGTGGCTTATCCCGATCCAGAATAATGCGCTATTTGAAGAAGCCGAATTGAATGTTGCCACTGCTAGCGAAGAAATGATGTTGGAAATGTTGAAATCATCATCTATAATGGATGTCAAACCGGTGAGTTTTTTAATAGATTTTTTGTTGAAATGATCAGTTGCGAGTCCTATTAAAAAGTGCATTGTTTTTAGATATTCAACGTGGAACGGAAACGAGCTTTGATGAAATACATTTTAAAATCTACTGACACTTACCATGGCATGAGCATCAAGTATCCTGATGAATGGAATACACATAGCCAAGCTAGTGCAGATTGGTATTATGCTTTCATACGGCGACATCCCAAATTATCGCTTCGAACACCTGAACAAGTGGGTGCCAATCGAGACAAATGCTTCAATAAGGAAAATGTTGATGCATTTTTTGATAACCTCTTACGTGTGATGACCGAAAAAAAATCGCCTGAAGTGGTAAGCGATTTGCAACAAAAAACTGTTAACAAGCGCAAGAAGTAAGAAGCGCAAAAACAGAAAAAGGATGCAAAGGCCAATCCAGCAAAAAAAACAAAAAATTCAGGCTTCAATAACACCAAAGAAGAAGCAGTAAGAGCCAAAAACTTCTGATGAAGGCGTAGATCATGATTCCTGCATCATTTGCGGCAAATGATTTTTCAAAATGACAAAATCAAATATTTTGGTATAATTCTTAAAACTTTACAACAAATTCGAATTTTTAAATTCTGCAACTCCCAAAACGTGGAATTTTGCTTCTAGTTTAACCTCCATCTCTCAAATTTTGAAAAATTACGATTTTAGGGTGAGTTATCAGTCAAAATAAAAGTGTGGTTCGACATTCCCCACATTCGCCTACCATTTAAATTTTGTGGATTATACATACATAAGTTCAGTAAAATTTTACACACGAAAAATTTATTTATTCACTAGTGGATCGAACGGTGATCCTTTAGGAGCATACCTCTCGCCCTCCCTCTTACTCAACCATTTTATATTTTTTACTTCTGAATTAAACAACTTTTTGAAGTGACAAAAATATGAAATTCTCCCCATAGGGCCGTAGCCAGGTTTTTTTTTTTAATTTTAACTTCATCAAGAACTAAATTTTTGTTGTTGAAATTTTCATCAAGTAAAGATAAAACAACTCTATATTGATAGTTTTCGGAAATAAATGTAATTACTGTCAAAAAAAATGTTATTTTTCACGCCTCTGACTGGACCTAACCCCTTAATTCTTATACCAGCGTACCCTAGCGGATGTCGTAGAATAAAATAAATATTATAACTTCTCGACTCCCAAAACCCTCTGATACCCATATTGTTTTCATTTCCTAAACTCCATTAAAAATATATGTACTCTTTAAATTCCATGTTCTGAAGATCATATCTAAAAAATTTGACCACTTAAAACTAAACCAAATACTACTCCCTATTCAGGGGAATGCCCCTTTAATTTTTTTTTGGGATTCACACCGTGTAAAAGGCGCTGTTGAATTCAGTTGCAAAAATATTGAGGTTAATAACACAAAATTTACATTCCAATAAATTTCCATATCTTGTAGTCAACACATAGTTTGTCCTTAACTGACTTAAGTGATAGTACCCACTGAAGCGAAATTGAGTTCTTTTAGCTGAAACTGCGTTGAAATGGTCAATTTCGGCATACAAAAATATGTCAAACGAAACCATGGAAATGAGGTGATTTTAACGAAACCACATTCGAAACCGAGCAAAAATCGAATGCAACCCTGAATGTGTTCACTGAAATGAGCATTGAATGAATTTGCTCTGACATTTCTATACATAGATTTATATTTTGCTTTGCTTACAACTTGATTAATATGGAGAAACGAAAGCCATACATCTGGCACTACTGATCAGATTCTGTCAAAAGAAACACGCGTTTGAAAGGTGACATTTCAGGCTACATTTTTTTGCGCAGACAGTTTTGTAATTCGTCATTCATGTAAAAGTTACATCGATTTGAAAATGAGTGAAATATTTGAAGAAATACGTTAATGGTAAAAACGCTGCAAAACATTCCGAAAATTTTGTGTGGTTTACAGTGAAGATGTTTTAGCAGAACGTACCGTCGAACTTTGGTTTGCTCGATTCCGTTCTGGAAATTTCGATGTCAAGGATACACCTCGCTCTGGCCGGACAGTCACTGAAAAAGCCGATGAAATTTTGCAACTGGTGGAGCAAGACCGGCACGCAAGCTGTTAGGAGATAGCGGAGGCACTAAACATCAACCACATGACATTTAAAAAAGATTGGCTACTCAAAGAAGCTCGATGTTTGGGTGCCACATGAATTAATACAAAGAAATTTGATTGACCGAGTCACCATCAGTGAAACGCTGCTGAAACGCAACGAAATCGAACCATTTTTGAAGCAAATCATTACGATGTAAAATGGATTAAATACGAGAATATTAAACGAAGAAAATCATGGTCAAAGGCTGGTGACCCTTCACAAACGACTTCAAAGCCTGGTTTGGCGGCAAACAAGGTTACGTTGAGTGTTTGGTGGGATTGGAAGAGAATTGTCTGTTATGAGCTGCTACAACCTGGCCAAACAGTCAATTCTGATCTCTACTGCTCACAACTCGACCGTTTGAGCGAAGAAATCAAGAAAGAGCGACCAGAATTGGCCAACAGAAAAGGTGTTGTGTTCCACCATGATAATGCCAGGCTAAACACATCTCTGATGGCGCGCCAAAAATTGACTGCGGTTGGCTGGGAAGTTTCTCTTGATGGAAAAAAATTGACCATATACCAGGAAAGTTTAATAAAGTGTACCCTAGAGTCTCCGGTGAGTTATTGCTCCACTTATCAGTTTCGCTTGGAGCATCAAAAGCTTCCCCAATAAATGGGCAGACGATGCAATTACTACGTATAACGAAGGCAGTGGCTGCAGGATCACCGTTACTCTACAAAAGACGACCATACGTATGAAGGTGCAAAGTTTCGAGTATTATACAAGGGGCAGTTATACCAGCCTTTGGAAGCCCACAGATTGTGGAGGCTGCATTATGTCACAAATGTTTTTTTTTTTCAGTCATTGAAAGTGTGGTGAATGTCGCTTTACATCCACTACCCGACTGTGGTAAGCTTTTCACAGTATACTGACAATTCATTGAATGTGGAGGTATTGACTGTTGGACTTAAAATGAAATTAAAGAAGCCGAAAGTTTGAAACCTTGTAAGTGGCAAGAACAATGCAGTTAAAGTTTGTGGCCATCCCAGCAAGCGATATATAGTTTCACATATCTTGGAAACGAAGTTGTCGCTGGTGGTGAATCTGATAACGGCATTGCTTGCCAAATAAAGAAAGGCAGAACGGCGGAATAGAATCTCCTCTTCCAAAATATGAGAGGAACTAAAAAGCAGGTGTCAGGAAACATCTGCGATAGCGCTTTGACGGCGTTGTTGGACCCTCAAAATAATTTCCAGATTACTAAATCTTAAGTAGACTTACATATTGTTAGGAAGATCGTTTCACGAAAGTTTTCATTTGAGTATGGTATCATGCAAAATGCAAAAGAAAACACTTAATAAATTCTTTATTTCTAATGGTGTGAAACGCTCCTTTCCCTTCCTACTCGTAGAGGTTATGACTTTCTCCCTCCCTATAACTATGAAAAAGGTACAATAAGCTAATAAGCACTGGATAGGTCAAAAACTGAGGAAACCAAACAATGACCTTGTCAAACAAACATTCGAAATGAATCAAAACGGTGCATGTAGATTCAAAATCAACATAAATGGCAGAAGCAGCATATCAGGGTAAAAAGTAGCTCCAGTTGCAGACAGACAACAGAAAATGGAAGAAGTTTATTGGCGTTTCTCCCGAAAGAGGGTAAAAGGGGTACCATGAGTTAGATAATTGTGATCCAAAAAGTGTGCATGCCAACTACTAGACACTATATAATGAGATTCCTGTAGTGTCAGAATTTAATTATACTCTTTTATATGTTCTTAATTATCGCAATTAGGGTAACATTTTTAATTAAATTACTTTTTATCTACTTATTAACTATTTAGTTTACTAAGCATCGTTGTTTTTTCCTTGTGCAGCCAACTTCATATTATATTTCTATATTTATGCATATATATTTGTATACGAGAACTTACATATTCTTTCATATATATATGCATTTTTTCTATATGCTAATCCCATATTTTCTCTTGCATTTTATGATTATCAAGAAGCATTTATTTCTGAAGCGCTACAATTTACTTAAACTTCTTTTGTTTGTTCCACCTCTCCCTCTGTCTTTGTCTTTCAGCTTTTTCACGAAAAATATAACATAATTCCAGTAAAATCTTCCTCGAGCGTTGCTTTCAACACTTTCTTAATATATTTTAACTTTTCTTTTACAATTTGTGTGACTTGTGCAGCGGTGGCAGGCAGCGAGCGCACTTAAAGCCACTTAAGTGTTGCTTTTAACTTATCAGCAGCATTGTAATTTTTCTTGCAACGAATTTTTTGTGCTGCTTATGCAAAATATGAAATATGCTGAAATTACAAAGCTTACACATACATATGTACATATTTTTGACGCGCCATGCTGTTGTCGAAGCCAAAGGGCATGGTTGTTGTTTTTTTACATTGTGTATTGCATCTACCACCTACCAATTCTATAACTACTACATACTCGTACTACTAACTATTAATACCTACTGCTTGCTGTTGCAACAACTTACTCCTCTTAAGTATTTTTGTGTGCTCGTGTGACGATTGAATTTTTTTCTGTTGTTTATGCTTTTGAAATATTAATATTGGAAATTAAAGAAATGCATACGTATACCTACCCACGTGCATATTAAAATATTTTGTTATTGGCATTTAAATATTCTTAAGTAGTTTATTTCAAAGTTAACGACAACAACAACCCGTAATTGCATACCTTTTTAAACACAACACCAGATTATTGTGAAAACTCTAGTAACTAATTGGTTTATGTTGCAAAGTTTTAACGTTGACCATGTAAAACCTTAAACTTTTTACAGTTAATTTAATTTGAATATTTAAAACCGATAACTTCTATGCATGTTTGTTGTAAGTCTGTGACTCAAGAGAAACTATCTCTCGAGAAAATTGCTACCTATTTTTCAATTGGCAACTATTCTTAATTTGTTTGTGAATTTGTAATCAGCAAAATCTTTTTTTTTTTTCTCTTCTCTAAGCCCTTTGAAATATCGTCAGCAGTTATTTAGCCTTCTTTGCCAAACTTGTATGTTATAGTGTTTTGATGTGAAAAATTTCTAAACCAATTTCATTCATTTCACTCCTTCTTGTTGTTTACCAAAAATACCACAAATTCATCGGCCACTTTCTAAGCAAACTTTAACTTCATTACATCGTCGTTTAGTCCCGTGAATGCCGCCCATCGTTGTCGTCGTCGTTGCGCGTTGCCTTTGCCTGGTCTTGTTTGTGCCTTGCACAACCGCATGTCGAAGTTACATACTTTAGAAAAAAAAACGAACTATTACTTATTTAAAAACTCCATTAGAAAATTCTCATTTCCACATCCTTTTGACTTTGGCAATACACTATTCGTATTGTGGTAATACAACTGAGGCACTACTTTTCCCATTAACTTCAACAAACAACACAAACTAAATCGCTCTGTATCCATCCAAGCAAGTTCACTTTGTTCCATCGACTGTTGGCTGTTGTTGTTGTTGCTGCTGCTGCTGCCTGAAACAAGTTTCATTTATCCAAATCTAAGGGAATCTCCCCAATTGCATCGCACTTCCTCGTATTTGAGTGTATAGCAGAGTTGCCAAATTGTGAGAATATATGAAATGAAATATATGCCTGTCTCTTGAATGGAGATCTCCACTGTACATTGTGTTCGTTGACTAGCAAAAAGATTTATATATCTTACACTTTCAAGCTATCGATTAAGCTCTCAACTGCAAAGGTGTCCCATGTAAGCCAATACAGACCATTGACGGCCTCTATTCCGATGCTGGCTGCCGAATAATGAACCAACAGGAACTTAGTAAAAGAATCACGAACGCAACGAAAGCTCAAAGAGAAATTACGTGAGTTCTGCAAGCATGCTTAAAATATCTTGACATTTGTTTGCTATTCTCCAACTATACTGACATGCCATCAGAACTAAACAGATCAGAAATCAGCTGAAAAAGCTATTCTAGCAATCAACAAGGTAATGCATGTAACGAGCAACGAGCTAAAAGATGTGAAGTGTTTTTATTACTTGTATAACAGGCAAATTAAGTTAAAGCATAAAGAAACGAAATTTACATTTAACAGGAGACCAAACTAAGAGTCTTTAACTTTAATATCAAATCATCGTTGCTTTACGACTGCGAAGCATGGTAAGTAGCTGCGCTGGACATGGAGGCGTTTCTAGTTTTTATTAAGTGGGGTTGAATAAATTACATTTTCCGCAGACATCGTGGTGACATTTATAGGACTAAGTACTACTGGTTGGAATTTTCAAGGCAGTCGTAGGAGAGAGAAAGCAACGAATACCTTACAAACCGAAGCTCGGAAGAGGAAAAGATATATAGGGCACTATCACCCAGAATCACATCAGCAACTGAGTTTTCTCAGCAAGATTGGTTTGTCTGATAGTTTATAACTAAGCCACCCCCGAGAATGGCCTTTAGACCTTTTAAGTTGCAGTTAGCTGTGACCCTCCTCCGTTTCCCCTTGGAACCATAAGAATTTATATTCATAGTTTAAATAAGATTTTAAAAGGTATTCAATGGTCCCTATAGTTTTGTGCCCTGCAAAACCAAGGAAAATCTGTGAAATTCAGGTTTGTTTAGTTTACGTGATCGCAATTCATACAAATTCATACAATCCTGCGACCTCAGGTGTAGAGAGAATAGATGCTTAAGATTTAAATGTGAACGATCTTCTAAGATGATTTCAGGGTTTTCAGTCTCTTTTCGGGAGCCTAATGCTGAATTTAGGTAATTTGATTGTATAGGTGGATAACACAGTGCAACACATATTTTCGGGACAAAACCAAACCAATATCAAACAATAGTATTTGACCTCAGTAACAAAAGCTCCAATCCCTTTTTGCTCCACTATGTCACAATATTTTTACAGTGGTTTGAAATTTTTATTTTTTGGTCAAAAACAATGAGAAAAATCATACAAAAAATTTTATTTTCTTGTCTTCGGCGACCTATATTTAAATTTTCCGAGGAATATTTCCTTAAAACATTTTAATCCTTTAACTCCCACAAAAATGGGTCATTTTGGGCGCTTTTCTTAAAAATTTTTTAAAAGCTTGGTTTAAGGGTAGATAAAGGGTTTAAAACATTCCACAAAAATATTCTGCAGAAAATTTCACTAAGGGCCACCGAAGACAAGTAGTCTCTAGGAATTAAAGGGAACACATAAAATACGAAATTAAGTGTTAAGAAATTTATTTGTAAACATATATTGCAACGTGCGATATTAAGTATGATTAGTAATATCCTTTTAATATGTCCTGTAAGTATGGAACGTAGATACCTTTGGCAGCAGAAAACCATTTAATGATATTGTATTGCATGGTTCTTAAGGAGACAAATTTAGGTTTAGGGAATTGAGAATTGCATTCTGAATATGAGAATTTGTTGGAATTCAAATTATTTCCTGCAAAAATTAATATTTTCAGAGCTTTATTTTACAAAAAATCCTTTTCAAAGTTTGAAAGAAAGAATATTTTGTAAATTTCATATGTAACAGTATATCTCTATATATCTCTGGGAACTGACTCTTTGCAGAGCAGAAAACAATGTACTTTTTTTTTTTAACAAAATATTGTGTATTTCTATATATATATATATATATGTATTTAGCCGATTCACAAGCTGTCATAAACTGTCGTATAATCATAATGTCGTTTAAAAATGAGAGAATACGACACCAAATAAGACACAATATTTTCTCTGCTTAAAACTATAACAATCATAAGAATTTTTTAAAGATTCTTAGCAAATATTAAAAACAATTGGCAACACTACTTTTACATTTATTACAAGCAAAATCGGTAGGTATTTATATATTTACCAACTGAACTCAACTGAAAGTTTGGACACTTTTTAGCATTCCATCGGGATATGGCTGGCAACCAGCATAAATACCAACAACAAAAAAACTCTGGACGATTTTTGAGACCGGTTTTGAGATGAATATGAGTAGTATACGTCTGCTGCCATATAAATTCTGGCCGTCGTACACAAATGTAACAAGTTGAAAATTATTTTCGATTGGGTCAGTACAATATGAAGGCAGTATAGAGCAAATTGATCGAAAATTTGTCATTTTTTAAGAGTTTTTATAAATAACCTAAAACTTAAAATCAGTTTTGTTAGAATTCATAAACATATTTTAAACTGCTCAAACTTTATAGTTTTTACTAAAAACATATATTAAATATCCTAGTTGAAAGCCCAAGTAAGATGGCTTAGTTAATGAGACCTCAGGCGATTTAAACTTATAAATCGAAAATATCTGCATAGCACAAAAATAAGCCCGCACGATATGTTATTGTTTCGAGCAAATCTGCTCTTGTTGTACATAGATTCGATTTCAAGTTTCAATAGTCTACACCGTCTTCATCCCAAACATCAAACAAGCAAGGAAACTTTTCGTCATCGTCAACACCAGAAGCACTGCACACAGAAAACTCCCAAGCTTGCTCACTCTCTCTGCACTCATATTAGCAGGCGGGAGAAAGGAGGAAACCATACGCATCCAGTCACTTTACAACAAAAGGGGACTCCATCCAATACATTGAGCCAGTCTCTAGTATACATATACATAGTTTGAACGTGTATGTACTACGTACGACTACAGAAGTTGTGTATTTTTGTTGCTACTCTGTGGTTGTTGCTGTGACTTCAAGACTGATGTTGCTGCTGCTGCTGCTGCTGCTTTTGTTGCAACTAACGACCAAAGTCAACTTAAATGTGATGCCATTTTTTTCGTCACTGTTTGACTTTTGCAATTTTGGCATTTTCTTTTCTTTTTTTGTTTTTGATTTTTTATTATTTGGTATGTGTTTTCGGTAGCGTAATTTTGAACTAAAGTTTTGCTGTCCAATAACATTACACACTGTGTGTTGTTGTAGTGATGCGGAAAAGAGCCGAGCAAATTTTACTAATGTTCAAGCGACCACAATGAATTGGAAAAATTGATTTTGTTTAGAGTTGAAGAACACACAGAGAGAGAGAGAGAGAGAGGGAAGAGTAATGCAGGATGGATGCTATGCGTTATGTGCTGCGGTGTGCTTTGAAATTGAAATTATTTTTGTGTTGAAAGTGAATTTTCATCCTTTTTCTGTGCTTTTTTTTTGCCATAAGTAAAGGAAATTATTATTATTTTTCCACAGAACTTGTATCTAAGCATTTTCCATATTAAAGCAATTAAGTAAATTAAATTATTTTTTGGGAGAAGTAGTGCAAATTTAGCTAATTCAGCAAGATCGTAGCAGATGCTCCATTCTTTTCATAAGGACCATTTTAGTTTTTGCATTAATGAGGCAATATATCCTGCAATTGATTGTATCCTGCATTCTATTGCCTTTACTCTATTTGAATGATCACGGCCAGTAATATCTAATTACACTGTACCACAACAAAAATGCAGACTGAAATATACGAAGTATTTTAGGCTAATTTTGGGTCGCTGGCCATGAAACTGTGTTTAGTTTTTTTTTTTTTTTGTATCCGTCAGTGTCCTACAATTTGAAATAGTTTCTTTCCCTTATAAATTTTTTAGTCTAATTCACGCGCCTCTCAGATGGCAGCTCTGTTATTCTTCGACTTTTGCGTTCTGTTATAGTCACCATTTTTCCCTAGAGCACTACACCATTCAACAACGTTAAAATTTATTATAAAAATTCGTGTTCTGTTCGTCAAACTTTTCGCGAGCAATGATTTTGCTACTGTTGCTGAAAATGTGGTTGAAGACCCAAACCTCTCGATTCCTCGTCGTGCACATGGAGTTGGTCTTTCTGTGACCTCAACTTGATTTCAATTGAATACCATGGACCTGAACAACATGTGATTCCAACAAGACGGCGCAATGTGTTACACTGGCGTTGTTCAAGAAAAGTTCCCAAAATTCGTTATTTCCAGAGCTGTAAAAGATTGCAGTCATTTCGAACTGCATTCATTGAAGTCACTGGAAATGAATTACGTTTTCTGATTACGGTCTTTGATTTCATTTGAGACTTATGACTTTAAAAAATTAAGTCACCAGTCTTTTTGAAGTCAATGACTGCTCATTGATTATAGCAATCAATTTGAGACTTCAATGCAAATAAGTCACAATCACTCACATGACTTCACATTATACTTGAAATCGCAGTCATGCCTTCAAATTGGTTTGAAGTCACAGTCATGACTTCACCTTCACTGAGTGAAGTCTGTTATTGAATGATAAAAAATATACAGTATTTATAAGTAGTATAATTATTTAATTAAACAAAAAAGCTCTTCATGATTTTAACGACAATAAGACAGTTGTGAAAAAGCATATAAAACATATCAGCTCCTACGAAAATCACGTCATGTGCCCATCTCTATTCTAAATTTCAATTGAAGAAGTAAATACACTTGTTTACTTGTTATTTTCACGTGCACTACACTTTGTTATATAGCGAATTGGGTTTGGGCGGATATTTGCAACAAGAAATATAATTCGTAACAAGTATGAACATGAAAATATGTAGAATTCTGAAAAAATAACTTAAATGATTTCCAATTTATTTCCATGAATTCTATTTATTTCGGTTAAGTCAATTCATTGAAATAAATTGAAGTCAATTGACTTCGGATGACTTCAATTGACTTCAAATGACTCTAAATTCATTTTAAATGACTTCAAGTCAATTAATACTTTGTTGAGATTAGGACTGCAAATAAGAGACTGATCATTCATGACTTCAAAAAAATGACTTCAAAAATGAAGGATAAGTCATTGACTTCAATATGACTTGTGACTTCAAAGTCTTAATTCCGCATTCACAAAAAGACTGGATTATTGCAATCATTTTTTTTAGAAGTCAGTTGACTTCAAACTTAAAAAGACTGCAATCTTTTACAGCTTTGGTTATTTCTAGAAGTGGCGATGTGGAATGGCCCCCAAGAACGTGCGACTTAACACCCTTTGAATTTTTTCTGTGGGACTTTGTTATGGCTTATTATGCTAACAAACCAGCAACAATTGACTAACTGAAGAGCAACATCATTCAAACCATTCCTGCAAATAAAGCCGTGGAAGTTATTTGAATGATATAATTTTTAAAACATAATGGTATTGATTGCTAGCGATTTTCCAACTGAAACCTCACTAAAACTTCGCAATCCTAGTTTTCTTCATGAGGAACTATTCAACTGTTTGATTAGTATACTAGTCTAGTTTATCCTCGCCACAGACTAAACAGGGTCTCCTTTAAACTAGAAAAAAGTAGATATTTTCCAAGGTGGGCATAATTAATTTTTTAACGCTTGTAAGTGCCCGCCGCGGCAAATTAGCCTCAAATTGTTTAATTTGTGTTTTTAAAATACTAATCATAGTAGCCTACCGCTGCCACTCAAGTTTTGAGATGCAGCGTGGTTTAGTCGTTGGTTTTCGCATTACTTCGTTTAGCTGCTTTTATGTTTGAAAATTCGTATCTCGTTTTTGCGGTTAAATTGCCGCGCGTCCTCTCGTTAGCTTGGACAAAAATTTTTAAAGTTAAAACGCCGACGAATAAACATTTCAAAATAAATGCTGAAAGTATATTTCAATATCACTAGAAAGCAATCACTTGTTTTATTTTAATGATTTTTTTTGCTATAAATAAGAAAAATTGCAGTCGATACAATGAAATTCACCTTGTGGCTAAATTGAAGCGGCACGCCCTTTCGTATCCTCCGAAGGGTTAGAAATTAGTAAATCATCTATGTGCAATGCAATCCATTGTAGAAAAGTTGCCTGCGCAACTCTATTCTACCGCTGTTTTTATAGTAGATGTTCTGCGAAATTGCGCGTTTTGATACCACCAGTTCGTATGTTCCCCAGATGGACACGAACTGCAAACTGGACTGGACACGGTATTACAATACACCACACCTTACAATGATAGTTCTTTCCTCTGTCGTACCGCGCGTTTATGGAACAGGCTCGCTGCAAATATTTTTCCTGATTTTTCCCAGTTTTTTCCTCCCATTAACCTATCTTCCTTCCCCAATTAACACAATACTCTACATTAATAGGGAATTTATTCCTGTAAGATTAAAAAATATTTGTAAAAAATTTTGTGTGAAAATCAAAGTGGGTTGTCACGAATTTGAAAAGAGGGGCGTATGATGAACAGTTAAAAACTGCTGGTCTGATTTATAAAATTTTTAGAAAAAGTTTTGATTTTTGAAATCTTTGAGCTCAAAATGGCTGGACTGAGAAAGTTTCGTTGTTTGGTTATTTCCAAGTGCGTTCGCGATTAAAGTGATCGAAAGCTATTTCAAAGTTTACAATCCTAAAGAATCTTTGAGATTTATTAATAACCATCGCAATACGATCAGGCATTTAAACTGGCTATGAATGCGGTGGTAAAGGCAAAATTGAATCAGTTGAGCATCTGCCTTTCGAAGGCAATTGTCTTTGCTGAAAGTGTCGCACTTTTATGAGGAACTGAATATAAGTGACTTGACAAATGTTCATCGATCAAGCTGGTTCGGCTATCAACAAACTTAACAAGCTCCAAAGGCTTGTCCATGTGCTAGTGTCTTATGACCCAACAATCGAATCTGAATTATACTGGGCACTTGAGACCTGCGCCAGAATTAATTTTAATAAAAGGCTAAGCGCTTCTTAAAGCACTTTCATTATGGACTTTCTTTTTTTCTTTCATCAATAAGCTTTGATACAAAAGATCTTCTGTTGGACAAACTAACAAGATTTCTTGAAATATTCCTGCCTTGACTATATTCTCATTGAATATACAAATAATTTAGTTATTGCAAATAAACTATTTACTTTGTGGTTCATTTACTACTGAAAGCACTCACGCTCAACTTTATTTATGTAGAATAAACTTTATTTTTTCCTACAAATTTAACGCAATTTCCGTCAAATTAAAAATGCCCTTATATATATTTTCTCTTTCTCTCTGTCTCCCTCTATTTTATTTATACACTTTTTCCATTTTGTTGTTGTCGTAGTATTTGTTGTTGTTGTTGTTGTTGTAATATCCTCCTTTTTCACACTTAACCAAACACCAGTGACAGTTATTACTTTATGACGACACTAGGACCTAACAACAACAATAGCATCCATGACAACAACAACAACAACTATCATTGGCATCCGTTTTCATTGCACAGTAAGTAAATGTAAACTTTGTAAAATTGTCGTGTGTAAAAAATACGTAAAATGAAGGAAAAATGTATGATATAAAAAAAGGCGAAAAGTGAAATGAAAAAAAGGAAACAGTGAGTAAGAAAAATGTGTCGCTGCTGGGAAAGCTGCAAATTAGTTTAGTTTCCGCGGTTTCCGGACAAGCTGTGTATAAATTTTTGAATTAAAATTTTTCATTTGATAGCAACAATTTTTGGAGGCACTGACTGCAAGATACGAATATTGCCGTCGTCGTCATCGTCATTTTTATAGCAGTAGTTATCGTCCACTTGTCGTATTTGTTGTTTGTGTGGGCGTTTGTAAGGCACACGAACGACAAGAACAACAACATTTGCAATTTACAATATGAACGCGCGCATTTACAACACACTATGTGTAGAAAAGATGAGAAATCGCATCCGTAAACGGGGAGTCAGGAGTCGACTGTGCTCGAGTTGACTTCCGCAATGGCAAAGCGCTTTGATTCTGCTATGATTTTCAAAACAAGAAGGACTAAAATATTTTATTATTGAATCGAAGGAGTGTGAGTATGCGCGCATTCGCAAACCTCTTTATACTATCAAATGAATTCCTGTTTATCTTACATTTCCGTTTTTCCGTTTCTCCGACGCTTAAACGCTGAACACAGAACTGTTAGTTGCAATTTTCTTTACAATTATATTTTGAGTAAATGTGTTGCATATTTGTGTACTGGTTTTTATTTAACTTTTTATTTTAAACATCACTTTATAGTACGAATACACTGAACTCAACAAATTCTTCTTATTTCCTTTAACATTAAATTTTTTTCATCGAAATTCTTTTAAGACTTTATAGCTTTTTTTTTTTAAACCGGTTTATGCACATTTTTTTTTTTTATTTTTAGTTTGGTTTTGTGGTTTTCTGATCAAACACTAAACACTTAAGCTTCTTTTCCGTCGCCACTTCGTAAAATTATTTTTTTCATTTGCACAATGCGCGTCATCCTTCCCCAAACATTGCTAAACGTGCACTGACAACATACGAAATGCAAGTTTTGCGATTTAACCGAACAACCCCACAGCAAACAAACATTTACACACACACACTCACACATGTATCCATACTAAATAGGCGCACAGACGATGAGACGAAGGGATACGCACACTTTCGTACATTTTCGTGCATACATGCATACATATTTGTTCAATGTATCTACAAGTACAACCAAATGCAATAAACGCACCGAAAAAAAACCGGCATTTAATTCTGTTGTGCATATGCGCTTGCACTTTGCATGTGCAATTGAAACTGTAAGAGAGCAAGAACGCGAGAGCGAGTAAATGATTTTGTTTTTGGGGGACTACTCAGCACCTATGCACGTGTATATGTGTATGTGTTTTGTGAGTACGAAAACGTGTTTGGCTTCCTACTTCGTAGAAGTTTTCCTGCATTTGTTTTATTGCCAATTCTTGTTTTACTCCTAAAATGCTTACTTGTCTTTTTTGTTGTTCTTGTGTTATAATTTTCTCTCTTTTGGCATTTTGCATTCGGTATTACACGAGTACAGCGTTTTTTATTGCGAGCATGCTGCTCTATGTGTAGATATGTATGTTTGAAGTTATGAAGCAGCTGTTTTGCATTTTCTTTTTTGGAGAATTTCTTGCCGGCAAGTTTTTGTTGTTGTCCTTGGTTTATTTTTCATTGCATGCTTTGAAATGTGTTCGCATGTGACGCTCAACATTAACACTACAGTAACTGAAACAGAGTTGCCATGATAATATTTTGTTATAAAAAAAATATCTGAAATTATGCTCGCACATACATATTTAAATAAAAATGTCGTTTTTGTGAAACAAAAATTAAAGAAAACTACTTGAGAAAACCACTGTATCTGCTGGTGCTCTTATATGCAAGTTGAGTAATTATTTCTCAAGGATTGCGCATCTCTTACTACGAGTATGTAGCAACAAAGTTATACTTTTTTCGCATCACTAATTGTTTTACAACAATTCTTACGCTACGCTTCACTGTTATCTTTCTTTATTTTTCTCCCTCATTTTGAATTGTCTTACTTATTTTACCCGCTGGCTCCTCTGCGTGTCCGTCCGTCCGTCTACTCGTCCTTTCGTTCATTCTTTTGTTTTTACCTTCTCAAACATGCAACATGCAACCCATTTACGTACTCCATTATTATTTACCATTTCGTCGACCATTTTGTTGCATTTATGTTGTCATTCCACAAGGAATGCACTTTATCCTGCCGCTGCCGTATTGCATAATGGTGATGACTTTCAGCTCTCCCAAGGATGGATGGCTGGTAATGAAGACAATGACTGTGTTTGTTGCCGATGAAAACGACGACAGCAGCTACGGCAGCGGTGGCGATGTTGAAGAAAGATAATAAAGTGGTTCAGAGCAAACAGAAATAAAAAGCTGCAATGACATCGTATCGTTTTAAATATTTTTAACATTTTTGAATTTTTTTTTTTCAACAAAAAATTCATTCACATACATACCTACAGATAGGGATATTAAAGGAAAATTTCCAGTGAAAATTTTAAAGCCAATTTTGTTTTCCACCTATTCTGGAGCTAGAAATAATTAAGCTTGTTTTGCGAAAGTGGTTAGTAACAAAAGCCAAAGAACTTTTAATAACATTAAATGTTAAGCGCAGCCTGATTTTAATCAGTGAAGGCAAAAATAGGCACGACAAACCATTTTTATTTGTAGTTAACTGTGATTTTCTGTGTTTGCTATAGTATAAGAAACAATGAGACCAAAAGACTTAAAAAATTTTAAAATCAAAAAATCACTAAGCCACTGCCTCGGTTGTGTAGTGGCAGCGTGTTAGACTCTTGTCTCTGGAGTCCCGTGATCGATTCCCAGCTAGGGTATGGCTTGTTATCTATATTTCTATCTTTCTTTCATCATAATCAACTCAATGCTTTGCATTCATAAGATTATCCCATTAAAAAAAAAAGAAAAAATAGAAAATTTTTTCGTGAATATTTTTGTCCTCCCTGATTATAAGTAGCAATTGAAAAATATTGTACGAAAAATAATAAACAAATAATAGTTTGGCTTTGGTAAATTTATTAATACCCTGGGTCATCACAAATTATGGTTAAAAACAAGTGCTTACCGACCTTCCGTATAGGCAATAAAAACTTAGTCTTAAATTTAGGCTATATACCGGCCCTATTTTTGGATCAAAACTCAGATCAAAAGAAGATGAAATTTAGTCTAAAAATCAGAACAAAATCAAGCAAAAATCAGACCAAAAAACAGTTCTAAAATTTGACTGTACATCAAACCACTAGCGGATCCTAAAAAAGAATTTAGGAGATAACCCCACGGAATTGAAAGAGCTTATGCCCAAAATTAAAAATTAAATTAAAAAATTAAGCATAGGACGTTCAATTTTTTACAATTTTATTGCATATATCATAAAAACGCTCATGCAAAAAAATTAATTTAGCTAACTTTTTTAATACTCGGCCAGTAGAAATGAAGATATCAACGAAAATGAAATTTCTGCGACATTCAACCGTGAATAACTCGCCATGCACATGAGATATCGAAGGGTATTAATTAAAGGTATATGCAAAATACCTTTAAATTCAATTTACTAGGAATAATTTGATATGAAATGACTGAATTATTATAATTTTAGATGAAAATAATCGACTTTATTAGAAGGTTGTGTGCCGAGCAAAAATTGGACACCAATTTTAGCCGCACAAATAACACCGAAGTGCCGCATAAAGCGTTAAAAACACAGAAGCCTACCCCAGCGTAGGCTGGGAGAAGATCACCGTAAAGGCGAAATATAAAATAAAGCGCGCAACAACAAAAGACACACACAGTTATCACAAAGAAAAAGAAAAGCACAAATGTGCTACGCTAAGTGTGCTACAAAAGACGTATACTAACAACTACGTGTGGGTGTATACTACAAAACTACAATTGGCAGAAGCAACAAAACAATACATCCCAGTGGCGACAGTCTGCACAATGGAATAACGGTATAGCTCGATGTGTGCTATAAAAAGGCGAACGTAGCAAAGATCTCCCCTTTTTGGCTGGCAGCCGGTATCGGCTCTGGTAAGTACAAGTAGTGGGGAAAATACAATAGCTAGTTAGGAAAATTAGAATTGGACACGACGGACAAAATTTGGGAGGACAGAAAAACTCCAAGTCTTGTAACCTGTGAAGACGTGTGCGGCTTGCCGTTGATCGTCGGAGGAACAACAAGCCGACTTGATCATTAGTCAGGTAAAGCTCCAGGTCTTGTAACCTGCGAAGACGTGTGCGGCTTGCCGTTGAACGTCGGAGGAATAACAAGCCGACCTGGTCTAACAGACAAGGTATCACGAACGACGCAAGACACCGCGTACGTCCGTTGTACGCCAGTCTAGCCACAGCAGCGCTACGCCAGCGCTGTTCATCGCATTCATCAGTTACGCGCCAGCCCACGCAGAGCAGCGCTACGCCAGCGCAATCCATCGCATTCGCCCGGTATACGCCAGTCTACGCACAGCAGCGCTACGCCAGCGCGATCCATCGTATTCACCAATTACACGCTAGTCTACGCACAGCAGCACTACGTCAGCGCCATTCCATTGCACTCACTCGTTATACGATAGTCTAGCTATAGCAGCGCTACGCCAGCGAGATCCATCGCATTCGACAGTTACACGCCAGCCCACGTATAGCATCGCTACGCCAGCGCAATCCATTGCATTCGCCCGTTATACGCCAGTCTACGCACAGCAGCGCTACGCCAGTGCGATCCATCGATTCGTCAGTTACACGCCAGCCCATTAAATATTAAGTTGAGTTATTCGAAGTGACATAGTTAAGTGTAATTTAATTTATAATTAGTGAAATTAAACCTGAATTATTGTTAAAATAAAAACCTGTGTGTCTAACTAAAGTGAGGGTTTCCTGCAAAATATAAATTTTGTAACGGGAAGAACCTCTGGAGCCCGCTGAGACTATTCCAGCCTAAGACCGAGAAACGGCTCGTTACAGTTGCAATTGGTTTTAGGGCAAAAAATAGTCTTGAAACTATGTTACGAAACTATCAGCCCTGTTCTGAAATCCGTTTCTGTTCGGAAACGGAATTGGTTCCAATGTTCCGTGTTCTGCAATCAGATTTTCGGAATTGAATTATGAAATTTCAATCGGATTCAGCTAAGAGCGTGTGGATTTGTAAGTTTTCGAACAAATAGAAATTGTCAAAGAAAAAACAAAATAATTAAATGTGAAAAAGCAACTGTAAAAATTATTGTTGTTTTATTTTTACAAAAATTTATTAATTCGAGTATTATAAGTTGATAAAAATAAGCTTTGCAGTTTTGGCAGCAATTTTAATTGAGAACGAGAAGAATGGAGAAGAAAAAATTGTGTTTTGAGCAGCATTTTTATGTTTTCCTCTTTTTATATATATTACAAAATTTACAAATATTTTACAAAAATAAATTTTGTTTATTTACATTTTTAAAAGCAACTTTTTGTATTGGTTTTATTTTCTTTCTAAATTAATAAAACTTCAAAACAATTGTAATGTCAAATATCACTAAACATACCCCTTGAATATAAATTCGAATCGCATTAAATTTCAGTTCGAAATTTTCAATTTCTTTCGGAATGCGGAACACCTTTTTGAATCCGAACTGGATTTCAATTCCGTTTTCGAAGCAATTCCGCCTCGGATGGCAGAACAGGCCTATGTATTACACGGAACCAAAAATGAGTGCAAAATCAATGAAAAATTAATGAAAAGGTTCATTATTCGAGCCTCAACGAAAAAGTTCATAAAAACAATGAACGAATTTTCATTGACTTCTTTTTTAATGAACACAATCAACGAAAATGTACAAATTAACGAATTAGTTCATTGAAATTAAAAAAATGGTAATGATTTTATTCATTAAAATTAATGAATTTTTCATTGATTTTATGAATACTTACATTGATTTTACTCAAATTAATGACTTTATTCATTAAAATTAATGAATTTTTCATCGATTTATGAATACTTACATTGATTTCACTTAAATTAATGACTTTATTCATTAAAATTAATGAATTTTTCATTGATTTTATGAATATTTACATTGATTTCACTAAATTTTAATGATTTTATTCATTAAAATTAATGAAATTTTCATTGATTTTATGAATACTTACATTGATTTCATTGCAATTGAAAATCTGTTGTTTTTTTCTGTAATTCAATTATGTACATTCATTTATTATAAAAGTCAAAACTGAAAAAAAATGTTAAAATTCGGAAAAAGACTTAGTTATATTTTCATAAAAAAAAAATGTTTGCTTCAGTTAATGTAATTACGAGTTAAGTTAATAGGAGAATGCAATTTTAGTACAATATAGTGTAAATGTAATCACATGTAGTATTTGTAAAATTACTCTAATAATTGGTTTGCTGGATTTCTATTTTTTTTTTTCAATATAATATGAGGAATAACAAATTTTGGTAATGTAAGATAAAGATTTTTGCTGAAATTCAAATTTGGCTTCAAAATTATTGAATATATAAAAATTTGTGAATATATTTGACATGAAATTAATATCTCTTAAATACTATTTTGTTCAAGTTCTTGGAGTAATATGCTTATTTTAGATGATTTTAAAGTTGCTGATTTGTTCAACTTATAAAAGTACATTTCAAAGAATGTCCAGAAAACTGAACTAGCATTTGGATATTCTAAGTTGAACAGATGAAAAACTTTAAAACATATATCGATGCAGTGAAGAAGACTTGTAAACAATATTTTTGTACCATCCAAATACAAGAAAAATTGTTCAAATGAACTGTAAGTCTTATCCCCGTAAGATAAAATGAACGGATGAATATTTTCACCACGTTTTTCTAAAAAATTTATGTGGTCATCAAGTTGTTGCAAGCTTTGCCCTACGAAAATGAACGATTCTTGCGAATCTTTTATTGAAAATCTTGATGTATCTTTTTTCCCCAAAAATATCTTTACGAACCACTTTCATTGTTGGAATCAAGTAACCATGCAAGCACCACCACGTCTTGAATGCAAAAGATGTTGTTTCTGAAAACAAAACAATTTTAAGAATGCATGTAAATGAAATATATAAAAATATAAGTACCATGTTCTACATCATATTCTGAAATGAAATTCAAAGTCAATTTGATCGTGGTGTCTTTTATATGGTTATCCATTTTTAAAAATAGATAAATCTTCTTTATTTTAGACTCCCAGCTATCATTGGATAATCCTTCATAATTAAAAATTGTCCGAAAATCCAAATCAATCTGAAAACCAAGCAAAATAAGTAACATAAATACGATATACATATTTTGTAGTTTCAATTAAGATACGATCGGTTAACGTAATTTAAAAATTCTCAAATATAAAAAATATTTTCTGCTGTTACTACACTTACTAAAGGTTATCCAGATGGCTTCTTATATTGCGGCCACATATTTAGAATTTCTTGAATATTAGACAATTTTTTCCATATTTTCTTTATTCGATTGTTACTGCAGGATCGCCAATAGCAGTCAAATTCGTCTGCAGAGAGGTTAGCGTATTTCAAGCTGTGGACAAAATTTTGTGCATCTTCTTCAGGTACTACAATAACAAGATATCTTAAAAAGTTACTTTACATTTAAGTACATATTTGTACATCATACATACCTATACTTTCGATTTGAGTGTCAAAGGATCCAGCCGGTTTATTAGCGGCTTCATTTACCTTAGTTGAAGTGCTTTTTAAATTCCAATATTTTTCGTACAGTTTTCCTTCCGAAAAAATGTAGAATACATTGAGAATGGGTGAAATTAATAATATTTCAACATTGTCTTTAATGTCACACACGTCTTTTCGAATTAAATTGTTTTTTGAATGCAGGAATGTCATAAATTTTAAAGAATTTTTGAAAATATTTTTTTAATTTCCATTTCGAAATTATAATTTAAAGAATGATTTTCAATTATGCTGCTATCATTGCTGTCGCAGGCGTCAGTTGACACAACCGCGGAAGCCTTAGCTTTTTTTTACTGCTGCCGGCGCAGGCGTCTGTAATATTTTCATTTAACAATACATTTTCCCGCACATTGTCACACACATTTTCTTTTTCTTTTTTTAAATGTTTAATTTTCAAGTGTCTTATGTGAGATTTAACGCTTGTGGCTAATTGCCTACAGTAATGGCAACGGTAACCATTAATGGAATTGTGGTACTTTCTCAAATGTTTTTTCAAATCAAATACTTTTTTAAATTGTTGTTTACACATTCCACAAAACATTTTTTTTAGATCTAATTTACTTTAATAACATTTATTTCACAATTGTATTAGAATTTTTCCAATATTCAATTTAATTTTCTGCGCGACCGCTCACACACGATTAACTTCAAATAAAATAATATTTTACTTTGCAGTGTTGCCAGAAATCATAGAAGTTAGGTAAAAATAATATTCAAAGTTTTGCAATATCAGAGGGATTTTGAAAAATTTAGAGTATGGGTATTTTTACCAACGACGCAAATCCGACGTAAATACTTTATTAAGTTTACATCGCCGTAAATTATAAAAATAGTAATAACGAAATTGTATGAAATATTGTTTGCGCCACAACATTATGATGATATTTTCTAAATAAATGAGTGCTATTCAAAAAGAATAAAGCCTGGAACAAAATGCGAAGCGTAGTAAACGACAAAGCTCGACAAAGAAAAATGTGAACAGAATGTGCAACTCTGAAGCTCATGTTTATTGTAATTGGAAACGGACAAAATCATATTTTTCTCCACGTTTTTGCAGTCAGAGTGCTTTAAATTGCGACAACTATCATATAAAATACATACATTTTACTTTTGACAGAGTGACTCACTTCAGTTACTTCACACTTCAGCTTACCATTCGGTTACCCACTTAACATATACTTGTGCTCATATGCTACTTTATTTTTAACATATTATTTCGGCATTTCTTTAGGAATACACTAAATTGTATATTGTCTTTTGCCTCTATATTTGCGTTACAATAACCAAAAAATTCTATGAATATAATCTGAGATTTTTCTATACAATTAGTCTGGCAACTATATTTGTGTCAACAAACAACAAAAAAAATAGATATACCGAAATATATAACGGTTGTTAGGAAAAATTAATGAATGCGTTCATTAATTTTATGAACGAATTCATAAAAATTATTTTTAAATCCGATATACCGAAATATATAACGGTTGTTAGGAAAAATTAATGAATGTGTTCATTAATTTTATGAACGAGTTCATAAAAATTATTTTTGAATCCCATCGCATATCGACGACAACAGAGGCTTAACTCGAAATGCAAAATATTTAAGAAAACGATAAAAAAAATATTTTGCTTACTTATGGATGCATATAAAAAAAATATTTTATGAAATAAAATATATCATTGTATTATATATACGATCATAGGTACGCAAAAACTTTGTTTTTATCTTTCCTGAACAATTTTTTATTTTGAGTTGTGTCCGTTTTGTAGTTTTATGCGATATGTTAAAGTTGTTTAGTAAAGATTATTATGGCACTCCGATTAATGAAGGAATTCAATGAACGTTTTCCTGCGCGTTCATAAAAATTAATGTAAAATTCATTAATTTAATGACAGATTCATTGATTTAATGAAGTTTTTCATTAATTTGCAGATTTTTAATTTAATGAATGATTTTCAATAATTTTTAATGAATTTTTTTTTTCCGTGTACTCATGATGAAACCCAATCGGATTTAAAATTTTAAAAATAATTTAGATGGTAAAATGAATTATAAAATAGCCAATAATATAATCCTCAAAAAATGATTTAATTTTGCATCACATCATCTTTTGTAATTTATTCAAATATTAACATCAATTTTATATGTGAAGTAAAATTTTTAATAAAACACTTTCACAAATTGTCGGTAGTTTTTATTATTACTAATCATTCACTACTTCATACTTTGTACGGTTTTTCCTGTTTCATTCGACTACAAGCATCATGGAAAGGACATTTACTACATAATTATAGACACTAAAAATAAGCCTCTCTTTCATAGAAACAAACATATTGCCCTTCTAGTTTTCACTTGTAGATCTTGTTCCATTGACATGAATCAAAATTACAATCAGTAATAAGAAAAACTGAACCACAAATAATTCTCCTACTAATGAAGAAAACAAATTATAAGCGTAAAATAAAAAAAATAAAAAAAAAATAAATGCAAAGGCATTACCTACCAATGCAATATAAGCATGTAAGTATATTGGATACATTATATTTTTCATATAAAGGTGTAAATCATTTTATAATCAGGAAAAGCAGATCGCACGCACCACTAAATTTTTGAAGCATATCTTGCAGTCATTGTGTGCGGTGTGTGTGTGTTTGCAACGTGTTTAAAGTGTGTTTTAAGTGCACTTTACAACAATAAAAAAATAAGAGCTACAAACAAACATACACATACACAGATACAAACATAAATACAAAGTATCCAATGGCCATAATGCGAGGATACTTACCAAACAAACATTCATTGTTGATTGTATGTTGTGTGTGTGTGTGTGTGTGTGATGTATGCTGGTTTGTTGTTGTTGTTTTATTGACTTGCCTTAACATATCAAACTTTGCAGCATGCTTATGGTACTATACCAAAATTTACTTCAATACTTAGATATGTACCATGAAGAAGAAGAATGGATGGATGAGCGAAGAATAAAGTGGCTTAAAACCTCACTATGACTTTAGTATGGTGTGCATACAAACATATTTACAGACATAGATGCAGTAATAAAGAATGATGCTACACCTATAGAATAAAATGAAGAAATATATACCATAGTATAGAATACAATATGTGGGATATAGGATAAGGATTGGAATTGGGATTGTTGTTGTATTAGATATTTTGTTTACGCGCTGCCAAAGGCCATTAGAATGCATGAGTGAATATGAATGTGACTGTTTGCGGCGATTCAGACAGACAGTGGATGTGGACGTGGACATGGATTTAGAACTTGGACATTGGACATTATATTGGTTGGATGATACATTTGCAGCAGCAGCAGTTTTAGTTTACAACTTCCACAAATACAAGCAAACATACAGACGCATTCACTAAACTTTGCCAGTACTTTTCACTGAAAAAGCGGGCGTTTCGTACGCGTTCTCGATTTGTATGCTTGTATGTATTTTGTTGCCAAAAGCATTGATGTGATTATACACTTGTATCTGCTATATCTGCTAAACCTAACTAGCTATTAGATATTGAGATGTTTTGTTGCTCTTTTGCTATTTATTTTTTCGTCTATACTAAGCGACGTGACAGTATCCGCATTTACACAAAAAAATAGGAAAACTTTATGCAAACTTTTTCAAATATTCTGTAAACAAATGTCACTTCTTTATTGTTGCTGTTGCTACTATTGTTGCTGCTCTGAATTTACTCTAAACAAGTTTTTGTAAAGATTTTTCGAAACTACATAAGTACAAAAGTTGTCAATAATTTTTGAAAGCAGCACAAAACTTACGCCTTAAATCAAATTGCGTACAAGTTTTCAAATTCTTTCTTCAATATATTTATATGACATCAACAGCAATGGCTTCCTTTTTTTTTATAATATTGTTGACAGCAATTTTTTCAAAACGCTGCTATTTAGCTCCTAACTGATATGTGTGTACTTCTGCTAGATAACCGTAATATTTGCAGTTATTTTCGTAGCAATTTTTTTATTTTCATTTTCATTCTTTCCAGTTGCTCTAAGTTCACTGCACTACCAAAAGGTTTCCACAGAATGCACTACTCTACTCCTGCAGTTTAAAATAGAAAGGGTATTTATTTCTAGTTACTACTCCAGCACGCTCATACGCCCACACTTAAATGTTTACTTTTTCATTCACATTGCCACGGTTTTTTGCTGCTGCAATTAAAACTAAGAACAAAAATGCAAAAAACAACAACAACAACAACAAAATCATACAAAATCACGTCTATGTACATGAGCTTTTACGAGGCGCGCTCACTGAGCTTTAACTCATACTTATACAATTTAGATTTCGTATATGCTGCCGTTGGTTTTTAACCATCTTCTCACATTTTGCCGCCAAAAAATATTTGTTAAAAAGGCTCTCTCTGTATTTGTGTATATGTGTTTTTACACACACACACACATGGCATGTGAAAATGTACTTGTACTTGTCGTATTTACTATTATTGTACGTATGTATGACGATAGTATGTATGTATGTATGTACAAATGTATATCCATATGTACAATGTAGTACTCGTACTAGGAACTTGTACTACTCATAGTTTTGTGAATGAACGTCTGACATTTTATGTGTGTGTGTATATGTACTCATTCGTACAGTGGCGTTTAGTAGTAGTTGTAGTTGCGTTAAAAAGATTTTTACTTGTATATATTAAACTTTACAATAAACTTTTAGTATAAATTTGTCACTGGTATTTTCTTTTTCATGCTTTTTTCCCCCAACTTCACTGGGTTTTTCCTTCTTTGTGATATTATCAACAGAGAAATTAAAAATTTCTCTATATTCTTTTTAATTTCAATGTTATCCTTCGTTTATTTTATTTGATTCTTATAGTGGGTGAGTTAAAAATTTTGTTACAATTGGATCAATTGTTGATCCAAGTTTCAAAGCCGTAATCCGAACATGAACACCAAAATGATTGCGATACCAAGGTTTCACTGAGTCAGTCTTGCAAAAGTCGCTGAATTCCGAGCAAGACATTCAATAACACTGGAATACAGTGAGAATATAACACGAATACGAAAAGCCTATTTATTTTTCTCTAATGGGAAAAAATTTTAACCAAAAAATTCGAAGTTTTTTTCAAAATTGATTCTGCTGTTGGAAATAACGAACCGCTTGAACTTCTCATGTGTAATAATTCAATTTCGCGTATTTTATTCGACAGTGATAAATAGCTCGGCTGGATCGAAACTATAGTTGGCGAGATATTTGTCCATAAGTAGAACTGTAATCCAAAAAACTAAGCTATTGATGAGGAAAACTAAGATCACTGATGAGGAATTGTGGCTGGATTCCGAAACGGCTGTCTGATTTGCCCGTCTCTATATACACTGTTGTTGTGATTACTTCATATATAGTTCTTTAAGCCTGTTTATACATTACTTCAAAATTAAACAAAAAAATAATAATTCTGTCTTATCTCGAAATTATAAATACCTGAAAAAAAATCAATAAAACCCTTAATTTTCCCAAGCTCATAGCCACTAGAAATTTGTTTCTATTATTTTTTCCCCCAGACGTCCTATAAGTAAATCCCGCACAGTAACAAACCTTTTCAAATGTGCGTAATAAGTGATAAAAAAAAACTGCCAAGAAAATTTGTTTTTCTCGAACCAATTAATTGTGAAAAGTGTATTTCGAAGGTGGCGTAAATTTTTTTTTTAAATTTTTGGACTTGTTTTTGTCTTGTTGATTGACTTAAAACAGGAGTAATGAACGTATTGTGCCCTTTACTGAGAATCATTGATATGAATAAAATGTCAGATCTTATTGCTTGTACGTAATTGAAGAAACGGAAAAACTATCGGAGCCCGAATGGCCTACGAGTAAATTTCGCACAGTTAAAAGTCTTTATAACTGTTACAGAAAACAAAAATCTCAAGAAAATTAGTTTTTTTCCCACTTGACCTAAATGCTGATCAAATATGAAGACATTATTAAATCTTGACATAATGAAGTAGAGTTTTCAAGGTCGTTGATTATGGTTCCCAGAAATAAAATGACGGATACAATATGGGTTGAAATTAAATTCAGTCTCGAGGGGTTTTTGGTATCCCTGATTATTAATCTGAAATTAAAACCCAAACGAACAAGATGTGAGAACCAAAATTGTTGCCTTTGTTCTAAAGGTGATTCAATTTAAAAAAAAAATGGTTTAACATGAGTTTTGAGGTAGCTAAATTCATATTTAAAATCATATGCGAAAATATAAAACAGAAAAACCGATATGGTGTCCTATAATTCCAAAAAACATGCAATTTATACAAAATCACTTTGTTCCGAAATAATTATTATAAGGGAGTGTACCCCGGTATGAGACAGCACCAGGTATGAGACAGTCGATTGTTTATATCATGCAATATCAATATTGTCGATCTGACTACTGTCAAACTTTTCTTTTGACATGAGCCAGTTTTTGTTGTAACACGAAAACTTTTTTTAATTTTTTCAAAGTGATATATTTTTGAGTGATTTAATTGAAAAAGGTGAGTGTAGTGCATTAGCATTTAGTGTTTTATGTATATTTTTCGATCCAATTTTGATTATGCCAATATATGGTTGGAATTTTTTTTCGTTATTCCCAAAATGGCATTATTTTTCATGCACGGAAAAGAAAAAAAGACACAGCATATCAACGGGTATGAGACGCCACTTAACTACAGTTTTGATCATTTTTTTTTTGTATTTTTAGCCATGTCAACCCCAAAAAAGAAAATCTTTCATCAAATGCATCACATGCAAGCGACCTGTTCATTTAGGGATTTGGATGGAGAAAACGATGACTAAGAGGGAGATGATGAATAAAAACTGTCATCTCTTTTTATCTTTGCCACTGAAGGCCCAAATAATAAATAAATTTATATTTATAAGCTGTTATGGGGTTTTTACTTCATATTTCCCCCAATTTTTAGCGGATTTTTGTAGGTGTCTCCTACAAAAATACATCCTCAGAAAATTTATCATATAATTTTGTAATCACTATACTTTTTCGGATAAAAATTGTGTATTTTTGTTACCTTTCCCACAGTATATAAAACACCCGATTTGGTTAAACCAGTGAAAATTAAAAAATTATCATAAAATATGTATGATATTAATAAAACATATTATTCAATACTTATGAATGCGCATAGATAATTTCAAACAGTTCGTAGAGAGATGCATTAAGTAAAAAAAGTTGAGAAATAAAATAAACGAAAATGATGTGGATGCACGAAGAACTGCGAAAAAGCCACTGTTAACTGCAAAGATGCGTTTAAATCGTTTAAATTGATGCAGGGAAAAGAGAAATTGGTCGTCTAATGATTGGGCTCAAGTCATATTCTCTGACGAAAGTAAAATAAATCTTGTTGGTTCAGATTCAGGAGTCATGGTGCGCCGTAGACCCAACGAAAGATACAGTGATGAATGCACATTATGGTCTGAGGTGCAGTTACCAGCTGTGATGTTAGAGAAATTATTCTTCTAGAAGGTTCTCTGAACTCTTCAGTCTACATAAACATAATAAACAGAGGCGTATAACCTTCTATGGATATATTATTCGAACACAAATGCAAAGTAATATTTCAAGACGATTCTGCACCATGTCACCATTCAAATCGGCAATTACCCTGTTGAATGAACATCTTTTTAGAAATTATTTTTACAAATTTTGTGTTATTACTTATTTTTCTTTTCATAGGTTGCGAAATATATAAAAGTTTTGGGGATGCAGTCGTTACCATGGCCCGGAAACAGCCCAAACATGAATCCAATTGAAAATGTTTGGGCAATTATTAAACGGAAAATTCGTCAATAATTATTCTCAAACTGATGAAGAATATTTTATCAAACCTAAAAACCGGTTTTTTTTTGAGCGCGAGTGTATGTCTAGGCTTATTTTTCTGTATAGCCCTGTGCAGAACAATTTTAATACTTAACCTTCTAACCAAATTTTTGATTGATTTAAAAAATATTGGGATTGATAAATTTTGATGTGAAAAGCATAAATCTGATCTCAAAACCCTAAAAAATTTAATGGGCGTGGTTTTATGGGCCGAAAAGGTTGAATAAACTTGTGTTCTTTGTTCTAAGTAATTAAATACTTTGTATAAAAAATTCAAATTCCTAGTATTTTATTTATTTTTTTAAGTTTTTCTTAAATTCAATCAAAATAATGAATTTTCCTGTTTTTCACAAATTTTTGACTTTGACTGTCGCTAACGTCTGTAATTCGATTCATAACTCATAAGTGATGCATTTTTTTCATCGCTTGGGAAACTCCATAAACGATAAAATGTAGCAACAAAGAACTATTAAGGTGGTAATTACAACCGCTTTGATGAAGACAGTCTAGAGACACGCTTGGGAACTAGAGGGTTAGGTACGACCAGCAAAACAGAAACATTTTATTGACAACAATAATTCTCTGAAAGTTCCCCACTGACAGACCTTTCCAACCTTTGTTCAGAAGTACTGGAGTTTTTCTATTTTTCTGGCCGCAATCGGGATTTTTGTCGAAGGTCCTTAGCATAGATGTCCATTGCACGAAAATAAATTAAGTATGTAGTCAATATTTTTTACGAAAATTGACTTTGCACAAAATGGAATTCAAGATGTAAGTTTACATTATCAAATTGCGTGTAAAGCCTATCATTGTGCTAGAAAAATTAACTGTATAACTAAACGATCGTTTAGTGAACTTTGAATTTCACTTTAAATCCCTGTATTTCCACTTTATAAGCATAAACATGAAGTTAACAGCATTCATGTCGACAATTAAAGGTTGTTAACTGAAATTTACTATTCATATTTAGTAGCGTAAACTGAAATAATTATGAAAATATAAAAAACGACAACAACAATAACAACAACGGCTAGAATAAACGAAAAACAGGAAGCAAAAAAAAAAAAAAAGAAATGTTATAGTTATGGCTTTGTATGTATGTATGTGTGTGCGGGTATAAAAATATCTACACGAGCATAAATATCGCGTTAATATGTTGCAACGCCAAAGGAGAGAAGGTGGCATCACTTGCACTTGCTTCTTTCTATGCGAATGCATTCGCTGCTTTCACCATAGCAAAAACGATAAAAGCGATGGTACAAAAAAAAAAAACAAATGAAAAAAAATGTGAGGCAGCAATGAAAACGGAAACGGAAGTGAGTGAGTAAATGAGTGAAGCGGGAGACCGGGAGAAGAGAAAGAAAATATTTAAATTGAAGTGCACTTTCTATGGATTTGCGGGAAAAATGTTAAATTTAACTAAAAGTGAGAAAAGGAATTACAAAATCAAACAAGCTATGGTATTTATGTAAATATGAAAAATATTCTATACAGAGCAATAGAGACAGAAAGAGAGAGAGAGAGAGCGTCCTTGCGGAATTTCAATTAAAAAATTGCAAATAAGAAATTGATAAGCATCCTTATTAAAAAAGTTCTTCCCGTTTCTGAAATTGATCATAAAAATTGATAACAAAATGAAAGAATATTATCATTATTACAATATACTAGCCGTACGTACATACACACAAATGTATGCATATATGTATGTATGTATGTATGTATGTATGTATGTATGTGCTGTATAAGAACGTAATGCCAATAAGAAGCTACTTCGCATCGCCAGCAGTGCAACAAACTACGTTATAGCTCTGACCATCATCATCATTATCATCATCAGAGTAGAATTTTTGTATGTATTAGAAGGATAATTCCAGCTTCAACGTCACCATAGTGTAAAGTACACTTCAACTTTCATTATTTTCTTTATCATTTTGTTCATTCGCTCGTTTGTTGGTTTGTTCATTTGTTGGTTGGTTCATTCGTCTGTTGGTTCGTTTGTCGGTTGATTTTTGCTGTATTATCCTATGCAGGATAAACTAAAGCCACTAAAGCAAGAGGAACAAAAAAAAAAAATATAAAATTCATTCCAACTGCTGCTAACAATCTAAAGCAAAAATTGCATTCATAAGATACTTACTTACCAAAACGATGACAAAAATAAAGAAAATGTATCTTCATCAGAAAAAAGAAAGAAAGAAAAAAAAACTAAAATGGAGAAGCGAAAAAAATATTAGGAAAAATCTTTTCCCCATGTACTCGTATCTGCATCTTTCTGACTATACGGGTATCTATATATGTATCTACAACATGCTGTTCATATGTATATTTGTAACTATTTTAGTTGCCTTATGCAGTGTCATCACAAGGCACTGCAATTGCTACACCAGCCAACAACATCAACAATAGCAATAACAACAACAACAAAAGCAACAGCAACAGCAACAGCAGGAACAGCAACAGCAACAGCTATGAAAATGAAAATCTCTTTTCTTGATTAAATTGGCGTCATTCAGGGATGCTTCATGAGTTGATTTAGCATTTTGTGATTTTTTCATGCTTTCGCTGCTCTGTTGTTGTTGTTGCCCGTTGTTGTTGCTCGTTGTTGCTACTGCTGTTGTTGAGATTTATTTTCTGTTTGCGCATCGTTACCTTTGCATATTTGTTGTATTATTATTTTATATATTGTGTTATTTATTCATTTTGTTTTTTATTTGTGGAATGAGATTTTATAATTTTTTCATGATTTCCATTGAAATTGTTCAGCAGCAGCAGCAAATAAAATATCAGAAAATTTAATTAATTATAATGATAATTTAAAATAAGCCTCAACTGAAGAATTCAGATACACTCTTTAAAATAATTAAGCTAATATTTATAACAATAAATAATATGACAGCAAAGGTTATAGGTTTTTTTTTCTTTGTTTTTTATACAGACATATTATACTAATGGATTCATAGAATAGTATTCTAAGTTGAATCCTAGAAATGTTTTTGAATTATAAGTCTGAAATAAATGTACTGATTAGCCGAGTTTTTGTTCTAATATGTTCAGTTAGGTCGAACGAAGACTTTTGAAACTATCCTCAAAAAAAGTTATTAATCTTTTTTACGTTTTTAGCTGGAATTACCAATTTATCTCGCAGTAGAGATTTCTGAGGCTTCAAGGACTAACCCAAAGATATACACTAACAATTAATAAATTTAAGCAAATGGTGTTAAAAATACGAGTCACAGAGTTTGCATTAAAGCTACTATACATGGAAATTGTATACTGTATGAGTTAAATGAATTTTACGTAAGCTTTTTAAGAAAAAGCATAAAAACTCGTATTCAAAAAAAAGTTTTTGATTTCTCTGACTTGAGAAACTTGATAGAAATGAAGAGTCTTTCTTTTTCTCAGTTCATTTCATGTTAGGGATAAGGTTGAGTTTTAACTCTTGACAGACGTTTCTTATTTTAGCTTTAGAGGAAACGATGTACCCTTGTATCTAGGAATAGTCGGCCGTAGAGCAGCTCCCCCACAATTCACGAAACCGTCACCGATGCTGTTTTTTATAACTTAGAATTACTTGCAGATAGTCCCTGAACACATCTCTATATGATCGTGATATGGAAAACCTTCAAGAGTAATAATTGCTTAAGGAAATGTTTCCCGGTTCCACTTTCAGATTCGCTTTCAACAATTTTGTGATTTCGGTAGTTCTTCTACATGTTTCTTTTCAAGGTCTTCCACCTCTATGACGCAGTTCAACGATACCGCTGTTAACGATTCGCGAAGTCGTCTACTTGTGCTGCACCCGTTCGTAATGTTTACATTCAACGCATCCACTCAAGAACTTCTGTTCTACATTCGCATCATATTTCGTTTGGCGCTCAATAAAATCCGAAGAAAAGCTCTCTGAGTGAAATGCCAAAGAAACATCCACTGATAAACATTGGCTGGAGATCTTCCAAGCAAGTCCCGTACATTGTATTTTCGAAAATCGTTGAGTTTATTATTGCCTTTCTTGGCTCTTCATTTCCGGTTGAACGTGTGTTCGCAAAAGCGAACAAAATTTGGAAACAGAAGAATTTCGGGCTTCAAGTATCGTCACTGAGATCCATTTGAATATTAAAATAATTCAATTTGGAAAATTCGTGCGTCGACTGGTATAACTTTCCTAAAACTCAACCGGTGTTATAGCGGAAAAGTCCTAGCTAGCAAAAGTACGATTTGAAGCTGCCAGCCTGCCGAATAAGTCCGGGTGCAATGTCAATTGATGTGCTTTCTGTCGTAAATGAATAATAACAATTAGAATTGATTTTATTTTGTGTTTTAACTCGATTTGACGCACAATTTTAATGTTAACAAAATTGTCGGCACAAATGTAGGGTAGAAGTGGGAACATTTGCCACCCCCCCCCCCCCCCCCGCCCCCCCTTATCTTCTAATTTAAGAAAGTTTTATAATTGAAACAATCTATAATTTGAGCTTTTATCGATCATCTTTCATCCCTTCTACTTTGACAGTTGAGCTTTGTAAGTGATCGTGGGCAGACGTGTTTTTGTGTTTTTCGGGTGGTTGCCAAAACATTTGATAGTAAGTAATCTTGTAATAACTTTTTTATTTATTGAGTAAGAAAAAAGTTGTTCAACTATGTTATTCCGGTGTTATTTAATTAAAGAATAAGCAATAGTTTCTTTTTATAAATGTTCAAAAAGTTTCAAAAAGTTATATTTTTATGAAAGTGTTTGCTCCTGGGGCACATTCACCAGAATGCGGATGTGGCGGTTTCGACGGTATATGATATGAATTTCAGACAGTATAATGTTAAATTAAGTCATATCTAAATAAGTTCCTCTGGATCAGTACTATCCACTTTTATTTACATGTATATACAAATGCTTATTTTTTTTTAATAAATAACTTATATTTTTTAACAAAATATTTTTAAAATGAATCATTTATATTTATGTTACTTTATGTTATAAATAAATTTTGATAAATTAAAAATAAGTAGAACTTATTCTGACTGATAATATGTAATAGTAATATACAAGAACAAAAATTAAAAAAAAATAGCTATTACTTTATCAAAAACCTCCTTGGCGGTTGCACCCCACCCCCTTGACGAATGTACCCCATGACTGGGGCACTTTCACCATTTTGGACTACTTGGAAAATCATCAAAAAAAATAATAGAAATCATTAAGATAATCAACTCATAAAGTTAACAGATGAAAGCTAATAAATGTAAATTTCTAATTAAAAAATAATTTTTCCAAAAAAACTATTAGTTTAGCCTAGACAACACTTTAAAAAAAAGTGGCGAATGCTTCCCCTTCTACCCTACTATTTTATCCTTTTTCCTGAAAATCAAAAATTCTTTAATACCAAATTTTAAGTTGGTACCATATAGAATTGTGGTTGTTTTTGTTATTGTGCGAAGGTTTATTTTTAATCCCACAAGAAAAATAATTCGTTCTGGTAGTGCCAGCATTTCGAACACCTCGGTTTTAAACTGAAAATTTGAGGCTGTTTCACAAGTATCGAAATAGCTACCTCGATCGGTTGCCTCGGTTGCCTGACGAAGGGTAAAATAAAAATAACACTGTACAGCATTTTGGGTTTTTTTCTGGGGAATAGATAAAACCAAGTTTTTCTGAAAGCTTGGGTTGTATATAGAAAAGTAATTTTTTAGTTTTCCCAGGTTGGCGATTTTAAGATTTTTTTTTATTTTGAAGTTTATGATAGCGGAGGAGTTTTTTAAAAAATTTAAATTCATTTAAATGCAAATATCTTTACCATCAAAAGGTCTTTTGGGGGGTTTTTGGGTACGAGGAATCTGTATTTGCAATTTATTTTTACCAATAACGGCCGCTAGGACGCGCTTTGGTTCAAAAAAGATGAAAATTTTAATTTTTTTTAATAATTTTTTGTTTTTTTTTTCGGCTAACAAGGTCATAAAATTAGATATAATGTACGTGACATTCATTTTTTTTTTATTCTTTTCATTAAGCTAAACAACTTTCTAAAACATTTCATTGACGTACAACCAGTTCCAAATGGACTAACGATAATTGAAAGGCTTTTTTTTCTCGATTTTTTTATAAATTATAAATAAACTACATATTTTTTTATTGAATTAGAATTTGTTTTCTTTCTCGCCATCGTCTTCTGCACCCCTCTTTAATTTCAAACTCAGAAATTACATTTCTATATACATACAATCTTAGCTCTCAGAAAAGCTTGCTTTCATCAATTTCCCAGCCGACTGTTGTACAGTGTAATAATAATGAGTAAAAGTTAAAAAAAAATTAAGAAACTTGCAATAAATGCTAAATAACTTTCCGGGCATATAATATTTTTTTTAATGGCTCAAATTTTAACAAAAATACTTCAAGCTTAATTATTTACTTACCTAAATGCGAAATCATTCAAGCGAATAATTTAGCTTTGCTGTAACACGACATTACTTAAAATCACACCTTTCCTCTTTGTGTACCAAAGAAAAACTGGGTCAAACTTCAAGCTTTGTTGCCTTCTGATTTCTCAGAAGTTTTTCAAAAGTTTTCCTTTTTTAACAAGTTTATTAGTAAGTGGAAGACTAATCAAAGTGTCGCAACTATGCTTACGAATAGAAGTCAAACTCTTCTTTTCATTCGAAATACAACGGAGATTCACAAGTAATTATAAAATAAAAATATTTTTCTTTAAATTAATGTAGAATGCCCAATGGTACAATTAAACATTTAAGTTAGACACTGTCAGCACGAAAAGTTTTAATTTTAAACTTTACAAACAAAATAAAGCTATTTATGCAAAAACAAAAAAAAAGAAAAGAAAAAGAAGGTAAAGGATAATTATCAAACCAATAGAGATACCTTGTTTACTAAAATTATGCTCCTACTTCTTTCTGACAATTGAGTACTGCAGATAGGAACTTTTCCCTTCAACACTTGCATTTGCCTGCCATTTCATTTCATCACATCGCATTCCATTCACTTCAATTCAGTTTAGTTAAACGAAATTGAGTTGGTTGCTTTTGCTTTAAGCTTTTTGAATTTTGTCTTGAATTTGTTGCATTAATACTAAACAAGCAAATGAGCGAGCTGTAGAGCCCCATTGCAGAAGGCAAACAGGCAGGCAGGCAGGCAGTCATATAACGAATGCATATCCTTTCTATGTAATATTTAGCTTTTGTTATTGTCGTCGTTGTCTAACTTCAGTTTTCCTTTTATAATGTTCATACTTTTGTGCACTAATTGAGAAAATAAAAGTATGCAGCAAAAGTTACAAAGCGGAAATTGTGGAAAATATTTGAAATAATTTTAATGGTCATTTAGAAAATCTGGTTTCACTTAGTTTAAAATTTGTGCAAGTTACTGAAAGGAAAATGAAAGTAAATAAAATAAAGAACAAAGCAATTAAATATATTGATGTGTAGAGTTCAGGAGCATATTTCGTAATATTTGGAGAACCAGAACAATTTTGAAAGGTCTAGAGATTAGTTGTCAGTCAAACTCATCAATAATTGCTGTTTATGTTAAACAATTGACTTCAAAAATATAAGAAAGCAACATTTTTGAAGGTGCTTCAGTCTATAATCCCTCTCCCTTTCTATTAAAATGTTGTGAATTAATGCAGTGATAATAAATTTTTCGTTATCGTAATTAAAAGTAACTGAGATTAATATTTTAATTGGAAGATAAAAGGAGCATCTTTCAAGCTGCACGAATCCATCCCGAACGTAAATATGAATGTCCTTATATTGTAATAATTTCAAACAATCAAGACGCAATCATAGCGCTTAACTTCTTTAAGATATCTTCAAAGTTAAAACGAGAATGTCTAGAATTACTTAATGAACCAGGCAAAATTTATAATACCACCATTAGGAATGAGTTAGCTGGTAATTGTGCGCGAAAGACAGCAACCAAGAAATACAATGGCCCCGAACTCTTTCTAGGGATAAGAACCAGAGCTGTAAAGGATTGCAATCAATTGAGGGTTTGCATTTATTGAATAACATACCATATTTAATTCCAGAATAAAATTGCAGTTAGAAGTCATTCTTGGAGTCGCCGCTGGTTATTCATTTAAAAAAAAGATGTATTTTTTTAGAGTCAAGGGAGTCTTTTTTTAAATCAGGGGAGTGCAAATCCTTTGACTCCGAAATCATGACTGCTTTTAAGTCACTAGGAGTAACTTGGAGTCACTTGGAGTCACTTGAATACCCATAGAATCACTTGAAATCACATGCAGTCACTTGAAGTCATTTGGGATTTGAAGTTGTTGATATATTTAATCAAACCAATTGTCTCATAAATGGGTACTCAATAAATACTCAGGTCTCTCAAGTTTTGATAATTCCGTTTTTTAATTGTGAAAATATAAAAATCTGCATTTTTTGCAGTATTTATGAGAGATACAGTTTGAGAGACCTGAGCATTTATGAGAGAAGATACAATTTGAATTCTGTTATATTTAATGAATATGGCAAAAATGATCTTACACGAGTCCAATAAGTTATTGATAAGTTGTTGTGGAATTGCTTAGACAATTGGTTTGATTAAATATGTCAACAACTTCAAATCACAATTGACTCCAAGTAACTTCAATAGACTCCAATTGACTTCAAATCACAATTGACTCCAAATGGCTTCAAGTGACTTCAATTGACTTCAAAATCCCAATTGACTCCAAGTATCTTCAATTGACTTCAAAATTCCAAATGACTTCAAATTACTTCAAGTGACTCCAATTGATTTCAAAATTCTGCTGACTCCAAGTGACTGCTTGTGATTTTAAGTGATTCTATGGGTATTCAAGTGACTCCAAGTGACTTCAAGTGGCTCCAAGTGGCTTCAAAGCAATTATGATTTGGGAGTCATAAAAGTTGCATTCACATGATTTCAAAAAAAGATTACATTCCTTTGACTCTAAAAAAGATTTTTCTAAATGAATAACCAATCGGCGACTCCAAAAAAGACTTCTATCTGTATTTTTTATTCTGGAGTTAAATATTTTATTCAATAACTGCAATTATGAATTGTAGGTTATTAATTGTGACTTTAAGGTAATGCAATCAAATTGAATGCATTCTTTTACAGCTCTGATAGGAAATATTAGGAAGGAGTTACAGAATGAAGAAAAGGGCAGTAGGCGGTCCGACTAGACTCAGATTTCATTGCAAACTTCGGAAACATTTTATTGATTTGAAATTTGGTATTCAGTGACAAATACCAAAAAATCGAATAATTCAGTTTAGTCCTGGAGCTAGTTAAAAAAAAGAAAAATTCCTTGTCTTAAATTGTTTTTCATATTGTCTATAGTATCTACTCGATAATAATAAATATCGATTCCATTTCTATCCCAACATAAAACGATTCCTTTACTCGGCACAGTACATACATACATACATCGCAATCTTATCAAAGCATTGAAATCAGCAATACAAAATCATTTCAATCATGAGTTTATATTATAGCTTAGTCTCGTTCCTAACTCAATTTAGGTACCTTAAGATTTCTAACTCAATCTCGTTGCATTAGTTGCTTTTTATATCTACATGCATACATAATTTCTTACTTTTCCAACATGAGCATTATTAATAAAGCAAATCATACAAAAACAGCAACAAAAACAATAATACACAAAATAAACCTTTAAGCATTGCAAGTAATAAACTACAAAACAAAGCACCAACAGCACAAGAGCAATCATAACAACAGCAACAGCAAACACTTGTTTTACATAAACAATTGCATTAAGATACGAACTCATAATTGCAGAAAATGCAACACTGACTGCCACAATAAATGGTAAAATTCAAAAAGGGGGAATCGCAAATGAAAATGAAACAACAATTAAGTTAGTAACAAATTTAATTTTAACCGTAAAAGCAAAAATAAATGTACAAAACAATTACATATGCGTAGAGAATACAAACTTAATTTTAAAATAAAAAAACATTGTTTATTTTGCATTATAAAAAACAAATAAACTGAAATCTTAATAAGCATGTAATAAGAAAAAAAACTTAAAAATATTCTTTTGGCGTAATAAATTTATTAAAAATATCTATCCACAAGTAGTTAATTGGCTCATTTTATGGTAATAGTATAGTATATAGTTTAGAGCGAGTATCCGCACTGCTTCTACGAAAGCTCTCGTTGCAATCCTTTACTAGGTGCCAGGTGCAGTTCTGGTTAAGTAATAAGCTAAGTGATCTGGTGTCAGATTCAGTGATATATCTTCCTGAACCTGGTCGGACCTGTGGCTTGCCAAAATTCTAATTTAAGATATGTCTGTTCAGAAAAACATATACTATAACATCTTTACTCCGAATTTAAGACACAAGCTTTCCACTCACATCGCCAACAGAAAGGAATGGGTCGAAAGCAAGATGGTCATTGAAAATTTTGATGACATCTACACATTTGGTTGTAAAGGGTCTCAAACTATCCTTCCATCTTCCTAATCATTGTAGCGTCTTGAACGTTTTATTCGAATTTTTGCATGTACACTAAAAGTCAAGCAACAATCAAGTCCCTCGCTGGTATTTTTACTAAGGACTGCGCCGAATAAAATTGTCCGTTACATTTCTTCCCATACTGTGCTATTGAAAGATTCAAATTCAAAAATTATAAGCTCTGAATTAAATATCAGAAAATATTATGTGTCGCTTATATTCAATAAAAATGTATTTAACGCAAAAATGGCAAGCAAACTGAAAGTGCGAAAAAATATTAATACAATTTTTCAAAAGCAACCTTTATTGTCTTTTAAAAAAATTGCACATAGAGGTAGGAGCTAACCCTACCAACTATTTCTCGTGTTATTAAACGCTTTAAAAAAGAACTGTGTAATGCTCGGAAGAAAGGTTCTGGCAAAAAAAAGGGGTACATGATCATGAGAAGGTGAATAAAGTTATTACCATTCTAAAGAAAGATTCTAGCATATCGGGAAGGCAGATTACTCAGACACTTTCATGCGCAGTACTAAGAAGGAAGTTGGGCTGAAATTCTTCCAGGGCTAGAATTTTACACAGCCGATTCTCGAGAAAATGACACTGACAAATTCAAAGACAAAAAGATGACAAAATTCTCAAAATAAATCCTTATTTTACAGTTGTGGCAAAAGAAGCATATTTACGCAAACATAAAGTATCCACTTTTTTTTGGCCTCACCTCGCTTTATGTCACTACGGCAAAGTGGCTTTAGAATGGTCCCGACGGAATGAAGTGATTTTCATGCCTAGAGAAGCCAATCCACCAAACTGTCCAGAACTACTACTGTCCAGAGATACTGGGCTTTAGTAAAAAGGGTGATGAAGTTAACGAAAAAAGTGACACAAGACCTTCAAGACTTTAAAAGAAAGTGGTCTTCAGCAGCTGTGAAGGTGTCGGACACTAAAAACATCAATGGACGGGGTTCCTGAAAAACCATTCTAGGTTTCTCATTTATTTTTTCCAAATCTAAAAATAATTTACAAAATAAAATACTTTAGTTTATAAAAATCGGAAGACCAGTTTAAAAGATTTCTTCAATTTAGTAGCGTACAATTTTATTCATCGCAGTCCTTATATCAAATTTTGATCTTGACTGATGATCTTCTCTCAACATTTTGTCGAGCATTTCACAAGTTCACTTATACAGGGTATCTGGAACCATGAGGCTGGTTCCTTTCCGATATTCGCCCCTCCTGTACCATTGGTGCTCATCTCAAGCCTGTTAAATTGACCATTGAGAAAAACTACTTCGAGAAAGCAAAATGATCCTGGGTAGCAGAACAAATCTGTGATGTGGTATTACCCGACTATCCTGGACCACCATGGTGAAAAGACGTACTAAACATATACTTAACCTCAGCCGTAATTGTATCAGCACAGAGAGTTCGGTGCTCAAGAGGCACTGCTGTAAGATTAGGGCTGTCAGTTAATGATTTCTGTCGATCTTGTGGTTCTGACGAAGATGAAGAAACAATCCTTCTTTTCATGGGTCAATGCTCATCTCTGGCTAAAAGGAGTCTAAAACTCCTAGACTCACCTTTCTTCACTAGCTGAGCTATGTATCATCCATAAATGTTGAGGATATTGTTGCATTCATAATGGAGTCCTAGTAGTTCTCTACTCCGTAACGGTCACACCGTTGTACTGCGATACCACAATGAGTTTTTAAGAGTGCTTTCATACAGAAGGCTGCCACTCCAACCCATCCTAACTATAGTCAGGCTAATTTATGTCATACAATCAAGTATGTATCTGTAGATAACTACAACTGGTGATCAATCAATCTATGTGAGTTTTATCCTTTGCCAACCATCAACCAGATTGCTATAGGGTTTCGAAATGTTTTCCTTATTGGTGGTGTGATGGACTTCGTCACTTGAAAGCTTAGTGTACTGTTTGTCACATAACTTCAACATGCCTAGCCTGTTTGTAGCTAGCATACTATTTTCGTTACGACAAGTTCATATCTTGAACTTAAAGATCACTATTGAGGAACACTTATGACGGGTTCAAAACCGGCTGTCTAGTATGGGATTTCCACAGTATCGTTTCTTCTGATAAATATCTTACCTAAATCCTCTTAGTTTTAATGAATATTTCAGTAATATCAACTAATCCGTCTCAGGAAATAAGAATTTTTGAATAAATCAAATTTAGAAAATACTCACGCTTAAAAAGTCGTTATTAAGTTACACCAAAAATTTAACAAGCTTTTTTTTTTACTCAGTCTAAAATAAAAACTCAGTACTAAACTTTTTTACCACTCTAAGTAAAAAATCAATTCTGTTTTTTTTTAAATTTTTTTTTTTAAGTAAACAAATTGTTCAACACTACAAATAAAACAACAATTACCATTAATCAACGATCGTCAATGATCGATTGATGGTCTCTTTCGATTTCGAGCAATATTTTTTACTCAACAATACTTATCAATTGCGTTGCAGCTGAAAAGACTTGACAATTTTTTTGCTTTTGTTTTGTTTTAATGTTTCCCTTGCATCTTTTTCCAACTTATTTCCCGTTCTTCTACTGGATTGTGGATCGGATGAAGATCAAGATTGTTTTGTTAAAATAAAACTTTCAATTTCTTATTTATAACTATAGTAAGAATTTTTTCTCGAACCAACTACAACGGCAACAAATTGCAACATTTTGTGTTGGTTGCTCCTGCTGCTGCTGCTGCTGCCGCTGCTGATTAACGATCAATGATAAAGTAAAAAATTGTCATGAAATGAGGGTGAATTGTACAAATTGAAAATGGTTCTTTTTATAGGTTACAGAGAAGTTTATAAACAAAAAATAAATGTAGATATGAATGTAGTATGAATGTACTTGCTGATGTTTCATTGACGAAAGAGTCTTAAATTGTTATAATTTTTATGATATTGTTGCTGATCAATCTTATGTTTTATTACAAAATTGTGACAAATTGCAGTAAATAGTAAATTGAAGTAATTGCAAGCGAATTAAAATGAAATCAAAAATGTTATTAATCATGATATAAAGGAAGGGTTTAAACTATCGACTCACTTAAAATATATTATTGAGGTCTTAATTGTTTTGAGATCTTCCGAAATCAAATGGTGATCTCTTCTATCGCTTTAAGGCAGTTCTTAAGAGGTTGCATACGTTTTGGCTCTGGAATATTATTGATTTTTATTTGGTTTTTATTGATTTTTTTAAGGTATGATATATTCATGATATATCGGAAACAGCTCAACTGAAATAAAAAAAAGGAAACACTGTATTCTTGGACACTTCTTTTTGCCGTGCTAACAAAAAAAAAGAAGGGGAAAAAATCTCTTATACATTGGAAGTTATCACAGCAATACTAATCTGAACAACATTGCCCAGAATCTGCAAATATTCGTTAACAAGTGTCTGCGGATTGTAAGCAAAATATTCTATAAAAAATCTAAAATAAAAATGTGTATACATGTCATCATCAATTTGCTTGTAATGGCTAGCACAAGAAAATTTTTTTACCTAACCATTCGGAATCCTTATAAAAGTTTAGGTGTACAAAAATATCTCGTACAACATGAATGAATGCATAAAGCTTCGGCCCTCCATGGGATATTGTGCCATAATAGTGGTGACCGACTTCTGGTAAATAGAATATACTCGAAGAATAGCGATTGAGTGGAAACCGCAATGAAGCTGACGGATTACAGATATGCAGTTAGTGTTTTGATTCGAAGCCCCTAGCATCCTGTGGAGTAAATATACATATTATTTTCATTAGGATTACTCTTATACAAAAAAGGGGTAAGGATCGAAATCAAAAACTGTAATACATAGTTATACCGAATCTCCCCCGATCTTTAACTCCAAAGTTCACATTCAAAGTCATTTCATTTAAAACATGCAATACATTAAACTTCCTAGCCATTTTCTTTTTAATGATTGGTATGGGATAAAAGAATATTTTTTAATTAACAATATTTTTATTATAATTACACAGTCCAACAAATTAAGACTTTTTGGCTGCAACAGAATAGCCACCCTATAATTTTTTTTACAGTGGGTCACAGTTTTCATTTTTTGGTCGAAGAGAGCTGAATACTAAGTGCAAAAAGTGTTATAAATTGTTGTCTGCGAAAATCGTATTGGCAAAGTTTTGCAGTAAAATTTTACGGGAATCATTTCTGTTGAACATTTTAACTCTTTAGGTTCTCTTTTTGTGTGGGTCAATTTGACCCATTTATTGAGAAAAGCGTGAAAAGTCCTTTAAAAAAAAGACATTTCAGGGTGAGAATATCCTATAAAAATATTTACCAGAAAATTTCACTAAGGGTTAACGGCTGATAAAAGTAAATAACTTTTTACTTCTAACAAATTTGTAATTTACGCAGCAACGCGCCTGGTATGTGATCTGCCGGTTCAATCCATATCATGGACGTAGAAAATGCCGAAAACCCACAAGATCTGAATTGAATCACCCACCATGACATAGGGTCAGCGTTCCAGTAGTCGGCAGTTTAACTTTTTTTTTCAGGTGTCTTTACATATGTAAACATGGTATTGAGTTGACACATATACATTCTATTTCAATAAAGCTTATTATTTTAGATTTAGTTAACTTTTTTCAAAAAATTATTTTCTAAATATCACTAATTTATATATTTTATAAATTAATATATTTATATAAGTAAGATCTTTGAAATTCTCGCTAATTTTTAAGCGCATCGATTGCATAAAATAAAAAATATATAAAAAAATAAAAAATATTTTGTACGAACTTAGCTATTTTGGCCATTGCACTCTTTGCGTACGAAATCCATTTGAATTCGTTTTATGTTAGGTTTTTGAAATCAATGCTTTTATGATGGAACTACTGAGGGCAAGAATCACATCCCATATAGTTGCTTCGCAAAAGTTGGTGACATTGAAGTTTTGTGTTTAATTACACAGTGATACAAAAAAGAATGAAATAGAAATACCTGGGAAGTGATACTATTTTTCTTGTAAGACAAGAATCTGTGAGTGAAATTTACCAAGCACCCTCAAAATCTTGATTTACCGTAAAAAGAAAAACTGATTTTACGTACCTTTACGCACTTAAAAGCCTGTAATTTAGTTGATTACACAGTCCGACAAAATTTGACGAAAGTTCTTACCCAGAAACCAGACTACACTTTTCCGAAGGAAAAAAAAGATATTTGAGCAAACTCGTTGAGTTTGAAGAGGAAGACTAGTACTTTAAGATGCTATCAATAATTTTTGAAAGAAAATAGGATCGGCCGTGCTACATAATCTTAAAAATGAGCAAAAACGGTATTTTTTGCACTTTTAGGTTAGGATATCTCCTGAAATCCTGACGTGATAGAGCAATTTTGAGACCAGATTCGAGTTCAGCGCATCAAAATCATTTGGATAAGTATAGTCTGGTTTATGGGTAAAAATTTTGTCGACCTGTGTTATCAATAGATTTTTCTAACCATCACTTGATGTCGACTGCTGGAAATTGTGAATTGAATTGGCTTATGTCGGTAAGCATTAAAATACGAAAATCAATTATTTTTACTAAATTGATCACATTCAATACAAAATTTTAATCAATACCTACCCTCAGAAACTTTTATGATTAAAATAAAAACTAAAATAAAATAATTACTTACCTTTTTAAATTGGTCTTTTTACTAAAAAACAAGCACTTCCATACGCAATGAATGAGGAAAAAAATACCCCGAATTATGTAAATCATTACAGAGAGAAAGCTGAATATATTTTTAACGCAAAGCTGATCTTATTTAAATGTTTGACTGTCGTCATCCTTATTTATTTATGTTTTAATTCAAAAAATGCCGACTACTGGTACATGCCGAACTTAGGCACAATCACCCTATGTTTATCTTCCGAATTATTATTAGTATTATTTTTGTAGGTACAATTTTGTTTCCCAGGATATATCCAACATTCACTGACGGTATTTTACTCGAGCTCGAAAAGCTGCTAAAAAAAAAACTAACTTGAGATTCGCGATCAGCGACCCCAACTTTATCTTAAACACTTCTCAAATCTCCATCTATTTTTTACCTGTAGCACAGTGTTATAACTTAACCTAAAATAAAATCTAAAATTTATTTAAGTTTTATCTTTTAAAAAATTATTTCCAAACTACTGCAATAACTAAAAAGATGTATGCATACATACATACAAAGTTATATTTATGTATATAAAAATAAACAAACAATAACAAATGCATACAAATAAATAATTGCTCCTGAAGTCCTGACAATTGGCGTTGTGTATGGCGCCAAATGAAATCAGAACTTTACTGAATTCAAATATATCTAAAAAAAAAAAAAAAACTCTTTTGTTATTTCGTTATGTCGTTAGTTCATTTGCCTCTTTTGCTCCAAGGGCCAAAAGCATTTTCAGTAGCCACTTGAACGGGCAATAGTGGCGCTGAAATACAAAACCACAAAACCAGTCCATGTGCATATAAATTCGAGTATCAGGCTGCTCCAATCGTGTGCTGCTTTTATAAGCAAAAGTATAGAATGACAATCAAAAGACTGAAACTCGAATTTAAACTGAAATAAAAAAAAAAACAAAAATAAAATAAAAAATATAAAGAGTTTTGAATAGAAACGTTGACAGCGTGTCACAGATTCACACAAAAGCTGTGAAGGAATTTAATTATAAGTGGATTTCATTGAAGAGCGGAAGTTGCAGTCTTGCGATGGAAGATTCGTTTATGAAATATTAAAAATAAATAATTGAAGGATTTTTTTTTTTTTGCAACGGCCACGAATATGCAAATTTTGAGTTATTTTGGCTACTTATTTGTGAAATTGTTATCATTTTTTTTATTTTTTTTTTATTTGATTGAAATAATATTGAAGGTAATTGGTTATTTTTAAAATTCTGGAATTTGAATTAAGAAGACGAAAAATATTCAGAATAAAAATGTCGGAGCTTTTGTTATTAAATATTTGATATTCTTTTATCTAGCAATAAATAGCGAGTTACGAAATATCTTTGATTTCAATAAATCAATAAAAAATATTTCGAAATACATAAATATATTATCAGGATGCTGAAAATTACGTTGGTGGATCCTGGGGTAGTACTATTGGATCCGCTCACTGTAGTCCAATAATACTGTGATTTGCCGATCGAATATGATTCGGGAACGTTTACCTGTAAAAGATAGACAGGTTCAGAACTAAATGATTCGGAGTGCTGATTTAAATCTTTTTGGAAATATGGTATGTGGAGTTTAGGACTCGATTCCTCAATAAAAAATTAAAAATGTGAAGCCTCTTTCTGTCCTCTTCCACATGCTGTAATTCCACATTCGGTTTGATCTGATGCGTTGGAAATAAACTACAGACGTCAAATTGTCTGAATTCAGTACGAACCGATTACTTTTGTTTACTTTGTTCTAAAGAAAAAAAAATTGTTTTAGATTCATGACCAACATTAAAAAGGTCTGGAATTTTCATCAGTAAGAGGGAAAAGGGTTTAACCTCAAAAGACCCCCTAGGATTTGCTAGCGTCTATTCGTCGAAATATTTTCGTATGCGATACACAGATTTCGCATCGTTTGCTTCGGATTTATTTAGGGCACAGTGTTAAATCACTTTTCTCAATTTTTCAAAGTGGATTCGAAGTATTCAGACGAGATACATTCATTTCAGATATTCAATGTTCCCCACTTCTATGTTTATTTTTTTAGCCAATGTCTGAAAAATTTATTAGGGTCAGGAGAAACGTTATCCCGAAATTCTGTCTACAATTAGCCCAAAAGTCCCGAAATTGAAAAGACAAAATCGTATGCATCTACACAAAGTTATTGGAACATAAATTCTTATTTTTTTTTATAGAATTTTCGTTCTTGAGTCCAGGGGAAATTTTTTCATCAACATTTTGTCTAATTCGGTCATAGTACGATTCTCAAAACCCGACCGTAGTGTAATCTGTAATGCATTATTTTCTTTGTTCCACGAAAATTTAACTCAAGTCCCAAAAATTTAAATCGACGCGCTCTATGCGACGCTCTTTATGCGCTCTGTACAACTTTTGATGTAACGGCAACGATCTTTTGGAGTAATTTTTTTGTTGCTCTCGGAATGAAATTCTCCTCCAAAAATATGCAAAGTAGTTAATTCTCGATTTAAAGACAACAAAACACTAAACGCGTTTTGGTTTTCATACTATGACTGCAAAAGTGCGCCACTTTGATATAATAAATATTAATTTATGTTATATCTTGAATCTCATCAATAATTTTACATTTTTTATATTAACCCTCTAGTTCCCAAATTTTTGATTGATGAAAAACAAATCGGAATTGATTAATATTGGCGTAAAAATTATAAACTGATTTAAAAACCCAAAAAAAAAAACTAATGAGCATGGTTTTATGAAGTGGGAAAGTTTGAACGCTTAAAGCTACTTATTTGTTCTTAAATGAGCTTTTTATCAATTTGTTTTAAGTAATTAAATATTTTATATAAAAAATTCAAATTCTCTGATATCCATAGCTAGTTTTTTTTATCTGGATAGTGTGACGGGAAGTATTTTATTTATTTTTTTTATTTTTTTCATTTTTATCTCAAATACAATCAAAATAATTAATTTTCCTATTTTTCACAAATTTTTGACTTTGACTGTCGCTAACTTCAGTAATACGCATCATAGCTCATAACTGATGCATTTTTTTGAAATCTTGGGAAACAGAAAACTGTTATGGTGGCAATTCTATCCCTTTTGGTGAATGCCGTCTAGAGTCGGGCTTGGGAACTAGAGGGTTAAGTTTGATAAAACTATCAATCTCGTGGTTGATTCCGGATTTAAAATTTGAACGCCGAAAAGCTGATCCCAAACAACATCCCTAGTAAACAGGTATTGTCTCGGAAACTCGATTTTATGGCGTTATCCTATGCGCATTAGGCTATACACAATTTAGGGTATTTCCGGGAGAGATGGAACGATGGAAGAGATGGATCCTTGCGCTATCTCTTAAAGCTGCGAATCTACCATTACGAACTTTGGTGTGCGAGCGTCGATTCATACAGGGACAAAATATAAAGTGTGCTTTAATTAATCGCAAACTAGAAAATCAAATTTCTCGCGATCGCTCGTCCGAGTTAGCGATGTGAGGGCCAAAACTCGCACGAAGTTTGTCACCTATTTGTTATCATTTAACCTCTTCGAGGTTAACTTTTGAAAAGTAATCACAAGTTGTAGATATTGTTTGAATGCATTTTTGATTTTTGTTGAATTCTTAATTTTTCCCTTGCAAATGGGAGAGATGAAACCTTTTTTTCCGAGGTGAGATGGAAGGAATAGTCGCGATATTACAAATTAATTTTTTTCTTTGATATTACACTGAGAAAAATCTTAGTTGGATAAACGCAACGTTTTTTTTTTTAATAATTTTTTATAAACAATCAAGTTTTATATGAACAAATCGTTTTTTTTTAATTTTTATCGAAATTTAATGAAATTCCCAGGAAGAAGTGATGAGGCAAAAGAAGTTGACGCAGTAGAATCTTGTGTGGAGTGTTAACGCGTAAGAGAGAGAAAGTTGCAATGCAACAGTTGTAAAAAGTGGCTGCACGCAACTTGCTCTATTTTCGATGAAAGTTGCATTGATTGCAGAGAGAAACTCTTCGAAAAACGTTCCAGAATATTTTTAAAATTATTTTTCGATTGTTCTCAATTCTATCAAGAATTGTTCCAATTGTTCTCAATGTTCTTAAAAATTATTTTTATCGTTCTTAAAAATATTTTCGATTAACCTCTGGTGGCGACGAATGGTATACTTTTTTCGATGAAATCGTAGTTATTATGGCTTCTTATAAATAAGAAAAATCTACACAGATATTAGTTATAAATGGTATCCCTAAGTACCTTTAGATCAGGGAGAAGCGAAAATAAGAATTATAGTATACTCTAACGTAACTAAAATCATACAAATATTTTGCTTAAAGATTTTATGAGCCGATCATGGTGATGATACGTTCAAGAACCGACGGTTGACCAAGGGTTAAAATAAATTTTTTTATTTGTAGTATTTAGTTAAAAAAAAATATATCAATTTCGAAGTAAATTTTTCTCATTTTATGAGGGATAAAAGGCATTCCATCTCACCTGCAAGATTCCATCTCTTCCCGAATCGTCTGAAATATATGATAAAGTGATAAAACACCGAAACCGCTCCGCGTACTTATAAACAACGGTTCAAATTTAAGTTTGGTAAATTACATGGACCATTTTCGCAATTCCTTTTAAATTTGTGTTGATTTAAAAAAAGGGGTTCCAATCTCTCCAGAAATTATCCTATATTATTCTTACATAATTATTCTTGTCGGTACAGTTTTTTGTAAGCTAAACTCTAAAATTTTCGAATTCATTCGAATTACCTTTATACACTAGTCCTATACTAAGGCTGCGAAGATAAATGAGTCGATTTATAAAACAAAAAAGATTTGAGTTGCATATAAATATTCATATTTGGTTTCGTCATTGACTCAGGAACTTTAAGAATGCTAAAGCTTCTAACATGCCTAAATTCCAATTGTGGTCCAGCATCTGATAATTTAAAATTAATTTCTTACTGAAATCCGATTAACTACAATAACAATTTCAATTTTTTTTCTACAAATAAATTCCATCACTGTCGTTGTCAACTGATTGTACATACATAAGTAAGTGAGAAATTTATGACCGGATGCCGGCATCATCGCCCCTATTCATCTCTAACTTATAATGCTTTTATTATTGTTATTACATCAGGACTTTATTCCAAAGCATTGGCGAGTGAAATAATTGGATTTAGGCTAATTTCATTTACATTTTTGTTTTTTTTTTGTTTTTTTTTATAAAAATATGATATGCTGCAATTGAAGCAGTGCACACAACGAGCAGCACTAAACATTATAATAACTTAATAAATATTGTAAAGCAAATCGTTGCTATGCAGCACCATCATTGTGCCAATGTGTCATCGTCAGTGGCGACGTTGTCCTCCCTCAGGGGCAGTAAATGGCACACGAGTATTGCATAAAGGCGAACTGACCCTGTTGGCCGGCCGGCTGACTGGCTGGCTGCACTTATGTAAAGTGCTACACAACACTATGAGTAATATATTGTTGTTGTTGCCAGTTTGTGCCTTTTGCCTTTTTGGCCCATGGCGCCAATTTTCTGATTGTGTCTATGGGGCAAGTCAATGTCGCTTGTGTGCACGTTTTGTGACATTTGAAAGTGTCAATGTCGAAAGAACGTTCTCAGTTTTAAGTTTCTTGTATAAAATTTATTTTTAAATAAAGTGCATACATATAAAATGTCGACGGTAACAACCTTCAATGTATGTGTGTGTGTGTGTGTTTGTGTAATATAATAGTCAACAACCCCGCCTACTTTAAACCACTCCCTCGCTTTTTATTTTAAAATCACCATTTTTGAAATGCATTTGCTGTGTTTTATATTCTTTTCTTCTTAAATTTTTATAAACCTTTCTTAGCATGTCCTTTTGAGCATATTAAGCTTGCTACCTCAATTCACTCCCTCGTCGTTAAATTGCATTCGCGTGCATACAGTCGTACATATATACATATGTATGTACATATGTATATAAATATGTACGTATGTCAATAGAATGTATACGTTTATACTCGTACAAGTAATCTCACTACCCTTTTCATTTGCAATATGCACGTATTGCTGCTGTTGTTGTTGTTGTTGTTGCTACTACTGCTTTCATCGTCATGTTTCGCTTCATTTCAGAAGTGCTTCTTCAACGTATATTAGCATCTTGGGAACAATGGCGAGGAATTGACAACAATGCAAGAGCAACAACAGCAACTACAACATTATGTATGAGTGCGTATATGCAATCTGCACATTACTGTGAGAATAATATCACAAGAAATTTTATGTTATCCTTACAATTATGTTGTTGTTTGCATAATAATGAAGTAATTTTTATAAAAATATTACTTTTGTATATTGAAACTCATTCAATAGATAAAGACTGTCTCGAAATAATTATCAAATTGTTAGGATATGGGCGGATTTGTAATTGGTAATTTAATTTCTAAAATTATAACTACCGGGTACATCTATATCTACAATTGAAAATGGGTTTTAATTTTTTTAATTTCAAGATATAATTGATTTTTGAAAAAGCTCCTCTCGATTGCTATAGTGTAAGCTTCTGTATCAGTACAAACGTTGTAGAGTCTAGTTCCAACTTCTCAAAAACCAGGATCTGTATTAAAGGTCTTCGAACCGAGCCGTCGCGTCGCAGACTCCCTATCTTCGCTGCAAAACATGAGCCATTAATTCTAATTTTGATCTCCTTAGAATTCCTGTAATGATTCTTACACTATTCTTTGATAAATTCATATAATTTCTTAAAACCGTTTAGATTATATATTCTTAAAAGAGCTTTAAAATATTATAACTCTGGTCTACTTTCCAAGTATAGTTCCTTTTGCTAAAGAGACAGCTCTTTTCCCATTCCATAGGATGGCACTGGACCTACTACATCTACAATTTCATTCCCTTTAATCTCAACATGCCCCGGAAGCCATAGCAAGGCCGTATTTAGGGGGGAGGTTTTGGGGGTTCTGATCCCCACCCCACACGAAATGTGGGAAATTTCTTCTATTTTTTGATATTAATTGCCAGTGGATGAAAAAAGTCAAAATAAAATCTATTGAATAGTTTTTAAATATTTTTTTTAATTCCATCCGTTTCTTTCTAAAAAGTCAAATATAAAAAAATAAACTTGAAATCTTAGTTACACTATGCGATCAGATCTGATTTGTTTTCTTTGACATGAGGTCTGACTTTGGATACAAAAAGAGAAGGTGATGCTGAGCAATTCTGCATTTATAGTTTTTCTAGGTCAGTAACTGTTTTTGATTTACAGTTTCGGGTTTAGGGCTCATCTGGAAGGGCATGATTCAGCCTATAATTGCTGGATTTCGAAGTTTGTTGCACGCCAGTGTTCAGCTCTCCAATTTCTAAAAAATTCCAAAAATTCTATTTTAGGGTTTTCCATTCCATTTTTTCTAAAACGTAACGTGATGGGAAATTTTTGACCTCAGATTCGTGTTCAGTATAAAAAATTCATTCACAAACACTAGGAACCATTTTATTTGCAAAGCCCATGTAGGGCAGTAGTAGTGGATCAGCTCCAAAGTTCTAGGAAACAATCTTAAAATGATATTAATTCTTTAACCCATTATTGTTTGGAGCACCGCGACTCAGAAGACCTCTTTCAATGCAGTAACTGCACGAATTTTGGGAATATAAGCCAACCTCATCCGGATTCCTTATCATGGCCCGAATTCCCATTGATAATCATTTGAAAAAAATGAGCCTCTGACTATTTTCAGTATTTTTGGTAATTGTTTTGATGTCGGGCTCATCATCAGTAATGGCAAGTCAATGGCAATTTTCTTCGAATGAAAATTTTCTTCGAAAAAAATCCTGGCTACGGCCCTGAGCCATAGGATCCAAACCCGGTTATGTAAGCCGGACATATTTAGCTTATCAAGACACTGCATCACTATTTCGTTAATTGTTATAATTACTATCTTACTATTACTTAATCATAGTTACTATTATAACATATTGAAATAAAATGAAATTAAATGGCAAATATCTGTTATTTACAAAACTAGAAACTGTATGGATGTAGTAGGTGGAAAAAATAAATTGTCAAAATGACAGGAAACTTTAGCACCAAATATCTTCGCAATAGATAACTTTAAATTTATGTTCACATCGTTATAATTGAGTATTTGGTCCAAAATCAGTATTCTTCCTTTTCCTTTATTCCATAAAACTGTGGGAAGCATGCTCCTAAAAATGCATTTTCAATCTGTCCTTGCATTTTCAATCTGTCCTTGATGACGAGTCAGGGCTTAATTCATTAGAAAATGATTTTTTCATCATTATAAACATATTTCAACACTATTTAAACAGTTTTGTTGGGACATTGTGGTCTGAGTTGATGAAAACTTTACTAATTCAGATTTTCTCTTCAGGTACTGGTACGTCTTTTGAAGGATTAGAGACTATATCAGCATTTAACTTGGTTTTCAGTGAAACAATTTTGATTATACTACCCATGTACAAACATTCTGAGTTATTTTCCTCTTTGAGATGCCTTAGAGATCAGTAATGGGCCCATAGTGAAGGGAAACTCTCCAAAAATCATTCCCCCTATAACCATTTACTATTCATCTCATTTGTCATAAAATCTTTACTACTTTAGTTCGTTATTGCTATCGAATTAAAACCATTAAAGTTTTACCTCGGAATATTAATGTGGGTAGATAAATCCATGATAAAAATGACATAAGTTGATAGAGTGCATGATGACTATCTATTTTTTTCTGGCTTTTGAAGCATCCAAACAAAAAAATATTCCAAAATATCTGTGCACGAGTGATTTTATAAAATTTGTATCATTGAAAGCCAATTTGAATGCTTATAAACTCTATAAGCCCAGAAAAAACGTAACAGTCCTTGAAGGCGAAATCTTAGTAGTTAGTGTTTTCACCATTTCAATTCACAAAACTCAAATTAAAGTCATCAAAAAAGTACTGAAATTTATTCACAATGATAAAGGAGATATTTTGTAATGATCTGCTCTGACTCGTCATCAAATGGTAATGCAAGAATAGATTGAAAATGTATGTTTCAAAGCACACTTCCCAAACTAACGAGAAACCAATTCACTGAAACTGTTAGCAAAAAGGTGGCCATTTTGGATGTTGAAGCTTTTGACAGCTTATTTTTGCTCCATTGTTTTGTAACTTAGAAATATTAAACTTTAAAAGAAAATCAAAAATAACTTAGTTTCTCCACCTACTGTAAGTGCCATTTTTTAAAAAAGATAGCGATTGAAGGGTAGGGTCTAAACTTTTTCTCAACGGATTCGGATTTAGAGAGCCCTAATTAGTCTAGAATTATACTTTTTATAAAAAAAAAAAAGAAATAAATATTTTTTTAGTTTCGAACTAAGGTTAATCGGTTAATTATAATGTAAAACTAATTTATCCCAATAAGTTCATGATTTACTTACATACATATATTCCACACTTAATTGAATGGATAGTTGTATTAAAAATATTTGTTATGAGAAGACTTACAAAATATTAAATTCAGTGTCTATGGTCCTAAAAAAATAAAAACAAAACAATGTTGGATAAACCGAAAATTAAATTTGGAACAAAAAATATCCTCAGCCTTAAATAAATTGGCGTATCAAGGCGAATGAATCGAAGTCGATTCAGGTAACATTTACAACTAGACGGGAAACATGCCCGCAAGTTAAAATAAATGGAGTAGAAATACCACAAGTAAACGAAGCTAAATATTTAGGAATGTACCTGGATAGGCGACTAACATGGAGAAAACATATCATCACTAAGTGAAAAGCTCTAGGCCTTAGGCTTAGAAGTTTATTTTGGCTACTAAATCAAAAATCACAATTAACACGCGAAAAGAAGCTGCTGCTTTATAAAAGCATATTAAATCTGGAGCTACGGAATACAACTGTGGGGCACAAGTGCTAACTTAAATTTGGAGATCCTCCAGCGCTTTCAATAAAAAGTATTACGCATGATTGTAAACGCTCCTTGGTATATCACCAACGCCCAACTACATCGTGATCTGAGAGTTCGTACCGTTAAAGATGAAATTAAAACCACTGCGAACGCATACAAAACGCGCATATTAACACATCCTAACTCGTTGGCCTCTAGTTTGATGCATACACAGAAAACGTTCCACAGACTGAAAAGGAATGCTCCACAAGATATAGTAACAAGAGACAACTAAATCTGATATAAACTTTCAATAATAACAGAATTCTCAAACATTATTGAATTGCACTGAATTTTAATGAACTTTAATAATATGGATGTGTCACTGGACACATGCCATCCATGTCCTAAATTAATTAAACATTTATTATTTATATATTATTGAAACTAAAAATATTGTTAAATGCTTTGCACAAATAAAAAATAAAATAAATTGGAATCAACAGAACTAGAAGAAATCGGAGAGGGTCGAGTTACTCCCCCTAATCGAAATTGTATGAATGCCTTCAACTACACAGTATATTTCGATCACTGCGGGGGGGGGGGGGGACGTTAAAAAGTTTTCCGAAAGCAGAATATTAGCTGTAACTTAAAACAAGGAAATTAATGGCTAGAAGAGCTCTATTGAATTTACTGCAAAAGAGATTAAAATTTCATAAATTTCATCTAATAAGTAACACTAGGCAAAAGGCAAAAATCCGATGGGAATTCAAAAAGAGTTGTACATTACTTTGGGATGGCTCAACACAAATCTGACGAGGAAAATTATTCCCGAAGAACGTTTAGTATTTTTCTCAACCGTTTTTTCTTTAGGATTATGTTTAAGAAATACTTATTAAAAACGCCAAACTGGAGGCTATTAGAGACTGTATGTAGGAAAAAAAAATGTTCAGAATTTCAAACGAAAAATGTTCTTCCAGAATTATTTTAGAACGATTTTATTTCCTGGATGTACCCAGCTTTAACGACAAACCGTTTCTTGGGAGGGATATACATCCCCCCTTACCCATGGTAATCTTATACATTCAGATCGTTGGTTATGAATGGACAAAATTAATGTTAAAGGGACCAAACAATTAGATCCCCCCTTACGAAACCTCTAGATCCGATGGGATTTTAAAGACTCAACTAAAAAAGATTCGTGATTAGCGACCTGTGCTAGAAAAGTGTTTTTTTTTGTTGCACAGTGTAATGGAATAAAATTAAAAATTTGTTTACCACATATAAACCATTCTTCTTTTTTAATTCATAGAACCAAAGTTCTGAAATAATATGATATTTGAATTTATTATGCAGAATATGGTAGTTAGTACTTACTAACTTTTTCCTTTTTCCTATGTCTCAATTTTTCTTAACCCTTTTACAATCGTAAAAACTGTGGCGGCATTTGAACATTTTTTTTTTCATTTTTAAGTTACATTTGACGAAATTAGAAGAATTAATTTTAAAATTGTGAAATTGAAAAATATATCTCATTGAAACAAATGAATTTATTTTGGGACATACATATGTGTCCCTATGTGCGTCAAGAGTAATATTTTTACAGTTTATTTCACATTTTAGTTCATGACAAATAGTATCGGTTTTATTAAAACTAAATGCAAAAAATTCGCTGAATTCAAGAATATAAAAATTATAGATTCTAAAGCTACTTCAACTGCGAACAAAATTTAAAGTTGCATTTTTTTGATTCTTTAAAAGGGAAATGCAGAATTGGATCATAATGAGTGATACCATACACAAATGAAAACAAAGGGCGGTCAAAATAACTCAAAACATTACGAAATCAATTAGGGACATATATGTCCCTTGCTCGTGAAAGGCTTAAAGACGCTGACATTTCAAGCCATTTTTCATACATTTTTTTGAGAGAACTACCAACGATTGCTCTATAATTTTTATTTATTGTTTAATATTATATATTAATTTTATAAAACCGTTATAGATACTCTGTATGTTTCTCCATAGAAGCATTTGAATGGAAGCTCTGAAATATAGTATTGTCAGGATAGGTGTAGTAGGTTTAGTCGTTTGAAACAGAAATGCGAAATTTCGGATAAAGTACGTCCAGCAGTTTATTATATGTTTTGGTATCTCTCGCTTCAATCCCACCCAAGGTCGTCTTCAAACGCCAATTGATACTATTTCTAACTTCTTATAATTGGTACATTTGCTGGTAGTTACTAGTTCGAACATTGCATAGAACAAGACGATGTAAAGAGAATCTGCTTAAGCAAGTTGCAAAGAGGATAATAATATATCTTTTTTGCAGCTTGTATGCATATTTATGCATCTGCTCTTTTATACACATTCCAGAATCCACAAAGGCCTTGCAGATTTATTTATACAGACTTGCAGAATGTCAAAAGAAAAATTCAATTTCTCCTCAACTGCACAAGGCAGCATTCATCCTGAAAATACGCCAAATGCTGCGCATAACAGAACTGTAGCGAATTTTGTTAATTTTTGCAGAGCCATATCGCTATAAGGAGAACAACATTCAAGCAGATTTTACGGGATATGATTAAGGATGCAGAAACCTGCCCCAACATGAATATCGCATGCAATATTTTACGGTATTACTTCATCGTTCAATCTGTGTGTGTATGTGCATGTACCTTGTTTATAAATATAAGGAAGCAAATTCAATTTTCTGTAATAAGGAAGTAGATAATTATTTCACAAACACATCTGCACATTCCAAAAAGTATTCAGGAAGTTATTTAATTTTTGGTTGAGAGCCTTTGAATGAAATTTAAAAATTCTTCACATAAACTAATTACTAATTAGTTCTTAAAACATATAAGTATGTATATTAGTAAAAAGCATTTAAAACTCTTTTTTAAAAAAGTGACACCAAAACGCTTTATCTTGTCTCGCCAATCAAATTTTAAATCACGCGCCAACCACACCCCAACCAAACCCATCAAATTTCAAGATTTAAAAAAAAAAAAAAAAACAAGTTATCATGAAAATGCTGCTGGTCATGAAAATGCGCAGCAAAAATGTGCGATACTTCTATGTAGATAGAAAGTAGCAATAGCAAGTTGCAGGCTCTGCGACAAAACACGCGTAGGATATAAAGAAAAAATAGTTTTAGCAAATTTTTTGGCAACATTTATCAAAACGTGCAATTGCCGCACAATCACAACGAAACATCGAAAATGCATTTTTGCACAATTTATGTGAAAGAAAATATATATAGAAAAAAAAAGAAGTTCGCGAATTGCCTCAGAAAGCGTCTGCGAAAAATGCCTCAAGATAAATTGGTAGCAGAAAGCACGTATGCGAAGAGATTTATTTACACTTTGTTATACGTTGAAGTTTAGCAAAATAAATAGTTAGTTATTGTCGCTAATATAGAGTAAAGTTTTATTTTTATAAATATCAATAACAAAATCTCTGAAATCATTGCTTCAAGAATTACGTTGTTGCATTCAATACAAATTGTTCAAATTGGGGAATGTTCTATTCTGGGTTCAACATAAAAAAGTGTGGCCAAACCGAAATTCGAAACACTCAGAAATTAAAAATTCCGGACGAAGCCAAGGTGAGAAGACCTGAAGTACCAAGCCAACTGGACAGACAGATGTTTCTCCAAGCTTACTTGATCTGTTTGTGGTTTCTGATATTTCCTCTGTTTATGCCAAAGGTCTAAAATATTTGGAAACCACTGGATGTTTTTTTACTCCGTTAATCATATCAAAAAGGTTTGGGAATCTCTGTCTCAATTCATACTCCGTTAACCTAAGCTAAGCTGGTTTGCCTAGCAATCATTAAACCTATATTAAATAATTATACATAGGTATAATAGCTAGGTGAGAAAGGTTAGTTCTTTTCGGATTGCTAAAATAAAAGGATCTGCAGTGTTCAGGTAACTTCTTAATATACATATATACTATAATAAAATCCCTATAGATTACAAACATTTGTCTTTTCTTTTTGGTATTATATTCCACCTTCTGAGTTTCTCACCAAAAGATCCTCTGCGCTGTTATTTGATCAAATCTCTTTCATCTCTGATCACGATCTAATTTTCTGTACATTGAATATTGATCTTACTCCTATTGTCGCAGAAAAAACTTTTACTTACAGAGACTACAAGTCAATTGATTTCGCATCATTGCATAATAACTTATCTAACAGAAATTGGTCCGACTGTTGGTTTTTTACCTCAGTTGATGATATATTAAAATACTTTCTCGAAAACATTTCGAAACTATATGATAGCCACGTACCCCTACGTGCGTGCCGTATTACAAATAGCACTTGTCCTTGGTTTACGCACTCGGTGAGACTAGCCTTAACACGCTCGCGGATGTGAATGCTATAACATTGATTTCCATAGTGTCACAATATGACATAAATGCTATAGCATTCAAATCCATAATACAAATTTCGGCATTCAATTTTATATAGCATCCACATAATCCACTACTGAACTGATCTATGTATCGAAGTGAATGCTTTGGTATTCAATGTATATATTGTAACTAGTAAAATATAATATTGTTAGAACTTGGAAAAAACGTGTATAATCAATTACAATTACTTTAAGAGAGCCGCCTCGATACAATTTTGCTGCTTTGTTCTAGTTTGATGATGTGTGTGAAACGGATGTGACTCGCTGCATAAAGAAAATTAGAATTAGATAAAATTTTAAAAACTCATAACACTCTATGTTCTCAGTCCTCTGACACACATCATTAATCACAGTATCACTAGCTCTCGTTCCCCTGAAATTTGGAAAGTGGCTACAGTTATTCCAATAGCAAAAATATCGATGGCCTCAACACCAGCTGATTTCCGCCCTACTTATTAGTAAATTGTCATCTCTATCCCAAGTCTGTGAATCACTCATGGCTGAACAGATTTCTAGTTACCTTGGTGAGTCTGGCTTTTTATCACCTCTGCAGTCTGGTTTTCGCTCTGGGCACAGATGTTCCACTGCTGTTGTAAAAATTCTGGACGATATTAGAACACCATATGATAAGGATCATCTCACTTTATTATGCCTCTTAGATTTTTCTAAAGCATTTGCTTTGCAGAAAGTTGAAACAATGCTTTGGTTTCACAGACACTGCAGTACAATTGTTTTAAAGCTATTTAGAAGGTAGATCTCAAAGAGTAAAGATTGGTAATGCTTACTCGATGTACACGACAGTAAATAGAGGTGTGCCTCAAGGCTCTGTTCTTGGTCCGCTTCTTTTTACTGTTTTTAAATGATATTTTTGCTGTTTGTAGTCATGTCTCCATGCATGCTTATGCTGATGACCTCCAGATATACTTATCTAGACCTAAAGGTCTTGTTGAGGATTTATGTGCAAGAGTAATATAAGATTTACGTACAATTAGCAAGTGGGCCAGTGATAACATGCTCCTATTAAATCATTGGTTTAGCCTATCTCGCAAGCATCTTACTTACACACCGGTATTCCCCCATTGTTCTCAATGGAACCGAGCTGAAGTTCGTTAATAAGTTCAGGAGCCTTGGACTTATTATTAATTCATATCTTTCGTGTGATGATCAAATTAACTCTGTGGTGAGTAAAGCATACGTGGTCCTGCGAAATCTTAGGATGACTGCTGCATTTGTACCGCGTGAAACTAAACGTTAACTAGTGTTGCAATTACTAGTGCCTATAATTAACTACTCGGAAGTTGTTTATAGTAAACTCGACTAAAGGGCCTTCACACAAACTTCTCGTTGCATTTAACAATACTGCTCGCTACAAATATAGCGTAAAAAAGTTCGAATATACCTCGGGTTATAGTAAGAAAATTTTTGGTCTTGATCTCTTCGGATATCTTGATGTCAGGAACTGTATCTTTTTGCATAGGCTCATTTACACACAGAGCCCCAATTATTTGTATGATAAGCTTCAATTCTGCAAACCAAGCAGAAGTATAAACCATCGGATCCATAGCCATAACTTTAGAAATTCAAGTAGGCTATTTTTTGTTAGCGCTATAAGGTTATGGAATACGTTACCATCTAACATTAAGACAGTTTCTAATTTCAAAAACTTTAAGCATTTAGTTCTTCAACATTTTTCCTAGTATATTTCTCTCTCTCTCTCTCTCTATCTTTTTTCTTCTTTTAATTACTTTATTTCTTCATTTGATTTTTTCCTTTAGACCACTTTTAACCCTCTTTAATTTTAGTCTTAATTTCTTAATAAATCCATCATTTTATTTGTCATTTACTTTATATTAAGAAATTTGTTGTTAATAATTTTACTAAATATGTTGTTATATTGTAATAATTTGCGCATGTAAAAGATCATGTCTTAGATGTGAATATTCTCTAAATAAATAATGATAATATAACATTAAGCAGGTATTCTACCCGAGATGGTGCGAAATATCGATGTTTTCAAATCGTTGTAAATTAAAAGCTTTTCAATATTTTTAATCGAGGTTTTTTGCAAGTTTTTCTACAGGTTTTGAACAATAATTTTCGTTTTTAATGTTAAAAATATCTTTGTTAATAATGGTTCATTCGACGCCTCGAACTTGAGCCTGCCGAAAATAGTTGCTCCATGGTGGACATGATATCTCCGGTTTAAATATTCTGAAACACAAAATGTAACCCATTTTGTAATCGTGAGACTTCCTACTATCGCCTCATCTAGGGAATAAGAAAAAAAATACAGGAATCATTTTTAGGGGGGGAGCAATAAAAAATAAAAATTTTCCATATTATTTCCAATTTAACCAAAACGCGGGCTGGAGCGTTTTTTTTCTCGTTCGTGTATCGTTTTTTTTTCTGTTTCATAAACTTTATTTCGATGACTAACAATTTGAAAGGTACAAAGGTATGGCCATGCTAAAAATTACTGGTACGTTACTCATTTAGGGGAAACCCTGTTCTTGTAGCAAAGCATTTCACAATTTCTATGATTTATTTCCAAGGTAAAGGATCGTGGAAAATATAACAATAGGATACATTAATTCAGTTTTCGGTTTTAGATTGGTCCAGAATTAGTAGAATTTTAAGAATAATTTAAGGTCGCTGATTCCTACCCTGTATTCAAATTTTCTCTTTCTCACCCGAAACCTATAATTTTGTTTTTTTTTTTTTTGTGGATTCAATTCTCTACCTGAGAATAGAACCCGTTGAACTGGTACTTGAGTCACGTATTTAAGAATTAAATCACCGAAATGATCCGTTTTATTGGAACAATCCATTTGGAAATTTTTTAAGAATTTAACTCCATCTGGGAATCGAACCTGAGGCAGATGGAACTCCAGTCAAGCACTCATCCACGAAGTAACCATTGTTGAACGTCGTCTAGCCGTTTCTGAACTAGATTGGCAGCTTCTGTAGGAGATTAATTTGACGCAAAAATGGCAGTATCGTCTGGATAAGTAGCTATAGTAACACCATCAGTTTCAGGCAAGTCGCAGATAAGAATCGAATAAAGAGCAGAACCCAGAACACTGCCGTGTGGTACTCCGGCTTTCACTTGATATTTGGCTGATGTTTCATCATTTACTTTGACATAGAATGATAGGACTTTAAGACCAAATAAAATGGAGCTGGAAGTAAATTTTTTAATTTGTATAACAGCCCTTTTCGAACGCTTCTTGAATGTCCAAAAATATGGCAGAGCAATATTTTTTGCGTTCCAGAAAGTTAGTAACTATATTGATGATATTGCTCAGGAGTAGCGTGCTTATGACGATTGGTGATTCGGAACTATATTCTTATTTTCTTGTATTATTAGCAATCTACTACTTCGAATATTTTCGAGAATATTGCCAGCAAACTTATAGGTCTATATGAGGGCACTGAGTTTTCAGGTTTATTTGGTTTAGGTATCATTATTATTTCAGCACTTCTCCATATAGAAAGAAAGTGGAAATCGTAATAACTAAAAACAACAATAACTAATTATGTTCACCTTTTTACCTGTTTAAGTTATTAAATTTTTAAGTGCTTGAAAATCTTGTATCCGTCCCTGGTTAAACAAATGCTTTCGCCATAATCCTAGATAAGGCCATACCTATACATTTTTAAAATTTCAAGTCAATTGGACAAGTGGTTTTTTGTGAATCGTGTCCACCGTCCCGAAAAAAATGGTTTCGAGAAAAATGAGTATAAAGATTTTCAAACATGGTACTTACAAATGATGTAAGTTACGGTTAATCAGCGATTCCAGAACCATACATTGCCCCCTCTTCTTTCTCATAAAACTCGTTGTCTACATCAAAAATATTAAATAAAAAAAAATCGATTTTTCGAACCATCTCGGGTAGAATATTCCCTTAATATTGATGATATAACGAATGTCAGTTTAGCGGATGCGGATACGAATACAAATGTCAAAAGTTGGAATTCGCGAATGCTAAATTTCATTCATTTCATTTGTTTGACAAAAGCCAAACAAAGTTGAATAAGAAACTGAGCTCACAAGTTCACAAACAACTGAGAAAATTTGTCCAATTTAAACATTCATTATATAAAAATTTCGAATGCAGATGTGAATGTCAAAATCATGCGAATTGGATCACTAACCTATATATTTATATTCAACAAAATAATGGCATTAAAATATAATAAATATTTAACTCACAGAAAGATATATATAGCATAGCAACATAGATGAGACTCGAACTGCATATATGTCTACGGAGTCCCGAGTTCGATTCCCGGCTAGTTTATGGTTTCTAATCTATCTTTCTTTCCTTGTTCCTTTCTCTCTTTCATTACTTAGGGCTTTGGTGCAATAGATCTTATAAGTCGCAGTGCCTGGTTTTCGGGTCGTCCCATCCTTCAAATAATAATAACATGATTCCGAGACTAAATACAATTTTTATTATAAAAAATTTGAAACACTTATTTATTATTGGGCTATATAATAAATATGCTCACATAGTTCTTAATAAATAAAAATAATAAAAATAAAAAAACAATTTGACAAGAATATATGGAATTTTTCTTTCAATCCATTCACATTCAATATAGTATGTATTCAATAAATGCCTCAAAACTCAAATCAAGATAAACCTTTTGTTATGTGTGATTAAGCATATGTTTTGTAATTTTGCTTAACATTGATTTGCTTTTAGTTTTATACTCGTATGTATACCTGACTAATATTTACCATAGTTTCTATACGAAATAAAACTTTTATTAGCATCACGTAATAAATAGACATTAAAAGTAAAACATGCAATATTTATACGTAATTAGTGCTTATGACTATTTTTATGTTAAATTCGTATTTTAGTTGCAATTGGTACGCGTATCCTGTCGGATAGAGGACAAATTGGCTCGAATACAAAAATTTCGAATTTAAATTTGATTTCATTTAACATCTTCAAGCAAACTAAATAATGCGAAAGTTAAAGTTTTTGAAAAGAAAATGTCGCAAAAGAATTTAAGATTGCGAAAAGTACTGGAAACATTGACGATATTTCGGCGTAGTTTAATCTTTCAAACTAAAGAATTTTTTCAAAATTCAACATTACATGGTGTACGTTATATCGCAGAGTCGGGAAGGCCAATCGGTGAAAAGTGTGTCATGTCGTATTTAATTGTGTGTATATTAAATTATATTCTACTGTATATCCTTAGATTTATGTGGTTTTGTTTTACATCGATTGGTGCCGTTACAGCTTTGGTCATTATTATGAGTTTGTGGGAAAAATTTCAAACGAATCCCACGATTACGGGTAGGTCTACACAAATTTTTAGTGACATTATTATTGTTGCGGTAGTGCACTGTGATCTTTAAGATCTATTGTGCCCCTTAACCCATTAAAGACGGGAAGGCCACAATTTCAAAGCTCAATTAAGTGGTTCCGTTAACTATGAAAACGAACTTAAAAAAATTTGAGCCATATCATTTTTTATGCGAAATTTTATGAACTTTCGAAATCTGCAGTCAAAATAAAAATTATGCTCACTTATTAATCAAAAAACATAATTTTTCGATTAAAAATTTAAATTATTTTCGGAATGAAATCAGCAAGAAATAACTCTATTTGATAAACTTCCGGCGTTCATGTATCCTCAACTTCAAAATGTGTCACTTGGTGTTTCAAAATTTAGCGTGTAATTATGCAAAATGGAGGCTTGAACGTGAAAAGTCACTTCAAAACTTTCAGGAATTTTTTACATAAGACGGGTGAACGTTTGAAAAAAATTTTGTAGAACAAAAACTTCTTAAAATTCATAAAAGAATACGTTTTAATTTTTTTTAGAATTTTCGAACGACTTTTTTAATGTATAAACATTATGAAATTTATAAAAATATCGAAACTTTTTCAAAAAATTCTGAAAAAATTGTAGCATATTTTATGATTCATTTTAAGAAGTTTTTGTTCTATACATTTTTTTCTAAAGCCCATAATTATTGATTACACTGTTCTACAAATGGATGCTTTTGAAAACGAGCAGAGACGGGACAAACGCCACTTAGGGTAACGGGGGGTCGCTGCTGCGTCACAATTTTTTTTATTGACATCAAAATTTTTAAGATTAAAAAAAAAAATGCAGTTGAAATTTTTTTTCATCAAAACATTCATTTTTACAAAAAAAAAATTTTCGATTATTTTTGTTTTTTAACTTTGATTAAAGTGCAACAAAACCAGTCCAAAAAAATTGATGTACCTCTCTAAAAATTAACCTTAGTTTATTTCTTATGATGATTCAAAAAATATTTCGAGTCTAGAAATTGCCGTTCGTGAGTTGGATCGCTTTCAAAACAGCTATAAATTTGGGAAATTTTTCTATATGTTATATACAGTATGGAGCATGAATGAGCCAATGTTTTGTAAAAATATAAAAAAGCAGAGTTAAAAAGAAATGAAGTTATTGCCTATGTTAAGTGTACAATTTAACCGTTATAAAATGTTGGTTCCTCAATGCTTTTTGTCTCTTTTCCACTAATGGAAATATGCAAGCTTTTTCCAATTACTGTACATTTTTTTCTCGGTATCGACTGAAAAGTACTTAAAATATTTTTTAATGATTTTTGGGACAGGTAGTGCTGTGGTAATAAAAAATACAATGAAATCTAATTTTAGTCGGCTATAATTGCTGAAAGCCTGAATAGATTTTAAATAAATTTAGTTGGTGATATTACTACAGATGGCAGTACCGATTACTTACTTGTATCGAATAATCACCATGAACAAAATTTATTTAGTAGTCCTCAATTGTTTAGTGCATAATTATGTCAAAAAGCGAATGTATGATTGTGTAATTGATTTCCAAAGTGAACAAGCAAGAGGTAATACAAAAAACATAAATTTTAGAATTACCAAATTGCAAAATTCAAAAAAAAAAAAAACTTTCAAATTCTAATTGTCATAAACTTATTCCATAATAAAAACATTCGGTAATAGCTTAGAAAGTTTATAAAGACACAAGGTTACTAACTGGAGATTTTTCACCCGAAGTCTTCGGAAATTTTACATTTTCGTATTATATTCGTGAGTTTGATTTTTATAAATTTCGTTTTGTTGTATTTTCGGCATTTACAAATGAAGATTTTTATTTTTAGTGATTTCTTTCACAAACTAAAATTATAAGAAAAGTAATCGTAAAGTAGTGTACAACATATGCGCACATAATTTATGAAACTTGATTCCTTTTGTCTCTTTTTGTAATAATTTCAACTTTTAGAATCACAAAAATGGAAGAAATGCCTAAACTCTGTTCCCATTTGGGAGTTCATAGAAACTGGCTGAAATATGTGTTAGAAAAAATGTTGATATTGATTTTTTCAAAACCTAGCCAGCAAAAATTTGTGCAAAGCGCAATTTCAAAGCAAAACTATAATTTTAAAAACAAATAACTGTTATTTTCCCCAAAAATGAGACTTTCACTTTTCACTATGTTAAAAAAAATAAATCGTGCCCGACATTTTAAAAGTTTCCATCTTTCAGAACCTTATAATCTAATTTTGTGTTGAACTGTGTTATTTATTTCTTTATATGAAACGGGTTTCTATATGTGTAACTTAGAGCGGATCGATTTTGTAACCGCATCATGACAGCGGTTTTTGAGAAGAGGAGCAAATACAATATGTTTGACATCATTTTTTTAACGTACTCCAGAGCCTCCTTTGGAATATTTTTTAAATCAAAAAGGATCCCGAAAATGAGTTCCTCGATTCAAAAAACTCTTGCACTTAAAATTTCAACAAAATCGGGTGGTAATAACTAAGCATTTATGTCACCGTTGTAGTACATTTTTTTTAATGTATTTACAACTTGCTCTCATCTCCTTTGTGTTGAAGCGTCATCTATAAACCTAATGTTTTTTTTTGATTTTTTATTCCAGAGTTTTTTATTCCAAGAAATCCATCTATTATGATTTAAAAAATATTTCAAAGGATGCTCCGGAGTCCCCTAAAGCAGATCCTCATATTCCCTGTTCTTAAAAAAGACAAACAACCGATAAAAGCATATATATGGTATATAAGAAAAGCTTATTTTTCAAACTATCTTTTTTATAAAGAAAGAAAAGATTTGATTAAATCAATCCATCATCATTCCAGATGGAATTAAAATTAAAAATTTTTTGTTTGTCAATTAAAGCAGAACGATAAGCTCCTGCTCCATTTTCATACTCATATCCCTTGTTATAGAATTTTTGAGATATAACTAATAATAATAATAATATTCCAAACTATTATTTATACACAGGCTTGGATACCGATTTTCATAATCAGAATGTAGTATTTCCGACCACAGTTGTATGCCCAGAGATACCATTTGATCACGATAAAGCATATGAAATGGCTTATTATAAACTAGCGTAAGTTAAAAACTATTTACCATTAAAAGCTCATTCCAGAATTAATTCATTTTCTTTTATAAGTAATTACGATGCTGCAACGGCAAGCATGATAGCTCCATTTCTTGAACTATTAACATCATTATCCTTTGAAAATATCAATGAAGCATATGCGTTAGGAAAAGCTATATTTGGTAAACCATTAGATGGAAAGAGCTTAAGAAGTCTAGCTTTTCAGGTAAAACTTTGAAAGGATTAAGTATTAATATTTTTAAAATTAAATTATTTATTTATATCCTTAGGTACATGCTAAATGTGAGGAAACATTGGTGCATTGTCGGTATCGCGATGAGGATATAAAATGTTGTGCCCACTTCGATATTGTCTATACAGAGCATGGGTTTTGTTTTGCATTCAATAGTCGATTTAAATCGGTGAATGATGCAGAGTAAGTACTCAAATAATTCCTGATATCTAACTAATAATCCATGTACATATGTATGTATTAAGTATAAAAGCAGCTGCACCACATGATTTGTATGAAACGGATAAAAAATGGGCCTTATTCTTTGTTCCAAATGGAACGGCCAAGGTATTATAAATTGAATGGATATTCATAAAACAGTTTGAAATTTTAGAGTTCATTTAATTTAAGGTTTTCATTTTCTCAAACGAGGAATATTTTAATCAAGATTTCGATGCACAAATCGAATGGGAAGATGGCCAAGTAGTTGAGGCGCGTATCTCAAAGAAGAACACATATACCACAGATGATGCCAGGCAATTAACAATTGGGTATATTATTTAATTTTACCATATTGAACTTATAAGATTTTCTCAGCTTAAAATGGTTTTTTTTTTCAGACAACGTAAATGCATTTTCTTTGATGAAGTTAAATTATCATATTTTCCAGAGGAATATACTTTTTCGTCGTGCATGAAGGAATGTCGCATGAAAAAGTCTATCAAATTTTGCAAATGTAATCCACCATTCTATAAACCGATACGTAAGTTAAATACAAGTATGCAACCTCCCCTACTCCCTCCCTTACATCAAAGTTTTTGATTGAAATTTTCTTCAAGGCCAAACAAACTTCTAGATTCTTATTTGAAATTTAAAAATTCTGAATGAGCTTTGTACCTTGACATTACACTTCAGCTTGTACTTTAACCCATTCAGCACCGCAGTTGCTTGACAGCAACTTCACTTGTTTTTCATCTAAAAGCAAAACCTATGGTTGATTTTTTTCTTTAGAAATATAATGTCTAATCATAGATTCATCATCAGAAAAAAAAACCTATCAATTTCTGTTTATTTCTCTTCTATGATATAGGTCAGGATGCATATCCTTAAAATCCTTATAAAATTATGTTTTCTTTATTACAGCAAATGTACCGATGTGTTCAATTGAACATTTTCCCTGCTTACAAGAGCATAAAGCGAATATAACCAATATCAAGAATTGTCTACACTGTGAGCTGAGCTGTTCGAAAACAGTTTTCAATATTGAAAAACTAATAAGAAAGTACTAAAAATATTATATGAACATATTTATAATTAAGACATATGAACAATAATTAATATTTATTTTATTTTCAGTACTGATCATCCGGAACAAAATGGAATTTTAGTAGAATTCTTGACATGGCCCATTATTCGCTATAAACGTGAGGTTCTTTTCGGATGGGTTGATTTGTTAGTATCTTTTGGTGGAATCGCTAGTTTATTTCTGGGTTTCTCACTGCTATCTGGTGTTGAAATCATATATTATTTTACATTGAGAGCATGTTGCATGGTCTACAAGAACAGGGTATGTTGCTATCTATATTAGTTAAGGTGACCATTTGTCCCCGATTTACGGGATAACTCCGGGAACAAGACTTTTGCCTCCGTTTATTGTTGTCCTCGACTCTTTGGTTTATTCATTTTACTTAACGATACTTGAAGGCTCTTGAAGGCAATGGAAATAGCACTACCGAATCAGCTTCATTTTTAACTTGAAAATAAAGATACGACGAGGCGAAATTGTCCAAAAGAGTCTAGAAACAATTAGTGGATTTAGTAATTTAGATGATAGCAACATGAATATGGAACATCAAACAAATTTTATTTTATTGCTTTATAATATTTAAAATTTATTAGATTTATCAAATTTATGCTGCTTTATCTAAGTAAATTAGGTTCCTTCAAGAAAAGATTTTTATAACGCTATTAATCAATTGCCAGATTTTAGAATTCTTAATATCAATCACGATGAATGTAATCGAAAAGATTACTTTACTTACTTCCGCACACATTTATCCAAAAATTAAACAAAGAAGGGTTCAGTTCCACAGCCCTTCCTAAGAAATGAAGCTTTCCTATATATGAAAGGTAATAGTTTTCAATAATGCGCCATTACACAACAACAACAGTTGTCCTCCCTTCATACAGAATGAAAAAAAGAAAGAGATAGAATGAGAATGTAATTTCAACTTATTTCGGCCCGATACTAGATGCTATGATCCAATTTTTTCAATTTGTCTTCAATAAGAGATATCAGTACTCAAAAAAATAAAATAAATTTTTTTCTGAACTTTATAGGGCGTAGTAGTTTTTGGTTTACCCCAAAAAAAAAAAAATAAGATGACCAGGTGTAAAAAATTAAAAATATTTCTATGCCACATCATCAGCAATAAGTATTCCCTGTAGTTAAATTTATTTAATACGATATTTTAGACGTTATTATAAGTTAAAGACAGCGGAATGTGAAGAATATGCATTTTTGTTGCATATAGCCATTGTTTGTCCATATGTTTTTTACAAATGTTTGGTCAGCAGTAGTTTCTTAAATTAAATGAAATTATAATTTCTTCTTCCAGTATTCTATTTTATCTGAGAAAATTTCTCATTCCAAATGGAAAATAATTAATTTTACTATTTTTTGTTGATTTTCCAAAAAAGTATGTGTTTTTACCTGGCCATTAAGGGGCACCCACATTTGTGGCTAGAAAAAATATGCCTTTTTCAAGAATTTTTTCCAAGTTTTTTATAAAAACTATTTATTATTTAAAAGGACGTGAATTAATCCTGAATTTACACACTTCCAAAACAGCGAAAACCACTTGTCCTCGCGACAACTATTGACGACGTAAAATTTCCCTATGTTAACAATAAGAAAGTTGTTGACTTTATGATATATATGACCTATTAATATTTGGAGCGATGAAAAATCTTAGATTAAAGTGAAAACAATAAGGATGAGTCTTTTAAAAATATAACTACTATAGATATGTCCCCGGAAATCCCTAGAATAAAATGGTCACCTTACGCTTAATATGAAATTTTTACTTAAACTTACTTACTTGCTGCAATAATTTTACAGCAAGAACTTTATGAAATTGAGGAGGAAATTAAACGCAAGCCACCACCAGCTATAGATCTTTCATTGAAAATAAGATCACATGCAGCAAGAAACTTATCAAATGCTAAAATCGATGACAAGATTACTCGTAATAATCTCAATAACAATCTTAATGAAAAATCAATTAATTTGGAAAAACGTAAAAACTTTCAAATTAATGTACTCGCCGCTCCCATTACAAATGGAAATGAAATTGGAAGACGTCGTAAATCTGACAAGGTAAAAGTTTTGACCTTCCGTTTTGCACATGTTTCGATAACCTTTGATTTGGCACATGTGGTCTGGCCAGACCCCTATGTATTTTCATACAAATGTATGAGAATATTGCGTCTTTGGACATGTAATAAAGTGCATTTACAAGTAAATGTTTTTTTTTGGTTTTTCATTATCCCTAGTGCCTTTTACATATGTTCAATTACGTACTAAGGTAAAAATATCAAGTAGAAAACAGGTACAACATTTTTTGCCTCATTCATTTTTAAGCTTTATTTTGAAGTATATGATGAAATGTGAATAGTATTTGTCTTATTAATTCATCAAATGCATTTGAAACAAATATAGTCCACTTTTGAGTGCTGTTGGTCATATAAAGACCACATTCATTATAATTGTCTTTGTATCACTCGGATCCTTAATTTTTTTTTTTTCAAATATATAGTAATAGACAATGAACATTTAGGAAAAGTCACAAAATTTGAAGTCGCTAGCCCAATCAGAAATATTATTATAAAATTACTATTGAAATCGATAAAGGTCAGGCTGGACCCATGTGCCAAACGGAGAGTTAAACACAATTGGTGAATTCACAAGCTGTCATACATATACTGTCGTATAATCATAATGCCGTATAATTTTGTATGAAAAATGGGAGAATTTCTGACAAATGATAGCTAGTGCATTGACCAAATGCGGTAGGATAGCATAGCATCCTATCCGGAGTAAGGATGAAGAAAGCTGAAGTCCTTTTTTAGGGTTAGGCATCTATTAGTAAAAGTAATTTGCTAAGTTTTTATATATTTTGAAATGAAGAAGATATGAAAATTAAAAATAGTTAACCTCAACAAACTTAACAATTTTTTCCTCTTAGGATTACAATGGCTACTCGAAATCCCTATATAAATCCACAAAGATCGTACCGCAATATACGAGTGTCGATGATAACAACCCCCTACAATATGGACCCTATTTACCGTAATATTTAAATGAAATATATATAACATTAATACAACGAATCAATTGATATTACGATATCACAAAAATGGCTATAAAAAAAAAAAATTATATATTTAATCTTTGAAGTAATGTATTTAAAAAGTTAAAGTATATCATTAACAAAATTTATCACATGCTAATTATGCAAAATTAAATATATATTAAAGTCACTAAGGTTACAACAGAATTATTTTAGTAATTTACATACATACGTCGAAGAATTACAATAGCTAAAAAATTAATATATAATTACATTTATATAACTAATTACATACATAAAACAAAAACTTATTATACCTATTAATTTTTTTTCAATTATATGCACTAAAGAAATTTAATTACGAATACGTAATAACCGCACCAAATATTTATATTATATACTTACAATATTCAAATACCATATGTAATAGTATTACATTCTTTCAAATTACGATATTCAATAAAATATTATTATGAGAAAAGCTAAAAGTTCATTACGTTTTATTTCCAAAACCCTACTTATTCGTTTTAATCTATTAGAATCTAAACGGGTTCATACCGGTAATGAAAAAGTAGGTACAATTGTACCTTTTTCCGACTTTTTCGAACTACAAAGTACATTAGGTACAATTAGCACAATTTGTAATTTTTAGGTACAATTTGTAATTGGTCAAAATAAATTTAGCACTTCATTACAAAGAAAAGAAAAATTTTGCAATAATTATCTACTTAAATTTAACTTGCCTGTACTGTATTGCTTAACTTTAAAGCTCGAAGTCTGATATTGCTGTTAATAAAGGGAAAAACATTGCAAACATTTTTCAAAAAGTCAAAGTCATAAGAAGATTTTTTAAATTTAGCATAAATTTTATGAAATGTAACCTTTTTATGGCATTGAACCTTCTCATAAATATTATCCGATTTCAAAAATTATTTTTGCATTATGTATGTTTCCTTTTATAAACATTAATAACAGATTGCAACAAATCTTGGCTACAAATTTTTAAAAAATCGAAAATTATGATTAAAATTCCGGAACTTTCATGACCAATATTATTAGATTTAAAAGTTTGTTTCCCCCTTGATTAGATCTCTAAAAACTTTTCTCCTCTCTAGTTTTCGATTTGTCGTGCCCTAAAATGTTATTTTTTATGACCAATTTGTTTGACTCACTGTATATGTTCTGCAATAATTTAACCTAATTTATACATATATAGCGAATATCGTTTTCATGTTTTATTTACTTTTTTAATTGTTAACTTTTAAATGAAAATTAAATTGCTTACGAAAGCGATGAACCAATATTTTAGGTACATTCATGCTCATTTAGGTACAATTTTTTTGGTACATTAGGTACAATTTGAAATTTGTAAATTTCATCCATGGTTCATGAACAGTAAGCTTTTTCCATTTCACTTATATGGTGGTTAAGCATGGCAGTGATCCAATTATGCCCATCTTAAACCAAATTTTGGTTTTTCAGTAGCTAGTTGTGCTGTAAATTAAAAGATTTTCATTACAATTAAACAGATTTTTTAACTCAACTAAAAAAATCAAATAAACACTGCCCTCTATTGCAATATAGCTAAACAAAATATAGTTCAAATTAGTTCCTAGTTAATTTCAGTAGATGGCGACGTCATTACGTATATCACGTTGTAGCTATCAGAGATGCATTTAAATTCTTAATACTAATTGTATTACTTTAGTGGCTGCTCATAAGGGCGCAAGCATGACTGCCTGCCTGAAAGAGAGAGGTAGAAAAATAAGTAGAGAGAAAGAGATAGGAAAGATGCACCGAAAATTTAAAAATAAAAATCGGCACATTGATGAATGTTCCATGTTCATATTGTTCAGATTCTGCCACTTTCCCTCATAATTTTTTAAAAGTTGGATAGGCAACTTGAACGCAAATAAACAATGCGCATCTAGGGCACACCCAATCTTCATTTTCTTGCAATTTTTTTTTTTCTTGATAAGCTTATTTTAATTGCTTAAGGGAGAGTAATATACAGTATTATTCGAAATTGTGAGCATAATTGATTAATTATTAGTTTTTTTTTATAAATTGTGAAGTGCTTTCTGAAATAAACTTTGAATTGTCATTTGTAGAAGTAATAATTTATCAATATATTTTTGGAATATTTAGGTTCTTTAGATTTTTTCCTTATAAATTTAACAACCAGCCTCAGTAACCATGCAGGTTTTTTTTACACCTCAGTAATTTAGGTTTAAATATATTCAACCATCCCCTTTTTTTGTTTTTTCCAGCGTACAGAAATTTTGGGTGTAAAACGGTAATTTTTAAGGGATAGATAGCACAGTATTTTTAAAATTTTAGTTAACATCACTGCGCCCGTGTGAGCAGCCACTTATATTCGAGAATTTATAATTGTAGTACTTTTTTCAATGTTCGTTGATGAACTTGTTTATGCCCTTAAAATGCACGTTTGTTTTAATTGTATAAAATTGATTTAGGTCCATACACAGAAGTGTGGCATTACCATAACATCAATTGATTTTAGGGCTTACTATGCCTTTCAAATATAGATTTCATTTGAATAAGAAACTCTTAAGCAACTACTCCTTATAAGAGTGTGTGCAGGCATACGCGATTATGGTGATGCAAACACATAAACCTCGAAATTGCACGTTACCTCACATTCATGCGGTCTTCAGCTTGTAGCTTCTTTTTAAATAATTTTCTACGTCAAAAATTGTAAAACTTTAATATCTCTCAGATAAAGATCTAGCGACTTTCTTTAGAATAAAAAATTGTGCGAAATGCATATTTTTATACTTGTGTTTATGTAAAATAACGTATACACCATGATAATCCGATACATTTTTAATCAATTTCTGTTGTTCTCAATTATTTTTTCAGCACAATTATTTAAAAATTTTTTATATCAATGTTGGAGTAAAAACGAAATTAGTTGCTTTTTCAACGTGGCAAAAATACAACTGCATAGTATTCGAGAAAAACACTCTGCGATCATGATGTGCTTGGCAGAAGCCCATTCAGCATAATAAGTTGCGTTTTCACAACTTTTATCGCAGCGACACAATCGTTTGGTGGCTGCACATGGCTTATAGATACTATTTCAATAGTACGCAATTATACAGCTATGTATTATTCATACTTGCATTGAGTTAGCAACACTGAAATCGCAAATAACAACGAAAACAAGAACAGAATAAAGAGACGCAATAAAATGAAATAGCCAAAGCGAAGAACGGGATGCCAAATAAGAGTTCAGCAAAAAATTTCGAAATAAAAAAAATAATAGATTTATAGAATACAAGAAGGGAAAAAACACATTAGTGAAAACAAAATTTAAATAAAAAGTCAAAATACTTTATTGAAAATTAGAAATTTATTCTGGGTAAAAAGTGAAGCATTGGAATTAAAGAAAGTACAATTGGAACAAGCGAAACGTGTAATTCCACATGCGAATGTGAATTGTGAAATTTTATCAATTTTGTGTGAAATTTTTTGGTTTCCATCTTGTTTGTTGCATTTTGCGCCTTCTGTCTCGGTGTCACGCACCGGGTGGCTGTAATGCCGTACTATGGATTATACATTCCCATTAAAAGTGGAGGCAGCGGCTCGGGATCATCATCATCATCGCAAGCATCAGGAAATTCTGCAAATGGCAGCAGTGGAGGCGGTATCAATGACTCTAGTGCACAGAATTCAGGCAAGTTGATTGTACTATTTATGAGATTATTGTGTTGTTGCAATACACTTTTCTTTTTCCTTTTTTTTTCTCTTGCCAATTTTAGCAAGTGTCTTTCTTTTGGGCAGCTGTTTGCCTAGCAGCTTCTTCTATGTCTGCCCTCATTTCTCTTTGTTTTTTTTTTTTCTTGATTTAATAACAATCTTGATATTCTGGTTTTGCTTTGTTGTAGTTATTCTCTTTTGATTAATGCTCTAATACAAAGAACCCAACTTACCTACATCCATACATACCTTCTCGTACTCGTACGTTTGCATTTCTATTTAAGATGATGTGGAAATACTTCAACTTTTGCAGTTCTGCTTCGTCGAGTTTTCATTCGATTAAGAATTACTTATAAATCGAGGTTAAGCAAGATGTTTCATTTTGTGCTCATGTATAGGTACTCAGACAGCCTCAAGTTTAGTAAAAAGTTGCTAATTTTATTTTATTCCAAGAGCTGTTAACTTCAATATCCCAGAACCTTTTTGTAGAACACGTAATAACATCATTTCATTCGGCCGGGTTCAATAAATTTAAAATAAAACAAAAATTCCATCTAAAAAACTTTATTCACGTTTGGATAACAAAAACATTTCATGGTCACGCTTTTTTTTGTTTTTTTTTTTTTTTATTTACCTGCTTAATTAATTGAATTATACGCTGACCATAAAAATGTTTTGTTAAAACATACGGCGACGTAGCTTTTTAACGCTTGAACTCGGGAGTAATCATTTACATGAGTATTATGTATGTACCTCAAACAGTTGTTTCTTTAGTTTTATTTTATTTATATATATATTTTATGTATATATAGTAAAATTGCTTTCAGGTTGAATTACTCTTCTGAAAAGTAATCCAAGCGGAAAACAACACTGAGAAACATTGGATCACAAAAGAAAATTTCTTAGTAAACATTTGTGCTCAGCATATAAAACTGTATTGGAAGTCTCAGAAAGTGTGTCTGAAATTCCTATAGGGGTAATTATGACCCAACTATCGATTTTATTTATCCAAAGTAGAAATATTTCGCATTTAAAAAAAAAAAAAACTTACAATGTCGGCATATATGCTTTTTTCGGGTGTATCAAATGTTAAAACTCATAGAATGGTTCAAGGTTTCATTTGTCCAAAGCCTCAGCTGAAGGCCGAGTTCTTTAATATAAACGGAAGAAGCTCAGATTTTCTCAACATTTCTTCAAGATGTAAACATTCAACTCCCCTTTGCTTTATGATTTTGAAAAAATAATAAAATGAAGTCTTCTCAGTAACCGCAGTCTTATTATATACAACGTTAGTATCCAGTCATTGATTGCTACAAACGTCTTTTCAATCAACCACTGATTTAGATTTGGTTCTACACTTCCATATGCAGAATATATTCACTTTGATCAGCTTACTGTATCTTATTAGTTATTTCCGTTAAATCATAACTGTTTTGAGAAAAAAAGTCAGAATTTTTAAAATTTTGAAGCTTTAGTCATCATTAATCTCTTTTTTCTTTTTAAGCTTTAATTTTTGTCTATCAGCAGTTTTGAATGACTATATTGGGGCAAAAGTGGCAAATCATCTATATTCTTTTTTTTTCTCCAGCATTTTCACTTACCAACTCAGAGATGATTGAAAATTCGGAATCGAATTCAAAGATAATAAATTTGTATGGGAAATTAATTTATTTCCATGCATTCATGATGCTGCAGATAGGGATGCCAATTGCCCCTGATATCTCACGCATATACTAAAATTTTACTTGTCGAGTGGAAGCGAAGTCCTTGCAATAATATTTGTAAATAAAGATTTGTCGAGGTCCCTCAGAACGATTGTGGCGTACTAAAAGCGAATCAGTTGTTAAATCCTCGAAGCGCATTAGTTTATTTTACAGTACTAAAATCATCTAAAGTAGCACTTTCCTCTAAATTTTCAAACAAAACTAGAAACATTGCACAAATAAATATATTTTCTAAAAAAAAAATTCGATTTTAAATAATCATATTCGTCATTATTGCATTTCGTTTTTATTGCATTTTGATGTGCATGAAATTTTTCGATGTTAAATTTTGTATGAAAACATTTGTCAGAAGGTTGTAAATTTTTTGTTTCAGTACGTTAAATTTTTATATTAATCATTTCAATCAACGTGAAAATTCAGATATTCTGGCAATACTCATATTTCCAAAGCAAAAAATATGTGTCCACATTTGCAGTGACTACATTAGCAGTATTTTTTAACGTAAATACTGATATCGATATTTATTGAGAAATCTAATCAGTTTTTCTCAATTGTATTACAAAACAGTGTAAACCCGGTCACTTTGTCACCCTACATTGGTTGGCCTTGGTAAAGATTCGGTAATGCGAAAGTTAAAGCAAAAAAACATATACAAAAGAAATGTACCTATGAACTTATCAACCTACTTATTGTTTTCAGCCAATATTGTCAACTTCTCGTTTGAATATGCAAGCCTTCATCATCTTCCTTGCTTTGGTTTCCCTGATGTACCTTTTCAAATATTTTGTTTGCATGGGAGGTTTCACACCCATTTGTCCAAAAACGATCACATTTTGCCCAATAAACTACTACCAGCATACCGCTTTCACACACAAATTTTCATTACTTTCAAGAATTAATATTAAAAGGTGATTTTTTAAACATTTGATTTTTAATTAAAAAATACTACGAAAAAGTGTATGAAATTTGTGTTTGAATCGATATGTCAATGCTGGCAATTAACTTTTTTAAAATTATTTCATGTAAATGTAAATTAATGTTGTTTTCCAAGGCTGCAATTGACGCTGGTTTATCGCCATAGACGTGTGACTTCACGTAACCACACAAAAAATTGTCTAGAGACGTCAAATTGCATGATCTAAGTGATCGACTCACAGGTCCGAAACGTGAAATAAACTGGTAAAATGAGGGCATGTAGCGCCGTCTTATTGAAACCACATATCGACCAGATTCAAATCGTTAATTTTGAGCAAGAAAAAGCCATTGACGGTAACTTTCTGGCTATAGTCATGTTTAAAGAAATACGTGTCGATGAATTCGCCGGCACATAAACCGCACTAAACCGTGCATTTTGCTAGATGCATTGGCAGATCTTGTATTGCCTTTGGTTTGGCTTTGGCTCATCAGACCATATATATTCAAACAGAAATGAACTTTGCCGCTCAACACAATTTTACGGTAAAAAAAAAATGGATCCCTTAGTTTTCCTAAAGCCCACTTACTAAAAATTTGGCGATGTGGCAGGTCGGCTTTAATTGTTGAACGAGCTGCATTTTATTCGTTTTTGGACCAAGATCCTTGCGTAAAACCTTCTACGTAGTCGAGTAACACACTCCAACTGTCAAAAATTCTGAAGTGAAAAACGAAACAACAATAAAATCACCCATATAGAAGAGAGTCTCGGGAGTAGATTGACATCAAAAACTAATTTTGTATGCCGTTTATTGCATTTTAATTTGGATCTCCTCATATGCCGAAATGATTATATTTGCACTTATACAACACGGGCAGTAAATTATTTTCTTAACTCGACGATATCCAATGTTTAGTATATATTTTTATTTTACATTTCTTTTGAATCACTGCAGAACTTTTTTGTTTGAAATGTTATATCAATAAAATTCAAAATGAATCTTCTTCAAAGCTGGCTAAATAAAACTATCGATTTTGTTATTATTGCAAAATTTAATATTAATAAAAAATCCATTCCATTGGCATTGAAGGAATTTGTCTAGTTAACGCATTTTAAATAGAACTCACAACTCGTTATACAATATTGAAAAAATTTAATAAGCAACTTCTATGTGTGTCCATTATGACATTTTAGCACTCAAAAAAATTATAAAAAATTTGTTGTGTATTTAAAAGGGTTTATCAGTAAATGGCCTACCCAAATGAGGTAACCAACTTTAAAGCAAAGTATGTATATCGTACACAAAACCATAAACAATAATCTTTCTCTGTAATGAAATAGTACAAAAACATTATATTAGAAATTATGGTAACTTGATAGCAACGAAATTTGGAATATACATTTTTACTCTGTAACAAATGAGGAGGTCCATAACAAAACGCAATAATTCCACCAGAACAATTTTTTAGATAAACGAATAAATTTAATTAAAGTCAGTAGGAAAAATATTTTGTTAAAAACAGTTGATATGGTATAATAGTTTACTTAGAAACAATACAAATCATAAATAAATTATTTTATCTGGCTATTAATTTTTAAGTTATTTAGATAACAAATTTTGAAATGTTGCGTTTTGGTCCGTCACATAGTATTTATTTCATTTTGTTATGAATCCTCTGTAGATGTTGCGTTTTGATTTTGGAATTATGGCTTTGTGCTTTGAATTAAATTGTAATTATATCTTTTTGATTTGAATTGCATAAGTTTTATAGGAAAATGACAAACTCTTTAATCATAACAACAATATTTATTACATTCAAGTATTACAAAAAATTAACATTTTGTTGTACTCGCATTCCAGTATCATCTCCGAAGGTTATATCATCTGTTTCATTGGCACTATTTCCTTGCTGGTCTATGGTGCGTGGCAATGGTTAAACCTGCTGCATATCGAAATACATGCTCGTAGATCTAGAAGGCTGAATATTCTTGCAATTTCATAAAAAGAGTTAGCCCTTAGCTTGTAAACCCTTTGTTGAGTAATTAGCTGCTGTTTTAAGTTAAAATTTTGTTCCATTTTGATTTTCTATTTATTTGATATGTCATGAAAAGTTGTTGTTTTGATGACTTTGACTTTTTACTGATACATCGAATTTGTTTATTGCATAGACATGGAAATATTTCATTTTGGTCTGAACCATTGAATTACAGTTAAATTATTGACCTTTGATATGGTTTATATTAATGCTTGCATAGATTTTAATATATTGAATTGAATTCAGTCAAAAAAACTAAAAACTTAAAAAGTCTAATTATTGCGTTTTGTTATGGGCCTCCTCAAATGTATGACAACCAGTGAAGCAGCAATTTCTACTTTAAGCTTCTTATTTTATCTGGATAAATTTTCTATTTCATAATCAAAATAATAAAATTTACTAATTTTTTTTATAGACTATGGAAAATTAAATGTAGTTGTCAATTTTCAAAGTCTTAACTACTGTTCCATGTATGTGCTTCATTAAATAATGTGTAACAGGCTTAAAGAACGTGTATGTGTAGTCATCACAATAACAGTGTATACAGAGACGGGCAAATCAGACGGCCTTTTCTGAATCTACAAATTTTACGGGGGGTAGGATCCATTTTTTCCCCATACTTTCTTCAGCAAAGTTGATCAGGATCAAATTTAGAGTTTTTCTGTCAGAGTAATTTTCAAAAAAAAAATTCATCCATATAAATTGGTACGACCTACTACGCATACACGTTCTTTAAGCCTGTTACACATTATTTACTAATTTTTGTTTATTTCTGAAAATTTCTGGCCTTTTAGCCAGGTGAAACATAATAATTTGAAATAATATGAATGCACTTTTAAATTTAGCATATGTAGAAATAAGAAGCAGTTATTATTTTTGGAAAAAAAAAGTGTATACATAAATATGTTTTGACGACTATTCTGAATTTTCGTACGTAAAATCATACAGATGCTCAAAATGATCTTTGAAAGATTTATGTGAGCAAACTTTAAAAATTTAAATACAATATAAAATTTCAAATAAAACAAAGAAAAAAAAAGAAAGTAACTTTAAATTTAAAATTAACATTGTCAATGAAAATAAAATTTAATTATCATAAAAAAATGTTCAATAACAAGAAAGTTTAGCTTTCATAAGCAATAGTTTTTCAATGAAAAAATAATAGCTACCACTTTCTGTTATCCATATTAGTTTATAAACTCCAAAATAAATTAAACGAAAAAAAATAATGCTATATGCACCTTCAACAAATTCTCAGTAAAGTGTTTAAAAGTTTATTGCTCCTTATCAATGTAAATATAAAAATTTTAAAATGAAAGCCAACAGCAAACAGTACTGCTTATATCATAATGTATATACATATGTACATTTATATGCACTAATTGCTTGACAAAAAGATAAAAGAAAAGTAACAATAAATGATGTGTCAACCGAATCGAGCTCAGTTCACATCCTCATGCTACATACACCATGTGCCGCCGCCCACAACATCACCATTATCACAAAAAAAGAAAATATTCAAAATAATATAATAATAAATAAATATAATAACAAAATTGTAACAACTAAAAACATAATAATGATCGCGACTAAAGTGAAAAGTTCATTAAAAACACAAACAATAAAGTAGAATTAAAAACTATTGATAATAACGTCATACTCTGGGTTTGGCTAGAATGATTTATGTTGTTGTTGTTTTTTTTTTTTGTTGCATTCATATTGAATTTGATATTCAATAAGTGTATTCATTAAATCAGATACAAATTGTTATAATCATTTGTTACTAATTGTTATAGCTTACCAGATATTGACAAGCAATTGTTGCAATACAAATTTTTTTTTTCAATTTTTGTTAATTTACATTTGTATTTCAAAAGTTTATTTAAAAAATTAATTACGACGTTAAATCGTTTTCTGATTTCAATCAATTACATCAATCATGCTAAACTTATTGAAAATAAAAATAATTTATACACGTCAATGTTCGATGTGTCAGGGTTATGTGAACCCTTTTCTATAAATTTTTGCACACATATTTATAAAATAAATGTATTCAACAAAATATATAAATTAAAAAATAATACTTGCATGTATTTATATCTAAACGAATTTGGGTGATTTTCTTGAGTTCAATGATACACTACGCATGCCCCCTTCAAAATAAATACAGCCTCGTTTTTCTCCCTAACATGCCATTAACCCCTTCACCCATCCACCCATTCATTGTTTAGCAAAAAAACAAAAAAAAAAAAAAAAACATCTGATTTTTGTTGGCTTTTTGTTTTGCTTTTCACTTTTATTTTTGTTTTTGTTTATTTGGGCTCTTTTCGCCTTATCCACATTGTTGTTATTATGACTGTGAGCATAAATTAGAAAATATATACGAATTCAGCAATTTGAGTGTTTATTTAGTTGCATTTGATAAACTTTTAACAAATTGTAATATATTTCTGAGAATCGTATTTTGTCTTGATAGAAGATTAAAAGCGTCAAAAAAAAAAAGAAGCAACATTTTTGTATTTTTGCCAAAAAAAAAAAAAAATCTTGATGTCACAAAAATCATGCGATAGATACAACATTTTTGTATACTCGTATTTATGTATATCTTTTCTTGCTGTTGATTAATTGGATTTGAACATTTCAAAATTTAGTTCATTTGTTTTTTTGACAATGATGATAATGCTGAAATTAAATAATATTTGTATATAATAATTAGATAATTTTTTGAAATGTGTTTGAATATTCAATTTATTTTTATTTTGTACTTTCTGAATAGAATAGTTTTCTCAAATTCGCCACATAATATGATATGTGCTTAGTGGAAAACATATTACTCTTTTGGCATCATTTCATTAAGTTCGTGACGCTTTCAATTACAGAATATGAAAGGATTGGCTAGCTTCATTGCGCTCTGAAATTCTTTCATATTTTTAATGATATTATTCTAACAAAACTGCGATTATTTGATTTGTTAATTTCCCGTATATATTTTTGCTTCTGTTATAACAAATTTGCACGAAACTTTCACAATAACAATAAGAAAATGGGAGCTAGGAATATTAAAAAAAAAAAAACACAGTCTTTTCAGTTATTTAAAAAGCCGGTTCTAATTTCTACAAGATTTAATTTCGGAGAGTTTAAATTTCAGAGCGTCTACTGTATATAAATTACACATTGTGATTAATTGCATGTTGGTATATTTCGATTGCAATAGTTATAATTTACGACAATAACGATATTGATCTAACGTATCCTAGAAATTTTAAATTCCGATTTAAGTGAAGTTGAAGCCCTACGGAACTTATCCTTGATATATGTATCTTCAAAATTCTCGACAGCTTAATTAATAGTCAAAGTGGGAAATTAACAGATCGTTTGATTCTTTCGCCATTAGGTCTTTACAACTAAGGCAGCAGTTTTTACAAAAATTTTTAATTTTTTTGTTTACTTTTTTGTTTGATGAGTGTTGATTATAGAGATCCCAATTTGGATTCCTGTGCTTTGGAACTCAAATTGTGACGACCGTATTTAAATCCGAATTTGTTGAATCTTGCAAAGACTAATCCATTATTTTTAGAAAAAGATGCTACCCTAATCAATTTCTCCAAAGACATTGTATATCTATAACCAGTTACGTCATCATTTTTATTTGAAGTCCTACAATTTTTTTTTTTTTATTATTATTTTTACACTAACTCTTTCAATTTGGACGTTTTTAGTACAAATTTTTCCTCATAAAAATACGATAGATGGTAAAAAAGACTCATCTGCACTGTAAGCACACAGTACAGTAATTGACTCCCTTTGAGATGTATCAGTAATTTCATAAAAGTTAGACAGTTCCTTAAAGTCAAGCCACTTCGCCGTTTTAGAACCGTTTTGAAAGCCAGCTTCATCTTAATTTAGCACTCTTCTACCCTCCTCAAAAATATTTTTACAAATATAACTTTCAGATATTATACCATCTTCTTTATTTCAGGCACAGTTTTTATCAATATGTTTATCGAATATCGGAATTTCTGATAACTGGTATGCCGTTTACACTTTTCTCCAACAGTCTTCCCTTTCCGCTCTTTTGACATCTACAAGAAAATGTATTAAATAGGGACATATGTTAGTTTTCTCGCTATTGCACTATTTTATTCTTGCTTCCTCGCTGCAGAGATATCCACATTTTTTCTTTGAAGTTGATTGGTCTTAAGTTTTCCATTAAGATCGCTAAAACCGTAGATTGTCTAATAATTATTATTATAATCAATAACCTTGTACTAATTTTTTTAAATTTTTTCTCATTATCACAGACTCATCATATGTTTTCATAGAAAAATCCGAAGCTTTGGAAGTTCTGAAGCAGCACAAAGATGCACGCCTACGCGAATTCTCCAGCGAAGGTGATGCTTTGAAATATGCACAAACAGGATATGAAGTAGTGCAAACAAAATATGCTGATGTCAAAAGTACGAAAAGTTTTATTCACACAAACTTTCATTATAAAGAACTAAAATATATAAATTACTTCTTCTAGCTTCAACTGCTGCTCTGGAAAAGGCTCCGTTTCGTGCTCCAACCAAACAAGAATTAATTGAATTTCGTAAAATAATCGAAGCGGGTGATTATGAACGTATCAAATCGATAATTTGGGATAATCCACGTTATTTAGTTAGTTCCGGTGATACACCGACAACACTTAAAGAAGGTTATCGTTATAATGCCATGCATGTTTGTGCAATATCAAAGAAACCTCATATTGCTGAATTAATTTTACAAACTGTTTCGGATCCGAAATTTGTTGATTTACTAACGGGCAAGAAGAATGATGAGAAAATGTGCAAGGAATTATGTGTGAATCTATTGGATTATTATCTCAACATACCAGAGAAAGGGCGCAGTGAGACGCCATTGCATTTTGCTTCTAAAAATGGTAGTATTGAAATGGTTGAAGTATTAACTTCATATCCAGAATGTAAAATGACACCAAATAATGAGGGTCTACTGCCAAAAGAGGTGCGTATAAATACATACATATATTGAGTGTTACAACTAATTTTTATTTGTGTGCTTTCGTTTTTAGATAATTTGCTCTCGTTTTTCACAAGCTTCTCCAGAGTTATGCAAGAGAATCGAAGCATTGTTGGAGGAACGTTTTTATGTGCCTGTTTTGCGCTCAATAGATAATGCAATGCCTCCACAAATTGGCCAACCATTCTCGGCAAATAATCCACCTGTAAGTGTTTTAAATTGAAATTTTTATTTTGACATATTTTTGTCAAATTGGTTGGAAAGTTTTTCTTTATTTCAATTAATAAAATAATATGCCGTTTAATTTTCAGAATCTTAATTGTGATCTCCTAAGTCCAGAGGTAAAAATACAAGCATTAGCAGGTCCAATGAATAAGGAACAAGCTAAGGTGAGTTGCTTCGAAAAATAACGATAAACATGCAAGCATATAAAAATAAAAAACCTAAAATAGATAAATTCCAAACCTGCGATTTGGCATAGGTTTTATTATGCATTATATTGGATGCTTAATATCAGCATGCTCCTTATTTTTCATATTATTAATAATACTTCATTCTTTCCATTTTTTTTTTTAGCAATTTCGTCGTCGCTGGAAGACACCACCACGCATGGGCAGCAGCACTACCTCTTCACCTATCATCAATTCACCCTTCATTTCACCGATGACGTCTCGCATAAATATCAATAGTACACCAACAAAATCTACATATGCAATGAACAATAGTTATAGCACGCCCACTAATTCGTTGCATCGTCGCACGCTATTCAATTCAACGCCACAACGTTCACCAGTACAATCGCGTATACTGAAAGAACATAATGTTTCGAACTGTTTGGTGGAAGAGAATGGTGACGATACTTCATATGTTGATAAACAGAATGGGAACCACAAGAATGAAGAAAAAGAAACAGCTGGAACTGAAATTTTAATTACCGCAGAGGAAAGTGAAAGCATCACATTTGAAGCGAATAACAATCAAGAGCAGCAGCAGCATGAGCAACCCTCAACTCAACACTTGAGCACGTTGCGAAACCCTATGTTCCCAAATACTCCAATGCTGCAAATGAAAAAGGAGATGTTCTTTACATATCGCGAACAGAATGTCCCTTCGCCCGTTGTATTCGATGCTCCAAATGATGGTTATAGTAGCAGCAATAATTCAACCAATTCACATATGTTCTACAATGATAGTCCTGATGGTGCTGAGCGCGAAAGTCTTTTAAAGAAGAACGCTCTTAATCCCTCAATAGTGCCAATTAGACCACCACAAATGAGCATGTTGAAAACGGCTCTATGTCCGAAGGCGCCATTTTTCAAAGAGAGTCCTGGCTTCAAAGAACGTCACATTAAAATCACGGACACCGAAAAAGGACTCGAAGTGATCGGTCGCGAATTAGCCAAAGAGCAAAAGGTAGAATGGCGTGAGTATTGGGATTTCCTAGATCAATTTATTGACATTGCTTCGCCGAATGGCCTCGATAAGTTGGAAAACTATTTTGCGCAGCGTGTTAAAAATGAAGAAATGTCCAAAAAGACCGCACAAGCCATGGCCAATTCAGCTGTGATCTTAGATAATGTTTGTAACGTTTTGGAGAAATTTGGATTTGTAAAAAATTCAGCCGCTGCTGCTACAGGTGTCTTAAAGGATGAACGCAATGGTTTCAGCATTGAACGTAATCGTTTCGACAATTATTACCCATCATCATCATCGTCTTCTTCCACGACTACTGCAACAGCGGTAGTAGCGCCGCAAGCCACTAATCCATACACTTGTGTGGAGAAATCGTTGCAAGTCTTTGCCAAACGCATGACTAAAACAATCATACTCAACATCGAAAATGTTTTATCCATCAATGATACTTTGCTTTCGGAGCTTAAAAGACTGAAATCGTTAATATGTAGCTTTAAGGAAGATGCACGTTTTCTTAATGTTAACTTCACTAAAGTGCATTCACGTATTGGAAATTTGATATCGATTTATTTGGAGAACTCACAGGAGGTGACAGAAGCCATAAAACTTAAGGTAAGATTAAGATTATGAAAAGAAATAGTAATTTTGTTGGCCTTAAGTGCTTGTGATTTTGTGGTAGCGTTTTGCAACCTCTACTAGTATCCTAGCGTGGATTATAATCAAAAATTAATCCCAACAAAACCGAAAATTTCTTCTAAAATATATTTACAAATAATAATTCAATTATTAAATATTAATTTCAGATACAAAGCATCATACAAAATCTTCTACTTACACCCGGTGAACGCCGCGAACATATCGAATGTGTTTCAACAAGAATACTTTTAATGCTAGAACGTTCAAGTTAGTATAACAATCATTTACATTATGCATATATATTTTAATTAAAACGTTTTTATAATTATTGTTTATAGCCGAACAAATACTGCCAGAAAATCTTAAAACCGAAGATATGTGTTCCAAAGTATGGTTGCAAGAAAGAGAATGTGAATGCCAATGGGAAACGAATCTCAGCCGCAAGACAAGTCGTCGCAATCGTATGGAGGCACGCTATAAAAGTCACCAACATGCTAAACAACAAGGAAAATCAAAGAATTTTTCTTCTGGTAATTTCAATGATTATCGTAATATGCCATCAACGAGCGGCAATGATTCTTCTGATGATATGGATGAAGATGTGTATTGGGTAAGACAAAATTGAATTGTTACAAAAATGAGTTCTGTCTGATTAAATTTAAAATTGAAATAAATAATTTTCAGTCGGATTTTGGCGGTTCTGATTCAGATTATGAGGAAGAAGTTTGGGCAACACCACCTGAGAGTCCATCACGCATTAACCTTATAGAAAGTGCCGAAAATGATGGTTATAGTATTTATGTTTATAAGTAGGTTAAAATTATTTATTTGATTTTTTTTTTACTTTATACTAAAAATATTTGATCTCTGTTTTTTAGCAATGAACCAACAAAACGTGATTTGGATGTCTTAAATGCTATTTTTCATATTGACATTGATAAGCTTAAGCATCCAAATATTCATTCATGGAAATGTGCTCTTCTGCGTTATTCAAATGAGGAAATGGATTAGTAAGTAGTTTGGCAATCTATACTTATAAATAAAATTGATGTGTCTGTCTATGTGTTTGTCCGGAATAGGCTCTGAAACCAATTCCCCATATAAACCAAAGAGTTTCGTCACAGCTATGTAATCTATGCAACTGAAAGAAAGAAAGATAATAATGGTTTGTTTGTTTAATAATCGATTCGTATTCAGTGTAAAAATTAAAACGTCTGTCAAAATGTTTTCATATCAAATATTCTTCACCAGTAATATTTTAGTTAACCAAAAAGGAAGTGTGGAGATTGCTTATGAAAAGTAAGAAGAATTTTTGATAAATGCAACTCTACTACATATTAAATACTTATTTTGTAGATTTATGACTAGAAAATCGGTGGGTAAATTATGGTGGCACCCAAAAAGACGGCGTAAGGCGGAAGAAGTTAAGGAGGAGTTTGAAGTACATAAATTAATGATTATGGATTAGTATTTTTATTAAAATTTTTTATTTTATTACCAAATTTAGACTGCATACTCGAGTAAAATACATTGCTGTAAAACAATCTGAGCAGAGAAGTGGCGTCAATGGACGAGCAAAATACATATCCCAGCTGGAAAAAAGAATAATTAAATTTACTACAGTTGAAGCGGCTGGTGGGGGATAATAAGCTAAAAGTTGGAATTGATTCAAGTGAAAGTTTACCCGATGAGCTTAGCTCAGAATCTTCAGTTTCAGTCATAATGGGCACGTTAAATGCTTCTATTGAATCAGACCCAATAGGTGTCAATGCGGTTGAAGCTACCACAAGTTTCAATACAGCAACAGCTACAACAAATGCGATTATAACAACTATTTCAATATTGAGTGCCACTGCATCAACAGCTTCAACGTCAGATGACGAAAAAGGAAGAGGAAGGAATAAGAAAACAATGTTTTTAAAAGTTTTAATATGTTAAAGGAGAAAGTCGAAGAAATGAAGGCATGGACAGAGGCTACTAAAAAGCGGAACAAAAGGCAAAAAAGTAGACACCTAATTTTGAAAACGATTTGTATTTAGTTTTAAAATAGATCAGTAATATCTTCCAAATCGAAGTTATTATTTTTTAGTTTACAACACACTCTTATGTATTTTTATATACATATGTTGTTATCGCGTTTGAAAATAAAAATGTCAACAATCACCTATTATTATTGGGAAATGAAACATTTATCAAAGCGGCTGATAAAAATGTTTACGACGGCTCGTAGTGGTGTAAAGTTTTCATTGTACAAACGAGAATCGCACAGCAAAACTTGGTGAAAAGATAAAAGTGGTTGGGAAAACGAAAATGAAACAATTTTTTTTTTTTTTCATTTCACGTTATCACAGAACGAGAATTGGCCCGATTCTTGTTTTATTAAGTGGTGAAATGAAAACATTTTCGCCACTTCACTAAAAATGCGATTCCCGTTTTGTTTAAAAGTGTAAAATTTTTTTAATTGTAAACTTATTTATAATTCAGCGATTTGCTAGTGATAAGGTAAAAAATAATGAAGAAAAGAAAAAAAAATGAATGAGAAAAACCTGAGTGCGCGGTAATCTAAATGCCTCTGTAAATAAAAAGAATACATTATTGATTATTTGAAGGCAAATTTTGATTTTGTTAACGATAAGTAATTTATTTTGAATCTAAATCCAAAACAAGTAGTTTAATTATTTCTTCTTTAGATTTATAGCTGTTGATGACATCAGAGTCAAAGATTTAATTTAATAATTTTATTTTTAGCTCACCACTATGTACCACAGCAATCGTTATTGTTTTTTCACAACGAATATTTTTTAGAACGAGTTAAAAGTGAAAAAGTGAAGTGATAAAATGAAGAAGTGAAGTGATAAAATGAAAAAATGAAGTGATAAAATGAAGAAGTGAAGCGATAAAACTAAAAAGTGAAATAATAAAATGAAAAAATTAAGTGATAAAATGGAAAAGTGAAGGAATAAAATGAAAACATGAAGTGATAAAATGAAAAAGTGAAATGATAAAATGAAAAAGCAATTGCCAGTGAGAATGATAAAATATTTTTCTCTCTTTATAAAACCAGAATCGACCCCCACTTTTATTTCTTTTGCATACGATTATTTGTTGTAATTTTTGAAAACTGCCTATAGACCATTCATTATTATTTTCGATATTTTATTAACTTTCTTTACATTTGCATTACTTAAAATCATTTTATTTTCATCCACAGTTTCCCATCACCGTCGGTAGTTAAGAAATCCCATTCATTTATTATGCGAAACTCGGCCACAAAGAAAGACTTCTCACAAACGCCAATAATACAAAAAAATCAACAGAATTCTTCAATAAAACCATCAACACCACAGCAATCAAAAATACAAAATAATCAGCAACTGCCAGCGGTTAAGCGTCTATTCATGTCACCATCATGTTCCAAATCCAAACCAACGACAATATCAACAAAACAAATGTCAGCATTAACACCGCTCAAAAAGATACGTGGTTTATTTTCAGCATATCGTGCGGACAAGAGCCCAATGGTATCGGCATCACCAGCAACAGCATTTTCAAGCGATCGCAGCGGCAGCGAAGGATCTAATAATTTATCGCTTTTGAATGTATCGGCCTCTGAATAAAATATATTTATATAGTTATAATAATTTGTATATTATATGCTTTTAATTTGAATTTTTCAATTGTTCCTTCTTTCACTAAATATTCGAATTTTTTGAATTTATATTCTCTTAATGAATTATTATTGTAAACATATATACTTTAGGGCGCTCAGCTGTTTTGTATTTAATTTTATTTTATTTTTTCTTTTCATTTTTAAATTCATCATTTGATTCTATGTTTGCTTTTAATGAAGAAGAGCTGTCTATGATTTTTTTTTTTTTTTTGTTTTGTTTTGCCAATATACAAAAATCTCTTATAAAACAAAAAATTTAAATTTGTGCTAAAAATCGTGCATATTTCTTACTTTCTTTTTGATTTTATATTTACTTTGTGCATGTTTAAATATTTATGAATTTATAGTATTATCAAACAATTTGTGTTATTAAATTCAAAGAAATCTTAATAATATTAAGTTAATTGAAACAAACATACACACAAACACACCCAAACAAACATACACACTCCGCTCTCACATTGAATCGATTTTTATTAACGCTTTGTATTTGCGATCTTAAAAGAAAATCCGTTTGCTGAAATTATTGTAAACGCTTTCCAAATATTTATACTCGTATTTTATGTACTTTTTTATATTTACAATATCAATTTTGCGTGAGTTATTCTAAATGCATATTAAAAAACAATAACAACTACAACAACAACCATATGTAATCATACTACAAGTTAAATTAATAAACAAATGCAATTTTTTAATGAAACAAAAATATAATTGTAATTTGCAATATTATTTCTAAATAAATAAAAGAATTTAAAGGAATTTTTTTTGTACAGAATTCTCCTAGAAATATGAAAATATAGAGTACGTAGAAGAAAGTAGAAAGACAGGAAAGATATATGGGGATAAATGGGAAGGAGAAAAGAAGAAATCTGAGCCATATTGCACCAAACATTTATCTCTTATCACTTCTGCTAAGTGTAAGTGATTATAGTAGCAATAAGCTTCAACTAATTTCATTTATCAATTTATCAGTTTTTGGGTAAGTGTTTCTCAAATTTAGAAGGGAACTTAGCAATATACTCTTCACTAATCGGCCAAATGTTAAGTTAATATTATTGCAGACTCTATTTTAATACTCCACATTAAGTAAATAATTTAATAAAAGACAATATAACCTGGGAAATCGTCCTCGGTTGAAAAACTCTGATGAGGTCTATTGCTTATTTTTTGGCCAGCGAATAGTGTTATCCTTAATATTATCTATAACCGATATAACTACTCAATGAACTCTGTATACAGTGGATTTATAGCCAAAAGTTGTGGAAGAGGTGTTCGAGTATTACATCGGCTACTTCCATGCTTCAAATCACCACAAAATTTAATTTGACAATCGAAAAATTTTGATCACATTTATATTATCCAAATCAAAATTTGTCTCCCGATTGATCACACAAACCTCATATGTCTGGTTGGGTTCATTTAAATTATTCTAAAATAGTCAAAGAAATTGTTAAAATTTCGTAATCAAAAACACGTCCGACACCTTCAACATTTACCTTGATTAGAGAATTATTTCTTAGCAGAATTCAAATCTTTTACCGATAAGTAAAAAGCTCTAAAAGTTGGTGCAATAGAAACCGTTAGAAAGTACTTAAATTGATAAACTTAGCACTTATTCAAAAAAGTGTAAGCTCTCATTCAAATTATGTTTAGTGCAACACTAATCTAAAAGTAGAGCACTTATCAAATTTATAAAATTCGACTGAGCTAGTTATCAAAATTAGGTTCGGTGCAACATAAACCTATCAATTTGTGTATAAGTTTGATAAGTGTTAAACGATAAGTGGTTGGTTCAATAGGGCCCTGGTTTTCGCTACAGAGGTACTGCACAGTAGTATCGATGTCCTCAAGACAAGATCGGCAGGACGGATCGGAGTTGGTCATGTCCTAACCACATGTATTATGCCCAGTGATGAAACCTCAGGTCTTGTCTTCTTAATCTCAGAAGAAATTCTGCTGATTTCCAATTCTGCAGAAGCCAACCTCTGACTATATTTTTCTATGAAAAGAATCCACGAAGTATTTGAGCAAATGCTAAGAACAAGTTCCGGATACCATGGTGAAATTTCAGAGCCTTCGTTGGCCAGTTTGTCGGCCAATTCATTCCCTGCAATGCCACAACATTTTCATTCCATTTACTATGGTCTGGTATTGACCATTGGTTTCGGATGATATTGGAATCGACCATCTTTTAGTGGAAATGTATACTGACTGCATTCAAGTTGGAAATTATTTTTAAAAAATAAGCATTGAATTTATTTGTAGATGTCAAAAATATAATTTCAGACACATTTTCTTTTTCGTTACATCAATCATCTTTTTTTTTTTTTTTTTTTTTGCAAAACAGGCAAAAAATTTATTTTCGATCTTGACCAGAGTAAAAAAATTTGGAAAGATGATAGGAAGTGTATTGCCAGCTCTTTTCCCTTGGGAGCGAATTGCCTGGAGCCCTGAGCATGTACAGATTATCTATCGTGATTGGGGACTCTTCTACACGCACAAACAACAGCTCGATATAGCAGCGCATTACTATGACAAATCGCTAGAGCTGAAGGAAGATGATCATAGAGCGCTCTTCTATCGTAGCATGTGTAAGCGTAATATTGCGCAAACTGAGGGTGCCTTGGAGGACAGCTTGGCAGCATTAAGTAATTTGCAAGATGGCAACCTTGAAATGTTGACAGGGAACTTTAACCATTTTTACTATTTTTCGCAGAAATTGATGACACGAGTGCACCAATAAACTTGGAGATTTGCGATGCTTTATATGAGTTAAATCAATTTGAAAATTGTAAAGTGGAGTTGCATGATAATACGCGTAAATTTTATGGCAAAAAGGTTGCAGCGTTCCTCAATCGTTTAATTGTGGTAATTATGCTTATACCGATGATTACTAGTTTGCAAATGTAGCAAATTTATCTACGTGTTTCATTTAGGTTGATGAAAATTTCAAAGATTCCATTGGTGAATCGCTCAGCCCGTTTATACTTAAAAATGAGAAATACTTTGCTGCTGTATTGGAAGCGATTGAACGTGAGAAACACATTGACACACGTCCGCTATGGAAAATCTTAAAAGAACAAGAGAAATGCGATGTACTTAGTATACTCGAAAAGGAGGTACACATTGATTTCTAATACTTAGATGAACAATCTACAATGATCAATTTAACTTAAATTTTTAGGAAATTTTATTGTCGCCACGTGAAATTGCACGTCGTGAGCGCGCCTTCAAAGTCTTTAATCAAATTTACTTTAATAAAAGTTGGATTGATGTGCTATTTCTAAAAGATTTACGTGAAAACCAAAACTTGCTACTGCCACAATCGAAAGTATCAACACCATTTCTGAGATCACTGACCCATACCAAATATGACGTTATTAAAAAGTTCTTGGTAAGTTTTTAATAAGAAAAAATAAGAGGAATCATAAAGTGTGTAAATTTCTCAAAATTTATAAGAAATTTGATAGTAAGTTTACAAGGTTTACAAAGCATTTACATGCTAAAAAGAATCCGGTTAATGTAATGCAGATTTGCAAAGGGTCATCTTGATTGCAAGCGTTTTATTTTTATCTAATCTTTATTACTTGATCCTTAAGTAGTCAAGAAAAATATTAGCAATATATGGCAGGAATTAAAATTTGCTAGCGGCTGTAAAAATTAACGATTTTTAAAAATTATTATTTGTAATATTAAATTACACCGACTTTCGTAAAAACCGGTCATACATACCGATACTTCGCATCATCTTGGCGCAACTTAATGAACGGCAATTGTCTCTTCACCTGAGCTTCGTCGATTTTTCCACAACTTTTGACAGTATCTATAGAGATCACATAGGTATAGAATTCGCTAGCTGCAAGAAACATTCCACATAAGCTGATCAACATTATCCGAGTTCACAATGAAGGGTTTAAATCTCGCGTGCTGCATAACAATTAACTCTCAAAGGAAACTGAGCCCCAAACCGGTGTCAAACAGGGATGCATACTATCCCCGCTGCTACTTCTAAGAACCTAAGAACCTGGAGAAACTGGCGTACGCGGACGATATCGCGCTTCCACCGTTAAAAAAAAAAGAATCGGACATGTAAACGAAACTTGAACGTCTGAGCTACCACACCAATGTCGCTGGACTACGTATCAATCCCACTAAAACAAAGTCTATGTCAACCGATGACGTGATAGCCACCTTCGATGTTTACGGTTTAAATATCGAGCAAGTATCATCATTCAGCTCCCTCAGTACCACTATAACTCCAGACGGTGGTTCATACCAAACAACATTTCGAGACTAAACAAAGCAAGATGTGTCTTCGCCCAATTGCAAAACATTTGGAAGTCAAGCATATACACAACGCACACCAAAGTAAAGTCCATCTAGTTGTAGGACTGTGAGTCCTAGGCGCTGACCACTATCGACATACGAAAAATTCAAACGTTCGTCAACAGCTGTCTCCGCAAAATTCTTCGCTTATGGTGGCCACTTACTATTTCCAATAACGATCTCCTACGCTCCACAAATCAAACACCCGTGGATTTCGAAATCAAAAGAGGAAGATGGCAATGGTTAGACAATATTAGCTGTGATTTATTCGCCAGTCAGTTTAACATGTGCGAATAAAACGACCAATATTAGCTGTGATTTATTCGCCAGTCAGTTTAACATGTGCGAATAAAACGACCAATATTAGCTGTAATTTATTCGCCAGTCAGTTGAACATGTGCGAATAAAACGACCAAGTTGTTAAGTCTCTTTTTCGTTATAATGTTATTCACAATGAAACTGCTCAGCAGCTAGAGCTGAAAAATGTTAATGGATCCCAGCCATTGCAGTCAATCGCGGATATTGTTTTTAGTTTTTACTCTTTATAAGAATATTTAACGATGATTTTAACTTATTTTCACCGCCAGACATTTCAAATATTTTCTTTTTCTGTTTTTTTGCCAAACTGTCATGCTTCTTGTTTCGCTATTAGCAGTTCACAATAGAATTTGATGTAGTTAAACAACTTGTTAAGTATGCATAACTGCTATAATTATACGTGTTATCTCTGCCGCTTTGTTGTTGTTTTCCCATACAATTATCGCTGCTAGTTATACATACCTAGAAGTAAGTGGCGAATAAAACGCAGTTATTGTTCGAAAAGATGTAGGGGAGACATGCAGCTTCATTCTCTGGTGGAACTCTCAAGGCAGATGAGGTCGGGGACGTCCAAGGTATAAGTGGCTCCGCATGGTTGATGGCAGCAAATCAAAACGACTGCCAGAGACCGCAACAAATACAGATCTTCTGTTCAAGCCTTATGGTACTGAAGAAGTTATAGGATTCAAGGAAGAAGAAGAAAATCTTAACTCTTATATGATTAATAAATAATCCATTGTGCATCAATTGGTTAGTGAGATGTCCTGGTCGTCAGTTTAATAAAACGAATTAAGGTGTTTTGGTTATAATAAATAAAGTTGAAAGTTTTTTTTTTTAAACAAATAAATTTTTGATAATCGAATCAGCAATTCTAACTCCTACCATAGCCTACACTTATTTTAAATAATCTATAAAACTTCAAAACGCATTCATAGTTTTTGGTAATGTAGGAAACCTTCATAAATAATCCATTTTCCATCAATAAGTTTCGTTTAAAACAAAATCCTACTTGCTGTCATAGTCACGTGTATCTTAAAAAATCTGTGAATCTCGTGAGATATTCGATAACCAGTTTAAAAAATATGGTTTAACAAAAGCGCATTTAAATTTAATTTTAAGGAATCGCTATAAAATCCAAAATAATGTGAATTTCTACGGTCTTGGCCACCTCAATGAAGCGAAAGGAAACCTTCCTAGCCGGAACGTTTTCTTCCATTCGCTCAACATGCTCTAACCAGCGAAGCCGCTTAATTTTTATGCGCTTGACTACGTCAATGTCGACGTACAACTTATGGATCCATAGATTTGCGGAATATTTTCCTCTCGAAAGCCTCTCATCATTGGTGGTCAATGTCCATGTATTAGCGCCATATATTAGGACAGGAAGAATGAGGGACTTGTAGACCTTCTCAATTGCATACTGAGCGCTTATTAACATCTGTTGGCAAGAGTCTATCTCCGGTTGATCTCAAAGCTGACATAATTTTTATTTTTGATGCTGAATTCCAAACAGACGAAATCTTTAACGACTTCAACAGTCAACAGTAACATTTTGTCTAAGACACCGTGACTATTTGTTTGTTGACACAATGCATTTCGTCTTGTCCTTGTTCATCGCTAGATCCGCTCGACGACACTTCTTTTCCAAGTTGAAGAATGCTGTACTGACTGTGCATGCGTTGGTGCAAATGATATCAATAACATCACCGTGGGCTAGGAATATGAATCTCTTGTAGAATATTATTCCAGTGATGTCGATATTCGAAGTTTGAATTATTTTCTCCAGCTTAAGAAAGTCTGAAACTTGTTTTGATATCAAATGGCGCGAGGAGGTTTGTCTCAATTTTCACTGCGCTGGTGGTGTCGGTCAATGTCATTTTGCAAAGATGAATGTGCTTTGCAGATATACCAAAACCAAATAGTGCGGTTCACAAGTAGTATCTAATCGTGCTGTCGAAGGCGGTTTTATAATCAACGAATAGATGGTGCATTTCCTATTGTTCTTTCTGGTCTTTTCCACAATTCATCGTAGTGTGAATATCTGGTCGATGGTAGATTTAACAAGTCTGAAGCCACACTGAGAAGATCCAATCAGCCTGTAGACGATGGTCTTCCGTCCTTCACACAGTAACCATAATAGAACCTTATATGCGACATTTACCTGCGGTAGTTAGCGCAGATCGCCGGATCACCTTCGGTGTGAATTTTCCAGAGTACGCTAATTACTGGGCATGCTTTCATCCGACCATATTATGCATAAAAGCTCGTGAGCTCTTCGTTTCCAGTCTTAAACGACTCAGCAGGCAGATCGGCTGCGCCCAAAACTTTATTGTTTTTAAGCCGAGTAATGTCTGTTAAGATCTCGTCATAATCAGCTGGCGGTACTTAAGCGCCGTCAGTGCTTGGAGCTTCCGGAACAGCTTCTCCAATGACGAGATTTTTGCAGACATCACCATTAAGAGCTGTAAAAAGTGTTCCCTCCATAACCTCATAATACCCTGAACATCTGTGACCAGGTTTCCGTCTTCGTCTTTGCCGGAAGTGGCACTGGTCTTCGAACTTCATTCCTGTCCCCCGTTTCTTGAGTCTGAAAAGACGTTTCACCTCCCTTCTCAACTGACTGCATTGCTCCTTAGTAGCTTGCGTTGCAACCCTTTGCACTGTGGCTTCATATACTGCGATTTTCGCTTCAGTAGCCTCACGACAGCCTTAGTTGTACCACATATTTCTCCATCGACGGTAGTAGTTTAATACCTCTTCGGCAGCTGAAATATGTGTCCACTGCAGTTGAGGGGTGAGAGTCGATTGGCTATGGCTTTAGCTGTCCGCTGGGCTTGCAGTTTCCTCTGTGTATGTATTCGTGTGCGATTTGCTGCATAGAGGCGTGTGCGGGCTTTGGTTGCAACCAAGTAGTGGTCTGAGTTGATGTTTACACTGCACTGGAAGTGTGATATCCGTCGATCACAACGTGATCAATTTGATTTCGTGTTTTTTGATCAGAGGAGAGCCAAGTGACCCTATGAATATCGAGGGGTTGGAATCTGGTGCTACTAACTGTCATGTTCCGTGTCCCAGTACCGCTAATTGAAGCACTCCTTCGCAAAGCAGGGTTGTGTTTTTGCTCATCTTTTCGCTCTAATTCTTGCAGCCTGCTCTTCGCGTCTTGCATGTTGTATAATTTTTGCGTGTTGCATAATTTTTGTGATTGTAACATTTCGAATATTCCATGCCTCTTCTGAGCTCAGCAAGTAGCGTATGAGTCCACTCGGAGTCACAGTTTGTCCCATATTTTGCTCTACAACATTTCTGACGTACTCAAATCTTACACATTCCATCAGGATGTGCGCAGTGTTCTCGTATTTGTCGTTGCAGAATTAACAATACGAATCTTCAACATGCTTGTATCTGCTCAGGCATTGTCGAAAACAGCCATGTCCCGTCAAGAATTGTGTATGTCCACCGTCCTTTTGTGCTGGTGTCCCACCTATGTTGCCACTCTCCTAGGTAATTGCAAATAAGACGCGTATGGTATTTTATATGTGGGCTGGACGAAATGTCATGTCCACCAATTCGAATTGTCAGTTGTTCAACCTTCTTCCGACTACTCATGAGCACCGTTTTATGGTCCGCCAGCTGGAACCCATAATTTTGTAGATCTTGTTACACTGTACGGTTTTGGGACTTTGTCGGTTCTCTTATCAAAGTAACTCGATATCGTCCGAAGCAAGTAGTCTGGCACTTGGAATTCAGCATGAGCTTTGAGAATGTACAAGAATAGAGTATGGACTCAACCGTTTGTGAGGCTATCGCAAAATTTACCTCATGTCCTCTACCCTCAGACCCCCCTTCCTCTAGACAAAAATTCATTCAACTTAAATTCAACAACAAAAAATTTCTGTACTTATGTACTTGAATTTAAATTTTGCTTACCTTTTAGAAAATGCTTCAAGCACGTAGCCCGCTCTATAATGAGCAAATGCGTAAATGCCCAGACAAGAAAGTTTGGGAACGACATCGTGAGGCTCATTTGAATCGTATACAATATCAAACACGTCGTAATATGCTCACCATATTAAGAAGCGTTCGACAGTTAAGAACAATGGGTAGAGTTGAGGTAAATAATAATAAACAAAATTAAATGACTCCTGAATATATCCTGGAAAAATATATATTTTTGCAGAAGCTTTCCAAATACATTGAAGAAGTCATGGGTGATTATGTCGTCTTGAAGACACATCGCGTTATGCCATGGAAATTCGAATTCATCAATGAAGTTTATAACACTCTCGCTTTGGCACATGCCGATCGTTACACAGTACCCGATGAAATAATGGATTCACGTGAGAGCGAACGTATACTATTGTTATTGCGGCTGCCCACCGACAAGAATAAAGATCGTGCATTGCACTTCGTTTTTGGTGATCGATCAACGTATCAGGAGCCAGATGCAACTGATTACTCTCTTATAGCTTACAAGTAATTAATAATAGCCAATGATTATTGCATTGGTATCTGAACTGTCATTTCCGGTTGGTTAGTCTACTCAACTTCCCTCAAAACTCTAGTGTTATATAGGCTTACAGAAAATCTTTAATTGTGACTACAGGATCAAGCTCTTCTAACTCCATTTTTTCGGAACTTGCCTGGTTGAAAAGATATGAATTTTAGATTCGATTTTTTCTACCGGAGTTGACTTTTCAAATACCGTGGACTAAGAATGTTTCTTCGGAGAATATTATTCAATGGAATTGTTTTTTTTTTCTTATTTAGAAAATTCCTTACCCGTCTTGAGAAACGTATGCACTGTTCTAAATATTCGATAGAGAAATGTTACCTATTGCATGAAATCGCACGTAGTCACTTGTCGCAAAGTCGATTCGATGAGTGTTGCTCAGTGGCACGAAAAGCTGTTGAAGGTGATTTGGAAACTAGAACCGTACATTACAAAGCCATTTATTAATTTCTGTATTTATAGAAGGAAAAGTCTGCAATAGCAATTTATGGCAATTCCTAAGTACAATTTTAATAATTAAATCTCATGCAATACTACATAAAGTCGAACGTGGTAAATTGGCTCTGGATGAAGCATTCGATATTGCACAACGTTTGAAAAGTCCTCAATTGGTTAATTTCATTGAAATTTGTCGCAACATTAACGGGGAAGAGATATCAATGAAAAAACGCTCTCAATCTATGGAATCGATGCGCAAACATAGAAGTAAACTATCGAATAGTAGTCGCAATTCACTATTTTCACATCAAAGTAATGAAACATGAGTTTATCGCCACCCCAATCCTTAAAATAGAAATCCACTTTTAAAATATTTCAGTGTAATTTTATGCTAAAAATTTACAAAAATATGTGCTAAATTATTACAAATAAATACAACTAAATTTAATTAAACACAGTGCGACAACACTTCTTGGGCAAGGGTTTCACCATATGGAATATGGGATAGTACATAGCCTGCATTTATTTACCTTCCCATTGAGCTATTAATTATCAATATTTTAAATTTGTTTGAAAAATACGAAACATGCTAACTTCAGTGACAAAACAGTCGCTAAATTTGGCTAACCCAAAAAAATCCCATTAGGTTATTGAACCTGGATACATACCCTTTCCATTTCATTTGGTAAGACCCATGCTCCACAGTGATATGGATGCCGAAACTAGGTAGTCATTACTGATCTAATGGTTTAAAAAACTGCACTCTACATAATTTATGAGGTGCTGATTTCTATTTTGATATTAAATTTTCTGCTGGACCCATATTTGAGGTCTCAGTGGTGTCCAATACTGCGACGGAAGTAATAATAAAGCAATCTCAATGAAATTTTACAAGGAGAACGATTAGTCAAAAATAAGGTATACCTAACGCTCGTATCTATACAGTTTTTCGCGGTAGTATACTGCTTTTTCAACTCCAAAACCGCATACCGCCTTTTTTACCAAAATACCGCGTTTATACTAAGAAAAAAATATAAAATTTTTGAACACTACGAAATTCAAATTTATCCATCATAATGCAAAACGTGTCAGAGAACAAGGGTAACTAGTTGCAAGTATACCTTTGAAAGAAGTGGAAACATCGAAGGCGATTCTTATCGTCAAATTTAACTTGAAATATCCATACGTTGATTTCTATAAATACCTCATAGCCAAGCCGGAATCGCTTCGTCAAATTTCTTCAAAGCACAAATTCAATACAACTACAAAAGGAAATATGAAAATGGAGAACGAAGACGATTTAGATGATGGATAAATTGCTTTCCTGGTTAATTTTCATTGAAAAAAATTGATACCGCGAAATATACAGTTTTTTTCAAATCGATTTACAGTTTTTTAAAAATTTTTAGTAGAAATATACAGTTTTTGGTCGGATACGAGCGTTAGGTATACCTTATATTTTGTAGTTAAAAACTAAACTATTGGTTTATAAATTTGTAAAATTTTAAACTGCCGCGTCTACTAATCATATACACTTAGAAAATTTTGCCGATAATACCTGATCTCGGGTAACCGAGAAATATGCGTAATCGTAAATCGGATACCCGAAAATTGCTTGGCTTCTATATACAATTCTTTTTTACAAATGCTGGTAAAATAAACTAAATATATCATTTATAGCTCTTTCATATTTTGGGATAGTTCTCGTACAACTACTACTACTACTACTACTACTACTTTGTTTACAACTATTTACTACTACTCGAAACCCCTAGGTAACCGGATATCAGGGTACAACCTGCTTAAACGGGTATTAAGAGCACTAATACTTAGGCATAACGTGATTGTCGACATTATAAGAATTATGATTCAAATTTTTTCGGTTGAAAATGAATTCCACTCGCCCACATAAAAATACAGTAATACCTAGGCAATTGCGTCTACGAAAATAACGATTATTAGTTTTTATTACTAAAAAAAAATGCCACATTCAAAAAGAACTTATGGTGTGACTTTCACCATTCAGTCACTATCGCTATCACAGTTGCTGTTTCTGCTACAACTATCACTCTCATTTCCATCAACGCCGCTACTTCCAGACGATTCCTGCAGTAAAGAAATAACTTTTTGAGGCAACTTTTCACTTTTAATTTTTAGTAAGCCTCTTACCAAAGATATGACTGGGTCGGATAATTGCAACATTGTACTTGTGAGTATGGTTTTCGCAGACTGGCCTGAATACTTTGTTGCTGGCCTCTACAGCCTCCTCAGACATTATGCACTTGGTAAAAGTATTGTTTAGCATCTCCAGCTTCATGCACAAGGGTCTTATAAATACTTACAGACATTCTGTATCATAAATATTTTTCAATATATATTTTAGCAGTCTCACGGGCAAAAATATTACAATTTTTCCAATTGATAGGTCTGCTACTTGATAGAGTAGATAGTATAACGCCGAACCTCCGAACAAGCTCCACACTCACCACATTCTAGAAGTTTTTTCATAGTTGGCAAAAAAAGTATGAGCTATATTTCCTGTATTTGATGTACCCTTACCTTGCTATCAATTCTATCAATTTTGATAACCATCGCTTCATTCAAATCGTCGTGAATTCGTTTGCGTCTTTCCTCAATATTATTATTATTCCTTTGTACAAGTGTTATTCCTCGAAAAGCAGGTTTTTTTTTTAACTCCAACATGTAGAAAATATGTAATACACATTTGGCCGATTCATAAGCTGTCATTAACTGTCATATAATCATAATGACGTATAATTTTGTATGAAAAATCAGAGAATTTATGACAGTTGAGAGGATACGACACCAAATAAGACACCTTGTGAATTACCCAATTCTCAGAACTTCATCCAAGGTGCAAAGTAGTGCAATTGTATTAATGCAGTTTTTTGAAAAAAGTGCTCCAGTGGTGGCTTAAACCGGTTGAAATTTTAGTCTCACCTGAAAGCACACTTCCTCCTACATCCGTGTATGTGCGTATTTTGAGGAAATATTGGGAACTATATCTTTTCTGCTCCACGTAATATTCGAATATTTGAAAAAATTGAGTTCTCATGAAAACATCCAACTAATACTATCAAAATGTTTTTTATTTTTTTTCTTGTATTTTAGTAAAAACTTTAGTCTTTAACCCTTCAAGTAAGACAAAAATAGTTTAAATCGGATAACAGTAAAATGTTTAATCCTTTTGTTAAAAATACCAAACTTTATTATCACAGTCCGCAGCAGAAACAAATGCGTTGTTTCGAGCGCTACTGTGTACATGTAACGACCCAGCAAAAAAAAAAGTTTTACGATCCCTTTAGTAGATATCTGGATTTGTGTCAGCAAAATTTAAAGCATATTGCAACACAATTTTTTTTAGACCATAACAATACAACGAACAGTAACAGTAAATACCCCTAAAGTCTATCACTCGCTAATTTGAGATGACATTGGGTGCGTTTCCTGTGTGCAAAATCAGAAAATCTGCTTTCAAAGTGTGTTAGAAACGCGTCGCTGAGTGCTTCTGAGTAGCAAAGCGGACGCCATTTTTGTAATCATATTAGCTCTGTTCGCGTACTTTTAAATCAAAAACGAAGAGAAACTAACAGAAAAAGTATGTGAACAGAAAACTATCAAAAACTTTCAAGTAAACAGTTGCTTCGACAGTTAATTTTTAGCGCGAAAAAATATTGTGCAGCTTATAATTTAATTTAAACAGCAATTTGTTAAATTCAAATTTACATTTTCAAAAACACAAATTCACTTTTCTAAGAATATGGGGGTGGAGGGTGTTTTGATGTTCTAGGACCCCCCATACTTTTTGATAAGCAAACTTTTCCTCAAACACACTATAACACTTTTATTATTCCTTTAGCGTGTAGGTTTTTATTTCCCTATAGGAGATAGATACATAGGTGTCATGTATCTCCTAAACTAATGCTGATCCCATTTTTAAACTTTAAGAGTATTATTTCAAGCTAAATGCTTAAAACAAAATTTTTTTTTCAAATGATCGAAGTTATTAAAATTCTGATTTAAAACTTTTACTTCCGGTTTGGTGCTTAAAAACAGTTTTAATTTCCGATCTGATACCATAATTGAAAAGAACACAAAATTTCCTATTTAAATTACAATGTTCAATATTTTATTGTAAATTTACCTTATTCTAAAAACTACTTTTGAAAAATCCATATTTCAATTCCGACAATTCTTTTAATTCATATAATAAAAAAAATTGTGTATCTACATTCATATTTTCTAGAAGTTCAATTAGGCCGAATTTCAACGAATTTCAGAACCTTACTTTTTTTCGTTGTCCGCTTCATATGAAATGCCTCATATATAATTTTTTTTTATTTATGTTTTGCTTAAATACTAAAATTACCTTTTTCATATAAAAAAATCTCAAAATAAAGATAATTTGCTATAAATTTTGCTGATCCGAATTACATACATCACCGATCCGAGTTAAATGCAATCCATTTTTTTCGAAGTGATGTTACCTAAGTAACTATTAAAAACAAAGTTATGTTTTTTTTTTTGGTAGGTAACAACTTTAAAAGAGGAAGAAATATGCATTAATTTTGTATTATTTTGTATTAAAACATTTTTTTTTCATAAATCTGTAATCCTTATTTTTAGCGCTCAAAGTTTCCCTTGCAAAAATCAATTTGAATTACCCTCATTTACGTAGTCATAATAAAGTAATTTTCATGATTTCAAGTACCGTTATCTTATACCGAAAACTTGACGTGATGGAGTAAATTGGTCTTCAGATTCGAGCTCAGCGACCTCAAATTACTCAAAACTATATGTGAAATAGAAAGTCCGATTTTGGCTATTGCATAGTGTTATATGTAGGGGAAAGGCTTGCAGGTTGAGACGGTTTTGTTTTTTAAATCCAAAATTTTTTACCAAAAAAAAATATCACAGAAAGCTATATACCGTTGCAAGCGTAACGTCTTGGCTTACATCTTTGCTGCAGAAAATAATTGCATTGCTTGAAAAATTAAAAAGTTATGGCCAGTTTTTTGAACATATGTTTTTTGACAAAAAAAAATAATGACATGCAGGTTGAGACAGTCAAAGTAATTGAGAAAATGTTGGAACAAACAAAATTATGACGATGAATTTCAGAGTATTATTGTTAATTTATTTATCATAAAGGCTTCAGCCATGAAGAAATGAAAAAAAAGAAGAAATTTCATTAATTTTCATCAGAAAGTTCGGCATCAGAGTCGCAATTTCGGCACGTGAAATAATTTCGCGTTATGTTGGCACACTTTAAATGGAATAGTTGTTGACACTTGTTGTATTCCACGGAATTTGTCATAGTTAGTTTGGCTGGTAAATTCTTCATACATAATCAGAAATCAGTATCTTCATCTGAAGACGACGTTTTCTTTTTTTCGACTGCTCTTGTTCGCTAATTATAAAAGTTTAATAGCAATTCCGAATATAAACAAGTATTAAAATGAGGTCTCTGACGTTTTCCCTCTAAAACATATAACGGCACATAGTGTCTCAACCTGCATGCCTTCATGTGTGTTAACCTGCAATCATCGCCGATATTTTGAAATGATGTAATATTTTTTGAACTATGCAAGACATGTTCAAAATTCCTTCGGAACATTAAAATAGAGCAAAAACTGTGGAACGAATGTTATATTAACCTTTTTGTACGGCTTCAGTAACTACACTTTTTTTACGTTTGGAAAATTCTCAAATTCACTTTTGTCACAAAAATGGTTTAGATATTCTGTTTGATACATAAGGAATGGCAACAAGTGGGTCTTTCTGTAATGGAAAATTTACTACTGATCAATGTGACAGAAACATTCGTACCGTTAGTGGAAAAAACAAAAATATTGGACTGTCTCAACTTGCATGCCTTTCCTCTACGATTTCAATTTTGATATTTGATTTTTAATCCAGACCTTCCTTTCAAATTAAACATAACAATATATTTACTCTAGTACATAGGTTTACTTTTAGAGTGTGTCCCATGACACATATAGTTTTTCTACTCTGGTATATAATTACTATATTGATTTATAATTACTTAACCTTCATATTCCGAAAATCTTGAATTGAGACTATAGGATTATTATTTTTTTCGGAACTGGCCATGTTGAAAATATATGAATTTTAAATTCGATTTTTTTTTTACCGGAGTTGACTTTTCAAATACCGTGGACTAAGAATGAGAGAATATTATTCAATGAAATTGACTTTTTTTTCTTATTTAGAAAATTCCTTACACGCCTTGAGAAACGTATGCACTGTTCTAAATATTCGATAGAGAAATGTTACCTATTGCATGAAATCGCACGTAGTCACTTGTCACAAAGTCGTTTCGATGAGTGTTGCTCAGTGGCACGAAAAGCTGTTGAAGGTGATTTGGAAACTAGAACCGTACATTACAAAGCCATTTATTAATTTCTGTATTTATAGAAGGAAAAGTCTGCAATAGCAATTTATGGCAATTCTTAAGTACAATTTTAATAATTAAATCTCATGCAATACTACATAAAGTCGAACGTGGTAAATTGGCTCTGGATGAAGCATTCGATATTGCACAACGTTTGAAAAGTCCTCAATTGGTTAATTTCATTGAAATTTGTCGCAACATTAACAATGAAGAGATATCAATGAAGAAACGCACTCAATCTATGGAATCGATGCGCAAACGTAGAAGTAAACTATCGAATAGTAGTCGCAATTCACTATTTTCACATCAAAGCAATGAAACATGAGTTTATCGTCACCCCAATCCTTAAAGTAGAAATCCAATTTTAAAATATTTCAGTGTAATTTTATGCTTAAATTTACAAAAATATGTGCTAAATTATTACAAATAAATACAACTAAATTAAACACAGCACAGCAGTGTCAGCACTTCTCGGGCATGGGTTTCACCATATGAAATATGGGATAGTACATAGCCTGTATTTATTTACCTTCCAAATGAGCTATTAATTACACTGCACAACGGAATTTACCAAAAAAAAAAAAAGCGCATGAGTGGATCTTTTTATGGACGTTTTTTTTTCACCCATTATAAAAAAATTAGACGATATAGAGAAAAACCGAAAGCGCCATCATGTTCAGCACACTCGAATTATATAAGATCCACTTTCAAAACTCTTGAGCTTTTCATTTTGGGCAATTCCATTGTGCAGTATTTCTATACATATATGATTTTTTTTCAACCGCTATAAAAAATAAATTAGACGAGATAGAGAAAAACTAAAAATTAGACGATATAGAGAAAAACCGAATGCGCCATTATGTTCAGCGTACTTGAATTATATAAGATCAACTTTCAAAACTCTTAAGCTTTTTTGGCCGTTGTATAGTGTTATCAATACTTTAAATTTGTTTGAAAAATACGAAACATGCTAACTTCAGTGACAAAACAGTCGCTAAATTTGGCTAACCCAAAAAAATCCCATTAGGTTATTGAACCTGGATACATACCCTTTCCATTTCATTTGGTAAGACCCATGCTCCACAGTGGGATGGATGCCGAAACTAGGTAGTCATTACTGATCCGATGGTTAAAACAACAAAAAAATGCAGTGTACATGTTTTATGAGGTGCTGATTTCGACTTTTATATTAAATTTTCTGCTGGACCCATATTTGGGGTATCAGTGGTGTCCAATACTGGGACTAAAGTAATAATAAAGCAATCTTAATGAAATTTTTCATAGAGAACGATTAGTCAAAAATATCGGATACCTTGTATTTTGTTGCCAAAAACTAAACTATTGGTTTATAAATTTGTAAAATTTTAAACTGCCGCGTCTACTAATCATATATACTTAGAAAATTTGTCAGGTAATACCTGAGTTCGGGTAACTGAGAAATATGCGTAATCGTAAATCGGGTACCCGAAAATTGCTTGGCTTTTCTTTTTGTAATATGCGAGCAAAATAAACTAAATGAAATATGGCTCTTTCATATTTTGGGATTGTTTTCGTGAAACTACTCGGTACAACATAGTAGATTTTTTAGCCTCTTAATTTTATAAGTTTTTTTTTAATCAATCTACTTGCAACAAATTTGGGGTTACCTGGAAATCTGCGGATAGCCGGACAAACAGGGTTCCCGGAGCATAACGGGTGCCCGTCATAATAGTGTCAGGGTAATGCTGGAAAACCCTAGGTACCGGGTATCAGGGTACAACCAGGGTAAACAGGTATCAAAAGCACTAGTACTTAGGCGTAACGTGATTTTCGAAATTATAAAAATTTTTGTTTGTTAGAAATTTATGGTTACTATTTTTAATTTTACATTTTCAACCGAAAATGGATTCCACTCACCCACATATAAATATAGTAATCCCTAGGCAATTGCGTCTACGAAACTAACGAATATTAGTTTTTATTTATAAAAAAAAGTTCCACACAACAAAAAGAACTTATGATGTGACTTTCATCATTCAGTCACTATCGCTATCACAGTTGCTGTTGCTGCTACTACTATTGCCACTCTCACTCCCATTATCGCCGCTACTTCCAGACGATTCCTGCAGTAAAGAAATAACTTTTTGAGGCAACTTTTCACTTTTAATTTTTAGTAAGCCTCTTACCAGAGATATGACTGGGTTAGATAATTGCAACATTATACTTGTGAATATGTTTTTCGCAGACTGGCCTAAATACTTTGTTGCTGGCCTCTACAGCCTCCTCAGACATTATGCAATTGGTAAAAGTATTGTTTAGCATCTCCAGCTTCATGCACAAGGGTCTTATAAATACTTACAGACATTCTGTATCATAAATATTTTTCATTATATATTTTAGCAGTCTCGCGGGCAAAAATATTAAAATTTTTCCAATTGATCGGTCTGCTACTTGATAGAGTAGATAGTATGACGCCGAACCTCCGAACAAGCTCCACACTTACCTGTGAACACTTAATTGTGAATTACCCAATTCTAAGAACTACATCCAAGCGTGCATAGTAGTAAAATTGTGTTAATACAGTTTTTAGAAAAAAGTGCTCCGGAGGTGCCTTAAACCGGTTGAAATTTTAGTCTCACCTGAAAGCACACTTCCTCCTACATCCGTGTATGTGCGTATTTTGAAGAAATATCGGGAACTATATCTTTTCTGCTCCACGTAATTTTCGAATATTTGAAAAAATTGAGTTCTAATGAAAACATCCGACTAATACTTTCAAAATGTTTTTTATTTTTTTCTTGTATTTTAGTAAAAACTTTAGTCTTTAACCCTTTAAGTAAGACAAAAATAGTTTAAATCGGATAACAGTAAAATGTTTAGTCCTTTTGATAAAAATATCAAACTTTATTATCACAGTCCGCAGCAGTGACAAATGCGTTGTTTCGAGCGCTGCTGTGTACATGTAACGGCCCAACGAAAAAAAAAGTTTTACGATCCCTTTAGTAGATATCTGGCTTTGTGTCAGCAAAATTTAAAGTTTATTGCAACACAATTTTTTTTTAGACCATAACAATACAACGAACAGTAACAGTAAATACCCCTAAAGTCTATCACTCGCTAATTTGAGATGACATTGGGTGCGTTTCCTGTGTGCAAAATCAGAAAAGCTGCTTTCAAAGTGTGTTAGAAACGCGTCGCTGAGTGCTTCTGAGTAGCAAAGCGGACGCCATTTTTGTTCATGTACTTGTACTTGTACTACTCTGTTCATGTACTTTTCCATCAAAAACAAAGAGAAACTAACAGAAAAAGTATGTGAACAGAAAACTATCAAAAACTTTCAAGTAAACAGTTGATCCGTTGTTTCGACAGTTAATTTTAAGCGCGAAAAAATATTGTGCAGTTTATAATTTAATTTAATTAATTTAAAAAGTAATTTGTTGAATTCAGATCGTGTGGCACACTCGCATTCACAAATATTTACATTTTCAAAATCACAAATTCACTTTTCTAAGAATATGGGGGTGGAGGGTGTTTTGATGTTCTAGGACCCCCCATATTTTTTGATAAGCAAACTCTTTCTCAAACACACTATAATACTTTTATTATTCCTTTAGCCTATATGCAAAATCGTTCAAAGCTGTACTTAAAAAACTTCTAAAATTTGAGATATGGAGCTTAGATGGGGGATTCCTGTATCCACAATAAATATGCTTCTTTTTGCACAATACTAAACAACTTTTCTATTATCACCAAAAACGATAAGACAAAAATTAAGAATGTTCTGGTATTGTCATAATAAAACCATTTTCATGATTTCATGTACCGTTATCTCGAAAACCTGGCGTGATGGAGCAAAATGGTCTTCAGATTCGAGCTCAGCGACCCAAAATTACTTTCTCAAAAGCTACATGTCAAATCGAAAGTCCGATTTAGGCTGTTAGTGTTATATGTACGAATTTAATTTTGATAATTTATTTTTAATTCAGAGCTGCCTTTAAAATTAAAAAGAACATAGTATATTTACTCAGCATAGTTTTAGTTTTACATATTTAGTTTTTCTAATCAGCTTTATATCGATTTGTAATTAGTTAAGCCTTTTCTTCAGAAAATCTTTAATTGAGACTATAGGACTCTATTTTTTTTCGGAACTTGCCTTGTTGAAAATATATGAATTTCAGATCCGTTTTTTTTTTCTACCGGAGTTGACTTTTCAGATACCGGAATGGACTAGGAATGTTTCTTCGAAAAATGTTATTCAATGGAATGAAATGTTTTTTTCATATTTAGAAAATTCCTTTCACGCCTTGAGAAACGTATGCACTTTGCTAAATACTCGATAGAGAAATGTTACCTACTGCATGAAATCGCACGTTGTCACTTGTCGCAAAGTCGTTTCGAGGAGTGTTGCTCAGTGGCACGAAAAGCTATCGAAGGTGATTTGGAAACTAGAACCCTACGTTAAATAATTGTTTATTAATTTCTGTATTTATAGAAGGAAAAGTCTGCAATAGCAATTTATGGCAATTCCTAAGTACAATGCTAATCATTAAATCTCATGCAATACTACATAAAGTTGAACGTGGTAAAGAGGCTATGGATGAAGCATTCGATATTGCACAACGTTTGAAAAGTCCCCAATTGGGTAATTTCATAGAACTTTGTCGCAACATTAACGATGCAGAGTTATCAATGAAGAAACGCACTCAATCTCGAGAATCGATGCGCAAACGTAAAAGTAAACAATCGATTAGTAGTCTGAATAGCGAAGAGTATAACGCTATGGCACTCGATGCAGAATAATAGAGGTAGATCCATACGAGAGGAAAACTAAGCTTAACCTATTAAGTCCGAGAGCGCACCCGTTGAAAAACAAAAAATCTTCAATCACACGTCTCTATTGTCACAAATTCAAATAGCAAATGGTATTATCGAATTTTTTTATTTTGTGCAAAGTTTCTCTCTCCGCGTTGGAACAACTGTGATAGCGATTACGTTTTCTGGTAACTTTTCTTATCTGCATTAAAATATACTTCTTTTCTGTGCATATACGCATCACCAGGACTTAATGGGTTAACTGCCAAACTATGAAGTGAGAGCGTAGTGAGCGTAGCGGTTTTTGGACAAATTGAAATAACGAAACACACACGTTATGCACACAAGATTTTATTTGAGTTATTTGTACTGATTTTTGATTTGATAAGAGTCCAGAATGAAAAAGAGAGCGCCATGTTGGATTCGGCTACCTTTATTATTCTGTAACGACACTTTTGTTTCAAAATAAGAAACCTCTTTTGAAGCGTGAAATTTTGAAGTATTTCAGTAACCTTAGAATTTACAAAAATATGTGCAAAATTAATACGAATAAACAGAAGGGATTTCTTTAAATTTTTATGAAATTCTTTATTAACAGTGCGACAGCACTTCTTGGACATGGGCCTTGCCATATGAAATAAAAAAGGTACGTACTCAGAATCATATCCTAGCTGAATTAAACGACTTCTTTGCCACTGAAGTCCGCGGCTTTCATATTTTTTAAAACTAAATGTTTTAAAAAAGGATTTTTAGGTGTATCAACGTAACCATTTACAGTTCAGTACTGAGGTTTAGTATAAAAATGTTCGTTGACAAAACCATGCCACAAAAGAAAAAAAAAAAAACGCTGATGAGATTGAAAAAAGGGGGCAGGGCCCTTTCCATATAACTAGAATTCTCATTAATGGCTGTTTCAGGAACTATTTATGATGCGGTATTTAGATTTGAAATGAAAATATGATTTGTCAATAGAATTCTGTGAGAAAAATATGGATAGGCCTGAGTTAGTCGGTATGACATCTTTAATGCAGCCCTGATTTTGAATACAATGTACTTCTTCAATGATTTGTGGTACATTATTGACAGTTTTGACGAGGACTTTGGTTACTTGTGGAATGCTAAAAAAAATAGTGAATGGTGTAGAGAAAGTGGGCTTGACACAAGGGAAATGTTTGAAACAGTATTCCTGACAGGCAAGAAAAGCATTGAAAGTTCGTTTGTGAAAGCGGTATATTGACAGCAGTTATTGGGCCGAATTTGGACAATTGGGGGTGCCAGCTCCTATAAAAACGGTTGGCTTGAAAAGGTATATGTGAGGAACAGTAGCAAGAAAGGCAATTAAAGTTGGTGTATGGACGCAGAATACTGGTAATTAGTAGTTATTGAGAGGCCATAGAAAGAAAGGTAATGAAGGTTTATATGTTGAGATGGGATGTTGATTGCATTAAGTAAGAACAGATTTAACACTATTACACAAATGGAAGTAAAACAACCCATATAAACGAAAAGAATGATAACTGTAATTTGATTTTGGTCAGAGGCTGGCACGCTCATATAGTAGTTTCATTTGAAAAGGTTTTTTGTTGTTGCTGAGCCATACAACGAACCTGGTCGAAGCCCAGCTATTATATGTGTAATTTTTTTTATTTAACAAACAAAGTCCACTCTTGCAAGAACAACACGAACAACACACTCTCTCTCCCTCACTCTCTCATTTTTATTTACTTGTACTAAAAGAATTTCTTGCAAAAACAACACATGAAGAAGCAACAAGCAAATGCATCTACAGAAAATTAAAACAAAAGTAATTTATCATTCCTTGAAATGCAAAACCTTCTGGATTCTGAGCATTGATATTCCAATTTTTTTAATTATAAGCACGAATTAAAATTTAATATTCAGGGCCTTCATCCAAACGTGTAAAAGCGTTGTAAATCTCTTAAAGCGCATAAAATGTGTAAACTTGGCAAAATTTATATAAAATTTGACTGTGTGTTTACGGGTTGATGCGGTTTACGAGGTTTACACGTTTTGATTTGGTTTTTAATTCAGACCTTCCCTTCAAATTAGTTTTATTTTTACAGTGTGTCCCATAATACATATAGTTTTTCCTTTATAATTATGTACTTAAGCTTCTTCAGAAAATCTTTAATTGGAACTATAGGATCAGGCTGGCTTTATTTTTGTCGGAAGTTGGAAAATATATGAATTTCAGATTTGTTTTTTTTTCCACCGGAGTTGACTTTTCAGATACCGTGGATTAAGCATGTTTTTCCGAAAAATATTATTCAATGGAAATGTTTTTTTTTTTTTGTTTGTTTTTTCTTACTTAGAAAATTCCTTACACGCCTTGAGAAACGTATGCACTTTGCTAAATACTCGATAGAGAAATGTTACCTACTGCATGAAATCGCACGTAGTCACTTGTCGCAAAGTCGTTTCGAGGAGTGTTGCTCAGTGGCACGAAAAGCTATCGAAGGTGATTTGGAAACTAGAACCCTACGTTAAATAATTGTTTATTAATTTCTGTATTTATAGAAGGAAAAGTCTGCAATAGCAATTTATGGCAATTCCTAAGTACAATGCTAATCATTAAATCTCATGCAATACTACATAAAGTCGAGCGTGGTAAAGAGGCTATGGATGAAGCATTTGATATTGCACAACGTTTGAAAAGTCCCCAATTGGGTAATTTCGTTGAACTTTGTCGCAACATTAATGATGAAGAGTTATCAATGAAGAAACGCACTCAATCTCGAGAATCGATGCGCAAACGTAAAAGTAAACAATCGATTACTAGTCAGAATTCACATAGCGAAGAGTATATCGCTATATCACCCAACGCAGAGCAACAGCAGAGCTAGATCAATCCGGAAGGAAATCTAAGCCTAACTGCCAAACTATGAAGCGAGAGTGCAGAGCGTAGCGGCTTTTGGATAAATTGAAATATCGAAACACTCCCACACGTTATGCACACAAGATTTTATTTGAGTTATTCGTACTGATTTTTGATTTGATAGTAGCGTCCAGAATGAAAAAGAGAGCCCCATGTTGCATGCGGGTACTTTTATTATTCTGTAACGACACTTTTTTTTTTTTTAAATAGAAGTCTTCTTTTGAAGCGTATAATTTTGAAATACTTCAGTATGATTTTATGCTTAGTATTTACAAAAATATTTGTAATATTATTACAAATATATAGAAGGGTTTTTTTTTTTTAAATAGTTATGAAATAGTTTAATAATATATGTATAAAAATCCCGATATAAGCATTTTGTTTTTAATCTGGCTTGTTTTGATTTATATTTACTTAAGCTTCTTCACGACACGACATTTGGGCCACTTACAAGGTGTCTTATTTGGTATTGTATACTCTTATTTATCATAAATTCTCTAATTTTTGATACAAAATTATACGACTTTAAAACTATACGCCAGTATACAACAGCTTGTGAACAACCCAATTGGATGTTGTTGTTCACGCTGGATCTGGACTTCGAATGTATAAGTAATTATAAGGATTAACATTTATTCCGAGGCGCTCTGACACTTTATTTGTTAGCACAAGGTATTTCGTTTTATCCTCGATCACAGCTAGATTCGACCATAGAAGCTCTTTTTCCAGATTGAAGAATGCTACATTACTGCTCGCGTATTTAGCAAAAAGCCAGAAGCTACGCAGATATTGTTGTTTGCAGTTCGAACTATTTTCTACAGCGTAATATTGACGTCATACGATTTGCAATCACCTTATTTGAAACATCGATTGATATCAAATGACATGGAGATCTCAGTTCCAATTTTTACTATGCTGGTGTTGTCGGCCAGTATAATTTTTTAAATTCAAACGAGCATCACAGAGATTCCAAATCCAGAAGATATTTCAGCGTGCATGTGATCCCTAAACGTGCTGTCAACAGCGGCTTTATAATTGACGAATAGATAGATGGTGCGTGCGGATCTGTTTCCCTCTAGCATTTTCCAGGATTTGATGTAGATTGATTGGCTGGTAAATGGCCTGAGCCACACTTGCACGCAATATTAAGAACACTTACTCCACGGAAGCTGACGCAAATCGTTGAATTACGTATCTTATGCGTTTTGCGACCTCATCAGATCCTGTCTCAAACACCTCAGCAGGCAGGTTTAATGTTATTCAGCCGAGCGGTGGCTGTTAGAGCTTTTCCATAGTCGGGTGACGGTTTATATTGATTTGATTGGTTGAAAATTGTCCAAAATACATACGTACTTCGAATTTAATCACAAAAATGTCGTGCCTTGCTGAAGCGATTGAGAAAGCTTATTGATGCCAGTACCATACCAGAGTAAGTTTTTTCTTTATTCTGGATATCTGTCAAAATTAGAATGCTAACAATCAATGCCACAGAGATACTGGGTCGATCATCAATTTCTTATTGGATCAATTTATGTATATGGAATAATTTTTTTTGACAGGCAACAAGGACAGAAAAATTCGTTGTCGTATTCTAATAAACTTTGACGAATAAAGTGTAGTAAAAATTTTAATTTTTTTCTGAAAAAGAGCTATGTATGGGATTTATGGGGTAGTGATTTGTTTTGTGTAGAAATTTTTAAAAATTTACTAAGTCAATTTAAAATTTTTAATTGATTTGAAATAATAAACTAACATTTTCCGGCAATTCTGTGGTCATAATATTTTCCTAGAGGGTAAAATAACTGACTGGTATCACTGGCAAACGTGATATTTCTTTAACCCATTTTGGCCTGCTACCAGTTCTAATGGACCGATTTCAATGAAAGTTGTAGGGAATATCTATTTTGACACTCTTATGAAAAACCCAAAATTTTCTTAAAATGGTTTCCGAGATATGATTTCAGTCACCAGTTGTCAAAAAGATTAAAGTGAGGAACGGATACAATTGACAAGTGAATTCCAAAGCTTCATGCTGAATAATAATTCACAAATTGACAAAGTATGAACTACTTCTGACAAAAAATTAAACGCTAGCAGTTTAATGCCACAGGAATACGATTTCTTATTGAATATACTAGATTTCTTTGTGACCGTTTTGAAATTGAATTGGAAAAAGTTTTTTTTTATTCAATATTCCTAATATGTACTATGTTCCCATTGAGCCGAAATTGCGTAGTTTCGGCAAATGGTTTCTAAGGAAACTGCAATCATTCACATTGTGAAAATGGTTTCGTTTGAAAGTTCAATGTTTATTTCTTATTGTAAAATACCGGCGGCAAATACAATTATTGCTAAATATTTCGATCTTAACCCAAAAGATTTGCGGGTTTGATTCCCGTCTTGGTCGGGTGGTTAATTCTCATAAACTTCTTATATTCACTATCGATATGAAGTGAATGAGAAAGTGTACAAGTACAAATCTTGGTAGGAAATGGCAAAAACCACCAAGTGGTAACAAATTACCACATCGCCGTTCGGAACCGGCGTTAAACTATAGGTCCAATCATTGCCACTGTGGTTTAGTGGCAGCGTGTCAGACTCTTGTCTCTGTAGACTCGAGTTCGATTCTCGGCTACGGTATGGTTTCTTATCTATCTTTCTCTCTCTCTTCTTTCTTTCTTTCATAATTTGGGACTTTGGTGCAATAGATCTTATAGGACGCTAGCTCGCAGTGCCTGACTTTCGGGTCGTCCCATCCTTCAAATAATTCAAATAATAATCCAACGAAGGAAAATAGAAATGTCGAAGCAAGTTCATTCCAATATTTATTTCAGGGATGCATTGGTTTCGTTTGACATATTTTTATATGCCAAAATCGAGTATTTCAACGCAATTTCAGCCGAAACCACGGAAATGTTCGAAACCACGCAATTTCGACTCAGTAGAGACATAGTATAAGTCAATTTACAAGTGTATTCCAAAGCTTTGTACAATGAACTGTGGAACTTTAAACTTTTATTTCACCATTATCTCCTTAGCGCTGTATCTTCTGTATAGAACTCTAAGTTCTCTCTTAAGAGTTTGAGAAAACTGCTAGTTAAACTGTCATAAACGAGATGTTCCATAAGAGGGTTTTTGATGCAATGGTGAGTTTGGAAATAATATTTTTCTTCTTCTTTTATTTACATCTTTCAAACCAACCTTTAAGTTTGAAAAAAAAAAAAAAAAACTAAATTCGTTTAATTTTTGTAAATTTTTTATTGATTTCTTTAAGTATATGAATTTCTGTATCATTTACATTATTATTAATATAAGTATTTTAATTGAATGTCTCAAACTATTAATATTTATATTGAATTGAGTTATAAAATTCAATATATGTATATACTTAGCTTTATATAATTTATGTATGTTGAGAGAGCTTTCTTTGAATAAATTAACAGCTTTTATATGTATTTAAGTAAGTAACTAACAAATCTCTTCTATGTAAGTAATTCAACATGAATTTAATTAACATTTAATTAAAACATTTATAATTGCTGAGAAAATGAAAACAATTGAATGTAAGTAGATAACTAATTTTATTTCACAGAACTTGTAGATAATTTGTAGACATTGCAGATTTTGTTTGAAAATTAATTTCTTCTTTTTTTTTAATTTTTTAAAATTTGTATTAATGTTACACTTTTTTGTTTAACCAATTTACAGAATAGCCAAGTTTGTTTTCTTCATAGTTAATAAATATTTTTTTTTTTTTGTTACTTTGAAATTGGTATGAAATTTAGTACTTAATATTAGTATAATTTAAATATTATAATTATTATTTATATATTTATGTTTGTATATATTGTTTATATTACTTACTAATACTATTTAATTCATTAATGCATTAAATTGGAAGGAATGATTTTTGTTTTCAATTTTACACAATGTATTCAATAGAGAAAAAGATTTATTTTATATTTGTAGTGTACATATGATTAAGACAGAAATGAGAAAGTTCATAAAGCAACGTTTAGTATAAAGTTCGGTACGTTTTACTGTTCAATTTCATCCACTTCTCCTTTTTATTTTATGAACCTCAAGTAAATCATGTGTTTTCAAGTGAAATATTTTTCTTTTCTTTGAATGGTTTTTTGCACCTTCCGTGAATTAACATTTCCCATAATTAGAATAATCTTTTGTTTTGCAAAATATTAAATAAAATTAGCTCTCTGTTGAATACACTGTGTAATTATATTTATAATTACTATTTTCTTTTGTATTGCTATTGTAAATAAAACATTCACAATGCTGATAAATTAAATATATAGAAAACTTATACAAAAAAAAAAAAAAAAAATTAAATAAAATAAAATAATTAGTAAACAAAATCACAAACTTATAAAAGAAAATAAACTATATAAATTTATAATAACAAATAAAAATTTAAATTTAGGGTGTTCACAGCAACGTTTTTGTTGATCTACTATTTTTTGAAAAGTTTCATTTTTGCTAAACTCTTTACAACGTTGCGCAGTTGTTTTCTCTTTTGTTTTTAGTTTTGAAGACAATTTGTTAATTGTAATTTTTCTTTTAGAGATATCAAACATAAAATTAGTATAAGTTCTGTGAATGCACTTTAAATCAGCACTCTTGAGTTCAATATAAAAATTTATTCATTTTGTCGATGAGCGTATCCAGCTCAAATAATTATTTTGAAATGCTTCGAGTTTCAGTGGAAATTTTTACAAAATTAGATCTCGTTAAATGTACTGTGATACCGTGAATACCCTTATTAATTATCGCTTAGAAGTTAAATTACGTATAGTAAATGAATTTTGGTACTTTTATCGTAAATGTCATTTTGTGTTGAGTGTTTTTCTTTTCCTTTGCTTCTCTTTTTTTTTTAGTAGTTTTTAATGATTATGTTATTTTTTCGCTTATGCATTAAGTTAAAATAATAAATTTTATGTGCAAAAACCGAAAAATGTGTGTATTTTAATTACACACTTTTGTTTTTGTTTTCGCAAAATTTTTTTAAAGCTTTGTATGTTTCACGGTGTCCGTCCAATAATTTTGTATTGTCATTGCCTCCAGTGAATTCAAGAAGGAGTCATTATCTAAACTATACATTTCATCTGAATTATCCTGTAAAGATTTAAATGAAATGCATATAAATAAATAATTAGAAAAATGTCAATTGTAATTAATTGCTTAATGATTGATAAAATGTAAACGAATCCTTACACTTACACGCATCGTGCTATCATCGATATAAACACTTGAATCAGGCTCACTTAAAGTCTGCGGTTTATTCAGGAATCTACGACGATAAAGCACAATACCAATTGTTCCCACGGTACAACAGACACCGAATATTGTAAAGCATATAGCTGAAATGGCGCCTGCATCCAAGAAATAAGTACGCTGCAATAAAGAAATTTACAAATTAAATCATAAATTTATTTGCACTACCCATATCTCACTAGAATAATTAACTTACCTGTATCGCTAACGCTTCTGATGAAATATTTCCTTCATCACCATCAAATTCATTTGGCGCTGATGATGCCGAACGTGTTAATAAACTTTTTGAATCCGTTGAGAAGTTTATAAAACGATTTATATGCTTATAGTCGGCGGATAAAACTTTTGATTTACGTGAACGATGTTCGTTTTCGGCACGTCGCAATTCTTCTTCTTTGTTGACATTCTCCAATGTGAAAGGTATTTTGTGCGCTACTGTCACGGATTCACTATCAACGTTATCTTCGGTGTCAGTTGGTGGTAATTGTGCCAACGCATTGAACCAATCTGGTACTGAATGGGTAGTGCTGCCGGTAATTCTAGGTACTGCCGGTACTGACGATAATGATCCAGATCCAGTTGCTTTGGAAGCATCTGCATCAACTGAACTTGCTGGTAGTGAAGTGTTGTTGTTAAAAGTGGAATTTGTACTGCAATTTGAATAAATAAATGACAAATGTTAGATAATTACATTATTCAAGCAATAAGAATTTTTTTCTTTCAGGAATAGTTGCATAGTAAGTAGAAAATAGTGATTTTAAGACCTACTCAATTTTTACTTTTTATGTGGCATTATATATTATATAATATTATTATATATATTATATTTGCAAAATATCTCGTAACTTCATGGTATATAACAAGTTCTGAAAGTTATGCTTTAAATTTATTTTTTTAAATTTACAGTGAAGAAATAAATACAATTTGGTACCCTTTTTTGGAATACTTTTACTTAGACGGAATGATGAAGCCACTTTCCATTGTTCCCTATAGGGTAGTGTGGGCTCAAAATATAGGAAATCATTACAAATATGTAGGTAGTTTAAAATCAAGAAAACCCAAATTCTAATAGTCCCGTATTCTTAATAGCATAGAGGAGAGGACCCCAAGGTGGACACCCATGTTTTCAATGGCTGTAGAGTCCAAATGGTATTATATACGTTGGACATCTATACATCCCATTATCTCATTAGCTAACTTTCTATCAAAAACTTGTTTTGATATTACAATTGAAATAAAATTTAAGCCAGTTTGAAAAAAGGTTAAAATTTCAATTTTTAAAATAAAGGCCCCAAGGTAGACTCCTCTCAAAAATTCACTAAAAAAGTTGAAAAATACAATGTAAAGTACTTTTTTTAATATTTATTGTTTTTAGTTTATAAAAAACTATGACTAGTTATAAAGAAAATGAAATTATTGATTAAAACAAACAAAAAATATTGGCTAAAAAAAATCTACCAGAAAATAAGAATTTAGTCTGAATCATCTGAACTGGGGGGTTACTCTGTAGTTCGATTCGAAGGAAAATTTACTCGAATTCGAACGATTGGTACTCTAGAAAACATTTTCGAACAATATTTGTTCGATGTTAAGATTAAATTTTGTGCCTTTCGGAATCGATTTTGGCATTCGAATAGAACTGTCTTTCGAATCGAACTACAGAGTAACCTCCCCGCACAGGGGGCAATCCTCAAATAATCAAAAATTCTATCATAAATGAATTTTTTCGCACGCAATATTATCCACATTCATTTGGAATATTATTTTTCGGTACATAAACAAAATTATAACGATATTTGTAGTTTTTTTTATAAGTTTACTCCCTTGAGAAAAAAAAACTTTAGAAATCTTAGAAGAAATTTCATGGCGTACATGCTCAATTAATCCAGGCTTCGAGACATAACCAAAAGCTTCATCTCCTAGAATAACGACAACAACCTAAAGCATTCAGTGTTGCCAACTAAAGTACGGACAATTTCCTATTGTGTCCACTTTAGGGCCTTGTTCACCTTGGGACACTCTCCCCTTTATAAATTTGAAAAACGTAATGTGAAAAAGCATAACTAAGTACACCATACCATTCACAAATTGTACAAAAATGATTGCTATGTGATTCCTTACAAAATATTTCTGTTAACAAATTTAACCAACTGTTTGTATTAAGTCACCGCTTACCTCAATGAATTTTCTGTTTTGCTAAAATTTGTATAGTTATTGTTTTCTTCACGCTTCAACTTAGCACTATCATCAGTGTCTTGTTCATCAATAGCTTCTTGGGGTTTCTCATTAAAATCATTAGTTTTCTTCCCACTCTCTTCATTTTGATCATTTTGTTCAGTTTTCTTATTACCATCATCAGTTTTGTTATAATCATCGGCGGATCTTTTGAACTCAAGTTCCTCACCGATTACATCGTTTCCATCTTCGACGTCAACTTCTTCTGCTTTACTACTGACATCATCAATATCTTCTATCTCTTGCTCATCATCAGTTTGTATGAGTAGTTCATCTGTTTCTACATCTTCATCAGCAACATTATCATTATCGTCCTTTATAATTTCTGGTGTAACACTTTGAAGTATAGTTTTCTCTGCAGTTATACCAATAAAATTCGGATTGGGCGGACTTGCAGTTGCTGTGGCCCAAGTTAGTGTTGTTGTTGTTTGATAAAGTTTTGTCACCGTTTTCAAAGTTTTACTATTTTGATTGTACTCTAAGGAAATTTCTTGACTTGGATATGTCTGAACGAATGTGATGGTTAAAAGGATATCTTGAAATTGAGAAGATTTGAATTGAAATGAAATAAAAATGAGTTTTATACAATTACATAGTTAAAGTTAAAACTTACTGCCCAGCAATGTTATCCAGAACCAATGTGACCACCAATAGAAGGTCATGATGTTACGAATTGTGTGATTTTGAATTTAAATTCTGCAAAAAACAAAAGAAATAAGTATTAAATGTTTAGTTTCATTAGTTATAATATCATCAGTACATATGAAAAAAAATCTTGTGAAAGCGTATAGTAAAAAAAAGTATCGACGGATGATTCTAAGTAAGTTTGCCCATGAAACTATAAGTCTAAAATCAATTTCGAACTTCCGGATTTTTACAAATAGGTATTAGTCGCATATACGATTTTAGTGAAAACCATGAGTTCCTTTCCCAAGAATTATCATATAGCGGTGGCAATTGATAGCCGAAAGAAAATAACTCGGTTTGAAATAAGCCAGACTTCAAAAATTAACTGCCAAAGAAGATTAAAAATCAAAATATATAATTACAAATTTTATTTCTACAAATTTATAAATTTTTGAGGTATTATTTTTATTTTGTATGGGAACCAATTCTTCTTATTTCTTAAAATACGGAGGCTCGGAATTGATTTTAGGTCTATGATTTCTTCGAAAAATTTTTCTTAGCATCATCAGTAGATTCTTTTTTACTATACACTTTGTTGGCAAAAAATGTAATCCGCTCTAATGTATAAATGTTACGAATGTACAATAATATATCAAAATATTGCATAAGATGTTACTGTAATTGTATTCCCCTGGCTTACATCTTTGTATATTGTAGTACATACATATGAGCGCATCATAAGTACATACTACTATGTAGGTACTACGTATTGTTTTTAATGGCGTTCGTTACGGATCGTAAATTTTTGACGCTTTTGTTTGCTTGTGTAAATTATTTTTTAACATAAGGTTGAGCAAATTAACGAAAAGCTAAACTTGTAGCCGGTTGTAGTTGTCATTTGGCGCTGTGAATTTTTCCGCACTGTGAGTAAAATTCTATTGAAAATATAAAACAAAAGATGACCTCTGAAAACCTAAATAATATTTTAGAATTAAGCTACAGAAATATTTTACATAGGCATAATTTTGGATATAATTTTTTGGGAGTTTTGTTACAAATACATAGGTGCAATATGCGTGAGTGTTAGAGTCCGACCTTATGTGACCTTGCTACCCAAAGCTGAGGATTAAGTCGGATTAAAATCAAAATGTTTCGTTAAAGTCATAGCTATTTATTTAAAAAAAAAAGAGGGGGGAAGGTAAGAAAATCTACTGTTTTGACCAAAGAATTACTTAAGCCCAATGCAACCCGAAACTGTGGCCGATTAAGATTTGGTCACTGAATTCAAATATGATATTTTGTATCAAACGAGGTCTAACCTGGGCAATATTCTAATTAATTCTTATTTTGTGGTGTACCGTCAGGACAGTTCAGAACAAACAATTGTCACAAATATTTTCCTCACATAATCATTTTTCAGTACAAGGTTTGAGCTTAGCCTGAAGTTTTTAAAAGCTTTTGGATGGAAACTGCTAAAAAAAAAGGTAAGTCAGTTTAATTGTCTTTAGACAGCCCTGAGAAAATTTCCTTTAATGGAAATTTTTTCAGTTTTGAATCCATTTCAGGATAGCCCTTGCCTGAAAATCACTCGCCCTATGAGTAAAATATGTGTGTTCTTCAGAACCTTTGAAGTGATTATAAGTGGCCGCCAATTATGGACGAATAAAAAGTTTACAGTCAAACCCGATGCACAAATTTGCTATAATGATGGGTTTAAAAAGGAAGATGGCAGTCTACGAACCAAGATTTCAGAAAGCCGAAGCTATACCTTTCATATTTATAGTAGAGGTTTATTCTATAGAGACGCTCAGCGCTCGAGAATACATACGTAGGCGAACAAACAGTGACTGCCTCTCGGGCAGTCAAGCAGCTCTAAATTCATACACTATGAAATGAACCCTATCCAGCATGAAAAAAGTTATACTGGTTTGAATCCCGGGTCAGGAAAGATTTAATGGAAATGTAAGGGTGGATAGTTTAGCGTAAAGGAGAACACATAGGTTCCTCATAAGTCCCTTTTTATAGTGCGCCATAAAACTACATCCATACAATACTAAAAAATGTGGAAACAAGAGCTCTCAAAGACTATTGCATTAGAGTTAAAGCTCTTCTAACAGCTAAAAAAATAAGGAACAAAACAGAAAAAAGATTCGTTCCCTCATATGAAATTTACAAAATCCGCCACTACTCATTAAAAACTACAGATAACGGTATAAAAATTTAGCCAAATCATCATTCTTAAATTATAAACTTTTGAATGTCCTACGGCTGAAAATTTTCTAGAGTATACTTTTCAATTTGAGACAAAATTATAGAATTGAGATTTTTTAACAGCATTTTAAAAATTCGGAAATACAATCATTTAGGGAAGTGTTCTCAGATAATCTTACCTCGATATCTTTTTCTGGCTTAAAAATGTTTCGAGATACACTCTGTTATAAAGTTAAGAGATTTTTGCTGTACATGCTAGAGTTAATCGCCACATATAGCTAAGTTACCAAGTAAATCGGCCTAAGCTTACTTGAAAGAATAGATGCAAGTTATCTTATTTTAAACTAAAACAGTTTTACAAGATATAATTTCTAAGTAAACAATTTCAATATAAAAAAGAATTATTATTGATCGGAATTGTTTACTCTAATAAATATCTACATAATTGATTTTTAATTTTTTTCTTTTGAAGATAAAAGCAAAAAGCTTACAGTTTGCTTTACATATTTCTTTAATTAACACCTCGATTGCGAAAGAGAGACCTACTTTTTTTTCTAGCCTCAGACCTACTTACTGCATATTTTGTATTTGCACAACATCAACAAAACCAAAACACCAAAGAATTATTTATCAACTTGACCAAAGAAAAAAAATGTAATTATGTACATAAATATTTATTATCGAAATGTGTCAAGAAATTAATCAAACGTTCTGTTGCCTCAACATTTGCGTTGTTATTGTTAAATAGAACGTTGATAACTTTATAGTAAGTATAAAAGTAATAAAAAATAGCAACTATTGCAGTAATTATATAAATACAGTAGTTTTAGAATTACTACAAGAAACATGCAATAGCAAAGTACACCTCGAAAAGAATTGTATTTAATTGTTAACTTAAAAGTTAAGGGAGCGGTAAGTGTAGGTAAAATAATGTTGTTTGGTGCCAATTGAAAGATACTGGTTGGTTTGTTGGTTGGTTAAAACTTCAACATTAACCTAGAAATATGTGCATAAGCTGCTGTAAAAGCATAGCATTTGTAACAGTCATTAAAGTTATTGGCAGCAGTTAACAGTGGGCTACAAAAGAAGTTGAATTTCATATAAAAAATTGATATTAAGAAATTTATAAGAATTTTTAAACCACTGTAAATAAACTTTTTTGGTTTCAGTATATTTAAATGTAATATGAAACAATATGTAAATTAAAAAAAAATTTAAAAAATAAATAAATTGCCTATACTTTCCATTGTTTTGTTTTAGCGGAGGAGTTAAATGTCATCTTCTTTTTCTAAAATAACAATTTGTGTGGGATGTTTGACAGTAAGAATAATTGTTATTTTTTTAAGGTGAAATGTAGAATAAGTTTTGTATACGTTCGTATATGGCGAAAATTAAGAAGTGTAGGTGTGTCTACTTTTTAAAACTTCTACATTTTATTTACGTTTTTATTGTACATATTCGTTACTTTCTTTTGAAGATTATATAAAATAAACGCCAAAAACTGATGTATTGTGTTCTAAAATTATTTATATATATGTTCTAATCTTGAAATTAATGAGCTAATTACACTCAGCGCCAAATTAAGCTTTTTTCCAATTAATAATTTTAAAGAATTGAAGGTAAAATTTTTTGAGCGAACAACGGTTTGTATCTTTAATTGGAACAGTATATTGATTGATGTTAAAATTTAGCAATGGCAATATGATAGAGTAGCTTATATCTGAAATTGTAGTTTTGAGAAAATCGCAATTTTATGTGGAAACCGTTTTAAGTCGTATAAGTGATTATAAATGGAAATATTATACACACACATATATATATTATATTATGCAGAATTACTTAATTTTCGCTTATGCCGATTAAAGCAACTTTCCCACATAAATGTGTAGCCTAAGTGAACAAACTTAAGCCAATATAATAATTCATAGACCAAGTGGTAGATCCAAAATTATATCAGGCTAAAAACTTTACCAAAAAATCTAATAAAAATGCAAGGCAAAGCCCAAAATTTTGATAAAACTCACTTTAAAATTAAACCATAACTAGAAACACAATTCAGAATAAAACATACCAAAAATCAACCAAACCAAGACCAAAAAATCAAAACAAAATTCTGATGAAATGCAAACCAAAATTCAGACCAAATCTCAGATCAAAAATACCAAAAAAAACAAACCGAAATTTAAATCAAATTCTGAAGAAAATGCAAACTAAAATTCAAACCGAAACTCGAATCAAAAACTCTAAAAAACTAAATCAAAATTTTATTCAAATTCTAATCATATGTAAACCAAAGTCAGATCGAAACTCGGATCAAAAACACCAAAAACCTAAATCCAAATTAAAATCAAATTTTGAACAAAAATCTAAATTCTGATCAACTGCAAACCAAAATTCAGACCAAAACTCCGATCAAAAACCCAAAAAAACCGAACCGAAATTTAAATTAAATTCTCAACAAAAATCACAACCAAATTCTGATCAAATGCAAAGCAAAATTAGGATCAAAACTCAGATAAAGAACACCAGAAGCCCAAATCAAAATTTAAATCAAACTCTGGACAAAAATCGAAACAAAATTCTGATCATATGCAAACTAAAATTCCGATCGAAACCCAGATCAAAAACATCAAAAAACCAAACCGAAATTTATACCAAATTCTGAAACAAAATTGAAAGCGAAATTCTGATCAAATGCAAACCAAAATTTTGATCGGAGCTCAGAACAAAAAGACCAAGATTCAGAACAAAAGTCGGAACTAAAATCAGAACTAACTCAGAATGAATTCACATCAAAATCTTAGCACTCATATTTTTGAGAGTTGCTGCAGCCCATATAGTTTCTTTTTGGATCTGCCAATACATATACCCATATATCAAGTGTTTTATTGCGAGAACTCTGCAATTGTTTTGTTGCTGCTGCTACTTGCGAGTTTCATTGGGTTATTGTTATATTGTAAAATAAGGTGGAATATTTGGTCGCCGTGGCGTAGTGGTGAGTATGGTGGATCTCTAAACAGGGAGCCTGAGTCCGATACTTGGCATGGTAAAAAAAAGAAGAAAAAAAAACTGTTCTACGCTGGCAATGGTTTACTTCTAAGAGTAAAAACTGCATAAAAAAGTTAATAATTTCACCGTTCGAGTTCGGCATAAAACAAATATAACACAAATGGTTGCAAAAACTCGGCTTAGGCGTTCTATGGGTTATTATGCCATAAAAGAAAAAGAAAAAAGTATAAATATAGTTGCCGCTATCTGAGGTCGACCTAAAGTTTCAATTAGTACGTGCCAATAACTTTATAATAATGTTGAATGCAGTTTTTATGGATTGGGAATACATTGTCACATTGGATGTTTAAATTCGTTTGCTTTCTTGGGCAGATTTAAAATTGCACATCATATCCTTCAATTTAGAAACTCTCCTTCAAAAATATCATGCAAGTAATCATTTCCTTCTTTGCAATCGCATATAAAATCAACATCATTATTTTCAATACTTCAATGAATATTATAAAGTCGATAACCTTCAATAAATGACACAGATCAACTTATTTTGGTTGAATAATTTTCTTATACAAAAAATGATGCTTACCTAAAAGATTAAAACAAAAGCAAATCTCGTAACTTTATATGGTACCTTCATATAAATAATAATAAAAAAAAAATATGAAAATATGATAAAATCAAAACATAAATGCCAGTTTGTATTGTATACATTCATACAACTTTATGTACACATATACATTTTTAAATACTTAGGTTGATATTTATATAAAAATCAGATTTTATGAAACCAGAAGAAGATGCGCAATTTTTTTCTTCATATACAAATATGGGCAATTTTGCTTTTACCAAAAATGGATACGACTGCCTGCCTATTTAAAGTGTGTGTATGTATGTATGTATGTAAATAAAAAAAAAAAATAAATAAAACATAATAATTTAAAAAGAATACAACTTGGACTTTTTTTGGTGACTTCATCACAGGTTCACATAGCGTCGTTTATTTATTAACTGAATTGAAAATGTGACTCATTGTTGTTGTACTCGTTAATTTTTTGGCTTGTGTGTGAGTAAGCATTTTAAACACCCAGTATTCTTTTCAAGCTAAATTTTACCTGAAGTATGTATTTCTTTTGTCAAATAATAAATGAGTTCGCGAGATGGCGTTAATTGCAGGTAGAATTTTTTTTTTTAACTCTGTACTGAAACGCATTTTTTTCATGAGTTTTCGCAAATATTTTTAGTTAATGGTTTTATTTTTCCTGTAGTATTTATATTTGTAGTAGGTAAACACCGCTCAAATGGGTTGCGAGTTCAAAGGAGGGTATTTCATAGACTTGAAGGTTCAACTTTATTTGAACAGAGTAATAGATAGAAATAATAGAATTATTTCTCGCACCAAGAAAGCCGAAAGAAATTCCAGAAAGAAGCAGCTCTGAAATTTGTGTTTATAATATACTGCTTTTTAGTCTCTAAATTTGAATTTCATTTAATACCTGTTTTTTTTTTAATTTAACTTATTAGAATATATTCCCACGCTTTTGTTAGTTAATCTCATCTTGTATTCTAATTTCTTAGTTAATACATTTTGCATTCGACAAATATTTTTAATTCGATACATCATAAATAACACCTACTACAGTTTTAGAGACACGATTGATATACGATTAATTAAATTTAAGTTTGTATTATAATAATGTTTAGCGATTTGTTTAATTACTACGCGCACTGACATAACCTCATTCTTAATGTAAGTTTCATGATTACGAACAATTTATTGCATATATGTATATTTTTCCATTCTTCAATTAAACTTTCAATTATTTTTATACACTTGATTAATTAATGTTTTCAAATATAAATTTGAAAGTAATTAAAAAAAAAATAAAAATACACTTGTGGTTATGAAAACCGCACCACTTGCAACACTGCTGCAATTCCGGTAAAATTCCCTAACTAAGCTCAAATTTCCCTTCTTTTATAAAGAAGATTCCCTTCTTTATGTTTTAAGAATATAAAGACAAACACAAGAGCAAATGGCATAAACCAAAGGATAATTTAAGGATCGGTTCAAAAGTACAGTCACAATAAGGACTGAGCGAAAGAGCTGTTACAACATAAATATAACTGTCGAGACCTTACCCAGAAGGCAACTAGAGTTCTGTCTATATAGGAGACTAAAACTAAAGGATTAGAAACTACAGCGATTCAACTCTAGAAGACTGAAGAAAAGTTGTTTGATAGGACAAATCTAATTCAATTCGCTTTGCGCAGGTAATCTTCTGTACGTGTATTGCTGAGATGTGGAGTGATACAAGGTTAACTATGTAGCGAAAAGAGCAAAGTTTCCACAAAAAGAGATGGTTTGGGTGCGTTTCTCCTACTATATTCACGGTGTCTTATACCATACTGAAGAGACCGTGAACGACAAAAAGTATTGGTAAAATGTTTGAGAGCAATTGCTGTAAGCCATTTGTGATGTACTTTCGCACATTAATGGCATTATTTTCCTAGACAACTTTCGTGGTTTGAAAGGGCGAGGAATAACGGTCATCTATTGGACGAAATGGCTCTGGAGTTGCATAGAGAGGGTCAAAGAAACAATTTGTGCGTTCTCTCTATACTCTTCATATGTAATTTACGCTTTCTGCAATATTCTCAATATTCCCTACATATTCTGTCAAACTTCTCTATTGTTTTCGCCATATTATCATAAATAAAATTTTATTATCCATTTTAGAAACAATAAAATTGAACTGTCAAACTGTCAATTTCAAATCGAAATTGATTGCCGAAATTGCTCAATTTAGGCTCCGTGTGAATAGGCTATTAGCAGAGTTGGGTAGTAATGATTCCTTTAGGAATTAAATTCCATCTCCATTCCAATTACAAGGAATTGTAATTGGTACTTTAATGTTTTCAATTCCTTAGTAATGGAATTGATAAAAGTTTCAATTCCATTACATGGAATTGTAATCGGTAATTAAAATTTTTAAATTCTTAGGTAATGGAATTGAAAAAATTTTCAATTCCATTACAAGGTATTGTATTTTGTAATTAAAAATATATCAACTCCTTAAAGGAATTGAAAAGGTAATTGAATAGAAAGGAATTTGATATTTAAGTGTAATCAATTACTTACTTGGAATTAAATTCCAATTTAGTTGGAATGTTTTCTCGAAAGTAATTGATTCCCTTTTAGTTCAATTCCAAAAGAGCAAAAAAATTCGGAAAACATTGTAAAATGCTTCTAATAAGCCGTTACGATCGTATCCGTATAAAATCTGGGTCACTTCTCTCATAACGGATTATTAGAAGCATTTTACAATGTTTTCCGAACATTTTTTTTGCTTTTTTGGAATTGAACTAAAATGGAATCAATTACTTTCGAAGAATCATTCCAACTAAATTGGAATTTAATTCCAAGAAAGTAATTGATTACACTTAAATAATTAATTACAAAATACAATTCCCTATAATGGAATCGAAAATTTTTCCAATTCCATTACCTAGGAATTTAAAAAATTTAATTACCGATTACAATTCCTTAGTAATGGCATTGATAAAACTTTCAATTCCATTACTAAGGAATTGAAAACATTCCAATTCCTTGTAATTGGAATTGTAATGTAATTGAATTTACCCAGCTCTGGCTATTAGTTAGTAATTGATGCTTAATGTTTGATAACTTTAGAAATTGTAAAAAAGTTCGATTATTGATTCTTAGTTTTTTTGCAGATTCAAAATGTTTTCGTTGATGTTAGAATTTATCGGATGGAATGATCAGGTAGCCTGCTGAATTTAAGTCCGATAGAGTACCTCTGATATATTATGAAATAGAACAAGCCAAAGAATAAAAAATCCCTTGTTGTCGTTCTGAAGAAAGTTTGGTATTAAAAAAATAACGAATGGTATCCTTAAAACGCTGTTTCGTGTGCACTTTTGTTCATTTTGTTCCTAAAAATAAGAAAAAGTACAATCACTAAACCAATATTAGATTTATTTGAAGTTATATATAAACAGATTAATGAACAAATTTAGTCATCACAACAACAATGTATATAGAGACGGGCAAATCAGACGGCCGTTTCGGAAGTCGTTAAGTCATGACTTTGAAAATTAACCTCTAGATCTAATTTTCATAGTCTACTAAAAAATTATCATGAATATTAGATTTAGTTCACATCATGACCGCCAGTGTAATATGAAATTATTAACAGTTTTTAAATAAAAATTACTTTATGAAGCATTTTTAAAGTATTTTGTCATAGTCAAAATTCTGTTGTTAATTTACAACAACAGGGGCTATGATTTTTTCAGTTTTAAGTGGCTACAGAATGACGAAACGCATGCTTTCTTTCTCAAAACATTGTTCTGACTCCTGTTATTGCTTGGTTAGTAGGCTGTTGTTGAAACTGTATTAGTGATGTAGTGGATGTGAATGCGAATGTCAAAAACTGACATTCACGATTGTGAATGCGAATGCGGATGTCAATGTAGAAGGCAAATTACAAATCAATTTTCATCTTCACTATACAGTGGGACGCTTGGAATTATTTAGTAGCCCAAGAACAAACTACTTAAGAATTACGAATTTTTTTCAGATTTTTGCATCATTGCAAATGTAAAATACTTCTGCTATCACAACAAATACATATATGCGATATGCAATAAAAATTTGCATTTGCAATGATGCAAGACTACTTGCAACACATCGTGAATAGGGCTATTGATTCTTATTTGATAACACAGCTCCACAAATAAATCGTTATTGTGTTCTATCGAGAGAAACTTCGCTGAAATCTTTAAATACGATTTTCTCGAATATTGAGTTTATTGACTTATCAAGGGATAAGTCAGCCACTACGGGAATCACCGTTATATACCTACTTATAACAGTTTAAAGTTTAAACTTTATTTGAAATTTAAATAGATATTCGCAGAAAATCAAACCAAATGAATCACAAGTGATTTTACGCTTAATTGAAAGTAAGCAAATTCTGAAAATTTGTTCGACAAAACTATCTGAAAATTCCAGTCATGTATGTATGCACATGCAATTGTAAATAGCATACTTATATACCATATATTGTACATATCTACATATCTTTGATTGTGCAATAGGTAGTTATTATCAGGTCTAGCATTTACAAAACCATTTTAAGCCTATTGCATTGTAATTACGCTCAAGGTTGCAACACAATAAAACAACACACAAAAATCGTGACTAGTTTACATTAAATATACATACCTAAATACATATTAGAATGCTAACGAGCTAGAAAAAAAAAATAAACTAAAGCAGCGAGAAACAGATGCACTTTCATATTTGAAAGTAAGTAAATGAAACGACTACAAATTAAAATTGGAACAAGTGCATACATACGAAATGTTTGTAAAACAAATTTGCAATTTAACTTGATGCACTCACCTACAATTCACACAACAACACTAGTAGCAAGTAGCAAGTACGTAGTCACGAAGTGAAAAGAATCTGTCAAGCTAATTAAAATACGTGTAGTTAAGTAAATGTATGCAAGAATAAAAATGCTAATGTATAGGAATATGATGAGCGAGAGTGATAGATTTCCTCATCAGCTTAAAAATACTAAATATGCTCTACTGTGGTTACTTTCTTATGTTTGGTTGATGGATGGAGTGGCACGCGACAATGCCTTTAAGTCACAACATACTGGTTTAGAGCTAATGATGTTGTTGTGATAAGAATTAAGCAATGTAATTGTAGTGTGAATATAAGACTGCTTTTTGTACTTGAAGTTTTTGGATTTCTTTTTCGCATAGAAAGTGCAAATAATGCAAATAACATAATCTTACCTAGATATATACGTACATATGTATGTATGCATATACCTATGTACTTGAGCATGTAAATGGAAATAGCAAATATTCAAAATGCCATGTCAGGGTTGCCACTATATATATATAATCCTAGGTATGTACTTGTAATTAGCAAATGCCCTACTTTACCCACATTTACATACAAAACAAAAAAAATTATTTTATTATTGTATGAAGTGCGATCTTTGCGCATGCGCATTTAACAATATCAACTGCAAACAGTAAATAAACAATACCAACTGAATTTGTTTATACCAGTATCTACATAAAGTTAAAACTTTGTTTTAAAACAATTCACAATATTTCTTTTTACAATAGTTTCAGTTTATGTTTTTATTTTGTTTTTTTTTTTTTTTTCTTCATCATTGTTTTGTATATTTTAGCCAGCATTGTTGTTGTGATTGTTGTGTATGATGTTATTGTTGAAATATGAAAATGGCGCATTTGATGCGCTTGTAATAATATATTATTTACATACATATACATGTAGATATATAAAAACATAACAGCATGCAATTGTCATTATCAACAAATAACTTCATTAAGTATTCTTGAGAAAATTAAAACTAACTAAAATGAAATAAAACAAAAGGTACACAAAATGATGATGATGTGAACTTTATACTTTACTACCAGTGTTGTACTTTCTTTGTGTTAGGATTGCCGGATGCAAATCGGGCTTCAGCTGGACATTGAGAGAGAATCTTGACGTTAAAAAAAGATTTTTCCACCCAACAAAAATAATAAATATAAAAAATTGTTTATTTATGTATGTACATTAAAGTGCCTCGAGTACTTTACACAAAAAAAAATCGGTCTTGTTGTACATCTCAGAAAATGAACATCGGTCTATTTTAGGATGATCCCCAAAATATTTTAGTTCTAGCAATTACCGTTCGTGAGGTGGACCATCATGAAAAATCTCTAACTTCATTTTTTAATTTTCCTTTTTTTTTTGTAGAGTAAACAGGTAATAACACAGTGCAACAAAATTACAACTTTTGTCTCATGCGCAAGATTTGCCTTTGGAGGAAAAGTGTATATGCAAAAATTCTTTATCTCTTTGTGCTTAACAGCTTTGCTTCAAACATCAAAATTGTATTAAAATAAACAAATGTGCTACTAGAACTAGATGTGATGGAGAAAAACTGAGTATGCAGTCGTAAATTACTATATAAAACTATTTACGACTAAATTACTATAAAACTGCACTGTGTAATCAGTTTAGCGTTGCATAAATATTTTCAGCGCCTGAAACTTCTGGTATATTTTTAAATTGTTTAATGTGTTTGCTCAAATTTATCAGTCAAAATTTTATCTCTACAAATTTGAAAATTTTAACTGGAAAAATTCTGAAAATCGGGACTCTGGACACGGGACAATCAAGACGAATCAAAACTATCTGGCAACCCTACTTTCTACTATTTGGTATCTCTTTATTGAGTGAATTTGATTGTTTTAAATTAAAATATTCAAGAAACCATGACAACAACCAAAATTCAACCAAATTGAATAGAATATTTGGAATAATAAAAAATTATGAACATTAATGTGTTTTTCCAAATTAAAAATATGAGTTTAGTAAATTTTATAGTTTATTTGGTAATTTATGTATTATACTAAAACTTAATTTAGGGATTTCTAATGTTAAACGATATTAAATTTTGCAAGCAAATCTTATATGGAAATGAAAAAAATGAAAAAAAAATTACAATAGAGGGGGCTAAAGGATTAATATGTTTCAGATAAATATTGCAAAAAATCATTCCAGATGCAAAACTAAAGAAAATTGTGAAACATTGCGAAGTTTAGAATAAATTTAAAAAATCAGGACATGTACTGATCAAATCAGTACGTCTGGCTACCTTAATAGTATTATATAAGTTTAAATATGTTAAGTTTAAATAAAAACTTTCATTAATCTATTTAGTGTTTTTTGATAGGATTTAAACAATTTTGTTTTAAGATCTTTTTAGGTAAACAAAATATATTTTTACCATTTAATAAGTTCATTCAGTTAGTGTGTAGACCCTTTAGGTCTTAGGGGACCACTAAATAGTATTTGATTGAGATAAAATTTTACAAGTCTTACGAAGTTACTGTATTGATTCATTTAAAATGGAGAGAGTTATCATTTTCAAACTTCCATTTTTATGAGTCGCCCTAATGCTCACACTGGCTTTTGAAGTGCTTGGTCGCTAATAAGACTTACCTTTAAGACTTTTAATGGCCAGAAGGCTTTCAGTAAAATTTTCTGATTTTTGTTTTGGAAGTTTTTTTTTTTACAGAAAAAATTCTCATAAATTGCACAACACTGTTACAGTATTTTCTTTCCTTTTCATTGCAACGAAAGTAAATTCAAGTGCAATTTCTGTAGGCAACGGTATATATATTGGAAGCAACATATAACAGACAACAAACAACATGCTCATTATAACAAAAACACAATTCACAAATATTTATATGTGTGTATATATGTAATTACTTACTTACATATGAATGAGGAAAGTAAAATTAGTTTGCAATCATTTTTTTTTCTCATTTCTTTTCTTGAATTAACTATTATTATATTTATTAGATGGAGAAAATGTAAACAATAAGAGAATTACGAACATGTGCCTACAATATTGTAAGTAAGTACATCCAACAATACTAAACAGTTACAACAAAAATCTTTAATATTTTTTTTTTTATTTTTTTACTACTAACTATTATTATGAAATTGTAAATAGCTACTTAAAAAAAAAAGTTTAAAAAAATTTATTGCGTTGACACGTGAAAAGTTAAAAATTTTGGCTACAATTCAGCAATGTTTGCTGTTGTTGTTAATTTAATTTTAACAACAATTGAATTAAGTGTTTGTGACAATTAGTTCAATTTGCCATATTTTCACTTTCTTTTTCGTGTACCTCTAAGTTAAATTGGTGAATTGAATTGATTTCGATTGATACGAATTGATTTTGATAAGGTGAAATATTTGAATCATTTGTTAACAATAAAAGTGAAATTTTTAATTCGAGAAATTTATGTGAAAATGTTTAATATTGCGAAGATTTTAATTAGGGTTTATTAAACATAGTTTTATTATACCATATTTCAATATTTTCATTATGTTACATAATCTTTAAATTAATTTTGATTGAAAAGTAAATCAATACTAGCTTAATAACTCATGTTTCATAGGAGGTTAAGAGTTTTAATTAAATTTGTATTCTTTCAACATTTTAAGATATGCAATCTCCAAGATATACCTCCAAAATTAATTTAAATCATGTTTCATTTGTTTGCTGCTGTTGGTGCTGCTGGTCTCATTGCTGGCCCCTACTTTGTTGCTGAAGCTGCTGCCTTTGTTGTTAAATATTAAACAGCATGTGTTCTACTTTGCAAATAGTTTACAAACAGATCTCCTGCTGATTTTATTTTAGCACTAAAGCAAATATTTTTTTTTGTTTAGTTTAGTTTTCTTTATTAACAAACAATATACATAGGTAATAAAAGAAATCCACTCACTTTAGTTGATTTGGTTCCCATGTCTTTTGTTTGGTCTCAGGTGCACTCTAATTTAATTAATGGTTTCATATGAAAGAACATTTTCTATTTTTTAAACGTAATATAAACATAGCCATGCAATTTATTATGCATTAAGCTTTTATATTCTAAACTAGATTTATACCAATTATGTTTTCTTTGCTTAAGAAAATACTTTGAACTTGTAGAATTTACGATTAAAAGAAGTGGTTGATTTTGAGCAAAATTTATATTCAAGGCTTGGCAACAAGATTTTTTTTCAGCCTCAATACAAAAAAATAGCCACAAAACTTTTGCACGAACACAATATTGCATTGAATTTCTACAAGAAAAAAGTAACGCCAATAATGCCTGCAACGTTTTTTAATACGTTATCCGTGTACTTACTAAATTACTGATTAACACTAAAATGCCCAGGTGGAGTCATTTAAAGTACTTAACTGCGGTAATAATAATCTGTTCACTAATATTTTTAATTTTGAATCGTAAGGCAGGTACTACCAAATATTTGTGATTATCGACAGAGTATAAAGAATAATTAATTATTTTCTTTATGTGAGAACATCTTTACTCGGGGCTGAAGGAAAATTTATAGTGGAGTGAATTGAAATCAAATGTCACGTTGATGTCGTGTGAGTATGTTTATAAATAAATAAATTTAGTGCCGGTTATGTTAAGCCTTCGTACCGCTAGGTGGAGGGTGTTGAATCGCACCCCGAAAGTATGCTGTCTTATTATTGGTATAAACAAGTTAAGAACGGTAAATTTTTAATATTAAAAATAGAACACTGAAAATATACAGCACTTTTATTATTTTGTAAGTAAATATTGTGGTTGCCGAGTTAAACTTAGTATAAACAGATTGAGAAAGGTGAATTTTTAATATTTAAAATAGGATACGACAAGCCAAAAAGAATGCAACGCATAATTTATATATCAAAAATGTTTGTGGATTTGGTGGAATAAATCAAAAAATTGTTTTTATCATTGTATAGTTTATTTTAGTTTATTCTTTCCTAATTAAAATTGTAAAATAATATCAACATTAGGCGATGTAGACATGAAAAAAAACGAAGAAAGTGCATTGAAAAAAGAATACGAAATATATAAAAAAATACCCAAGAACTTAGCATTTTTTGGAACATATAAACGAAAACTTTTAAAATGAAGTAAATAAGTATGTTATCACATCATGTGATGAGTGCAGAAGGGACTCATTTTAGTTTTTTAATATTAGACTATTTCACTAATCAATGAGAATATTTTTTTTTTGTGGTTAAAATTTGAAATGCATTGATTTAGTAGTTACTGAGATATAATATAAACCAATATAAGGTGTTTCCAGAAAATCGCATTTATAGCTTCAAATTCGAAATACCTGAATGAGCATCGATTCTGTGGCTACCGCATAACACTGGCACACAGTCTTGAAACTTTAGGTTATAGGAATCCGTTAAAACTCAATAATTATATTTCTTTAAGTCCTAAAACCGGATTCCCCTCTGAAGTTAGATTCGACAACAGATTGATTTTGTCTCGATGCCCAACACGAAAGGAGATGAGGTGGTAAAGGAGGTCTTGGTAAGAAAAAACTAAATGGATTTTGGTCTTGTTTCACCGGTTTGAGACCAAAGAGTTTTCAGCCCGGTTCCAGTCTTTTTTCTGTAGCGTCTAAAGTTGGCAAAAAAATTAAAAATATTAACACTAATAAAATTCCTTTAATGAATTTTCTCTTCAAATCATTTATTGAAATTATAAAAAAAAAAACACTTTAAATAATCATAAAGACTAAGTAACTTGGCTTTTTACTATTAAAAAAAAATATATTTTATATTGCTGCAAATCAACAGTTGCAAGCAGGTCTTACCTGCCTTACGGCAAAGCTCATCAGTATCGAATATAGAATTTTTCTGTCAGAGCACTTTTCAAAAAAACCAAATTCATCCATATAAATTGGTACTCCCTAATGTTCCTACATTACTCAGTTTTCACATACTTGTCTACATTTTCAATATCTTTCAAAACTTATTTACTGCATTGAAGCAAATAGTTATGAAATTCCTAGCAGCTCATTTCAAAATCATATTTTGTTTTAATGATATAGGATATTGTCAGTGGATTTAACCTATTTCTTTCAGACGTCCACTGAGCTACTATTAAATAAAATATGCGTTCATTATTTGCATTGTGTAAAGAAAGGCAAAAAAGAAACTCAACTACTTTTTTAAGTTCATAGCAATTTTCGCATTTGTCAAAGAAAATACACCAAAATTTGTTGCAATTTATATTTTCATCATTCATGCTCTTTACAAAAGCTTGGAAACAAAGGATCTCAGTAAAAAGATTTTCTTCGTTAATTGCAATACCAATTTTTTTTTAAATGTCACTAAAGGTTGTACATCAGACCAGTTTACCGAGAACCTACCATAGGAACAAAAAATTAAACAACAATTGTTGAAAACTGATTTTAAAAATTAGTGTGAGATTACAAGAAAAACGAGGAATTTTGCCGGACATTAATATTTACCTGGACACAAACGAAAAACTATAGAGGACGTTCTAAAAAAGAGGACAGAGTCCGGGAAAAAGAGAACAGATAACAACACTAGAATGATCCCAACTTTTATATGAGACATATTTAAGCGCAAAGGTCCTTGCGTCCGGCCCTCAAAAATGAAATAAACTTTAGTTTTTCGATACAACTATGGGCACCTTTTATATACCTAACTCTGCCACCTCAGTTTCTTCTTAAATCTTCGAATACTTTTTAAAAACATAAACAAGTAGCCCCTCATTAAAGCCTATTACAGGCACCCGTGGTGTTGTTATAAACAACAGTAATTGCAATGCTGTGTTACGGTGTGACCAAACGTTGTTAAGATTGACAAAATTCATCACTTGACCGATTTTCTAAATTTTCCAACAATAGACAGCGAAAAGCTCTTATGTAGTTAGCGGGATTTGTGTATATAGTGATGTTAGGTTGAAAATATTTTTACAAAATTATATGAAAGGCGGACACGGTCATATCGGATCGGGCTCAAGTTTAGAAAAAGTTGAAAGAACCAAATTTTTCTTATTACTTACTAATATGCAAATATTTCCTGCAAGAAAAGAGATAAAATTTTTCTATTGTAGGGATTTTTTCAATAGTTTTAAGCAAATATTTTCCATTATAGGTACTACAGTTTGTTTTACGCTCTTTCAAAAACTACCAATCAGGTTTTAAATTCATTCATAGGGCTTTATTTTCTAAAACGGTCTTATTAGGAAATATTTCCTTAAAAATTTAACGATTTAAAATGGAACCTACCAGTGCATATTTTCATTTATAACAATACTTTAATTAATATTTATCTATCTAAATGCATTGTTGTAAAAATTATCTACATAAATTGGATGCTTAATTGTGTCTACTTCTAACCTGTTTGGCCCTACTGTGCATGGTAAAATGTGATCATTAAAATTTGCTTTGGGATTCTCACAAAAAAATATTGCTATTGTAAGTGAAGAAGTGTACAAAAAATAATTACTGCCGGCCGGTAAAACAATAGTGAAATTTGCATATTTTGCAATGACGCAAATATCTTTAGTTATTTTTTGTTTTTGTTGTTTTTCGCTGGTAGGCATTTAAAAAAACAAAACAAAAAAAAAAAACAGTAAAAACAGTATCTAATTTGCTACCTATTTTACACCATGTTGCAACATGGTTTTTCTGTGCATATCTTATGAAGTGCTTTAAAACACTCATTACTGAGATGTAATTGACAGAAGGTAGCAGGTGTTGAAGACATTAGTTTAAAGGTGTGACATTTAAATATAATTTTGAAAAACGTTTTCAATTTTTTTGAACAGATACTTGTTATTGGTAAGCTGTAGGTTTCGAGTTCATATGCAATTAATAGATTGTTGTAATGGTTTTTAAGAAAAAAATTCTGAGTATAATAATAATAATATTAATAAAAATTCTCAGAAAACACTATAAATACTTAACATTTGTAAAATTTATTCATAATATTTTTTAATTACCTATACACGTAAATGTTTTCTAAAAATAAATATTTACTTACATTTTAAAAAGTTGACGCTGTGTGTAAAATTACACAAAAGCTTCTAAAATGTATAACTTTTACAAATACGATATGGGAACATTGATCTGTAAAATAAAAATAGAAGATTTTCTTTAGTAAATATAATATTAAACAAAAATTAGGCATAGACAATAAACCACATTTAATACAAAAATTAAAAAGTGTGTGACTATCTTACGCTATTAATCAATTAAAATATCCAAGGTTAAGTATTAATTGCGAGTAGTAGAAGAGAATGACAAAAAGCATTAATATGTACTTTAGTTACAAGTTTATTTCTTGCTTTTAAATAATTTTTTACATACTAAAAATACAATTACTCATCATTACGATAATCATCACAAATGACGACAACTTGCAATGAGTAATTAATTCTTAGCGACGCTGATATTTTTATGTAGAGAGCGAACCCTACAATGCAAGGTGCTCCCCTCAACGAGTAACCTACTTCTTCTTCTTTGATTAAAATTTTAGTTTAAAGCAAAAAACATAAAGTCGTTATATTTTCAAAATTCTGTTTCAATATTCGTTTTTTATATATTTTTTTTTGTTGTTCTTAATTACTAAATCAAAACGCGTATAATTTTTGTGTGCTATTTTGCATAAGTTTTAAACAAAAAAAAAATATATATTTTTAAGATATAAAATTTTCAACTGTGATTCATTAAATTGAATACCGTAGAGTTTTTATTTTATTTTTTTTTTCTTTGTGGTCTTTAGGGATTTTAAGATTTGAGTGTAGTAAATTTATTTTCGTTGTGTTTGGAATTGTGTCATACATACACTTCAACATCAGGTTTAGCTTTTTGAATATGATTTGTATGATGACTAAACTGATTATATATACAAAAATATATGTACATAAAAAATATCACAACAACAACAAAGATTTATACTTTGATATTTACATTTTAGAATTTGTGAGATATTTATGCAAAGCAGAAAGTGAAATTTTATGGAAAGTGTAGTTATTTATTTGTTTTTTTTTTTTTTTGTTAAGTAGTGAAACATTTCCATTTAAAAAATAATTAAAAGCTTTGTAATTCATTGCAAACTTTTCTTTTTTTTTTGAATAGGATTTTAAGATTTTCTGGAAATTCAAAAAAAAAAAAAAAAAAAATCTTTTAATCATTTTAAGTATAAAGTGTTTGAAATATGTGCCAATTTCTAGGTAATTTTAACTTTTGCGATTTTCTGTTTTATTAGAAATTTCAATTTTAAGATTATTTTAAAGCAATCGTTATGGTGTATATAAATTTTTGTTTAATACTTAAAAATTTATTTTTAATTTTGGAGTAATAATGAAATCTGGAGCTAAATCATTCAATTATCACCCACAATGAATATTTTCCTCTGGTATTGTTGTATTGATTAATGACTTTCTTCCTGTTGGTCCGTTCGGAGGTGTGTGCTTTCTAAAAGAATGGTACGGTCTCACTGCTGCATAAGCAAGGGTGTTTAAAAAAATTCTTAGTTTATTTTGAAAAGTTTATTTTGTATGGAACAGCCCATTATACATATATTTAAAAATGCTTTCTAACAGTGCGGACACACGAGAGTGCATTTCGTTGAAATTCTGCATTTTAAATTTATGTGGACATACGACAAAAAAGAATTTCAAATTTTTTTTTGACAGATTATAAGTTTGGAGAAGAAGAATTTTTGTATGTGTTTTATGTGAAAAAAATTAATAAAAATTTTTCCTTTCAATTAGATTTGAACACCAAGAATTTATATATCAATTATGGATGATTGGAGGAATGTCAAAGAGTTACTCTCCGACTTCATTATTTTATTTTTTCACCTAATAAATGTTACAAGAGCAGCTGTTATGAAAAAAAATCCAAAATGTCTAAAAAAATTAAATAAATCTTAAAATTTTCCTGTTTTTTACAACCTTGTGTATGAGGGTTGCTAATTATTTTCTTCATTTCAGACTCATTTCAACGAAATGACACTTTTTGTATGGCGAATTTCTGCATTTCAACGAAATGCTAAATTTGCCTGAAATGCGCTCTCGTGTGTCTGCACTATAATATAGAAATCAGTTTATTTATAGTGAAATTATATTTTATAATAGTTCAAAAATATTTGGAAGTTAAAAAAAAAAACGCGATAAGAACACTTCTGCAAAATAAATTCGTTTTCTGATATGTTTGACAAAAAAAAAATTTGTTTGACTAAAGAGTTTAATGTGGAACAATTAGTCGAACCATAAGCTCGTATTCGTAAAAAACAAGATTTTTAATTGAAATTAAATAGAAAAGCTCCGGTTCAAGATTTCTGTCCCCATCACGTAAGTTTCCCAATATCAGCGAGTGAAGGTGTGATGTTTTTTAGTTATCGATTACAGCAACGTAAATACTTGAATTAGTTGTCAAATAAAAGCTGTTGGTCTCTACGAATATATATGGGACATTCTCTGTCAATGGGAGACCACCCCCCTGTCCAAAATTGGTTATGGTATTTTAGGGCATGTTTGGGCTCAAATGGAAGCTTATTATCTCTAGTTTCGAATGAAACAAGGCCTTTTTTGATTTTACATGATGGCGGACCAATATGGCGGCTGCAAGTCTACCACCTCACCATAAAATAATAGTTTTATCAAGCGTACGTTTACCGTATCATAAAAAAATAGATAAGGTTTTTTTTCGTTACGGAATGTTACGTGTTGTCCCTAACCTCAAAAAAGGTTCAAAAAGGCTGTTTTTCGGGTCGCACGCCTACTCAAGTCATCATAAAACGACGGAAAAGCTTTTTTTTGTGTAATTTCAGTTAATAAATATGAATCTAATATTATTTTCCACGGGAAATGTTACGTGTCGTCCCTAACCTCAAAAAATGAAAAATCACAAAAAACTTTTTTCGTGTCTCACGTGTCCCAAGTCATCAGGGACATGTAACATTTCCCATGGAAAATAATATTAGATTCATGTTTGCTGAAATTACACAAAAATAAGCTTTTCCGTCGTTTTATGATGACAGGGGGGTCTCCCATTGACAGAGAATGTCCCATATATATACGAATATCAAATAGAGCCACACCGATTCTACTGCGTCACTGCTGCGCCTGCGGTGTGAAACTTTGATTTTTGTTGGATACTCTGTCCCAATAGCTCGAATGAAGTGCCAAATGGAAAGTTTTGATCTGCACAATACGAACAATATTTTTAATTCACAATTAAAACGATTACACGATGAGTGCAGAAATCTTACAGACAGATCTTAAACTATTTATTAGTATATAAATATTTTGCTTTGTACTATAAAATTAACTTCTATCCTTTTTTATTTCTACTTGATATTTTTTTAAGTAGTTTGATTTTTGTTAAAAATGTCAATTCTGTTTTCATAAATAATAAAAGGGGAATGAAGTTTTTATTCATTTCCCAATCTTCAAGCTTTAATCAATTCGTTGACTCCTGAAAAGAAAAGATGTTTTCGTCTGTGGACGAAACTTGACATGTAGTCAGTTAAAGTAAGAATTCTGAATGAAGTTCTGAGTAGATTCGCTTTAAAAGTTTGCACATAGTTGTGTACTGTACACAAGATTCAAAGAGTTACAAATGTAGGTACAATATTTTTCAAATGATTTTTTCCATTTGCTAATCCTTGTGTTCTGATAATATTTTTCATGTAAAAGATAGAGATAAATATTTTTTCTATTTCAAGTATTTTATTTATTTATTTATTGCCAGTTATTGGAATCAAAAGAATATAGTTACATAAAAGATTGGGAATTGCATTTTAATCAATTCAAAATATTTGTTGTTGGGTTAAAAGAATGCATTATTTTTCCATATCGATGATCGAAATTGGTTTTTCCGAAATTCCAATTCCAAACAAAAAATGATAATTTATCTGTTTTCTTTGAGAAATATATAAATAGGTATATTTTTTTTTTTGCTTTACAATCTCATTACTACTTTTTATTGCTTACATAAATAGCATTTGAACTTATTCGGGTTAATTTACACTTCGAAATGTTGCGCATGAATTTTTTGTTACCATAAAAGATACAAATTGTCAATTAAACTAAAAAAAAATAATAATATCAATGTCGCATAAATGGATAGTACAACAATCTAGATGGCTTTTACAATTACATTGACTTTAAAATTGAAATAGGAAAAATTAATTAATAGATTAAAACTACAGTCTAGTGAAAAACGAATACGCAGTTAACTTAACTAAGTGAACTAAGTGCACACAATTAAATATTTAGAATAATAAAACTGTTGCAGTAATCAATTAAAAGTGTGCTAAAAATAAGTAAGTGTAAGTATTATAAAATTTTTACAAATTTATAAATTCATAAATATGTATGAATTTTGCTTCAAAATGCTTGGAATACTCGTAAATATGATTTATAAAAGTGTACAAATTATTTCAAAATAACAAAAAAATTTTTTATAGTTTTCCGCATATTTTGGTGTTTTGCGGCCGGCATTGTTTATTTTGTTTCTTGCTATTTTTTGTATAATAATTGTAAAAGTCTTGGTATAAATATTTTTTTGAAACCCAAAATAAAAAGTTTTATATTATTTTAGTTTTTCTCTTACAACATTTTGTTGTACAAACTGCACGCTTTTTGCGCCTGAAACGATATCGCGCGCGCATTTCTGCTAAAGTGAGTCTTTTATATTAATATGGAAAATTTATGTTTGCACGCACCAATTCCAATTACAACAACTAAAAAACTAAAACAAAAACAAAAAAACTTATAAAAAGCATTAAATTTAAAACCATGAAACTCACAACCACAAAAAAAGCAGAAAATTAAGAAAGAAGTAAAACACAGTAACTAACAATATACACGATTTTAAAACTAAATACGCATTATCATTCACCCAAACTAGGTGAGACTAAAATTAAGCGAGTATTTACTGTAGCGAAAACCTTATAGATACTTACTAACTGTTTGGATATGCATGTCAATATGTATACTTGAGAGTGTTTTCGTTTGTTTGTATCTTTTAAGGTGAAAAAGTAAACTTCTGGTGCGTGTAAACTTCAAAAAACTAACATAGGATTCACATTAATCCAATGCAGTACTGTCCAATTAGTGATTAATGTACGTGCCGCAAACACACTTTGGCTTTGGAATGAAATAGTAATTTCGGAATTAAAACACACAGAGAGAAATATAATTAGGGATTTTAAACAATATTTTTTAACTAAATATTAAATTAGTCATAGAGTTTCATATTGTAACAATAGTTTAAAATGCTCTAACTAATCGTATTATTGACTAGTTTAGTGGACTTTTCTTTAAGACTGAAGGTATCAGAGTGTGGTGTCGATTTACCCATAGAAATTATGATCCTTATAGCGTTTTCTTTTATCGATAAAATGTTGTATTTTTTCAGCACCGTGCGAGGGCTGTCAAATTTTGTGTTCTTTTCTGAAATCGAAAAAATTATTTGTGGAAAATTTTTGTCAGAAAACTTTATTGAGATTATTATATACGTGTAGTTCTAAAATAAATATTACACGATTTGAATACTGATTTTCAATTGATTTTAACTTGATAATTACGAATTGAAGTTCACAATTTAGTTTCGAATTTTAATAGTTTTGACTTAAATTTATTTCTGGCGTAATAGAAAGTACTGAAACCACAGAGTTTTTGGATTCTGGGATTTTCGACACACTGTGAATTTGAGACATACCTAATGTGATATCACAAATCTTGTGATTTCGGACATATTGTGATTTCAGAAATAAGTACTATAGCGTCTGAACATGCTTGGATTTATGGCCTACTTGAGTTTCGGACATGCTGTGTTTTCCGGCACGCAGTATTTTTAAAAAAGCTCTGAATTTAGACTTTTTATGGGAGAAAAACGAAAAAACAAACAAAGGACGGTGCCTCGCTCATGCTCTAGAGTAAAATACAGTGGGAAAAATTTGGTTTAATGTCTGCAGTGAGTAAGTAATCAGTTAAGTAATTTTGTACAATATATAAATACAGATATGATATACAGAAACAATTCTGGGGCCGTAGTTCCTTTCAAAGTCGTTAAAGTGCTTAGTAAAAATTTGATTTCTTGTGACTTTAATTTGAATCTAATTTCCTTTTAAAAGAGGGTACCTACACAACAATAAAATGTGATAATCTTTTTAATATTGTATTGGGAGTATGAATGTATAAACTCGTATTTTTTTCGTAATTTGGACATTTATTGTGAAAAAGTAATTATAAATTTATTCTTTGAAGTATTGTCCATCGTTAGCCACAACCATTTCCCATCTTTCTGGTAGCATTCGGATTCCGCGTCGAAAGAACTCCTTTGAGGCTATCCACGAATCGACCCATTTTTGAGTTCTTCGAAAGAACGGAAGTGCTGTACAGCCAGGCCATGTGTCATCGATCGGAACAAGTGGTAATCAGAAGGAGCAATGTCTGGAGAATACGGCGGGTGGGGTAGCACTTCCCATTTCAGCGTTTCCAAGTATGTTTTTACTTGCCTTGCAACTTGCGGCCGAGCATTGTCGTGCTGAAGAATAACTTCGTCGTGTCTATTCTCATATTCTGGCCTCTTATCCTTTAATGATCGGCTCAAACGCATCAATTGTAGTCGGTAGCGGTCGCCAGTGGTCGTTTCATTCGGTTTCAACAGCTCATAATACAAGACACCTTTCATATCCCACCAAATACACAGCATGAGCTTGGATCCATGGATGTTCGGCTTTGCCGTTGATGTTGATGCATGTCCGGGCGGTCCCCATGATTTTTTACGCTTTAGGTTATCGTAACGTATCCACTTTTCATCGCCAGTCACAATACGATGCATAAAACCTTTTCTTTTCTGTCGTTCAATCAGCAGTTCACATGTGAAAAATCGTCGTTCGACGTCTCTCGGCTTCAATTCGTACGGCACCCAATTTCCTTGCTTTTGAATCACTCCCAATGCTTTTAATCGTTTAGGAATGGTTGATTGATCAACTCCTAAAGATTCTGCAAGTTCTTGTTGCGTTTGGCATGAATCTTCTTCGAGTAATGCCTTCAATTCTTCATCTTCGAACTTTTTCGGGCATCATTTTCAACATCAAAATCACCACTTTTGAAACGGGCATACCACACCTGACACATTCTAACTTCTATAGCACAGTCAGGATAAGCTTCAGTGAGTAAGCGATGTGCTTCAGTTGCGTTTTTCTTTAAATGGAAGAAGCAAATTAAAACTTCCCGCAAATGTTTTTTTGTTGGCACGAAATTCGACATTTTTAGCTATAGTAAAACACTTTTGTAAAATTATGAAAATTATTTGACAGATCAATTCTTATGGTATTTTGGCGCTCTTCGAGATAGAATAGCTGTCAATGTCAAAAAAATGGCGCGTATGATAGATATGAAGTTAGTCATAATTACGAGTTTATACATTCATACTCGCAATAGTAAAATTTTCACACCATTTCTTAGGTCAAGTTTAAAAAACCGCATTACGCATCATGGTCGAAATTTCATATATATATAGTTGAAAATATCTCTTTTTATGAAGCATGTTATAAATAATTTATTTCCTAATATTTTTGAACAGATAACCAATCGTGGAACTATAGTGGATTCAAAAAACTATTCATTCTAAAGAAACATACAAAGGCCCACAAAGGTTCTCTAAAATTGGATACCCCTGAGTTAATATATAATACGACTGCTCGTAGTTTTTACTATAAACACAACAGAAAGCATATTGCGTTAGTGCTACTTGTAAATATGTATTTAGCAGACAGATACTACATCTACGCTCATAAGTTAAGCTCGTCTTCACGCCACTGCGTGACACAAGATGACAGCGGTTGGGTGTGTTCTATGCTCTTAAGTTGAATTTTATTTTAATTACGTTTTAAGTTTTAACTTTATTACGGTTTTTGTGGTTGGTGTTGTTGTTTTTTTATTTGGTTTGATTCTCATGCAGAAAGTGAAATTCACACACTTAACAGTATCAACAAAAATAAAATAAAAAAAAAGCGCGCATTGAAAAAATATACAGAAAAATTCCAGCAAACTTTTTTAAATGCATGTCAGCATACATATGTCTACAGACATACATACGTACACTAGCAATTCCAGAAATTTCCAAAGGGGGATTTAATTTGTTCATCCCTTAACATTTTTTTTTTTTTTTTCATTCAAGACCAACGATCAATTTTCGTCGGCAAAGAGGGAGGAGTTTGACCCCAAAACCCCCTCCCCCCTTGGATCCGCTAGTGCATACATACATATATATTATTATATGCACGTATGTAGAACCACCTACTAAAATGTAGAAACCTTAATTTGCTATCATTTGATACCAAAAATAAAAATGCTACAAGAAAACACCTTTTCAACATGCAAGGAACAAACAAACATGCTCAGCATACGAATAAGCGTAGCTAGAATTCGTTGTACATATAGAAAAGCACATGTTAAATTTTTGGTTGGTTAGTTAATTGGTTACGCAGGTATATGTCAGCTACTATGACTAACAGTATGTATGAAGATGTCGCCTTCGATATGTGACATACTTTTTCTCTTTTATTTATTTATTATTAGTTTTTTTGTTTTGGTAAGAATGAATTTAAATGGCCCACAACAAAGGCAACAAATCGAAAAAATTAGGCCACGATACTAAATTTAATGTAAACATGTTATCTATTTTTAGAAAAATATATTAATAAAAAATAAATTAATAAATGAAAAGTTTTCTATTAAATGAAAAACACAAATTCTTAAAACTTTGCATTTGACATAGTATTTTCCTCTCACCATTCATAATATTGACCTTTAACTTGAAAAATTGAAAATCCAATCAATACTTGAGAGTTTTTGGCAAATAAAATAGAAATGTATAGCAGTAATTTTGAAAGAAAATATTTCTATGAAAAACTCTGGATTACGGCCAAAAAAATAAATTTTTTTTTTTTTTTTTTGAAAAAGAATAAAAACAACCTTGTGCATTTGGTTCTTACATATGTAAATAAATGTGTGCAAAGGAAAGTAAAGAATACAGCAAAGTGCGCGCAAAGAAATGTATCCAAAGTAGAGCACGAACTTAAGTATTTTTTTGCACTTGAAGCAAACAAAAAATATAGCAACTACTTAAGTTCGGTTATGTGCGGTAATAAGATACTTAGACCCACATCAGTTCAGTTCAGTTCAGTTCAGTTTTTTTCTATTTTCACTTGAGACTTCTATAACCAATGAAAACATTTAATTGCTCCTCATGAAGTTCCTCATTAGTGTTCATTAGTTTTGCCAAGGTGAAATAAAAGCAATATAAATTATCTGGGACCGTGAAAGTCTAAGACCTTCAAATTGATATTAAAATGCTACAATTTCCTTCAAAGTTTCAGTATCAACTTTGATAGGTCTCAGGCTATTTTGGCACCTCTAACAGGAAATAAGATGGCGGGCTAGCTTGAGGAGTAGGATGCAAATCTTGAGGCAGTGATTTCCAACATCTCACCATCACCTAGTTTCTATTATCCACCCCTTCATAGTGTAATCGAAATCTTTTCCTTAGTGCAAAAATTTCCTTCAAAGCTGTGCCAACAATAGACTTCAACTCTGATAGGCCTTAGGAAATTTTGGTACCAATAATAGGGAATGAGGTGGCGGATCAGCTTGAGGGACAGAATGCAAGCCTTACGGAAATGATCTCTAACATCTCATCATCACAAAGTTTCCATTACAGGGTGTAATAGCAAATGGTGGAATCGAAATTTTTTCCGTAGTGAAAAACTTTTCGGACTCCAATATTATTGACCTAGAACTAAATCGACCTAGAAAAGAATTAAGTTTATTGATTGATGTGTTTTCTAGGCATTGTTTTTTTTTTTTGGAAGAACTACGCCAAAGGAAACCTTAGTCTGGATATGTAAAGACTCTGAACGAAAGAAAATTTTTATTCACTGAAAAATGTCTAACGTTTGTTGTTATATTGTAATGCTTTGTATATAGACAGGGTTCTCTTCACGCACATTGAGTTGAGTAGTATTAATTTGGCTCACTTAAGACACTATGCATTAACCCATTATTGACTAGCGTCAGGATATGATAAACGCAAGTATAAATGCGTTAACTACAGATACTTTCAAACTGAAAACAGTGCTTGAAATTTTCATTGCCTCTAGAGAATTATGATAATATTATGTGTTGTCGATCTAGAGGCATTAGTCACCACCTTTAGTCTAAACGAATCCCATATAATAATTTGAAATAATAAAATAAATTAACCCATACATTTTCTAATATAAAATTTTCTTAAATTAAAATTTCGGACCTGATCCAATAAAAAAAATTAAAAACAGATTTTTTTAATCTTTATAAAAATATGCTACAAATACTGAACCTTTAAATATTTTCGTATCCTGACGCAACCTAAAAAAACGAAAAACAGACTTTCAGAAAAGGTACCCAAACTTTTTTGTTTTCCTTTAAGTTATTAAAAAAAATTGGCTTTGATTCAAATAGAAGAAAAACCAATTTTACCAGTTTTCAGTTACTAGTCACTAAAAAATTATTCTTGGATATATGTAAATTTTGGCACGAATTGTGTTAAGTTACAAAAACATTCCATAGATCTTCTCGATACTAAGATTTATTTATTCGCTACAAAAGATTACAAACACATTTTTTAGTTTTTCTCGCTACTAAGATTTATGATTCAAGAGCGCTATACTGAAAATGTATTTGTATAAACCGAATTTGGAAAATTTTAGCTAAAGAATGCAGTGTGAACAAACTGTAAATGAAATTGCATACAAAGTGTTTACTTAGAAAATATAAATAAAAAAAAAAATTTTTTGGAAGCACTCCAAATATTTTTAATGCATTTCAGCGAAATATGAGAATGTATTTTTGTTTTCACTTCCACAGAAAATTATTATACCTAAGAATGTAAATGAAAAACATTTAGACCGCAGAATGTTAAGAGGAGTTTCTAAATATTTTTTGCTAAGTTGGCAGCGTTATATAAGTATAAAGTTTTTAGTCAACAAAAAGTGAAACTTAGCGAAATTTATTTTACATTTTTATGCTTTTTTAAATAAATTTAATACTCATAGTGTTCAATCAGGGTATTCCAATTTGCATTTAGTGGCAATAAATTTCGTACTTGTCAGTGTATATATTTTATGTATTTTGTCCTTTGTTAGTTGATGAATTTATTTCGTGTATAGCAATTCGTCGCCAGAGAATTGATTTGGCGTATGTGTATAAGTATTCCTATGTCTATACGTCAAATCAATTCTCAGGCGACGAATTGAGAAGCCAGGTAATTGTTTAAAACTCTACACAGCTCTGTCCACAGCGTTGTTTCAAATTTTTGCAGATAGTTTATAGCATTTGTAATTACAAACCATATACATATGTAAGCCAAAAATGTTCTAAAAAGTAACTGGAAATCATGAAGTCTTTTCCACAATTTTACTGAAAAAATTCATTGAAAAATTGAGAGGTTAATTGAAAATACTCTTGATAAATATGTTCACAGATTGGATTAGAAAGAATACTGAAGAGTGTCATCACATAAACATTTGAATACTTTTTCAAAGTTATATTCCTTGTTCTAGAAAAATCAGCTAATTTGTTAAGAGTTATTAAAATAAAACAAAGGAAATAATGAAATAAATATGAAAACAAATATAGTTTTTATTTCAAAATCGTGCAAGGTTATTTCTTAATTTTCCGACCCTTTGTATATACAATTTTTTCTACGCTTTAACAATGAACTTAAAAAAAAAAACAAATTAAGCAAAAAATAATATTAAATATTAATTAATGCTTCGAGTTGAAAAATGATCCAATAAAGGTCAACGTATCCAATAGATACATTTGTATCTATGTATGAATATGCAAAAAATAAATGAACATGCAGTTATATTTGTTTACTTTATATGTGTGTACATATGTATGTATGAATGTGTTTCTATATACTTTGAGCGTATTTGTGCACATGAGTATTCATATTTAATTACAATCAGGAACTAATATTGGTGTTAAATGGTGCACGTTTATTGTTTTTCACTCTGTTTTTTTTTTTTGGCAATTCAAGCGTAACGTAAAATAAACTTCAAAGTGGAAAAACATGTAGTTAAAACAAGCTATAGACTTTTACAATTCATTTTGAATTCAATATTTGTTTATTAGATGTGGTCAAGGTAGTTCAATGCATTGGACTTCTTTTGCGGATTGATCCAGCTTCAATATTCATATCAGAAAAAAATTTCCTGCACTTTGGTCCTAAAACTTCGATTTGTTGGTCGAAAGTCGATTAACGAACAAAAAGCTGATATCATTTTTGAGGTAAAATGAATCTACCTCAAGCTTTAAAATATTTGACGTTAGCTGCATTCCTCATGAGACAACGTTGCTTAAGGGAACCTTTTGGTCTAGCGTCCTTGAATTTGACGAGTGTTTAGGATTTTTTTTTAAATGGAATAATGAGCAATAGTATTTAAACTTTGTAGATATATTTTATTACTTTAACAATATACAAAAATAATAATAAAAAAAAAATTATAATTTTAAGTAAACTAAAATTGGTGTTACAGTTGCTCTTTTCAAAAAATCGGATCTTACTGGTGGGACATGTTTGGATTTTCCACTGACTTAAAACAAAAAAAAAAAAAAAGAAGAAGTTACAATCAGTATGAGTGTAGTTATCGCAGGAACTAAAATGAAAAAAAAAAATTTTACAAAATTTACTGTATTTTAATTTTAATTTTACTTTACGAAAACAGACCGTTTTTTTCTTTACTTTTTGTATGTAAAAAGTAAGAACTATTCAACGTAGAAAGTTTTTTTTAGTTCTTGCGATAACCACTGGTTTACTGAATAACATAGTAAAATTTGACACGAATCGGTCGAGTAGTTTTTGTTTTTTGTTTCCCACCGTGCAGAAAAATATAGTTTCGAGATAAATGAGTTTAAACTTCAGTCGGGCAGACAAAGCCGTATTTAGGGGGAGGTTTTGGGGGTTCTGACCCCATTCTTTTCTAAAACGTGACGTGATTCGAAGTTTTTGACCTCAGATTCGTGTTCAGCATAAAAAATTAATTCGCAAACATTAGAAGCAATTTTATTCGCCAAACCCAAGCAGGGCGTGTTATTGGATCAGCTCTAAAGTTTCAGGAGACAAGCTTAAAATGTAATTAATTCTTTAACTCATTTTTGCTCAGAGCACCCCGACTCGGAACGAATTTAGGGAATATATGCCAACCTCATCCGAATTTCTCCTCATTGAAATGACATTTTTGGTAATTTTTTGAGGTTGGGTACATCATCAGTAATGGCAAATCAATGAGTTATTGAAATTATGTCCTTCATGATAAAAAAAAAATGCATTGGAATCCACATTAAATAAAATTTATTTGAAACAATTTTAATTAATTATTCTGTTAATTTTTTGTAATTTTCGGTCAATTTGTTTAGGTTAAGATTAAAAAAGCCCAGAAACAAAAATTTTTCCTAAAGCTTCAAGGCATTTATCCTCTTTTGACCCTAGTCTGATAGGGTCCATCAAATACGTATTTAATTATTGTATTTAAACATAAGTTTTATAAAATTGATTTATGAAAAAAATCCTGGCTGCGACCCTGAACTCAAGGTGTACCAAAGTATCCGATGAAGAATGTAGGGACCAATTAATTTAATTTTCAAAATCAATACTAACAAAGTCACTAGCGATTGAAGATAACTAATCAGAAGGCGCTGTCGATCTGAGCTTCAGCTCGACGCGTTTTGTTGCTCCTCGATGGCAATATCTATCAGAATATTCAATTTTATTATTATATTGGTATTAGGTTCGAAATTGTAATATTTTTAAAACGTCGCATGTATGGAAAGTAGGCGCGGCAATAGTTCAATGGCGGTAATAATTTATTTGTGAGTATAAAATATGTAATATAAATATGATGTAACCGGTTTTATATTATAGCATTTTTAAAATTTCACATGTTTGGGAAGTGGGCTCGGCAAGAATCTGGTATATGATTATATATAAATTTTTTGCGATTTTATTTATATGGCAGGTTGGTGTGGCTTTCCAATGGTATCTTATGCAGGCATATTGATGGTAAGTATAATGACTGAGTTATGGACTATTCTGTAAATCTTTATTGACGACTTCAGTGATTCAGCGAACAACGCTCTGGCCATATATTTTGGGTTTGGGATTAAATAAAGCCGTGGAGTTGACGAATATTTCAAAAAATGTTTGAAAACATTAAATTTAAATATATTTGCTTATGTTCTCCTCTAATACATTCCTGATTCACCCATTCTCTTTCATAAAATTAAAAATTCGATTTAACTGATTTTCCAATAAACAAACAAAAATTCAAATGATAAAGTTAGTTAGAAAATTATATTAAATTATGCATGAAACTGCAAATTATTTAATGATTTTTAAAATTTTTAACGAAACATGCAATTTTATGATGATTTAAAATGAATTTCATTGTGCATGGGAAAACAAAAAATCACGCAAAGAAACCATTTAAATAAAAATATTTCACTAAATTATGTTTAATAATTTATGAAACTATTAAATAATACTTAGTATCTCATCATCATTGAAGCTTTTTCTTATAAAATTCAAACTGTTTTTTTTTTCTCCACTTTTTTTTACATCTTTTACCCTAAACTAAAAATTACATTCATATACAAGTTGCTACATATTGCTACTGTAATGTAGTTTTTGTAAAGCAGCTTGCGTTTTTTATTTTATTAATTTTTTTTTTTTTTAGTTGGGTAGGTACTACCTTTAAGCATTTCCGAAGAAAGTAAAAGTTCGCAAAGCGTAACCAATAATCTTGTGCTTCTTTCGTTTTGTTTGGTACAAAAACCAAGCAATTGACAGCAAATTTTCAGTTGAATATTTTTTATTGTTGTTGATTATACAAAAAACTAAAAAAATTGCAAAACAAGTAATATGAAATACTCAAAAACCATGTTTATTTTTCGAGCGATTAATATTTTTATTTTTCTTTTTTTTGTCTTTTTTGTAAACATTGACTACCAAATTTCTTCGGAATTCATATATAATAAAAAGCATATAAAAAAATGTCATCATTGAAAGTCACACAATTCATGTTGATGATGATTGTATAAAGTTTAATACTATTGTATCTAAAACGATTATGATTTTGAAGTTTGTCATTGATTTTAATGATTATTTTTTAAATGTGTTTTAGGCTCTTTTAATCTTTTAAGTATTTGTAAAATGAATTACAGCATTACTTTGTATTGTGATATCCTTGATTGATAGGCATTTTTAGGCATGTGTAAAGTAGTACAAAAAAATTGCAATCAAGGTTTAATACAAGTAGTTGAATTAAATTAATGTTGATTGAAGCTAATAAGGTACAGAGAAATAAAGTTATCAAAAACAGTGCTAAATAACAATTTATCTATCTCGTTACTGAAAGATTTTTGCTGAGCAACTTGTATAAGATTGAAATAGACTATCTTCTGTTTCTTAATATTTACAAAATTATGGAAGCCTAGTAGATTTAAGTCATATAACTTCTGTTTAATATTTAAAACTTTTACCAAGAAAGTTAAACTAATTTTCAATTATTTCTTTTGAATTACTAAAGCTACTAAAACATTTACCACAATTTGTGGTTTATGGTTGGCGTGACAGTTGGTAGCATTTGATTCACAAAGTGTTTAACAATATTTAAATTCACTCACATCATCGTATTAAAAATAAAGAAAAAAATGTTTATGTAAAAAATTAGTCACTTTGCGTGCACATTGATATAATTTTTTTTAAATTGAAATTTAAAAAAATGTAAAAAAAATATATTCGGAAGGTGTAATGACTTTGTTTAAAATGAAAAATGCAAACTATTAATATAAATTATCTATTTCATAATTTTGTTAAGAGCTATAGTTTTTAATTGAATTAATTATATACCTATTAAAAACTTTAATTCAAATCATTAAATTGGCATTTTAATTGTAAGATTTCGATAGATTTTATCTTTATTTCTTCCTTTAAATTTAAGTTTAAGAGCTGAAAGTAAGACTCTTGGATTATTTTATGAGATTCCCAAGAGATTAATAGACAATGCGAATAAAAAATATACTAAAAATTTGTGCCTAAAAGAGTAAATTCAGGGGAAAATAAAAACGGATGACGGATTCCGAAACGGCAGTCTGATTTACCTGTCTCCATATAAATTGTAGTTGTTTTAACTACATTTGTTTATTAAGCCTGCTATATATTACTTCAAATGAAGAAGTAAACATGAACTAAAGTCATCACTTTGAAAATTAAACACTAACAAAAACTTTTCAATTTGTAGAGTTTAAAATTTCATCCCAAAATGGGACAAAATTGCAATTGAATCCTTCGGCTGGGTAAAGTAAGTAAGAGAGATTCCTTATTTCCTGATTGTCAAATACTTGGTGGAAGCAATCTGTAAGCCTTTTATTTAAAATAAATTTTAATTTATTGCATCATCTGTTAATTCTTATTTCTTTCTAAGCTTGATGACTTTTATGACCTTTAAAAAAAAATAAAATATTTGTTTGAAAATCTTTCAGGTCTCATATTTACAATAATATATTTTACCTTCATAATCAGAATTAATTTTCGTTAACACATGATTAATATTTTTTATTTGTTAAAATTTTTACTGTTTTACTATGAAAAATTTGAATGGATATAAAATCTGTTTCTTTCTCACAAACCAAGAATTTACTATGCTTGAGACTGAAAGTTGAAATCTGTGAGTACGGAGCATAAGGAGGGAGATAAATAATTTACAATGAACTTAAAAAATTATATTTCATTAAGGGAGATTCTGATTTTTTGGTTGAAAATAGCTATCTTCTTTTCATCATATTAAATATTTTGATTAGTATTCAATGAATCAATCCAAAAATTTTTAGCTAGAAACTCAGAGCAATAAATTAACTTCAAATCAGTTCAAATCCATAAATTTGTTTCAAAATTTTATACTTTTATTATCAATTCATTTCTGAGTGTTTTATGTGTCCAGGTACCAAATAATTTAATAGTTTAATAGTGATAATTATTAGTATTATTTTGTTTTTTTTTAAATAAAGTGCAGAACTCTTTACATTTCATATCAATGCGTTTTTTATTAGCTCACTTTCCTAGGGAAAGTCTATTTTTCTATCCTTTAAAGACTTAACATTAAATTAAAAGTTATTTTTTAGCGGCTTTATTGGAGTGAGGATTCGGAGAAATTACTAACAGTCAGGGGACAGTCCAGTTTAAAATTTGAGGAACATCGATTTGTTTTTTTGGGTTCCCTTTAGTTTTAAGATTACTCTTCTAAAATATTAATGAAAAATTCGAAGTAAAACGAAAGTTATAAATATAATTGTACCATGAGTACTAAAAAAGAGGCCAAACGTCCAAAAACAAGTTTTCGAAAAAACAGCTGTTAAAGTAAACCACTATTTGGCTTCAAAATCGCTGCTCAGTAGTTTTCAGGGTCGTCAAATACGAAGCTGGCGTCAGATTTTGAAAATGCAAATGACGGGTCTAATATGGCGGAAAGATTTTCAAAAACTTTTCAAATTCGCTTGAAATTCATTACTCGGGGGTTTCTGGGGACGGTGATTATGAATCTAACATCGGGTTATCAAAACTCAAAATGACGAATCTAATATAACCGATTATTTTTCAACTTCATCTGATTCACTTGAAACTCGTTTCTCGGAGGTTTTTAGGGGCGCTGATTATCAATCTGACATTAAATTCGTATTTAGTGATCCCAAAAGCCCCCTAATAACGAGTTTCAATCGAATTCGATCAATATTTTAAACATTTTCAGCCATATTGGATCAGCTATTTTATAATTTCAAAATCTAATGTCAGGTTCGTAATCAGCAATACCGAAAACTCTCGAATAACGGGTCTCAAGTGAATCGGATCAATTTTCAAAAAAAACTTTCGCCATATCGGATCAGCCATTTTGAATTTTGAAAAACTGACATTCAATTCGTAATCGGCATACTTTTTAGTATCAGAATCGCCAAAAAATACAGTTTCGAACGTTCAAAATTGACGAAATTCGCGAAGCTCAAGCCAAATATAAATTTCTCGGTAATGGAATTGAAAAATTTTCGATTTCGTTACTGGGCATTGTATTTTGTAATAAAAAATGTATCGATTCCTTAAAGAAATTGAAAATGTAATTGAATAGAAAGGAATTTAATATTTAAGTGTAATTAATTACCTTCTTGGAATTCCAATTTAGTTGGAAAGATTCGTTGAAAGCAATAGATTCCATTTTAGTTCAATTCCAAAAAAGTAAAAAAAAAAATTTTTTTTCGGAAAATATTGTAAAATGTTTCTAATAAGTGGCTACGAGCGAATCAGAGAAAAATCAGTATAAATTGCGGGTCACCTCCCTCGGAACAGCTTATTTAAAGCATTTCACAATATTTTCCGAACATTTTTTCCCCTTTGTTGGAATTAAAGTAAAAGGGAATCAATTACTTTTGAGGAATTATTACAACTAAATTGGAATTTAATTCCAAGAAAGTAATTGATTACACTTAAAATTAAATTCATTTCTATTCAATTACATTTTTAGGCCTATTCAACGCCTATATAGGATTCCATTTCATTTCATTTGGTTTTTTTTTTTGGCCTGTTTGCCACCAAAGATTATTCCCCACCGTGCACAGTAGTTTCACTTCAAAAATAATAAAAAATAATTTTGTTTGGTCATCAGCATGTATAATATATAGTATCCGCACTGGAATCTCATAATTATGACCTACGAAAATAAAACCAATAAAAAAGATTACATAAAATTGCAATGTACACATAATAAAAGAAAAAAGTTAGAAAAAAAATAACCTTCATAACTCTTTCTCACAATAACAAGAATCTTTAATAATGAAACCACAAAATACTCATCATATTTCAAGGTCAAAATAGTTATAGAAAATGAAAGAAATATCAAACTAAAATATGAAATAATCACTAATAGCAAAAGAAAACAACAACAAAAACACAAAAAAAAAGAATAAGAAGTAAAGAAGGAAGAAATGAAGAATGTGTGAAGTGTTGGATTACTGAAACTTTGTAAAAGCATAAAGCATTAATAATGAAAATAATGAACTACAAGTTTTGTAATATTTGCTTCGATTATGTTCAACATTTTGCTGACGTAATAAACACAAAATTCAAGACGAAAATTTGATATCTTTATAATGAAGACAAGAAAAAATATTAAGTAAATGAGAAAAATTCTAATGCTCATAAAAAATTAAATTAGTAGCCTATAACGAAATTGAGTGTTTGGGGACTTAAAAGAAACAAAAAATAATTATATGTACAAAGGGAAATAAATTTTATTTTATATACATGGAGTTAACTACATAATTTATTTATTTTATGAGAATAGTGAACTAAATTTACCACAAAAAAAAAAAAAATAAATAAAAATAAAAACCAGCAACAATACAGTTAAAGTTACAATTATGTTAAATAATAATAATATTTAATATCTACATTGTTGTTGTAATGGAAACATTTAAAAAGCAACGTAATGAAAATATTATTGCATTAAATAAAATAAAAGAAAAATTATGCAACAAATTCATTTAATATTTTGTTTATATTTGAACTAAAACAAAATTGCTCAATTTTACCGTTTTTTTTTTTTTTTTTTGTTTGTGGTTTGTGTGTTTACAATTAAAATGTCATTAACATTTGCATTTCTTCATTTTTTATTTCTATTTATGTTTTTTTTTTTTTTTGGTAATCAATAAATGTAAATAAAAGTGGAGGCATTTTGATCTAAATGAGTTTTAAATACAATGTATTTATGTTATTCCAAATTAATTGAATAGCGGAAATAAAATTGTTATATAAACACGCCCTCTTAGTTACAACTACTCCAGTTATAAATTATGTAAATACCATACGGTTACCAAGTTACATAGTTAATCGTCCATAGCAAAAACGCCGATAGCTGAAATTATATTTTAATTTGAATATATTAATGATCCTGGCTTTTTTTTATCTGAAAAACTATATTCATGTCAAAATGTTAGGCAAGTAGCTTAATGGTTAGTGTGCTGCTACTGCTCGGCACAATCCAAAACTGAAAATAAAAAATTTCCCATATGGCACCAGTTCTTGGCTGGCAATGGCAAGCCTCCAAAACTAAATTGACTAGGAAAACGTTCTCACTTAGCCGGCCGGACTCGGCATAAAGCTGTAGATCCCTTCTATTAGTATACAAAGATAACTCCCACAACAAACTAAAATGAGTCTCTTCTGCACTCGTCATATGATGCGATAACATACTTTCCCTACAAAACAGGGTTGAATACAGTAACAAAATTTTAGGTTTCACTAACACAAGTTCAAAATTTTATAGGGTCTGTTTTAAAAAATAATGATGAATAAAGACAACATGATTGAATCATTCAATTTGGTATGTCTTACTCATACTTATATTGTCAAAAGGCACCCTACGGGCCTACAGGAAATGGAACCGGTTCTGGAGCCCATCTCGTGATTGGTTCTTTAATTTAGAGACCGGTTCCTGGTTGCACTCTTTTGTATGAAATGAACCTGTAACTTTAACATGGAGTTGTCATTGGAAGAGGTGAATTGGCCCCCAATAGATAATTTTGAACTGGTCACGCTACCGGTCCAAAACCTTCAGTTTCAGAACCACTTCAAAAAAGCAAACAGAAAAAAATATATATTTTTTACTTTAATTTATTTTTATTTTTATGAAAATTTATTTTGATGAAAGATTTCAGGCTCGAACTGGTGGTTGCAGATTATCGAGCCACGCGCTTATCCACTGAGCCACATCTGCATTATTTTGGAGATGAATTTTAAAACAATAGACCTATTCACGATTTAGTGCAAATGGTCTTGCATCATTGCAAATGCAAAATATTTTTCCTATCTCAACAACAAATATATGCGATATGCAATAAAAATACGCACTACTCTATGTTATTACAAAAAAGTTTGCTTAGCTTACACGGAGTGGCTATGATGCGTAATTTTATCAATAAAAATACTGAGTACAAAAGAGAGCTTTGCCACGACTTTAACGAGTAAGTGTGCAGCCCAGATGAACATCCACTTCGTTCGCAAAAACAGAGTGGTTGCATGTTCCAGCCTACAAACCGAGAATGATATTAATTTATTTTTAATTCATATAGGAAAAAGTATATAGAAATCTAAGCGAATTGTCCCTCTCTGCATCACCTTTGAACCATTGAAATCTCATTCACTTTAACCTCAATATGTATGTAAACAAAATATTTTGTTTTGCTTTATCTTAATGACAATATTAACTCTCTATTTCTTCTACTCATCCACATGAACCAGTTCGGTGACCGGTTTCAATTTACTCCAAATTTCCCGTAGGGCAGTAACTAATGCAGCAAACATTGCAAGAATAAATGAAATAAATTTCAACGAAAGTAGCTTTGCTTGGGTGACTCAGTTGAAAGCGCTTTAATAGACAGTCACGATGCGGAGTTTCACCCACAGGTTTGAGCCCAGAAAAATTTCATTAAAAGTACAATTCAATATAATAAAGCAATAAATGGAAAAAGAAAATAAATATAACATTATTATAATTAAAAAAAAAAAATTGAATTTGTAGGGATTGAACCTTTTTTAAGAAAAAGTGTAAAAAATAAATTTGTGGGATTTGAACCTAGGCCACAAGTGGCTGGCGTACATGCTGGCACACAAGACAACTAAGCTGCAGCTTTATGAATTTTGGCACTATTTTGGAATTTTATTTTTCTAAGCAATGCAAGTGAGATAAATAAAAACACACATGGAACTTCACACGACATCGATGTGGCATTTGATTTTAATTTCTATCAATTCACTGCAATATGAATTTTCCTTCAGCTCTGAGTGATGATGTTTTCACATCAAAAGTTGAGTTCTTAAGGTCTTGAGAGTGTTACCTGTCTTTGAAAGCGGGATTGAAGATTTCAATAACTATTGAATCCTTTCCAATTTATAAGGTTGGTTTGTTGGAGACGACCTCGATAGTCTAGTGGGTAGTGCACTAGGCTTTCATAAGGGAGGTTCGGGTTCGATTTCAATCTTCGTCTGGCGGTTAATTGTCATAACTTTCTTATATTCATTATCAATATGAAGTGTATGAGAACCAATGGAGTTTAAAATAAAATTCTGGATTTTTTTTTCATTACCAATAAATTATTTTCAATTTCGACGCCCACACATTTAACAGAAAATATCAATATCACACCTACTCTCAAAAAAAAAAACAAAATTTACTCAATAAATATTTCCATATGAATGCACATGCACATTTAAATTGACCCACATTGAAAAATTTCTTAATTTTGGCGCTTCATTGAAATCTCATTCACTTTAACCTCAATATGTATGTAAACAAAATATTTTGTTTTGCTTTATCTTAATGACAATATTAAGTCTCTATTTCTCCTACTCATCCACCATTCGTTTAATATGTACCTACTATCGGCAGTATACCCCAGATAAATAATGCAAAATCTTGGCAAATTTTTCTTGCCAAGTATGGTAATTGTGTCATTTCCATAATACATGATTATGATCATGAACGCCATGATGAGAATGTTGATGCTGATGATGATATTGTATATTTGATGCGTATTCAATGCAAAAAAAAAAAAACTTTTATGCTTTTTTTTTACTATTTTTCTTGGTATTTTGTTGTTTTCTTTTCAATAAAAATGCAAAAATTATTTCAATGCAAAAATTTCAACATTATAATAATAAAATTGAAATTCATAATTTCTTTTATTCTATTACACAGCAAGTGTTATGTATGTTATGCTATTGGTAGTTGAAATCATTATGCGATTTTGAGTGTTGTGCCGTTGCTGTTGTTGTTTGTTGCTGCTATTGCATTATTGCATTTTGCAAGACGTGAAATAGGCGATTTTATTATAAAATTCATCACTAATAGCTCACAAAACGGAGAGATTGATGAAGTTATTATGATGTGCATTCGTTATGCCCGACTCAAAATGATTTCACATGAGATATAAACCAAGTGCATACATTCACACACTCTTAAATTTGGCACAATTTCCTAAATAATAAATTGATTTATGTTAATGTGTAATTGAGTTACTATCGAGATACATATGCTTGAGCATATGCGTTTACAAGTTGTTGATGTGGTCTTAATTCGAGTTTTCTTATAACCTTTGAATGCGCTTTTTAATAAAATTTAATTAATATTTAAAAGTGTTAATAAAATTTAATTTAACTTTTATAATGTTGCAATTTTGCTGCTGTTAAATGTTGTTTCATTTTACTTTTAAATGTTCGATAATCATACTACTATATATGCAGATGCATAAAGTAGTATTAAAAACGTTGAAACTTTGATTAATTACATATTTTTTTAAATTTTTTTTTATTTAAAATTTTACAATATTGTAATTAACATTCTTTTTGACCTTTTGATATTTATTGCAATTAATTTTGATTCACTAAAGATCACGTTATCCTAATCCCTCAAAAGGTCTTTTACCGACACCTACGGTTATGTGAAACAATTTATTTGGTTTTTAAAGTGAACAAGCTGAATAAGCTTGTTTTGTAGAATATAATGTATGTATATTGAAAACTTTTCATTAAAATAAAATATTTTTAACAAAATTTTTTTTTTAAATCGGTTGATAAATATCATATATATAAGTTAACACTTCTCAACAAATTGCAAATCTCTTTTATGCCAGCCAGCCCATACGTCATTTCTATATGATTTACATGTTTCCAGTGAAAATATCTCTAAAACATGGCATATAATCGAAAAACTGACGTGATCAGAGAAATGATGTATGAGGTACCTAATGTCAATTTCGTTTTGAGTAGTGTAATTTTTCGCTCCAAACGAGTATTTGATACAAGTACATACACGATACTTTTTTCCGATATTTTCCGTGGCATCGATACTTTTATTCGATACAAGTAATGAGTAAAAGTATCGATACTATGTGGGTATCGAATCAACACTAAGTATGTTAAAAGTTTGAAAACATAAATAGAATTTGAATTTACACATACATAGTTCTTATTTGGTCGATTTATCAAATGAAAATGTTTTATGATTTTGGAAGCGGTTTCTATATTTTTTAAATTAATTGTATTGCCCAACATAATAAAAATTTTTTAAGTTAAAACTGAGCACGTTTGGTTATCGCACAATCTTAAATGTAAATCAAAATACTTTATTTAGCTGTTCTATTGATTTTTATGTCAATACTTCAAAAACGAAGATCAACAATTGAATATAGTTATTACAAAATCATGTACAAGAATCATACATACCAAAAGATAGTTATTTCGGAATCTCAAAAAAGGCAACAGGTGTGAACATGTTTAGAGAAAATATCGAAAAACTTCACCTTTAATGGTGGAAGCCCTTTTGCGTTGTAAATTACAGAACTTACCTAAAAAATAAAAGAAGAAAGAAAGAATATTATTATTATTATATTATATAATATTTTGTATGAATTTGATATTTATAAATATTATTCTATAAGACTCACAAATAAGACTCAAAATAAACAGAAATAATAAATTTTAAGAGTAAACTTCTTTTTATCTTACCAAGAATATTCCATATAAAATGTTTTCCGATTACTTTTGCACTACCAGGAAAATTTTCTTCAAAATAGGCAGAGAAGGTTATTTAGGGGTCACCCCAAGCGATCAAAAATTTTTTAAACATTTATGTACGCAACAATCTCAATCTTTAATTGCACTGTGCAACACAGGTCGATAGTATTGGGGTAGAGTAACAAAACCCTGAAAGGGTTTTGCAAAGTTAGCACGCTTTTAAAAGTTATATGCATTCAAAGTTTGCCTCTTGAAGCTTATTTTTTAAAAATGAAGTGCTCGTTTTTTACTACTTCACCGAAATAAGAACAAAAACAATTTTCACATTATAGAGTTTTCCATATTAAGAAGTTTAAACTATCCTTTAAATGACTTTTGCAAAAAATAAGCAATAATAAGTACTAGTAACAAAAATGTATAGGATTTAATATTGTTTGGGTTTTCAAATTTTTGTTTTTATTAGTCCTTTTCACTCTTTAGAGTAAAGTACGGAGTAACAGGATAAAAGTGTAAAACACTTTTACTCTAGTTCGACCCTTGAGTAAAATATTTGTTACTCTGTTACTCTAAGCAAGAGAGAAAATTAGTGTTGCCTACTTCTTGATTTGTATGACAACAAAAAATAAAAACAAAAGTTTTGTTGCTGGCGCATTCAATTGGGAACATTGATCGCAGAGAAAATAAAAAAAAGCTGTCAACCAGCGTGGTCAACTCAGCATTTTTCCCGCTGATTTTAGTGCTTTTTGAAAATTAAAACGCGGGAAAAAAGTGATTTAGCGCTCTGGACGTTTTTTCAATTTAAAATATCTTTGAAAAATCGAAGAAATTTTTATTGACTAGAAGTATCAGATGTGTGCCTGTATTAGTGAAAAAGTTTAAATGCATTGAGTTTTCGCGCACTTTTATAAGGAAAAAAATTTAACGCTTTTATGAGTTTTTTTCTTCATTTTAGCGGATTTTGAAAAACAACAGTTGGCCACACTGCTGTTAACAATCTGATATGAAAAGATTTTGAATTTCTACTCATGTTCTTATTGATAAGAACGTTTTAAAACTATTGCAAATCAATTTTATCGTCCCTCATCTTCAACACACTTATATTTACTAACAGCGTCAGCATAGAATAGTCAAATAGAACTGAAAAATACACTAAAATAGCTAAACTTTGAAAGGCTATAATATTTAAAAATGAGCTTACTTTTTAAAACCCTCTTAGGGTTTTGTTACTCTGGACCAGTACTACCGACCTGTGTTAGTAGCTTCTCCGTTAGATTCCATGACCCTAAAATTGTTGCACAGTGTTATATATTCATAACAATTTTTCTATACTGTAATTTTATTAAATATCACAATAATTGTTGAGACCGATTTTGGTAGGACAAAAAGTTTGACCATTTTTTGCAAATAAAAAATTTTTTAGTTTTATGAAGTCATCACTTCTTCCCACTACTAGAATTCATGGTCCAATTTTGAACATTTTTTAAACTTTGATTTAAGTTGATTATGTCTGCAAAATCAAATATGTGCACTCAAAACAATGACGTTTTAAAAGTAGTAGTAGCAATTAGTCTACTCCAAGGGAATGAGGTGACGGACTATAATACAGTTCACTCTTATCGAAATTTCCTAAATTTTTCATAAGTTTATTTTTTTCAAAAATATATAGTGTGATATATAATGAATGCATGAGAAGCTATGATTTTTGCCTCAAGATTTTTTTTTAAATCTCAATAAATTTACTGTTTAGAATGCAAAACACATAAAATTACTACGTTTTTTTTTAATTTTTGGCAATATCTTCAAAAAAGATGTTTGTCTTCCGGAAACTATAGAAATTCAGTTTTACAGACAATATATCAATGGTTAGGCTTACAGATGTGTTAATAGCGGTTCAAGAAGTAGTTGAAATTGGTGTTTAGTACTGAAAATTCGTATCACAATATTTGGTTCCTGTAAATTTCCATATTTGGTACTAAAAATATCTGTAAGTTAAACCATCCCAAAAATGGATCAGTGGCAAGAAATTAGTTAATGAGTTAAGCAATATATGATTTATATAATAATAATTTTCGACGAAAACCAACTTCAATTTATACGGCAACTGCCTTGTATAAACTTTTATTAGAAGAAACTGGGTGTATGTTTGACGTATACAAAAATAAAATAAGTAATTTCAGTCTCAGTTTTATCCATACATTCAAAAAGTTTGAATTTATTGATTTAGTGGAATTTACAAAATTTTTTTTTAGAGAATTTTGGAAAGTTTCGAATTTCATAGTTAATGACCACAAATACTCACTATTAAAATATCGATTGCAAAGTAAAGGATAGCGAAAAAATGGAGTACATTTACCCAACTTAAACATATTAAATCTACACTGTTTAAAAACTTTTCGTATTTACTGTTTAGAAAATACAATCAATGTGTAATTGCCATCCATAGACAGTTATCAACACTGTCGCCAACTATTTTATAATCGTTCAATGAAATCAATGCATTTTTTAAAGAACTTATTTTGTAATACCCGCAATAATGACACATCGACAGTATTACATCGCTGCTGAACTATATTTTGTCAATTGTTGGAGTTATACGAGTACAATTATAGTTAGATGCATTTGCAGCGATAGTGTCGATTGAGTAATTTTGCACAACAATAGTTTACGATAAAATTTACTTAAATATATATATATAGTACCGTTATATACAGTAGCGGACTTAGATGGCGAATGAGGATGGGAAGGAGGTTGCAAAGGGTGTTAAATACATCAAGTCTAGTAAATTGACAAATGTGTAATATACATTATAAAAACTCAATTCTACACTCATATACCATAACCTCAAGTACGAGCTGATTGATGAGTTTAGCATCTTATTTTAATTATTTCTCCTTGATCACAAAATTACTTATATTAATAGAATTATAATAATGTTTATTGATTAATTTTAAGTCACTCTTTTTGAGCAGTTCTTTTTAATCATTTCGATTCAATATGGTCGATTATTAGTTCCGGTTTTTAATCTATGAGCAATTTTAGGACGAGGCTTAACCTCCCTCAAATTGAAACCATAAAACCACTACTTATTGTACCGTAATAATAGTAAGTAGTAGTAAAAAAGTAAAATTAAATATATTTTAATGATATCAACAATTTTACATGTTATGTGCTTGCATGTCAGTAATAATAGTAGGTATTTATGTTAGTGATGTTTGTCACTGCAATCAAATAGTTGTTCATTTGAAATTATTGTAAATTGCAATTTACCGTAGAATGAATGCAAATTGTATACATTGCATTCACACAGACATTTATATCCGCACTAATTTCTAAACTACTTTTTAATAAAAGAGAAAAATGTAACAAAAATTTAACAAAATAGCGCGGAAGTAGCGTATTTATGCAAAAAAAAAAAAACAAAAGCATGGAGAGAGATAGAGAAACCATATTGCGAAATTATTTTACGCGGATATAGAGCACTTTGTTTTTCATGTGTGTTTTCGAAAGACTTTCACTGTGGTACAGAAAGCTGTAATAATATTAATTTTAATTTTCATGTTTAAGTAATTTAATTATTTAGATTGAAAAATCATTAATTAAAAAGTCATAATGAAAAATTTTCTTTTTAACATTCACAAAACAAAAAAAAAGAAGCGTTCAAAATACAATTTAATTTGCTTACGCACGCAATGGATATAAACATATATATGAAAAAAGTGTATCCGTAATTCTCATACTAATGTACTGTATGGACTAAGTACATACCTAAGTAATGTACGAATAAATTTATTAATAGAGTTATTGGAAAATAACCAAAAATAAAATTTAACTTAAAAAGGTTATTGACGTCTTAAATATATGGTATCTATTGAGGATATCGATCCTGAAATACTTCTCGGGATTTTTGGGATTCAAATTATAATCCCAGGTTTAAGTTGGGATTAAAAATTTTACCAAATACAAAATTAAAATTAAAAAATTATTGATGGCATTCCAGATATAACATAAATTATATTTATTAAAAACAAAATGAGTTTCGTGCTTTGCTATCTTTCCGTCAAAAAAAAAACATTGCCCTTTATGACATGTATATTATTTTCTCTGTTTCGTAAAATTTTTCCTACCTTGCCACGACCTTAGAGATGTCCCCTCTCGGAAGGCTGAGCAGCTCTCTCGATTTCCTCCAGTCCAACTTCAGCCACATTAGCCTAGTTGCAAAGCAAGTGTTTTCGACTGCCTAAAACCTATTGGCCTCATGCACGACTCTATTCTTCATCATTAGTTTATAGGTGGCAATAGGTATGCATATATTGCCTCTGTCCGTACACAAGGGAAGGTTAGTACCTTGTCTAGCTAACTCATCAGCCCTGCAGTTTCCTTCAATGCTCTTATGCCCCGGAACCCATATTAGGCGTATCCTGAAAACGGTGCTAATATCATTTAGGGCTGCCAGGCATTTCTGAGCAACCTTTGATTTTAGTGTCACCGAGTTCATTGATCTTATAGCTGCCTGGCTGTCCGAGTATATATTTATAATGGTTTTTGTTACGGCGTGCCTACCTAAGTAAACGGCTATTTCTTTCAACGCTAGGTCCTCTGCTTGATATATACTGCAGTGGTCGGGGAGACGCACAGATAGTTCCAGTTCTAGTTCTTTTGAGAAAACTCCAAAGCCAACTCTATCGTCAAGCTTGGATCCGTCTGTATAGAAATTGAGTTACCCCCCTCACCATGGCATGAGAGTTTTCCACTCCCTTCATGACGGAATACGCGTCTTGAAGTGCCTGTCAAAGTTGGAGTTTGGGATGGAGTGCAACTTGGATGCAACTACTCCATATATGTAAGATAGTAGAATGACCCATCTTAGATCTTTCAAAATGGAAAACAATTAAAAAAAAATTTAAATTGGTTTTTAAAAATTAATAATTAATTAATTAAGTTCTCTGCAATATAGATGTGTTATTTTTTCGAGCTGGTACTATCTTTCATATTATGAAAGATGAATAAATTTGGGAGACACAAAAACATTGGCCACTGTTTTTTCCAGTTGTTAGTCACAATTAAAAACCGAAAACTCTCATACTGTTGTAGAAGAAAATGTTCCTAGTCAAAAATTAAGTTGGGTCCTTGAGGACTAAGGCAAAAGCTAAAAATTTGTTTAAGTTCAAATGTTGAAACTATTATTTCCTAAGCCTTAAAATTAATTAAATAAAATTATTTGAATTTATTATGATGATGTCCAGAAAAGACTAAAAGTCTTACATGTACAGTCAATATTTTTTAAATAAGTAAATTTTCTATATACATATGAAATGATTTACGAGTACTATGAAAATATTGCAATATCATTTGAAATAAATTATTTATTGCTGTAAAATATTGCAATACGATCCATAATTTCCAAAAATATCGAGTATCCGATACTGACCATTTTTTCTGATGCCAAGTATCGAATAAAAAAAGTACTTAAATCGAATGAAAAGTATCGAGTATTTACTCGTATTTTTTTGTATCGAATCATCAGTACTCATAGTAATTAAACCACATAAGTAATTCATAAATATGATATTTCCAAAATTTTTGACATATTGCAAATTTGGTGTATTGTTCCGTAATAATGTCTCACATTGAGTTTCCACATTAGCACGAAAGCTACATCTTACCTACTACTATTTTCGGAATCACTACTTTAGAAAACTTGGTTGGGTTTCTATGAGGAATAATTTTACCGAATTTTGTAAACTAGTGTCTAGTTACTTATATTCGAATTTCGAAAATCCCGCTATTTTTTCTTTTCAGTTATGTAGTTTTCGAGCCTAATTTGAGAGTAAATCCCGGAAAACAGAGATTCCGAGATTGACATCTATAGTACCTACTTACAATGAGTCTAATAGTATAAGCTGGGGTCGCTTGCACAATTTCTCTGTTGAACACTTTTAGAATAGTAAAAACCAAATGCTTAACTTTTCATAGCAAATAACTTTGCCTCAGGTGCCAAAGTTGTAGCACTAATACACTTATTCAGCGATTCCAATAAGCATTCCGCCATGACCTTAGACACCCTGCAAAAAAATTATGGCATGGCAGTCTATATAGAAGGAAACGGTAATGTTGTACTGTGTATTTTGTATTTAAAGTGATTTTAACACAATGAACGAAACTCCTAGTATTTATTTAACCTTGAAAAATTTGCTAGTTAATTTAATTTTTTCAGATACTTGGCAATAGTATTGCAAAACTTTTGTTACCATTCTCCCCTGTATTCATTTATTTGAAAAATGTTTATTAAGAATGGCCTAATATATATATTAATTTGTTTGCTACATTAAAATTATTTGTTCGGCCAACAAATAAATTATTATTAATTGAATAAAATAATTTTATAAATAAATAAATACTAGCACAATAAAATAAAAATACAATACTACACACTAAATACAGTGATACCCAGGTTAATTGTGTTTATTATTTATTAATCGAAACATCCATTGCTTTTTTACAACCTTAAATAAATTTAATTGATTATAGAGGTTAACTTTTGAGCTTCAATAGTATCACATTAGGTAAGTATTTCTAATATAAAATAATAAAAATGAAATGGGAGATTTCATCCTGGATAACTTTTATCTGTCCTTTGAGTTAGGTATTCAAAAAATTATTTGTCTCTTTAGAAGTTGTTATTGATTTCATTGATTCTAAAATTTACCCTTTTATTTACGCTAATGGTATCACATTTCTTCAAATTTGCTTTACACATAAAGGATCCTAAACGGGGAACTATTAACTAGGGATTCTTGTATTATATTTATTTTGATGTGAATATATTGTTATACTAGACAATTTTTTTTATGTATTTGCAAGTAGATTAAATTACTATATACTTTTTAATAATTTTACATCTAAAGAAAACTAATTAAGTTTTCACATATGCACATAACAATAAAATATACTGCCTGATTTAATTTTCTCTTGGGTTACCAAACCATAAACTAATAAAGTGTAAGAAACTATATGCTTTCCCTTTCACTAATCTTCTTTTATTATCGCACTTCCTCACTTTAAAAATAAATAATTTTCAACTTTGATCTTCTTGAACCAGTTAATGTACTGGGTACTGGCGACCGACATGGTGTAATGCTTTTGAACTCGATACTCTGGTCACAGAAAAGACATTTTTGAATTTTCACTGTCATTGTACTTATTATAATTATTGCAAACAATGAGTAGGAAAAGTATATTTCAGAAAATGTTTTATATATGTGTGTGATTATAAATGTGAACTTATTTTAAAATTATAAAGCTTGTATTTAAAGCTTACATATGAATAAAAAATCTGAGCGAACACTAGGGATAGGTTAATAGAAAAATTTGGAAAAACAATTTTTTTTCTAAGAATAGTACAAAAATCTCAAAAAACATTCTTTCCTACCCATGAAAGTATTTGATGTATAAAACAATTTTCTTGTCAATGAATGAAATTCCGAAAACTGCTACTAAATACATTTTAAAAATATTCTAAACAATAAAGCAGTATCACTTGCAAACTTGTATGACGTACAACGTACCGTAAGTTGAAGATCACTGGTTCAACTTAAAAGAAATAACATTTCTATCAAGAACAAATCACATACACAGTTCTATACTTGACCTTTCGAACACTTAGTTATGTTCTATAAGAAATAAAAAACAGATGTATTTGTTTGAATAAAATTCCCAGCATTTTTTTGTTTTTAATTTAATATACCTAAATATTAATAACAATGACTTTATTTAATAAAATATTTGAAATATATGTCAATATTTGTACAATAAAATACTTAACACTTTTAATTTGTAGAAAACCTCGTTAAAATGTTTAACATGACCTTAAATTAAGGTTACGTGCGCAAATTATTAAATAATAAAACTGAGCTTGAGTGCTGGATAAATAAACAACTACAAGAAAGAAAAAAAACTCAAGAAGTTGGTATATACTTTTGTCTAATTTATCCATTGTTAATACATAAATATGTATTTAATTATTACTACTTATAAGACGGCGTATATGTGAAATAAATAAATATGTATGAATTCATATGTGAGTAGTTATTATTAGTAAATAAATTATATTATGAGTACAAACAACCTTCCATGTCATTGAATCTGTCTCTTGACAATATGATGAATTTCTTAATAAAATTAAAAGAAGAAAGACAACAAAATACATAATAATAATAATGAAGGAATCAAAACAAAGTTAAAAAAATAGTATAATAAATAAATAAAAATCGTGTACTTACATACTTGTATGTATGATTATTTATGCCTTAAGGTGCCTGTGTTGCCTCTTAATATGTTTGGTGTTCCATACTTTTTGACAAATTAAAATTTCATTATAATTTTCAATATGATTTTTATTCATTACATACAAAGCATCTGAGCTTCTTATTAACACCTAATGTTATTTAATTTATTCATAAATTGTTTATTTATACTTTACTTTAGTTTAGTTTCTTTTATATTTTTCCAAAGTTTTCTTTAACAAACAACATCAAATAAATGAGTGAAAAAAAAAAAAATATTTGAGCCCTGTGCAGTTGCAACACGCCAGCCACTGCTGTTTGAGAAAAATTATGTCGCTTTAACCCTTTAAGCGGCCAATATTGGTTTTCGATGAAACAATCATCATAAACTAATTTTGAGTCAAGAAACACGAATCTATTCACCAAAAGTGAATAGTGAATAACAATATACGAACACACTTTCACTGTTTTCCACGCCGATCGAAATACAAAATAATACTTTGTTCTTTCTATTAAAATGCCTTTCTCGCACAAATAGTTATTTCATCTGATTTCCACGAAAATTCCAGGTTGACAGACGCTATTGGAGGAATGAATGAGCTAACACACATTAAAGCAACATAGTTCCCTTGAACAAACTGGATGTCTAAAAATTTGTCAGAGAGATTTTATAACGTGTTACCTTAACCCCGTCTTTAGGAGTTCTTACCGCTAAAGAGAGTTAAAAAAATAGTTTTTATTTTATATACAGATTATGAAGAAAAGAGTGGTGTATTTTTGAATTCAACATCTCTCCATCTTGTCTCCGCATGCCGCAAGGGCATTTTGGAAAGATAGAAGAAAAGTTACGTCGTCATAATGGCATAAGCGCAAAATAAAGTATACTTTACCTACACTACTTTAATGTCACTTAATTCTTACAGCAATAAAGTATAGTTTAGTTAAAATACAGTTTATTTTTTACTATGTATAATTATACGCCATAATTTTTATTTGAAATCTAAGCAATTGAGGATTAAGTAACAAAAATATAGATACAATTTTACAAAGCATAAATTTCTTGTAACCCAGATACCAATGACCTATAAACACTACACTTCAGAAAGTGTTGATCTTGGTTAAATAAACCTTGTTTTATTTTAGAAAATTTTACCAGAGTATTGCAGCTCTAACCATAAGCTATCGTGAGTTAAATCATTTTGAAACAACTTATAAGTATCGTATTTTGTATGGGAAATTTTTTTATATGGTTACTTCTGGTCAAATAAAATGTCATAAACAATAGAATTAAAAAAAGTAGATCTTGCATAAAAATATTTAAAAATTTTAGTGGTCGTCTATATAAGACTAGTGGGCATTAACGGGTTAATTTTTCGTCACAACAGAAATGCTTTGGGGGCAAAGATCGGGCAAAAAATGGCGGAATTACGCATTCTAAAAGGATTTCAAATATTTTATTGTATAATCTTATAATTTCTTAATTTTTTGTGACCTTTCATTTGGTATAAAGTAGTACAAGGAAAAACTTTTACTTAGTGGGTGTTGACAGAGGCGCAAGCATGAGCGCCTGTCTGAAAGAAAGAGGTAGAAAAATTGGTAGCTGGAAAACACAGGCGAGTTTATATCTCTTTCTTACTCCTTATATTTTCTATTTACCTCTCTCTTTCAAGCAGGAGTTCATGCTTGCGCCCGTGTGAACAGCCACTTACAAACTACCACTTTTTTTCAAAACATTTCAATTTATGATAGGTAAGCTAGAGCCGAAATATTTTAGAAATTACCATAAAATAAACCAAGGCTTGTTTCTAGGAGAGGTAGAAACAATTTCAATATAAAAAAATGTATTTTGATTTTTTTTGAATACTTCGCAAACCAGATATGTCCAAGGCTAGATGAACTGCTCTAAAATTTTGCATAATCTTAAATCTGTTCTCATATGTTGCGTACAGGAAATTTCGCTCATTTACTAAAAGAATGTCATAAGTCAAAAAACACGAATTTTGAGTTAATGATGCAGAATTATTCATTATACCACGCTTCATATTGTGTAAAAATTTCATATTAATATCGCAGAATATGCGCGTGAGAATTATAAGATTTCATCTTTTTTCTGCAAAGTGAGAGTCAATGGAAAACTTTAAAAGCGAACTCGACATTACAGCCACGATTTCGAATTTGAGTTATAATTATGTACGAATGGAAGTCACATAAAGTTTTATGTCGCATCCGAACGGCGAAGTGAGAAGCTATTTTTACCTGTATTTATTAATCCAAGATATTGGTATCTTGGAATTCTATTGGGTTTTAATATTGTATAACTAAATCTTCTTCGCTTCTTGTATGACACAACTGTCCGTGTACGGCCTAATCCGAGAATTTCGCATCTATTATTAATGGAAATTATATAGTTAGTAGCAGGAAATTGGTTCTAAAAGCAGAAGTAAAAACTTTTTGATCCTGCAGCAGATGACACTATTTTGCTACGTCACTATATCTTTAAGCGAAATGTTACTGTTACGACGGATTCAGAAATAGGGAAGTAAGTCTTACTTTTTGCCTTTTCTTAGTGTAAAAAAAAAAATTTAGTCTTATTCAAATTATTACAAACATTGTCAAAATGCTGTTTTTTGCTTTCTGATATGAGCATAAAAATAAAATCTTCAAAAATCCAGTAAGGAAAATTGCAAATTAAAACTACTGGTATAACAAGTGAGCGTGATGGCTGTTAAACTTTTAAACGAACACGTTCGTTCGCTATACGTTGGAATGAATCTACATTTGCATGGTTACGATGATAAAATGTCAATTTTAACTATTTTTGGTTGCACTTTATTTAACGTCAGAACATTTCACTTTGTTTTACGTACATGTTCAGATAAAAAGTATTAATTTCAATAGAATATAACATGCTTTGCATTTCCCACTGATAAATCAGGTGTCAATTTGCTTTGTTCACCTACATTTTTTTTTGCACAAATAAATTCTTATCTTATCATTATCAGGTAAAAGATATTTCAAAAGTCACATTCGAAATTGAAGTCTTTTGTATATTGTTATTTATTGATTCGTATGACTCATATTAAAGTAATAAATTCATTTAGATAAATTACGAAATTATAACAAACAAAAAAATAATAATAATAATTTGGAAAATAACAGCGTTGGTACTTTATTAATTAGCATGGTTAAAAATATTCAGAACTCTCATGGATGTCTATAGTATGTCGTGAATATAAGGAGTGAGATTGAAAAAATCTTAACACACGTTTTACCTAAGAATTTTTTTGGGTGTAAAATTTAAAAATTTCTTTGACCTAGTTATCTTTGAAAAATATGTCAGTTGTTATTTTTAATGACAAACATGTTGATTTATTGTGAGTTTGATCAAAATGAGTGAAGAAAAAGAAGTACGTCTTAAAATTATTAAAAATTTTCAAAAAAATCCAAATTGGTCCTACAAAAAATTGGCCAAAGAATTGAAGGACTGCCGTCAAACTGTTTCCAATGTTATTAAACAGTTTCAGGAGAATTTGACCATCGATAGGAAACCTGATTCGGAAAGAAAGTAAGGACCACATGATATTGGGAAAGCCAAGAAAATAGAAAGCATATTGAAAAGATCTCCAAGCACATCTGGTAGAAAAGCTGTCCGGTTAGCTCTGACTATTTGGTGCGAAAAGTTAAAGCCAATGCAGGTTTGAAAACATACAAAAGTAGGGCTCGGAGATTAAAATCGAATTTCATACAAAAACGAAACGTATGTACTCGCAGATTTTACGCAGCTTCCGGGTCAAAATTTTTATGTTGCTGATGCTCGAGGAAATGTCGAAGAACAATTTAGAATCCAAAAGCAGACAAAATTTCCTAAAAAATTCCTGGTATGGCAAGCTATATGCAGTTGCAGCAAAAGAAGCAAGTCATTTGTTACAGTGGTTTCTATAAATACCGAAATATACATCAAAGAATGTTCGAAAAAAAGACTTCTTCCTTTCATAAGAGAACACATTGTGTCCACATATTTTTGGCCCGATTTGGCATCGTGTCGCTACGGCAAGAAAGCTCTGGAGTGGTACCAAAGTAATCACATAGTTTTTGTACCAAGAGAGGCCAATCCTCCAAATTGTCCGGAGCTAAGACCAGTGGAGAGATATTGGACTCTTGTGAAAAGAAACTTAAAGAGCGCAAAAAAGGTATCCCAAAATATCGAAGATTTTAAAAGGAGATGGGCAAACTGTTCCAAAAAAGTGTCTGAAACAACTATCAAATCTCTAATGGAAGGCTTACCAAAAAAGGTCCATGAGTTCATAAATAGTGGTTAGAACTATAAAAGTTATATTTTTCTGTAATTTGTAAAATATTATCAATTAAAAAAAAAAAAAAAATGAAAAAATCTAAGATCAACCGTTTAAAAATTATTGAATTTTATATATGTTAAGATTTTTTCGATCTCACTCCTTAGGATAGAAAAACAGATCCACATCAGCCAGCGAAAATTATACTATATGTATTATGTATATATATAAAATATGTGAAATAAATAAATAAAACCATATTGAAACATTTTCTTTATTTAGTATTTTCACACGCAAAAACATTTCCATTTCTTTCTTTTCTTTCTCAGAATTCTAACAGGAAATTTAAGTTGCATCCTGCAATTGGTTCGTTGACTGGCTGACGTAGCAGACGCGCAATAGAGGGAGAACGAGAAAGAGAGAGAGGGAAACTGTGTGAGGAAGAAATGTATGCTGCGTGATGTTGTTTTTGTGTCTCAACAGCATTTGTTGTAAACAAAAAAAAAAAGGTGAGCACAAGTCAAAGCCCTCAGCAGTGAACAAAGTAACAATACAACAAAAAAAAAGCTAAAACGTGATTCATGCGATATTTTTCATATTTGTTGTTGTTTATTTACTTGGCTTTTTACTGTGATGAAATTGAAACAAGTTATATACACTCATTGTATCCGACAATAGAAGAGAAGATGCAAAAAAAAAAAAGAAGAAGCTGAAGCAGAACATAAAGAACAAAAGCAGTATAACCAGTTTTACATATACATACGTTGTATATGTTTTTTATATTTATTGTTGTTGGTTTTTTGTTATATTTTAAGATGATTACAACAAAGATTCACCCGCAGCAAATTTATCATTTAACATTATGACAAATATTGCTAGGTTGCTAGTTTGTCGGTTTGGTTGATGATGTTTCCCGCATGGAAGGAAGTGTGGAGTGGTGATGTTTTGTAAGATACAAGGTGAGGTTTGGAATGATTGGGAAAGCTTATTATTCAAAAAGGTGTCTGAAGTATATTTTTAGATCGGAAGTTATCACAATTTGCATATTCTACGATTTATTTTCTATAGTATTTCGTATAGGAAAAAGTCACATGTAGCACTTATTATTTGTGACAAATTAATAAATTCTAGGTGGACATGTTTGAAATGCATGGTTGAATTTAATCTTAGTTGGAGCAATTTTGGTTAGTTTCTCAATGTCCGGTTAAGCACTAATCAGAACTTTAACCCACGGTTAGTAGTAGTAATTAGTTCTGATTAGTGCTTAACTGTACATTGAGAAAACGGCCCTTAATCTTTAAATTTACCGACAGCTACCTCTTGCGATCGATATTGGAATTCGGCCCTATTTTTTATAATAGATACAAAAAATGTCTGAGTAAAAATTAATGTAGAAAATATTTAGCTTGGTGTGATAATTTTTGATTTTATTGTTATGAAAGGTTAAAGTTCGCTTAGGAATTTAAATGTTTTTATTAGATATTGGGTCAATAATTTATAAAATCTTATTTCAGATTTGGTATCAGTGGCCCAAAAAGTTGCTTGAAAATCGCAAAACTTAAAATTGAGTATTAAATTTGACTGATATGATAGTCCAATATTATATGAATCTAATTTTCCACAAATAGTTAAAAAATATGGAAGTGGTTTCTGTGGCAGATTTGGTAATACTTCAAATGCTGTTTTAGCATTTTTTTATATTAAGGGTATTCAGAGGCTGTCGTATAGTTATAATGTCGTACCTATAATTTTGTAAGAAAATGAGATAATTGAGAAAATACGACGTCAAATAAGAGACCTTGAGAATACGTATATTAAGATGCTTTAAGTTCCATACATAAAAGAAAAAGTTGCACTCCTGTCCTTAAAATGAACTATGATTTATTTCATGAAAATTCGCAATTTTTTTCCGCGAGAACAAAACAAAAAGTTTTTTTTTTTAATTTGTCTTTAGTTAGACACCTTTGTTCATCTCCCATGTGCTAAGTATTAGATCCGCCACTGAATAGCACGGATATAATTTCATTGTAAAAGCCAATAATTGAACACTAATATTTTAAACTATGTAAAATTATTATTTGTTGTTTCGCTACACTTTAAGCTGCATTTAATAGCTTTAATAACAGTTTAACAGTTTCAACTAAACTATTTAAACCGTTAAATTATTCTAGATTCTGTAAATGCATTCATAACTACAATCGTGCATTCGTGTGCTGGGGCTGAAACTGAATTTTCATTAAACAAAAAAAAAAAGAAAATGCATTAGTATCTGAATCAGTGCATGTCAAACTGACAAGGTGTAAATGAATTTAGTTAACAATACAAATAATAATAACAATAAGCTGTATTAAACACTCATACGTACACACAATACATAACTAGATATTTAGATGCATACAACAATAAACACAAAGACCAAAGTACTGTAGTATTAACATTTAACTGTCATTTATGTTAAATACTCGTAATGTAATAATTTTTTTTTCAAATTTATTTATTTACATACTTACATTTGATTTTGATGACTGAGTATCGGAAATTCCTATATAAAAATTTATTTTTTCATTCAATTTTAGTTAAACACTTCCTAATAATATTTATTTATTTAGCAACAATTAATCACGTAAAATTGTTAGAAATTTACAACTAAATATTTAATGAATATGCAAATGCACATATATTAATTGCAAATATGTGTTTTGCATTTTTAACATTTTTGTGTTTTATAAATATTTTCGAATAAAATGTTTTATATAAAAAATAAAAAAATTTATTAAAAATAATATCACGTACATTTTTATTTATTTATTTTCTATAGTTTTTTCATCCTTTTTTCTAATTGAAATATTTTAGTTTTGTTTGAAAAGTTTTTGTTTACAATTTCAATTTTTAAAATTTGATGCACTCATTCGTTTGTGCATTATTTTTAACGGTTTTGCGATCACTTTACACATGAACCACCTAATTGCTTAACCGGGTAACTCCACAAAATAAAAAGTTCATACAATTTAATTTTAAATGCCACACACATTCCATTCATAGTTGCAATGCATTTAGTGGAGCTAATTAATTATAAAAGCAATTTCTTTTACTTATAAACATTTAAACATTGAATCAATGCTTTGACGGTAAAAATACACAAGAATTAGAAAAGTGTAATTACTCGCTTTGGTTTACAAACGACTACGTAAATAATTGCAAATATAATTCCTGCTTAACTGTATCGGCTAAATTAATCAATGAATGAAATTAAACGAGGAATTTTTATGGAACAATGTTTTTGAGGCGATTGAGGAATGTAATCAAAACCAATAAGCATTTTTTCGTATTTCAAGCTAGATCGTTTAATATTCATAAATTCAACCTATTGAATGGCTTCTTTGGGGGACAGCTAAGATTGATAATTTAAATATGTTAAGCTAAGTGCGGTAGTGCGGATGTATGAATATCATATTGTGCCAGTTAAAATTACACTAGAACTTCTTTATACTTACTAGAAGAATTAAAGAAAGTTGGTAAGATGCTTGATAGGGAACCTACATGTATAATTCCTTTGTCCAAGATATTAAACCCTGCAACGCTTACTGCTGGGCTCTCAGAAATAATGCCTTCTTCTAAACAGAATCTATAGAGTGCATCCCAACGTAGCTCTAAGGAATGTACATTAAAGAGATAGTGTCCTGTAAGGAGTTCTACCAATACTGTGATGCTTCCTTGGTTTGGGGTCAGCAAGAAGTTTCGAAGTTTTGGATAAGAATTGGAATGTGCTCCAATTAGGAATGTACGCCATACCCCTTGCGATAAGACTTGATTATGTAGTCGAAACGTAGCCTCTCGTAACATTACCAACTATCACGAATCGCTTCTGTAACATAGCATTATGTAAGTAATTACCGAAATCGGAACGCAGCAAAGAGTTCTAACCTCTACTTTCGTCTATGTTAAGTTTGAGTAAGCTGTATCCTACAACTGTAAATGAATGAAACTATATTCTTTAACAAAATTATTCTTTTAATAAATGCTTTAAGGCGCCGTTCACATATTACGTAACGCAATTTTTGACCAATATTGACCCCTTCCCCTGGTAGCAACACATCGAAACAAAACGGTTTTCGAATTTAGCGGAAAAAAATTCATTTTATAAACTAGTGAATTTTTGAAGTCATCTGTATTTGATAGTATAAAATTGACATTACGTAACGCAGTTGATGATTCCCCCTATGTTACACTTCGTAACAAATTGTCGGACCCTCCTCCCCCTCCCTCCTCGCGCGTTACGTAATATGCGGACGGCCCCCTAAACAAATAATATGAGTCATTTAGTTTTCGCCGGTGTTGAGATTTTGATACTTTTACAAAGTAAAACCGAAGTATAAAGTTTCAAATAACTATTTATTTTACAATGTACTCGGTTTTAATTTCTCTAAATTTCTATTTTGGTGACTTATGTAGGTTTGAAATTAGACGACTGAAGTATGATAAATATAGTTGTCCAAGATATTTAGTATTACCAGATTACAGTTAACTCCCTTTTCTAATTCTAGAACTTTATAAAGCAAATGATTTCCTTTAAAAGACTTTAATTAAAAATTTCTCTGATATGTATTTTTAATGACTACAGTTTGATTAGTCATAAGTTGTAAATTTGAAGATAAAAATAGTATGAGTCAAACACTGCTTCCAAGACTCTAGAGCACCATAACATCGTCTAAGGTAACATTGCTTTTCTCTGTCCATTCCACACAAATATTGCATCCTCCGGTGTAATATTTTTCGTATTGAGCATTACATCGTTAGCTTCTTCACGGACAGTTTCGTCATCGTCGGTACAGCATTTTTCATTTATAGCTCAAAACTGATTCAATTCAATACCCCGAACTTTATTAAGTCCAATACAAAGTAAAAAAGAGCAGTATTCAAAGCCAAAATTTTCGAATGTCAAAAGTACTGAGTAAGTAATGGAAAAAATTTTAGTCCCGCAAGTATCGAGGTGTGCAAGTAACGAGTATGTGCAACCGAATTTCTACAATATTTGGAATTAATAAATAGTTGAAACTATAGAGAGTTGCAAAATTATAAGTAAAATAACTTGCGTGCAAACTAAAAATTATTATTCAATTCTTAAAAATAAAATATTTGCATGTTTTAAAATTTGAACCAAGATCATTAGATGATGACTGATATTTCGTTGATTTTGTTAGTACGTATGGGTGATAGGGTTTTCTTTGCAATTCATATTCTTAGCGATAAAGCTTTTGCAGTCGGTTAAATGGAGTTTGAGTTATTATATTACAACATAACATTGTAATTATATAAATAATAAAATTGTTCCACTGTCACATTCAAATATGTAAAACTTACACATTCCAAATACAAAACTTACACATTTTTGTCTACATACTCGTTTATACTTCGTACTTTAATACAAACAATGCCAATATGAAATGAAGACTTTTAAGGAATCTGTAAATTACTATGCAAATTTTATTATTAAATAAGTAATATGCATGTGGTCAAGAGCGTGCGCCCTTTCATGCTTCTATCGTAAAGGGGACGTAATGAGTGCTTGCTTCTTCCCCACCAATATGTTTAATAGCTTAAAGAAAGTTTCCCTTTGAAAAACTTATTCATGGGCGCCCATGCATACGGCAAAACATGTAAATTTACATAAACAGCGGTAAAAAACCGACAGTTAACTATGTATTTGATTAAACTTAGCTTAAAACGGAACAAAGTGTTAAAAATGCTCCTAATACAGTAATGCAATAAATTCAGGTAAGCGTTACGTGTGCAACGAAGTGATAAAAACGAAAATGCATAAGTTTTAAATATAATAATATTTTTCTTTATATTTTGTTAACAACTAACAAATTTCATTAGATAAATTTGATTAAAAGGAAAATTGAAATTTTTAAATAGCAATTAAAAAATGCTTACCTTAAAGCGAATGAGGATTTATGTATCTTCAAGATACAGTGATAACTTCTTTGTGTTATGTATCCAATGAATGAAATGTATCCGTGCAGTAAATTTTTTCTGCAAACACTTTTTATCACTTTTACAACATTTTCTTCATACGAGTACTTTGTAAGTATTTCATATTCTCTATATGCCTGTTTTTGCTCCTTTGATTTTTAAATTTTTCTATGAATTGTACAAAGGAATTTTATTAATTGCTTTTCTTATGTGTGTTGTTCTTTTTTATTTTGTTTTATTGATTTTTGCCAGTGCACTGTATTCACTTCATTCACAAGTACATAATACACGAGAGAAAAAAGCCACCCTTTTTACGTTTGTTGTCGTTCAAACATTTACTGTATCCAATGGATACCAGCAGAGGTATCCAGCAACAACAACAACAATATCAGCAGCAGCAATAGTAGAACCAATGTCAATTGTTAAACGTCACACACAAAGTGCGAGATGGACGGACAAATGGACGCACATCGACGAGTACGTATGTGCATAAGGTCATAATCAAACGACATTCAAGGCATCTACTTATATCTGTTTCTATGTATGTAGTATATTGCTGCTGTTGTCATTCGCAAAATTGCATCCCTTAATTTGCAAAAACAAAAAAGTTAAAAATCTATTATTGCATCCACCAGATACACAAATATCTACATGCTTTCCACCAGATATACTAGTATTCTGCACAATAATTTAAGCCCAATGACTTTCAACTTTAAGCCAGAAAGTAATTCAATTTCAAAACAGTAACCACCCTTTTTTTTGTTGTGCCTAAAAAAGCGTTTGTATTGTGAATTTCAGTTTATATGCCAGATACATAACCAACTTCTCAGCACAGGTGTTTTTATTTTAACTTTAATATTTGCTTCTATACCACCGTGCACGTTACAAGTGCATAGCGTTTTATCGCTTATCACTCACTTTACCGTACCTTGTATCTCAAACTCAACCGTTCGACGCGTTCCGAACAACTGATTACTAAATAAAAAGATACTTCATTTGGAAACTTACCACAGCAAACCACCATAGCGAGTAATTTGTAAAATAGTAGCACTAGAGCTTAAATGTGGTGAAAAAGTGTTTAGCTTTTTGACGTTACGGTTGCATTTTGAACCAATAATTTTACTTTTTCGAATTTTTAATAAATGTGATTTGTTGTTTCAAATATTTAACAAAATTTGGAGCAGATTAGTTGATAAAATATAACAAATGCCTAGAGCCCATTAAGTTTGGAGTTCCATTTCGTTCAAACGTAACCCACAGTAAATTGATATTTCACACAAAAATTATTATTCATTTCAGCAAAAATTCAAACGTAACCTACAGTAAATTGATATTTCACACAAAAATTATTATTCATTTCAGCAAAAATTCAACAAAATACAATTTTCCTAAGATCAGTAAAAAGTTTTTCAGCAGCCAAGAAGGGGAAAAACATATGGAACGATGGTCATACGTTGACCTCTAGTAAGTAGTTTTTCACCAGTTTTGGAAGACAAGACAATAACGAAATAAATTTCTATAAACAAAATATAAAACTAAGTTTAAAATAAAAGGAAATAGTTCCAAAAACTTTAAAATGATTGAAAATCCAATTTTAAATATTCCGTAGATACATTTATTCACCACTTAAAATAAAATAAATAAGAAAAAAATGTTTTTTGAATTATTTTCTTTTATTTTAAGCTTGCATCTTTGTCTTGTCTTCCAAAAGTGGTGAAAAAGTACTTACCAGGGGTCTACGTATGACCATCGATATGCAAAATTCTCTTATACTATAAAGCTCTCTTTTTGGCCACACCATCATCTGTTTCTCTGTGAGTTCCAATAAAGTGTAATTTTTCCAATGTCCGTATGAAAAAAGTAGTGGGTTTGGGACAGTCTTTTTCAAGCCAAAAACTTATATTCATTGATATTCCTACTCGATATTAATTATGATAAACGTTTTTAGTTTTCTTAATTTTACAGCATTCAATGTTTTTTCGAATTATTCCTTTTGTTTTCTAAGAATATAATTTTCTGTTGCTCAAAAGTTATTCGAATTATTTGATTTTGTGTTTTGTATTTATTATTAGGATATCTTAGTTTTCTCTTTACTACAATGAAATAGTAAATAATATATTCCAACGCCCAGGATATTTAATACTTAGAATTTCAACAACATCGAGTTTTAGGCTTTACTTGTTCCCACGGTTGCCACTTTGGTCCTTTTGGACCAAAAGTGGTCCTTTTATTTTCGTTTGGTCCGCTGGTCCTTTTTTTCTGAATTGGTCCTTTTTCAAAAATATTAAGTAATTAACTTTCATATGTAATGTATGAGTCACTCTGTGACTAAAAACTGTGATGTTAAAAAATCAGTGTAAGAAAGTTGTAGTAATGAAAGGCTATATTAAACAAAATAGTGTCTTTATTAAATGCAGTAAAATTATTTGGAATTTTTCAGAACAAACTTGATGAGAATTTTTTTAAAAATCATTTTTTTTACCCAAATTTTGTTTATTTGAATTATGGAGGGCAGGCCCTTCCCGAAAAACGGATTTTTGGCATTAAAATGTATTCAATAAATAGTAAAATAACAAATAAAAGAAATTAAATGGATACATGACACACTAAATTCGGTGGCCATTTTGGTTATTTTTCACGCGAATTTTTTACTTTTTTTAAATGTGATTTGAATACAAATACCTTGACCTTTTAATTTGCGCTACAAAAGTGCAATTTATGCATGATGTATTCATTTATAGTCATATCTTTTTTTAGTTATTTTTACTATTTTTTGAAAAAAATTTAGCGACAAGATCCCGAACCGGGAAAGGGCGGCACGCTCCAATTCATTCAAAAAAAATTTGAGTCAAAAAGTGATTTTTAATCCCAATCAGAAGTGTAATCTGAACATTTACCAATAATTTGAAAACAATAGAATAACTTTTTTTCAATAGGCTTGCCTAATTGAATCCGCCTTGCTGGAAATGGCGTCGTCAGTAAGTCTGCCATCATGTTTTCGGTCGGACAGTAAGTACAACTTTTTATCTACTTAGTCCTTTTGAAAACAAACTCGCGCGTCTTTGTGCTTTTATTGGGCAGAAAACTGAAAACTTCTCTCCTTCAATCAGTCTCAAGCAACTTTGTCATCGTACAACTTAGTTGGTGCGCTCATTTGTTGATTAAATCCACTATAAATTCGCCGAAGTCACACCAAGTCTTTGCATGCTTCTGATAAAGATGTAAACACAGACCCGGTCAATGAAAGAGCATCTAAGTTGCTGACGAAATCTACTTTGGTTTCGATACTACTGAGTAGTAAAGATTTAGCAACGCCATTCTGTTGAGGAGTATATGGCACTGTTTTTTGGTTTAGAATACCGTTTTTTTCTAAATTTCGGGGCTTTCAAGACACATCTTCTTTTTTCTTTGATATCTGATTTCAAAAATGACTTTACATTTGTATTCATCTATAAAAGAATATACTTTCTACCGTTATTTTTTGATTTGTCGACATACTTGATTTATTTATCGTGTCCCAAAAATGTTCTTCTTTGTATCTGAATTGCTAACCATTTTTTTGTTGTTGTTTTTGGTATTGTTTAATGTGATATATGTTTTTACTATATAATAATCTCTTAAAATATTATAAGTAGTTTTTACACACTTTTTAATACAAATGTGCTATATGAACTTGTAAGCACTTCTTTGTTTTTTCTGCTAATATATAATGTGATTTACTTATGTTTGTACTATATAATAATCACTTAAAATATTATAAGTAATTTTTATATACCTTTCATTACATATGTGCTATATGAATTTCTGAGCACTTTTTTTGTTTTTGTTTGATATGATATATGTATGTCTTCTATAGCAATCGCTAAAAAATATTATAAAATTGTTATACACATTTTACAATGTGCTACATTTACTTGTTAAATAAACCAAATAATAAAAAAAAAATTTGGTCCATTTTTTTCCATTTTGGTCCTTTTTGCTTTTGTTTTTGGTCCCAAACAGAATTTTGGTGTGGCAACCGTGCTTGTTCCAGACAATCGAATATAAAAATTAATTTTTCATTTAAAAAAACCATTTACTTTTTCAAAAATATGGCAGCATTACCCGTGCAGCTGTTTTAAAGCCACCAAAGCAAATGTCAAATAAAAAGGAAATGTTTTATGTGAAACTGGGATGCCAACTTTTGAAGATGTTTCTATAGACAAAAATTTAAGAACTTTTGCAATAGATAAAATTATTAAAATATAACAACTGTTTGCCGAAACTTTTTAATTTATTCAAGTATTATTTATTAACCTTTTTTTTATTTTGTTGCCATCAAATTGAACACACAAGCAAAAGCACAACTCAACAAAATCAGTTGGCAATCTCTCTACCTCTTTGGCAATAGTCATTTGACTGTCAAACTAGCAAAGAGACAACACTTCTCTTTAAAGAAGTAATTCTCTCTTTTATAATTATTTTTCTTTCCGCAATTGTCAGTCAGTCTGGTTGGAAAATCAGAAAAATACACTGCGAGACGGAAAAACGGAAAATAGCTAAGGAAAATAATTTAAAAAACCTACAAAAAGTGCAATAAAAGTTAATAGAGAAATGGTAATTTTTAGAAAAAGTTAATGCAATCTGAAAATAGTTTATAAAGTGTGTGAAAATTTGGAATTCGGCAAGAGAGAATGAAACAAAGTTTTAAGACATCACCGTCGTCTGGGAATCAAATCGCGGTGACAGGAAACGAAGCGAATGATTTATTGATTTTTTACAATAAAATTTAAGAAATGCAAGAAAATCTATAAAGTACTATGCGAGTGTTTTTGTGAATCATATGAAAATTGAAAGCAAACAATTAAATTTAATTGGAGAGGAACAAGTAAGATACACACCCGCCGCCGTCACGTCATATCCACCAACTCCACCAGCACATGATGTGTCAATGAGTGTGCAAACTAAAAAAAAAAACTTTTGCACCAGCAAAGCCCAATACAATTCAACCAACCCATCGCCCACCACCCGCTCGCATTCTATTGTAGTTTTGCTGTAGTGATGATGCAGATGCTACATCGTCTACAGCTTTCTTCGTCGGCGGGGTTACGTTGCAATCTATATCTCTTCAGTCGCCCTCTCCCCACATCACATGCACTTCCAGCCAACAGACGACGTCGTTGTTCATAGTTGATTCAGATTTCGTGTGTGTTTGTGTTTCAATTTATTTTTTTTTTGTTTGCTTGAATTTTTGAGGCCAAGTGCACGACTGCGTTAGTGATGCTGCTCATACAGCAGGGCGGGCGCCCACTCTTGATAAATTTTCTTCTTTTTGGTGCTGAATTTTTTCTTCTTTGTTTTGGCATCGTCTATGTTTAAGGTTAATTGAAGGGAAAGGGGTCATTGGGAGGGATGATATTGCCCTTATGGCATATTTATATATTTTTTGGCAATGTTTTGAGTTATGGTGTTATTGCTGGACAAACTTTTCAGGTGTGTGGTTGTTATATTTTTCCAGTCTACATAATTATATTTGTTTTGATATAAGACCTGCAACTTTTTTCGTTGAAAGGATAGCTGAATTAGGATGTTGCTAAAAGATATGTTTGTGTGTCGTTTTTAATAGACTGGTCTTTGTCAACGTTCTCATTTAAAGTTGATGCTACTCCCTATAAAATATCTATGGTACATTTTACTTTGGTTATAAATATTCGAGGAGCTCACCTACAAAAAATATTCTTAGGAATTTGAAGCTATTCTATTTTCACAGTCTTATCTTTCTTATCATAATTTTCTTTATTTGTATTTATTATCTTTTCCTGTTCACATTAATCTTACATTTTCTTATCCCATTTTCTTATCAGCACAATGCTATGAGTGAAAATTGATCAATCTACATAAGAAATAACTATCCATCCACTGTTGACTATCAGAAAACCACATTAAACTAGGTTGTATAGATCGTTTGAACTTGAGTTAAAAATTGTACGATCCTGATCCAAATATAGTAAAATTTGAAAATATTTGCAAATATGATGACCGTTTTTCTACAAGTGAATATAACACTAAACATCCCTCTTGATAACAAAGGACAATTCTCAGTTTTGAACAAAAAACTCTCAGCTGGCATTATAAACCTTGTAGAAATAGATGAAAACGCAATAAATATATGAAGAAAGAAGTCGAAAAATTCTCAGCCATCCCAATTGATTGATCACGTGAAGAGGGCTTTTCACATTCATTCATCTTAAAGGTTTACCATTATCAGCCAAGTATTAAAAAAACCGCAAACTACACCATGCTCTAAAATATCCGAAATATGCTGCTAGATAATATTGAAAACCAAACAGGCTAGCATAGAGTACCTTGGTGCTTATACTTAAGAAAAAACGAGCTTATGAATAATATAGGAAAAGATAGAAGAAGTGAAAATTTAGTGATGGATATGGCATAATTTTTAGGCAAAAAGACTACTGGGGTCGGTTCAATCTAAAACAGTTCAATTTCTTTTTTAATCAATACAAAAATCAGCTAAGGACATTGCTAACTCAACGTATCACTGACTATTAACGTTCTTACAGAGCCTAAGTTTAACAGAAATGTTTTGATACTGCCTCGAAGGGAAATAGAAAGTAGTAGTTTTAGAAACAAGAGCCTGGTTCATAGTTTTGTTTTCCATAACAGTTGAAAAACATAATCCTGTATGAAAATTAGAAAAACTTCTCTCCGTTTAAATCAAATGACAATTATAAATAAATCATTCAAAACAGAACCGATTGGAAACAAAAATTCAATTAAAATTCATTCTTTTCACTGTTTTCCTTTTATTTTCAGTTACAAATAACATCACAGCCCTAAAATGCTTCCGCACATTGTTTTTTCCTTCACATGAAACTCTGTAAATAGAAAAGAAGGAAGAAGCAGCAAAACTAATTGAAAAGGATCGCAAGGACAATAACTCGACGAACCTCATCCACAAAAACGAAATAATAGCAAGCAAAAAAAAGAAAAAGAAAAAATATTATCAATTAAACTAGCAAACAAACGAAACGGAAAAAATTCAATCCAAATTTTCAATTTCAAAGCATATTCGAACAAAAATTTTCCATTTCGCAAATAAAAAGGAAAGAAAGTAATGAACTCCTCGGATAGCAACAACGAATTGGAAACGCCCAGCAGCAATAGTCATACTATTTACATGACATCGACATCGCCGGCACTGCCGACTACAACTGTTAACAATGCAGCTGCTAGAATATCATCAACTCCGGCTGGTGCAGTTGGTTCATCCTATCATGGCAATATATCGGCGACAGATGCTGCTGTCAATGAATACAGTTTAAACAACGAATTGAATGCTGTGCTCACAAACAATACAAATATTGTGGTGGCGTCAACCGCGGGTGGTGGTATAACTGGAATGGGCATGTTGCCACCAAAATATGCGCCAGATAAGCCACAGGAACGTTACGTTTGGGAAATGCGCACACGCAGTCCGAATGTGACACCTGCCAGTACTGTTCTCAACTCACCAGATCTAAATACGGACGTTCAGTATACGTTGCATCATCACAATCGACAGCATCATCAAATTAGAGTCGGACGCAGTCCAGTTAGTCAATTTGAACAACTGCCACAGGTAGATGCAATATAAAATATTATACATTTGAAATCATATATAAAATAGACTATATCGTTTTACCTCCATTTTTACAGAGTCTCGCCAGTCCTGGTGGTTCACCCACAGATGTTGGCAAAGCGGGCGGTCAGTGTTTGCGCGATGGCGAAATTGTTGTATTTGATGATATTGACACGAACTGGATGAATAATAAGTCAGCAACAGCAAATGCAAACAATGCCAATGTGAATGTCTCTTCGCATTTACATCACAACAATGAAGACATTCTAAAAGTTACCAAAATGATTGGCCAATTGCCCATTGCCGAGTACGAAGGTTCACCACGACGTTTTGGCAATCAGCCACCATCACAACAACAACACCAGCAACAACAAAAACAAGCACAATCACAACAACAGCAATCGACAACAAAGCAAAACGTCACAGCGAATACTTTTCCGAAACGACCACCCGGCTTTCCGCAAAGAGTTTCACCAATGTCTGCAGGACAGCAGCATAAGCAACAGGAGGTGGCAGGCACTAATGTGCGTCATCATATGCAACAACAGTTGCAGCAGCAGCAACAATATTATACATCATCAGTTGGTGCATCTGTTGCTGCTGCTGCAAATAACATTGCCAACGACAGTAATAAATCAACAATCGGTAATTTAATTGATATTGATGATGATGGCGCTAGCGATGCAAATAATGCTAAAGCGAAAACACCTACCTTTGATTATTTGTATGAATTCTCCGAGACGCGTAAAGTGTTGGAGGAATTCTTCAAAGGAAATCCAGATGATGAGAAACACTATACAGATTTCACTGAAAGCGGCGATGACGTTGGCAGTTGTGTATGTTTTAAATCAGTTTTCCTATTTTGAATTTATTCATTTATAGGTTTTTATGTGTTTTTATTTCATTTCCTTAGGATACTCATCAAGACTACGAACGTGAACGTGAAGAAGAAAAACATATCGAACAGGCTTACATTGGCCAGCGTTTAGCTAGAATTCCCAAAGACGAATTGTACATGGTGCATCGGTCACCACGAAAGCAAGTAAGTGACCGTTTTTTCATGTTGTTTTTTTGGTAGGTAGGTACCTACAACAAGCTGTACTTGGCTTAAAGAAATAGCTTTTTCTTACAAACACTTTTGTGTCGATTGAAAGCTCACCGTTCAAATTTTTGGCCTCATGAAGGGCCAATACCGAACTTTTCGCATTCATTCATATTGTATGAGTTATATTTGTACACGAATGGAAGGGGCCTACAGTTTTATGCTGAATCAGAAAGGCGAATTTACAATACACTAACCACTATGCTATCGCGACCATATTTCTATTCAGGGACCCGAAAACCTCGTGAAGTGTGCTTTAAGTGGAAAACAATGAATTTGCAGTTTTATGTTCTCCATATTAAATCCGTCATTTTGAGTTCTAAATTTTTGATCCCATATCTAAGTTCAATGACCCAAAAACCTGATTCATATTTGTGGGAATTCAATGAGTTTTACAGTTTCTGGATTGCAATATTGGATCCACTATTTTCATTTCTATATCTTTGACCTCATATTTGAATGCAGCATCCCAAAATCATTAAAATATGTTTTTCAAGGAATTCAGCTGTATTTTCGAAATTTGGTGAGTTTTTTGTAGTTTCTGGACCACAGTGCAGTGGAAAAATTTCCATATTTGTAAAGATAGAAATATAAAAGCTTCGAGTTAGATTAAAGAAGATCAAAGAAATATTTTTGGCATTATGTGCACTATATTTTCATATTTACTTTTCAGCCATGTGATAATGTCTACAACGAGCACAACGATGTTGAGCTTTACATCGATTCGAATAGTCGCAGTAGTGGTGATTTAGCAGATACCGAATTGGAGGCGAATTTGCGTAGGCACTCGCGTAATTTCACGCTATCCCCAGAGACGACTGATTACGATTCCAATTGCGGTGACTTGGACAGTTTGTCGAATGATATTAATTGCACAACTGATTATGGCAAACTGTACACCAGTATGCCAGTGCTTGAGGATGGACTTTCGAGTGGTCATGCATCGGATACAGAAAATAATGTAGCTGTGCCTGCAGCGGCTGTGTGCGAAAAACAAAAATACGAAAATAACAGTAATGAAAAGGGGCAGCATCAGCAGCAACAACAACAAATGTTAGAACAGAATGAATATAATGCTAGTTTTACTTTAGAGACGCGTGAAAACTGTTGCGGATCAAACGCCGCCAGTTTAGCAAATATAATAGATGCTAATTTAATAAGTGATTTATTGGAGGTTAACGATGAGATCAAGCAGCAGCAACAGCAGCATTGTAACGATATAATTGCAAACGATGTTAGTTATTGTAATACAACGTCTTTAAATAATTCCACTGAGCTCAGCAATGACTCAAATTACGATGCTGTTTACGCAGCAGCTGCAATAACGAGTAATAAATAATTCTAAGCTTAGATTGTGACTCATTTCCTTTAATTTAATTGTTTTTTTTTTTTTAATTTTGCAGATTCCAAGCAATCTCCACCACCTCCTCCTGCACCCGCACCCTATCGACAATCACGCGGCGCCACGAAACAACAGCGTGAACCTGCTGATATACAAGAAGCAATGAAAGAAATACGCTCTGCTCTGCAACGCGCTAAAACACAACCGGAAAAATTGAAATTCTGTGACGAAGTACTGCCACCCGGGCCTGATTCCCCTATTTGGGTACCACGCAAGAACACAACAGCAAACAGCTCAGCAAATCACAGTAACAATCACACAAATAGAATGCAACACTGCGGTGGTGGCATCGGCGATGAAGATGAACTTGATACAGATCTGGAAACGGATCGTTTACTCGGACAGCAACGTCTGGACGATCAAAGTTTCTACGATGATAAGGTTCTATTCAAAAAAGTAAAAACTATACACTCTCAAAAATCTAATTCATTATGATTTTTTTTTTGCATTTCTTTTCCTTCCACTTCCGCAGACAATTTGGCCGAAAACATCACGCATTGGTTGCGATTCAAATGATCAATCGCCTACCATTTCCGACATTACAATGCTCACCACAAACTCAATCAATATTAAGCCACAATCATTTTCATCGGCTACCATACGTCAGGGTATTGGCACATCGCTGACACCAACATCACCGGATCATTGTCAAATAGTTGGCAGCGGCGTTGGAGTTGGCGGTGGCGACAATGCTGATGTCATGCTTTCATCACCAGAAAAATTACAATATGCAAAGAGCCCCACGGGCTCTATCAAATCATTGAAAGACTCAGCGAACAGTGATAAAAAGGCGAAAACACGCAACAAAGAGGGTAAGTAATGTAATTTTTTTTTACTTTATTCACATATAGCATCATTGTATGTGCTGCTGATAATATCGTAATTTGAATGTATTTAATTGTCTTTGCACGCTTACGTGATTTCAATTCCTAAATAAATCAAACAAAAATAAATATATGACAAAAACAAAAACCAAATAAAACAAAACCATATAAAAAATTGTTACCACTCGCTCCTTTCAAATGCAAATGTGTAAGTCAAGAATATAAGTAAATTTAGTTTTTAATTTAGTTTAGTATATTTATATGTACACATGTACTCATTTGTATTCATTGTTGTGTGCTGTACATCATTTACTGTATAATAATGACAGGGTGATTAAATTTTATTTTTTTTGTTTATATAGTATGCATGTATCTAAATTCTAAAGCCCAAACTCCATAACACACGTTTGCGCGTTCTGCGCATTCACAACTCGCAAAAGTCGTAGAAAAGTTGAAAATTCTCAACTTTATATGCGAAAAAAGCGTAAAAGCCATACTTTGGAGTTTGAAGTCTTTGCTAGAAAGTTGTTAGAAGAGAGCAATTTAAATATTTAGAGATACTTTTTGGAATTTTGTACAGATTTAAGAAAGATTATGGTAAAAGAGGAAAACGATAGACAAAAAAAAATAGATATGATCATTATTTTATGAGCTGTTTGATCACTTTTTGAAGCTTCATATTTTACTATTTAATACCCATCATTCCATTATGTTAAGCGGTACTTTAGAAAACTTCAATTTGATTTCAAACGAAAATTTCAAGATATAGGTCATATAATTTGCATTCTGCATACTTTATTTTAATCCAAATTTCACTATGTTAAAGTAATGTGAAATAAATCAATAGACCTTAGTCGGTCCTTTTTCCATACTCCCAAAATAAATCGCCAAGATTCGGCTTTTTTCGGCCGCCTAGAGTTATTAATCAAATCATTAATCAAATTTCTGATTAACCAAAACACTTTTTAAAAGTGTAATTAAAAAATAGTTAAAAGTATTGTGTCAAAACAAGAACTGTGCGATTAATCTCGATTAACCGTGAATTTTTGTATTAGTATTTCTAGTTTTTCATATCCATACTCTGTTTGTCGATTAAAAGCACTGCCTTTTCCTAAACCCAATGTTAATTTAATCACTCTGTTAATTGATTATCCTGATAAATATTATGCATTATCTTTATTATAAATACCATATAATAATTTTTGTAATTCTTTACAAAAACAGCCCTATTGGATCCTGCAGTTCTAATCGAAGGTGTTCTCTTTCGTGCTCGATATTTGGGCTCAACACAATTGGTATGCGAAGGACAGCCAACGAAATCGACACGCATGATGCAAGCTGAGGAAGCGGTCTCAAGAATTAAGGTTGGTACTATAAATTCATTGAACAAGACAAATTTAAATATAATGCTAGTTTAAAACAAACACAAAAACACAAAGTAATAAACTAAGAACTAAATTTATAGTGCGAGTTTAACTCCGTTTGTGATTTAAATTTGGTTCAGTTGTCAAAATTTCACATGAGTTTGACTACAAACTGAATTCAACCAGCACTGAAAAATACACATTAAAACTGTGGAACTAAAAGATTAATCAGGATATTAATTAATTAAAAAAAAAATTGTTCGCCTATTTATAAGTCTGATTGATCTAAATACTTCCTGATTAATTTCACAGCCTTGTGTATTATTAATAAACTTAAAAACCTTTCATTAAATAAACTTAAACTTTTGACATTCCCATTAAATGCTGCTGCTTACTTAAAAATTAATTGAAATAGGCTTTGGTAAGTAGATTTGTTGCTTAAGTACTACATAATTAAACTTTGAACTTAGAGCCTTTAAATAATTATCTACTCAGTTTTTTATGGAGTTTAACTAAAAAAGTAACTTTTCACTTTTTTATTCTTACTCTAGGCTCCCGAAGGTGAAAGTCAACCCTCAACCGAGGTCGATCTATTCATATCAACCGAAAAGATTATGGTGCTTAATACAGATCTAAAAGAAATAATGATGGATCATGCTCTCCGTACAATCTCCTACATAGCTGACATTGGTGATTTAGTGGTGCTAATGGCACGTCGTCGTTTTATACCCTCAGATTCATGTAGCTCGGATGCAGATGCCAACGGTTGCACTAATGGCAATAAGGATAGTAGTAATGGTAAAGATAATATTACCGGTAGTAATAAACATAGTAATCGTACACCAAAAATGATATGCCACGTTTTTGAAAGTGATGAAGCGCAGTTCATTGCACAATCAATTGGACAGGCTTTTCAAGTGGCATATATGGAATTTCTTAAAGCGAATGGCATTGAAGATCATAGTTTTGTAAAGGAAATGGATTATCAAGAGGTGCTCAATAGTCAAGAGATTTTCGGTGATGAATTGGAAATATTCGCAAAGAAGGAATTACAAAAGGAAGTGGTAGTACCGAAAGTGAAAGGTGAAATACTCGGTGTAGTTATAGTTGAGAGCGGTTGGGGTTCCATGTTGCCCACGGTAGTTATAGCGAATCTGATGTCGACGGGTGCAGCTGCACGTTGTGGACAATTGAATATAGGCGATCAATTGATAGCCATAAATGGTATGAGTTTAGTGGGGCTTCCATTATCGACGTGTCAGAGTTATATACGTAATGCAAAAAATCAGACTGCTGTCAAGTTTACGGTTGTGCCTTGTCCGCCAGTGGTCGAGGTAAAAATTAAGCGTCCGAATACAAAATATCAATTGGGATTTAGTGTACAAAATGGTGTGGTAAGTGTAACGTTAAGCGATTTGAAAAGAAGATAAATCTAGTTTTAATATATTTTATTTCGTTTCATAGATTTGTAGTTTATTGCGCGGTGGCATTGCGGAACGTGGTGGCGTACGCGTTGGACATCGCATTATTGAAATTAATAATCAAAGTGTGGTCGCTGTGCCGCATGAGAAAATTGTTAATCTGCTGGCAACTTCAGTGGGCGAGGTGAGTGATGTTGATTTTATAGTGAGTTTTGAATCGCATTCAGTACAAAATAGTCAATTTTAGTTCACAATAGTGTCAACTTGAATTCATAATAATCAAATTGAATTAAGAATGTTTTAATTCGTATTAAAACATAAAATAAAATATCAAATTTAATTTAGAAAGCATCAAATTAAAATCAGAGTAGTCAAATTAGCTTATTTGAATTTAGAAGAAGCAAGTTAAATTCCGAAAGCATCAATTTGAATTCAGATAGTTAAATTAAATTCAAATAGCTGAACGCAGAACGATAAGTTGAATTTATAAATCATTAAATTTATAATATGTAGATTGAATTCAAATTCGGTTCATTTGAATTCAGATTAATCAAATTGACTTCAGGAGGCATCAATTCGGATTAGAGATAATCAAATTGAATTCAGAAAGCATCAGAATACTCAAATTGAATTCAAATTTTGTTAGTTTGAACTTAGAATAATCTAACTAAATTCGGAAAGTGTTAGTTTGAATTCAGAAAGCATGAAACTCAATTCAGAGTACATAGTGAAATTGCGTTCAGAAATCATCAAAATGAATCGAATTAAGATTAGTCTAATTGAAAATACTCAAATTGAATTCAAAAACCATCAAATTGAATTCAGATTAACGAAATTGAATCCGAATTCTGTCAGTTTGAACTCAGAATAATGAAGTCGAACTCAGGAAGTATCAGTTTGAATTCAAAAAGCATCAAATTGAATTCATAGCACTCAAATTTAATGCAGAATAGTCAAATTGAATTCAGGATAGTGAAATTACATCGGTTTGAATTCAGATTATTCCAATTGAATTCAGAATGTATCAGTTTGAACTCAAAAAGGATCAAATTGAATTCACAATTGTCAAATTCAATTCGAAAATCATCAGATTAGATTGAGAAAGGATCAGTTTGAATTCAAAGTACTCAAATTTAATTCAAATTGAATTCAGAATAGTGAATTCAGAAAGCATCAGTTGGAATTAGCATCAGTTAAAAAGTATCAATTTAAATACAGAATACTCAAATTGAATGCAGAATAATAAAATTCGATTCAAATTGTGTCAATTTTAATTTAGATTAATCTCAATTTTCAATTCAGATAATTCAAAGTGAATTCAAAAAATATTGGTATGAGTTCAGAGTGTTCATATTAAATTCAGAAAGCATCGAATTGAATGAAATTTATTTTAAATTCTGTTGGAATAATAAAATGGAATTCAAAAAGGATCAAATTGAATTCAGAGTACTTAAATTTATTTCATAGTATTATGAAACATTGAAATTGAATTACGTCAGTTTGAATTCAGAATAACACAACGAATGGTAACCTTTGAAAACGAGCAAAGAAGAGACAAGTGCACTTAGGGTAATGGAGGCCCCTGAGTTCACATCATATGTTTTTCAATTCAGAATAATCAAAATGAACATAAAAAGCTCAAATGCCAATTTAAAATATTCAAACTGAGTTCAAAAAACATCAGTATGAATCCAAAGTGGTTAAATTGATTTCAAAGTAGTTCATTTGAATTTAAAACATAGTCATTATTCAAATAACGTCGATTTGAATTCAAAAAGCGTTAAATTGAATACAGAAAGAATCAGTTTAAATTCAGAAAATGTCCATTTGAATTCGAATATCCCAATCGAATACAGAATAATCATATATTTTAAAACATAACTTTTTCTTTAAATTAATTTGAACTTTTTTGTATCTATCTTTTCCCCCCATAGATCTTAATGAAGACCATGCCCACTTCAATGTTTCGTCTACTCACTGGTCAAGAGAATCCAATTTATATTTAAATTAAGCTTATCGATATATGCTAAACAATAATATTTAAAATTTATTATTTATCTATTCTTAATATCATTTCACAAAATCTTTACTTATTATGCTCTAAAAACAAATAATACATACTTTTCTTACTTAAAAATGAAATGAAACAAAAACAAAAATACTAATAATAGTAAACTATACTATTAGCTTCATAAGTATACAAAAACATAAAAGAAAAACAAAGCATACTCTATATATTAATCAGAAACGAAATTTATAAGATTAAAATGAACTTAAATAAAACATTGCTGGATACAAAAGCACTGAAAATATATAGCGCAAAAATATCAAATAAAAAATTTTGCGCCTTCTCTAGTAATACTTACTTTTATTAGACACTATTGTTTGTACAAAAAAAAAAAAAAAAAAAAAAAAACTACAACCAATTCATTGTATTAATTTAATGGTAACTAATACTATAAATAACTTAATAGTTTATAATTTTGCATTATATAATCATTGAGTTTATAATTTTGGACTAAGTTAAATTGCATTTGATATTTCAGTTTCACACATTTAAAAAAGTAATTAAAAAAGTGTCCATTTTAGGATGAAATAAATTTTTAATTTTACATAATTTATTTAAAAAAGAATTTCGCAATGTTCATAAATATTAAACTTGATCTATTTTCCACTGCTAAAAAGTCTAAATCATAAAAAACATACAAATAGATACACACATACATTTTTAAAAAGACTGAAAATTTTAATTTGTTTAAAACAATATTCTAAGATTTGAAAAAATTTTGCAATAGTGAAAATGTAAAACAACAAAGATTGTTTCCTTTATTACCCGCTTATGAATATTTTATGTTTTTTTTTTTCGCCTTCTCTTTGTTTAATAAAATTATGTAATTAATTTTAAAATTAATTTGCTAGCAATGTTTAATTTTAATATGCGCCATATTTGTATTTAAAATACTTTTTTCATTTTACTTTGATTTAGTTGTAACCAGTGCCATTTATGCATCAAATACATAGCCTATTTATGTATATTTTATTATTATTATTCTTATACATCAATTTTAAATATTCTATGATTTTTTCTTAAAATGCAATAATAAATTATAATGAATTTCGCTCACAAATCAGTGGCAATTTAGTTAAAAACACCATTATTATTTTTGCAATTTATTTACTTAGAAAGATTAATATAATATTTAATCTTATAATTACGCAATAACAAAATATATTATTTTTATTATTAATTTTATACACCTTTATTATTATTATCTACATTTATAATTTTATACCAAAAATATACACGTACCATGGAATGATGTATACATTAATAAATGAAATTTATTTTATGTCTACGATTTTTATTTTTAATCATTTTATGTGCATTGCAATTGCTGGTTTAGGGTCAGTTTTTTAGTGTTTGTTCAAACTGGTTGAATAACATTTGCAATTTTAATAATTTTTTTTTTTAAAGGGATATTTCAGTTTTATTTGTTAAAAAAATATTGTCTTTGAACACTATTAGTATTATGGGGAAAATATTCAATAAATCTATCTGAAACTTGTTTATAATCCGAGAAGTTACAAAATTTTTTCGCATATTTTCAGGAAGGATTACGCCCATGTTTCGTCCTTAATTCGTATGGCTCTCAATCAGTAGTTTACATGATATCCTACAATTTAACTAAAACAGTAAACTCAAAGGACATTTTACTCATTAAAAACAAGACTATCATCTGATCATAACAAAATATTTATAATTATCAATTCTACAAAAAAAAAAAAAAAATCAGTCATATTATAATTGCATAAAAATTTAACGTAAAGCAGAAGTTATTAAATCCATTTTTAATTTCTGGGATGAAGTTAGTTTTATATAATGCATTCATAACACTGGAAAAAATCTCTAATATGTCAAGAAAAATCTGATTCAGCACCTCATTTGAATTTTGAAACTTAACTATTACGGATCCAATAAACAAAATCAGTTTTAACTTTCTAATTTCTACTTGAACGGCCTCGATAATATATATTTCGCATATTCGGTTCATTAAAAGATAAATTTCAGTTTCTTTGTTTCATAACGCTGGTAATTTTTTGAATTTTCATTTAAAGCGTGGAATACACATTGTTTCTTATACATAGGTCATTGGGTATATCTGGGATAATTGCAGTCACATTGGCTCAATGTATTGATTGGAATCGGTTTTCAAATTATTTTTGAAACTACGAGCTTGTGACAGAAAAAAAATTTTTTTTTTTTTTATATCTTTGAAAATTTTTGATTTGAGTGATTTTGACCTTAGGAGGCCCGAGGTATTTTTCGAATACTGTTTAATTTTTTTTTCTAACTGCAAATTTTGTATAAAATATAAAAATAATATTACAAAAAAAGTAATTTCTATAATAGGACTTAGGTGATTACGATTTTCAGGGACGCCACCTACTTTTCCATGAGGAGAATTTTTCTCAAAAACTTTATGTTTGGTCTCATGACTGTTTGCCCCGTATCCTAAAATAAAATGTTTCACTTTTTCATCATAAACAATATTTTCTCAAGTATAAAATAGTTTTCCTGATTGTTATAACCTTTAACCTTTCCATATTTAAAACAAGCAATCACAGATATCTCTCTATACCCTCTTTTCTCCTCCCATTAAACTATCTTCCTTTCCCAATCAACACAACGACTAATTAAAAATTAAGAAAAATAAAATGTTGATGCTAAAATAAAAAAATTAAAATTATATTAATCACCAACATACATATATATTGAAATGATAAGTTTTGCGTCTCTAAATCGGGAATTACAGATGTGATAGTGAAAATCTCAGTGCAGGGGCGGAATTAGCGATCATTGAATTACCTTAACTCTTTCGATTTTATTTAGCATAAACAAATTTTATTAACGCTTTTTGTATTCGTTTCTATTAGGTATTTTTCACGTTTGTTGATTTGCAGAACATTTGAAATTTCTGGCTTAAGTATTATTTTTTTAATGTTTTATCTTTGAAGTTCAGCAAAAAACTTAAATGCAAAAATTTGTAGTAAAATCTTTTGCACAATTTTTTGAAAAATAATGCGTTTAATTATTACTAAGCGGAAGTTTTCTTTATCAGATATGTTTATAAAAGATAAGAGAATGTGAAAATAAAAAAATTGGAAAAATCGGATTATCCAGTGGTTGTCTACAGCTCCATAGCTATGTTTTTAACATTTACTAAAGGTCAAATAAATCAATGTAGAAGCATGAAATTTGGTATCATGATTGTGGAAGACCTATGAAACCATAATTTCAAAACAAAATGTTTCTATCAGGCCCCATTAAAATTCGGGCGTCAAGGGGTTAAAAAAAAAAAATATTCCTTGGCACTGCCACTGGCCGGTTTTGTTGGTGGAGGAAGAAACAATTGGGTCGAATACTGTTCCAATTAGGGGTCGTCCATATAATACTTCAGACATTTTTGGCCCATTTCGTTGTCATCGTCGTCACACTCAGATTTTTCAGATTTCATTAATTTTATTCAAAACATAATAGTCATTGTATCGTAAGAAATATTTCTCATATCACATGTTTACACTATTACTTAGTAAAATCACAAGAAAGTTTCAATATTAAAAAACATTGAGATCTACATTTGACGTTATTATTTTTGATTTTTCGCCCATGATGATTTACACCATACTTTTACCTTTTCAACCTAAGGAAATTCTTGAACAGGAATGCAATTGCAACTGGCTTCTTCTTTCCTCAACCATAAAGCACGTTCAGAATCTAATTCCTCATTCATAATGCACAGCAACTATTTATCTCGCGCAATGCACAGCAATTCATTGTGGTCGAAGTTCCAATTCTGGTGGTTTTTGACTTTTTCTGCCACGGTGCCGTGTGGGTTGTTGCTGATTTGATTGAAGTCCGGTATAATCTACATTCCTTGGAAATTTTGAATAACAAATACATTTTTTAGAAGTCATTACAAAAAATTTACCTTTTCGCAAGAGAAGTTTCATGATTGGGGGATGCAACTTCAAGGCTACATAAAGGATTAAAAGACAGAACGTCCCTTCATTTTCTGTACGGTCAACGCCAGTGTACTCCAAGTAGGTCTTCTGAATAACCACAGGTAGGGCAAAAACCCTATAAGAAATCTCCAGAGACTCGATTTCCATATGCCGCAACAGAGTATTGAGACTTTCGCATATGTTTTATCCTCAGTCAGTGCCGTAGTTGGGTGATTTGTTGAACTGACGACTCGAAAAGTATCAATTTCGATAGAACCCAAATCTCCGAAAGAACCTGCTTTGCGTGCTCCTCAAAATAAAAAAGAATACTTCTTCCCCTCTCGCCACTAGCTTCTTCAGGACCTATTTATTCTGTGATTCTCATTCAATAGACGTTTACAGGGACTTAAGGATTTTTTACATCGCTCTAAAATCGTTGTTGATACGTTACATTTAGAACAGAAGTTAATATAAAAGCTATTAATTTTTATTTGGCTCGTTAGGTTTTTGAATAATGTTCAGTTTATGTTATATAATTTGACTGGAATTAATGCATTCTATATTCTATAATTTTAGAATGCTTACTTTTGCTTTTTAATCGTTGAAAATTTTGCAAAAAACAAAAAAAAAAAGGTATAATAAATTAAAAGCTTAAAAACAATAAGTAGCTAGCTTAAAAATAAATCACAACTATAATGTATTCTAGTATTTATAAAGATAAATAAAAAATAATACAAACAAATTAAAAATAAAATTTTACATTATTTTCGCTACAATCATAATAGATTTTGTTACAGATTTTTATAAAAACAAAAAAGAAAAAGAAAAAAAAATGAAATATATATTAAATCAAATATTTAGCGTAAATATTTAATGAAGAAGTGAGAGGAGAGCTTATTTTCATATTTGCCACAATGCGCGTGTAGCTTACAATAAAAATAAAAACAAACGAGACTAAAATTCATTTTTTTATATAAAACATAAATACAATAAATACATACATGCATACATAAATATACGGTATAACTACTTATTATATATTTTTTTGTATTTAAATTGTGTTTAGATATGCAAAACAAAAAAATCATTATAGCATAGTTTAATTTTTATTTTTCTTTTCAATTTTTTTTTCTTTCATTTTATAAGCTTAAAAAAAAAAAATCAAGACATCTCAGCTCAAGCTAAAAATCAAGACATAAAACTAAATCTAAACTAAACTAAAAAGAAAAACTTTACTCTCAATCAATACTAATATTTATTACTTGTGTATTGTTATTGTATAAAAATTTAAAATGTAAGAATTGAAAAAAAAAACAATATCAAACCATAAAAAAATAAAAAGAAATTAAAATATATAACATTGAAAAGTTGGTTGCACTTTATTTATTAAAATCGAACATAAAGAAAATACCACGGAAGCGCAGCTTTTTTTCAAATAAAAACAAATTGCAATAAATAAGTAAATAAAAACAAACGAAAAAAAAGCAGAAATCAATGCAAATAAATAATACAAGCAAATTATCTTAAGGCGTTTCCTTTTACAAAAGAAGCTGTTAAAGAGTTTATAGCCTTCAAATTTTCACAGAACTTACTTCCTTTGTTGTAGCATTTGAAAATGCTAAACAGATGATCCGTATTTACGGATTCAATAAAACTCACTCAATGTTACACGGTCAATGTTTTGCTGTCAATGTTTTCTGTTTTTACTCTCTTTTCATCGTTTTGTTTGATGCCCTGTTACACTATCAGTTTTTTCCTCAATGTTTTTTTTAATACTTTTATCTGCAACTATGTTTTTCCAACTAAAAAGTATTTAATTGTATTTCGGAGTAAATGAAAATTCAACAATTGGATGGAAAATAATTATAATGACAATATGAGATAATATTGGTGGGAATAGTCACAAAGTATACAAAAAATATTGCATTTATATATGAGAAACGCAGAAAATTTTAAAATTTGCGAACTAATAAAATAAACTCCGCCACTTTGTTACTTGGCCATTAAATTATCATGTTTTTATAAAAATTATTAAGTAATTTTTTAAACAGCACTCATTTTTACAAACAAACAAAAGCCAAACAACGCAAAGGGTGGCAAAGAAAAAAAATGTATTTATAAGTTAGTAAAAAGTCTAGTATTTTTCATAAAATATTAGTATTTTCCAATAAAATGCAACAGTGTATCTTCAGCAACTCCATTTTATTTGAAGTGATGCAGGTTTTTTTCGACAGTAAAAAAATTTGAAGTGAAATGTGTTCACCCTCTCTTTTGCTCAGTGTTCATTTTTCACAGCAACAACAATTGCATTGTTTGACAGCAAAACATTGATCGTGTAACATCGCCCTTAGAAATGGCTAGCACTGATCTAAAGTAATCACATTTTTTTTAAAAGAGAAGTACGGCACATATTTGACTACATCATAATTGAAACTTCAAATAGCACTACTCTACAAATTTACAAAAACTTTTACCACAACGAATGGCGATAACATTTTCTATAGTAAAATTCTCCGTAGAATCTGAATATCCTAATGATTTTTTTTCGATTAGCTTCAATTTTCCATGTAGATGGCAAAACTCAAAAAAGGGCACTATTGAGAGTACATACTTCAATTAAATGGTTGTAATAATTTTAATTTTCAGCCGATGAATTGTTAATTATTTGTATATTTTAGATGAGAGTTAGAGAAAAGTTTATCTTGTTTGTTTATCTTTTTGTGTTTAACAACTTTGCTTCAGACAACAAATTCGTATCTGCTGAAATAAAGAAATTTCTTAATAGCCCTGAAGACCTCATTTTTCCAAATTCAGGTCCATATTGTGGGAGAACTAGATATGATGGAGAAAACTTGAGTACGCAGTCGTAATCAACAACCCTAAAATACTATAAAACAAGAAGTTGAAATTGTTAGTTGCACTTTGTTTTTTTATTTGATTAGAATAAAATTGGTGTAAAAGAAAAAATGGTTTTTGTATTGATGTTAATAAAATGCTATAGTTTCGCAAATTATGACTTTTTCATAGACATACAAATTGATGTTTAAAATTTTGTAATGAAATGCTCTATAAGATAGGAGGGCTAACTTTTTCTCACCCACATAATTATTTTGAGATATAGGGCTTCAAAGTTGAAATTTGTTTGAAAAAATATGAAAAATGCGATTTTCTTTTACCTATTTTCGATCATAACAGTAATATTACTGATACTGTTGGCACGTATTATACTTTAAAATTTTTTTCTAACTCTCATCTAAAATATACAAATAAATAACAATTCATTGGCTGAAAATTAAAATTTTTACTACCATTTAATTGAAGTATGTACTCTCAACAGTTTTTTATTTTTGCCATCTACATGGAAAATTGGAGCTAATCGAAAAAAAATCATTAGGATATTCAGATTCTACGGAAAGTTTCTCTATAGAAAATGTTACCGCCTCTCTTTGTGCAAAATCTTGTTGAATAACTATAGTTATTGAATAACAAGTGCATGCAGATCACGTGCCCAATATTTTGGCAAAATCTAATGTTAAATTATGATCGCTGGAACTTTGTAAGAGAATAACCAATAAAAATTCAGATAATGAGACGAAAATATTGATAGGACATACTATTATGATGAAAAAGTAAGGAGAATTTTTGAATAAAACGCACATTTTTCATTTATTCATCCACATTTATTATATCGCTTTCAAAAGGCTCCCCTCTAGTTACTATACACGAGTTTTTCAGTCTTTGAGCATCGATTATATTCAATTTCCGGTATGTCCTTTAGAGCAGCCAACGATTTCTCTTTTATCTCATCAGTGGTGTCCATGAAGTGGTTTTTTGAGTCGAGGCAAGAGAAAAAGTCACATGGTACCAGATCAAGCGAATATGAGGCTTGCGAACCTGAATTTGCCTGATTTTTATTTGACAAGAATTGACGAATAACAAATGCTGTATGCGATGGAGAGTTATCATGATATAAAAACCATAAATTATTTTACCATAATTCGGTCTGATAACATCAAGGTAGTACTTCTTATTAACTGTTTGGCCAGTTGGAAGAAACTCTTTGTCATGTCAACATGACTTTGATTTTGGAGCGGCTTTGGCGTGGAATTTTCGGGTCGGTCCATCTTTAGCATGATATTCGATTTATTACTGAGGTATTTCTGGATCGTAGGCGTAAATCCATGTTTCATTTCCTATGGTTATGCATTATAAAGCATCATGGCTCATCAAAAGTATCTCTTTGGACAATTTAAATTGTCAATTCAAATTGCTAAACAAATATTTCCATACTGAAAGTCGCCGAAAACATTTTTATTGACTTTAAAAAAATGCGACGATAAATCGTAAACCATCACTAGAATTATTTTATATGGATATTAGGAACAGTTGACAGGCTGAGAGGAAAAGCGGGCTAAAATTTATATAAGAGCAAAAGTGAAATAATTTAGAGTGTCAGTGCAAGAATGGCATAAGTAATACGGTTTAGAGTGAAAGCGAAACGCCTTAAAAGTAAGAGCAAAAATGGTATAACAATTCTTTCAGAGCAAGAACAGCATAGTTTTTTATTCCATTTTCGCTCTGAACATATTTCGTTTCACTTTTGCTCTGAACATACTTCGTTTTGCTTTTGCTCTTGAGTAAAATTATTCCACTTTTTTCTGAAGTTAGAAGTTATACCACTTTTCCTCTCAGCCTCTCAGTTGTGCCAACCCAATATACCAACTCAATATTTGAAGAACTATCTACAAGAAATATAAAAAGAGAATAAGTAAAAACAACTGTACAAAATAAAGTCAAGTGGAAGGGATACCATGTAGGTACCCAAGAGAAGTGAAAGTATATAATAGACAAACAAAATTAATTCCCAGTAAAAAAAAATAATTGTCATTTAGATCTGATAGTTTTGCAAACTCCAAGAAATTTCGAAGAACTTTCACACAATTGCCGACCTTTTGTATTACCTTATTCAAGTCCGAAGTTTCAAATTGGTTTTTGAAAATTAGAGTTTGTAAATGAACATTATTAGACAAGCAAGGCCTTCCATTTTTTTCTATAAATAACATTCTGGCCGTTGTCATTATGGTCGTTGCTAACAAATCAAAAACCTTTCTGGTAGAACGAAAATACCTGAACCATTCCCCTTTCCCGCAATGTCTGGTACGCTAGAGCACGTTAATCTACTAAAAACAACAATAAATACAGATCTTACCTTCTTCTTTAAGGCACAGTCTACAAATTGAGTCTGAGATTAAGACTACAACGTCGTGTAAAATATCCAGCTAGAGTTAAAAATAATGTTTTTGTGTGGTCAAACCCAGTGATTTAGATTTTTAGAACTGTCCACACCACCATTGGGCCCAAGACGATTGGCTCTTTAGGTTGATAGGTTAATGTTTCCTTCATTGCCACAATGAGCTGATATTTAGTGAAATATTTGTAAGTTCAGAGCTTGCACTTTCTATCTATATCCAAAGCAAACTATTCTGAACAAATGCCGATAGCCAAACTCTGTTTCGTTAATCTAGTAGTATCCAGTTTTTGGTTTCTTCCACTTCTTAACTTGGTTGCTATCGCACCGTCAGGTTTTCTAAAGTTGTGCATAATTTTTTTGTGGACGTGGCTTAGGCTTTGCTTGATTGAATTCTTCTGTTACTATTGAAACAATACATTCGCGAAAAAAGATTACAATAAATAATTAATTAAATAAATTATGTTCATACATTCAATTTGTGCTTATCGCAAAACTAACTTTATTATTAGCGCCATCTATATTTTCAGCAAATAGCTAAACATTGTAATTCTATTAGCGACATCTCTGTTGTGAAAAAGCAATCAACAGTCATGTGCACTAATCATTTTTCCCGCTGAGTATTTTGTACGTAAGTAAACAGAAATTTTTATTTTCATATGAAAATTTTTTATTTATTTTTGTAATTCCACGAAATATTTTCATTGAACGTTCAATATAAATACAATATAACATTGGGTGAGTTTTGGAAGTGTGTGTCTTCTGTCTGTGATGGCACATTGAACATTGATCGCGCTAGTTTAATTTCGCTGCGCAGTCTGCTCAAAGCTGACGTCACACCCTATTCTCTCCCAGTAATTTGCTGGCAGACGGTGAAATTGTACAGCGGGTCTTCCGTTGCAATGACGGCGGGTCGTACGCACGGTTAGTTGCGCAAGGTTGCCAGAAGCACACCGCTCTCCCACCACCCAACCTGTCATGGGTTGGGCGGGGGGCGGATGCTTCTGCTCCTTCGCTGAGGCCAGCAACAAATTCCCATGCTCTGCCATTTTCAAAATTTCTTGGTTAAGTAACTTGTAGCTTAGCTTCGGATTTTCGTAAAATTTGCTGTTCAGAACACTTCCATAACTGTGGCATTGCCGAGCAATTTGCCCATTACTTTTTGCTGCTGCCGCTGCTACAACACAGACACGCAGTCGTCATCATTGATGTTATTGTATTTAAAACTTTGCTTTTGCACTTTATAATTAGGGTTCATTTTAATTCAAATGACGTATTTTTGTTTTATCACAAGATGAAGGTTTTAAATCGCACTTGATGGCTACTTGCTCACTATAGTGCAAGCAAATGCGAAATGTGTACCTGTAAAATTGATTTTCTTTTAAGACAGCGAGAGTTTCTTTCTGAAGTGAATTTGTTATGTCTTTGTGAACTTGAATTTAGAAAATAATGTTTTAATTGTATTACCATGAACCATTTCTGATTGAATAGATAGACTAGAGTTGGACTTTGGATTTCCATTAATAGAAAAAAAAAGCACAAAGAAGGGAAACGTAAAATTTGTAGAAGAAAGGGAGAAAATGACATCGTTACCTGACAGGAATCACCTTTTTCAAAGGTTGGAGAGTAACGAATATATTGCTGAGTGCAACATTCTTCCTCAAAACTGGATCCACCGATCGTCAATAACATCCATGAAGAACATTTAACACGCTCAGAGGAAAAGTGAAGCATAAAATTTACTTGAGGAAAGAGTTGTTGCTGTTATTTGCCGACTACTGCGATATAGCCGAGAACGCACGAAGAGTTGTAACTTACGCATACATATAAAATCAAATAGGCAATGCAGAATGAGACTTCCATTTGGGCTTTAGAAATTTTCTATTTCACCTTTCCTCTTTCTTATGCTTCACTATATGCGCTCTGGGTTTATTAGGATGTTCAGATCCTTTTCGTTCCCGATGCAGCAGAAGCTGAATACTCCAGGGTTGAAGGGCACTTGTTCACCCTATATTTTAGAAACAATGTAGTTGTTTTATATTTTTTTGTTCATTATTATTAAGAAATCGTGATAAAAATCAGGTGAAAGTTACACTTGCCGGCAAAAATTCTACATACATTTTAAATTCTTTTACAGCTTTTTGCAATTAAACTTCGTAATTCCTGCACAAGAGCTACTCATCCAAAAGTGTCTTAACTTTTGAAATCAGCACTTCAAAATTAACTAAAACTCAGAAAGAAATTTAGTGTTGACTTGTGTTATCCAACCATCTCAAATAAGCTTTTGAAACAACTAACCCTGCATTTGTTTGATTGAGCTATTCTGCTAGAATAGGTTAAGGAACACTCTCTGTAGAATTAGGAAAGAATAAGAAAAAGGCAATTATACTGGAAACACCTTTAACCTTAAACGCTTCAAGGAATCTATAAATCTGTCAAAGAATAGTCTTAGAATCATTACAGGAATTCTAACAGGAATTATATCTAATAAATTATGTAACATATCTTAGGACAATGCCCCGCACTTATGCATTTTCATAAAAGAAATCTGGTTGACCATTGTATACCAGATGATAATTTAAACTCCATAGAAGTAGAATCGATACTAAAATTTCTTTTGGAGGCTGGACTTATGGAAATACTCTAAGTTCATGAAGGGGCACAATAAATCTTAAAGGCCGCAGTGCACTACCCCAACAGTAATAATAATCAGAATCCGCCACTATTCCTCATCAGTGATGGTTCCTTTTTACTATTTCAATATCATATATGAGCTACTACAATTTGAAATCGTAATACAGAATTACGGGATAAATGCATAATTTTCAACTCATATCAATGAAGACACTGAATACTGTTGTAGCAATAATAATTTTTATAATGGGGCAGATCCTCTTTCATAAGTCAAAAGTAGAAAATTAATATACAAAGTTATAAATAACTTCACTATGCAAGCTCATTACATAGTTGCAAATAAAGTTTCTTGAGAACTTAAACCGAATCTTGCATATGAGATGGGAAATTCGGTGGTACAATCATGATTTTGTAATTGAACAGCAGTAGGAACAGAGCAACGTGAACTATAAAGGAAATGTACAGAAAAGAGAGCAGGGACGAGAATAAATTTTCAAAGCGCAAGACAAAAACACGCAAGAGTGAGGAATATGTTATGACAGCAAAAAGACTCTTAGTCCTATCATTAATTCCGACGGGGATGCCGACGTGAAAACGTCGACGTGGCCACGAAATTCCCCCGAAAATTCGAAATTCGGGAGAATGGCATCATTGATTCAGAGTGAATAGAATTTTTTGACACTTTTTCGTGATATTTTTGAACGAGTGCTCAATTGTGTCGGGAGCAAATAAAAAATTATTATTTTATTATTATTTACTCAACAAATTGGCGAAAAAAATGAAAGTACCACCAGTTTACTGCATGTTTATGTTTAATTACAAATATTTTACATACTGTAATAGGTCTCGCCCAGCCACAAACCGCAGTCATTATGAAAGATTGGTGGGAATGCTGAGTGAGCGTCCAGATATAGCCCAAGGCTTCTCAAATATACTAAAAGAAAATGTGAAAAGTTTTTCGTTGGAGGTTGTGGTACAGCTTAACAGTCTGGCGCCACCAGTGAAAAATGTGACTACACGGAAAACTTTACAACAACAACAACCCCTCGAAAAAGTACCACCAGTTATAAAGATGACACCACTACACAAGTTCTGCTGCAGAAACAAATTAACATGCTGCTATCAATTTATGAAGCAACCACTGGCAACCACTATGTGGTATCACGATGGGCCGTTCAGGCCTAAGTGTGTCTCTCGACAGCCACTCCAACCTAACTTCTGACTTTTAGAAAACCAGTGAGAAAAAGATGGAGGAAATCGCCACAAGTCTTCGTAGGCTTAACAGGGCTAACCAAACTTTGGCTAGGACTCAAGCCGATATATTGGATAAAATGCGTCAACACAATTCTGTTAAATTTAATTTGAATAAAAATAATAAATAAAAAGGCAAACAAAAGTTATATTTGAATGCGTCCTTGTTGAGGCGGAAGTTTTCTATAAAACTTAAAAAAATAATTATAAACTCGGTGAAATTTAATTTCTTTCAAGTAACTCACGCTTGATTATCCAAACTAAAAGGATTGCAAGCATCCCTTAGCATTTTGTGCTCTACTCTTAACCTGTTTTGGCGACTACTTCGACTACTTTCTTCTTCTACTAACAATGCTGCTGCCGCAATAGAATCCATTACAATAATAATTATAATTAATTTAAATAAATTTTCAAAATTCAAAAACATCAGAATTTTACTTTATTAGTTGGCAACACTAATTCAAACTAGGTTAGGTTAGGCTGGAGTGGCAGCCTTCTGCTTGAAAGCACACTTAAGCACATAATTAGGCTCATTGTGATACCACAGTACGGCGCGACTCCCCCATTTACGGAGTGGAGAACCATGAGGATTCCATAATGAATCTGGCTATGTCCTTAATATTTATGGATGATAGCTCGGACAGACTAGTGAAGAAAGGTGAACCCAGGAGTTTTAGTCTCCTCCTGGCCAGGGATGGGCATTCGCACATGAAATGAAGGACTGTTTCTTCCTCCTCCTCAGAGCCGCAGCCCCGACAGAAGTCATTAAATGGCAGTCCAAGTCTTGCAGCATGTCTCCCCATTATGCAGTGTCCCGTGAGCACCGAAGTCGTTATGCTGATGGAGCTTCTGCTTAGGTTGAGTAGCTGTCTAGTACGTTTATTGTCCATAGTGGTCCATGTTAGCCTGGTAATACCACAGGTATGCTCCGTTACCCAGGATATTTTTGCTTCCTCAAGGTAGTTTTGCTAAATGGCTAATTTAATAGACGTAAGAGGGACACCAATGGTGCAGGTAGGTGATATATCTGTAAGTTGCGAGCCCTGTTTTGCTAACTCGTCGGCATTGCAGTTACCTGAAATATCCATATGTCCAGGCACCCAATATAGGTGGACCTGAGAGTGACTCGACAAAATGTTGAGTGAAGATCGGCAGTCGAGAACAAGCTTTGATGTAGTGAAAACACCGGCAAGGGACTTGATTGCTGCTTGGCTGTCCGTGTAGATGCGGATATTCGTATCGAATGAATCGTTGCGAATAAGCCACTTGGACGCTTGATAGATAGCCATTACTTCCGCCTGAAAGACGCTGCAATGGTCAGGAAGTCGGAAAGAGAGTCTGAGATCTAGCTTACTAGAGAAGATGCCACAGCCGACTCTTTCCTCCGATTTGGATCCATCTGTATAGATGTCAATTAAATTGTCAGTGACCACCTCGTCATTAACCCATTCCTCTCTACTGGGGATATGGGTGAAGAACGTGTGGTTTAAATTAGGGGTAGAGCAAATGTAGTCTACGTTAGTTGGTACGGACGTATCGTGGATTAAAATCTTGGCATGGCCCAGGTTTGACCGGGTCCAGCGAGTTAGGGCACTGAGTCTGACAGCAGAGCACTTAGCTTGTTGCTTGACCAATTCGAACTAAGTTCAGATAGTTGGCAATGATATCTACAAAAACGTCGGAATAAATTATAGCATTTCTCCCGCATTCGTGACGTGCATTCGATTCACGACGGGAGCCCGTTTGAGATTCATGATAGGCCTGTTTATAATTTTTGGAAAAAATATGATGCCTAACTAATGGTTTGAAGACAGGGACCCATTCCTCCAGGAACACAGATAGTAATCTGGTCACTAATAGCCAAAGTATTATGAGGTTTTGGAGGGAATACTCCTCGCTCAAAACTAAAACTAGATTTAAAAATTGGTATGCTCATTAAAAAAGAATACATACATACATAAACAGACATACAAATAGCTATATTAGTTCGGATGTTTAAGTAATTGAATACAACACGAAAAGCAAAACAAATGCTAAGTTAATTTCGATTGAAAATCTTTATCCTTTGATATGCTCTTTCTTTGCAGTTGTTCCAGCTGAGTTCCTTGTTTCTTTTTTGTAGAACAAAGTTGCAGCGTTAGGGCGGCAACTGCATAAAAAGAAAATTTTATGAAATTGGATTAACTTTGTGTGTTTTTTTTTCCTGCTTTCACAATTTGCTACTAACGCTCAGCATGGATATTTTGGATCCCTTGTGGATTGTAGAATATCATTGCTGACACAGGAAAAAATACAAACACAGACATGTCCTTACAAAAATTCATATGAAATCAAAGCGATTGAATATGAATATGTTTACTTAATGCTTTTGAGCACGAGGCTATGTGGCGTACATTCAAAAGAAATTCTTTTTTTTTTGCAGATAATATGATATTTTATTTTCAATTCAATTTAATCCGTAAGTCAAGGATGAGTTTGAGGGTAAACTGTTGCTCATATGTTAACATACATATACATAGTAACATGCAAGTAGTTATATGTTATCTATGCAAGTAACATAAATTTTTACTATCGTCTCCCAGTTGAATCACTCATAGAATGGGCAATGACCAAGAATTTGATGAGTAAGTTAATTATTTTTTTAAGCCCTATAACTTTAACGTCTGAGGTTAAGTTGTTCGATATGAAAGTTTAAATTTTTTTTTTGTTTTCATGCCAACGCTCCATCTTTTCCTTTAAGCTTTTTATCGGCAGTTTTTGGTACCAATTTCTTTAAAAACTTTCCCCGTAGCGGAAACAAAAATTATAATTTTTTTATATATGCAATTATTTTATAGAGTATCATTTTTGCATCTGGGTGTTTTCAATCGTCTACAAATAAGAGAATCGTCTAGAAAAACAACTCACTTTGTGGGAATACATACACTTACTCCTGCTGTACAAAAGACTGCATATGATTTACTATTCCCATTACTACTGCTATTGCAATTTATGTAATTGCAATACATTGAAAATGATATCATTGAAAAATATACAATAACAAATAACCAATCCAGTGGGAGTTTCACTCATTTTAAGTTTGTCAACAAAAATAGAATTTACGATTTACCATGAATTACTAAGATTCACATCAGCTCATCGTATTTATTGGTTGGAAATCAAAAAAATATATTGATTTGCTTTTCAATACTATCAACATATGTATGCACATATACATATGTATGTGTGTACAACGTAGGGTAAATATGTACATATGCACATCAATTAGTGTAATTGTAATGTCAAATTGTTAGTTAAAATTTTCTGTTGAATAGCACAAAATGATTTTTGTGAGTATATCAAATGTTATATTAAGATTTGGTAAACAAATTTTCTAATTGAATACACTAGTAGTTCAATGTATGTGTGCACGAGCACTTTTTAATTAAATATTTGATAAGAACTTGAAGTTAAATTATAATGCATTCTACAAACAATTTTGAAGCTGTTGATTTTTTGACAATCATGGCAGTTTTTATGAACCGTTCATAGGAAAATATGATAAATTAGAGAAAGTTCATTATTGTTAAATATTAGACAAGTATCATCAGAATATATGCATTAAAAAATATCATACTTCTGTGCACATATAAACTGATAAAATACATTAAAGAAAGTGCGGAGTTAAGTCAATAAAGTATCGAGATGCATTGAATTCATTCTAAAGTATAAATGCTACTCTTTTTCTGCAACGGAAATCGCGTTGTTGTTGCACTCATACGAAACTAATAAGAAACGAAGTTATGCTGTTGTTAGTGTTTGGCCTACGAAGTCATATAGGGATCGGCTACATACAATCAAGCAGAGAGTAGATTTCTTGCAGTTTTATCTCAGGTGTTTTAGTGAGAGACCCGACGTCTCTGCTTTTTTTGCATATAACTGAACTTTCCTCTTATGTGTTAGTGCCTGCACACACACAGTTTTTTTGTTTTTATTTGGATTTAAAGAAAGCCCATGTCTTTTCTGAGAACTTAGAGGTCCGAAAGTGGGCTAAGTCCTGTTTATCTATCAAAAGGAACGCCGAGTAACTCGAAACACCCGATTCGATCAAATTTGGTGTGCTATAGGACCAAACTTTGTGCAAGTTTGAGCTCGATTGATTTTAAGAGTGGGTTCCCTTGAAATGAAATCCCCCAGAAAGTACACTAATATTAACCTACCAGTCGTATAAGAATTGGTTATGTTTTAGACCGAGAAAGTGCAGGGCCGCCTTAAAATAACACTCACCGAGACCAATTTTAAGCCGACGTAAATTTATTTTTCATTTTTATAAAATGTTTATATGGAAAGTGCGTTTCGCCCTGTTATAATATGAAATTATACCGGTGCACTATAGGAAATTTGACCCAATTTTCTGGCCAAAATTCGAAAAATGGAGGCATCGATATGAAACTTGGTTCAGAAATTTGTTAGATGATATGAACGCAATCACATGAAAATAAGATTGCCACGCCCACTTATTCTATAAGGGCGTAATATGAAGTGCTATAAAATTTGTTATGAGATACCGAAAAAAAATGTAGTAAGGAATCATCTCAGCAAAACGATTTTTGGCATGAGCCACTTTTAGGTCGTGAAAAAGAAAAATTTTGCCAAAGGGCGTGATCGGCCAACTGCCACGCCCATTTCCCATACAACAGAAAAACTAAAATAGCTCTAAAATCCGTTGCAGTCAAGATATCAAAATAAAAATTATAAAAAATAGTTTTGACTGTTTCAACATTTAGCATTGTTTCATATTTTGTTCATATTTTTAAAAAAAAAAAATTTCAATTTCTTAAAAACTTTCAATCTCTTAATAGTTTTCCCTCAATATGCATTTAGTGTTTTGTTAATAAAAATTGGATCCGCAGCTACACGCAGCCAATTTTTTTTGTTGTTCAGCTAAGAAATTATTTATTTTACATTTTTATATACTAGAATGCATCGCACTGCTTCGCAAAATAGACCTGGTCCACCAATCTTGAAATTTTCGTTTCTAAACACCAAATTTTTTTCCAAAAAAAAAATTGTTTTCTTTTTTTTTTTATTTGTGAAATGCATTCGTCATATGTGAGTATTATATATATAACACTTCATTGTAGGTTCCGCTAGAAAATTGATTACTACGTCTGAATATGCAAGCATATGCAGCTGAAATTTTTTATTATTGTAGAGATATCTCTTGAAAGAAATAAGTAAAAATTAGAGAGGACGTTTTTGGACGATTTTTTTAAAAGCTCTTTAAACTTTGGGGTTTTTTTTTTTTTTTTTTTTTGTGTTTTAAGATGGTGATTTTTCAAGTAATGGTACTTCAAAACGAAAACTGAAAATACATCAAAACTGGGTATGTCCTTAAAGAATAGTACAAATAACGTAGGGAAAAATTTTCATTATATTTAAAACAAAAATAAAAAAGTTACAGGAGTTAGAAGTGAACCTACCAAAGTGGTATTTGCTGCAAAAAAATGTCATTGTTGCAAATGCTTGACTTTCAATACGGTTTTTTATGGCAAAATAAAAGTAATTTCCAAAATCCTTTTCAAGCTCATCTAATTGAAGTATTTACAATTGAACTGCATTCAAAAGTTATCAATATTCGAACTTGATTTTTTTGAATTGTTTCCATCTTCGTTACACTGTGCGTCGTTTTCTTTTATTTGAAACAAATGCCAATCTTTAAAGCCGACCGAAAAATGATGAAGTTTTGACTTAATAAAAACATGCATAGTATGAAAATCTCTTTTGCTTTTTTTACTAAGTCGCAAAATTCCAGTATGCAATTGTTTAATATCTTAGTAGACTTACAACATCCACTAAGTCTCCGCAAAGCAACTCGACTTTTTTTTTTTTTTGCCACACAGTGTAATCTTGAAATTTTTACTTACAAATAATCTTTAAAAAACATTTTACCTGTAGAAATTCAAATACATGCTGAAACTGAACTGTTAGCTTCAAGTGCAACTTGCTGCTAGTTGTTCAGCTTAATACAGATTTTTACAATGTATCATTGCATTTAAATGAAATTTCAAAAGTCATTCCAATTTGTTTGTTATTTACTTGTCAACACAAAGCAAAGCTTTTGACTTTCCAGCTAAAAAGGACGAATGACATTTACTTTATGGCTTGCTTCATATCAGTTGATACAAACTTACTTACACCTTTCATCTTGGATACACCACCTGGCTGAATAATCGCAATGAACAAACAAAATGGAAACATTGAAAAAAAAAACAAATTGGAAATAGTTTTCACATCAGGAGTTTTTCGTCCTCTAGCATGTAAAACTTTACAAAGGCAACAAATTCTCTCGAAAATCGTTTTAACATGAAGATAAACTGCTTTTGGCGCGTTTTTTTTTTACTTGAAGTTTCGATTGGATAATAGCATAAATATTCCTGAAAAATATTGGGCATGTATTTCAATGAAATTAGGTACAGGAATGCACTACCAGATCCAGGAGGGGGGGGGGGGGGGGTTTCAGGGCGATGGGCGATATAAAGAAGGGTTAAAATTTCTCCTTTACATATGAAAATTCCATACAGTTGTTATCGTTGGCCTTGTTCAAAACGAAATTAAAAAAATAAATAAATATTATTTGAAAAACTTGAATGATTCCCCTTAAAAAATCTCAGAATTCGCTAGTGAAGGTATATATGAGTCAAGAGTTAGGCTCTCAGAGCATTATGGCAATGATACCCTGAGTATCTTCTCAATCAACTTCAGACATTCAAATGATTGGTGATTGGACGCAAAACTTGGATCCATTAGTGACTGCGAGATACTCATTCAAATTATAGCTTTTATAGATACTACTCAAGGAGATGATTACTTATGTAACGAATGTCAGTTTAGCGGATACGGATACAAATGCCAAAATTGGACATTCGCGAATGAGAATGAGGATCCGAATGTAGGGAAAATATTGAAAAAAAAAATGGGTTTACCCCAAATTGCATCAGCTAGTACTGTTAGTAATATTGAAATTGTAGACTCCGCCAAAGTTTAGTAATTAAAGTTCAGCCGTGGTTAATTACATTTGAAAAAAGTAGTTTTTCTGTTTTTTCGACTTTGTTTAACGAAGCTAAACCAAACTGCGTATAAAAGTGAGTAAATATGTTTACAAACATAATTCAGAAATTTGTGTGAACACAATTTGCCCAATTTAAATATTCTTTATACATTACAAAAAAAAAAAATGAGAATGCGGATACGAATGTGTTAGAATTATTAGAGTTTTTCTCATGGAGCAAATGCGAATGCAGACATCCGTTAAATCGCTAGATATGATCTTAATAGAATGCTTATAATTAGGCTCAAAAATGGTAGTATAGTTTAGCCAAAAGGTAAGCATCTTTAGAAAGTATGATCGATTCTGCTTTTATTGTTACTTTTTTAACTGCTATTCTTATTGCAGCTTTCACGATGTCTCGAATTGTGTACAATTACTGTACTGAAAAAGGAATTTTTTACAGACAGCTGTCTAAACGGTACAAAGTCAGTACAAATGGTGTCAAAAATATTATTAGCAAGTTTGATGATATCTGTTCTCTCAAAGATTTGCCGAAAAATGGAAGAAAAACTGTTTAAAAGATCGGAAATTTGAAGCAAAAGTTATGACCTTAATAAACAAAGCCAAATCAATGGCAGTGCGAGATTTGGCAAAAAAAAACAAAATGACAGAGCTAGTGCCTTTATGACTGTAAAAGGGTGTCTCCCGACATAATTTAAAAACTTATAAGATAAAAAAGTAAAAAAAAGATAGGAAAATTGTAAATTGGAATTGGCTTCGAAAACTGAACGGCCGTTTACTTCAAGATGTTGTTGAGTTTGTTGTAGTGGATGATTAAAGTTATGTTAAAATGGACTCAAGAACATAACCAGATTTTCAATTCTACACAAAACACAAAGGATGTATTGTCGACCAAACAGTGTGAACAATTGGAGTGGAAAAATTAGGCGAGAAACTTCCCATCTGGCAGGATATTTGCTTTTGAGGTTTTAAGACCAACCCGTTTTTACAAGAAAGAGTGTTTAAAGCGTCATCTGGTTTGCCAGAGCCGAAAGAATCATTTTGGAACACAAAGGAAAATTGGTAAATGATTGAAAATATGTGAATAATCGTTTCTCACTGCTTTTTCTATGAGTGCAACAAAAACGCGATTTTTCACGTGACCGGTGTTGTTGAAGCTTTTGCACTCATCCTTTCTCTATTTTCTGAAGCTTTTTTTCTGTTGATACTCTCTACACTTATCGGCACAAACACGACATGGGACACGTGTGCACATAACACATGAGAGGAAAGCAGCTATATGGAATCAAGCTCTCTCACTCAAGCTCAAGCACATGAGATAAAACTGAGAGAAGTCGACTCTGTGCATGATTGTATGTAGCCGATTTCTTTGCGATTCAGTTCTTATTTGGTCCCAACTAAAAATGTGAAACGAAATATAGTCCAAATTCAATAAATTACTTACAATCGGCGTTTTAATAATTTAAAAAAACGTCTGAACGTTAATATGAGTACAAATTATATATAAAATTAACGTAATACACATAATAAATATAACTAATTATGACTATAAGTTTCATTAAAGTTACATTAAATACATATATCTAGTAATATACAAATGTATTCTCTTAATATATTTTTACTTTAGTATGAAACTGTTCCCAGTATTGTGAATATTTAAGAGAATTTATGTTTCATGTACACGTAGAAAACCTCAAGTTTTCTCTTTCATAAAAAAAATACTGTAACTTTACTCATTTCTTGCTTGACAATAAAGTTAAAAATCCAAGCAATAAATAAATTCTCTTTAAAGTTTCTTATAATTTTCTTGCCCAAATTTAAAATTTTTCGGACTTTCATGCATGACCTACCTCATCTTCACTTTCATCACTATCATCATCACTCTTAATTTCAGCTGTTACATTTTACAGTACCTTCATCTTGAATTTACTAAACAAACAAATGACCTAAACAATATTGAAATTGCTGCCCTGGAAATACTAAGAAAACAAATAATCGCTGTCGAAATTGTGATTTATGTGAAGTAAACACGGTGAGGCAAGCCGTTTGCCGGTACCACTCCTTTCGAATTCAGGTTGCTTATGCAAAAACAGACACAGAAGCTGTTGACTTTTTGACAAAGCTGTAACTTGCTTGCTAATAGAGATTGCATGTTATCGCATTTTATACTTGTATGCATGTATGTATATTATATATTCACTAGCAAATACTAAGGAGGTGTGGGGGAATTTCTTGATGAATATCTCACAGATTTTGATTGTTGCTCATGAATCAAAGAAAAAATTAAGGAGGCTAAAAAATTAGAGCCTCCCCTTACTTTTTCTGTTTCTGCTTTTGGTTCCGTTAGTGTTTGCATAGTATATGTATATATGTATGTAGGTATATAAACATACCTATCCTTATATGTGTGACTTGGGTTAAAGGTTATTAAAAAAGTTTTTATATACCTAAAAGTATTTGTAGCTTGTTTTGTTATTATAAGTTGTTGTCAGCAGGTTATATTAAGGTAATTAATATTAGTTAAAAGAAGTGATTTAAGTTTTTGAATGAATTTAGACGACATGCTAAAAGTTTGCGAGTGTGTGGATAGATTAGGTTGGAGTGGCTGTCGAGAGACATACTTAGGCCTGCACGGCCCATTGTGATACCAAATAGTTGGATCTACAGTTTGACGACGATTCCGAACGGTTGTGGGGCAATTTTTTTATCTGCTTGGTAGTTTTGCCATTACCAACCAACGCGAGTAATAATGTGAATATTGGAATTATCATCAAAGTTTTCTACTTCCACGGCATTACATTATAAGTCTGATAAGTCTGCTCAACGCAAAGGCAAACTGAATAGGTTTTTAAAATTCATTGAGGGGTGATATTGCATTTCTAGTTTGTTCACTTTCATTGTACACTTATGGATACATAAGTATAAGTATATACATAAATCGCTGCTGGTGGTGACCGTAGCCTAGTGGTTAGTGTGTTCAAGTACTCGGGTTCAGGTTCTTCTTCTCCAAGAATAAAAATCAAAAAATAAAAGCTTTTAATTTTATTGTCCGGATTCGTGTTTAATTATAACTCACACAACATGAATAAATGAGGAAATCTCAGTCTAGACGCTCCATGTGCTGTTATAGTAGTAGGAGTAAATCACTCCTTAGAATACGATGCTCAACAATTGTATTTATCTAATCACGAGCTATGGCAAGGATTAGTCAAACATATTTTGGCGGTGGGTAGAATATACGTTAAAGAAACCTAATGATAACTTTGCTAAATAAGCATTCGGATGGAATCCTCAAGCCGCACGTAGAGTTGATAGACCAGAAACAGCCTATAAGTCAACAAAATTGGTAAAAACAGCGTAGCAGACCAAATCGTGGTTTTCGCTAAAACTTCAATTAGGAAATAGAAGAAAATGAAGGAAATCTGTTGTCGACGTGTGCCCCACAAATAGTACTATGGGATCAAGAAGAAGAATAAGCAAAGAGACAAGTATAAAACCTCTTGGGATTTGTGCAGTCAACTTATACATACACCTAGGATGCAAAGAACCTTAAGGAATATCTGCTGTTCTTCACGCAATCCTTTTTTATATAAGTTTTTTCAATATTGACAGATTTTCCGTATTCACCAGCATCAACTCTTATATTTTTCACTGAAGCATAAGGTCTCTTTTAAGTATTTTCATATAGTTTTGTTCGTTGATAACCACTTAAGTTCATTCCACGTCTTTCTAAATTAGAGCCACTCCTACAGCTTCCTTGAGCGTTTTAGTCAAACATCATTAAGAATTTTTCAGAGAGTTGCCTATCTCATTCCAATTCTTAAACTTGATACAATTAACCATTGGCACAAATATAGGTTGCAAGCTTTATATAAGTTGGCATCAATGATAACGATTAGGCATCATAATTTAAGTACAAGTATAATGAAGTTTCTGTCTTTGGTGTTGCATAAATTAGTTGTGGGTTAGGTTTTCCAGTAGGAGTAGTATTGAGACAACTCACTATGAGGTATTTGACAACAAATGCTGGCCAAAATCATTTTTTACACATAATCGAATTCTTAGCGTTTCGAGATGTTTCCTTTGTAAAATGGGTGAAATCGGTTTGAAACCACGCCCACCCACTATATGTACAAGTTAAATTTTCCAAGCGTGATATCAAGTAAAATACTGAAGTAAACTCAATAAAACTCGTCACACTTCTTTATATTAGTATAGATAATATCTGGCACTTAAATCAACTAAATCCCTCGGTAACCACGCCCATCAACCATATAAGTGAAATTTTGAATTTTATTAATATTGGTGTACAAAAAATTGAGTGTAAAAATAAACCAAATCCCACGCTCACTTCCTATAATAGTGAAATTTTCAAAGCGTGATATCAGGAAAAGTTTGTATAAGAGAAACTTTCAAAGCGTGAAATCAGGCAATATACTTAAATAAATTAAATGAAACTAAACATTTGTACTTATTTATATTGGCATATAAAACATTTAATATAAAAATTAACCGAATCCCCCTGCAACCACACCCACCCACAATATAAGTGAAATTTTCAAAGCGTAATATAAAGCAAAATACTAAATGTACATAAATGCAATAAAACTCGACACACTGATTTAGATTGGCGTAAAGAACATTCTGTAAAAAAATCTACTGAACCCAGCAGTGTCCATGCCCATCTTATATAATTAGTATAAGTAAAATATGTAAGTTATTTGGAAAGATATAGAAGCACTTCCAGTGTAATAAATATGAGAACACCTATTTTAGAGAAAAAAATTATAGTTTGAAATATAGACCGTAGGGTATAACAATACAGTTGAAAGCAAAAGATAAAAAACGAAGCATTGGCAATAATAACATAATATGGTGAAATTAGGAAATCAAAACTGTCTACTTCAAGGGTAGATAATAAAAATATAACGAGGACTCACGAAAGAAAAAATTTTAACAGCACACAAATGGAAGAAAATCCTTAATTTTTAGACATATTTTGAATTCAAACAAAATTTTATACCGTTACTACTTTAAATACCTGAAGTTAAAGGCGCCATCATCATAAAATTATTCAAAAAGGTTTGTTTTCTAAAATTGCATTGGTCAAAGCACTGAAAAGTTTCGTTTTGCCATTGCACGCAACCAACAACAAAAATACTACAGCTTTGACAGCTCATAACTACGATACTAAGCCAGATAGGATAATAATTGGTTTTGCAAGTGAAGCTGAATTTTATCGTCTTTTATCCGATACCCAAAAGTTCTATGTACATCAAAATCTATTTTCTGAATTTTGGTCAGCAAAGACATGGTCATGACTTTGAAAATTAACCTCTAGATTTAATTTTCATAGTCTACTAAAAAACTATCATGAAGACTAGTTTAACTATTATTGCTAGTAACATTGATTTTCTTTGCCTTTGCTTTAGCGGTTGTTGATATTAGGTCCTTTTTTTAGTTACACATATGTAAAATCAATCGTTGCTTGCATGTTAAAGTGTTTGATAGGGAGACAGCAGGTGTCATTTGTATATACAAGGTCTTCAAGAAAATGGTTCGGGACATAAACGAATTATGGCATCGTTTCATGGCTTTCAGTGCGTATGAGTTACTTTAAATTTTATATATGGCATTACTCATTTCCAAATATTAGATAGTACCACTAGCGGATCCCCCTACACCCTCCTTAGCGATAAAAATCTCATACGTTTTCACCATTGGTCAGGAATAAAAAAAAATTTAAACGGCAACTTATGAAACCCTTAGGAAATCTCTGGATCCACTAGTAGATAGTATTACAGCGTAAAAATTGAATAAAAATATTCATTTCAAATACATTTTAATTTGAATAATTTCATTTTCTATGAATATAATTTTACTTTCAATTTTCTCGTTTTTAGAATATTATATTTACTCAAATTGTATATACATTGAAAAACCATCAATAACTCAAACAAGTCTCTCTTCTCTTGTACTTCTGCTATACATTTGGGTTAAAAAACAATTATTTTAAAATATATCAGTCAGCAGTAATTAAAAAGTTGCTACATATTAACCCAAAAAAGCATCAATCTAACAATCGATCAATCAATCATTTTGACTTCAATTATCTACAGTACTCGTTGGATGCTACCTTGTACTTTGCGTAGAGAAAACAAATATTAAAAAAACTAAGCAATGTGAATTTTAATTTTAAAAATATGTGAAATTGTTCAACCAATCGTAACACATATGCATGTATGTGCTATGTACATTAGTGCAATTACAAATATCCTGGAATCCTGGCAATAAAATTACATGCTATAACAGCAGTATACACAAAAAAATAACAGCAAACAACAAAACAGAAAAAAAAAATGTAAAGTGTAACATTATTTTTTTTTGCTCCCAGGAGAAATGTTAAGCTGAGAAAAATTGTATATTTTTTACATACATAATAAAGATTTGCATATATAGACATTGTACAAACATGTAAAAACAAAAATAACCATAAAAACTATAAAATGTAAAATATATAAAATGAAAAACGTAAAATTGGCGTTGTTTTCATAATGATGATGTAAGTAAAATAAATGTACAACAAAAAAATCAAAAAGCTGCTACATAAATACATATATACAAAAAACATTAGTGTTGTAAAATTGATGTACATTCCATGCATGCAAATCTATGCACATACATACATAAATATTCAATATTATTTTACAAAATTGGTTTCAAATAGCTCTATCAAAAATAAAATAAATAAATTTCCCAGAATAATGCATGAAGAGGATTTGAAATAAAAAACTCTATATGTATTCTGTGGGTTTGAAGAATTTTGTAGTTAGCTCTAGGCTAAATATTTTTTTTGGAGAAAAACTAGAAGATGTATACTTTTTGATTGTAATGTTGAAGAAATGAAATATTGCATAATTTAATTCTACGTACTTGCAATTGAATTTCTTGACTTATAAAAATCAATTGTAGTTTAAATCCAAATTTAAATTTATTTATGTATTCTCTAACATTTTTTTATTCACACAGCACACTGTAGCAGGAAAAAATGAGTGATGTTACTTTTCCTAACAAGGACCACAAACTAGATCTAACTATTTTGGGGTTGGTGAAGCTGTCAAAAATTATTTCCGACGAGCGTTGCCGACTTCAATTAATACGTTTGAGCCAAGTTTCGAAAGAAAAACGTTGGGTATCAGACAAAAGATACGACAAGTGATAGGTTTCGTATGCACAACAGGTACAGAAATACTTGGAAAGAGTAAACTGAGAAATGCTGCCCCACCCGCTGTATTCACTATTGTTTCAAACTTATGCCTTCACTTCTTAAATTCACACAAATGTAATTTGGACTGTTTTTCAAAATCAAGGAAAAAAAGAACTCTAATCCCGTTTTTACTCAAACTAAAATTTTACAGAGAAAAAATATTCTTGACAGAGCTGCAAAAGAGTGCAATCAATTGAGGATATAAGTTACAAATGAATAATAATTTTCGATTGCAGTTATTGAATAATATATTTGACTCCAGAATAAAAAATGCAGTTGGAAGTCTTTTTTTAGAGTCGCCGATTGGTTATTCATTTAGAAAAGTCTTTTTTAGAGTCAAGGGAGTGCAGTCTTTTTTTGAAATCATGAGACTGCAAATCTTATGACTCTAAAATCATGACTGCTTTGAAGTCACTTGGAGTCAATTGGGATTTGAAGTCAATTTTAATATATGTGTTATTCAATATTTAATTTATATCTTCTCTCATAAATACTCAGGTCTCTCAAACACTAAGTTTTTCACAAAACACACGCCACAAATAATATAACAATATCACAAACTATTCACTTCAAAAAGGTTTGCACTTTTTGCGGTAATTCCATGCAACTCGCGTTTCAATATAATAATTAATACTTTTCACTAATTTATTTAATATTAAAAAGAAAATGTTTTGACAATAATTTCTGCGAAACTGACATTCGAGTATTGTAAATGAAATAACAAGGTATATTACCCTAAAAATATATTAACAATATCTAAGCTGTAACTCGTAAAAACAGTGACTCCAATTGACTTCAAATTCCTATTGACTTCAAATTCCCAATTGACTCCAAAAGGCTTCAACTGACTCCAATTGACTTCAAAATCCCAATTGACTCCAAAAGACTCCAAGTGACTCCAATTGACTGCAAATTACAATAGACTCCAAATGACTTCATTTGAGTGGTAAATAAAAAATAAAAATTCTTCATATGAACCAAAACTGGAGCGTTATATCCTTTTTTTTTGTGCTTATTCATAAGCTTTATTTCGATGACTAACAATTTCAAAGGTATGGCCATGTGAAAACTTACTGGTACGTTACTCATTTAGGGGAAACCCTGTTCTTGTAGCAAATCATTTCACAATTTCTATGATCTATTTCCAAGGTAAATAATCGTGGAAAATATAACAATAGGAAACATTTATTCAGTTTTCGGTTAGATTGGTTTATAATGGGTCGAGAATTAGTAGAATTTTCAGAATAATTCAAGGTTGCTGATTCCAACCCTGTATTCAAATTTTTTTTTTTACCCATCTGGGATTTTTTTATATCGACCCGAAATCTATAATTTTGTTTTTTTGTTTTTTTTTTTGGTGGATTCAATTCTCTACCTGAGAATAGAACCTGTTGAACTGGTACTCGAGTCAAGCATTTAAGAAATAAATCACCGAAATGATCCATTTTATTAGAACAATTCATTTCGATGCTTTTTAAGAATTTAACCCCATCTGGGAATCGAACCTGAGGTAGCTGGAACTCCAGTCACAACAAGCAAATACAATTTAAGCAAACAACACAACACAACAAGCAAATACAATTTAAGTTCTATCACACAGAAATCTCTATTATTATAGCATGGAATACAAATTAAATTACAAATTTGTAAAAAGTTTGAATTTATTTGGGAGCAGAAGCTCTTCATTTCCGAAATTTATAATTATATAAAAAGAGCATTTCATAAACCACGTATTACATTAGTACCAGAAACAGAAGAGCTATAACGGTTCGATCTAACATAGCTAATATATCTATTCATAAAATAAAGAAAAATCAAATGTAATAATACTATTAAAACTTTAAAAGGTATGCAAATAGAAGCTGGGGGAAAATATGGAATATATCCTCCCAAAGCGATATTGAGCTACATTACTCTTAATATACTAGCAAATGTGATAACAAAAAACAAAGCCAGTGAATACAAAAGCTTTAACCTTTAGAATATTTAGATCTTTGTTAGTTACAAACCAGGATGCTTTTGCTAAGAATCTCAGTGTTTTGGATTGATAACGTTGTAGTATTTCTAAGTTTGAATTACTAGTGGTACCTCACAATTGAACTCCGTATCTCCAAACTGATTTCAATATCGTTTTATGAAATAGTAGTTAATTCTCAAGACTCAGCTCTGATTTCGTACCCAATAACCAGTACATGCGTTTTGTTTTTATGTTAAGGTGTAGCCTCTTCGCTTTTATATGCTTTTTCCAATTGAATAGTATATCAAGGTGTAGTCCTAAATATTTAACACTGTTATGTTTGGGGAAAGTAATTCCATTTAGATTTAATGTAAGCGTTATATTTGCTGGCTTGTCTATATTCACATACTTTTCTATGAAGTAACCATTGTTGAGCTGTTTCTGAACTAGATTAGCAGCTCCGGTAGGAGATTAATTTGACGCTAAAATGGCAGTACCGTCTGGATCAGTAGCAATAGTAACACCATCAGTTTCAGGCAAGTCGCAGGTAAAAATCGAATAAAGAGCAGGACTCAGAACACTGCCCTGTGGTACTTCGGCTTTTATTTGACATTTGGCTGATGTTTCATCATTTACTTTGACATAGAATGATACGACTTTAAGACCAAACAAAATGGAGCTGGAAGTAAATTTTTTAATTTGTATAACAGCACTTGATGCCAAACTTTGTCAAACGCTTGTTGAATGTCCAAAAATATTGCTGAGCGAAAATTCTTGCATTCCAGAAAGTCAGTGACAATATTCACTATGCGATGATATTGCTCAGGAGTACCGTGCTTAAGACGAAACCCAAATTGGTGATCCAGAACTATATTGGCTGTGTTTTATTCGCCAGTCAGTTTAACATGTGCGAATAAAACGACCAATTTGTTAGCTCTCTTCTTCGTTATAAAGTTATTCACAAAGAAACTGCTCAGCAGCTAGAGCTGCAACATTTTAATGGATCCCAGTCATTGCGGTCAATCGCGGGCATTATTTTTAGTTTTTACTCTTTATAAAAATATTTAACGATGATTTTAACATATTTTTACAGCCAGACATTTCAAATATTTTCCTTTTCTGTTTTTTGCCAATAGAATCACAATAGAATTTTATGTAGTTAAACAACTTGTTAAGTATATATATAATAGCTATAATTATACGTGTTATCTATGCCGCTTTGTTGTAGTTTTCTCATACAATTATCGCTGTTAGCTAAACATAACTAGAAGCAAGTGGCGAGTAAAACGCGGCTATTCTTATTTTCTTGTATTATTAGAAATCTACTATTTCGAGTATTTTCGAGAATATTGTCAGCAAACTTATAGTTCTATATGAGGACACTGAATTTTCAGGTTTATTTGGTTTAGGTATCATTATTATTTCAGAACATTTCCATTGAGAAGGAAAGTGGTTTAATGAGCAAGATTATTCCTTATTCTTATAATTGAAAGTAAATCGTAATAACTAAAAACAACAATAACTAGTTATGTTCACCTTTTTCCCATTTAAGTTACTAAATTTTTAAGTGTTTGAAAATCCGCGCCTGTAATAGCCAAAAACAACGAAAGGGTTAATAATAAGAACATATTTTTTATTAATTTAAAATATGAGTTTCCTTGAACCTAAATATTATTCTGTGCATGGTTATTCAATCAAAAGTAAAAGATTGCCACAAAGTTTGGTTCTTCTGTCTTCTCTATTTTTGTCTATGCAATAATGGGTTAATGTGTTTCTTCCTATTTCTAATGTGTTTCTTTATTTTTATCCGCTCCCCGACAAGTACTGCTTTGGCAAGTACTAATAGCTTACAAAAACTAATTATGAGTTTATGAAAACAGAGCGTAATAAAAAAGATGTTGATAGTGTGAATTTACAGAATTTTGTAATCCAGAATTTGGTAATGCAGAATTTTGGAAGAAGAATTTTGTACCTCCAGAACTTCGACCCCAACCTATATTTTTTATATCAATGACTTATGCCATGGAAATTATAAGATAAAAATCTTCTTGGCACTAAGATTAAACATTTAATAAATGAAATGAAATGAAATGACTGTCGTTCCAACTAAAATTAGTATTAGTAGGTAGTTAAAGAAAAATTTGAATTTCTATTATTTGTGTTCTTTTGTTTGACCAAAACTAACCAAGTGAAAAATCTTCCCATACAAAATACGAATTTTAGAAGTTTTTTCAAAACGATACAGCTCATAACTGCTTATCAATAGAACCGAAATGTTTTGCAAATATTCATAAAACAAGTCAAGGTTCATTTTTAGAAAAACATAACACAAACTTTTTTCATGAGGCGTCTTAATGTACGTGCCAGTTTAACTGCCAAACGCTAAATTATCATTGTAATGGGCATTCTTGTGTTGATAATGGACAATTGAAAAATGAGATTCGCATCGCGATAAAATATAAATAAATATGTTTAGAATAATTCAATATGCAAGAGAATAGCTGCATAGTTTATCGTCGTTGTTGTCTGAACTTAACACGCGTCTATTATACCACGCCAGCTGCCAAAATATGCAGCAGAGCGAAACTTGCAAAAATACTTGGCCTCTTCTCACTAAATTACGATAACTTTAACACCACATATACCAAAACAAGAATGAAGACTTAAGTTAAACGTACATATTTCGCATATTTTTGTAATATTTTATATTATATGAAGTCTGGCGCCTGGCTTAGTGTTAAGAATATCATATATATATATATCTGAATACAAATGTATATTTAAAAAATAGTTTACTATGCACCAGTACTATGATAATAATATTACTAAATTTTGTCTCTGCGCGTATGTGTGAAAGAAATGCTTTAAAATTGTTCTCCTTCATTTTACTTAACTCTTAAAGCTGAAGAGTTTACTACACGGAAATACAGAAAGGATCGAAAAATTTTGTAAGGCATAAATTGGAAACGACTTCATTAATCTTTATTTGAGGATAAAAGCAAAATCTCTTATAATAATATAATACGTGCACATACATATATATGTGTATAAAAAAAAATCCAACTAAAAAGGAAGAGGAATAAAATGTAATATAAGTATAAAATGAAAAGAAAACGAGCAAGCAAAAGTACATAGCTGGTGAATGGCAAAGCACAGCACAGCATCAGCACAAATATTAAAGTCAACGCTCTTCAGTAAATTACAAACTACAGCCGTATATAGTAGGTATGTATTTATAGTCATGTATTTGGGTGTGTGTAAGTAAAATGCCTTCCACCAACTAACCAATACCACCTTAAATTACGTTGGTAGTGTGTGCATTAAAGTATACACGCATGTTAGTGTGTGTGAATGTTTATGTCTGTGCATGTTTATGTGACATTATTGGCATAATATTGCCGGCAGAAAAATTCTCTGTGCTTTCGTGGTTGATAAAACGATACAAACAAACAAACAAAACATAGTATATTTTAAGGAACCGGAAGATGAAGGAGGAAAGGAAGTAAAACAACAGTAAAGCTAGAGATGAAGAAGGAAAAAAAATATAATAAGAAATAAAAGGACAAACAAAAACCATGTGTGTGGGAGAGCAATATTTGAGTTAGGTTTTCAATTTTGGAACAGATATTGGATTTTATAAAGATAAAAAAAAAAAAAACAAAAACATTAGTAATGAAAATTCAAAGTAATCGTGCAACAGGTGCGCATACATGTTTTTATATATAGAAACACAAACCACACACACACTCATATACACAAATAAGCATATGCGTGAATGAACAGAATACTATGCTAAAAAAAATCATATCTTCATGTGCCTGTACGTAGGCAAAAAATATTTGTTTGTATGTGTGTGTATTCATGTGTTTGTTTACCGGAAGTAATCTTTCATATACTTGTCAAAGTAGCGAGTGTATGTGCAAACACGGTTTATCATATAACAGTAAAAATATAGGTCTATTGTAGCTGCCAATCATGAACAAAATGAAAACACAAAATGGTGTCAAGCTAAATTGATTACTTTTTTACGTAGAAATGATGACTTTTTGCAATTGTTGTTGTTGTTATTGCCCTTATACTTATCAATATTTAATTCACTTCAATACATGTATGTAGGGATTACATATTAAAGTCTAAAACACAATGACAGTTTTATTTTTTTTTATGTTTATGAACTCAGCACATAATAGGAAATTTTTTGTGTTGCTTCTGCTGTAATTTATGCTACATTCTATGAAAATTAAAACAAAATGAATGTGTGCTTAAATATATAAGTATATATGTATATGGAGAACTGGCCCTGGCCATAAATATGAAAAAATTTTTTTTTTTTAAATTTCACTTTTATGGGATTTGCCCTGCAATGTCAATCATTGTCATTAGCGCCGGAGATATATCGTTATAGTAGTTGCGCGAGAGGTTACACGCCTACTTAACCAAGGTCACCTATATTTTTGCTACTGATTACAATTGACCTATACCCCGGTCGAAAGGGTCTAACCGCCAATCTTAAAAAAAATAACAAAAATACGAGAATATTTGCTGGGGTCTAAATTCAGCACTAATTACAGCCGTTTCATTCATATTTTTTGTTAGATTTTCATATTACATATAACGTAACGTGCGAGGGGGGAGGCGGGGTCCGACAATTTGTTAAGAAGTGTTACATGGGGGAGGGGGGTCATCAACTGCTTTACGTAACGTCGATTTTATACTATCAAATACAGATGACTTCAAAAATTCACTCGTTTATAAAATTTATTTTCTTCCGCTGAATTCGAAAATAATGGCAAAAATTTTTTTAATTGATAATTTTGTGAGATATTGTAATTTTTTCCACTTTTTTATAATTTAAAAATTATATCTCGGGCTAGAAATGTCCAGTTGTTCTTGAAACTAAATGAAAGGTATTGTGATGGGAAACATGTATAATCGATTCGTTAACCCATTAATGCCTAGCGGTGCCATATGGCACCTTGTCGCTGAGCCATTCCTGTGTAATGTTCAAGAACAATTTTTTTCTCAAATTACTTTTTTGATCTATCTATTTTGGTTCCCTATTGTCCTTAATGGGTTAATTGGTTAACTGATTCAAAAGATATCGATATAAAAGGTGAAATTAAAAAAAAGCAAATTTCATAAATAAAAATTTGTTACGTTACTAGGTTCCTGAAAAGTCTCGTAATTAATATTCAGATTAAATGGGAGTTGCCTCATTCCTTTTTCTAATCTTACCTACATGCCCATAAGGTTTGGATAGGTATGTATATGAAAATTTGTATTTGAGTGGATAAATCAATGGTTGCCATTTACTCCTTAAATATTATTTCATGTAAATTTTGACCGCGACTACGTTGTAAGTGATTCTGGTTCATAGGCACAAACGAATGACTTCACGTCCCCACAAAAATAGTCTCGAACTTATAGCTCGTGCATTTTGAGGATAAAAGCTCGAAATCATTGAACGTTAGCGGGAACCATTGACGGTAATAATGTGGCCATCGTCATCTGTAAAGAAATACGGACCGATGGTTCCACCCCATACGCTTTTAGACTAAGATCCTTGAATAAAATCTTCAATGAAGTCGAGTAACACGATTCCAATTGCTGCGAACTGCTCCAGATAGACAAATCAAGGTCTTCATCAATACTGGCGGCTACGGCAGCAATATTTTTTTCTGCATAAACTCTACCAACACGAATTGGTATCCAATAGCGTCAAATTGGTAAATTTTATTACTACGGCTCGATTTTCTTGCTCAGTAGGTAGATTATGATGACCATAAAATGATCTCACAGAGCACGAGTTTTGATAATAAAATTCAATAATTTGTAAGCGTTGTTCGGTAACTAGGAATGTTTTACTTTGCCACATGTCACGAATCACAAGGAAACTGTTAAAAATTCTACACTGCCAATCAAATAGCAATAAAACCACCCTTTTTCTATATATACATATAGAGAAGATAAGGGAATAAAGCAAAATTATCCACGATATCAATTTGTTAACGAATACAAACGCATGTACATTTGTTTGCATGCATGTTTGTATACATTTTTATTTCACGCTTTCTTCTTTGAAGTTTTTTAATAAAATGCCGGCGGATGCTGCAACCACAATGACAACAACTACAAATAAATTAATTATTGTGTTCATGCAACATGTAATGCTTGCAATATACATGTTGTCTGTAGCTGATAATTTTGACTTTTATTGTTTCGTCACAATTGCTATTTAAATTTTACTTTTTGTTTGTTGATTGCGTTGCGTTGATGTAAATTATAAATAGCATTTTGCCTTTAAAAATGGAATTTTTTATTAAAAACTATAGTCAGAAGACATCATTATTAAAATTTTCACGAGCATATATTTACATATAGTATGTATATATTTTTTCGCTTAATTTACACTTTTGTAAGGAAAATTTTCATTAACTTTTGATGGTATGCATGCATGAAAATGAGGAGTTTTCGAAATTATCTTGTTCTGTAAAATGTAAATTATGTATTACTGTGGACTGAATTTTGATATAGTATGGCATGCAAAATGTTAAGTAGATCGAAAGGCAAAAATGTTATTTCTCTGGAATTTTTCACACCCTTTGAGTGACTTACATACTTTGGCTGGTGCAATGGCTTATTGCCTATACCCACTGGCGGTTCTGGGATTTGGGTTTGGGGGGCTAATTTTACTAAATTATCAGACTCACTATCGATCAAAGCCCAGACCTAGACCAAAACCTAGTGCAAAAATTTTATCAAATACCTGGATCAAAACTGAAACAAAATTCAAACTAAAATCGGATAGAAATTTAGGTGGAAATTTCGGCCAAATTTCAAACTAAAAATCCAATACTTTTTTCAGATCGAAGTTCAAACGAAGAAAATAACCAAATTCAGGTCAAAAATTCTAGATCAAAATGAGACCAAATTCAGATCAAAATCTTGATTATGACTTTTCTGATGGATTTATATTGTTAAATGATCTATTTTGAGGAAACAATTTGAACAAAATTTTAATTTCCCTTGAGAAAAAATTTTGATGGAACAATTTGATACATCTCTAATTTTTGAGTCATTTTTGGTAGATAGATTAGATAACAATTGATTTGGATAGTACTTTAATTTAATTTTTAAAATATATATTCATATCACTCTTAGCATCGATATCACTACTAATATCGGCATGGTGGTGAGTTTACGATCTCACAACTACATAACCAAGCACTTCATTTTTATGAAAAATTAGATACGTTCTTTAAGCCTGTTATACAAAATGTAAATATATCTTAATTTGACCAAAAAATCAATATATTTTAAATTTCAACGAGATCCGTACACGCTTTCGGGTAGTGGGCAACAACCGGTTAAAAAACAGTATACACACTACGAATCGGACCAAAATACCAACAAAAATCGACCTAAATGCAATCAAATTCAGGTAAAAACTCAGACTGGAAACCCAAAATTCAGGGCGAATCAAAGCCAAAATCAGTTTTAAAATTCCAAAATTTGAAAAAAAATTTAGACCACAACTCAGACCAATAGTTAGACAAAACTTTAGGCCAAAAGTACACCTAATACCGAATGAAAGTAACCCAAAATTCAGACCAAAAACTAGTGAGAATATCTGATAAATATTTACATCAGAAAATTTTAACTTAAATTAAACAAAAACTAAACCAAAATTCCAGACGTATTTAGTTAAAATTTTAAAACAAAATTCAGACCGATTTCGGGCCGAAATTCAGACCAAATCATGCAAATTCAGACGAAAACATTGTCCACAACTCAAACTAAGAGTTAGGTTAAAACTGAGGCTAAAAAGACGCCAAATACAAATTAAAAGCAAACCAAAATTTATACCCGAAATCAGATCAAGCGCTGGTCTGCAAACGCTGGAAAGCAAATCAAAATTTAGACCAAACATAGATTAAAACTCAAACCAAATTAAAATTCCAACTAAAATAAAACAAAATTCTGAGTTACAATCAAACCAGAATTCAGATCAAAAACGGGCAAAAACGGAAAAGTTAAACCAATATCGGACTAAATTTCAGTACAAAATTCAATCCAAAAACTAGACCATTATCAAGCTTTCTAAAAGTAAGACATTTATGAGCTAGCATTAAAATTGTAGATTTATTGTAGTCTGAATGTATTTAATAACCAATTGCACTTTAACGTGCATCCTATTGGCACGTCCAGCATGGCGGCTAATCAAAATTAATTCAAATATCTGACCCCATTTTAATACTTATATAAAACTATTATTAATAAAATACAAATATAATATAAAATAATATTTGAAATCTCAAAGTTGTTCGTTTGTTGAAGATGGAGAAATCTAAACAAACACTTCATCCAGATTTTTTTTACGAAAAATTAAATTTTTTTAAAATGAAATACGAAAATAATTTTTGTTTCGAAAAATATTTAGATGATAGAAGAGTTGCTAATTTCCAAGGAATGAAACCGAAACCGTAACCGTTTAAAACCGTTTTATTTTTTGAAACCGAAACCGTAAGAGCTATTTTCATCTGAAAAAGAACGCCGCTTATTCGCTAGCTTTTATCCAGAACGTCTGGCACCACTGATTTTGCATAATTGTTTGATGATTTTCTAGTCTACAAAGTAAAAAACACATTGTCTTCCTTTAATTTCTCATTTTTATTGTGATAAACGTCAAATTTCAGGTCTATTAATGGTTCTTCATCTGTGATGCAACATGCCGAGATTAAGTGACAATCCATGTCTCGGCTTGTTTAAGCTGTTACTGCAACGCAGGCCAGAGAGAGGTTGCTTTATGGCCTAAAATTCATTATGCCATCTACGAGAGGCAATTTACGGAGTATTGTAGTGGACTCGTTTTCATTGATAAGAACTGATCAATTGTAAAATATGTTACAAATATTTAAATAAGTTTCTGACTTTTCAATAACTTTTATTAACGAGAAACAATTGTTATATCAACAAAAATTCTTATTATGTATGTATCATATGTATATCAGATATATGTATTTTGACCAATCGGCATCGGCCTAAAATTGTGGAATCGACAACGTCCAAAATTTACCCGACCGTTTTAATCAAGTTATTTAAAAATTATCAAATTATATCGAACGAATGTTGAAGAACGAAATCGAAACCGGAACCGAAAAACTTGGCAAAACCAAAAACGAAACCGAAACCGTTATATTGATTCGGTTTAATTCCTTGCTAATTTCTTAAAGAAGTTGGATGTGCCAAAAAAGTTTTTTTTTTTATTTTTTCCCGCCAACTTGGTAATGGTCTGCTTCTGCTTGTTGCTGTAATTCGAGATTAAAACAATAAAAATATTATAATAATATTAATAATAATTCAAAGCTTTTACCTTGAAACTGAAATATAGTATTTCGAAAAGTTTTATGTAATTATGAAATTTGACTACACTAAAGTACATATCTATGTATATGACAAGAATGATGGGAAAATAAGATTAAATATTCTGTTCCTCGAGAAAAAATCAATTTCGCATGTTCTGTCTGGTCAAAAAAGCGTCGTCTTTTGTGCTTTGAAGCAATTTGCAATGGAGATTTTAAACGCTAAACCGAAATTTTACTTTAATCGTGTTCGGTTAACAATTTTGCTGAATTATTTGGGAACTAACTTGGTACTTTTACCATAAGTTTGCTGCATTTGCTGTATGTATAATAAATATAATGAATAAAGTAGATAAATAAATTGAGTTAATGTTATTTTGTTGTATGTGATATTCTCGAGTACATATACAAAATATGTGTAATAATGTAGGGGAAGTACGTGCAAGTTGGGCCTGTAAGTAGAGCCACCGACTTTTCCATATGTTGATGAACATAATGGGCTTTGATATTTTCTTTGCAAAAGTTATTGCGGTACCCATTTGTACCGCATAAAAATAAAGTTTTATTCAAAGCGAAGCAATTTTGAGCGATTTCTAATAAATATTTTCCGAAAAATTATGACATTTTTTTTGACAACATTTTAGATGTAAATTTGTGAATTGATGGAATTTCTCTGATTTACCCCTTTTGCAATAAGCGATTGCGAATTGTTTGCTTTTTTGTCGTGTTGAGATTTCGATGACTCAGCAAATTTGGAAGTAGGCTCATTCGATGAGTGTGAGTTAGGTCACGATGAAAATGTATTTTTTAGTCACTTCAAAGTTTGAAAACTATGTGAAAAGGATTTTCGTTAGTTTTTTTTTCAGCATTTTAAAGAATATTTGCGTAAAAGGAAACGGTAGGAGCCAATGTTGATATCGATGCATTGCATAAACCTGTCAAAAGTATATTATATGAAAAATAAAACAATATAAATCCAAAAACTAGTTTTCAATATTATTTTGTAAAGTTTTTGAAGGAATACCTTGGATTTAATGGCGTTTATTTATTAACTTAATTTCGTTCAATTAAAACTCTTTCAGTTATTGAAATTTTGTTTCTTTCCATTTTTGTTCAGCTTTTGTATTTGCTAACAACGTTTAATTGAACAAAGCGGGAAACCACAATGCAATTTTCATTTATTTTACTTTCTTCTTTCCTTTTATTCAAATCTAATCTATCAATTCTATGACTTACTAATGCTTAAATATTTCATTTCAAGCACAAAACCGTTCAAACCGTGATGATCCACTTTGCACGCTCGTGTCCCAAATTACACACATTTTCAGATAGCGATATTTTTTTTAAAATCAAACCATGAAGATGGAGTCAAAAGAAGCAGGTCTCTTCAGCAACAATATAACTTTCGACAAGATCTACCAGAATAAGTTGCTAAATTGATAGCCTAGTGTGAAAAATTTATTTTTTTTGAAGTCAGATAAAACTTTAACCGACTTGCCCTACAATACCGACGAGTCGTCATTTCGCTGGTGTAATACATAATAATTAAATGCTTATACGTTTACGATTCATCCCAATAAATACATGTAATTAATTTACTGAAATTTTAAATTTACTCAGGTTATTAACTTAATCCGAGGAAAGTTACATAAATTATGCATAATGTTATTACGTTTTTTTATCGTTCACCTTTTGGAGGTTTGCCATTAAACAACGATACTTCATAATAATTAATTTTGTATTTCAACTTGTATGGGTAATTCCAGTAAGTTTCGCCTAAAATTGTTTTAGACACAGCTTCGATTTCGATGATTTTTTGTAAGCCGGCAGAGAAAATCTCAGGACTTAAGAATATGAACTACTGTTTTTATTATCTCTTATGGTTTACGTCCAGTAGCCACTCAAAATTTTCGAACATGCGCCAAAGAGTAATTTTCAAGAACTCATAACTTCCGTTATATGAATGACAATTTAACAATATGTAGCTCGTTCAAATTGTAATACGGAGGACTTTAAGAAAATAAAAAAAAACGGTTAACGGTTATCTTTATTAATCATAATACTGAATTCACATTATAGGACATTTCGTTTCTGTGGGTAGGTGGCTATTTTCTTTTTTTAATCGTTATATACTATATGACATTTATGTCTTTGGTGACCCCTAGTGAATATTTTTGCAAATATTTTTGTGGAATATTTTAAACCTTAAATGTCTTTTTGAAAAGACTTTTCAGGTTTTCATCAAAAACAGGGTCAAATTGTCATATAAAAAGAAGAGCTAAAGGGTTAAAATGTTCTACTGAAATAATCCTCGTAAAATTCTACTATAAAACTTTCCTAATGAGATTTTTCTCAGACATCCATTTATAAGACTTTTTGCACATAGTATTCAGCTCCTTTCGACAAAAAATGGAAATTTTGACCCGCTGTAAAAAAAAAAAAAACTGAGACGTGCTAGAGTATAAGTTTATTTTACAAAAATGGTCTCTACATCATGCCCTTTCAGGATTATAGGGTGGCTATTCTATTGCAGCCAAAAAGTTTTAATTTGTTGGACTGTGCTATTGATTTGATTGCACATATCTCAAGCACCATAAAATGAAAAACTGTCATGATTATTGAAATCAGCGCCCACGAGTTATATGGATATGATATATTTATAATGTTTTTACCATAAAAAAAATGGGAAGTCATTAAAAAGTTCTAACGATTTTGAATTTTTCATACGTTTTTATAGAGGCTTAAGGAGAAAAAGTTAAAATAAAACATTAACCCATCGCGAACCCAGTCTGGGATTTTCAGTGTGCAAATAATAAAATTTAAAAAAAGATACTTCCAGAGATATGCACATATTTTTGAAGAATTTTAAGTCTTTGAAAAATGTTGTTCTTGATATTAATTTTTTAATTTAATTTTATTGTTTTCTTAAAGTCCTCCGTATTACAATTTCAAGGAGCTACATAATGTTAAATTACCATTCATATAACGGAAGTTATGAGTTCTTGAAAATTACTCTTTGGCGCATGTTTGAAAACTTTGAGTGACCACTGGACGTAAACCATAAGAGATAATAAAAACAGAAGTTTATATTCTTAAATCCTGAGATTTTCTCTGCCGGCTTAAAAAAATCATCAAATTTAAGGGAGTGTCAGATACCGTTTTTTTGTATTTTAGTCGAAACTTGCTGGAATTACCCATACGCGTATAATTTAATAGGGGATTATGTTCCAATTTCAAACTTCTGCAATAAATTAGAAACTTGATTTGTTGATATTATGTTAAGGGGCTATATATACTTATGTTGGCCGTAAAAATCGACAAACTTTTAATTTGATTTTCTCAAAGTACATCCTCTTGAAAAAATTAATTTCTAAATTTCAAAGAGATCTGAGCACTAGAACCAAAGTTAAAGCTGTCGACTGTACGTTACTAGTGTTGATTCGATACCCACATAGTATCGATACTTTTACTCATTACTTCTATCGAGTAAAAGTATCGATGCTACCGAAAGTATCGGAAAAAAGTATCGAATATGTACTTGTATCGAATACTCGTATAAAGAGACAAATTACTCTTTTTTTAAGTGGTTGTCAAGGAAAACATTCAGCCAGGAAGGCCCAATATGATACAACATGGTTGAGCCTACAGTTTACACTACTCAACACGAGTTTTTCGCCAATAAATCATGGTTTTGAGATATTTCCACTGGATACACGTGAATCATATAGAAATGACGTTAATTTAATTTAGCAAATCGCTAGAAAATTTATAATAGAAGGAAAACTAATCAACAGATTAAAGCTTGTTAAAAATATTTTATTTGAATGAAAAGGTTTCAATAAACATTATGTTCTGCATGGCCGGAAATATCTTCTAGATCTGTACTGCAATATTGTCATACATTGAAATATTGCAAAATGAACTGAAATATTTTGAATAATTCTGTAGTAGTATTTTGAAATATATTATTGATTGCTGTAAAATATTATAAAATGATCCACAATTTTAAATATTGTATAGCAATATTTCAGTTTTTAAAATAAATATTTTCCAAAAGTATCGAGTATCCGATACTGACCCTTTTTTCCGATAACAAGTAAAATACTTATGTTATATTATAGTATCGAGTAAAAAAAGTACTTGAATCGAATGAAAAGTATCGAGTTTTTACTTGTATTTACTTGTATCGAATCATCACTATGCGTTATCCCGACTATCTGAACATGATGCCAAAAGTTTAAACGCTATTATCTAGAAATGTTGCTTTTCAAAAAGTTCGGTTGCAGTGAGAAAAGCTTCTCAAAAACCATTTCATCAATCGATCAGAATTTTTGTAGGCTAGTTTATAACTGTAATAGTCTCTTAGTGAACGAACAAAATAAATTTTTTGGTTACCAAAACCAAATTTTCAGATTCTCGAGAACCTAAAATTTTAAAAAATCATCACCATTTTTTTAAAATATAAATTTCACAAAAACCTTCGTTCACTAAGAGCGTGACGATGAAAACTAAAGCATGTTCTGTTTTTTTTTTTTCATTTCAGATAAACCGTTCTTTTTCACATAAATTTAGTTTTCAATAATTTCAAAAAATTTGTAAAAATGAAAAGATATTTTCAATTTTCTGGAAAAATTTGAATTTTGCGTTCGAGGATAGCATAAAAATTTGTGTAGTTATTTTAACTGATTTAAATTTATGAAAAACTGATGGAGTCAAAATTGGAACAGTTTTTCCCAAATCCGACTACTTAAACAAAAGCTATTTTTATTTTTGCCCACATCTCCAAAGAGTTATATCGAATGCTGAGGAATAACATTTATAAATTTTATGAGCCAAAAGGAAATCAGATTTTGGATATGGCTCACCCTACATCTATACATTAATATGTAGGTATATATGTGTAAATATTGAAAACCAAATTTGATAAATTCAGAAAAACATATAAATAAGTGTGCAAGCACTCGTGTCTGTATGCTAAAATAATGCAAATAAATAGAATTGAATGTATGTAGTATGTGCGTAGGTAGACCTAAAAGTATTTTCTCTATGCTACAAAATAATATAAAACTTTATTGAATTTGCTTGAGGAAATTTGACTACATAAATAACATTTTCACACAAAACTTGAAAATCATGTAATTTTCAACTTATCTCATAAAATAAGGAAATCTGTCAAAATATAATTTTAACTTTCAACCAACATTTTCAAATTCATCATTCACAAAAGCAAATGTCTATAGCAAATAAGAAGAAGGAACTGCTAGCAAAATGATTTGCATATTGAATTGAATGATTTGCGATAATATATTTACATATTACATGCATACTAGATACATAAATATAAGTATGCATGTATATTTGTATATGCATTTATATATTTTAGAGATGGTTAGATATATGAATTTTTGCTTCGTGCACTTGTATTCCTTGCGGTTGTCTTCAATATGTTTTTTTTTTTCAAACTGGATTGTAGTAAATTGAGTTATGTATGTTTTTTGTGTCTTTGTCTTTTCGTCTGTCTGTCTGACTGACTGATTATTTATGTGGTAAACTGGTGACAAAATAGGCATGAAATATTATATCAAAATTTTAAATTTAAATTTTTTAAGAAAAAATTTATTAAATAAGATAAGCAAATTTACAAAGAAATTTTCTAGGAAAATAGGCGTGAGAAATTGATTTGTATTGAAGACATTTGTTTGGAAAGTGTTAAGTGAAATATTCCAAAAATTTCTGATTGATATTTGTTTTATATTTTAAATTGTTTATCTTATTCTACATAAGGTGACCAGATTTTTAATTTTCCAATGCAGGATGTTTTAAAATAAAAATAAAAATAGCAAAGTTTGGGTAATATGAAAAAGAAATTATAATATGAGTGCGGGGTTGTCCTGGATTAGAAGGTCCAAAAAATCGTTTTTTTATTGCCAAAATCGATAGATATTCAATTTAAAAATATATTTATAAAGTTACAGAAGCAAATTCTCTTCGTCATGTTCAGATTCTTAGCGTATACATACACATCTTTTGAAGTGCGTTTTCTCCAGTTTTTATTTTGACGAATTTTCTAAATAGGTGGGCGTGATAGCTTAAAAACAAAACGACCAATTGAATCGAACCAAAGTTTTTTCTTCAGTATCAATTTTTTTATATCAATTGAAAATTTTTTTTGGTTTTTTTGTTTCAGTTGAAAATTGCGAGCTGGATTTTTCCCGTTGATTGAAGACTGCAACGGCAAGACTGCTGTAATTTATTATTTCACTTTCAACAACAATTTTTATAATACTGCAAAAATATACCTTGAAGTTCAAGGGCTTATTTCTTTCTTCCCTTCTAAAAAAAATTAAAGCTTTTTTTAACCTTCTAATTTAAAGCCTTAATATCGTTTGCATAGGTAGTGCTACTCCCACTTGTCCCACAGTGGCTGCCTTCTTCTCAGTTAACCCTTTAGTCCCCAAGCCCGCTTCTAGACAGTCTTCACCAAAAGCGATGGAATTGCCACCATAACAGTTTTCTGTTGCTACATTTTATCATATCGTTTAGGGAATTTCCCAAGCTTTTAAAAAAATGCATCAGCATGAGCTATGATGCAAACTACAGAAGTCAGCAACGTCGCGTTATGACCAGAGAGAGGGGTCAAAATTGGTCAAAAATCGCCTTTGAAGACTTAAATTTTATTTATATAGAAGATTACAGTCTGGGAAACCAGCTATGTTATGCAAAGTGCTTCAATAAATCGGTGTTATCTCTCTGATTTCTACCAGTTGTAACTAAATCGACGCTGATCATAGTTTATCTGTCAAAATTCTCACTCAAAAAATCCAAATAAACAAAGATGCGCGCGCATCCACAGTACATCCAAAGTACTAAATTTGCAATTTCTTAAATATTGAATATCTCGACACCTATGACATATACGAAAAAATTACATAATAACTTTTTTTTAAAAAATCACTTAAACTTTTCATGTGTGCTAGATAATTTTTTGATATCTCCAACGGTTAACCAGTTATTTGTACAAAAAGGATTTTTTCACCAAAGGGGTGATTTTTTGGGGGAGTCGCTCTGCAACCCCAGGACTGATTTTTGTGGTTTTTCCATCTATCATACCCTCACTAATAATTATTGAAGAAAAATCTCAGTTCAGAATTTTTATGATGTAAATCTTTATAATGATTGGACTAAAAAGCGAGAAGAACAATCGACCAAAAATAGTTCTTAACTTATGTACACAGAAATTTATATCAAATCCGAAGATTTTAGGAAGTTACATACAAAACAAAAATTAATTCCAAACTTACTCAGAAAACTTAAGTCAAATCTTAAGATTTTAGGAAGTTACATACAAGTCAAAAATTTCTTAAGTTTTTTGGACAATTAAGATTTCCGAACTTAAGAATTGTGAGCGTCCAATGTAAATTGAATTTTTTAAATTTGGCTGAAAGTTTGCATTCAGCGACATCAAAAAATTCCAAGTAAACATTTTCAACTAAATTTTTTAACTCTTAAATTTTTTTGGTCGTCATTTAGAAGTCGCTATTTTGAATTTCTAATTTTTGACAATATCATGTTTCTTACGGAAATTTGTTTTTTCTGCTCATTTTTGACACGAAAACTTTATTTTCACTGCACTGTCAAGGGGATCAGTAGGTTTCAATGCCTTGTCTGACATACATACAAATGATGCCAATATGATAATTTTTTTTAAAATTCAAAAAATGTACGCTTTTATTTTAAAATCACATAAAAAATATTTATAAATAATATAATTGATGCTCCCTTTAATTTTGATGGCATACAACGCAATATGCAAAATTTCTTGAAATTGTGTCATTTCGAATAGCTCTTCACAATTTAATTATTTTCCATTAAATAATTCGATAAAACAAAAATATCAGATATTGGAACATCTTTATTTTTAGACATTTTGCTGACTATATGATGTGTTCCGACTCAGGAAAACACAATTACAAATAATTGATTATAATATTAATTTTCATCGCTTTTAACACTTAATTATCAAAATAAACTGAAAAAATGTTTATATTTGCACTGTTTGTGTTAGTACAATAAGTATTCATTAAAGTCTTTGCATTGTGCAATACGAAAAGTTTACAGTATTTTGCAAATATTAAAATTTTATTTTTTCTCTGTAAAATTTATAGTAAAGTCAAAGTGTATTAAAATATCATTGAAATTTTAATATGCACATATGCAGTAGAATAGAGACATAATCATAAATTTTAATATAATGTTTTTTTTCGCATAAAATAAAATGTAATATTTTAATTCTCAAAAGTTTGTTAATGAATCTTAAACTTTTGTGACAAGTGAAATTGCTTCAAAGTTTTACACAAACTATTTATTTATTACAAACTTTTCCTTCTCATTTGATTTTAAATTCAGCATAATTTTTCAATGATAAAAATTTATTTTTTGGAAGAATTTAATGGAATGCTTTGAAATATGTTGAACTAGTTAATTTTAAATTATATTTATGTGTAATGTGGTTTTACAAATAAATTTATTTTATTATATTGCAGAGTGCATTGTATAAATTGCATATTCAATTATAAAAATTCAAGTTGATAAAAGAGAATTCAAAATGAGAGATTACAAGTAAGTACTTTTTATATAATTCTAGAGAGTATTTCAGTTGAATTGGGCGATGTTAGTGAGCAATCACTTCCTTCTTCCATCCAAATTAAATCTTCAAAAAATATTATTAAAAGATTTAGTAAGCTGAACAGTTCAAATACAAATATATTTCACTAATTTTTGGAATTATCTGTCAATGGTATATGGTGGCATATTTTTCGGCACCTTTAAATGGTTGCGGTGAGTCACACGTGCCTGACGCTTTAAAAATTGCTTCAAAATGCTCTAAAAAGTCCGAAAAAATTCATTACATTACATCAACTATCCTAGTATAAGGACCAATCAGTATATTGCTGATTTGTTGATTTGTTTAAATAATATAGTTATACAGGCAGCGCTCGAAACAGTGAACTAATAAAAACTAAGGGTGTTTACGTTTAAAAGATTGTTCACGTTTCCGATTGTTGAAAAAAATAACGGAAACTTTATGATCTTACCACAGAATTATCTTCACCTTTAATATTACCTTTTCTCTGAAGTTCTTGTAGTAAACATATTTAGAGGATTCCCGAAATTATTAAAATCATGAAAATTAATACACAATTTCTAAGAAATTCTGTTCACGTTTTAGAGCTTTCCGACTTTTGTTCACGTTTTAGAATAGTCAATGGAGATAAAATTTGTTCACGTTAGTGGATGTTTACGTTAGTGGATGTTCACATTATAAAACGTTGACTGTATATATATAAAATAAATGAGAAGAATAAATCATTTTGTTACAAAATTATAACTTTGGACCAAATAAATATTTTTCAAAATTTCAAACGAGAATTTAAAGCTTAATAATGGCACTTTAAGAAAAAAAAGAATATTAAAAGTCTGTTTAAAATTCAATACTTAAGTTTGAGGAGGAAAATCACGGTTTTTCAAAGTACGTAAAGAGGTACAATTAAATACATTATTATAATTAATAATTGTATTATTTTTTAATCAATTTTATTCATCAAAAAGAGATGAATTTAGTCTCCCCTCTTCCTCTTTGAGCTAGCAAGGAAAAACAGTTTAACCGAGGCACGAGTGACCCATCGTAACCATTCAAGGGCTAAGAGAAAAAGCGTTGGAGACTAATGTATTTCTAAAATAAAAGCCATAAATAATATTTATTAAAGAGATGATGAACTTTGAGGTCGAAAAATAACTTTTAGAGGATTTAAGAATTTTTTTTACAATAATTTGCGGTCGTTGATCATGAATCTGAAGCCAAATATTTCACTGACTTTTTGGGTAACAAAATCGATTTAAATTAAAATTAATTTTAAATATTGGAGGTATCTTTGAAAAAGTTATTATTATGAAATTTTGAACCTGTTTTACCCTTATCCCACCGACCTCACTCTTCCCCTTTTCCTAAATGGGGCTGGCTTTAGAAGTTTGCGAGAGCAATGGATACATTTGGCGGGAAATCTAAATGTATTTGGGGGGGCTGTAAAATATGGCAAAGAATAGAAGAAAGCCTGGGTAAAGATTTTTGTTCGAAACTTTGAAAGGACACAGATTGTGTCACTTTGGTGCATTAGGGATTTCTCCATAGATGTTCATGCAAATGTATTTTCGACAAAGCTTTATTCAGAAATGTCTAAGGGATTCGTAGATTGCCGCAAAACTTTTTATTTTTGGTAAACTATTCCTAATATTTATTTATAAATATTATTTCTTCCAAAGAATTTTTTTTAATTTTTCTTAACCTAAAAAAATTGTAAAATTTTTATACCCGAAAATTAACCGATTAGCGAGAAAATTTAATTTTTGTTGCATAATGTTTTAGATTTTCTAAAAGAAGGAAAACGTTTCCAACATTGGAACACTTTAACAAAAGGCATTAAATCTTTAAGTCATTGAGCCGCCTATAAATCTAAGAAGCTTTCCATCAATTTAGCTAAATCCACCCACGAACTTTTCCCCAATTTCGATGTCTTTTAATAATTTTTATAATCGTATCTATTTTTAAAAATATCTTAATTCAGCGCTAAAAATTTATTGTGATTTTAATTCACACGTGTGGTACTGTTGCATAAATATTCAGCTATAAATATGTATGAATACATTTCAGTTCAATTATAAATCGATTTTAAGTTACATATATATATGCATCAGTGACGTGATTTTCAGATAAACTAATTCTTGCCAGCTTCCTTTTTGAAAAATTATTACTCAGTCCAGTAAGAATTATTTATCGAAACTTTGATACATATATGTATTTCATATCTACATATGAACAAAAGGCAGTACACAGAGAAAAGCGGTCTAAAAGGTCATATGGGGTGCCGACAACCCAGTTGTATATACTGACCACCATTACGTTTTAAACATTGCATGTCATTGGAAAGTTGACTAATGGGGGGTATTATTAGCTCTAGCTTTTAGAGGCAGAAAAATTACTCCAAAAGTTAACTCGATTTTTATTTCGCTCAAAACAGAAAGTATTGAATTTATGCATGAAGTGAGTTTGTTTCCATTTGAATGTGTTTGTTGCTGAAGTAATGTAAAGTAAATTTTATAAGCACTAGTAGATAATTTGTTCTCCAGCTTTCCTTTTCAAAAAAATCAAAAACACGCTACTGGTATGTATTACTGACAAATGTACGAATATACTTGAATCGTTTACAAGATTGAGAGTGTTTGAAGGCATTTTTAAGAGCTTTTAAGAAGCCAATTACATATACTGTCTGTATATGTGTGTGCACATCTGGCCACAATATTTCGATTTTATTTTCTCTGCTCGCTGTTTAATTATGTTTTTAAATGAATGCAAATAGATTTTTATTATTTTAATCTTTTGTTTTCATTGTAAATAAGTTAAGATACACAATTGAAACGCAATTTAAACAAATACATTGGGAAAAATTTAATTTGTATGCTAATTACATTTTAATTATTCAATAAAGCTATAAAATTTGGTTTATAAAAAAAAAAAAAAAAAAAAATTAACATAATCAAGCTAATTTCTTTTTAATTGAATTAATATTTTCATGAAGGATTAAAAGAAAATAGATATTCCATATTAAGTGAAATGAAAAATGAAATATTTCATTTTATTATTACAATAAATGAAATTTTACACTGCACAATTTCGCGGAAAAAATCTAAATTATTACAAATAATATTCGCCTATCAACTTTTAACAGTTTTTCCAATGAACATTTTTAACTTGTATTATTTCGAGTATGTAAAACCAAACGAAATTAGCCGGAATTTGATTCCACGTGTACTGCCCTCCGGTGCTGTGGTAGATTAAGTATAAAAATATTTAAAAGATTTTTTAACAAATTACATTATTTTATAAAAAGTAGGTAGGTTATATTAAATTTCATGCCGATGATTTCTTTTTTGGAAGTTTGTATTAAATTTAATTTCTCTGCCAACAACTGATGTAATAAAAACCGCTTAAGTAATTTTGTTTTGTTACCTTAACTTTATCCGAAAAAGAGCTTAACTTCGATAATAATCTCTGTTTTGTTTTTGGTTTTCTTTTTCTTGTTCTAAAATTCAATTATAAAAGAAAATTTTTGCTCAATTACTGCTTCAAAAGTAAATACGAGTAGTACAAAAAACCAAACTTTATACAACCAGATTGTATGGAGGCCATTTCCGTTTCCGTCGCAATTTTGATAAAAAACATATTTCTATTTATTTCGTTTTTGGCGTTTATAAAGTTGTTTGGGAGAAAAAAAAATATGAAGTAAACAGAAGAACCAAAGAAAAACAAGGAAACAATGTAAAAGAAAATAAAAATAAGAGACAAGCTTTGTGATAAATTACATGTCAATAGAGATTTAACTTTAATGTGATGCTTTTCAAGTACTCATATACACGCTGATACACATACATACATACATATGTATGTATATGTATGTATTTGTATGTTGTGTAAACGTGTAATATAGTAAATTAAGCGAAATAATAAAATGCAAACATAAAAGAACCAAAATATGATTAAATTTCCATTTTAATGATTATTATTAAAAAGAATTTCAAACAACAAAAAACAAAAAAAGAACATGAATGGAGTGAACGTCTGTATGTGTGTTTGTGTATGCCATTACCTACATATATATATAAAAGTATGTATGTGTTTGAGTACCTAAATATATGTATGTATGTATGTGTTGTAAATTATTTTAATCTCTTCACCGCTTGTTCTCCCACAAGATCGTGGAACGTGCTGTCACTAACCATGAGCAAACTGCTTTACGGTTTCAGTTATCAATGTTCATGGTAGAGTGTGTGTGTGTGTGAATGTGTAGGTGAATTTTTTGTACATGAACATATGTATATATTATGTATATAAGTGAAAAATATCTTTCGAAACTAAGTCACGTTCACATTGTGCAAAGTCATGTACTTCACACACACTCACACATATACAAACCCTGTTGATTTACATATGTACATATGCGTATCATGCTTAAATTACGAGTGCTTCTCGTAAGTGTATAAAGCTTTCATATAAATTTAGTTCTCTTTAATGTAATATCTTTGAAAATAATCTAAATTATCATTAGTGAAAGTACATGGGGGATATTTTGCCCTCCGCCCTTGCGGTCTACCTGTCTGCTATTAGATGAGAGACTATAGTGTCTATTATTAAAGTTATATAGTCCATTGTCGTAATATCTACATTAATGCCTTAGAGTTCATTATTTTTTTGAGAGCTGGTGGAAATTCTTAGCATACATAACCAAATAGCCATTAATTACATAACTATAGGAACACTATAACTGAAAATATCGTGAAAGCTGTGACCAACTTCAACTATGATCGAAATTAAATGAGAACAAATTGACTATGACAAATTCACTATGATACAGAATTTTTCTTACTGTCTTTGGCATAGGGTTTGACTTCTGATTCTGATAAATGAAGCGCTATTAAGCAATTGGAAATTTAAATTTTGTTGGAAACTTTTCAAGAAATTTTTACAATAAAATTGGGATCAATGAATAAGAATACGGATTCGGTTGTGCTCTATTATTTTTATCGATCATGAAAGGGTTAAGAAAAGCATGAATACTAATAGACTTAGTTTTTCTTTTATAAATATGGGTACGGGCTTCTTTTTCGTTTCTGTTTTTATATTGTATTAAAGGATCAGGAGATTTATTGTACCTATGTATTTTTAAGAATTTATTTTTATATTAAAAAATATTTTTTAATGCATAAAAATAGTAGATATTTTAAGGATGTAGTCTGGTGTTCGAGTTTCAAAAAATCAATTTTTTTTTTATTATGCATTTCGAAAGTACAGTATATTGAGAGTATACTGTAAAAATTTCATACCAAAATTAAAAATATTAACGAAGTTATAGCGCATAGTCGAAAGCGCCTTTTGGTTAAACTGTATGTGTTGTTAAAACTTTAAAAGCGTTTTTCTCGAAACAACGTGTTTTTGATCGGCCCAGGGGTTTGAAGAAATTCTATAAATCTATTCTGCACGCCAATGGCTCTCGCAGGTAGAAGAATTGTTTATTTTTAATCATTATTTCCTATTTTTATCCGGATTTTTTACAAAAAAAGGGCGATTTTTGAACATTTTGAACCATTTCGTTATTTTTCATTAAACATTTTTAAATCTACTACTTGTCAGAATGGTAAGTCTACAGAACGATATTCTATTCCGATTTTTTGTCTCAAATGACTTCAAGTGCCGCAATCACCCGGGCCAACCACACACTTTTTTTTTTAGGTGTCCACTTTGAGCGTAAAAAACACTAAAAAAAATATCGTAAAATAAACTCCAAACATTTTGTTTTGAACAGTTAAAGATGCCAATAATAGCATATAAAAAAATTTAAATTATTGTATTTTATTTTGTTAAATAAAATATTTCAGAAAAAACCTTGAAAATTAGGTCGGAACACTAGACTACATCCTTAAAGAGATAAAAAATTGTATTTGGTTTTTTTTTTGATTATGTATATTTGAAGTTCCTCTCTCTTCCTACCTGTTCCACAAAAGATGTTATTAGTAAATCATTTTTTGCCTTAATTTAGGGGCTTTGACGCAAAAGTTCTTTTAGGGCGCAGTGCCTGACTTTCGAGTCGCCTCAACCTCTTAATAATAATAATAATAATGTTGGAAGTTATCCGTGCATTTTTCTGGCTGACATTGAATCTGGAGTTTGGATCATCTAAAACAAAAAAAAAAATCAACATAATACCCCTAATACCCCTAGATACCTATTTGTATGAAAATCAAATAATTTTTGTCAAAATTCGTTCATTATATTGACTGACTTTTCATTCATAATTAGCGATCCCACAAACTCCGAGTAACAAGTTTGAAGCAATTTCGAAGGAAGGTTAAAAGGCATGATTTGTTACAAAAAAAAAAAAAAATTGTAGCAAGAAATAAGAGTCTGAGACTATGAACCCAAACACAATTTAACGGTATCTCCCTTGTTTCGTTACGGTCTCGAAAAATTAAATTTAAAGGATTTACAATGTATCACAATGAAATTGTTCAGTGGAAAAACTTTCTCTTCATCAAGAGACAATTTTCGCAAATAATTTTGTCTGTTTTTTATTATTTGATGTCCTGCTGGAAGCAGCCTTCTTCCGTATAGTAAAAACGGTGATTCCATCCCGATCGTCAACACAAAATAAGGTGATAGACTGAGTTACAAATAGTGTGGGTAAAGGGTTATTATTTATACTTGCTTACGAGTTATAGGGAATTAGCTTTTTGCAGTTTTTTTATTTTCACTTATTTCATAAAAATTTTTGGTTTATCAAACTTTAAAAGGTAATTTTTTAGCTTTGAAACAGTTTGAAACAGTTTGAAAATTTTGTTCATTTGTTATTAATTTTGTGGAAAAAATATTGGAACAAGATAGAAAAATTGTTAACCCTAGACAAAAATATAATGCGTTATTTTATATATTTGAAGTTTTCAAGTACCAAAATAGCGGATCCAATATAGCTGTTTTGTCAATATAGAGAAACGAAATTCAGTATGCAGAAAGTTGAAAAATAAAACATATGCACATGCATTCAGTGACGTAATCAAAAAAAGCACAAGAATGGCTCACAGTATTTTGCCTTTCTCACCTTAATTTAAAATTTTTCAAATTTCACTCACTGTGACTCAATGGTTCGTGAACTTGAAATATTTCGGCTCATATCTGCAGCACGATAACACTAAGCATATTTCTACACATCTATGCACTTACGAGCATTTTAAGTGGTAACTACAACTTTAAAAAATTCTGTGTGTGTGTTAGAATTATTTTAGAATATATTTTGTGAGAAACATTTTGTTTTATAGTTACATACTAAAAATCATTTTCATTTTCCTTCAGTAATTTTCAACGCTGAACCCATTCACTTCGCACATACAGCACTCTGCTAGAGTTACTCAAGTGAAATTACTGTCTAATTTTTCATGAATACGTAAATGTGCGTAGTTTGGACACTGAGCACTTTGAATGTATTTTCCGCTAATTTACAAATGTTGTCTGCAATTGGTAGAGTAATGAAATTGACGAGAGATGGACTGGCAACTTTTATACATGTTTGTGTGAAAATCTTCATTACCTTTGCAAAAAGTAAAATCGAGTGATAGAATTGCAGTCGAATATAACTAATGTAAATGAGGGTAATTCGGATCGATTTTTGCAAGGGAAACAGATTTATGAAAAATTTTTCTATTGTAAATTAAAGCATATTTCTTCCTCTTTTAAAGTTGTTGACTATCAAAAAAAAAAAAAAAAATGAAATAAAACCTAACTTTTGTTTTAATAGTTACTAAGGTAACATCACCCCAAAAAAAAAAAAATGGATTGCATGTAATTCGGATCGATGATGTATGTAATTCGGATCAGCAAAATTTATAACATATTATCTTTAATTTGAGGTTTATTTAGATGCAAAAGGTAAATTTGGGGTTTAAGGAAAATATATATTGGGAGTATGAATGTATAAACTCGTATTTTTTTTTCGTAATTTGGACATTTATTGTGAAAAAGTGATTAAAAATTTATTCTTTAAAGTATTGTCCATCGTTAGCCACAACCTTTCCCCATCTTTTTGGTAGCATACGGATTCCGCGTCGAAAGAACTCCACATCTTTTGAGGCTATCCACGAATCGACCCATTTTTTGAGTTCTTCGAAAGAAAGGAAGTGCTGTTCAGCCAGGCCATGTGTCATCGATCGAAACAAGTGGTAATCAGAAGGAGCAATGTCTGGAGAATACGGCGGGTGGGGTAGCACTTCCCATTTCAGCGTTTCCAAGTATGTTTTTACTTGCCTTGCAACATACGGCCGAGCATTGTCGTGCTGAAGTATAACTTCGTCGTGTCTATTCACATAATGTGGCCTCTTATCCTTTAATGCTCGGCTCAAACGCATCAATTGCAGTCGGTAGCGGTCGCCAGTGATCGTTTCATTCGGTTTCAACAGCTCATAATACACGACACCTTTCATATCCCACCAAATACACAGCATGAACTTGGATCCATGGATGTTCGGCTTTGCCGTTGATGTTGATGCATGTCCGGGCGGTTCCCATGATTTTTTACGCTTTGGGTTATCGTAACGTATCCACTTTTCAGCGCCAGTCACAATGCGATGCAGAAAACCCTTTCTTTTCTGTCGTTCAATCAGCAGTTCACATGTGAAAAATCGTCGTTCCACGTCTCTCGTCTTCAATTCGTACGGCACCCAATTTCCTTGCTTTTGAATCATTCCCAATGCTTTTAATCGTTTAGAAATGGTTGATTGATCAACTCCTAAAGATTCTGCAAGTTCTTGTTGCGTTTGACATGAATCTTCTTCGAGTAATGCCTTCAATTCTTCATCTTCGAACTTTTTCGAAGGTTCCCTTTTGAAACGGGCATACCACACCTGACACATTCTAACGTCTATAGCACAGTCAGGATAAGCTTCAATGAGTAAACGATGTGCTTCAGTTGCGTTTTTCTTTAAATGGAAGAAGCAAATTAAAACTTCCCGCAAATTTTGTTTTGTTGGCACAAAATTCGACATTTTCAGCTATAGTAAAACACTTTTGTAAAATTATGAAAATTATTTGACAGATCAATTCTTATAGTATTTTTGGCGCTCTTCGAGAGCGTCAATGTAAAAAAAATGGCGCGTATGATAGATATGAAGTTAGTCACAATTACGAGTTTATACATACATACTCCCAATATAAAAAAAATATTATGTATGTATGCGTAAATACATACACACACATACATACAAATTATTGTTAAAATTTATATATTTTCCTTATATAATCATACCATATACCGTTTGTCTGATCTTTGTAAAATTTGGTGTAGAGATGCATTTGTGTGTATGTCAAGCTGTGGGCTATAAAATTTGACTGTCTCTCAAAGTTGGCGCGGCATTTTTGCAACAATCCAATATCTTCGAATATTGAATGTAGAGCTAAATTATTAAATTTGATATGGAGACTTACGTGTTCTACCAATTCTCAAATATGAGGCTACTCATGGGCGTATCAAAATTAGGCGAAGAGGCTGTAGTTTGGCGAAAGATGCGAAATATATTAAAAACAAAGGTATGGGACTGTCCAATCTAAGGGGCGTAGGAAAGGGGAGAGTGTTTGGGGTTAAATAACCCTTAACTCTCCCCAACTCTACCCTAAGCTCCCCCTCCTCCCAACACCTCCTTAACGACCACTCCCCCCCTTCCTTACTGATAAGAATTTCATATATTTGATCGTTGTCTACAAATAAAAAAAAAAGTTTAAAAGGGATGAACAAATGTTAATCCTCTTAAGGTAAATCTCTGGATCCGCTAGTCCGTGACCATGCCCGTGAGCTGGTGAACAATGGAATATATAAAAAATAGTTTCTTCGAATGATTCTAAGCAATTTCTGAATTAAAATTCATAAGTGTATTAGACATAATCAAAAATTAAAATGTAGTCTGAAATGAAAAAAAAAAATTAATCACTTAACACAAACTGGTTCTTAAAAATATATTTCATATTGAATGTAACTAAAAATTACTTGTTAGTTCTGAAATCGGTATAACACTAAGAAACGCTATTAATTTTAATTAATATTTTAATAAAAAAAAATATTTTTGGATTTTAAAATGGAAAATTTGAAACTAAAATTAAAAAAACTTTTAACTCAAATTCCACAAAAACTCTCTAAACAAAGGGTCGATCCAAATTACCTCCAAACATCACCTATTATATCTAAATCACAACCAAAAAAACTTTCATTAATTAAAACTATACAGTTTTCCCAAATTTTGTAACACCTCATTTGCTCATTTGCGGATCATCGATCCGAATTATATGCAAGTAGAAAAACGCATTGTTGGTAATTCGGATCGATTTTAAAAGTTAATTTTTTTCTTAGTACGCTTTCTAAAATGACGCTTTTTTTTACCGATCTATAGCAGAATATTTAGTGAACAAAACCTTTTATAAATTTTATAAATATACTTACCAGCACAAAAGTTATAATTGTTATAAAATTTGTGGTTTTCTTATTTTATTTGCTAAGGCTTTGTATGAAAATATGCTCACTCTTTGTTTCTTTGCTCACAACTGATTAATTTCAAATAATTGAAATAAGCGTTTCACACCATTGGAAAGGGAAAATAATTCTTATTCGTTTCAGAAAGAGGAAATAATTTAAAAAAATACCAAAAAAAAGTTATTAGCAAAACAAAATCGATCCGACTTATATACCTCGATCCGAATTACCCTCATTTACGTTATACATTGGTAACTGCATCATAAAAACTTAAATATTTTCAGGATACAACTATTGTAATGAATATATGTACATACTTTTTGTTTTAATTAGTAAAACTTCACAGAATTAGGAATTGTATTTTAAATTCAGAGCTTGTTTAAATTTTTAACTTATAGGTTAGAGTTTCTCAAATTTCTGGCATGATAAAAAAAATTCTGTAGTCAGTTTCGTAATTTTTGTTCCCCTCAAAAAGTTTTTTTAATTTTGCAGAAAACTACTATTAGCACCTATACTTTACTATACATTTACTTAGGTGCTTGCGTAAAGTGATAGCAGCAGTGCCGTAAAAATTAATCACGGTAACAACAACTCAGCTTTGTTCTTGTGTCATTCGCATATGAATGTCAAACAACAACAACAACATAATTTTGACAACTTATTACTATTCACCATAAAGGAAGAAAAGGAGCGACTCGTTAGTAACTCCACCTTGTTTAAATTCACCTTGGTGTTTGCGGTTGTTTTCATAAAATTATTGCTATTTTTTATTGCAATTTTTTAGCTCTTTTCCTATTCTAAGCTAAATTTCGTTGGCGTGTTACAATTATAAATAAATAAGAGAAAGAAAAAACAAATTTTCTAAATCACTTGTTGATTGCTAGTTTCTCTACTCTTGGAAATTTAAATTAAGTTGTAAATAATATTGAATTAAATTATATATTTATTTAACTAAAATAATTGTATTTAATTAAATTGCCAAACTTTTTTATAGTTTCCAATTAATCCCACATAAAATTCTGGTCAAATTTTCATTTAATGTAACTACACACACACACACACACACATTCAAACATCAGGTATTTACATGTTGTAATCAACAATTTTGAGAAAGTTTCATCGAAAATTATAAAACAAATTCTAGAGAAAAACTTACTTTAACACAATTGGCAATGTGAGATCAAAAACTGTGCAAACGGATATACGAAATTCCATGACATGCGACAACAGGAAATGAAAACATCTAACAATTTGAAACTGCGCTGCACTGTTGCATGCAGTGATGGTAAAAGTTTATTAGTTTGCCACTAAAAAGTTACGCACATACTGCAGTATGCAGCATACAAATTTTTACACTGTGCACACAGTTGTTTAGAACTCTAAGTAAATAAACAAATAAAAAAACAAACAAGCAAACAGAAACTAACGTACAAGCAAATAAAGCATGGCTATAAAAAAAATACTGAGCAGAATGTGAAGGTAATGTTAAATACGCATTCGAAAATATTTGCGTTCAGAACATTCTGGAAGAAAAATTATTTAAAACATACATACACTTACTGAAATGTGTATTTGCTCTTAAAATCGCAATTTTTTATTGCATTTTTGTTGTTGTTGTTTTTTATTTCTTTTACCACTAGTAGTTTTTTATTGTATGCAGTTTATGAAATGTTGTTAACTGAAATATTTACTGAGTCTAATAAAAATATGAACATGCATAAATATAGTAGAGGCTTGACAGCTCATAACCAAAATTGGAATTGAAAAATTTTACTCGATCTTCAGTTTGAATACAAAAGTATATGGGCTTACTTCTCAATAGAAGTATATTGTGATTAAGCGGAGGATCTCACTGTGCGATTGTCGAAAATTGCTACTGTGTGACAAAAAAAGTCAGACATTAAAAAACTGCATACTCAAAATTTCGAATACACCCTCAATATCTGGACTTAAGGCAAAGACAAAAAAAACATTTTTGTTGGGTCCAAGTATATACTTATACTTGGCCTTAACTGCATTAGCTTTTTACTCGATCTGTAAGTACACAATTACATGTTCACAGTTTGAAAGACGAAATACAGAGCTTTATGACGATAGAAAAGCTGTTTTGACATTTGAGAAACTGGGTTAAGAAAAAAAAAAAGAAAGAACAGCGTAACTAGACTTAAGATGAAAAATATTTTATTACATATTTTGGTTTATAAATTTTAAGGTATTGCGAATTTTTAAATGAATCACATGGATGCAAGGTGGAGGGGGTTTGGGGTTAAACCCTCGTCCCCTCTTAAGTGATGAAAATCTAATACATTTTAATCATTGATCTACTACTACTTTTACTATGGCACAATAGCCCAAGACCGAGCTTTTCGCATCCATTCATGTTGTGTGAGTTGTATTTATATATGAATGGAAGGGACCTACAGTTTTATGCCGAATCGGAACGGCGAAGTGAAAAGCTTTTCGTAGGCATTTTTTTACTCTTGGAGGTTTGCCATTACCAGCCAAGAGGTGGTGCCGTGTAGAAAAATTTTTTATTTTCGATTTTTTGAGCGTACCGCGATATGAACCCGGGCACTTCTGTGTAGTAGTCCAACACACTAACCACTAGGCTACGGCAACCACAATCATTGATCTACTATTTACTACTATTACCTATTATGGCACAACAGCCCATGGAGGGCTTAGACCGAATTTTTGGCATTCATTCATTTTGTGTGGGTTGTATTTATACATGCATGGAAGTAACCTACCATTATGCCGAATCCTAACTGCGAAGTGAAAAGCTTTTCATAGGTAATTTTTACTGTTGGAGGCTTGCTATTGCAGCCAAGAGGTGAAGAAAATTTTTATTTTTTATTTGTAATTGTGCCGAGATGTGAACTCGGACACTTCTGCATAGTAGTTCAACACACTAACAATTGGGCTACGGTGACTACTCATTGATCATGAATCAAAAAAAAAAATTTAGAGGGACCACAAATTCCAACACTCCTTAGGAATATATACAAATTAAGGATAAAGGAACCTGGAAGGAAAAATAATAGTGAATTTTCTACCAATGCATAGAGCCGTTATCATATAATCCGACACAGAGCAGATCTGAGTGAGATCTGAGACGGAACTTGCAGCCTCAGGGTAGTGATTGCTTTAAGTGTAGTCCATTGCCCTGAAAATGTGTAAGGGTACAAGATCAATCAACGAACAACCAATAAGTATTTATTAATTTCCGCCACGATGAATTGATGAGTTTTTTTTTTCCAAAGATCTGATCAGCTCCTACAAAGTCACATATAGACTGCTACAACGCAACTTTTTTTTATAAGTGATTTAAGGCCCTGTGCTGATATTTTGGGAATCGGTAGGTAATTTTATTGTTTGAAGTCCTAAAATTTTTTAGAGTATAAAGTTAAATTGTGTGTTATAATAATCTGAATATTTTTTGTTTTTACACCAACAATATGCATTTTGCATATAGTACATAATGACACATTGTCTTCTGGGAAAAATGTTGATATGGGCATCAAAACATCAGAATCCCCCCTTCTAACTCTCCAAAAGTAGAAAACTAAAACTTTTGTTTAAAAAAATATTAAGGGATAGCATTCTTCATTCTGCAGAACTATTGTTAAAATCTGAAATTACCTAGGGGACCATACATGGTTCGTTGGGCAGTAACAAGTAAAATAGAAATGCATGACTTTTTTCTTAAATCGCTTTTTTGAGAAAAATAATCAAAAATTAAAATTTATACTAATTATTCTGTGTGACATTTATAGAAACAATTTCGTTCGGCTTTATAGCATAAGTAAACACCACATTTATACGTTAGAATAAGTTTTCTACAACTAGGAACTTTGGATTGGAATCTGCCCTCAAAGGCTAGCATTTTAGGGAGGTGTCTTTGTTATCCAGTCTTAATGTCTGCTGGTGGAGTATGTATTTGGCCTGGGTCGTTTTGCTTGTTTAGCTTATTCCAAAGGGCGACCTTGAGCTGTAAAAATCAACCTCCAAAAAACTTTCATTATCTTCACTTTCATACCAGGCATAATCATTCACATATTTATTCCATTCTTCATCGTCCATAAGTCGCTCCATTCCGAATTTGTAATAAAAACTAAAAAATGCATCAAATTTTATCAAACACTAACCCAAGGAACCATATATGGTTCCAACTGTTGGAAAAAAAATTTGATAATATTTTTTTAAACATTAGTTCGAAGTAAACACATACCAATTAGCACACCTCTAGCAATACAGCAATATTTTTTTTATGTTGAAATTCGCAAAATTTCTTATAATTTTCGCTATATGAAAATCAAAAATTTTACTTGCATCCGAAAAATGTATTTTTTCACAAAAAAATAACAATAACTTTTGACAGCTGGCCTTTTCTAATAACGTTACATATGCGCATTGATAAAGAAAGCTGCAATCTACGAAACCCATATTGTGGTTTGGATGTTTGGCGTAAGATGGCGCCATTATTATCATCTAAAATGGTGGGACCATATATGGCAGCATCGGCAGGGAAGGGTTAATTTTATTTGTTTTCATACGGAATCAATGGATTTCACTGTCATAAGTTAGCGGTTCCGATCAGGAGCAAACTTTTATTTTTATAACAAAAAAAACTTGATCTAAACTTGATTTTCTTATTATGAAAGAAATGACCTTAGTGGGTTAGCTTTTGTATTATTTTTTAGAATAATTTTATCCCTGAATACTTAATACATTCTTTAAATTTAGTTAAAGAAAAAAATGTTACGAAAATTTAAGAATAATAATCCAGACACATAGTATTTAAATTACTATATTTAATAGGAGGAAATAATGACTACGGCATCGCTATTATTCTTTATTAAATTGAAGTAAATAATATTTTTTAGAAAAATTTTGTCTAAAGGCATTTTACTTAAATTAAGCTTTCCTAAGATTACGTTATTAAAAATTTACAAGTTGATGTGAAAGTATTTCTTTCATAAATTTTGTGTCAGAATATAAATTATTGCTTAAATTTTTCTTTGAGTAATAAACAAACATACAAATTTCCTTTTCATTTTCATTTCTCTTATTTAAATTGTACATAATGCATTTGAATATCACTTTTTAATTCAAGTCATAATAAAGAGACAGAGGTAAAAACACAAAATAAAGAAAAGTTTTCCATTAAAATTTTACTTAAGTATGATTATTTTGATGTGTGAGTTGAATCCTCAAATTAAATATAGAACGTGTTTTAGCACACAAATACACACACACACACACAAGCTATAAACACATTCTAATGTATGTATTTATGTATGCATGTACAATATACATATTACATTTAATGTCTAATGCAATTCACCAGCACACACATGAGTTCTCTGGTGGCATTGTTTTCATTGGTGAATGCGTGTGGGTTTTGCTTGCTTGTTTGATTTTTATTTTGTTTAAGTTAGTAAAGGATTGAATAATTTACCCATGCGTGTGAGTTCTATGTATTTTGAAAATATTTCATAGAAATTAAAAAATACTTTTTTTGTTTAAAAAAAAATACTCTCTATTATTTGAAAATATTATAATATGTAAGTTAGTTAGTATTAATTTCATTTATTTGAGTATTTGTTTCCTGAATACATACCTAAATCAATAAGAATCCAGCATATATGCAAATGTTAGTATTTTTGTACCACCTGGCGTATACGTGATTTGAATTGTGTGACAATCAGTTACTTTAAAAGAATATTCGCTTCAACATTGAATAATTTTAACAACTGCTTCAACTGATGATTTCACTGAAAATATTTATTAGCGAATCAAGGCAAGAAAATTGTCTGACTGCTTAGCTTTGGCTCGTCTCAGAAGGGGAATTTTCGAAAAAGAATTTCTTCCAAAAGAAATCTTTTTCTACCAAAGATATGCTAGCTTTCGTTAGGTCAGTTGAATGTGTTTTGTTTTATATTGAGAGCTTACATAAAATATCTCTCAGGCCTCACTGCTGCACGTTACGTTACGTTATAGGGAAGGGTTTAGGAAACGCTGATTGAGCTCAATTGCCTGATAATTACACTGCACAACGGAATTTACCACACAAAAAAGCTCATCATGTTCAGCACACTCGAATTATATAAGATCCACTTTCAAAACTCTTGAACTTTTCTTTTTGGTCAATTCCATTATTTATTTTCAACCATTATAAAAAATAAATTAGACGTGATAGAGAAAAAGTAAATACGCCATTATTTTCAACGTACTTGAATTATATAAGATCAACTTTCAAATCTCTTGAGCTTTTTTGGCCGTTGTACAGTGTTATTAGACCAAAATCCCGATAAAAACCAAGACCTTGACCGAAGATTAGCCAAAAATCTGATCATATTTTAGACTGAAATTCAAATCAGGCCCAGACTAAAATTCACTTAAAAAATAAAACGAAAAACGTAAACCAATATTCAAATTTGCAAATAAGCACAAAAAAAAAAAATAAATCAAATCCAAATCCAAACCAAATTTAGGATAAAAATCAAACTAAACATTTCGAACCAAGAGGACATCAAATTTATACTAAAATTCTGACCAAATTCATACTAAATTTAAATTAGTAACTGAAAAATTTTCAGACCAAAAATTCAAACAAAACCAAAATTTGGACTAAAGCTAATAACAAAATTCAAGTCAAGTTTAGATTAGTTTAGACAAAATTCAAAACTAAACTAACCAAAAGGAAATCAAATTTAGACCCAGACTCATTCCAACATCCAGAATAAAAATCACAATAATATTCAGATGAAAAGCAGATCACAATTATGACCAATCCTTAGACCTAAATTCAAATCGGAATTCAGACAAATACTAAGATTAAGCATTAGATCAAAAAGAGATGAAATTCAGCCCTAAAATCAGGTCAATATTTAGACCAAATTTCAGTTCAATATTTATACCAAAAATAAAATCGCTATACAGATCAAAAATCAGACTAAAACTTGTATCAAGGTTTATATCAGGAGACAAAAACTCGAAAAAATTAATTCAGAGTAATATTCAGACTAAAAATCATACTAAAATTGAAACCAAATTCTGTCCAAAAATCAGACTAAAATTCAGACCAAAAATAAAATTAAAATTTAAATCATAAATCAATTCAAAACTCAGACCAAAAGTAAATTAATTCACTAAAAAGTCAGATGAAAAACCAAACCTAAAAATAGGTCAAAAAGCAAACAAATAACCAATACCGAGCTCTCCAAAACTAGGACTTCGATAAACTAACCCTGAGTTAATGTATTTTTAAGTTTATATAATGCACAATCTTTTAATTCCAAATTGGTTAGAACCATGTAAAAAGTATAATAAAAGTTATGGGTTAGGCTTAAATAGCACTGCGATATAACTTTTTTTTTAGTAAAGTACTTTTTAAAAAGCAGCTATAAGTATCAGCCTTTGATCACTTAACTCTATTTGATGGCGCGATTATCTATAAATATTGACTAAGTTTAAAAATCTTAAGTACATATGTAAAACTTTTTGCTTTATGCTAGTTTTGATGGTCAAAATGGTTCAGAGCAGATGAGTTATTAGTGGTGTCAAATATGATGGTGATTTGCATAGAAACTGTATACTCTCGCCCAAAAAAATGGGTCAGTTAGTACATAAATTCCTTTTCGCATTTTGTAATAGGTTTTTGTTATTAACATTGAGTTTTATCTCTAGCTGGAACGTTATTTCTCTGCAGAAAGATGTTAGATCAATAATCAAAGAATGCAATGAGAATCTTGCACTATGTTGAAAATTGGAGAATAAATTATTCAGCCTATAGTATATTAAGATTACTCTTATCTCCTCAACCTTTAATAACTCACTACTATGTACAAATAAAATCTATTAAAAAAAAACACAACAATCGTTTTGAACATAAATCATTTTAATACTTCGTATTAGTTTTGTTTGCATTGTACGTGAATATACATTTCGATTTTCCTCTTCTTTATGTAATTCTATGATAAAATATGCTCATACATATGAATTTATGCCTATTACTACAACTAATTTACAAACACAAATACAAAAAATTCATTCAAACTTGTATACTTCGTGTAATTAAACAATAGCATCAAGAATCTTTATGCGATTGTGTACGTGAGTGCTTAATTTACTTCCTTTTAGTGTTGCGTGTGTACAAGCGTATGTACAAATGTCTGTGTACGTGTGCGTGAGTATGAAATCAAATTGCCGTTTTTTTTTTTCTTTTCAAAGCTTAATTACTGTCACTAGAAAAGTACAACTGCGAATCATGATTCAATGCTAAAAGGGTTAGGTTTACCAAGTTACATGAAAGATTATTAGGAATTTGCTAGTTGGTGAGTACAAAAAAAAAAAAAAATAAATAAATAAAAAAAATTTGTTGGAATATGAATGAATATTGGTTGGCAAGTGCGTGACATTCGTATAAATGAGTTTCAGCTTAGATAGTTACACATAAATATTCCAATGGAAAGTTTTGCTCAATTAATAGAAAAGTTTGGTAGAAAAGAAATCTTGAATTGATGCGATATTGATGTGAAGGATATTAATATTTGTATGGATAAGACGTGAAGTTTTCAATTTCTAATTATAAACTTTGATATATTTTACTTGACTGGAACATGAAGCATTTTGATCAGTAATACAATATTTTACTCTAAATTCATAGACGGGGTATAATTAAAATTTTCGAAAATTAGGGATTATTATACCATATATTTTTTTTTGTAAGGAATTCAATTTGATGTGAAAAGTTTCACTTAAAAAAAAAAAAATGGACAGTAAATATTTTTAATTAAATAAAACTCATAAGTTATAAAACCCCAAAAGTCTGTGTTTACTTAATTGCCAACACATCCAAATGTGTTCATAGTTGATACGCACATATGTAAGCATATACATTATATATATACATATGTATACACTCATATGAAGAAATATTTACTTTAAGCTTCATATGAGTCACAATGCTACAATGTTGGCTAATAATGTCTTACACTTTTCTTTGTTGCTGTTTGAGGACCAAAATTTCAATTAAATATCAAAGTAAATTCAAAAAGTAAACCAAAAATGAAGTTACAAAATATTTACACCAAAAAAAAACTGACAAAAACAAAGAAGAAAAGAAAAAATACAAACATATACACATACATATGTACACACAATGCATGCACTTATACATGTAGGTATGTACATATGTATACATATTTACTAGGAATACAAGAAAGCTCATTAAAGTAAATATGTACTATTATATTGTATTTATTAAAAAACAAAAAAAATGAGAATGGAGAAACTGTGTATTGCATATGTATGCATACATGCATGTGTAGTACAAAGTATAATTACATGTAAACAAAGAAGAGTGTTTTTGACTACGTTTGTTCATTAAGCCTGCTTATATATAACTTCAAATATCGAATTAAGCATGAACTTAAGTCATGACTTTGATTTAATTTTCATAGTCTCCAAAAAACTATGAAAGAAGAGTGTTTCCGTCGGTCTAAAATGACTTATATATATTAATCACAACAATTTTATAAATATTTTATTTTTTTTACTTAAGAAGGATTTAATTACGTAAGTAGAAATACTCAAGTTTTCACTGAGAATATTTTAAAAGTTATTTAAATTTTCGATTTTGGGGCACAAATACAAATATAAGTACAATTTTCTTTGTTTTAAATGCTATTCTTTCAGTTATAGGTGGAACGTTAAAATTTATGGTCTAAGCCAATGTTTTTTCATTCAATGATAACATTTCATTAGGTAATTTTTAATTTTGGAGTATTCTATTATATGGTAACCTTATTATTGTTGTGAAAAAAAAACAGGGTATAGTCCTAAATAAAAAAGTCCTAAAGAAAAATAGCAGTTTTGGCATTAACAGCCATTGCGGGGTATAGAAATGTCGAGCACCGAACGCAGTTATTGTAAGCAATAGAACACAGGGTCGTATACGTGATTTTTTTTTAATATGCTAATTGTTGCGTTTGCTGTTTGTATAATTTAACTTTATTAGCATCACTAACAACCTGAGATGGGTGATGAAGTTTTTAGTAGATCTATATTACCATACATCCACAAACTTTGCTCAATATTGTTGCTAAGCGAGCTACGATAGCTACATGTCGTCGTTTTCGCTTACTGACCTTATGTTATTGGGAATATTAAAAGCTAGCTCTTATATTGTGTTCTGGGTCTAATTGTTTGATCTGTGAACGTACAAAACGTCACGGAAAAATGAGGATTTTGCTTGTACTTTTTTTTAATCACTTGACGAATAGTACGTTCACGGATTAGACGATTCGATCCCTGATTCTAATGCTTAAAATATTATTTGAGGAAGTAGCAAGATCAATACATGTGAAACTCAGCTTTTGGATTACACTGTTCGACAAAAACAACTTTTACAAAACTAAAAAAATTCTGAAAAAAACACTTTAATAGAGCTCATAAAAATAAATTATAAGTGTTCCGGCATTTTAAAACATTACATTTAATCCATATTTTACAAGGGGATAAAGTTAACAATATTTGTCTTTTTTGGTACAATCAAACTTAGATATCTTAGTTAATTTTGCATCAATGATGGTTTGAATGCTGAACACTTATGGAAAAATTGTTCAGCAAAAGCAAAAAGATAATTTTCTGTAACATATTAATTCTTTATCTCCTTCTTTTAAGTTATTTTTTTTTTTGTTCTTTTTAAAGAAATTGTTTTTTTTTAAGCCTTTAATACGGTTAAAAAATTAATAATATGTTCTGCAAAAATTTTGCTCATTAAATTTTATTATATACTAGAAAATCCTTAATTAATTTTTGGTGTACAGATAAAATCAATCAAATAAACTTTAAAAGTAAACAACTTTAAATATTTTTCTATAAAATACATGTGGGAAATGAGCAGAACGAACACACGACTAGGAGCGGATGACAATACTGACTTACATTGTTGTACAACCAACAAGACATGAAAACAACACTGACAATAACGCGATAGAAAACAACAATGACAAATACGAAAGAATAATGGCTCTGGGCCAGCGATGCCAACTTGCGGGGAATTCCCCGATTTGTGGGGGATTTCACGTAGTACGGGGGATCGGGGAATGAGCTGTTTTTTGCGAGGAATTTGAAACCGTTCAGCTTTTAGTTAATAAAGTCTATTCAAAATTTTTTGTCAAATTTTATGTAATGTAAATCGTTTAATTTTTGTTAATACTTCATATTTTGGGTCTTATAACCTTCATCTCTTCTTAAGGGGGCCCTGCTCTTTCTTGGTTTGTAGAAATAGATTTTTAAGAAAGTGTGTAATTCGAAAGTATTGTATTTCAAAAGTACTTTGTAAAAATTTCAGAGAGAAACTGCAAGTACTTTCGTAGATATAAAACATTATAGCGGCGAGTGTCAGTCAGGCCAAAACAGTCACTCAACGCGTCGCTTCACTTTCGGTCGCTCGGAATGCCTTCGTCCAGCACCTCCTAATTAATAACTCCGGTCTGCGATTGCATCGGTCACCGATCTGTGCGTTATGCAGATGCGCCTTTTGGTCGTATTGGGCGGGAGGAAGGTCCGTTGGGATTCGACGATATTTTAAAAAAACGATAGCCAAAAATTTGAACCCGTTCTTCTCAAAACAAGGTTTTTGTCATTGGCACGTACGATCTAAAAGTTAAATATGTTTTTTTATACAACAATGGTTTGGTTAATTTTTTGGCCAATTTGCAACGTTGTATTTAAAAAAAAAGTCCAATTTTTGAGAAAACTAATTTTGGCTGTCAGCCATTTTGTGAATTATCGGCTAAACGAAATAATAGTAGTATGTCCTAAGACCATAGTCATAATTTTTCTACGGGTTTTTTTGTCCTTTCAGTGTACCGCATTCATGCGATGATGATTTTCAAAATGTATCCATGTAACTAATCACCTATTGCATTTGGAAATTTTTATCTAACACGTTTTTTATTTAATCTTTCGAAAAATTAAAAAAAAATCTTAAAAATTCAAATTGTGACCATTTTTCTTTCAAAATCAAAAATAGTTTTGATTTTTTTTTCCAAAAGGAAACATTTTTTGTTTTTATCTGGGTCAAAAAAAAGCCCAAGTATTTTCCTTTGAGAATTTTGAGTTTTTATCTATCAAAATGAACGTCGAGTAACTCAGTACACCGGATTCATTTGAGCTCAATCGATTTTAAGAGTGGGTTCCCTTGAGATGAAATCTCCCATATGTCAAAAGAATTTCGGAGTCAGAAAGCACTTTACTATTAACCTACCAGTTCTGGACCGCATTAAAATAACACTAATCTTGATCAATTTTAAACGTGTCTCGCTGATATAATATAAAATTATACCGGTGCGGGGAATATGATTGAAAATCGGGGAATTTCTCGAGGGCTATCGGGGAGACAGAAAAAATTAGTTGGCATCCCTGGCTCTGGCCCATAGAATCCGTTATGTATGTGAGATGGACACGAAAGAAGCGAAGGAGAGAGGCGATACAAAGCATTTTTGTCATTTTGCCAACGGATATACAATCATGCACATCATACACAAAACTAATCAGTTGATAGTAGCAATACTCTCAACGGAAAGTTGAAAGTTGCTCAGCATCTTGCGTTACTTCAACGTATATGTTGTGTGTGGGCCAATAGGCCATGGGCCCCATAATCGGTGCAGATAGGGGTTCGGTTCCTTGAGATGAAATATTTCCCACACTTTTCTGTATATTTCGTCCTCAGATACTGAAAACGAAATTTGCCGTTTTGAGGCTCAAATTTGTACCTATTTGTATGTGGCATAACTCGAAAACTTGATCATAAGACGAAAACTTAATAATAGTGGGTAGTATGGAAAAAAGTACGCCGAGACATCATATTTTTCAATCTATTTTCCGAAGCAGTTGTCAAAACCTAAGGGCTTTTACAACTTTTCTGATTTTATTGCACAGTGTAATTTTTAATGAACTTTTTAATGAAAAGTACAGCATTAAATAATTAAATTATGTTGTTTTCAATTTGTTTTGCGTATTTTATTTGAGAGTCACATAGCCAAAACTTTTTATGGAATTTTAATGTATCTATTCCGAGATGAAAAATTCGCTCGTGGACAGTGATTTCAAGCGTATCATTTCACAAAAAACTACTTAACTTCAACAATTTTCGAGTCCACCCAAAAATTAAATACTCAAAATTTGCACAAAACTCAGGGTTAATTTTGTGAATTTCTTAAATTAAAAATAAAATGGTAATTAAAAAAAACAATTTGTTTAAAAATTTGATTTTTTGTTGTTAATTTTTGAGTAAACATTTTAGAAAGACAATCTAATGATATATGAATATGTGTGTAATATTTCAAAATTTCCCTTTTCTCAGTTTTGAAAAAAAAAAAAAAAAATAGTTTTTGTTTTTTTGTACTGTAAAATTCGTAAAAAATTATAAAAAATTTAATTTTGAAGCTTATCGGAGACAAGAGGTGTGAATCGCTGCTGACTTGGCCTGGAACGCCCCATACACACTCTCTCATATGCTACAATCAGTCAATCCAAAACAAAACGGAGTTTTTTCTATTTGCAAGGAGAACTACAACAAAATTTGATTTTCTTGTCACATATGCATATCAGTCAGTATGACAAAAAAATAAGATCGAGCTGTGAAAAATCACAAGTTTTCTTTATCTAAATGAATGAATCCTCATGGCGTATGGTATACTTGATATTTATTATGTGTTGATTGTTGCTTCTTTTGTATATACGGAGATTTATTATGTTGATTGTTGCTTCTTAATTATATTAAAACAATTCAAGAACTTTGAGGGCTGAGGGGGTGAAGAAATTTCTGGTCGGCTTAGAGTTTGTCTTATTACCTTACAAACAAACACATAGGCTTCATCAATTTGGCTGTTTAGAATTGAAGGTTGCCAGAACGAACTTCGTTTGCGTCTTGGTCTTGTGATTTTTATTGTGATACAAATGCCTAGAATTTCATTTGAGGTGTTATTATTATTGTTGGGGAGTGCATTGTTACAAATAAGATAAATTTTGACCCTTCATGGACCTACGGTACTTCCAAAAGTGTAATCTCAAATAGAAATTTTAGAATTCATTTTACTTCTATGGGTCGACATTTGGTAGCCCAGATTTCTTGATTTCTTATGTGCATAAGTACGGGGCACTATTTTGCTTCGCAGATTCCTTATCACCATTGTGAAACCTACATGAGCCATTTGAAAGAATGTCCAGTTTTGCAAAGTGATGATTCTATCTACAGTGTATTTATTGTTAGTATTCCTGTAATGACTCTAAAATTGTTTTTGCCATGTTCATACATTCCATAAAACGTTTCACGTTGTATGTATGTTCCTATAAGTGCTTTCAAACGCTTTGGTAGATTTTCCTAGCACAATTTTCTTTGTTGTTCGTCCTTTTTTGTAATGGAAAGGTTAGAAAACAGGCTATTTTTCGCATCTCGCAGAAAGATGCTGAACCCACAAAGTTCATGCTCTTTCTTTGCTAGCTTATACGCAACTTTTAATCCCAAACCACAGAAACCGAAACCGGAACTTCATGTAACACAATACCACTTCACATGGGATTCAGCTTCTCGATTGCATACCTACTGTCTCCGAGGCTTTACATAAAAAAGGCTGGCTAGTGACAGCCAAAAGGCATTGATTGAAATAACTTTAACCAAACCTCTGACTAGAAGACTTACTTTAAGGTTCTGAAGAAAGATTTTTTATCGAATCTTAAATACACTAATTTTCAATCAGGTAGCGTTAAATCGATGTTGCCATTTAAAAACTCAAAGGATGCAAACTAACCAAAATTTAGAGAATATATGAGCAATTGTGCAACAAGCAAAATGTTGATACTCTGCATGCAACCCTAACTGTTGTTTGAAAAGTTCTATCCAACTGACATATTCTCCGAAAGGAGAAACGTTATTGAGCAGAAAAATTCATAGCATCCACAACTGTGAATGCAACAATATCAATTCAACAATATACATATCAAAGTAAATATTTTTTTAAACGTCAGGTGCAGAGTAGAAAACTATGAAAACACGGAAGCTACGGATAAAAACAAGTAAAACTAAAATGAAAGTAAATATAAACATGTAAGTATTAAATCGGAAATTGTTATCTCTGCATGTGTTGTACATGTCTGTATATTTGTGTCACTGAATGTTTGAGATTGTCATGGGATAAAATGCACAGTGCCATAAATTTGTATAGAAATGGCCAAAATGTTATCTATATATATTTATATCAGATAGAAATAAGAAATATTCAAAAGAAAAAAAAAAAAAACAGTGACGAATATAAAAACAAAAATGAATTATTCAAATTTCTATAAATAAATTTTTTTCGAGTATTCCAGTTGTTACTCTAGTTATTGGAGGCAGTCCTCATTGGATAAAAGTCCAAGATAGCTAGGTTAGGTTAGGTTGGAGTGGCTGTCGAGAGACACACTTAGGCCTGAACGGCCCATTGTGATACCACATAGTTGGACCTACAGTTTAACGCCGATTCCGAACGGCTGCGTGGCAATTTTTTTATCGGCTTGGTGGTTTTGCCATTACCAACCAAGGTGCGCAATTGCACACTTCCTTATAATTCTCATACACTTCATATTGATAGTGAATATAAGAAAGTTATGAAAATTAACCACCAGACGAAGACGGGAATCGAACCCGAACTCCCCAGATGAAAGTCTAGTGCACTATCCACTAGGCTATCGAGGTCGTCAGCCAAGATAGCTAACGTAATATAAAAAAAAAAAAAATTATTGCTTTTCTTATCAAAAAGGATGAATAGTCAAAGTTATGGATCTTATTTAAATTTTGGTATGATTTCTATTATGATTTCGATTTACTATATAACTTCCTTAGTTCCGAAAAGATTCGAATTGTATTTTTTAAGTAAATATTATGAAATGTAAATCATTTTCCCACTCGTATCGCTGTTATCGCCATACCGTAAGATCCTTCAAAATAATGTGCAGAATATTTCATTAGTAAATGGAATTTTAATATCAAAGCATGAATTTACTTTAATTTTTGCGTGTTTTGTGTTTAAAGCCTTAGTATTTCCATGATTTGAATCTACCACTTTTAAAGTTATTTGCGTAATCTTACATAAGTTCCATATAACATAAATCGTAAGTTACTTACTTATTTTAGTAAATGATTCGCTTCTCTAGTAGCATGGAAACGGAAGCAATGCAGTTATTTAATTTAAAATATTAAGTTTCTGTTTGTTAGCGTATGCATATATTTACACATATAAGGGTATATGAATGTATGCATCTATAAAGAAAATATACTATATATTCTATATAAATCTAGTTGGTATATATGTAGACACCATATTGACCATTTCCTCTTCTCCCCATTTGCTGCATAATCTAAATTGAAATGCTTAAGGCGCGCGTTCCTTATTTACTTTCGATGCTTGTAAGTACATATGTACATAAATATATGGGTATGTTTGTATGTGTTTGCATCGTCTTAAAGGTGCTTAAACTTTTATTAGCTTCATTCACTCTCTGCCACGTTGCTAGCAGAAATTACGTTGCTGACGCCCTTCTTTGCTGTATACCTTTATTGCTTTTAACTCGTTAGTTTTATTTTTTTATTTTATGCTGATACAGCAATGCAGGAAAAACTTACACCTTTGTACTTAGTTTACTGGATGTTTTATAAACATAAGTATAGCATGTTCCTGAGGAATGCATCACATTATTCGAGGAAGCATTTATTATTTGAAGTTATTATAGCAGTTGATCTTTAAGATTTATATGCCATTTGTTAAAATTCCATTATAAAAAAACATTTATATTTTGGAAAAAATTATCTCATTTTAGATGGGCGAGGTGGTCAATTGGTTGCTATAACATTTAATCTGAATTAATTAAATTAGTGAACTGGATTTTTATAATATTACATCTTTAGCATGAAGCAATAAACCAATTGGCTGTGGAGAGAATAAGCTTGATACCATTTAGGAGCTAATAATTTGGATGTATAGTATATGTATATATAATAGAGTTGCCAGATAAGAAACCAGTACGAAGCTAATTAGTACACAGAGTTTTTTCATTGAAAACAAAATAACAAAAATCAGTATATGTACCGTTGAAATCAGTACGTCTGAGGTCAGACGTACTGAATATGTAAAATCAAAAAAAAAAAAAAAAAAAGCATGAGATGTTTTTTCTGAAAGCTTATCTCATCCGGAGAATTTATGAAGAAACTTCAAAACAGTTTTGGCAGCCAGTTATTACCGACATCAAAACTCCGATTACTTATAAATCGGTAAATTTAACCTAAAGTAATTATTTTATGTTATGTGATTATGAAAAATTTAATAGAATATTGGGGGCTCTACACACAAATCAAAATTTTTTCCTTCTGAAACTTTATATTATGTAGAAAACACTGCAAAAGATTTTATTCTATGAAGTAGGACATAATTTTGTGAAGCGTACTTTATTCATGTATACGTTAAAGTAAATAGAGTTTGTTAGGTATTTATGTACTTTGTTGTGGTAAATCAAATGAAATTTTTATAGTAATGCTTTAACTGGACAATCATGACTATATCAATTTTCAATGCACACGTTGAGACTTTTGACATTTAATTTTTTATTAGTTATGTTAAATAATGGACAGAAAGGGCTCCGACATAAACATAAACGAGGCGGATATCTCTGTACAATCTCCGATGTGTGAACTATCTAGGAGAATAGACGTGTACACTATCGCGGTGTCAAATGACATTTGGACTAACCTAAATGACTTTGAAGTTTCACTTGACCTATGACCAGGTTAGATAGGAAGAAGACAATTGTCCTCTTAGGGCACAACAAATCTGCAGTACGTCAGCTCACAGCAGTCTTAACTTTACATTGTGCTATTGCACCAAGGCTGCAGATGAGTAGACTCTAATGCTTAGGGTCACACTTTTTCAATAGTCTAAGAAAGATAACGAAAGTAGAACTATCGCATTTTCTTACCTTCATCCGGAGAACCAAATGGTTCAATAGAGGCATTACCTGGACTGCTGACGAAAGCCGTGTTTAGAGACGTGCCTCCTCCTGGCAATTAAATGAGGGCAACCACAATGAACAGTTAAGTCTTCGAGTGGAAGTGCTCACACGCCTTCCAAACCTAACCTAATCAATGTTAAACATCACTTATCAATTCGATCAATTCGAGGACATGGACTTTGTGGTTAAGAGAATTGAAAACTGGTTATTTAGCCTTTGTAATACGTTACGTTGTCCACGAGATATATATTAAGAAAAACCAAAAACATGAGAACTAATAATGTCAGCACTAAACACATCAGAATCGAATGCCATCCTGTTGAATGCGAAGACAAATCCTGCTACCGAAGTACCATGATGACGACCGCAGACGGAATATCAACAACTTACTCAACAAAGCCAGAGCTAAGTTTGTGCGATTACAGGATCTATACTGAAGAAGCTCGCAAGTTTTCAGATGAACAAAAATATGTGTATAGAGTTAACCCTTAAAAACAGCCCGTTGCCATTTGGTTTTCATTCTACATGCGGAGTACGTAGAGAGTGTTTATGATTAGCTCTTCTTTTCCTAATAATTTCAAATTGTATAGGACTCCATTACTTTCTTTTGCTGGGCTTGGATTACCCGTATGACATCTGCTTGATCCAAGCTTCGTCCAAGCATTTAGACCAGTAAAACAAATTGAATGAATAAAATTGTGAATTGAACCACACATCGAGCTTTGTTAGCAAGCCTTTAAATGGTATCGTCAAGAGAACATGTAGCAGGAGGTGAGGAAACCTGGAAAAATTTGAAAATTAACACTTGACAAGGAGGTGAAAGTGTCAGATTAAAGAAATCGTGATCGTCGCAATAAATCTCTGTTCTCCAAAGAGCTACAAGACATAGTTGTAGAAGAATAATACTTTGCTCTCTCAATTTATATTATTTGAACATTTATTTTATCTCTTATAGCGTGCGAGTTCGAAACATTTAAGGAAAATGTAATTAAATTCAAATAAAAATGTATTTTATTCCGTGAAGCAAGCAGAGCTTGGTAAGGTGGTGAGCAATAGTTTAGCTGAAAATCATTGGTTCAATAAAAAAATGCTCTTCCATTTTATTTGGTGAGGAATAAGAGGTAAAATGACTAATGTTCCAGGATGAGAGATATGACGAAAATTAAAACAAGGATTAGAAATAGAACTTTGACTAGTATGGAAAGTAGAATGAGGACTAAAATGGGAATGAAGATAAGCAGATAAGCTGATAGATAAGAACTAGGTTGAGGATTAAGCGCACGACAGCAATGACAAAGGCTAAAAAAGGCGAGGGATTATGATAAAAATGGGAAATAGAATGAGGTTAAAAATGAGAACTAGATAGGACTAAAGTACAATATAAAAATAAGGGTGAAGATTATAAGTAATACAGAATAATATGAGAATTGCATGCAAATTAGAATAAACTCTGACATGAATGCTACAACAAAAAAAAACCAGGATGAAGGTTCCGTGAGAACTAACCGGAGGGATTATATGAAAACTAGATAGAAGATTAGAATGAGGGAATTTTTAAATAAGAATTATGACAAATTTAAAGACTTGCATAAGTAATTGATAGGAAAAGGGTATGAATGATTAAAGTAATCAATAAGACCAAGGAAATAATGGCATCTGATAAAATATTTTAATTCAATAAATAAGTTTTATATTCAATTGAAGTTTTTGCTTGTTTTAAGCATTAGAATATATAGTTACAAAAACTAGTTGGAAGCGATTGTTCAGAAATAATTTATAATTAAGATTGCTTCATTTTGAGTAACAATATAATAGCACTGTGCGACAAATTGAAGACGACGAAAAGTGATCGGGATCAGAGTATGCTTGTTGGTTAGCGAAGGTGCTCCAGAGTACTCCGTTTTGGACCAAACAAAAATATTATTTTACGCGGTCTTAACCCTTTCGTAGAAAAAGCAGAGGAGATAGCGCAAAACCGAATCCGGATTTATATTGTCTGACCCCCATTTCTTCATACAATTTTTGATCAAAACACACATTTTGTGCTTCTGAAGGTTTGAACTTTCATGGGTAACCGCAGACCCAGTGGCCTCAATGGAAATTTTTGATAAACTTTTTCTGTATATTATATTATTAGAAATTTTTTTTAAAGATAGACAAAGTAACTTGGTATTCATTTTTCACCTAACCCTTTCTTGACCGTAAGGAAACCGATAGAGAAAAACTGTGTCCAGATTCGCATTCTTCGACCCCCATTTTATTGTAAAAAAGTTCTTAAACTGTTTTCATTGAAAATTTTAGGGTCACCGGTGAACCATAGCAAGACTTGTATTTCCAAAAAAGTATATAAAAATTTAAAAATATGGGAAATCATGTTAGAGTGAATAGTTTTCCTTAAAACATATGGTATTAAAAATTTAGTGTATTTGGACAAATTTTGTAGAAAGTGTAAGCGATTGAAAATTAAGAAAAAAAAAAAAAACAATTTTTTCAAACGTATTAACCCATTACCTCTATTGTTTTTTTTTACCCGAAAAACAGACGTAGGATCTGATTACGCTAGTCTACCAGTGTTAATCCCCTGGCTGCCAAGCCAATAGGCACGGTTCGTATAACACTCTGGATTAGGGAAGCTTTTATTTAAGAGGATTTGCTTCTTCTGCTTTGATCTATATTACCCAGTTGCATATCTGATAAGGGAAATGCTCTGTCATTGCCATATACCAGAAAGTTGCCTGCCAATCTCAGGGCAACCGTTATCTGATATGCAATCCAGCTGTCGCCGCGAGGAGGTGATAGACCACACTACCATCAGATCACTCAATTACGGCACGTATCGAAACACATGTTGGCCCCGGTTTTTGAATTACCACGAGCAAAAACACGCAAGTGAATATTAAAAAAGGAATATTAAAAAAAAATTTAAATTTTTATGCGTTGAGCTTCTCTTATATTTTATTTCTTTCCCAGCTCACTTGCTTAATTTTTGTTCGCGGTAATTTAAAAAAAAGACACTTTTCTTGTGTTTAGTAACCCATAGTAAAATTTTATGAGTAACATTTTTCTTGAACTTTTTAACCCTTTGTGAATCCTCTTAATGGGTGAAAAGGTAATTTTTGGGGAAAAGGACAAAAAATACCCATAGGGGATGGAGATAATGGGTTATCGTATTCCAAAAAAATATTCTACGTAAGATTTTACTATAAGGTGCTGAACACATAAATGTTCTCAGATATATATATAACCAAGATGTCTTATGTTTTATTATAACCACTTTCTTTATCCAACGAGCTTACCCTGATCCATATCACTTTTCGACGTCTTTAGCTTGTCGCACTGTGTTATTGATTAATTTTTTTAAAATAACACAACCAGTTTATAAAAACAATTATTGTACTTACATTTTTGACTTGACTTCAAAGATAAAAACTTTTAAAAAAATAACATAGGCACGCAATTATAAAAGTTCCGCAATTAGAAAATCTAAAAAAGACTTAATAAAACCGAATATATATATATAATATAATATCGTTATTATTTTAGTTTGTCAGACAGGGGCTTTTTTTTAGTTTATGTACAGTGAATGCTACTATATGGTATCAAATTACTGAAAGGGTTAAGAACAAGCAAATCAGACAATCTTTTCGAAACAATCCATTTTTCTTAATTTTTGTATTTCATTCTTCAGTATACTTGGCATACACAACAAACTTTGGTATATTAATGCTGTATGAAAAAAAAAATATTAAAGAAATTAAATCCATGAAAAATGTTACTATAAGTAATATTAAAAGTGAAAGGTGAAAAAGTGTCAAAAATTTATAAAAGTTCAATATCGTCAAGTACAAATAAAGACTTAATGAGGAAATTACTGTAACGAAAAATTATTGCTCAAAACATAAACCTAATAGAATGAATGTATACTTAAATTAAATCACGTGAGTTCACGACTTTTTACGTTTATTACCAACATTGGATAAGCTCGTAATCAAAGTCGAACAAAAATGTCATTGGCCAAAAACTGAAGTAAATATGTTCACAAGAAGAAGAAGAAGTGAAAAGAAAAACGAACGAAAAAGGAAAATATTCAACAGAGTAAAAAATAAAATAAGTGATTGACTTCGAAAAGGAAACAACACAAAATAAAAGTCAAACACCTACAACGACGAACGAAAAGTCAATGACAATTGCTGCAGGCAACACACAGTGACGACATCAAAAAATCGCATGTGAGTAAAAATTATATAAAATAAAGATGGATTTAAAATTTAATTCGGTTTTGGTGAGAAGCTAAAGGATAAAGGATTTAAAAAATGTTTTTTTTTTCCTTTTGACTTTAAATGATTTTCATCTCATGTTTCTGTTTTTGTTTTTGAATAGAGAGGGAAATAATAAAAATAAGCAACATATGTTGAAGAAAGAAATTTTTTTATCCGTTCCTAAGATTTTTGTAAACAAAACATAAAATGAGAATAGACATGCGCTCATATAATGGCACAAAGCAGGGGAACTGGGAAGTCAATATACATTGGGGCGTATTGTACCATAATGGAGAAATTTAAAAAATGAGAACAGTTTTACTATTCCGAGAGTACTTCTGACTGGGAACAGTTAAGCGAGAATTTGACGGCAACACTTTGTTGCATGGTATCTTGTGGCAGACATGGCAAAAAAGTGTTCTTGCAATGAGTTTTGGGCCATCATAATCGCATCTTGCCGATAAAATCAACGGAATGTGTTTGTTTTGATTTAGTCGTAGCGCGTTTTCGCAAGCGTTAAGTTGTGCACAAATAAATATTATTAAATAAATAAATATAAAAATTAAAAAAATTAAAACAAAAAAAAAAAAATTAAACAAAACAAAAAAAATTCAAAAATAAAAAAATATTAGATTTATATGCAAAAAGTAAAGAGTGAAAATAATGAAATTAAATTAAGATAATAAAAGTATTTTTCATTAAAAAAAAAATTTAAAACAATTTTTTTTTTATTATTATTTAGTTTTGTGTTCGGTGTGTGTATAATTATATAAAACTGAATCGAATAAATAAGAAATGTATGACAAATATAAAGCAATCAAAAGATACGAAAACATGTCCTTCTCAAACAAATACTTGGATCTGTCGATTCTGTTTGAGAGTATTGGGCATTGAGAATATTTAAGGTAAATTATTTTAAAGTATAAGGTTTATGCAATTTAAAAAACAAAGTCTGAAAGCTTCTTATTTATGGGAATTTTACAATGATTTGTTATGCATTAAAAAATTTTTTAATTGAAAATTACTTAAAAATTTAAAGAGAATTTTTTGCCATTAAAATCGGGTAGAGTTAAGTAGAATCTCATTATATTTAATGCTTTCACGTTTTTTCTTTCATTTTTCTTAAGAGATTTGAAAAAGTGTTATTGTTTTCATTGTTTCCGAGAATAAAAAAATGAAAGAATGTTACATGAAATTTAATTTAATGGCTAGAAAATGAGGTTCTTAAAATTTTTAAAGTATTGTTTGCTATGTATAAAAAATATTTTTGAAGACTATCTACTCAAGAGCCAATTTATATTTGTTTAACAAGCACTGAGCTCTTTCCATTGGTCCATTTTGCGTGATATTTATATCCCAAAGACTAATGAAAGGAGTAAGAAGAGGTTATTAGTTTTCTTTAATGTGGATTAATTACGAGGCTGATTAATGTATTGAATTTGAAATTAAAGCTGCTTTTTAAATTTATTTTCAGCAATTAACTGAATAAATATTTCAGTGCTGTTTTTATTAAAAAACAAAGTGTTTTTGATTTTTTTCCAAGATGCTTCATGGGTCTATATTTTTTTCGAGACATCGTCTCCTTCATAACTAAACCAGAAAAATTTAGTTTTTGGCGCAGTGTGATGTTTAGAAATTGTCAAAACTTGTGAGAAATCTGCTGCAAAAATGACAGCTCACCGATGTCAATTTTTATGAGCTTAAAGTCATAGAAGTGAGATATTTGTCTGAAACTTAACTTAAACTTAATGTTTATCATTAAAAAAAAAACGTAAGTAAAATTGAGTAAATTTCACATCTAATTCCCAATGGAAATAACTTGTGAAATATCATGGATAGAAAAAAACTGAATACGTATGTAGATTCATCCACTTGTTAGTTTTAACTATTGTGAAATTTGCACCAATCCACACTGGTCGCTACCATAGGCCAAAAATAAAAAAATCGAAGTCAAAAGTTTAGTACCAAATGTATCATCCCTATTTCTTTTATTTCAAAAGTATATAGTAGTAGTTTCTGTTTTAATATAACCGTATTCTTTAAGGATAGCTTAAAAATAGAGAGCATGTAATTAGTTTGTTCTTGCAGTGTGAGCAGGTTAACAGTGAAGCGCAACTTTAAAAAATTAAAGAAAAAATATAAATCAATTTTGTATAGAAATAAATCAAAATAAATTTTGAAAAGAAAGGTATTAGCTTCATTTTTAAATGATTTTAATGTTCTTAACTTTTTGTGTACTTTTTATAAAATTAATCTTGTGCCAATGCCACTATTAGTGTTTTCCTGTCCATATAATTAAATTTGAGCTAGAATTTTAGTTATTTTCCCCCGTGATCCCCCCATTGGAATTTTTTCTTTATATTAGTCAATGTTTTAAGATTCTAATCTTTTAATATCAGCTGCCCATTTATCCCCGTGTTTATATTATCTGCCAGAGACTAAAGCGGGCTCGTTGTTTTTGCTTCTGGTGTCTGCTGTGCAATTGTAACTTTTTGTGTGGTGTTTTTGTTCTGTTTCAACTAATACGGATTTGATTATTCATTTACTTTAAAGTTCGAATCCTTTTATAACGGGATATTATCAGTTTTGTAATTTTTTATTATTTTTTATAAGTAGTCGCCAGTTGAGTTGTTAATTTTCTTATTTTGTAAAACTCAATCTCATTCAAAACTTGTTATATTTAAAAAAATAATTGAATTTCATTTTTTTTGAATTTTTTGCTTATACGGTGTATTAAGGGGTTGAAGGGGGTGGTAGGGAGTGAGTGTGCAGGTGTTCAACCACGGCCATTTTATTATATAATAATTTTCACATTGTTTTAAAGCCGTAACCAAAAGTTCACTTTTCTATCTCAACTGGAAGTATTTTTGGCCGCTAAATCTATACAAGTCCAACCACTGTGCAATGTAAGTTTCGCAGATATAAATCTATAACCGAATGGAAACTGGATCTGAGGCGGATAGGAGGAATTCTGGGGTCAAATCGTCGCGCCCTTGAATAGACGAAAAATCAAAAATTAATCTATGGATGTGCTAGTGGGTGAACTTAATACTTATTCCATCAAAAATTAACTTGATCCGCTTTCTTTTATTTTAATTTCAAATAGATTTTGCAAGTATGTCACTCCCTTATATTTTTTTGTGATTTATTTGTTTTACAAGATTTTTCAGCTTCTTGAGGAGCAAGCGGAACCAACTTACTTTAATTGATCGCGTTGAGGAACAAATACTTTTCTCTTCCATGTGCCAAATCTTTCCTGTTTGATTTTTTTGCCAGTAATTGCAGTTGTATAAACAATTAAATCCATATTGTAATTTTGTTATGAAGAGAGATCAGTTGCCAGCTTTCTTTTCAATCTTTGGTTGCTTGCCTCTGTGTAGCTAAGTTTGGTTGCCCCATTTTACTTTTAGGAGGATTTCATAATCATTATTTATATAATTGTGGTTGAAGAAACCGGCTCTGGGTATATTTTGATCCTTGGGTAATTAACTTGATCCGCTTTCTTTTATTTTAATTTCAAATAGATTTTGCAAGTATGTCACTCCCTTATATTTTTTTGTGATTTATTTGTTTTACAAGATTTTTCAGCTTCTTGAGGAGCAAGCGGAACCAACTTACTTTAATTGATCGCGTTGAGGAACAAATACTTTTCTCTTCCATGTGCCAAATCTTTCCTGTTTGATTTTTTTGCCAGTAATTGCAGTTGTATAAACAATTAAATCCATATTGTAATTTTGTTATGAAGAGAGATCAGTTGCCAGCTTTCTTTTCAATCTTTGGTTGCTTGCCTCTGTGTAGCTAAGTTTGGTTGCCCCATTTTACTTTTAGGAGGATTTCATAATCATTATTTATATAATTGTGGTTGAAGAAACCGGCTCTGGGTATATTTTTTTAGTATTTGATTTTCTTTATTTATCATTTCATCATTTTGTTGCATGCATTGATGATTGACGTAATCATACAAATAATGAACTTTTTTCAACCCACCGAACACAAAGAATTATTTTTTTTCCCCCCTAAAAAAGGTAGTCACACAAAACATAGAATTTTAAAAATACTTGACAAAGAAATACAATTTCTTTGTATTTTTTTTTTCCTAATTTAGATACTATGGTTGTTGTTCTCAATTTAAAAATGTATAATTTTTTTCAATATTTACTTTCAGCACACATTTTTTGTTTAGGAAAATCGACAAGAATTCAAGATTTATATAAAAAAAAGAAAGGTTTAAAAAAACCACCAAAAATTAGGTTTGATTGTGGGAGAGGATTTTAACAAGCAGAAAGGAGGAACATTATGCTTTAACTTGGTCTTTGAGCTTTTTAATCCAATAATTTTCATTTCGGTTTTCTTTTTTGTAAATTATTTATTATATTAAACTTAAAAAGAATCCAAAAAGTATAATTTTTTTAACCCCCCCATTTGAAGAAGGAGAGTGGGGTTATTGGGGGAGTTAAGCTCAAATTATATATTAATAAACAAATATTTACTAAGAAAATTAATTTTTTTTTTTAAATGGTGATGTCAAAGTTGCTAGATCAAAGAAAAAAAGTCCAGCCGCGTATAATGAAAAAAATGCAATAGTGATTAGAGATATGAGAAATAAAAGCACGTCAAATTTAAAAGGAAAAATTACAATTCGTATGTGGAGATAAGTTGTTTTGCTAAAAGTGCACAGATTTGCTATGCACGATTTAAGTAAATTGCTACCTGATTATATTAAAACAATATTGGGAAATGTATGAAAAGAAGAAACTTAGCGTTTTTTCATGCATTTTGTTCTCTTAAGTATAAAAATTTCAAGATTCAGAAAAATTTTCTGAGCTGAGAGTATTTTCAAAATATAGTCAGCCAGCCCGACAACCACAATCTACTTCATTTTCCATGGAAGGGTAGACCGAGTTTTTCGCATCCATTCATATTGCGTGAGTTTTATGTGTACATAAATGGAAGTGACCAACGATTTTATGCCGAATCCGAACGGCTAAATTAAAATCCTTTCTTCATTAGGAGTTTTGCCAGTTTCCCCCATTGCCAGCCAAAAAGGTGGAGCCACACAGTGTGTTGCTCCATAGACAAAAATCAAAAACTTAGTGTAACCAAATCCTACAAATTTTGTTTTGTTTTGACGCTTTTCGTTACGGTACCAGATGGTTTGTGAATTTTGGAAACAAAGTTTCCGAATACCGTTATTAGGTGCTAAATTTTGTTTTGTTGTAGAGTTAACCGCCGTATACAAAAATCCAGATACAATTTTTAAAAATTATTGATAAGAAATTAACATTAAACACCTATACATTTCTTTAAAAAAATATAATAGAAAAAATTTAGATGCAAAATTAACGTAAAATATAAATTTTAAGGTTTGCTGTGGAAACCTTGAAAGCAAGATTTGACTCTTCGGAAGCAAACAGGAACTTAGCATGTAAAAGTTAAAAAATTACAAATTTTCACCGAAAAATGTAAAACTTTACCCGGTGAATAATTTTAGTTAACAACATGGTTGCATAAAATAGTAATATTTATTTTCGATACAAATTTTTACCGCAAAGCGCGAAGTTTTTGTTTTTTTTTTAGGTGGTTAGAGTTGTGTCGAAAAAAGTGAAACGATCAGCCAAAAAAAAAAATTTTCTCGGATTTCTAGGACAACGATGTGTTTCGATTAAGGTATGAATATCTTCTTACTCCTTAAAAAAATTAAAAAAAATTTATTTTGCAAATAATCGCGGGTTGCAATTTGCGTACTAGAGCTGCAAAACTGTCGATGGCACTATCGATAGTATTGATATTTTAAAATTTCCCATCACCATCGATAGTTTTAGTCGCTATCGAATGGTTTCCATTACTAATTTGAAATTGGTTTTGAAGAATTTTTTTTCTGCGTGTACTTAAGTAAAATTAAAAAAAAATTTCTTGTGTTTATTTATTAATTTATCTAGGGAAAACTGGGGGTACTGGGGACCACAGGGACCAGCGTCATATTTTTTCCCCTAGTAGAGGTTGACAGCTGCAAATAACTGTCATCAGGTCGCCTCATGTTATGCTCATTTTACTTTTACTACTCGACTTGTATACACGCACTGTTACCTCGCTTCGATAGCAAATAGAAATGTGATACTTCGATAGTTATTTTCACTTTGTGTTTCGTTTAAACCTTAAACCTTCGACACGGACAAGAAGTTTTGCATGAAGTTTGCTTATATACTGCCATATTGTAAAAAAGAGCTTTTGGGTAATTACGGGCCATAAGTGATTTTTCATGTAAAATTTCAACACAGCATTACTTTTTCGGCAATATGCCAAAAAAGATGAACCGCCAAAATACAGTCCACTGCAACGTGTGTGATCGAGCTGTTCACTTGGCATACGCCGGAATGACAGCAAGCTGCTGCGAACATTGCGTTTCGGACTGAGTTTCATTGCCATTTTTTACTTCATTTCACTTTCGTTTTCACAAAGTTTTTCTTTCACATTTTTCCATTTTTAATCGATTTACAAAGTGGTCCGTAATTCGCCGAGATTTTTTAAATTCACAAAAACACAAGTTTTGCGCCAATTGATATAACTTGTATAATTCAAATACAATTTGACAAAACTGCTGAGAGGTTATTTCTCGTACTACAAATTCAAGCCTTAAAATTTTTAGAAAAACTTATTTTTTCCGCGAGTTTTTAGCTAAAATAAAAATGCGGTTCACAATACCCCAGTCTGCCCTATTACATATTACCATGTTTAGGTTCGATAAAATCTTATGCGTGTCGCTTTTTTATTTATTATGCGGTAATTTCGATACTAGCGATAGTATCTTTTGAAACTATCGAAACAATCGATTGGCCCGACTATCGACTCTTTTGCTGCTCTATTGGTAACCAACTAATCGGAAGGAATTAATACCTTTAACTCTTTTCGAAAGGTTAAGTAATAAAAAACAAGAATGCTTTGTAAATTATATAATTTTTGTCAATAATTTGTGTACAAAAATATTTGGTAGCGAAGTTTTTGTTTGTAAGTAGCTCCTCAAAAAAAATCTTGTTGTATTTGTTGAAGATGCAAAAACTAAAAAAATCTGTATTTTTCAAGGATATTGAAACAAAAAAAATATACCACAAAAATCTGTGAATTTTTATTTCAATGCCTTTTAGTATAAAGTAGAAAAGTGTAATATTTCCTCAGCTTTTTCTCGATTCTTGAAAATATATAATTTTTTCCAAGTGTCTGTAGCGCAGATTTGCTCTGATTAGCGCCAATGTGATTGTTTGATAAACAAAAAAAATTTTATATAAAAATTTATATGTTTATTATAAATGTAGAATATTTACTTTAGGATGCTTGAATTTTCTCAAGATTTAAAATCAAATTGAAAAAACGTGACTGTTCTGCTTCCTGTTTAGTAACAAAGTTCTTCTTTGATTTTAGATTTTTGCTCAACAGGCTGGTCTATAATTATTTCAAATAGAATTGTATTTTCATGTGATTGAATTGTGCGTGACAGTGTGGTCTAGTATATCATTGAGCTATTATCCCAGTTTACACTGATTACATTAATGAGTTAATTTAAGTTTAAGTTTTTGTAACTTTCAACGTTTTTCGGCCTTAGCTTATTGCTGAACTGAAGTTTTTTTCGACGATACCTCAACTTTCCACCCGTTGATGTTTTGCCAAAGGAAAGGCACTCAAAACTATCTATAGGCTTAAACGCATTGGGTAATGGTATAATACTTGCAGGGGTATTAATGAGACTGTTCAAAATACTTGTACTTGTAAACATATTGGTTTTATCATCGAATCCTGCATCAAAAAATAATTATACAATACAAATACAGAATAGAAAACGGTTCGGGTTCCAAGTTGTTTGTTAAAGCGTATTTTTCATTTCTCATATACATAAATTGGATTCAATATACCTCTGTAATGGCATTCAGACTTCACCTAAGTTCTTACTTATTCCTTTATCTACAACAAAACTTGCTTTGCAATATAAATTCACGCTTAATTTTGATATGGGTTTATAAGTACTCAGAAATTTCAAGGTATGAACCCGCAGACCTTCAGTCAAAAAGGGTTTAAAAATTGATTTCTTGAGCCCAGATCCCGTAATTTTTTTTTTACCTCCACTGAATGATGACTGTACAGCCATCAAGACCATACTGACGAGTGGGTTGGTTTGTTTAATACTCGTAAAGGAGGGGAATTGAAGGGTTGCAAATAAACAAAACAGATGTCACCTGTTGTCTCGTATCATCATGAAATCTGATTGAGAACATGGAAAGTTAATGGAAATGTCTTAACGAATTCGTCATTATTTTGAAAACTTTAGTTTCCTGGGGAATTTCTAATGGAACTGGGGAAGAGGACAATATTATCAATTTCCAGTGAAATTGGTAAAAAAAAAATGTAAAATTTTTTTTTTTTTTTTTTTTTTTTTAGACGGTGGAAAATTGTTCAAACTAACCTTTATCTCACTTTTGGGTTTAGATTTCTTGAATTTGGGACGTGATAGAAAAATACACATCCTAGCTCGGATTCAGCGTATAAATATGCACAAGAAACCTCTTCTTGTTTTCAACCTTCTAAAACATCACAGTCCTTTGCAAGCGAGTGAAAAAAACGCTTCTGCTGTGCACGGTTTCTGTTTTACTGTTAGCACATTTAAAATAGAGAAAAACACATTATAATTTTTTTACGTGAATAATAAAAGTATTGAATTAAATGAGAACGATGTGGATGGAGACGTCTGTCCTCCTGGATGGTTACAGTATCTGCTGCCGTCATAACAAAATACCAGATAAAATTAATTTTTCCTTTTTAATCTTTGAGTAGGGATAAGTAGACTTCTGAAATTTAATATGAATTGTTGGTTTATTTTGGGGATAAATAGCATAAATGAAAAAGATTTTCTAAGGAATTATGTACTTATAATATACTTAACGTAGTGTTGTCCAAACAGTAAAGTGTGACATACAACAAATTATAACAATTCCCTTTAAATTAGAATAGAACTCGTTTTAATCAAGTTTAAAATTGTACAGCAATTATATTTAGACTCTGCTATTTAATTCAAGTTCTTAACATGTGTCATGTTTCGTTCTGTGAATTAGTTTGCAAAACAGAAATCTCAAAATTAATTTAAAGTCTGTCAAAAGAGAAAATAAGAAATATTTAAAGTTAAATTATGTAAATTACTCATACTCACAGATTAAAGAATCCACAGCAAGTCTCTAAATGGAATATTGCAGAATGTGATTAAAGGAGGGCAAGCATTTTTCATTGCCCACATATACGAAGAAAATAAATTTGTTTGCGTTTGTACATATGTAGACGAGTGAATGTACTAATAGCATTGAGAAGAAAAAAGTGCATAAATACGAATCTACAAACCATTCTTTAACCTTTCATATATTACATAAAGAAATACGCCCACTGTATAAACTTTTGCAGAAATGCAAGTAAAATCGTTTCAACATCAGATTATAAATTTACACTGTTCAATTTTTTTCACTCCCTTCTCTATACCCGAAATGCAGCTATGTTACTCACAGTATGCATGTTGGGTTGTGGTTTCGTTTCACCACAGCGCCATATTTTCATTTTTAGTTTTTTTATTTTGTTTTATTTTATTTTTTTCAGTTTAGTTTGTTTACTGGCAAATTCATGTCAAAATCAAATCCTTCTTTTTTGTCCCATTTTCTTTATTGTTATTTAACAAGTTTTAAATTTCAGTTTTAGTTTACAATTTTCTTATAAAGTTTTAATACTTGGAATAGCTTTTTCTATTGTGGTATTATTTATTTTAAATTTAAACCATTTTCTTAGATATCTGTATAGTATAAAAGGAATACGTTGTTACCATTGCTAAGACACACATTTTGCTTTCTCTCAATAGTTATATAGTTTTGAAATCGACTCTGTAAGCTCATGTGGCTCAAATTGAAAAAATGTATTTCTAATTTTTCGTGAAACGCCTTTAGTTTATCATTGTGGAGACAACAAAGAAGCTTTTTAAAACTAATTCCGCGGCAGTGTGTATTATAAATAAATGCGAAAATAAATAAGAAAATGAAATTGGGCAGTTTTCGTTAAATTTTTAGATTTATTTATTTTCGATAGAAACAAGTAGCAATAAAAATTTACACCCATTACATATCTAAGTTTAGAAGTCTTAAAAGGCAGGTTAAAAAAATTAGCTATGGAGTTTTAGACAAAAACTGGATAACCTAACGTGATTATTTCATTTTCAAGCCGAAGAGGAAGACAATGGTTTTCTTCCTATTTGATTTGTAGTTATTAATCAAAAAAAATTTTCCTGTCAAATTTTACTCAATTTTCTTGCAATTGAAATCGAAATTATATTTTGTGAATAGCATGGATTTCAGTGTCTTGACTTGAAGTCGAGTCTTAGCAAAAGACACACGTCCAACTCGTGTCGATGCTTCTAAGTATTAGTTGAAAAGTCTCTAAATGGAACTTCATTTTTGAAAAGATATCGAAAGCACTTAACCTCGAGTCTATGAGCTACCACGACTTTCCGTGTTTATTTTATTATATTTTCTGCAGTGATTAAATTAGCTGCATAAGAAAATTGCCCGAAATTTCGTGGAAAGATTATGTTACAGCAATCGATGCAATTATTGGCGAGAAATTAATTGAATGCTTTTCTAATCTTTTTGCGTTTTCCTATTTGAAGTAACATTATCCAGGAAGAGGGCTCTTTGTTTGTTTCTCTAAAGGAGTCGGGTATTTACACACAGGCCTATGCCGATGACGTTGCCTGCTTAATCACAGGCCAATCGGTCGGGTATGTTTGTAGGAAGGCCCAAACTGCTCCGAATAAGGTTGACTCTTGGTGTTGCTCAAACGGGCTATCGGTTAACCCTCTTAAAACTGGTGTTATTATTTTCACCAGGAGAAGGAAAATTTATGGTCTCGTTTTTTTCAGAGGAATCGCTACTCACCTATCCCAAGATGTGAAATATCTTGGAGTCATTCTAGATACCAAACTTCTATGGCGTTCCCATGTTGAGCTAAACGTATTCAAGACGCTGGGAGCTTTTGTCAATGAAGGGCTATTTTTGTCAAACCATGGGGCCTATCATCTTATAAAGTCTTATGGCTTTAATAAGGCTATGATTAGATCCATCATCACCTATGCATCCATAGTCTGGTGGAGCAGACTTAATGTTGACAGTATTAGGAAAGCTTTTGCCAGACTTCAAGGGACTGTGATCATTTGTTGTACAGGAGCTTTTCACACAACATCTAACCCATCCTTTCAAGCACTGCTCAACTTACCAACCCTTGATATTTTTGCTAAAGGAGAGGCTGTCAAAGCCATCTGTAGGCTTAAACGCAATGGCTATTGGTATGACACTTGCTGGGATATTGGTGACATTGTTGAAGATACTGATTTGGACCTAGTAGTTCTATCAATGCCATCCGTTACAATGACAACAATTCCAGTTATACAATACAAAATCCAGAAGCCCATGCCTGGCTTTTGCCGGGACCTGGGTCGATAGTTGATTGTAAGTGCATTTTCACTGACGGTTTCAAAACAGAATTCGGTTCGGGTTCTGGTTTCTTCATTGAAAATAATGAAGTGGACCTTCACTTCTCTCTTGGGTTGCATGCTTCTGTTTTTCAAGCAGAAATTTATGCAATCATCAAGGCAATGGACCATGCAATTGATAATGGTTGTAGAGAAAGGAGTATCTGCGTATTTAGTGACAGTCAGGCTGCGCTTGCCTAATCCTCTAACCACATCTTAACTGGTTATGCTTGATTGTGTTGGAAAACACAATAGCCTGCTGTTGATTTGGATTCCTGGACACTCAGGAATTTCAGGAAATGAATCTGCTTTCTGACCAGAAGAGGTTCGGAAACTGGTTTCCTGGACCGGGAACCTGTACTCTCTTTGTCATCTACAGCCATTAAGATCGCCATTAAGATCGCCAATAATGAGTGAGTCGATTCGACCCACAATCGTAAATGGGAGGAAATGAGGGGCTTTAGGCACCTGATATTTCGAAGCATCTAACAGACTTTCTGTTGTCACTTAACAGAAAGAGCTATATGTAGCTGGTGGGACTATACACAGGTCACGTCTCTTGGGCCAAACATTTGAATATGATTGGCCTGGGAGCTAGTACCTTCTGTGCTTCCTGTGGTTTGGAGGATTAATGTGAAGAGACGGCAGACCACTTAGTGTCTGCCCCGCTTTCTGTCAGATCAGAGTAAGCATATTTGGCACTGGAGTGTTGGAAGACGAACACCTGAGCTCTGTAATACCGCAGAAACTGCTTCGATTTTTTTTAATAAATCTGGAAGATTTAAAGAATAGCAAAAAGGAACTCAGGATATAGTACAATGAACGTAAAACTTGTCTGATTCTTTTGCTGTTGCAACAAAAAAAAAAGAAGATATATGTATACGTCTTAAACCAAAAACATATCTTTCTAAATTATTACAGTGAACATAAAGCTTTTGCTTGCTTACACTGTAACAATTAGCATTTATCTCACACCCATAGTTGTAATGTTAAAGGTGATTATCAAGTTATAAGGTGTGTGGAATTTGTTAGCTGGGTAATGATTTTATATTTGACGAAAAAGCTTATCAGCATTCTGCTCATAGTTAATAGTGCAAGTGCGAGTAGTGATGATTTAGTTTAGTTTATCAATGTAGTCAGTGCATTGCGCTTCTTCACCTTCTTTTTACTTTATGTAGACCAAACCGCGGAGAATAAATGCAGCAGTGAGTTTTTGTTCTTTTTTAAAACAAATCGCTGCTGGGAGTATAGAATAGTTTTTGTCAAGCTTTCGTTCACATAAATTGGGCAATTTGATTTAAAACCGGCGTGTTGTATACGAAGCAAGTCTCCAGTAGTGCATTCAAATTGCGCGATAGATTTTCATATTAAATTTTTTTCTTGTGATGTTTCTAATTTATTTATTATTATCGGATCAGATTAATTTCCAGACGGCTTAATGCGGTTTGTTTGAATGCGGTAGATGTTTTTAATATTTGGTGGAGCAACATCAATAGTGGTGCATATGGCTCGAAAAACTTGACAGAGGTTTTCATGATCACTGGATGGTATTCCATTAAGGCTCAGATCACACGCAGCAGTGGCGTCGATTTTAGCTGAAATTGTTTCCAGGTGAGTCAGTTTTTCAGAAACAGCATTCAAATCACGCCGAATAGCTGCAATTTTGCCATCTAGCACCTGTAGAATCTAACTTTCTGATTCTTGAATTTTAGCAATAACACACTGCTTTTCGAATCGCTGGTTCATATGCTGCCAATATTTGTTGGTGCACTTTAATATATTGTTAAAACGATGTTTCAACAATTAACAATCAACTATTGTCTGTTTAAAGATATAGCGGAGCTCAAAAATAAACGACTCGAAATCCACATTAAATGTCTAAAATGTAAAACTGACTAGACTAGCACACAAAGCAGATTTCAAAAAAGATTTTTAAAACTTAATATATATATGTAAATGTGTAGCGGGAAATAGTGGTACATGAGTAACGAGTACTTAGGTACTGGGTACTCGATACCAGGCTGTAAAGCAATCATAGAATAATAAAAGCTCGATACTGCAGGGACTAATTTTTTGATTAATTGAACCATGAAAAAGAAAAAGCAAAAAAAAAACACAGTAGAAAATGTAGAAAAATGTAGTTCTACTTAATTTTTTAAAGAATATTTTTGTAAAATGATAGTACTCATAATAAGAAAAAAAAATTATGACTGATCGTTCACCTTTGATTCCGCCTTATACTCGTACGTTATGGAGACTGCGGCTGATTTATTTATACAACAGTCTGTCGATTTTTGGATGCTGTTTTCGATACCAGTTTCTAAGGGGCGGAATTCCTCCCAAGTAAAAACAGATAAAGTTTCTTATAAGAGTGCTTATGCAATTATTTAAAAATGAACTTAACTCATTTCAGATATACATATTTATTTTATCATTATTCTATTTATATTTATATATTTTTTATCATTCATAATTTCTACATTGAAGCAACAAGTTAAGAAGATAGATTTACATTGAAGGTTATTATTCCTAAATGCGCCGCAAAAAAAGAAAAAAAATATCGCAAGTATATATGTATATATAAATATTTTATATTCAACTGCGAATATTAGAAGATATTTGCTTTATTTATTTTGGTTTTTACGGCAGTGACGTAACATATACCAACATACATACATACTATATTACATACTACAATCTAAACACAAAATTCAATCAATTTTGATTGACACCGATAAGCAGCAAAAGCCTCAACCAGCCAGCACCAGCAGCAGCAGCGGCAGTAGCAACAAATTTCAATTGCTGATAAGGAGTAAAGCAGCGACGGCAGCGGCGACGACATTAATTCCAAATGATGAAATTTACCGAATTTATTCCTGCGTAAATATCATTAAAAATAATTATGGCCATTGGAAAAAAAAAAATATCACAAAAAAAAAAAAAAAAAATTTGGGGAAAAAAAAGTTGTCCCTTTATCCGTTTGGTTTAGATTGTTGTTGCATTGAAAGTTATGCACATAGCAGAAGAGAAAATTTTGTTATCTTGAATAATTAAAAAAGTAAAAATAAATATGTTTGCATAAAAAAATAAAATTAAAACAAATACCTGCATAGGTAAACACGAAAAAGTACAGCGCCATGAATAAAAAGATAGCGCCCGCCCTGTCGTATTTACTTACATTATCAAAATCACTTGGCTCCATATAAATTGATTGCATATTTTCGAGCGTACAAGCGGCTATTGACACATGTACTTACATACATATACGTGCTCGTACTAGCGGAAACAGAAACAGAGTAAAGGGGGGAGGGTTTCATTTTTTATTCCGTTTTTTATACATGAACAAATGTATGAAATATTCATGAGGAAGGCGGGGAAGGGGGGGGGGAGGGTAGGATGAGGCTTGTCATCAAAATTCCCTCTTTGAATCCGCATGTGCCTGTACGCACTTGTATGTAAGTATGATATATTGATTGATTTTTTTGATAGAATTCCATTTCCATTTTTATTAGTACCATATTTTAATAATTTGTTGTAATATCAAATTAAAAATTGTTTTTTTTTTCTCAACTGACAAAAAAATATATACTATTTTAATTATTAAAATAAAAAATTCAGGTTTACTACTCCATTATCCCTCACTTTTTGCACTTTTCGTCATATACTTAACCGCTTTATAGAGGCGGTCAAGACCGATCATCGGTAGTAGAGCCTTAACGGTATCTAAAACGCCATCTGTTGGTAAAAAAATCCAAATAATATTGTAAAAAGCTTTGTTGTTCAATACCTTTCGATTACTAACAACTTTACTACAATCTTTCTGAAGTTCTATCCACTTAAATTTTAAAAATTCAATTCATAATCGAAAGGATCCCATTAGCAGGACTCAATTTCGATGTCTCATTTATAATATTATACATTTTTTTAATGGAAACCATAGGCCCCCCATTATAAAAATTATAATTTTTTTCTTTGTCTGAAAATTTAGTCGCTTCTAAAGCGCCATCTGATGATCAAAAATTTCAATTAATATTATACAAAATTTTAGACTTTATTGCGTTTCAAGTAGGCTTAAATTTACAAAGATCCCATAATGCTTTTTATTTTCTATTAATTCGTAGACATTTTTGTCTCAGTCCCGCCTCGGTGGTCTTGTGGCGCGTGCTAGGATCTAGCCTTTGTGGTCCCTGGTTCGGTTCCTTTCTTCCTTTCATAATTCGGAGTTTTGTTACAAATTATAGGCCTCAGTGTCTAAGTTTCGAGGAGTTGTTCCATTTTCCAATTTCAATTCAACTCTCAGACCCGGGAAATAAATTTTGAACCAAAAAAAAGTCCTTAAAATATCCAAAGTATCAAGGTTTAAGTTCCCAATTAAACATTTTCGGAATAATGGCATATGTCCCGTCAAATTTCAATATCGAATGGATGATTTAATAAAAGAGGATACTGATCAATTCATACGATGACACTACTAATTCGTGATTTTTTTTTAAGGGAACCTCAAGATGATGATGGAGTGGTGATGAGAGGAGTTAAGAAAGTTTATTATTTTGATATCTGAGAAAAAATTATTCGTTCTAAAAAGCTAAAAATTTATTTTTGTTTATGAGTATCATTTTTGCTGAAGAAAATACGTCATTATTCTAAATTATTTACTGTCTACGAAAATTTTTAGAAAATTGGTATTAAAAAATTCCGAAAAGAAGGGCGTAAAAATACAAAATACTTAGCTTTTTGAAACGAGTATCTTTGTTTCAGATATTAAAGTTTTAGGAGCTTAGAATAATGTATTTATTCAACGATTTTAGTCAGCTCTCTATCATGACATTGAACTTCTCATAAAAAGAATTATGATGTAGTAGTCTGCATGTGTCTTCAGAGCAATTAATAAGAGCAGTGTTCTCTTTCGGAAAATCATCAATTCATCCGCGTGGAAATCAGCAAATACTAATTTGTTGTCCTGCATAATATTTAATCACAATTCTATAACTAAACTCAGCCTTTGCATGACCTTAATATCCAAGTTACGCCCGGAAGAAGTCGTCATAAAGAAAAGTCCAATGAACTTGATGCAAAATGTATACCTACTGGCTCATGGTAGAAATAAAGTATTCTCCATTCACAACAAGTTAGTGTTGCATAATTAATCCATTAAAACTCATATGTGGTTCAATTGCATTCAGTTATGAGTATGTGCCACATTAAAAAAAAAGTATCAAAACCAGTGAGCTCCTGGTTCAATTGAAAAAGTATCTACAGCCTACCAATCGTATCACGAAAATTAAGTAGCATCGCAAAATTATATATTCATCAACTCAAACTGCTCGTTAATCTTTCTGACTACTTTTGTTGTACTCCAGGAAAATATTTTACTGAATTCTAAAAAATTTTAAGAATAAAATAAAAAATAATTTGAAGAACCTTGCGTAAAAATAGTCTGCAACCCAATAAAAAAAAAATCAAACTGAAATTAAAAAAAAAAAAAATTGGAGCTAGCTATTTATTCCTACCGTTAATTCATCAGTTTTTTGTTTTTAAGATAAATGCAGTTAAAGTTTGTGTGTTTCTACTTTCATTAATTTATTAAATTAGTAATACTTCACTTAAGCATTCTCATTTTTTCCACTACATTTTACCTGCTGACCATTAGGTCAAATCCAATTTTCAACCCGGTAAAAAATTAATAAGTGGGAATATTTACACATAGTTACTCATCCTCATGTATATGTGGTAAAATATATAAAAATTTTGATTACCCATAACTGAAATTCTGGTTTGAGTTATATGCTGCTATTTATTTATCGTTATATGCTTTAAGTATGTGTCTATTTATATAGTCATTTTTTTATGGTTAGTATTTATTATTATTATTTTCTTAATATCACTATGCGCAATCAGTGTGTGTTTATTAAATAGATATTCATATTTTGTTTTTTATAAATATTTGTATTTTATTTATAACTTTTTTTTTTTGTGATTTTTATGATGAATTACTCAGAATTATTGCGAAATATAGTAGGTAATATTTGTTTATTGCGTTTACTTATATAACAGTAAAGGAAATTAACCCAAACATTTTTGATAGCATGCGAGAAAATTGTTCTTTTTATATTATATAAATTTATAAAGTAAGTAATTTGTATGTTTTTGTATGAAGTAAGTTGATTAATTTAATAGGTTGATATTTTTTTACCTGCTTTGATTATACTTTATTAAAAATGAAGTGTTTCGTGCTTGAAGAAATATTACATAAATATGTGTGCATATTAAGCTGATTCACGAAATACATTTGGAGCCTCCTTCCATCTAAGAACCAACCCTGTTTTATTTTGTAGAGATGATAGCCAACCGATATTTTTCTTTTAAAATTGGTCAGCTGATTCAAGTGTAAATCACTTTCAACTATTTTTTTTCAAAATTCATTTATCATTTGCGGCATCAGTTTGGCTTTGGCTCTTTTATTAGAAAATATATAAGTATTTATTGTATCTATCCAAATCGAGTAAAAGCCAATACGGATAATTTCTTTAAATTACCTTCCAGTCTAGCCCCAAAACTTTCTTAGGATCCACTAGTGGTAACAATTTATTTTTTAATTTTTGCTTTTCACTTTTCCCACTTTTACATTGGAGAGTTACAAAGGATTGTTTAGTAAGGTGCACATAGCAATACTGCATCCAATATTAAGCTAGGTTGCAATAATTTGGTAGCCAGCTACGTTTAGATATTACAGAAGCTATTCGTTGGTTCATGGTTTGTTGGAGTGACTGCCCTTTCTGATTTCGAAAGAACACACTTAGGCCGAAAAGGTCCATTGTGATCCCACAAAAGCTTTCATAGCAACCGTATTGAGCTGTGCTATTTGTACTTGCCCTACGGAGGTCCTGAACGTATGGTATAACTCCTTCCAATATATTACCTACATATTAAATATATCGCCTTCCATATCGTGGTGAGGCTGAGGACAATCGGCTGCTGGGCTGCACATACTTATAGAGACAGTAAAGTTCTTAGTACAATACCAAATATCGTTTTCAGGGGAACAATGGATTACAACATACCAAATATGTATTTCAAAAATGATTTTAGGATAAGATTTTCGGAGACAAGAGTCGAATGAAAAGAAAAAAGCTTTCGTACATAATATGACATTCCTTTTTTCATGAATTGATTTAAAATAGACTACAGGATCAGTGCAGGTGTACGCTTATCACAGGCGGTGCTAAATTAATCTATAAGTCTACCTTAGGATGCCACGATTTTTTAGACTATAGTCCTGTCTTTTAGAGAGGCTTGTCAACTATTATGTAGATTAACCTATCAAGGTTACTATTTTCGTCGACAGTCAGGTAGTAGCAAAAGCTCTTTAATCCACTACCATTGAATAAAAGCTAGTTAAGGAGTGGAAGGCGGTATTGAGCGAGTGCCGACAGCATTCTCATATGGGTTCCAGGCCTGGTTTAATTAGCCCTGTGAGGCACAAGAGGATAACGTACTTGTACTATCTTCAACTGGCTAATCGGAGGTAGAAGCCTTCATATAATGAGTGTAGCCCCAGCGAGTTTATTAATTGGAATCATACCAACACTGCTAGGATTACGACAGTCTACACTAATCACTGTTATACATATAGGTACTCATGTAGAGGAAACGTGTATCCCCTTTAACACTCACTGCATAAGTTTCGGAAACTTGAGAGAAAAAGAAACACTAACTTGTTTTTCTGTTTTCTTTGAGAATTCTCAGCTTTAGCAAGGACAAGGTATGGGTTTTGGGATGTTATTTCCTCGATAATTTGCCTGATTAGTCAGAAGAACTTGCTAGGATACGTGTTGGTTTTAGTAAGCACCACTCATTGTGATTCACGGTAGGCTTGTGTGGATCAGCTATCGTAACCAATCAACCAACAGCCACGTTTAAGATAAAAAATTCTAATAATTTTGAATCCACAGAAATGTCAAAGCAATATTTTTTTTTTTCATTGCATTTTTAAAGTCCTTTTAATTTATTGTCTTCGAACATATTTAAATGATTTTTATACAAGATATCATAGTTTTTATTGCTTTTCACTCTTCTGTTTAACTGAAAGTTGAAAAATTTCTTTAAGTTTTTTAAACTTGGCCAAAAGGTATTTAATATTCCTTTCACTGAACTACAAAATATAGAGAGGAACGCGCAAAAGTGCGCTAAGTTGGTTGGGAAAAAAGACAAATAAAATTTATATTCATTTCTTCAATTTTCATAATTTTACTTCTACTATATAATATTTATATAATCTGTTTTATCTATTAATTTCACATTTCTTAAGTCAGTAAGTAGATTCGATTCGGTAGGGGAGATTTGGACCTTTTGACCCCATACCATGGAATTTTGTTTGTTTTTTTGTGGTCAACTTTGTATCTTCGTAAATTTTTTTTTTGGAAAATTTGCACTGTCTTGAGTTGACATCGAAATCGGTAAGAGAGAATGGCAATTCGTATTTCTTGCTGTGTAGGCGGTGGGTTTTTGACAACTTTGCATCAGTAATTTTTTTTTTGGTAGTCTCTATTCTTACCTATTTTCTTGAAATTTTAAAAGAAGCATAGTTATATTATTAAAAATTGTCTTTCAGTTTTGTGTTTTTCATCAACTTAGCGAGCTTTCGTTTGTCCCTTCGTATTAGAAAACAAAAGACAAAGTGTGACATTTTCAGTAAGTTACTTTACTCCATTAGCCAATGCATTTCACTCATTAAATATTCAAATTCTGAAGCTACACAAAAAAGAAGGGAAAAAGTTGATTGTGATTGTGTACCACAGTGCGTATACGTAACAGAAGTATAATTAATTAAACTTGAATAACAAGTATGCAATGCTAAAATGCTATGTACCAAACTAAAACCTTAGGGAGAAATAAAGTTCATTTTTTTCTACCGCAGAAAATATAGTAAATGAAAAATGATGTTGAAAAATGTGCAAAGAAAAAACTGTGTTCAAAGAAATTTTAAATGCAGCTGTTGTTAATGGAATGAAAATATCATTGGGTATCCGTAAGCAACCAGATGCGTTAATTCATATAAAAAAAAAAAAACATTGAAAGATATAAAAGTCTTTAACAGGTTTTTATGATAAAGAGCTGTAAGTAGCTTATGCGTTTTTTTATGTGTAGGTAGTGGTCTTTACTATTTGCATGCATGAGTCGCTGACTGGTTGTATCTACTCTGTGATGCGTTTACGTATTAATCTTCATGCACTTTTTTGTCAAACAATCTTCCTGCAGTACCCCGCAGTATCAGCTCATTCACTGTCAGGGATCCGTGTGGTCGATAATGAAAACTCAAAATTGAGTTTAACGCTTAAAAACTTCTCTTATAACTGCAACGACTTCATCTGCCTGGGAACAACGCCGCTCTTGTTTCAACTTTTACATTTGGGATGGGCGAACGTAAAGAAAACGCAAACGGGTACGTTATTTACCAATACCACTAAATGGCATATAAACAAATTTTCGTCAAGGTGAAGTTCGATTAAATTAGTAAAATTGTGAACTTACCTTACTTTGAGTATTTCTTTTAAGCAAAAATGCCATTCGTGGAAATTTATTTTCAAAAAAATCATAAATGAATGCAATATTTTTTCTCCATAAAAAGTGTAATATTTCATTAGAAATCTAAAGTTTATGCGTAGCAAATACACCACGTACACACATGTGTAAATATAGAGCAAAAAAAAAAAGAAGCAAAACAAAATTTTTATATAGCTAACCTTGTGCTAAATTTTGTTATGCTAAAAATGCTACGTTCAAATGCTCAATTATTAGTGAAAGTGAAGCATGATGCACAAAAGCAGCAGCACCAGCAGCAACAACTAAGATTCATGCAAAACTAAGAAAAGTTAATGTGTTACTACATGCACATAAACATACAAACACAAACACTTAAGCAGACACGCATACGCATACATACATATATCAATGGGAATACTAATATTTTTGCGTTCTAAGGGCATGAGTAAATACATGTGTGTATGTAAAAATGTATTTTTAAATGAAATATGCAACGCTATTGCACGTAGTGATAGTTAAACTGAGCGCTACGGTTACATTACGGAAATGCTTCTAAGCAAATACAGTAGTCCCCGCTTAATTACGTAAATAAATTGTACAGCTTCTGGTTCAATTAACCAGGGAATGCAATTAACCGAGAAGTTTGAATGCGTTTTGAACTAAAAACGTAAGAATTCACATGCAATTAAACAAGTAGCGCAATTAAGCGTGGGTCAATTAACCGGAAATTACTGTATATAGTTAGCTGGCTGCACTTATATATGCACATACACACGTACATACTTTAGGTGAATAATTGTAGCAAGTAAGCCATTGCGCTAATGTGCTATTTTTGTGCTCGGCTGTTCACTGTTAAGCTATGATTCTTATTGTGAGCATAACTAATTTTGTTTTTCTGCTTGTTTGTTTTTTTTTTTTTGTTTTGCTAACACAATGGTGACAGCCTGCAGTCTTTAGTAATTAGTGAAACCGAGTAGAAGTAGAATTTTTTCTTAAGAAAGAAAGTTTGTGGCTTTTGAAAGTTTTTAATGTGTTACTTTGTATATTTTATAGTATGTAAGTAGAAGTTAGATATAAAAGAAGTTGACGTTGCATTGAAATTTCCACTGAAATCCTCAGTAGTTTTTTTCCCCTTCGAAAAGTTTAAAATAGAATTAAAATGTTTAGCTTTATGTTATTTTTGTTTTGTTTTTTTTTGTCAAATATAAAAATGGTTGAAGAAAATACTTGGCAATACTTAAAAGTTAAGAAAAGCAAAAATGTTTTTCCCATTGTGACAAAAAAATATCAAACAAACTAAAGGTTTACCACAATGTCAAAGTTTTGAGCATAAATCCATTTCAGCAACTAACTATTGTAATAGTTTTTTTTTTCTGTGGGAAAAAGCTTAAAAGATAATCGGTCCTTTGGGTTATGTCAGTGTTTGGTATAAAACCATTTATTTAAACGCGGTTTGTCAATTTAAAATAAATGACTCTTCATTTCGAAAGTCTGGGTCTAATTTTATTTTATTAATTAAATGAGCATGGTGGAAGAAAGATAAATCGTTTTCAACCTCCTACTAACAGATGTTTTCTCTCTAAATATAAATTTCAGCATTATCTACTAAAAAGTTTTCTTTCTTAAATAAATTACTTTTTTAAACTGATTTTAAGCAATTTTCGCAGCACCATTAATATGAATTTGAAATTCTAGAGCTTGAAACTGTGAGTATTTGAACGTGTGCTTTATTCTTCCACTATTTAGCGCCGTTTATGTGGAAAGCTAGGCGTTCTACAAATAAAGTATGTGAAGAAAAAAACAAGGTCGTTTATTCATTATAAAACTTTTGGGCAACAGATTTTGAAAGGATAAAAAATAACCAAGTAATTTTTTTCACAATTCTTCGTTGGTTGCCAACTTCACTACTGGTTAAACAATGAGCTAAGCGCTCTGCTCCCAAACTCAGTGTCTTAACTCGCTGGACCAGGTCGAACCTGGGTCATGCCAAGATTCTAACTCACGATACGTCCGTACCAATTAACGTAGACTCTACCCCTAGTTTAAACCACACGTACTTCTCCCACATCCCCAATAGAGAGGAATAGATTAATGACAAGGTGGTCACTGACGATTCAATTGACATCTATACTATATCTAGATGAATCCAAATTGGAGGAAAGAGTCGGCAGTGGCATCTTTTTTACTAAGCTAGATCTCAGACTATCTTTCCGACTTCCTGACCATTGCAGCATCTTTCAGGCGGAAGTAATGGCTATCTATCAAGCGTCCAAGTGGTTTATTCGCAATGATTTAGTCGATATGAATATCCGTATCTATATGGACAGTCAAGCAGCAATCAAGTACTTCGCCGGTATTTTACCTACAACAAAGCTTGTTATTGACTGCCGATCTTCACTCAACCTTTTGTCGAGTCACTCGCAGGTCTGTCCTCAGTTCCCCGTAAACATTGGGGTCCAGCCAAACATTTTTTAACTGTAATGTAACTGTGTTATTTTTTTTCGTATGTTGGCAGGTGGAAATCTTGCATAGATACCTTAGAGCACCAGTTCTACGATTACGTTGAATTCCTACCGAATAAAACCACCTACTTCTCTTCCACTCTAACCGCGGGACTACCTCTAAGTAGGATTAGCGTTAAGCTGCGTCTTACGTTATAGTCGTGCTCTCTGCATTTGCGGAGATGCGATTCGGTTTACGCTGTTTTTTTTTTAGTCCGGGGGCCAGACCATGTTTATTATATGTTTTTGGGGTAGCTGAATCTGAATCCTGATTCCAAAAAACCCTCCCACTACAGGGTTCTGACATAACCTCAAAAAACCTCATGCAATTTTTTTTTTTGGGGTTGCTGAATCCGAATCCGACGTCCAAAAATTGAGGTGTTTTTCATGTTATGTTAGCACCAACGATGGCTGCTGTTCTTCACTTCTCTATGGTGTCGCACATTTGTGACGTTAGGTTAGTCACCGTTACGAGCTCGTCTGAACAGCTCGGACAATACGGGTCTACTTCAAGTTTGAAGCGGTGCAGATACTGCTTGAAGCATCCATGTTCGCTGAGCAACTGCGTAATGTTAAAGTCCACTTCTCCGTGTTTGCTCTGGGACCACTTTTCTATGTCCGGGATTAGGTCAGAGGTACAGCGCCCCTTTTAAGACTGCTCCTATCCTCTTTGCCACTCTATTATAGTGTCATGCCTCTCTTCCCTTTTCTGGGCATTCGATGGTCTTTCGCTCTTAGGGCTGTAAAGAGCCTTTATTTTGCATGCTGGTAATAACGCATATGGCATCGTCTGAAAGCGTACGATATGCGGTGTAACTGTGTGTGATTGAATCAAAGGCAATTTCTTATACTTCTATATATCAGCTGATATAATTATTGCGTTTGCACCTATATATTACTTTATTCAATCCGGGATTTTAAGAACCCTCCTGCAGTTATTTTGATGTGGATAAACCTATTTTTAACAGAAGTCGTCTGCCATTTGGAAAGCCGGTATTTTTTTTTTTTGGAAACATGATTCCGCATCCGTGATCAGCGACCATAAAAATCCCCAAGAATCAAAGTTCATATATTTGTATAGACATTTTCATGTTTTGACCAGCTTTTTTGGATTCCGCCCCAGTGTGCGATGACTCGATGATTTCTTGAAAGACGACACTGCACTGCAGCCATTAGTTGACCTAAGGTTAGGCTAACCATGATTTGATGAGCCGATAATTCCACACTCTGATAGAAAATTCTAGAATAAAACTATAGCGCACAACTTTCTTTGAAAATCCATAGTAAATTTTAATCTCAATCTTTAATGATCTTCTTTGCTTTAAAACTGAAAAATAATATACCAACTTACATATAAATAGGCAAATATTTATTTTAAAATCTCTAAAAGATAATAATTGTCCTTCCCCGAAATGAAAACAAATAAAGAGATTTCCTTAATGTAAACATTAAACAAAAAAATAAAAAAAATAAAAACAAAAAAATTAATACATATGTACACACAAACATAGTTTTTTGTGTATTCAATTTACATTTAATTCAAATGTGTTGAAATTGTTTTTGTGTTCGGCCATTTTTACTGCGTAATACTGCTCAAATAACGATAAAAATTCAATTAAACCGGCTCCGGGTTCAAACTGACAAAGTTAAACAATGGCAAGAAAGCCTCAATGACCTGCCATTACCATCATCATCAACAACAACAACGCCAGTAAAATATTCAAAAAATAAAAATGGAAAACAAAAAAACAATATACCACAAGTTAAATATTCCCAATATGCAAACGAGATAGTAAGGCAAAAAAACAAAAAAAAAAAAAATTGAACGTAAAGGATAAACGATGTACGAGACATAAAAGGAAAAGTAAAGAAGAAGAAATGAGTGCAAAAAAGTAGAAATAAGAAAAACTGTTGAAATTGGCATTCATTAAAATCGCACCCACAGAAAACAAATGAACGCTAACGCACACACACACACACACAGGACAAACAGAAATGTGCACAACATGCCTCACATACACAAACAAATATAACGACAAAACAAACATACACTGTACAAACAGTTAAAGAAACCTAACGACACATAATAATTTGTATGCAAGACGAAAAACTTTTCTCTATACTGTGTGTGTGCTAATTTTTTATTATTCGCATTTTATTTTCGCATGGCATACTTCCGGGCGTTTAAGATATAAACTGTAACTATCACTCAAAGACTCAATGTTTGTATACGTGTATGGATGCGTGTGGGGGTGGGGGTAGGTTTATGTTTTATGCATTATTTCCCTCTCTTTTAGTTGTTTTGTTAGTCTATTTGGTTTCTTTTCGATGATGAAGTTGTTAGTGGTGATCGCTGTGACAATTGTTTGTGTGTGAGTGTGTGTATGTATATTTATGTGTCCAAAAGTTTCTTTAACTGTGCCCATGAACTTTTTCTAAGAATTCTGAAAGCAAATTTCTTTTAGTATTCCAGTTGTTACATACATAGTTATTTGAAGAATTACAAAAGTGTGTGAGCGATTTGAAATATTTGCGTATACAACACCCTAAGTAAGCTTAAGCTAAACTTGGATTATATGCAGAATTAATGAGGATTTCTTTTAATTTAATTGAACTAAATGCCATTAATTAAACAAACCAAAACAAAAATAGCAAAAATAAGAAAAACAAATGACAGAGTTTTATCTCTGTTGTAAAAATTTATAATCACCCACAAACGCAGGGTCTATTAGTTTATGCTGGGGAGTCAAAGAAGAGAGTAAGCTCATTCATTATGGCAATTTTATGTTTATGCAGAGGGAATACAAATTTCAGTATTAAATTAAAGGACTAAAGTAGACATTTTTTTTTATAGAAAACATAATTTATAAAATTCAGCTCACATAGTAGATACCTACTTCGGTTTTTGGCGTTCTTCATTCAGAAGGTGTTTAGGTCCTCTTGGTTAACAATCTAGCATATTATTACAGTATTAACAAGGAATCTTACACTGTTGCTTTGCTTGTTTTCGTTTCAAAAAATGCAACAGGCCCTTGAGACTATGCAAGTCTTTCAGGTCAATCAGCCTTAGACTTATGCAAAGGTTGATTGATTTACATATTAGGTGCAAGCTTACAAACTCGACACCGCTTCATCCAATACAGCTAAAGGTTAATAAATGTAATTCTTGCCAGTAAATTAAAAAAAAAACACATTCAATCCAAAGAGATTAATCTTCAGAGTGCTTTTGATAGTGAATATCGTCCGTAGTTCAACTATTACAGAAGTAATGGAATCAAATCTTCGATTGGTTTTAGATTGATGTTTCGCAGAGGACCAGTCTATCAAATATAATAAAACCGCACTTTTTCCCATCAGTAGAAGGTACAAATTGGACCACAGCCCCTACTGATATTGAGTATTCTGAAGAAGTCAAATATTTGGGTATTAAACTTACCAGAGCTGGCCACATGGGGGGCGAGAAGAGTTTGGGTGTTCCTCGATATTTGATCCTCCTTCGGCGTCGGCATTTGCTTAGACATTGCAGGGTACATCGACTATGCACATTGGCCACAATCTTTTCTGGTGATTCGGCTGTCGTTATTCGCTATTCGGGATCTGTCGTTAATAATTGGTCTAAGAAAGAACGGCTCACAGAATGGGACCTTATTTCCGGATTTGGATAAGGTAAAGTACACATATCGTCCCTCTTGCACATAACCGGTCCATCGCTTTTATCAAAGTGGTACGATGGTAGTTTATATAGAGGGAATTTTAATTCCTTCGTCTTTATAAATTTTTTTTTATTAATGATGAACAAATACCTCTAAAGCCCTCCGTTGAATTCGCTAGTGTTGTACATTATGTGCTCAGATATGACTTAAATAAAAAAGTTCTAAGAGTGAAAGATAACGATACAACAATTCGTATCCTATATGAGTGTCCGTCCAGCCTAAGTTATACACAGAATGGAAATTATGAACAAACCTTTCTTATCGGTTGATACGCACCGACCCTTTTCTTCACAACGTGTTCTAGACATCTCTAGAATAGTGTAGCATTTTTTGTCTATATTAGAGAGTTGGTATAAAAAAACATGTAGATCGCAATTCTTGATAATTAAGTCTAATCATAAAGTAAGAAAACTTCTCACGTTTATTGTGTTATTGAAAGTACTACAAAAAATAAAGTAGCTGGCAATTACGCCAAAATTTACTCGTAGTTTGGTATAAATCTTTTTATATGTATAAAATTGCCAAACTTTAATGCTACAGCATCAGTTAAGCCTTTCTCATGTTATAATAAGAACATTCACAAATGAATTTTTCAAACAGATTCCATACTTGCATACGTATCAATCATTGTCACAAGCAGACACCGCTTTTCTCACTATAATGTGATTTAATTTGAGTTCACGTTAAATTCCATAATTTTATATTTCTAAAAGATGAAATCATATTAGAATTCACAATTTCGCTACAAGAAACTTGACAGTTTTCACGCAATAACTCAAAACGATTACAGCCAGTACTCGTTTGAAAATATATATGCAAATACTAGCGGTCCCTAGGAGGGTTTTGGAATAAAAGAAAACCACCGACCCCCGTATCAAAGAAAATCTCATACATTTTGATTGTTGGCCATGAGCCAAAAATAAATTTTAAAAAGAGGATACAAATATTAAAAGCCCCCACTTTGGAAATGTCTGGATCCGCTGGTGTATGCTAGTGCATATGTATGTAATCTATAAAATTGGGTATGCTAAATGATAAATGAGAAAATTTAAACTATTTCTAAAGTATACTTATACAATAAAAATGAAATAAATTTTTTATAGAAAATGAGCAAATAAACGAGCAATTGAACCTTAGTAAATATGTATGAATAATTGATACACTAAAAAAAAACAAAAACGCTTGATTGTTAACTTAAACAAAGATAAGACAATGCCATAGTTAAAAATGCATGCATAGAAGAAAGAAGTTAACTTAAGTTAAGGAAAACTTGTTCATATACGTTAGCCAAATATAATACCTACATGATGATGCCTATAATTATAAACTAGCAAATCGTAGCATGTCGTAAAATTCTCCAAATGAATCTCTGAAGACCTGTCAATAATTTTTTTTTTTAATTTTCTAACATTTTGCTGGGTGATCTCTGCACTTAATAAAAAAATTTACTAAAAATTAATTCACCTACGGTCGTTGAATCAATTCTACAAATATCCAAAATATTAACCTGAATCTACCCAGCGTGGTTACACAAGCAAAAGTTATTATGTTATACGGTAAAAATAACGGTATACGCATGAACTATTTCTGCAAAATTCAAAAAAAAAAAGTTTTAAGCCGGGTTAATTTAATTGATTTTCACTATGTTTTTACATAAAATAATAATTTAGTTGATAGAATATTTTTCTCATTCATTAATTTTAATAGCTTTAACTATTGGATTGACATGCAACAGTTATTAATTTGATGGTATTAATGTCTGAATAACTTCTATCATCTGACAATTTTTTCATTCGCCATGGGGCCTGGATTAAAAATCTTCCTACATATATTAACTCTTATGCTTATATCCCCTATAATCAATTTAATTCCACTCACAGAATGAGAAAGTTTTATAAGAAGGTTTCAGATTATTTTCCCGTTAAATATTAAAATATTTCCATGGAAGAAAGAAATAGAATTGCGGTTTTATTTAAAATGATTGATGGCAAGACGTCCAGCAGAAACTTCATTAACTCAATGTGCATCAATGGGAGACTAACTATTTAAGTAAGGGTCAGCTCGATCCAGCATTTATTTTCTACATCCCATAGAATAACTTACTCAGCTTGTGAATTTTTTCCCTTTTCTGTAAAGAGAGTGGCAAAATAGACGAAGAAAAATAATAATTCAATTGTTTTTCATTGAAGTTAATAGTTTCAAACTATTGATAGAATATTTATCCCATTGAATAATTTTAATAGCAAAAACTATTGAGTTGAGATGAAAAATATTATTAATATGATTATTAAAGTATTTATGTTTGAGTGACCCTCTTCTCTCACTTGACAACTTCTAAATCAGTCATTCGCGTAAATACTGATAGTCGCCTGGGAATTGATTTGGCGTTTAGGTATACAAATTTGTCCACACATACGCTAAATCAATTCTCAGGCGACGTAATGGGTAATCAATATAATATTACTCTCGAAGTACAAAAACTTCACATTTATTTAATATTAAATAAATATATTCTAAAAACTTATTTTCAGAATAAAAAAACAATTTGAAATATTCGGGTAAACTTCTTCTAATAAAATATTTAGTTTAGTGATTAATTTTTTTTAAAATCAAGTTTACAGATTTTTGTTGCTCAGTGACCTATAGCAAAATTTTATGGATAGCAAATATATTTATAGAATATATTAACCCTCTATCAATTCTCCTGATGGGTCAAAAAAGCGATTTCTTCCAATAAGAGTAGAAAAGACCCATAAGGAGGGAGATAGTGGGTTAACACATTCTAAATGAATGTTTTACGGAAAATTATATTTTAATATATTGTAATTAGGATCTAATTTCGTCTTATTTCTGGATTTGTTATCTGAAGAAACTTAATTAACTCACAGTGTATAGTTTGTGTACTTCTCAAGTAATTCAGAAAAGCTAAGTTTGAAACTGGATTTTTATTCAGGATACCTATAAAATAACTTTACAAGGTCTATCTTTGAAAAAAAGTCGTTCAGAATAATTCTGTGCTCCATTTGTGTAAGATCAGATGAATATGGTAGTGCAGTTTAACGACGAAAGGCAACGAATAATATATAGCAGACTACGTCAAACTACGCGAGATTTATACTTCGAATGAACAGCAATGAAATAAAGAGCTATAAAGGCAATATTTGACAGAGAGGTAGGTGAAAGCAAAATCGACCAAAACAGAGATGGACGGACGCAGTTGGCGATCACACCAAATGTGTCAATAATATACTGATTGGGAAGACGATACCACCGCGTAACATCCCCAGAAGCATATATTATTTTCAAAATGCTATAAGAAAATACAAAAACGAACAAATGATTCCACCAGCTATTATGCAAATCTACACCGAGAAGCTTTTGATTTAGAAATAAATAAACGGAACTCCAATATTGTAATTTACGGCCAAACTGATGGCCGACGAAGAAAAGCCGAAAGACTAGATTTTTTTGTTTTGATTAAGCAATCAACACACAGGCGGTACCCCTATGAATGCAAAGCATTGCGTTGATTGAGGAAGGAAGATAGATAAGTGGTAGCAGGAAGGTTAGGTTAGGATGGAGTGGCCGTCGAGAGACACACTTAGACCTGAACGGCGCATTGTGATACTACATAGATAAGCATTATTTTTATTTTCATATATAGAATCTATTCTATTATAATTACACTGTGCTTGAAATCGGTACTTGAAAATAGAGAAAAACGGGGCACCTATTGAGTGACTTTCGTATCAGTATAATCGGTATACTAAGATCAAATCCATCGGCCTTGTTATAGGTCCAAACCCGTTTTTAATAACACATTAATGTCTTCGGAAAAGGTGGCTGACCCATAATAGACTCATTAATAGACTGTGGGTCACAGTTAGCGCTATAGCGCCATTTTGAAAGTCTTCGGAAAAGTTGTAGTTTTTTTACGACCTGTTTGGTTTGGTTTTTTGTTTGTTTTGTCGAATACTCTATTAGAATAAAATTTTTTTGCATTAGTGTATTCAGCAAATTTATTGGTTGCAATAATAGCTATAACTTTGCCGAAGACAGTAATGTGATATTCAAACCGATTATGAACCAATAAGACCTGGGAACCCGATTGAAATCCACAAAATTCAAGGACGGATTTTCCCCTAAACTAGAGTTAATCCAGCCAAAAAGTCGATGGATCTGAACTCAGTATACCCATACGAAAGTCACTCCCTAGGTGCCCTGTCTGCCTCTATTTGCGACTAGTACAGTGTTATTTATAAAATGAACTTTTATTTAAATTTCATTTCCTTTCATAAAGTTAGTCTGATTTGATTTCCACTGAATTGTAGGGTTGCATTCACAAAAAAAAAAGAAAAAAAAAAAATTGAGATTGGGCTCCACACAACTGTTCTCCAAACTGTGATTTTCCTACTTCGAATGAATTTCGTGCTGGCCAGTCTTTATATAATGAATGCCTGAGGTTTTCTTATTTTAACATATGTGGAAATTTTAAGAGTGTATGAAAAACCAAACTCTACTATGAGCAAGATAAAAAAATAAAACAAACTTTAGTTTAAACATACATCTATATAAATCAAATAAACATGAGAAGCTGGACAGACAAACAAACAATCAAACAAACATTTAAGTAAACTTTTTAGCTAACAAAACAGATGTGTGAACTTTGTAAGATATTTACATGATGGCATCGTCCTTCGACGTCCGCTGTTCGTCGTCTACTTGTGCATTTTAGAAATTTGTCTATGGATTTGTTTGGTGGTGTTTGTTTGCATAGCAATGTGTTGCTAATACAAAATTTATGTGTCTGCCATAAACAGTAGGTCGCACTCTACAAAGATGGATGAATTAAAGCCGAATAGCTTAAAGTGATATAAGTTTATCCATACATGCATACATAACTATACATGTATGTATGTATATAATATCTATTAACATGAACGTTGTTGTAAATATTTCATTCAACTCAAATATTCAAATTCTACTAGTTATTTTTCTTTTCATCTGTTCATTTTATTTTTTTTTTTTGTTTTTGAGTATTCATATGTAAGTTTAACAAATAATTTATTCATAATCATAAGTATTAGAATGCAAATTACATTTTGTTTGGTTGTGTGTGTGTGCGTGTATATATTACAAAAATATATCAAGAACTTTTTTGAAGAAGAGGTACATATCGGGTTTTTAAAACCGCATTTTTAAAAGAAAACTTCTGTGGCACTAAGAATTTATTTCTTCTTAATATTTCCCCTTTGTATAAGAATTGAATACGCTCCTGAATAATGTGGTTGCTTTTGTGTAATGTCATTGAACCGTTTATTTGTGCATAAAGTTTGTTAGAATTTTTGATTATTTCATGTTTTGTTTTTCTTTCGTTTTTGTTGTTGTCAATAGCAATAAAAAAGCAAGCATTTTTCCGCACATGTACTCAAATACATTTTGATTAGAAAGATGGTATGGGGCTTATTAAATAATAACAAAACAAAATTATTAACATAGCATATGTACATGCTAATATTAATTGATTATGTTTCTAGCGAGTGAGAATGGGAAATAAGTGTAACTGGCCCCCGGGAATACCGATTTCCAAGAAGAATGGGAAATATATTTTTAAGGTAATACTCATTTTTTTATTTATCCTCTAAAATATAAATTCCCTGTACAAATGGGTTACCAACTGGAAAAGCTTATCTAAAGATCCTCGAAAAAATATGCTGATTCTGTTCACGTACCAACCTCTTTTTGAATAAAAGTATACAATATGTAATTAGATTCGAATACTGATCAAAATTCAAATCAATTTTGAAGTACAATTCAGACTAAAAATTAAGCCAAATTTTCGGCCACAAATTTGATCCAAATTCGGATCACAACTCAGACCGATACTTTGATTAAAATTAAGCTGGAATTCAGATAAAAACTCAGACCAAAATTCTGAGTAAATTCAGACTATAAGACGGAAACTAAACCTTTGACCAAAATCTGTCTAAAATTTACAACAAAATTCAAATCAAAACACAGGTCAATATTCCGACTAAAAGTTAGGCAAAATTCAGACCGAAATTGAGGCCAAAGTCAACCAAAACTCAGACTAAAATTCCGACCAAATATCTGACTAAACTCAGTTTAATACTCAGAATAAAATCCAGAATAAATTTCAGATCAGAAATCGAAATAAAACTCACTACCAAATTCAAATCAAAACTCAGATCATTATTCTGACCAAAATCCAAATCGAAATTCAAACCTAAAATAAAACTAGAAACAAAGCCATAATCGAATTAAAACAAAGATCATGTTCTTTGCAAGGAACAAACTCTCCAAAAGTTGAACATCAGTAAACTGATCCCGAAATTTTAGACTGGTTGTTGGCAGCGAAACAAGTAGCCTTGCAGAAAGATTTTCAAAAGGTTAGAATTAAGCTGGGATTCAGATAAAAACTCAGACCAAAATTCAGAGCAAATTCAGACTATAAGACTGAGACTAAACCTTTGACCAAAATCTGGCTAAAATTTACAACAAAATTTAAATCAAAGCACAGGTCAATATTCCGACTTAGGTTAGGTTAGGTTGGAGTGGCTGTCGAGAGACACACTTAGGCCTGAACGGCCCATTGTGATACCACATAGTGATACCACAATATTCCGACTTAAAGTTAGGCAAAATTCAGACTGAAATTGAGGCCAAGGCCGGGGTTTCAGAATCATTTCAGTTATATGTGACTGGGACTGGGAAATGAGAGTATATAAGGGAAAACACGTTTTAGGGATAAACGTAGTTTAAGCTCAGAACTTTAAGCGGCGTGGTTGTATATCGAATGCTAATACAGTCAAACCTGCTAATTGGGACACCCCTCGGAACCAAGCAAAAACGATCCGATTACGAGGTGGTCCGATTTTAAAGGTTTTATTTTTTAGTGAAAAATATGTATGTAAGCAGATGAATCACTTTTTATTATGTAAGCATTTATACATATGACTCAAATAAAGGAAAATTATTTTGGTACACGATAAATAGCCAAGAATGGCATCAAATCGAAAAGTGACAGCGCAGAAAAGTTTTTACTCAGTTTTTTTTTTTTTTTTTTGGTTTTCTATATGTATCATACAATTTTAAGAATTGTGAACGATTTTTTACAGATTCGTGATCGTGTAATTTCTGCTTTGTGTTGTAATATCGTTCCCGAGATTGGAAAATATTTTTGGGTGCAAGGGTAAACAACTTAACAGCCAGTAAATCAATGTCAGTAAATGATGCACAATCTTGGCAAAATTCTTTGAATATGAATTATGCTCATTTTAAAGATTTCCACCCATTTCCAATGAGACAAACACCTCTCAATTTTTTTTCTTATAAAACATTTCGGTCCGTTTAAAAAGGTTGTGTGGCACTAAAAATATTGTCAAAAACGTGGTCCATGACCCGATTGGAAGGTGGTCCGAATAGCAAGGGGAATTTCTTCTGAATTCAAAAAGAAATTAATAGTGCGGTTCGATTAGGAGGTATCCCAATGACAGAGTGTCCCAAGTAGCAGGTTTGACTTTAATGCGAATAACTCAGCCGCTGAGGTTGATACCAAGCTGGGATTGAGCTCATTGTAGAGACTGTACTTGTCTTTATAAGAATCACCATCAAATATAAATCGACCTCTTGATACATAAACTCCTTTTTCGTAGGCCATGAAATGGTGCGCTTCTCCACTTTGTGGCCAGATTCTACGCATAACTAAGAGATGTTATTAACATTCCTCTCATCAATTTCGTTAGATTAGAGGAATTATTTGGGTCGCTTGAAACCTAATACTAAGATAAAAGCAATTAATTCCAGCAAGAAGACAGAAAAAACAAAAAAGCGTAATTATAAGTCAATTGGCATCAGGGTGTTGTCACTGCTTTGCAGTAAACAACTTTTCTTCCCCAATCTAACTCAATAACTTTGGAATCATCTCAATTTACTATCTCTTAATTGTTACTTTTTCACTGCTACTTTGTCGTTTTACCCCTACTTCTATACAGAAATCTGATAGAAGACCATGATTGCTATTTTCCAGTAGTGATGACAAAACCAATGCTAACAAAATACTGCCCTATCGATATTAAAAAGAAAGAAAATATTGAAAAAAGCAACCAGACATAAATTTATCAAAAGCATCTTAATTTAAATTGAAGATTACTTCAACAAACTGATGATTTTTTCTACTTTGCAATTCTAAAGCAATTGTCAATACAATGAAATAGTTATCATTGTGAGACGCAAGTATTCTCAAGTGGAAACTATTCGACAACGAGCACAACGATGCCATTTCATCAAGTTTCTCTATTGAGAAACTTTTCAAATATTTATTATTTTATATGCTATTGTTGTATGTTTTTTTCTATTTGCTGAATAGCAATCGTGATTATTTTGTTGTTGTTGCTCTTATCTGTTTGTCTTGCTGTTGTATGCTGAAAGTCATCAAATGAAATTAAAATGAAATTTAGTTTTTCGTCACTTGATTTTCATTTGATAAAAGAATGATCGAAAATACTGAGAATTGATAAATTGAAAAGTGGAAACGTGCAACAAAAAAATTGCTTTGTCGTACATTTTCAACTTTGTGTGTGTTGCAAATAATTTATTTATAAAATAATTAATGCCTTCATAAATTAGAAAAAAAAAACCTTACAAGTTGAGTATCAATAACTTAAAACGAAAAATATTGCCTGCTTTTAGGCGTGTAATTAGTTTTTAATTTTTATGAAAAATAAAATATGTTAACCGGTTAATTTCAAAGTAAGAAATTCAAAGAAATACCTACCCATAAAAAAATTTATTACACTTCCGGTTGCCAGACATAAAAATGCTTCCGGAAAAGAAAATACAATTTACTATTTGCATTCGCTTCTACAATTAGGTTTTTTTTTTTAATTTTAAAAGTGTTATTCATTTATTTAATTAGAGTAAAGTTTAAAACAAACAAATACTTACAATTTTCTTTTTCCCTTTGGCTTTCAAATCAAAAGTTCTATGGACAAACTTAACCAAGACTCAGGTCACAACAGATGTTTAGTGCGAACTTTTTTTTTTAATATCACTGTGTTAGTTTCAACAATACTCGACTCATTTTTGTAATAAAATAAATTTTCTACAGAAGTGTTGCGCAAACGCATCTTTGGGAAAGAGACGGTTAAATTAAAAAATAAAGTACCCTCTTTTTTCGTGAATTCATAAATGCGTTGAAAAGTATGTTTCGTGTGTTGCTATTGTCGTTGTTGTTGTTGTTGTTGTTGTGTGTTCTGTTGTTGGCGTTTTAAGTATTTTCTTTTAGTTTTCTCCTTTCGGAAATGGTGTCAGTTTATTTGATACAGACTGTCGTTGTCGTTATTGCCATTATTGTTGTTGTTTTTGTAGTTGTTGCATAAAATGTTGCTACTACCCTTTTAATGTTTTATACGGTACACTTTGTTGTTGATAGTCATTAATTTTTTTTTTTTTTGTTTTGCTTTCAACAGTTATTTTTTTTTAAATTGTTTGTGCTTCTTAAATTAAATATCATGGCAATAATTTCTAGAACATTTTCTTTGAAGTATCATTTTTTATTTTAAATTTTTTTTTTCTTTTGCATGTGGCTTAAGTTAAATTTCCTCTTTTTTTTTTGATTAAAATTTGAAACTTCTTCGCCATTAAGTGAAAAGCTCAGTTCCTTCGTTTTCTTCAGTTGCTAGTTAATTTATGCAAATTAATTTGATTAGCTTGGAAAAAGAGGTCATAAATATTGTCTTAGTTAATTTTGTTATGAATAGAAGATTTTAAATTGGATTTGAAATTTGCTGGCAAAAGTGAATCACGTCCTTGCCTAAATTTAAATATTCGTTAAGATAGGAACTAAATTTACTGTAATTTTATTCTATCTTTAGGTAAATTTTGAGTTATTGCGAAAAACGGAAACATTCGAAACTATACAATCAACTAAGAATTCAAATTTTATGAAGGAAACAAAAATTGCCAATGGAACTTGGATGGGGAACCATTTGAAAATAGAAAGATGAAGTGTTTAATCAAGCTGCAAGGATAACAATCTTTACTTTAAACTTTACTTTATTATCTAATTTAAGTTATAGCACTACACGGCATAATCTGAAAAATGGCTGACAGATTAGAAATGGATCTCCTGCAGTAAATACAAGAATAAAAAGGAAACTCAGTCAATGCTCGATAAAAAACACATTTCAAAGACATCGACTTCCAATAATGGAACAGAAGTTTTTTCTACTATCTGAATAACATAAAATACGTTCTACTTATGGATCTAATCCGATTAAAAACACAACCTAGATAGAAGCATTTGACCTACCAATAAAAACCCTATATAGGATTTTGCCAAAAGTCTTAGTTGGGCGTTCGGTACAGCCCTTGGAAGCTGGTCGGTTTTTGGTGCTCATGAATTGGCGTTTTCTGCATTTCTCGTTGCTTAAGTCTGTGAATCTTTTATAGGAAAAGGTGTAAGGAAAATTTTTGTCTTACACTGCAAAGTCATACCTCATTTTCTAATGGGTGTTTTTCGGACAAAATAGTAAGTTTATTCATAAAATCCCAAAAACTGGCATTTGGAGTAGAAATCGGATGTGGATAAGTGAGAAAAAAAATGGATGTGTGCAAGGCACGCAAGATATTTGATGTGTAAACAGTTAAGCTAACTGAGTGTCATATACATAAGCTCACATATGTTTAGCCATATATAGGGATTTAATGTATAATTTATATGCTTAGGTAATTCAAATTAAAACAATTATTTTATAAACTTAAAAACTTATTAGATATCATTATCTTTTATATATAATAGCCCAATTCACCATAAATTGCAAATGGTCTTACATCATTGCAAATGCAAATTTTTATTCCATATCACATATATTTGTTGTTGTGATAGCATAAATATTTTGCAATTGCACCAAATCGTGAATAGGGCTGATATGTTGTAGTTGCATTATTTTTCTTTTACTCAATGCATCGGGATCTATATGCTCGCATATACGCAGCTGCAATCGCATTCTTTTTTTCGCGCTTTAAGTTTTTCTTCCTGTCGATTTGAAATTTTATTAGATGTGAAAATTTTACATAACGTCGCCTGAGAATTGATTTGGCGTATAGGTATATGAATTTGTACACACATACGTCAAATCAATCCTCAGGCGACGATAAGTGCTTTCCACATTTAATCTTAGGAAGGCAACAGGGATGACTAGTCACCCCACTACTTTTTAAAAGCACCGCAAAGAGAGTTGTCTTAACTGCATTTAATAAAAATAAAAAAGAATGTATTTTTATTGAAGTAAATAAGTGATTTTATAATAAATAAGTCTAATTTTTTCTGTTTAACATATTTGCTATTTACATAGATAAAAAAAAGTGTTGTCTTTTATCATACCGTGATTTGCTATCATTATCACTACGTTTTGTTTATACATTTATTGAAACCTAGATTCCTTATTACTTATCATTTTGTATTGTTTTTATATTTTAAAATATATTTAATTTTAATTCAATCTAACAAACCGAATGCAAAACCTATTAAACGCCTGTTTGCTACGGCGACTTCTCTGCTTGCATGGTATAGTCGATCTCCACACGTTTAACACCAACAAATAATTCTGCCACGAATAAATGTACACGCACATTTTGTTTTCGTACGCACATATATGTGTGAGTAAATTGATCGAAACATAAACAAACAAACTCCGCTCGTATTTTAATTTCTCCCTCTCTTCTTCTCTTTGTTGCTTAGAGTAGCACAGTCATGCCGCTCAGTAGTGTGAGCGAGAAGGGAACTGGACGTTACAGTTATCTTACATCTTACGATACAGTTATTGTTACATTTTACACATTTGAAATTTTGCCCATACCGTGAGCTAAAATGTTTACACATCAAAAATGTTTATTTATGAATATAGACTAGGGTCTCAAAACTTGACGAAGCCTTAAAACCATCCATTTTTGAGATATCGAACGAAAACCGAGGAAAAAAGTTCCATTAAAAAGAAGCTTGTCATTCGGAGTAGAAGGGTTTAAAACTCTGGGAAAACCAAAAACCGAACGAATAAGCTGAAGAAGAGCATTGGCCAAAAGTGCTGACAAAAACCTTTCTGAGCTGCAGGTTCTTTCAAAAACTTGAATGTTTATAACTTTTTACAATTTTTCTGCAGCGCAACTGTTTATATACTTTTGTATACTTTTAGACCACAATAAATCTGAAACTTTTGAGACAATTTATAATGTCCTTCTTTTAGAGAGCTTGCTAACAGTTTTGACAGAACTGATGGTATATCCTTAAGTCTGATTGTTATTCTAAGTTCTGGTCAGAGGTTCAATCTAAAATTTTGTTTGAAATTGGACTGAATTTCGATCTGAATATTTAGTTTAGGACAGAATTTGGCCCAAATTTTTATTTAAATTTTGGTCTGGTTAGCGACACCAAATTTGGTCTAAATTTTGGTTTTAATTTTTTGTAAGTTTTGGTGTTACCTTTAATCTTCTTGAGTCCCCCAGTATGTCTCGAAGTGTAAAAAAACGAGATCCAACGGACTTATCCTCAGCATCAGTGACGACAACATAAACTACCACAACCGCAAGTGCAACTACGTCAGTCAATACAGGGCATCATACTATAGGCAATTAACACATGAAACATACCTTGCTATCACACACAATTATGTATATCAAGTAATTTCCTATATCCAATATCTTTTATGCATAATGAATTTAATGTATGAAATTTTTTATAGTATGGAAAAGTGGCACTGGTAATTTTTCTTCTAATGTTACAATTTGAGTTACAAAATTCGCTAAATGTCAGTGTTGACATATGCTTAAATAAATGGAGATATAAAGGAGGTGGGGGAAAAGTGTATATATAAAAATTGTTTATCTCTTTGAGCTTAATAACTTTCCTTCAAATTCATATCTGTTGAAATAAAGAAATTTCTTAATAGCCCCTGAAGACCCTATTCTCCGAATTCAGGTTCATATTGTGGGAGAAGTAAATGTGGTGGAAAAAAACTGTCGTAATCAGCGACCCTAAATTACTATAAAACAAAGAAATAAAATTTTGTTGTACTTTGTTTTTTTTATTTGAATAAAATAAAACTGTTTTAAAAGAAAAAATGGTTTTAGCATTGATGTTAAAAAATTCTATATTATCGTAAATTATGATTTTTCCATGAAAATATATATGCTTTCATTTTGTGTTATCTATAAGATAAAAAGGCTAACTTTTTGTCACCTATATAATTATTTTGATATATAGGGCTTCAAAGTTGAGATTTGTTGGAAAAAAACGTAAAAAAGTGAATTTTCTTACCTTTTTTCGATCATAACAGCAATATTACTATTACTATTGGAACTTTTTATACCTTAAAATTATTATCTGATACATATCTAAAATATACAAAACAATTTTAAATTCATTGGCTAAAAATTAAAGTTTTGACAGGAATTTGAGTGAAGTATAGTGCACTTTTTTGAATTTTGCCATTTACATTGGGGTCAATCGAAAAAAATCATTAAGATATTCGGATTCTAAGGAAAAATTTACTATAATCAAATGTTATCGCCGCTCGTTGTGGAAAATCTTGTTGAATAGTGATATCGGTTTTGGCCGAATTGGTGGTCTGACTTTTTATACGAATTTGGTTTGAAAGTCGGTCTGACTTTTAAACCGAATTTAATTTTTGATCTAAGTTCTGATCTGAATTTTTGTCTGACTTTTGGTAAGAATTAAGCCCCAGTTTTTGTTAGAATTCGGTATAAATTTGTGACGGACTTTTGGTCTGAATTTTTGTCTGAACTTTGGTGAGAGTATTTGTGTGATCTTTAATTTTGGTCTGATCTTAGTTTGGGTAACAAATTGGTCGAATTAAGGTTAAGCTTAAAATCTGGTTTCCTATTTAGTCTTTAATCTGGTACAGTTTGCTATATCTATATCATTGCAAAAACATTTCATATGTTCTGTAATTTCTATATTTTTTCTCTCTTTTTTTTTTGTCCCATACAATTTTTCTGAATTCTATGCCATTATGAAAAAAATCAACTCAATGGGTTAGCTTTTCAATTATTCTTTAGAATACTTAGATGTCAATTATTTTTTAGAGTACTTATATAGTTTGTATTCAATCAGGATCTATTGTGCTTCAGTGTTGTAAGTAGAAACAGCAGATCTTCAAATTTAGCTGAAGTTTGCCTGACAAAGGTTCTTTCTTGTTTATATATATATTCTTGATCAGATTAGAAAATTCCACGAAAAATTGTCTGAAATTTCTTTCAAATGTTAAGTAGAGGCTCCATAAAACTATCTACCAAAATATATTAGCCCTATTTACAATGAGTTGTAAATGGTCTTGCATCATTGCAAATGCAAATTTGTATTACATATCGCATATATTTGTTGCTGTGATAGCAGAAATATTTTACATTTGCAATGATGCAAGACCATTTGCACTATATGATGAACAACGCTATGCTGTTTCTAGCATACAAAGTTTTCTGTCCATCTTGCATGATTAAAAACTGCTCCAGCGACAAAGTGCAAGGTTAGGTTAGGTGGGAGTGGCTGTCGAGAGACACACTTAGGCCTGAATGACCCATTGTGATACCACATAGTTGGACCTACAGTTTAACGCCGATTCCGAACGGCGGTGTGGCAATTTTTTATCGGCTTGGTGGTTTTGCCATTACCAACCAATGTGTGTACTTGTACACTATCTTATAATTCTCATACACTTCATATTGATAGTGAATATAAGAAAGTAGTGAAAATTAACCACTAGACGAAGACGGGAATCGAATCCGAACCTCCCTGATGAAAGTCTATTGCACTATCCACTAGGCTATCGAGGTCGTCTGACAAAGTGCAAACAGACGTTTATTTTGTTTGCTGTGTATGCGTAATTTATAAATATTTCTCATTCTATTTCTTCAAATATTTATGTAGAAATATCGATTTCATCACAAAATTTTTTGCTATAAATATGCATGCATATTTTTATGTACATGTGCATAATAATTCAAAAGTAAAAATAGAGATTCTTTACTTCGTAGTGAAAACTTCATTTGGTTGGAAACCAGAAGCTATATTTTTCACTGACTTTACGTACGGTTATGATAAATTTAAAATACAACTTCACTATTCACAACCTTATGCAAGGTGATTCCCTTTACTGAGCAAATAAAAAAAAAGACCATCAATCAAATATTTCCCTTCAATTTAATTTATGATTTATGTTAAAAGCTCCAAAAAAAAAAAACAAAAAAGTGTTCCGCCTTTTGTAGTACATTGAGATGTATCTCTCACACTCACGCCTACTTACACAAAAAATTATATATTTATACATTTATTGTTTACTACAATTACAAGATTAAAATGTCAATTTGATTCATCATTAAAATGAAGAAACGAAATGTCAGACTATGATTGATTACTTAGGGTATTCATTGAGTACTGCATGCTCGTTGGTTTCCATCCTTTTTCCTAAGCTTCCTTTAACTGTAAAATAGAATAGAATTCGCGACCTTCGTTGCTATTCAATATGGAAGTAAATACAAACACATATTCACTGTACGCATATGTTTGAGTTTGTATGTGTGTAACAGAATGTCAGCATGAATAATAAAACCAAAAGTTTTATTAGTATAAAATATAAAAAAAAAGTTTTGTAATGATATGAATTGCTACAGGAAAAAAAGTTTCTTAAATCCTTTATGCAAATAAAAGTTTTTAGAAAATATTTTCAAACTGATAATTTTCTGTTTCTATCCCTAACACGCCCAGGATTTCCAGCTTAATTATTCAATACTTTACTCAAAAACAAAAACAAAAAAAAAAAAAAAAGAAAATTGTGAAGCTTGCGATAACTTTACATAAATTTCTATTCATATCCTGTAAATATCCTTTAAATAATCCTAACTGACGCCTGTCCAAAAATATATGGCGTAGATTTTGTCATTGAAAATGAAATTTAATATGAATTTTGTGGTTAACCTAAGTAAATAAGGAAAAACAAAAAAAATCCTTTTTATGATGAAGAATTTAATTAAGGCAACGAAGGAGGGGAGTCCAAGTGTGATGCAACATACATACATAGTATGCAAATATATTGTATTATCGGTAGAAAAAAAAGGATATCGGTATAGCCACAGATGCCTTTAATAATATTTCTGTGCCAACCACAGCTCACTCATATTTTCATCGTTATATATTGTGTTGATAAAATATGCATGGAAAGTATATGTATACATATATATACAAAATCAAATATTCTACACATATGCATACATACGCATATGTATATGTACATATGCATATATACCCAGTGGCAAAATTTAATGCGATTTGATTTTGTTTTACCACACTTTATTTTACTTGATTATAGTTTGTGTTATATTCCTAGGAAAAACAGTTGAACATTGGCGGTCTTGAGCATTCTTGTATATAAAATTTTACAAAATCATCTTCATGACTTGATCAATTTTTTTTTAGAGATTCGACGACTCCTCTACGTTCAAAGAATTGGCCATATGTGAAGGAGGGAGAAGGGAAGGAAAGAGAAGAGTGGGGTAGTGGGGAGGAAGGAGGGGGTCGGGCCGGGGAATGGGGGAGTAAATTTGGAGGGGAGGGAAAAAGACTTTCACAATACATTAACATAAACTTTTATAGTGAATCTCAGCTATAAAAAGGAAAATATTTATTTTTTACGATCATGTTGTATGGGAGGTGGGCGAGGTCATGGGCGCATTTTTCTTATTTTTCCACCCTGGCATTGAATTGATATAAACAACTCCTGTATCAAAATTTTTAACTCTACGACAACTCCTTCTATTTTTATCCAACTTTGGTTGTATGGGAGGTGGGCATGGTAGTGGGCGTATTATTTTATTTTCGCCCTCTCGATTAACTTTTCAGAACGCGAAGACGTGTAACTTTTGAATCGTACGACCTAGGTGACCAACTGAAGTCCTCAAAACGTGACCAGCAATAAGGTTAATGATTCACGTCTGATACTTTTCTGGTCAAAAAAAGTCGGTCAAACTGGTTTGTGTTATGTTCAATTCCTGTGAACGTCTTGAAATGGATAAATCAGGGGTTTCAGCCACATTTGCGGTTACAGTAGCTATTTTTTTAGTTGACCTTGCTGACTGAATACGATTTGGGGTCTTCACGTTACTAACTTACCCGAGACCTTCAAAATTGTTGAAACTTACGCTTCTTGACCTACTGTGCCATGAATCAAGAATCAATCAAGTACATATTGGCCATTATTATCTATGATCTTTTGCCATTTTTCTGGTAGCTTCATAATTCCATCGATGTAGAACTTCTGTGGTTTATCGGCGAAAAACTTGGCCAAGTGATTTTCAGCGGCTCTTCTTTCGGCCATTTTTTTGCCATCAAGAGAGTTTTGCAGAGACCGAAACAAATGGTAGTCAGACGGTACAATGTCCGGGCTATATGGTAGGTGCATCAAAACTTCCCAGCCGAGCGCCGTCAATTTTTGGCGGGCCGCCAAAGATGTGTGTAGCCTGGCATTGTCTTGAGGGAACACAACATCTTTTCTGTTGGCCAATTCTAGTTGCTCTTTCTTGATTGCTTCATTCAAGCGGTCGAGTTGTGAGCAGTAGAGATTAAAATTTACTCTTTGGTCAGGTTATAGCAGGTCATAATAGACTATTCCCTTCCAATCCCAGCAAATACTCAACATAACCTTGTTTGCCGTCAATCCAGGCTTTGAAGTCGGTTGTGGAGGGTCACTGGCCTTTAACCATGATTTTTTAAATTTATTATTCTCGAATTTAATCCATTTTTCATTGCTCGTAATGATTTGTTTCAAAAATGGTTCGATTTCGTTGCGTTTCAGCAGCGTTTCACTGATGGTAATTCGGTAAATCGAATTTCTTTGTGTTAATTCATGTGGCACCCAAACATAGAGCTTCTTTGATTGGCCAGCTTTTTTAAATGATTCCAAACTGTCATGTGGTTGATATTTAGTGCCTCCGCCTTCTCCTGACAGCTTTCGTGCCGGTCTTGCTCCACCAATTGCAAAATTTCATCGGCTTTTTCAGTGACTGGCCGGCCAGAGAAAGGTGCATCTTTGACATCGAAATTTCCAGAACGGAATTTAGCAAACTAAAGTTGTATTGTAGGTTCTGTTAAAGCATCCTCTCCGTAAACCGCATAAATTTTCCAGCATGTTTTTGCTGCGTTTTACCCTTTTTTTTAATATAAATGCAAAACTGTTTTCGTAAAAAATGTAGCCTTAAATGTCACCACGTATCAGTAGTGCCAGATGTATGGCCATTAACACCATCTTGCGACAAAAACCGAAAATACTTTTTATATGACCTGGGGTTTTCAACTGCATAAAAAAAGTTTACAGTAACAATGCCTATCATTCTCTCAGAATTCTTTTCTAAGTACATTACAATCCATTGAGATATAACTAGACTGCATTTTGATCCTTTTATTTGGATGAAAAATAGATGAGCATTACTTTCCGGATTTGACAATTAAAAAGGAAAGGTATAACATGCAACCCGATGTATAAAAATATGCACTACAGCGCGCTTCTAAAGCTGCGCATTAAAATCACTCGGAAGCTACATCACTCAGTCTTTGACTGTGTATCGCATATGAGTGTGTAAAAATGTATATGGCTTCATCCAGCAGTCGGAATGCCAAATATTTCTGCTTCAGAATATGCCCCCAATCACAATGGTCAAATGTAGTAGTGCAAATAACATGACAATTTTTTTAAGTAGTTAGAAATTTTTTTTTTTTTTTTTGTGTGCTCACTTGGCACTAAAACAATTGATGTAAAAAAAATTTCAGTTCCAAACACAATTTTATTTTTATTGTTTGAAATAAAAAAGAGATTTGCATACATACGAGCGCATACTTGTGTATAGTGTGTGATTTAATCTATGGTATTTAAATTATCACATTTGAATTTTAATCCAACAGAAATTGTTAGATAACGCGCCAAATATTTTATTCCTTTTATGAAAGTAAGTAGTTTTATATGATATTTTTGCAAAAATAACTTTCATTTTACTTTTGAGCCGAAAGATAGGCAAATTAAATACATATTATGGCTTCTTTTTTTTGCAAAGATTTTGAAACTTTGCCATTTCCGTTTTGCTTAAACATATTAACGATGTTGTCATAAAGGATATGTCACATTAGGATTATGGCGTTGGTTTGAGAACTATTAGAAAATGTTGAGGGAAAATATGAAAATTAATGCTTATTAAAGAATTCTGTGGTCACAAGGCATAACAGCGTAAGTCAGTTTTTTGAATTTTACAGAAGAGCACTTCAAAGATTCAAATGCTAATAGAAATCAATTTGAGTTGTGCTATTTTTCCTTTAATATCTCGTAAACCACTGAACCGATATTCATAAAATTTTGACACAATATGAAATCGGATATGAAGATTTCAAATATAATAATAACTCGAACTCGACGAAACTTGAGTTGTGTTGTTATGCCTTGTGACCACAGAATTTTAAATTAACTATAATATGAAATTTTACATTCTTCTTAACTGGCATCCGTTATATAATTGGTTTGAAGAACTTTCTCGATTAAAATTTAATTGGTTTTATCTCAGGAATCAATTGCTACTTCATTGAAAAACTAGTGGAAATGGTGACTAAAAGCGGTCGATTTTTTAGACCGTTGCATATGGCTAAAACTGAACATTTTTGCACATTTCGGTGCAAATATCTCGAAAACCTGACATGATATGTAATTTTAAAGGCACCATTAAGAGAAAAAAAATAATTAAAAATTGACTTTCTTTCGTGTCGAATGGAGTAAGATGCTTTTCATTCTGGGGTGCGATTCTGTAACTTTCTTAGCGACCGACAATCGCTATCGCAATTTGCGATTTTATCGCTTGCACTAATGATGTACTGATTCTGTAACTCTGTGTTAGCGACAATTTTCGCTTAGTGCCTGGTTATATTGGTGCTCGGTGTTCGGCGAATACAAAACATTTTCTCCCGTGCTCGGTCGAGATGGTTACATTTAGCTCGCTGCAGAGTTGCTTTTTGTCAAAATATACTCGTTTGTTTAATACTATTTCGTATGTAATGATATTTTTTTTGTTAAATAACTCATTGCTACCCTGAATACTCGGCGTGCTCGGTGTGCAATACACCGAGCATATCGTAGAGTGCGTAAAGATTCTCTCTTTGTGTTCGGTGCACCAACAATTTCATGGTGTTCGCCGAGCATACTCGCAATATAACCACAGCCTAAAAATTCTTAGCTACAATTATCGACAAGAAAAATTAAAAAGTGGCAACGTTGGCAAATGACATTTCTATTATTGTTTTTTACTTATTAATTATTAGCGTGGGGTTACACTTAAAAATATTTAAATTAATATTAAAAATATAAAAAGAGTTATATCCATGGCGATTTACATATGCTTCTTCGTAATCGTATGGTCCCGAATAGCAACAAAGCTACAGTCAATTGAACAGATGGCATATTCGAATGGACTACACTTTGGTATAAATTTAGCTTTGACAGCTCTACTGGATTCATGGGGATACGAACATACTCCCGGATCATATTTTTGTTGATTGCGACTATTACCTCATGGATGCTTCGACATATCAACGGCTGACTTATCGAAATGCCCCAATGCTTACCCACTGACCGCTGGTAGCATCCAGTTGAAGCGTAAAGCAGCAAACACCTATAGAATTTTTTTTAGTTCGATCTCCATATAACATCTTATTACATATATAAAATCGTATGTGTGATGTACCATATGTAATAGCAGCACGCCTAAATCACAGAACGTATCAAAGCCATATTCACATCATATATTTGTTTATTGTTAAGGTTGGTTTATTTCTGTTTTGGACACGCTAGGTGGTACTGACGTCGAGATGTTTTGATAAATTGTATTTATGGTTCGATTTAGCTCATATTTAGAAAAAAAATTTTTTCATTAACCCGAATTCTCTTAACGGGTCCATATGGGCACATGCCCTATCTAAGAAACCAATTTATAGATCACAGCCAAAAGTTGAATTTACGTTATTTCGGACTTTTTAATATGTTTTATTCTAGGAGAATTTGGATTAAAAACAAATTTCATAAATTGGGCACAACAAAGTTTGCCATGTCAGCTAGTTTTCTACAAATTTTTACTTGCTTTTCCGCAAATAATGCAATAATTTTAGTTCCTCCCTGACTTCACTAATAACAGTTTGTACAAGGTCGAGAGTAATGCCGTACAACTTTTTAAACTCCTCATCATCCAAATGGAAAGGGTCATCAACAAGATGTAAACTTGCCCGATCTACCACAACGTTGTCATTTTCTCTTGTGATTATGTCGTACGTCAAATAATTAAATGCCATCTTCTGGAGTAGGAAATATAAAAATTTGTAATTAAATTTACTTGTTTCCAAATTAATTAAGCAATTTACCTTTAATATTTCACAAAATCGTTTCTAAATATCCATACAAATGTGTTTCGATTATTGCCGCAAAGCAAAGTTTACGACAATTGTCGTAAACAAAATGTCAAACTTTGCGTCAAATATCGCTAAAAATTTGTTGCAGAATCGCAGTATCGTTAATATTGTCGTTAACTTTACTTAGAGATCCGAAAACTGTCGCTAACGAGTTACAGAATCGCACCCCTGGTCGGTACGTCAAAACTATTGACAAGCGATTTATTTTTCGTTTCTACATCCCTGACTTCAACCACTTATTTGCACCAGCAGCGAATGTTGTATACATACGTTTTCATACAGCTCAAAAACAGATGCTTATTCACCAAATATTTTTAAGGTACAATTTATTTGTGCGGAAATTTCATACTTTCAAAATTATAATTCATTTTGGAATAACTCAAACTATTAAATTGTTTTTTTTTTTTTTATTATTAACGCAAAGGCAAATTTATTGAAATTTTTAAAAATATGCTACCGAAAAAACACGATAAGAATTTCAATGATTTTTTAATAATTTTTTTTATTGGTTGGTTTCTGTGTTGCTGTTGCAGACACGCAAAATTTTCCAACAGAATTTCAGCAACGTTGAATTCTATGTGTCGATTTGCGAATTCATGTTCATTCATAAACAAAAGTATTTTTTTTGTTCTCTTGTCCTGGCAGATCCTTGCAGGTCATTGCGTTATGCGCGTCCTCTGTTGGTTATGGTGTTATTCCATTGCGCTTTGTAAATGCCATAGTTGATTTCTTTCAATTGATTTTATTTCATGTGAATTGCTTTTACAAGCAGCAATAGCAGCAGCAACAGTAACAGTTACACCAACAAAATTGAAGCACCAACAGCAACAGCATCCAACGTAGACGACATCAACCTAATGGACCACTTCAAGTCCAGAAAATTCAGCACGCGCTTGATTTTTTCGTTAATATTTTCTTAGTTTGTTTGGGTGTTGTTTTTGTTGGCTGGTTGGTTGGTTGGTTGGTTGGTTAGTTGGTTGGTACGAGTATATATCTTTATAAGCCATTAGCTATTTTTTTATTCTTGTTACCTTTAGTTCAATATACTACACATTTTTGTTTACGTATGTATGTGTGCCCCTGAATGTGCTACTGTAATGTGGAGTTGATTTTGCTATTTGTGTTGCCATTGGGAGTTATTTACCAAGTTGTAAGTGTTTTTTTTTTTTTTTTGCTCTCTACGCTTGTTATAGTACTCATAGGTAGGATACACATATAACATGAAAATCGCATGTTGCATGCTCTCAGGTACTTTTCAGAATGTAATTGTGAGTGTTTGTATATGGATGTGTATTTGTGTAGAATCAAGCAAATGTTTTTATTTTTATGTGCATCCTTCCAATATAAATTTTGTTTATTTTTGTCTCGCAAATAAACAACAGCAACAGACAAAAAAAAAAATAAAAATAAATAAAAAAAAAACGAAAAGAGAGAGAAATGAAACAAAACGACTTAATTTCGTTCAATGCCCTCGTTGGTAATTTAAAGAGCTTTGAGCGTATTTAACGCCGACTTAATTAGATGCCTGACTAAGTATGTTTACTTGCGGCGATGATCGCGTGCGTGTGTATGAGTGTTCATATATAGCTATCATTAATATTGAAGTAGCAACTGAAGTTTATTTGATTTCGAAAAATCAAATAGATTATTCTGTTGCCATTTGATATATTTAGCGTAAATGAGCACATAGTAAATCAGCACGAACAGGACTAACGAAATAATTTAAATCAGATTCTGGTAGCAGTATTTAAATACTGATTCCATCATGTAATGGAATACTTACATTTTGTTGCTTATTTAGGGCATTAGAGTGAAATTCCAGTAAAATTCCTTGTTGCCTCCACTGCTTAAAGCTTCTTTTTTCTATTACATATTATTTTTTAATCTACCACAAAATTGTAAAATAAGTTCAGAATCGCTGATTATTAATTCCACATATTCATTGGTCTGACTGTATTAAGCGAGAATAGTTATCGGCATAAAGCATCAGCGTTCCCAGAACTTATTTCATAGCTTGATTTTCCATACCAGAAAGTATGTATATTTTATATAATTTAATTTAAGTACTTCAATGAATTATAATTCCTTAGGAGTTTTGACAGACGTGAACACTTGTGCTGGAATAAATAAAGTTTATATTTCATCTAAATCATAATGTCACTCTAGTTCAAGATTCTAGTGAAAATCAGGATTTCGAGGACAATTGCCTCAGCATGCATGTTTTTGATTTTTACAAAATTTTTAGAAAAAGATTATTAAATTAAATTCCAATAAATTTTGATATTATTTTATTGTAAATTCATTTGAAGAGAAAATACAACAAGAAAATCAGTTCACGAAAAGGTTTAACGCGAAACTTAAACCTACTCTAAATTACGCTGTACAACTGTTGAAAAACAGATAGGAATTCAAGAAGTATTTTAGACTGATTATAAAACATTCCTCGTAAAAATTTGCTAACGTGTCAAAACAACAAAACGATCACTTTTTTATAGGGTTAGGTTACAAAAATTTATATTAAAAAATACATGATCAGCGACAAATTATGCTACAGGGTCAACGGTGTAGGGATAAATTGAAATAATCTTTTATATTTTATTCATTAAATTTATAGAACAAAATGAAAAATAAATAAAATATCGAGTTTTGGGGATGTTAACTTTAAAATGGAGGATCTAAAATTACTATTTGTTATTTCTTTCCTCAACAAATTATTACAACAAAAACTCCAAATGAGGGAATGGGTGATAATGGGCTCGACGGTGTGGGACAAAAAAAAGTTAGAGGATCATAACAACCACTACTGGATCTTAAGGTGGGGGGATTTTGGGGATAAAACCCACCCCTTATCGATAAAAATTTCATACATTTTAATAGTTGGTCATGAATCAAACAAAATTTTAAAGAAATGAAAAAATTAAAATCGGTCTTTCAAGTGTCTGGTTCCGCTAGTGATAGCAACTAACTTTTACTTTAACTTCAAAAATGCAATAAATATTTTTAAAAAAAATTTACTTTATTATGCAACATTATTTAACGATGAGCGGTGAGAAATGGGGTTCGGAACCCAGAAAAAAATTACTTACCAATCTAGCTGACGTTTCTGCTGATAACCCGTTTTGACCCTTTTCAAAAAAACGTCTCCTGTCGCCTCCGTCTTGCGCTTGTTAGCATCAGTTGATAAGGCCAAGGTTAGGCACTCCTGACCATGAACTTTTTAATGGGGATTAAATTAGAGGAATCCTATTTTACTCTTTCTGCTTTGTTTTGAATAGAATATCTTCCCAGTTGACGATTTTTTTCCATTCACAGCATAGCTTAACTCTGTAATAGGCCAATTTTTTCAGCATTCAAAAATATGAGGATTGGTTGATTTGACAATTAGAGTTATTATTTTTACTCGAGGTGAAAATATGTATTCCTTCTGATCAGAACATAACCGCATTGTAACGACTTTAATAAGAAAGGCTTCGATCGATTAATTTCTTTTGCCTTCACAACGCGGCTGAAATTTTCAGATTCTGGTCGAAAAATCGAAAAGTACGAAATTTTTAATAATAACTTGCTAATTTACATTGCTTCCCACTTACCTTATGAGCCCGTACATTAATCAATGTAGAAAGCTTGGTCTAGGTCCTTAATGGTGCTTGCACGTTTATCACTACTGGACCGTTCATCGGCAGTAGTACCAACTAAGTAAGATGTTGATATCTCTCTTAAAGATAATACGAATCATATTAAGGTCTGCAGCTTGAATTATATTCTTTATCTGAACAACTTTTAAGGTTTGAAGCCTTGTCTAATGTAAAATAAAGCGGGCTGCGCAGCCTCAATTTCCACTACGCAAATGGCATACGTCAGCATAGTCAAGAATCAGCAAGCTAGATCATTATTCTTGACGTTGCAATTTTGATTCCCGATAAGGGCATGACTGTTCGCTTTTCTTTTCCACTCTTTTAAAATTTTATCCAAATTCCTGAAAAAAAAAAACATAAAATATGGAAGCACAATTGTGATGTAATAATTTTACGAAAATTCTTCATAACTTTCTTCTAAGCCATTTTTTATCTCATTTAATGTTAAAAAGCTGAAAAATTTCACTTTTAACATTAAATTTTTCACAATTTTCACTATTTTTGCACACCAATACCGAAAGTACTACTACTAGAAATAGCAAGCAGGGGCACAGATGGGATGAGAGTGGTTCGGTGGTTCAGGGATCCCCCTAAATTTTTATTAGAAACGTTTTTGCCGAAGACAGTAATGCGTTTTTTTTTACTCCTTTCGCATTTTTTAAACAACTGGAGCGGAACCTAGAATAAGGGGGCCTAAAATGGCTATGGCTCCGAAGTCTTACCTGGCCCGATAAATCTGACTTAAAATTCGTGTTTAGCGACCCCAAAAACATTAAGTACCGTACAAAACCAGTGAGATTTTTCTCCTGTTGTACCGTGTAATTTTCTGAAAATCGAAGGGGGTTGAAAAACCTGATCGGGGGTGGGGTAGGGAAGTAGGGGAACAGTTGGGTTCGAAACTGTATGAATATAGGGTTGTTATTAGGCTTGGCCTATTTGGGTAAAGATTTAGTCATACGCAGCATAATATTCTACAAACACCATTAAATGAAACTACATTTAAAATACAAATGAGAAGTCCGGTTTCAGTTTTTCGAATTCAAAAAAGCTTTGCAAAATAAATTTTCATGTTAGAGTAAATTAGGATATTATTAAAGAAACAGCTTCTGGACTGGATTTTCAGAATAAATAATTTGTAGTATAAAACTAATATGAATTCTTTAGAAATGTGATGGATTTTGAGAATATACAAAAAAATTATGAAAAATTTTATTATTATTTATATTATAATTCCATGAAAAAAGAGAAAATGTTAAAACTCCAGATAAATATAAAAACACTTATAAGAAGAGCAAACACTTAAAATTCGCTAAATTTTCCACCATTTTTTTGATAAAAAAAAAACGAAATATAAATAAATATAATTTAATATCCCACAATTGTTTCGCCGATTTTTATCTTATTTATTAGTTTCGGCAAGAAAATTGCCACAACCTCATCATAAATAAGTTATAAAATTCCCATTTGTGGCATAACTTAAAGATTATTGCTACCAAAAGATGCCATTATTGTTGCTGTTGCGGTGTTTTTCCCTTCGCTTTAGCTTGAACTTGTCTTAACTCTATGAATTTCGGTTCAATTTGTTCAAAACAAAATCGTCAAGGGCACATTGCTAAAAATGGTGATATGGTGGTGATGGTAACAATGATGGCAACGATGACGATTATAGCGGCGATGATAAAAATGCGTTGTTGATGACGACAATGCCAGTGCTAGTGCCAATGACGACGAACTACTACTACAGCAGAGTACCTTTTTTTTTTCAAGTGCAGCAATTAAATGAAATTTATTAATTTTTTAGTGGACTCTTTTTTTTTTGTGTAGCATTATTAAATATTAAGTGTAGATCTAAAGCAAAAACTATATATACATATAGTAAAAGTTATAACAAGAACAACAACGGCAACGATAGCAACAATTTCTAACGACAATGCCAGTAATGAAAACAGTAAGGGTAATTGTTGCCACAACTACGACAATGACTACGACAACGACGACGGTATTGTAGCTTGGCAACAACAACGTAAAGTGTCCTTAGCTATAGCCACAACTTAATTTGGAAGGTTTTTTTTTCGTTCGTTTCGTTTTTTGTAACTTAAATCAAGTTAAATGGATTTTTGTGGTTCTTCCTTATGCACGTGCGGAATGTCGATGGAAAAGTTTCTGTGTAAGTAAAATGAGAAAACCACAAAAGAGAGAAGGAACTTAACTAAAATTTAATTAAAAAAATTTCTCCAAACTCATGTCAATATGAGTTCAATTATCTGTTGATGCTTTATTCACAGCACAACATCAGCAACAGCAATAGCAACAACGAAAAAGTAACAGCGAAATTTATCATCAATCTATCGAAACATCGTAAATCGATTCGCGCATGTTGATATCTGTTTTGTGTGTATTTGTGTGTGTGTGCAGATGAGGTATTCCGCTTATGGCAGCGCAATGAAGTCCGTACTCATGTCCGTGTTTTTATTCTGTTGTGATATTTTCCAGGTGCTGCTCCCATAGGCTAAAATATTACCATTAAATGCGGTTAATAAAATAATATAAATAGCATTGTTAGCAGCAGCGATGGACATTAACCCATTATCGACCGGAGGTTAATCTTCTAAATAATTACAAGCAATATCTAGGAGATTTAGGTTACGCTATTGTCATTTTGCTACTCTGTAGCAAGCTTAGAATAATTTTGATTATAATGGTTGCCTTGGATGTCAGGCTTAATTATATCTCTATGTGTTAGTGCATTGCCGTACCGATTTTCCATATACATACATATTAGAGTAGATCGATTTTGTAACCCCCATCATGACAGCATTTTTTGAGAAAGGAGTATAAATACAAGATACTTGACATAATTTATTTATGGCCTTGTACTATAGTGTCAAACTGGAACGGGTTCAACTTCCACACGGTATATAATTTATTTATTTTTTTTTAAAGCAACTTCCCCATCATATTTATTTTATAAAATTTTAACTTACTTTTGCTCCGGAGCGTCTTTGGTATATTTTTTGGATCAAAATTGGGGCAAAAAATAGGTTCCTTGGTCAAAAAAATATGGTGTCAAAAATTACAACAAATACCGGAGGTTCTAATACATGGAAAAATTTCAATTTTCTCTTATTTTTTCTGGGAGCCTAAAAAGTTTTTTGACCAAAAAAAAAACTCTGGTGTGCAAAATTTCAACACAATTGGTCGGCCTATAGATTGCGCTCCAGTACAAGATAAAATTAATATTTTTCCTGTCTAACCTTTGCTCTGGAGCCCCCTTTGGAATATTTTTTATATAAAAATTTATGCAAAAAATTAGTTCCCAGGCCAAAAAAATTCCCCTAGCAACATTTGAACACAATCAGGGGGTAATAACTATGCATTAAAATCAGGGGAAAATTGAATTTATCCTTATGTTGAAGCACCATCTATGGATCTACTGATTTTATTGAAATTTTGAATATCAGAGTTTCTGTGTCAAGAAATATATTGCCGTCTATTTTTATTTAGAAAATATTCCAAAGGCGGGTTCCGGAGCAAAGGTTAAAGAAATTGAGGAAAATTTAAGTTTCTTTTTGTACTAGAGCGCTATCTATGGACCGATTATATTGAGCGTGAGTTGTGCAAAAACTCGGATTTTTTGTCCAGAAAGCTCATTTTTGGCATCTATTTTGATCTAAAATATATTCTAAATCGGGCTCAGCAGCAAAAATCAAGGAAAAGGGGAATTTTTTCTTGTACTGGAACGCCATCAATTTGCACTACAGTTTTTTTGACTAAGAAACTTATTTTTAGCTCTTATTTCGGTTCAAAAAATATTCTAAAGGGGGCTCTGGAGCAAAGTTAGAAACGATTTTGTAAAACTGAAAATGCAGGGCCTAGAAAAACATTGAAAATCGCCGGTAAAAAGTATTGTCTTAAATGAAAAGTCATGCCGTCAAACATCCAAAAAGAGCTTGAGCATAAGTCAGTTATGAAAATTTGAGAGCAAATATCAAATAAAATAACTATGAACGATGCACACAACAACAACACAAGGGCTATTTCACCAATTCTCACATGCCAATGATCAAATTCAACCCAAAGAAGAGAGGTTGAGAGTAAAAGCAGTATACAAATTGGTATAATTTTGTTCTGAGCAAAAGTGAATCAAAATATATTCAGAGCAATAACGGCTTAAAATGATGTACTGTTTTTACTCTGAATGAATTGTTATATCAGTTTTGTCTTTCACTGCAATTAAATTTCTTTTTATAGTAATTTGAACCCGCTTTTATCCTAAGCCTCTCAATTATGAATTTAGGGCTTTTCGCTTAAAGTAAACTTCACGGGTCCAGTAAAAGTTATTCGTTTTAAGCGAATTTCATCGTAATATTGGATTTTGTATACAGCACCAGTGACGTCATATCACAATAGATTCAAACTGAAACTATATATTGCAGCTACCTGATCAAAATGTTTCTTCAAATTGATTTCAAAATTCTCTTTTGTACTTAAGTGTAACCAAGTGTGCTTCAAAATGTTTCAATTCGACTTCAGATTATTCGAAATTCATTTTAAAATATTCCAATTAAATTTCAGAATACTACTTCAGCATATTTAATTTAAACTTTAGAAAGTTCTCAAATGAAATATTCTATTCAAATTCAAACTGATATGGAATTAAAGTTTTCTGAAGTACATTTTGTTATTTTGAAATTCGAATGGAATATTTTAAAATTAATTTGAGATTTTCTGAAATTAATCCAGAGTTTTCTGAAGTACTTTAGAGTAAAGTAGTTCGTTTAACTAGTTTACGAGTTTGGTTTAAATGAAAACAAATTGTATAAAGTTATATGGAACTGGATTAGTACTTTGCAATTGATTCGCTGGAACTGAAAATTTAATACAGTCTTTCTCCGCTGATTTGACTGTAATTATCCACTGGATTTTCCCTTTCTTCGTCATTGGGAGCATTTGTTACGATGTCTTTATTAAACATCATGGCTCTAATTACTGCTGTCTCACTCTCTCCCACGCCCATGCCCACTTGCCCAAAACCCTTCTTTATATTTATCTTGATACATTCTCCAGAGACCAACTGATATGTGACAAACAAACAATTAAACAAACAAACCTGTTGCATTAAATTTTATATAGTAGATAATTAAAACAATAATTTTCAGCTGCCTGTAATCAGGTTAAGATCTGTTTTAATTTAAATTTTTTAATGGCATCCAATTAAGATGTCATCAGTATATACACTCACTTATACTTAGATACATACATATGTATATCGATTGTGATAAATTTTTCGCGCACAGCTTGCATTAAATCAATTTAAAATAAATTCTGATGATTTACGAGTAACCACCAAAAGATTTATGAATATCGATGAGCAAATGAGTAAATGTTTAGCTTTAGCAATCATTTGTCATTTGCCACCTTAATTTTCCATTTCCCCCATTTTCTCCATTACTTTAGCCCCAAATTATTTCCACACGTACAAAAATTTTGGAAAAATACTTTTAAAAACAAAAATGTGTTTTAAAATAAACAAAAATATTTGTGTATTTAAAAAAAAAAGAAAAACATAATATCTCACGATTGAAAATTGTTTGTTTTCATTATTTTCAAAGGTGAAAAATGTGAAAATGCACGCATGTATTTTCAATTATTCGCTGGAATAGCAAGAGAGAGAGAGAGAGAGCAAAGTGATTGTTGTTGTGCTAAGAGTAGAGAGAAGGGAAGAGAGGCTACAAATTTTCGAATTTGTGTTGCTAAAGCGTCTGTCAATTCATGTCAGCTTTCATCTAGTTTTTTCCCCCTAAATTTGTTTCCAATCTAAAATAAAAACACCATTTGCGAGTAGTGAGTAGAAAACATATTCAATTGCAGACATTTATGTAGTACTCCTGTTATAGTCGTCAGATACTTTGTCAATTTACGAGCAGAGTAGGTACTTGCGACAATTGAATTTAGTTCTGTGTGTGTGTTTTTGTTTTTATGTATAAAACTTTATTTCAAACTTAAAATAACTTTGAAAATCGTTACATTGTTACCAAGTTACACTAATGCGAAAAACATGTATCGGTTGTCTAAGTTTTAAATAAGTTCTCTTGCACACTGAATACGTTTTATTTTTTTAGTTATTGAGGTCACAGTAAAAATTTTAGTATTGAAACTATTTATTGAGGTTGTATCCATGAAGTACTTGTAAATAACATGAAAACTCTTGGGGAAATATTTCTAATATTCTTTTTTTAATTCAGAACTAGAATTTCTTTGGTCTGTTTGAGAAATAACTGTATAAATCCAATTGACTTTTTTCTCTGAAATTCAAAAAATCTTAAATTCAAAATATCCTAGTAATTCAGTCTTTAAAGAAAAACTTTTGTAATTTCGTAGCGACAGAGAAGAGACACAGCAAGGGCTTGGTGATTATATTTGAGCTGCAGGGGCTAGTTTACTTATTAGAAAAATATCAATGCAGAATTAAAAATTTTCAAATATTTTTGTAAATGATTTTGTGGTAAATACGAAAATACATATTAAAATTATCATGGAAAAATTTCTAACTAAAGTTTGAAAAGTAATGTTATTAGGGTAAAGTAGAACTATATATTTGAACTGAATACTTTTCGACTTCAATATAAAATTGCTCGATTTTCATTTAAAATAGCAGAGTAAAACTAAAACAGCAGAGCTGTAAAAAAATGCAATCACTTCAAGTTTTAAGTCTGTTGACTTCGTTTAAAAATGACTGAAGTATTCCATTCTTTTTGTGAGTGGAGAATTAAAATCATGAAATCATAAGTAGTTTTGAAGTCAACGACTGACCATTCATTGGAAAATAATTCATATGAAGTCATGAATTAGCAATTTCTTGAATGAAGTCTTGACATGAATAATTTATTGGTTGACTTAAAGCTATTTATTAGAAGTTAATTAGAATCAATTGAAATCATTGGAGTTAATTTCAAGTCAATATGCAATATGTGTCACACTAGGTATATGTATCTGCTGCAGTCGTTAAAAGTGATGCCTCAATTGACTTCAAGACTTCAACCAAATTTGAAGTCATGACTGCGACTTCAATTATAATGTGGAGTCATGGCATTATTGTGGCTTATTTAAAATGAAGTCAGAGTTGACTGTTCCAGATGAATGGAACAGTCATTGACGTTAAGAAGATTTCATTACTTCACTTTTAAAGTTATAAGTTTCAAATAGAATAGAATACTGCAGTCTGAAAATTGAATTCATTTGCAATGACTGCAGCTCAAAATGACTGCATTCTTTCACAGCTGTGTAAAACAAAAGTTCAATTTCATTTTGAAAAGCATCTATTCTGGCATACTTCAATGCTGATTAAAACATTTTTTCTCAGATAAACAAATCTCTGATAAAGAATAATAGATCACTTATAAGAAGAGTGTTAGTTTCTTAGTTTGGTTACTATACTAACAAGTCCTACTGATATTGATGTCTTATCATCGATCATCTATCGTTTGGCATTAATTAATTTTCAAATTCAAAATATTAATTAATTTGGTTGTTGTGAATCTTCATGCTTAAAGTTTCAGTGTGCACTACTAAATCCAACCTACTGTTTTAGACGATGTCTTTGTCTTCTTTATGAATGCGAAACCAGACTGCCCGAGTTATTGACCAACAAGATACAGAGCTTTGTGAGTCGTTATCCGCTATGCATTCGCAAAAACTGGTGGCTCAATATCATTTCGCTCTAAAGTATGAAATTTGTCAGGTTATTTTTCCAAGAATAAGGGAGTGGTGGGTGTTTTGATGTTCTAGAACCCCCCCATACTTTCCGATAATCAAACTTTTTCCCAAAAACACTATAATACTTTTATCATTCCTTTAGTTTCCCAAAATTTGGCGTATGGAGCTTAGATGGAGGATTCTTGTGTTCACAAAAAGTATGCTTCTTTTTCTGCTAAACTACTTTTCTATAGACACCAAAAACGATAAAACATAAATTAAAAATGTCGTGGTACAGTCTTAATACAGTCATTTTCATGCTTTCATGTACCGTTATCGAAAACCTGATGTGATGGAGTAAAATGGTCTTCAGATCCGAACTCAGCGACCTCAAATTAATCTGAACTACATATTAAATCGCCAGTCCGATTTTGGTGCTATTATTCCTTTATTTTGTGTAAAAAATCATAACGGTATCTTATAAACTCTCCTCGTGAGAAGATTTTACCATCTAGTAAGAATCTTTTTGCAGAGACAACAACTCACTCTGCTCAGAAGGTGTTAATTTTCGAAAGTCATTTCTTTCGGCTTTGTCGCGTCCTAATGGACATTGTTTTTTCGTTTATTCGTTGATTCAATTGATAAGGTTTTTTATTAATTTATTAAATTTCTAATCCTATTGCTAACATAATTTTTATCTTATAATTAATATGATATTAATCACCAAAATACCACCATGATCAAAAAGTTCCCGGAATTTATTCAGAAAATTAAAAATACAAGTTTATTCATCTAAATCTATATTGTCCCCTTCAAAGTAATCCCCATCGACTGCCACACACTTATGCCAGCGCTTGATCTAATCCTCGAAACATTTTTTATATTCGATTTTCGGTATGTCCATCAGTGCTTCCTGCGATTTTTCTGTTACTTTCTCTCGGCTGCTGAAACGCGTTCCCCGTAATGGTTTTTTAACTCAATTGAACAGAAAGAAGTCACAGGGAGCCAAATCAGGTGAGTTCGGTGGCTGTTGAATGGTTTTTGTTGAATTTTTCGTTAAAAAATGTCAGATAACGATGGCACTGTGCGACAGTGCGTTATCATGGTGCAAAATCCATGAATTTTCTGTCCACAATTCTGGTCTATTTCGGCGAGTTGCTTCACACAAACGCCTCATAACGCCCAAATAATACTCTCTGATGGTTAATTTGCGGTTATTGACCAACATTTTTTTTACTTTATCAACGTTTTCGTCGGTTTTTGATGTCGATGGTCTGTCACTGCGTTCATCATTTTCGATTGACTCACGACCACTTTTGAACCGCTCGTGCCACTGGTAAACGACCATTTTCTTTAGAGAATCGTTGCCGAAACACTTTTCCAACATTTCCAACGTTCCCGCACCATTAAATCCGTTTTTTACGCAAAATTTAATACAATATAATTTAATAAAATTGTAAAAAATCGCCAACACATACAGAGATAAATGTACTCTTTTGGCTACGTAACTTGCAAATGCTTGCAAATGTCAAGCTATGACGCTAAGATTTAGAGGGAATATCAACAACAGATGTATCAACTTAACAACAACAAAAAAATAGAACTCAAATCAGAACAATGGGAGCGCCACACGGTGGTTATTCCGGGAACTTTTTGATCAAGGTGGTATTTACAATTTTAAATATTTGTCTTCAGATTCCGGCTCCTGTAGCCTGCTCACATTTTTTTTTTTTTTTTTATTTATTCATTTGTAATACAAAAGCCCAATAGGCCAAAGAATATATTTCAGGGTTGACAATTATGCAATATTTATACAAATCGGACTTCACAACTTAATTATCAACTATGAACTAATAATAAATATGAATTATTGTCATTGTTTTCCTCTGAGAATGGGTAACCTCATACCACCAATGTACTTCATTTATTTATTTAAAATGTGATTTCTTTAATAAATTGCAATTTTACCTTTTGAAACCAGAAAAAATACCTTTATCACAGAATTAAACAGCTCCATTGTTTCAATAGCGTTGTTCACGAATTGTAGTAAAAGGCCTTGTATTGTGCGTTTTTGATAAATTTGATAAGTTTACAAAAACAAAATACATATGATTTTCAAATACTAGAAATATCAAAAATACAACGGCAAAACCCTATTTGGTATTATATTTGTGTATTTACCAATCAGATGACACAAAAATGCGATGCTGTCGTACTATTTTTTTCTGATTGATCTTGAAGATTTTTAATAGTCAATTTTTTTTTTTTTGATATGGCAGCACTGCAAATACATTGCAAATAGTAAACAAAATCAGCTGATTTTGGAATTTCACAAATCTACTAAAGCAGTCTTTCACAATATGGTGCATAAGGTCGTACATTTTGCATAAATTTACTACAAATATACCACATCGTGAATACCTCTAATGTTTTATTTTGTTGGGTTTGGATATCAAAAAAAATGTACCTTACATCTAAAAAAAGTTACAGCGGTTAAGTTTTTCATAATACATGATAAACACATTTGTTTCTATGTCAAATTTTTTTAGAATAATTTCCTACTGTAGTATATATATATATATATACATATGTATATGTGTTTGTATACTCAAACCCTTAAAAGTCAAATTATTGCAAATTATAATAATTTTTTTTAATTATGAACTGAAATTAAAAGCACAACATCATCAAATATAAACATGTATTTAGAAATGTTTACACAAGTACCCATTTATAATATAAAATTACTCATTTATTTACTTATGTATTAACGTAAAAATGTGTAGATATATGTATATTTAAATTTGTATTTGTATATGTTTGCCCTTGCTTTCTTTTTGTTTTTGTTCACTAATGTCGTGTAGCAACATATGCAATATTTGTTGTAATTATGCCAAATGTATTCGTTCAATGAATAAAAATACACACACTCAAAGCCAATTTTTTATGCATAAAGGAAGTTTACAAACAAATATAGAAATATACAAACATACAAAGGAAAATATTACTAAACATAAGTATGTATGTGTGTACATATTCATATACAAATTTATGTTGTACATGTATGTATGTGCACATTTATAAATAAAATACAGATTATTAAGTGGGTACAAGCAATTTGGAAAATTTTAATTGAATATGTTAAACGGCATCAAAAACATTATCTCTTATGTACTTGCAATATGTATGAAAAAAATTATTATTGTTTTTCAAGTTGGGCGTATTCATACCATAAAGAAGAATGAATACATGGGTATATTTAAAATTTAATGCTTGTTCGACCCTTCCAAGTGCTTCAAAATTAATCATAATAAATATTAATATGGTGGCTATTATGCCTAAAATTACCTCTACCTCTTTGGTTGCATTGCATGAATCAGAAGTAGAAATTTTTGCAATTCATTTTTGTGAAAAGTAAAGTAGTTTCCTCCTCATAGAGGCAGCGCCTGCCGAAGTCGTTTGCATGGGCAGTGTTAATTTACTGGCAATACCCAGTGATTATTATTACAATATTTTTAATAGAAGATCTATTTAGAAAAGCAAGAGAAACAAATCATCACGGTATCTTATGAACTCTCCACGTGATAAGGAAATGTATCGTTATTGTGTTCTACCGAGTGTAAGATCACTGACATCTTTAAATGCGATTTTCTCGAATATTAGGTTTTTTGACTTATAACAGTCTTGCAGCAAATGAGCGATATATGTTCTATTTGCAGGTCGTCATAGGCTTACCTGGGCTATTGGGCTTCGTGAAAAGTAGGTAGGGTAGAAGGGGGAGCATTCACCACTTTTTTTTAAAGTGTTGTCTAGGCTAATCTAATAGTTTTTTTTGAAAAATTAATTTTTAATTAGAAATTTACATTTATTAGCTTTCATCTGTTATCTTTTTGAGTTGATTATCTTAATGATTTCTATTATTTTTTTGATGATTTTCTAAGTAGTCCAAAATGGTGAAAGTGCTCCAGTCATGGGGTACATTCGTCAAGGGGGTGGGTTGCAACCGTCAAGGAATAAAATTCAAGGTTTTTGATAAAGTAATAGTTATTTTTTTTAATTTTTGTTCTTGTATATTACTATTACATATTATCAGTCAGAATAAGTTTTACTTATTTTTAATTTATGAAAATTTATTTATAACATAAAGTAACAAAAATATAAATGATTCATTTTTAAAATATTTTGTAAATAAACATTCGTATATACATGTAAATAAAAGTGGATAGTACTGATCCAGAGAAATTTATTTAGATATGACTTAATTTAACATTATATTGTCTAAAATTCATATCATATGCCGTCGAAACCGCCACATCCTCATTCTGGTGAATGTGCCCCAGGAGCAACCACTTTCATAAAAACATAATTTTTTTAAACTTTTTGAACATTTATAAAAGGAAACTATCGATTATTCTTTAATTAAATAACACCGGAATAACATAGTTGAACAACTTTTTTCTCACTCAATAAATAAAAAAGTTATTACAAGATTTACTTACTATCAAATATTTTTGCAACCACCCGAAAAACACGTCTGCCCACGATCACTTACAAAGCTCAACTGTCAAAATAGAAGGGATGAAAGATTATCGATAAAAGCACAAATTATAGATTGTTTCAATTATAAAACTTTTTTAACTTAGAAAATAAGGGGGGGTGGCAAATGTGCCCCAGTGGCGAATGCTCCCCCTTCTACCCTAATGTTGTGCTTACCCTTGCATTTAGAGACTACCTATGAAAGAAATTACAATTTTTGGATGTTCTTCTTCTGCAGTTGGATGTCCTTCTTTAGCTGAGAACTCTTCTGACATATTGGCATATCTTAATTTTACCGATTTAAAGCTCATCAAATATGATTTGCATAAAATCATTTCTTCTGGAAAAAATCAGCATTCTTGCTCAATCAAAATGGAGGAAATATCAGCGTTCTAAAAGTAATTGTTTAGGTTTACGTGAAATGTTTCCTACACTGCTTCAGGACTCCTGCTGCAGTCTATATTTTAGGGGAAATGAGTCATTTATTCATTTTTAGCATTTTTAGTAATGCAGCCTCCAGTCAATCACACACAAACTCAAAGCTCTTCTGAATGGAACTATTCTCTCAGAATACACATCCATAAGTTTCTCAAGGGTCTAAGCTTTCTTAGTTTTATTAAGATTGATTTGCAGCAATTTTGTAGAAGATTTTTAAAATTTAACATTTTTCTATATCACATAAAACCCACACATATTAATAATTTGTTTCTTTTTTTCCTCATACTCTTCTTAAGAGCTGAAAGATGATAGTCTAGCACGTTGCCACTTGAGCTGCCGTATGTGGGCATTTTTAATTCAGTAGCAATAATCTATACATTTATTAGTGTAACTACAATTTTGTTCCAGAAGATCCAGAAGTGCTACACTATCATATCAATTTGAAGAGCTTGGTGAGTAGATTAGCCAAAAATTATAAGATTTAAAATCGGTTAAGCCAATTCCAAATTATTAAGTTTGAAGTTTTTTAAAATTCGCTCATTGAACAAAGCATTGCATTCATCGCTGTAAAAATCATTGCTTAAGCGGGAGTAAATAATAAATAAGAGAAAGAGAGAAGACATGAGTAACGGATCTCTCAGAATTATCTGCATCAGCGATGCCAACTTGCGGGGAATTCCCCTATTTGCGGGGAATTTTACTGGGTGCGGGGAATTGGAGAATGAGCTGTTTTTTGCGGGGAATTTAAAGTCGTTCAGCTTTTAGTCATAAAAGTCTGTAGAATATTTTTTGCCAAATTTTATGTAATGTAAAACGTTTAACTTGCGCAATATTTTATATTTTGGGTCTTAAAATCTTCGTCTTTTCTTAAGTGGGCCTTGTGATTTATTGGTTTGGAGAAATCGATTTCGAAAGTATTTTGTGAAAATTTCAGAGACGCGGCGCTTCGTCTTCCATTTCGACCGTTCTGAAAGCTATGCTTTAGTCCAGCACCTCCTGATTAATAACTCTTAATCCTTGCTGACTTATCTTTTAACTTACAAATCACGATCAGCCATCATAAAGAAGATGAAATATATTTTATATGTTAAAAACTCATAATCAAAACTTTGAACCCGTTTTTTTCAAAACAAGGTTTTTGCCATTTTTTATTTGAGTCAAAAGAGAGTCTATGCCTTCTTCTTTGCAAACTTTGATATTCAAAAGTGGGCTGACGCTTATTTATCTATCACAATGAACGTCTAGTAACTCGAAACACGTCATTTCGTTTAAATTTGGTGTGGCAATAGGATTAAACTTTATGCAAGCTTGAGCCGGATCGATTTTGAGAGTGGGTTTGCTTGAAGTGAAATTTCCCATGTGCCAAAAGAATTCCGGAGTCGGAAGGTACATTTCTATTAATCTACCAGTCCCGTACAAATTGGTTAAGTTTTGGACCGAGAAAGTTCAGGGTCACGTTAATATAACACTCATTGAGGTCAATTTTGGATAATTTTTCGTTTTCGTAAAATGTTTTATATATGGAAAGTGCGTGTCACGTGTTATAATATGAAATTATATCGATGCGGGGAATTCGATGAAAATCGGGGAATTTCTCGAGGGATATCGGGGAGAAAGAAAAAATGAGTTGGCATCCCTGATCTGCATACACAAATAACAAAACAAACACCAACGAGTAGTTTGGTTCTATTTTGTTATTTGTTTTTCATAAAGAGATTTCTTTCGCAAAAAAAATGCTCCAGTTACTAACAAGTAATAATTATTGAGATTTTTACCCGCTTGGATCAACTAGCAGTGGTGGATCCAGAGATCGGCTATGAGACTGAAGTCCCTTACGTAAATATGAAAGCTTATAACCTTTTTAAAGTTTTCTGCACTGCAACTATTTAACAAAAACTGCAATAAATCGGAAATATCTGAGTCAGTTTATAAATAATTTAGTTTTATACTCTAAAGGTTGGGTTGGAGTGCAAGCCTTCTACTTGAAAGCACACTTAAGTACATATTAGGCTCATTGTGATCACCAAAAAAGTTGATAATGGTTTTTGTTCTGCTTTAATGATCCGGTTTTTATTGTTATTTTAGGCCTGGTTAGTAGTTTGAATTTTGGTCTAGTTTTCAGTTTAATTTTAGGTCTGTTTTTTGGTATGGATTTTGAGATGAGTTTTGCTCTGAATATCCGTCTCAGTTTGGGCTTGCATTTCAACCCGAATTGGCTCTTAATTACGGTCTGAGGTTGGGTCCGATTTGTGGTCTGATTTCTAGTGAAAATTTCGACCTGAGTTTTAATCTAATGTTTAGTTTGAATTTAGCGTCTAAAATTTGGTTTGATTTTTGTCCGAATTTTAGTTTTACTATTCGTCTAAATTTTTATTTTGAATATTTGTCTGTAAATCGTGGTTGGAATTTTTGTCTGAATTATGGTCTGCAATTGGTTTGAATATGGTCTCAATTTTGGTTTCAATTTTCGCCGAGTTTTGATCTCAATTTGATCCATATTTTTGTCTGAATTTCATCTGAATTCTGACTTTAATTTTGATTTAAATTACGGATTAGTTTTTGGTCTCAATTAGGATTAAATTTGAATCTGAATTTTAGAATAATCTATGGTTTAACTTTCGGGCTGTGTTTTGGTTCAAGTTTCAAACTGATTTTTTGCAGTTTTTCTGAGTAAAAACGTTTGAAAACATATTTGAGAGATGCTGTTAATCAAATCGATGCAATGTGCAAACTTTTCTATTATTCTTTAGAATGCGTATATCCCAAAATACTTAACATTTAACGATTAGTTAATATATTTGTTTGATTAAGCTCGAGGGCTTAAAGATATTTTTTCTCACAAATTTACTTAACTTGAAGTTTCTTTTTCAAAATTTATTTCTGGCGCCAACTGTTACCATAAGCACAAATAATATTTTTCCAATTTTTTTAATTTGATTGTAAAATGTTTTCAGTGAAGTTAGAAAAAAAATTGAAAATCTCTCTATACCCCAGTCTTTGGACACGTAGAGGGAGAGGCTCATGCTTAGAAATATGAATTCATATATTTGTATGCTTGTCATTTTTTGTGTAAAAATTTTTTGCAAATGTGTTATTTTTTACACTATTCATTTATGTTTCTTTTGTGTGTTTTGTTTTATAAACAAATCGGAATTTTTAATTTACCTGAAAAGAATTTACAGATGTGTATATTACAAGACAAAAAAAAAAAAAAAAAAAACACGGAAACATTCTATTGAAATTCATTTGTATGTGCATATCTATTGTTCTCTTGTTGTTGAGCAGCTATTGTTGAAAGCAATTGAACATGGTACATGCGAAGTTATTGCTGGAGCAAGTGTATGTAGTGTAAAAATACCAAATGTAGTACATATATATTTCAATATTAATTTTTCATGTTTTTGTTATTGGGCGAAAAATTAAGTGTTGGCAATTTAATTTTGCAATAAAAACAATTAGCAAATAGATATATTTTTCAAATAATAATTAAATGTACCTACATATATTTGTTATTAATGTGCTTGTATTATGTAAATATTAATTTATATTTTCATAATTAAATTTATATATGTAGATGCATGTAAATTTGCGTGTAAATACGTTGGAATTTGAAAATAAAAACACTTCTAGATCCGCTAGTGAGCTCAGCTATATGCAACCAATTTTTTTGTTCCATGTAATAATAAAAAAAAAGCGTAACAATGGCTGTCACTGTCAAAAGTTAACATTGCATAACTTAATAACAATAATAACAAAGACTTGACTAAAAATACTATAATTCATGCAATGGCAGATGACTTACTACTTCATGTACATATTAAAAACTTTAATTTTATGGGACACTATAAATCCAGCAATTGTTTTTCAGACATTAAAATTTCTTCTCTTTAAATATTTTTTTTTTTTAATTTTTTTATTCTTTGATTCCTGCAATGTCAAACTCTTCCTTACTTCCTTTCAGTAGCAGTAAAATTTAATTTATTTTGGCAAAACTTTGAGGTAATTTGCTGCCACACAAAACCGCAAACTCAAGTAATAAATTTATTTTTATCACCTGCGTTGCGAAAACTTAAACCAAAGAAGCTTCAAGCATTTATAAAATTCCTTTGAATTGATCATTAGAGTGCAGCAAAAACCAGAAGACAAAATACACGCACACATGAAAATATAAAAGAAAAACAAGAAAATAACAATAAAATTTTCAAACAAAAAACAATTACTGCTAACGAAAGAAATCTAAAATATCCTTTGAAGTAATTTATCTTAAGAATTTCAATGTTTTCTCAATATGTGTGTATGTGTGTATATGCATTGATGTTGTTGTGTTAGTATTGCGTTGAACTAATAAAGGATGGAATTTTTAAACAATTTTTAACTTGTAATTTTTGTTGTTTTTTTTTTTTTTTGATTACTTGAACCAACAAGGTTTTGAACTATAATCCGTTTTTCTTACTTCAATAAACAGTTGAATGGTATAAGCATGACAATTAATCTAATTAACTTTTCACCCAAAGATTCTAGATTCAATTTCCCCTTGAAGTAACAAAACCGCAGAAAACTAAAATGCTCAGTCTCAGTAAAGACAATCCACTGAGGCCTTACCCGCTTATAGCTATTTATGATGCTACTCTTATTGACTTTTTACATTCGGAATCGGTAAAGAAAAACTGAGCCATCTTTATGAGTAAAAATATAACATATCCAACATGCTTAGAATATACATACGGCGCGAGAATGTCAAATGCACACACAACCACATTTGTCTGTCTTTGCAGGTATTTTAATATTTTCGTGTGGTGTGTGTTTGTGTGTGTGCCTGTAACTGAGTGGTTACGCATAAAAGTTGTTTACAGTAAATTAAGTGGTTTAGTGTGAGTAAAGCCACAACGCTAATTACGAGCAATAAATTTGTATCTTATAATAAATAATGTGAAAATAGTAGGGGAGAGTGGTGCTGAGTCGGCACCGTAAGAATTTTTGCCGAAAACAGGAGGTAAACAGGGTTTAATGGCACTTTACTGTCTTTGGTCAGGTACCACGATCCTTTGTCTACAATTCTATGCCGTTCGGAACAGAGTAGAGCGATTTTTGTGGTCGCAATGCAGCGCAAAGAGAAGAAGTCGATTTTTACTATTTCTCAAAATAGTGGTCCTAAGCCGGCACCTCCCTGGTCCAGAGTTGGCACATACTTTCTTTTTGCCCAAATGCAAGAAAAAGAGCAAGTAAAAAATATGTGGAATATTGTCAAATATTAATTAATTAATAGAAACATTTCTCCATTCAAAATAGAATCTCAAAAAGAAAGAAAAAAATTAAAAAACTCTTAAAACTGATGAAACTACCAAAGGCGTCCATCGCTCCTTGTAACCAATTTTGCATAACAAAATACCAATAAAATTATATAATTATTAAACAAACATTTTTTGTGAGCTGCCTAAGAACACACTGTGAAGCGTCTGTTTCACTGAGTAAATCGAAAAACCGACAAAAGACAAGCAACATGCAATTGAAACACAACAAATGAAGATAGCATACAAATAACAACAAAAGCAACAACAAAAAAGGTGCCGATTCAGGACCACCTATTTGGTGCAGACTCAAGACCACTACGAGTTAGAGCACATTTCTTGCTATTAAACACACGAAACAAATCCGAATGAAAAATCGACTTTATCAGGCGAAAGCAAACAGAGCAGAGAAACTAATGCACTCAATCAATTGAACTTTTGAAATATTTACACACCCGTAGCAGCTTCACAAGAATGTAAGAAAATGGAATTTCGTTTGCACGAAAAATTCATACCGCACTCATGTTGTCAAGCTAAAACTAAAGTGACAATTGTCAAAGTAAATTACGTTCATATCTACCAACCTCTCATACGACAAAACGGTAAAGCTGCTGCCCGCTCCATCTCTAAGAAACGCGGGGTGCCGGCTTAACCCACAGTGCCAAATTAGAACCACGTTCCCCTATATATGCATCGAGCCTCATACAAAACAAAAAAAAAAATTTTTTGGACACTCCCAAAAAAGTAGGTAAATTTTTTGAGAACTTTTTCAAAACGATTCAACTCACGAATGGTAATAGCTAGTGCCGAACTATTTTGGCAATCTTCATAAAATAAACCGAGATATTTTTTTAGAGCGATATAGCAAAAACTTTTTTTGTGATGCACTTTAAGACTATTTCTACCACTATTTTGACCGAATGGTGTCTTTTGACAACTCTTTTTATTTTTTTGTATTTTAATTACAAAATAAAAAAAATTAAACATTATATTATAATTAACTGAACAAACTTTTAGTCTTCATACACAAAAATTGAATCTTCAGAATAAAAAATAATAACAAGTAAGACTTTTTATCGAGCAATAATTTTGTATTTTTCGGAATATGGTTAGTGTTGATTCGATACCCACATATTATCGATACTTTTACTCATTACTTGTATCGAATAAAAGCATCGATGCTACCGAAAATATCGGAAAAAAGTATCGAATATGTACTTGTATCAAATACTCGTTTAAAGAGACAAATTACTTTTTGTGATACAACATGGTTGAGCCTACAGTTAACAGTTTGAGATATTTCCACTGGAAACACGTAAATCATATAAAAATGACTTTAATTTAATTTAGCAAACTTATAATAGGAGGAAAACTAATCAACAGATTAAAGCTTGTTAAAAATATTTTATTTTAATGAAAAGGTTTCAATAAACATTATGTTCTACATGCATGGCCGGAAATATCTTCTAGAACTTCAATACTGTACTGCAATATTGTCATACATTGAAATATTGCAATATGGACTGAAATATTTTGAAAAATTTTTCAATATAGCAATATTTCAGTTTTTTAAATAAATATTTTCCAAAAGTATCGAGTATCCGATACTAACCTTTTTTTCCGATACCAAGTAAAATACTTATAGCATCGAGTAAAAAAAGTACTTGAATCAAATGAAAAGTATTGAGTTTTTACTTGTATCGAATCATCACTAGATATGGTTTCATATCGTTTTAAAGCTAATAATCGATATGCTGATTGTTTTGCCATTTTTTCAAAATTTTGTTTTCAAATTTTCAATTTTAAATTCAATTTGTGTCAAAATCCGAAACATTTATTTTTTCTAGTGCATAGTGTATTTAATTACGAACATTTTAAGCCAAAGCTGACCAAAATTGGATGAAAAATAATAATTTTTTATGAAGTTTATAGTGAAACAACTAAATTTTCAATTTCACTGCTTACATACATAAATTTGCCATTTATCAGTTTTAACAAGTTTTTAAATTTAAAATCTGTATGTTTGTATTCAATTACCTTTCCAATGATATGCTATATATCTCGATCGAACTCTTCGTTTGGACTCCACAAGGATTAGAGTGAAACCAGATCCCGGAAAATACAAAACTATTGCTCGGTAAAAGTTCTTACCATAGAAAAAAAGAGAGGTGTTTTTGTGTTCAGGAGGTCCCAATTTATCCACCCAAACATGTTTTGTTCTTAGAACTTTTCAAGATTTGAAATTTGTAAACCAGTGTTATTATAAAAACGCTGTAAAAAATATTTCCTGTTAACACGGGCGCAAGCATGAACGCTTGCGCTTGAAAAAATAGGTAGTTTGAAATGGACAAGCGAGTTTCTATTTCTTTCCTACTACCTATTTTTTCTACCTCCTTTTTCAGACAGGCGTACATGTTTGCTACTGCATACTATACTTTTTCCCCCTTTTTGAAAAGATAGCGATTTTACATGAGGCTGTTGAAGATGCCGGTGCATTTGTCGTTCTTTCATGAACTTCTTTATACTCAGCTAGAAGTAATATTAAAATTATACCGAAAATTTCCCTATTTTCTATTACAACTGAAATAGGGATATCCTTATTTAAATTAGCCTAGCTAAATCGTTAAGCTGTCAAAAGACACCTGTTGGTAGAAATAAGTATACAACATACGTATATTTAGATCCAGGATGTACCTTCGGTAAAAAATTAAAAGTGTTAATGGACATAAGTAGGTGTCATTCGAAGGCGCTAACAAAAGTTCTCTAATTTGGTGATATTTTATTAGTTCACCATTCTGGCAAATACTAGAACTGACAAAGATCCAAAGTTGACCCAAGAAATGATTAGCTGGGGTTGATGGCCATGGCTGTGATCACGAATATTATAAAAAATATCTGAAATACACGAAGAAATTTGCTAGATAAATGAATCTTGTTGTACTGGGAATTCTTAAAAAATCAAATAAAATCAAATAAAATAAAAATACCTCGAACTTGTACTTCAAAATGAGATACTATGATTGTGCACAATATTTCCTATCAAAATTTGAAAACGGAGTGATGGAACTTGGTTCTATTTAGGTAACGTATAACAGGCTTAAGAAACGAATATAAGTATGTAATCTTCACAACAACAGTGTATATAGAGACGGGCAAATCAGACGGCCGTTTCGGAATCTGCCACGATCAGTGATCTTAGTGATAGTTCTTAGTCTTTCAATATCCTATATAAGCTACTAATATTTGAAATCGTAACCCAGAATTAGAGATTAGATACCAAATACCTTCACTGAACGAAGATATTGAAAGAAGCTACCACTACCGTTCTAAATACTTATTTGCTGTTGTGGTTCTATTTGTTCGACCCTAAAACTTAAAAGTCCATGGTATCGAGCCCTAGATTTTGCAAATCAACTCGTTAAAGAAGACAAAAAAGTCAGCAAAAAACGTGATGATGTCGATTTACGTCATCAGGGTAAGAACATCATACAATTGTATGTATGTCCCTTCCATTCGTTTACAAATATAACTTGCATTCATATTAAATAATGCAAAAAGCTTGGCCATGTATTGTTGCATCATAAATTGAGGAGAATATAAAATTTGGAAAGCTCTAAAACAACGATTTTGAGATATGTTTTAAAAAGTGAACTACCTATAAAAAATGTACAAAAATTAACTGAAATTATGTAGATAAGTTAAAATATTATGAGAAATAAAAATATGAAATACAATCTTTTTTTTGTTTGTTTATTCTCTAACCATTTAGAGAATTTTTATCCTTCCTACTTATATACGTATGAACACATAATTACACTTAAATACATGTAGACACATTTACACATAAATATGTACATACTTGTACATGTGAACACGTGTACTCCCTCTACATAAACATATATATAAATTTCTATTATTCACAAAAGAACAAAGCGTCACACTCCCTCTATGCGTATTATTTGAAAATAATTTTGAACTTATTTTTTATCTTTTCAGATTTTCAAAAATGTTGACGGATTTTACATGAATTTTCTTCATCGAAAACTGGAGCTATGGTATGCATGTATATTATATACGTCCTTAGTTTAATACAATAACTATGCATGCATAGTGTATACATACACTACTCCTTAAATTTAGTTTTGGTGTTTCTTTGCTTCTGTGCCTTTTGGCTAATTTCGTAGAAAGTTTAATGAACTTCTTATGCTGTGTCTTTTATTATTTGTACTGTGAAGATTATTCAGCATGAAAGGTGAATAATCTCCACAGTCGTCACAGTTATTTGTACTTGGAATTTAGGTATTTCCTTTTAAAGTTAAATCAAAAATCTTAGATTTTCTTTTCTTTTTTCTATGCATATTTTATTTTTGTTAAGGCAAAAGTTTTTGACTTAATTTGCATATTATGTTTGAAATCTTTGAAAAGTTGACAAGCTCATTAAATTGTGATTTGTTTGTTATAAAACCAAAATGCTTTTGTATATGTATGTACGTGTGACAAAGGGTTATATGTGGGATAAAAAGTTTGTACTTTCCTAATATCAAATACTTCCCGTTTTGTGTGACATATTATATACCCATATACGATTAAGAAAGGTTATAAAGATTCATTGAAAGAGTTGAGTAAAATTGAAAAGAGAAATACAACCTTAAAGTGTTAACCCTATTCCATTGATGTTGTCAATTTTTGGGATAATTACACTTGTCTTCATAAAATTAACACCATTTTTATATAATTTATAGACTATGATCACGATGGCGTACTCAGTTTTAATACGTAAGGTGTTTTGGATAAAATTTTTTTTTTTTTAATTTACTGTAGATTACTAAATTTCAATAAATCAGATTAAAAAATCCTATGGCATGCACAACTTGTATTTCATATAGTTTAAGAGATATCGTGATATGTATGAAGCCAAACATTTTTTACTTTTCAAAAATGTATACAGTATGTAACAAAATTAAGCAAATGTAGGAACATTTTTGGGACATGAAAAAAAGTCAAAAATGGCTTCAAATCAAAAAAAAATCAGCATAGTAAAGTTTTTTCAGATCTAGTTGAACAAAAGTAGAAACAAATTTTGGAAATTAGATAACTCCATCCGGTTTCAAAAGGTTTGAAAATATCGAAATTTCGACAATAAATTATGATTTTTCAAAATTTTTTGACCAAACATTTTTTCAAATTTAACACCTCTTTTATTTCGGCATTATATTTACAAATGATTGGTGCATCGATGGCAACTTTCTACCTTTTATAGTATAGGAGATATGAAGTGCCGGACGTTTTAATAAGCTTAATGCGCGCCTTGCCGTTTGACCACAATACAAAACCCTTTTTCTAGAGGTGTGAGATATGTTGGAAGTAGAGGTATCAGGCTTAAACATATGTGATATAGAATCAGATGCCAATTAGCGATTAGGAGCTGAAAATATTATTTATCTTTTATATCTTACGTAGTGAATTTTTCCTGATTTGCATTTTTATTTATCACTTATTTCATTTCTAATTTTTAGTTTGTATTAATGAAATTGGCTAATTTTAAATAAATTTTATCATATAATTTAATTTTGAAATTGCATTATTTAATTAAACTTTTTTGTTTTGAAAAAAAAAAATCTTAACCCATTAGTGATCAATGTTGCATACCTGCAAGTGGTACAAAGGCTTAACTATGAAAGCTTCTTTCAAGTTGCACAGAAAGTCTCAAAGTATAGAATTGTGTTAAACTGATGTTATTATGGTCACCAATGGGTTAAATAATGATCACTAATGGATTGAATCATATTAAATTTTCTTTAAATATATATTCAAATGTGTTTGGTGTCAAATTGTGTTATATTTATGGTGTTTTGGTCACCAATGGGTTAAATCATGGTCGCCAATTGGTTAAATCATCTAAAATTTACTTAAAAAATATAGCTAAAATGAGTTCGGTGGAAAAAAACTGATTTCAAAACTTTGAGCACTCACTTATATGGAGCGGCCCCAGTGTGTATCGTTATGATTTTTTTACAGAAGGTGAAGAACTAATTAACAGTTAGTTCTGCATACTTAACACGATTTTTTTTCGATTATGACAGTCTTCAGCAAACTATATCACTCGTACCTATACCTCATGGTTATCAATGCGAAAACAACTCAGTGTAGGCAATTAGGTTTAGACAACAAGACATGCATTTACAAAAACATTTTGAAAGTTCAACCATTTTTAATTGTACAAAACTCGGAAAACTATGATTTTACCTAATTATGTTAATTGACCCTTACCCAAAATTTTTCGTTAATTTTTATATTATTTTGACATTTCCTTGATGTATCATTATTTATTATAAATTGGTTTTATATCAAAAAGTAGTGCGGGCTACTTAATTAAAAACCGAATTTAAAATTTCAATCGAAATTTAATTCTTGGGTTGGCCGAAAAAATCGAAATTTTTTTATTGCATTTTCTTAAACTACATCCTCTTGAGAAAATATTTTTATAGAGATCTGAGCATTAGAGCCAAAGTTACAGCTGCCAACAGCGCCATACCTTCGAAAAAAAAAAAAATAATGAAAACGCCCTTTTTTCCGACATCGCTTTAATCGTTTTTAGTCTTTCTATCGACTTTGATCAATAGACTAACCTCATTTTTGGTAATATAGCCTCATCCATATCCCATTAAAAGTCTTCAGCTGATTTTAATTTTTGACCAGTTGTTTTAGCTGCTGCCCTCTTTCTGATTTCTTTAAGGGTTTCTCGTCTAAGGCTTGGCGACATAATTTTAAGTAGTAGTTTACGTGCTATGTGACCAACCCGAATCCATTTCTTCAGCTTAAGGGGGAAGGCCACTTTGATTGCTGGAAAAATGAGTGATTTTCGGGAATTTTTTTGATCTGTCAAATAAAGGAATATGGGAAATGTTTTATATTCATTTTATTAAGTGCACTTCCAACAATATTTAAATAAATTTTTATTAAAAAATATTGGGCTTTGCCGTGGAGCCCAAAAAAAATTTCCCCCTCTATGGTCGAGTCGATTTTTCAAGAACGGGTTTTCTTAAAAAAAAAAAATTTTGTTTTTAATAATCTATATGAGTATAATTCTCGTCGCACGTAGCGTTTTTTTTTTTATTTTCCACAAAATAAAGACTGATTGAAAAATTTTTCGTTTTAGTTTTAGTAAAAATCAAAAATTTTAAAATCGGCTACGCTCAACGATAACCACAGCAAAGACGAACAAAAACTGAAAATCAGTTAATATTTAATCGAGTAATCGACGCAACCAGTTCGAAAAAAATCGTTTCGAGAAAAACGAGTTTAAAGCTTTCAGTTCATCTACTTCGGTCGGTCTACTTACTATCACTAAAATGGCTGTAACTCAGACAATTTTTGGAATTTTGACTTAAAATTTTGTACACATATTGTTGAATATATATAACTTAATTAAACATAATTTTTTTTTTGACCCGTCACAGTGGCCTTCCCCCTTAATGCAATTTTCCACTGACTTAAATTAGAGCGGGTTAAATTGTTCTAGCGAAAATCAAAGTCGCCAAAGCATATTGTAAAACAAAAGTTTCTACGGATGATTAGAAGTAAATTTCCCCAAGAAAACGTAAATCTAAAATAAACTTCAGGCCTCCACATTTTTAGAAATAGGTATTGGCCTCTATACACGTGGGTTTGATTTTATGGTATAACAATAAATGAAACATGTCATTGAATTAAACAAATAAAGTAAAATATAAATTAAAAAACTTAGTCAGTCTACACGCTTACTTGTTCGTCGTGTGTAGCAGGATCTTTCTTTTTAATTGTACCGTTCTTCCGTGTTTCTTAGTATTACTACAGTTTTTTTATATCTGAATTGCAGTTCTATTATAGAAGTTGCAATTCTGCTATTAAGTACTGTATTTCGCTTTGTGTATCAATACTTCTCCTACATACATACATATTCGGTTTTTGTGTTTGTTAACACAAAAACCACTATAGGATCTAATGCCAATTGAAAGTCGAAGGAAAATACCTCGAGTTGCAAGCAAACAAAACTTGAAAATTAACTGGCAAAGGAGATTAAAGTTCATAATAAAATTATGTTTTTTTTTTACAAACTTATGGATTAGTTATTTGTTAGGCGGGCAATTGATTTTAAACCAATGGTTTCTTGTAAAATTTATTTAGAATCATCAGTAGATTCGTTTTTTTTCTTGCTACTTATACGTCTTGTAGCCCAAAAAAACTTAGCCCGCCTTAATGTAAAAACTAAATACATTAGCATCATTTCGGTTAAACAAATTACGAAATACATAAACGATTTAATTATTTCTGATGAATTTTGAACTTTGAATCATTACCAGTAAAATACAAAAAGTAAAACAAATTCAAAGATTTTACCATACTTTTCACATATTCCACGCCTTTCGTTTCACTCCCCCTCACTTTCCGCTATTACTGATTCGCGAATTCATGACAAGATTTGCTTGCGGTTAAATCGTTTAAAGTGATGCCATTATTTCAAATCGTTAAAGCAGAAAACTTTTTTTGGTTAAGCGGTGGGGTGGAAAATAAATATAAGGAAGAAAGGGAGGAGAATTGAAAGTGAATTGCATTGTGTAATAAAGTACAAAAGGAACACACAAATATAAACTTTTTTTTGCTATTATTACGTTATTGTTAGGCAATTCTCTTTCACCACATTTAAACACACACACACACATATATATATATGCATATCTAACCTACTTTTTCTATATACTTGTATAAGTGAAAGTTACGCCTAAAAATACAAAAATATTTGAGTCTTTCGCTTCAGTGCTCTCCTAAGACATCATCATCGCCATCGTTCTGCTCGAAACTCTAGACAAATGATAAAATTGTAATAAGCTTTAAGAGCCTGCTATTTCCATATATGTAAGCACTTGAAAATTCTTTGTAACTTGGGAATAAGTATTTAAATTTTTTTTTATACTTTTTGAGAAATTTTTGCTAGGTGCATACATACGTAAATACAACCACTAGCGGATTAACACATTTTCGAAGAGGGAACTGTATATTTTTTTATTTCTTTAACCCTTTTAGAAGGATTTTTTTGAGATAAGAATGTATAAGTGTTTCCATTGTAAATCCGTAGACTTTTGGCAAAACCACTTATTTCATCATTTCTCTTTCCTTTTTTCTGCTTTAAAACCAAGTTTTTTGGTATTTTTAATCTAAGCTATAAAAACAGCTCGTGGGACATAAATGCTCCGTCAGCTCCGAAAGGGTTAAATTTTTTTTGGGGGGTATATAGCCAACGTTTAAAATTTATGAGGTTTTTTTCGTTAAAAGAGGAGACTTAATCCCAAAGCTGCCCCCTACGATACGCTAGTGCACACAACCATACATACTTCTATACCTTTTACTATTACTCTTTCTTTGTTTATAAATATTTCTTCTTGTTGTTACAATTGTCGAAAAAACATTTTTTTTTATGGTGTGCTAGCGGGTGGCAAGGATGATTCTTCTCTCCGTGATTGGAATTAGAAGATTACCATACCTGATTCTGATTTACTAGTATATGCTTCACACACCCGAAGAAATCTAGAGGGAAAGAAGAGCAGGGAGAAAAGTAGCATCAGTTAAGATGATCACACGGTAAGGTGAAAATAGGCTAAAAAACGTTTTATATTTCTTTTAAACATTTTCAATAAATAGAACATTTCACGCAACATTAGAAAAGTTTTAGCTCCCATTCCCTGCTCGAATATTTGAGTGAGGTTTCACTTTTTGTTCGTTTCTTTTATTTATGTATTGAGTTTATGGTAATATTTTGTAAATGTTGTTTGCTATTGGTGTTTTTGTTGTAGCTATTGTTTTTGTTGTGCGTATTGTTGTTGTTCCTATTTTTTTGTTATTGCGCAGCCAATTTTTTGTTTTCTTGCTATTATGTAAGTACTAAGAAAAAAACCCATAACCTCTGATACATTTTGATGTAGTGTTTATTTAAATTTAAAGAAAATTGAAGAAAATCTATTTATTAAATGTTATGAAGAGTTATCCCCTTTTCGTTTTTCACTTTGTTTTTGTTTTGTTTTTATTGAATACGAGTACAACGCATTTAAATTTCTAAGTATGAAGCTTTATAAAATTTCTGTAATACGGAGGATGTTAAAATTTAAATCCTTGCACAATAGAGCCAACAAAACAATTTTCCTTTTTTGTCAAATATTTATTTACCCTTGGGAGCACACTGCAAAAGATTTCACTTTTGTTTTATTTATGTTCAATAATAAATACTTAAGATTTTCATTCTCTTTTCATTTCCATAATAATTTTGCATTAAATTTTAATTTATTATACATAATTTGTATTATGTACGGGTTTTTCTTCACTTCTGAAATAATCACAAAATCACTTTAATTGTGAGATGAATTTTTGGTTAGTTTTGCTTTGGGTGACAGAGAAAAAAAAACATCTATACATGTTTGTCTGAGTACAAGTGTACCTACAAAGGAATTCTAAGTAGCATTCTTCAAGATAAGTCATCCAAAAGTAAAGCATAGTTTGGGATAGCTTTTGTTTGTGTAACTGTATTTTTTTACGCATTCAGAAGATGTGATCATCATCAGTGGCGGATCCAGAGGCTAGGAGGATTATGCAGCCTTTCCCAAAAAATGTGAATGCACAAAATTTAAACATATTTTTACATTGTGTATTATGTATATGCACTTGTGTATTATATGGACTACATTAAATTGGAAATTTCAGATTCAGTTTATAATTGCCCTACTTTCGAAGAGCTTGATAATGGTTATTAATCTCTTTTAAGGTCTGATTTTATGGCTTAGTTTATAGTCTGATTTTAGGTCTGAATTTCGGTGATTTGTTCTAAATGTTGGCTTGATTTTTAATCTAAATTTTAGTCTGATTTTAGGTCTGAATTACGGTCTGATTTTTTGTATAATTTTAGTCGAAATTTTGAGTTGCTTTCTGGTCTGCTTTCAGTCAGAATGTTGACCTGATGTTTGCTCTGAAATTTGGTCTTATTTTAAGTCTGAGATTCAGTCTGATTTTTTATCTGAGTTTGGCCTGGTTTAGTCTGAGTTTCAGTTTTGTTTTTGGTCTAAATTTACTTTGAATTTGATGTAATTTTTAACTGAATTTGTGTCTAAGTTTCTGTCTGATTTCTGGTCTGAAATTGGTTTGAATTTTGGTCTGAGTTTTACTCTAATGTTTAGTCGAAACTTTCGTCTGAATATTTGTCTGGTTTTTGACCTGAATTTTGGTTTGGGTTTTGGAAGAAATTTTATTAGGTTTTTGCTCTCCTCTGATAAAAATTTTGGTCTGAACGTTGGTTCGATTTTTGGTTTGATTGCGACCTACTTTTGATCTGGATTTTGATCTAAATTTTAGTTTAATTTTAGATCTGCATTCTGCGCTCCTTTCGGTTAAAGTTTTGACCTAATTTTTGCTCTGAGTTTTGATCTTATTTGAAGTTTGACTTTCGATCTGATTATTTATCTGAATTTGGTCTGAGTTTCGGTCTAATTTCTACCTACATTTAGTGTGAATTTGGTCTGAATTTTAAACTGAGTTTGTGTTTGAATTTCGGTCTGATTTCTGATCTGAAATTGGTTTGAATTTTGAGAATTTTGATTCCAGTTTTGTTTTGAAGTTTTGTCCGGTTTTTCGTCTGAATTTTTGATTAATATTGGGTGTAATTTTCTCTTTGATTTTCGGGTGGAATTTTGTTCAGTTTTTGGTCTTCGTTGATGTGAAATTTTGTCGAAAATTCGATCAAATTTTTGGTCTGGTTTCTGTTTTAAATCTCGATTTTAATATTGATTTTTTATAAACACTTTTTAGCATCATTATTATCTATCCGAATGTGAAAATGAAATTTATTTAAGAATTTTGGAGCCATTTTGTAATTTAAAATACCCCTCCTCATAAGCATATTTGTGAAACACAGTCCCAAAAATCTAAGATTTTTGCTTGTAATCGTTGTTAAAATAGGACTTTGTGCTGAAAAAAGTTCTAATCTAGCATGTTATGGTTTTTCTCTACTTTTGAAAGTTAAGCAAATGTAGCATCCAAATATTTATGCTGAACAAAAATGTTTGATTTCATCTGAATCTATTGGAAATTTTCGTCTAATAAGCCTATTTATTATTTCAGTTTACCTTGAATATATTTTTCAAATCGGCATATATTTTTCATAATTCCTTTTATTTTTTATAATTCCTTTTTAACCAAATATTAAATTCAAACCAAAATGGAATAAAACACTTCCATATAATATTGATGAAAATGGCTTTTGTGACTTAAATGCGACTGGGTATTTTCAATATGGGTATTTTGCATTGTGACCTTGAATTTTCCTATCGCTTGGGGAGGTTAGGTTAGGTTGGAGTGGCTGTCGAGAGACACACTTAGGCCTGAACGACCCATTGTGATACCACATATGGGGAGGTTAATATATTCTTTTACAAAAAGGAATAGCGATAAAGTTCTTGTACATATTTACCCCCCTTTTCTCAAACATCTATGTATGAAGTGACGTTAAAAAATTTCACTGTATGACGAACCACTCTAATATAGCAGCACTCAGCATAGGAACAGTTACACAAATATTATTTCAGCCAATATAAGCTCATACCTAAGTACTTTTCATTAAAAACGATTCAATTTTAATGAATTTTGAGTTGAATTTTAATTTATAAAGCTTCAATCTTAAAGAGAACGTCTCCATTCAAAGTAGATTCGGTTAATTTACACTCATTTCATTTGCCTTTTTAATATGGTCTTCTTTGTGATGTAAATGACTTTTTTTTACTTTTGTACTAATACCAGTGGCGGATTTACATGCATATACTTTTTTTTCATATAAAATGACAATAGAAGAATGAATTCAAAATTATTGTTATATAAATCACATGAATTTGCTGCAGTATTATACTGCATCCTTTTTATTTTATTATTATTTTTTTTTATTCTGCTTTAGATAGATATAACTTCTCCCAGAGCTAATTTGATACTTTTCTGGAGAATGATTGGGTAGTTAAAGTGGTGGTTTGGGCAGGTTGCGTTGTGGTTAGGGTCAATTTTAATAGCACATCCTCAATTAATTGCTGGTGTAGGTGCTTTTTTTTACCATACAATTGAATCATATACATCCAAGCTTAGAATGTTTTTTAATTCGTCTTAAGCACGGCATTATAAACATTATGCCTAACATATGATTTGTGAAACATTGTTATAGAGAAAGAGCTCTTCTGTTAACCTTCAAACTCAAACAATTCCTAATCAAAAATTGTTTCCTATAAATGCCATTCAAATGAGGGCGCCTTAGGACGTTATGTTAAGCTTGAAATACATTCCTGTGCTCCTGTGCATTGCAAGATATTCCCTTTTTTTTTCTATCCATCAACGTCCATCAACAATGTTGTCTTTTTTTTGCTGAAATGAAATGCCACAACGACACACTTTCGTGCTACAAATCCCAAGACCATTATTTAATTGTTGCATTGCTATATTACCATGGTGCTGTCTTGATTTACTCTCATCTCATCGTGGTGTGTCTTTCTGCTGGTTTTGTGTGTTTGAGACTTAAATAACTTCGTGCTTTGTTTTGTGGTTTTGTCTTTCCTGTGATTTTTTCTAGGATTTAATGTGATTTTTCTTTGCATGCGGGACATGATTTCAGTTGGATATTTTCGTGTTGCTGTATTTTTTTATTTACTTTAATGGACAAAATTTAATATGAAAATAATATAAAAATAAGAAGGAAAACGTCTAAGAACTAGAATTTCATTGATTTATTGAGCTTTAAATTTAATGAGACCAATAAAATTGCCTCTTTTTTTATATCTTAGAAAATGTTTTCATTTTTGATATTTTTTAAATGAATATTACTTATTTACTCGTATAAAAATAATTTTGGCTTACATAAGAAAAATCTGGGAATTTAAAACACTAAGACAATCTTATAAATATGTTAAACCACTGATTTCTCCAATCAAACAGCAAGCATAATGTCAATTTCTTCACCAGGTGTTTTTCATCCCAATTAATCAGGTTCTTCTTTTCAATTAATCAGTTCGTTTCTCAGCCTGTTTATGCCTCGAAAAGTTTTGTTGACGTTTCCAAATAGCCGGAGCCTCGTAAAACGTTTATTTTGTTGTTAACCCTTTCGGGACCGTAGAAAAATCAGAGGAGATAGCGTAAAACCGAATATTGTCTGACCCCAAATTGTTGTTACAATTTTTTATTAAAACAGACATTGTGTGCTTCTGAAGGTTTGAACTTTCATGGGTCATGGGTCTATACATTTTTATTAGATATTATTTAAAGACAGACAAAGTATTTTAATATTAATTTTTCTTTTAACCCTTTCTTGACCATAAGAAACTAGAAACAATAGAGCAAAACTGAATCCAGATTCGCATTCTCCGAAATTGTAAACAAAAATTTAGAAATATGGGAAATTATGTTTGAATATAGTTTTTTCCACAACATATTAAAAATTTTGTAAAAATTGTGAGCGATTGAAAATTAAAAAAAAAAAAAATTCACTTTTATCCGCTACAGTACCAAAAAAATATTTGTAAGTGTTTTTATATGAAATTAAAAAACTATCAATTCTCTCTTCAAAAACTCTAAATTTATAAATTGATTGGATAATTTTTGAAAAATCGCACAAATTAATCTTGTGACACTTGTGTAGCTATGGTACCGAAAGGGTTAAAGAAGTTCGAAACATTCTTTGTCAGAATCAAAACGCAATATTTTGGTATTGAAAATAAAAAACCTACAGCGTTGTTTAATTTTGATTTAAATTGTAGCCTCTAAGCGAAAGTTATTTCATCCTTAACCCTCTAGTTCTCCAATTTTAGATAGATTTAAAAAAATTGCGATTTATAAATTTTGTTGTAAAAAGCATAAATCTTATCTCAAATCCCGAAAAAAATTAATGGGCATGGTTTGATGAAGCCGGAAAGGTTGGATGCCTAAAAGTATTTGTTGTTGAAAAAACTTTTCATGAATTTGTTTCAACTCATATCGTCCCAACGTTCGATTATTAATTTGGAAATTTTTGTTACGAATTAAGATTCCAAAGAATGGCAATTGAAGAGAAAATCAATTCCTAAAGTAATAATTTCTGCCCAGCTTTGATTGAAATAATTACAGAGGTCTGTGAAAGTCAACTGTTTTAAGAGGATTTAAAATAAGCATTAATTTCCCATATTAAATTATTCGCTGAATCGTATCGGCATGCATAAATTTTCAATCAAGTCAGGATTACCCAAAAGTACGAAAAGGCAAATTTTTTGCAATTTTTCTCGGTCTATAAAATATAGTAACAATTTTGATAAATTCAGGGAACCAACCGGCTAATTTCAGTTATCTTAAACCTCGCAGGTCTGTGTTATAGAGTCAACTTGTCGCTTGGTCGCGTTCGAATTATAACAGGTCACTTAATTTTAGATTATAAATATGCATATTTTTCGAGTTCGTATCAAAATTTTTTGAAATTAATTCTATTAATTAAAGTTTTGATTACCTCGTTTTTCTTTTTTTTCATCATTCATTATTCAAGTTTGTCATGCTCTCTTTCCCTTTTTCTTCTTCGAAAACCTCAAGAACTTTTTTCTCTTCCTATGCCTTTTTATGGAAATAATTTATTATAAAATTTAATAATTTGTGTCAGCATCCATCCACATTGCACGTTATCTATTCCACTCACATTTCATCAAACTAATATCCTTGTATTCTACATCTGTCCACTTAGATTTGCATTTCTTAGTATTCTGTCCACTTCACTACGTTGTTCACATTTATTTTTTTTTTGTTATCAAATCTAATAAACTCAATATTAAGTTTAAACTAGGCCAAAGGAATATGCAAAGTATTTTCTCATGCCAACAGCGATAAACAGTCAAAGTTCTGGTAAAAAACCATAAACAGAAAGTAAATAAGCAAAAAAATAAACAGGAAATGAAACCTTGAATTGCATAAATTTACCACACAAGCAAAAAATGTTTAAAGTCAAATTGTTTTGCCTTGATAGTCAGCAACTTCTTCTTTGGCAACCAAAAACTTCTTTGACTTATTCTTTATTAACATAATAATGATAATTTTTTTATTTTATTTTGGTTTATTAAAGCGACGCCTGACTATGAAATACTAGGTATTTATTTATGTATTAGTGTGTATATGTATTAGAATAGCAGCAGCAGCAGCAAGTCATGCTAATTTCATTTGTATTGTCGTTATAATAAGCGACATAGAATTGATGGCCGCAGGGTATACGCATAACGGTAATGTGTAGAAATGAAACCACTTTATTTTAGAATCTTCTTAACACTTCGTATATTTATTTACATTACAGTATGCGCCTCAAAGCTCAACATCGTCGTGTTAAGGCGTAAATAATTTAAGCATTTTAACATGACCGTAACAATTTTTTTTTTTTTTAGTTTTTCTTTAGTTTTGATGGTTTGTGGTTTGAAGAAAAATTGTGAAATTATGTAATTCTTCATATCATTCATAGCTTCAGAGTCTTCATCTTCTTCAGCTTCACCTTTTTTTTTTTCTAAACATTTTAAGACTCATTTGAATGACAGTTTTACGCCTGAAAGAATATCAAGTTAATTTACTTTAGCCAGAGTGACAAGTTGTTACCTTGTACGCTTTCAGAATATGTATACAGAGTGTAATTCATGAAGTTCCTTTTTGACTTTCCTCATCCTATGTGTGCATACTTGATACATATTTTTTAGCCAGTCATTCTCGCTGTGACACTTGTTAAATCTATTTTAGATGAGAGAGAAAAAAGTTCCAACAGTTTGATGGATAACTTGCCTTTCATTTACTTTTGGCTAAGTGACATCTTTTTCAACATAGCTCTACGTGTGTTTCTTTTTTTTGATATAAAAAGGATTCGAGTGGATATTTTGTAGTATAGTACGAAGATATTAAAACTGATATGGACTGTTTTCATTAGGAAACATATGAGCTGCCTGAGGGGTAAATGTATGCATTGAAATTGAATGCTTTTAGGGTAATGATTAAATGATTAATAAATAAATCACTTTGCATAGTTAAATAAAGAAAATGTCATCATCGTAAAAAGTAGAAAGGCAAAACGGCATAATAGAACTGACGAAAGGGACGAAAAGTGGATTTTTAAGAAATTTTCGCAATTTTTTTCATAATATTGAAAAACTGTTTGCAGCATTTTTAAACAATTTCTGATATATGCTAATTTTATTTGTATTGTCTAAAATATTACACTAGATTCTGGATTAAAAACCTTTTCTTTCATTACATTGGTATGGATATTTTAAAAAATAACACAAAAATCTAAAAAAAATCAACCCTTTCAAAATTAAAAAAGTTCTCGTAGAACTATATATTATACATGCTCCGGCATTTTAATCTGATATATTTTACCCATTTTGGCTTCTTGGGTCAATAAAACTTAAGATATTTTAATATTTTTGTTTTGGCAGTTCACATTCCTAATATATTTTAATTAATTTTGCATTCAAGATTGTTTGACTGTTCTACAGCTTGTAATAAAATTGACTGCAAATATTCTTCTAAAATACATTAACCCTTTATCTCCCTGCGTTATGAATCGCAATTGATTTTTGTTAAATTCATTCATTGAAAGTCTACAAAGAAGAATAATAAGTTCCTTAAAAATGTTGCTGGTAAAATTTTATGGATTATTGGTCACTGAATGCTAGAAAATACCGAATCAAGTTTATATTTAGTTGATTTTTGTAACCCCCTTCATAGCAGCGTTTTTCGAGGTAAATACAAGATGATTGACACCTTTTTAAAAAAAAATTATCTCCCCATTTTGAATTTTATAAAAGTTTGACTATCTTTTTTTTTCTTTGGAATCAACTTTGGAATATTTTTAGATCAAAATGAAGGCCAAAAATAGGACCCTTGGCAAAAAAAAAAAACAAAAAACTCTAGGGCACAAAGTTTCTTCAAAAGTTAGTAAAAAAATTTTTAAAATATAAAATGCGGGGTGTTTACCTCTCTTTCAAAAACCCAGTCATTATGAGGGTTGCGGTAACCACCTGTATATCAATGCACTCTAATAATGTACTTTAAAAATATTTTTTATATGAAAAATTTTTAAACAATAAACATTTAACATTCATAAGTTTTTGGAATTTTATGAGCAAAATCTCTTTTTGGATCCTTTTAAAAAGTTAAAAATACAGCAGATTCTTATAAAAAGAAAAGAACCAAAAAAACCCATAAAAGAGGAAGATAAGGGGTCAGTGTGTTGCACGTATAATATATTATTTTTAGGTTTACCTAAATCCACTTTCATAATTTTATTAATTCTTTTTTTTTTGATTTTAAAGAAAAAACATCAAAATAAAGTGTGTCTAACTCTTTTTCAGGCTTATTTTTTATCAAAATTTTGTGTTTTACAGTATAAACCGATAAGAAACCTAAGTAAAAATAAATGGGGCTTTAAAAACAGTGATCAAAATTTTTCCACCTCATTAAATATTGATTTCCTCATTTTAGTTATATACCTGGAAACAGAATAAAAATATATTTTAATATTCACATTGTGAATTTCACATAATTTAGGTTAGGTTGGAGTGGCTGTCGAAAGACACACTTAGGCCTGAACGGCCCATTGTGATACCACATAGTTGGACCTACAGTATAACGCCGATTCCGAATGGCGACGTGGCAATTTTTTTTTATCGGCTTGGTGGTTTTGCCATTACCAACCAATGTGTGTACTTGTCCACTATCTTATAATTCTCATACACTTCATATTGATAATGAATATAAGAAAGTTATGAAAATTAACCACCAGACGAAGACGGAAATCGAACCCGAACCTCCCAGATGAAAGTCTAGTGCACTACCCATTAGACTATCGAGGTCGTCTTCACATAATTTAATGTACTAGCAATTCCAAGAGGAGGGAGAGGAGGTGTCAGGAAAAAGAGGGGACTATAGGCATAAATATAACTACCCTTGCATCGTTACTCCTAAATGTAAAAACAAAAAACTTGGTTCTCTCCTTCTCCAATCTTTGGAACGGCTAGTAATTTGAAATACAGAAAGTAGAGTGCTAGACAGAAAAATATTTCTCTATTATACTATAGAGTATTTATTTACATATCATTTTAATACAATCTAAATTCAATTTTAATTGCATTATACATAAATATTTGTGGATATAAATAACATTGACATTATTTGACTTATTATTATTATTATTGGATACTTAATTTGATTACATTTAGTATGGTTTCCATTTCAAATTACTATCAAATTGTACAATAATGTATGTGGCGTACTACACACTTATTGAAATTAAATATTTGTTTATTTTGGTAAAGTAGCGTTTAAAGTGTTGGTAAAGCGTTTTAAGAATGGGCTGAAGGTTATGGTTTGAGGTGCAGTTCCACCGACGACCGAATTTTCCGTTGCTTGCATTGAAAATAACGCCGGAATGGAAAACCTGTTGGTTTTTCAGCAGGATGGAGCACCTCGTTATCGGGCAAACACGGTAATACATTAGTTACGAAAAAACGCGCCTGATTCTATCGATCTCTGAATCGTCTCTTTATCTTGTAAACCATCTTTCGATGGGATTTTAACTAGACCCACAACCTTTTTTGCACTTACTGGTTTGCCTGCTAGCTAGTTCGAAAGACATGGGGAGATCCTGCACAATTCTACACATAACGAAATATAAGAATGTTATATATTACTTAAACAAAAAACTGGACATGAACTGAAGTCATGACTTTGAATTTAATTTTCATAGTCACCTAAAAATTATGGCCTTAAAAAACCAAAACATATGGTATCTGACAATTTTTGAATAAAATAGATGTGTTGAAGCAAGCAAAGATTTTACTCCATTGCTATTCCCACCCTTTCATATTACTACTTCAGACCAAGATGAAAAGATATTATTTCATTTCAAACTAAAAATTCGTACTTATTGTAATTCTGTGACTGCATTGAAAAAGAAAAATTTTTAAAGCATACTGTTCAGCGCACTGTACTTATATTTTAGAACATTAATCTTTAATGTAACTTAAATTCATTGTTTAGCAATGTACGTAACTATTTAAATAAAAAGACTATCAAAATTTTAAATTAAGTGAAAAATATTTAAATTTGTTTAATAGCAATTCGTGCATACATGCTTCAATCTAATGATTGTAAATGCCAACGAAAATATTTACTTTACGCACACATGTATATATTTTTATCGCATGAGATATTTATAAATACATTTATATTTTAATGTTATTCTAAAAATAATGAATAAAAACAAAACAATAAACGTAAGCTCACATTAACTCCATGAACCCAGTGTCCGATGATGAAAGTACTTTCTCGTTCGCTTGATTTGTAGAGTTAAATTATAAATGTAAAACAAAATAAATATATATATGCATGTATGCTTTTGAATGCATGAGCAAATATTATTTTTTTGTTCACGTAGCATAAAATTAGGCCAATTAAACTATTGAAACACATCCATTTTAATCACTTTTAAACTATTTTACATTTATATATATTATATGATTTTTGTTTTTGTTTTTTAATTATTTTATGATATATGAAAATATTATGAAAATATATTTTTATGTAAAAACTATCATCATTATCATTTTAAGCAATTTTCTTTCGTTTTTAGCTTTCATACAAATTTATATATGCTTGACTATTTTAGGTTTTAAACATATTTTAGAAATTAGGTATTTATGTGCAGTTTATACATTATTTTACGTAATTACATTAGTTTACAGCCAAAATTACCATTGAACACCACTATCCAATTTCTATGTAAAATTAGTCGCTGAGCCCGAAAATCAACTCTATTTTTAATTCTATGGTGTGGTTTTGGAGATATTGCCGGTTGAATTTTTTTATACTTAGAAGCAAAAAAGGTTTGTTCCCATAATTACAAATGGCTTGGAAACTAGGAACTTGATTTGAACAAACAGTATACAAAATTAAAGATATTAAAATTTTTCATATTACGTTAATACACAATTAAGTAAATTGCCAAGAAATTTTAAGGTTTTCTTTATAAATATTTTTAAACAAAATTTTGGATTACAAATAAAACTTGAAAAACGCAATAATTCGCTCTGTTTTAAGACTAGTTATTTTTACTTGATTGTATGTAACTTTTACATTTATCCATTGATTTTTATCATTTATATATTATTTAAAAAAAGTAAAAGTACAAACTTTATGCAAAAAATTTAAAACAGAGCAGATTATTGCATTTTCTTAATTTTTATCTAAATGTTTTTTTTTAAAAAACTCCAAATTTCCTGACAATTTTCCTAATTGTCCCAAAACTATTTATCCAATCGAATCACAATATATAAACGTAAGATGGGACATTTTAGTATCTTTAATTTCATATACTACTACTACTAATATGACACAACAGCCCATGGAGGGCCAAGGCCGAGCTTTTCGCATCCATTCATGTTGTGTGAGTTATATTTATACACGAATGGAAGGGACCTACAGTTTTATGCCGAGTCCGAACGGCAAAGTGAAAAGCATTTCATATGCATTTTTTTACTCTTGGAGGTATGCCATTGCCAGCCAAGAGGTGGTGCCATGTAGAAAAATTTTTATTTTCTATTTTTGATTTTTTTGAGCGTGCCGAGATATGAACCCGGGCACCTCTGCACCTCTGCGTAGCGACCACCATATTTCATATACTTCTTGTTTAAATCAAGTTCTTAGTTTTTAAGATGATTGTAATCATGTGTACAATGCTTTTTTGTTCAGATAAAAAAATTCAAATGGCGATATTTCGAAAACCGCACCATAGAATTTAAAATTGAGTTGATTTTCGGACTCAGCAACCAATTTTACGTAGGAATTGGATAGTGGTATTCATTGTCCAGAAAAAAAAATAATTATATGTTGCAAAATAATATGAGAGTTTTATAGTTAGCATAAATTCCGCATATGTATCAGTGGATCTCTGTACAGCTATATCACCCTCTAGGGGACACTAGCACCCCTGAAGGAAGGATTGATAACCCAACTGTAGTTAAAAAAAAAAAAAAAAATATTCACTATATACCTTTCTGCGGATTTACTCAAAATTTGCTTTTGATTACTCAGAACTGCAAAAAGAAAAATTGTACCGATTTATCATTTTATATATGGGAGAAAGTTTCTCAAGTGTGCCTAAAATTAGATGAAAAAACCAAAATAATAATTTTTCTTCAGAATGAACACATTTTTTATTTGTTTAGTAACAAATTATACAGTCACTAAATTTTATCGAAAAAAATTATCAAGTTTAAAGTTATTAACAATTTAAGTTTTTCACATGATTTTTTTAATAAATTGATTTATCGTAAACGGTTGATCAGAAATCGGCATGAGAGTTAAACTAAACTGCAAAATATTAAATACTTGAAGTCTATTAAATAAATATTAAAAAATAAAATTTAAATGAAATCATGAAATGTTTATTTATAACAAAAAAGAAAAAGGATCCTGTACTGACACTTTATATGAGTTAAAAAGCTTGCAACCAAATGGAATCAGTTTAACTACAAAAAAGAATGGGATTTGTATGATTTCAGTTTTTGGAGCATTATTTTATTATTTTGAGACCTTTATTTTTGAGGTTTAATTTGACTGATCCTAATTTGGATTCTGAATGTCTGAATACCTCATGAATTCTGAACTTAAAAATCTATGTGGGAAGTCAGACTATAAAATCGATCTGTTCTAATTGAAATATACCTACATACATGAATTACTATTTATAAATATTTATTTATGGTTTTAACGAAAATATGTTCAAAACAATATTTTCCATTATATTGCTTTAATTCTTTAATATTACACACTTAACACTTTCTTTTTATTCATTTGCACTACTTTTTTTATACTTGAACTTGTGCATCGTAATAAAAAACAAAAAAACAAAAATTACTCTTACAAAAAAAAAAAAAAAAAAAATAAGAAACATTTGCATCTTCGCATTATTCATGCCTTTTTCAAACCCTTTGGGAGATTACAACAGACGAGACGATGCGCCCCTTGTGGAGTTCATGATTTTCCCTTTTTCTTTCTCTCTTTCTCCAATTTTTTGCTTCAGCAAGCATGAGATTTAATTTTTTTTATAACTTTGTGCAAGTTTTTTCTTTAGCTGCTTAATTAATTTTTAAACTTTTTAATGCCACATTTTTTTTAATACAATTTAAATTAAATTAAACAACAAACTGAATTATCACAAAAAGTTGCAATTAAATTATTTACACACCTTTGAGATGGCGATTTCTAGCGTGAAAAAAATAAATACAAAAATAAAATTACATACGTATATGAAAAGTGTAATGGAATTTCCATGTGAAAATAAGCATTTGAAAACCACAAAGACCGCAAGCGTGGCAAAGCAAAATTGCAATTACGATCCCATAATTTGAATGTCAGTAGGTGTGTAGAATATGTAGGCGTTGAGGGAAGTAACAATTAGATTGTAAACCTGATTTCAATGCTACTGGAAATTACAATTTAAAAATAATAAATTTACATAAATTATAACAGATCGAAAGGTAACTAGGTAAAATAAATAAACTCAAGCATGGCCGAATACCCAGGATGCCATTAAAAAAAATTAGTCGATACTTTGAATGGTAGTTGGGCATGAATAATGCTCGATTTTTGTCCTGCTCTTCTCATACATTATTCTATTTATCAGCCCAATTATGAAGGGTGTAGTTTAAGTTTTTCAACTTCATGCTGACCAGAGTTGGGCAGTAAATTCCATCTCCATTCCAATTACAAGGATTTGTAATTGGTACTTTAATGTTTTCAATTCCTTTGTAATGGAATTGATAAAACTTTCAATTCCATTACAAGGAATTTGTAATCGGTAATTGAAATTTTTAAATTCCTAGGTAGTGGAATTGAAGAAAATTTCGATTCCATTACAAGGAATTGTATTTTCTAATTAAAAATATATCAATTCCTTAAAGGAATTGAAAATGTAATTGAAAAGAAAGGAATTTTAATATTTAAGTGTAATCAATTACTTTCTTGGAATTAAATTAAAATTTAGTTGGAATGATTCCTAAAAAGTAATTGATTCCCTTTTAGTTCAATTCCATAAGACCAAACAAAACAAAAAAAATTTTCGGAAATATTGTAAAATGCTTCTAATAAGTCGTTACGAGCGAATCAGTATAAATGCGGGTCACTTCTCTCGTAATCCCTTGTAATTGGAATTGGTATTGTAATGTAATTGAATTTACCCAGCTCTGATGCTGACTAATGCAAAATGTAAAGAAAAAAATTGCATTGCATATAAAATAAAATATAAGAAAATTATATAGATACATCATTAAACAGGATAGTTCTGCTATAAAAGCCGACCTTAAACTGGTGATCACCAACACAAAATGAATATAAAACAATTCTTGAATTCGCATCTGAAAATTTAAGGGGGTGGTTGCAAAAAATGTTCTCATAACTTATTTTTGTTTTTTCCATAATCCAGTTTTTAAGGTCTTAAGAAACCATTCGTAAATTACTATCTCAAAATATAATGTAAATAATTCCAAGTCGTTTCCGAAGATGCGACATTAACTTTCATGGGACTTCTCTTTGAAATTATTTTATTCCTTGGGACTTAGTAATAAATTATACAAAATATACGTAATAAACTCTCAGATATTCAGTCTATGTCTTAAAATATTGATAAAATCTCATGTGAAAGCGCATATATAGGAACAAAGACTTTTGTCGATTTCATTTTTTTTTTTTTTTTTTTTTTTATAACGAAAATCTATTGCGATTTTTTTGGTTGTGCGTGTTCATTGAATGATTTCTCTTAGCATTCTCGACTTTTTTCTAGTAAAATTTCATGTGTGTTTTCAATGACCAACAAAATTTACAATGCTTTGATAGCATTCTATCGGACTAGCGCCTCTTTCAATTATATTAATGAAAAAAATCAGGTTATTTTGAGTAGTTCATAATTTTATAAATAAAATTAAAAAATTCATATTCATATCTGTTTTAGTTAATTAATACCGTCCTTTAGAAATTCCAGGAAGACGAACTGGATAGAATACATAGTAGTACTAAAGTACAACTTAGAAGGTATTAAATCGTGCAAGTTGATTAAAAATCATTATAATCTCGAATATCCCGTAAATGAATTGAACGAAGCAATGCTAGATTCTTTCGATGGCAATTGCCCAGAAAAAGAGAAAGGTCTAAAAAAGGACGCCATCTGGTAGAATAGTACTCTAAGTGCCATTAGAACCGAAGTACGTAAGCTCCATAACAGAGCAAAACGGAGCGGACAATGGCAAGCTTACAGGGATAAACTAACAGATTATAAAAAAGAAATCAGGAAGGCTAAAATAACTAGCTTTAGAAACTTCTGCGACTTTACCTGCTGCATCAAGGTTATATAAAACCTTTGCAAAAGCAGGACTGGATTTGAAAATTGAGTTGAAGAAATCAGATGGCCGCTTCACCTGTAACAAAAAGGAAAGAGCTGAATTGCTTCTAGCAACAAACTTCCCAGGAAGTGTTGGGTTAGATAGCAGTAATTCAGGGGGCAGCCTAAAAGAATAAACAGAATGGACAAGAAGGTAGCAGCAGAAATATGCTCTGCGCCTAGATTAGAATGGGCGTTAAACACTCTTCAACCATTTAAATCACCTGGTCTTGACGGCGTATTTCCTGCCCTCCAACAGAAGGGCATTAAGGAAATAATGCCATTCCCTATTAGTACATGGAGAAGTAGCCTGGCTTTTGCGTACATACCAACAGCTTGGCAAAGGGCAAAGGTGGTATTTATACCAAAAGCGGGCAAAAAAGATACCAATAACCCTAAGTCTTTCAGGCCTACAAGCTTAAAATCATTTATATTGAAAACACTTAGCAAGGTGGTTGGCAACTATATATGGTGTAAAGTCATAAAGATAACTCCACTGCACCCAAATCAGCAAGCATATAGAGCAGGCAGGTTTATCGAGACAGCTTTGCTTAACTTAGCGGGGAAGATTCAGATTTTGCCCCACATTAGAGGTGGCGCCTGGTAGTAGGCAAACTTTTAATGAAACTCTCCGAGGCAGGCATAGACTGTCAAAGGTATGCGGATGATATCGTCCTCACAGCTAGAGGTAAATTTGAAGACATTACGTTGCCTGAGGATTGATTTGGCGTATGTGTGTACAAATTAATTTACCTATACACCAAATCAATTCTCAGGCGACGATTATACAAAAGGGGCTAGGTTTTACTAGGAGATGATGCAGGTCAGTAGGGCTAAATATTCACCCTGCAAAGACCACTATAGTTCCGTGCACTTGGAAAAGGATGAGTCAGTGACAAATAAAATCACTCGCGCTCTAATGGTATGCAGAAGGTTAATAGGGAAAACTTGGGGATGTAAACCAAGTGTACTGTGCTGGATACACACAATAATGGCAAAGCCAATCATTACATATAGAGCATTAGTGTGGGCAAGGAAAACTCAACTAAAAACAGCGAAAGCTAAACTAGGAAAAGTTCGAAGGTTAGCATGTCTGTATATAACAGGAGCGATGCGAACATGTCCGACTGCTGCATTCGAGGTACTATTGGAGCTTACTCCATTACATCTCGTGATAGAGGATGCCTCCAAGGCGCTGCAATCGTAAGAGCAACAAGAGATAAAAGGCTAACGGGGAGATAGGGACTGAAAACAGAGATAACCCGGCGAAAAACAACTATCTCTTGGACAGTCCCCAAGACAGAATGGACAAGCAGTATAGTTTTGAGAAACACTTTGTTGCAAAACTTAGTAGTAACAACGAATAGGAGAGTAAAGAATATAACTATACAGATGGGTCACGAACCGAGGTTGGAACTGGGGCAGGAGTATTTAGGCTAAGAATCAAACATTCTGAGCCGATGGGGAAGTATCCTAGCATTTTCCAAGCTGAAATTCACTCAATCAATATATGTGTGCAATTCAACCTAAACAGGAATTACCTACGTAAATATATCGCTATCATGTCGGACAGCCAGGAAGCGTTTCGAGCATTATGCTCCCCTGAGATCACCTCTAAACTGCTGTGGGACTGTTTGAGCAAGCTCAATCAACTGGGCAAGGACAATAAAGTCGCTTTATGTTGGGTTCCTGGACACGTAAGAATAGTGGGTAATGAACCTGTAGACGAGCTTGCCAGAAAGCGGGCAGTGACCACTTTCGTGGGACCTGAACCCTTCTGCGGAATAGAAGTTAGCGTAATCAGGGAATTACTCAGGCAGGAAGAGAGGAACAAGAGGCAAGAACTCTTTACCAATCTTCCGCGACTGATGCAATCTAAAGCGCTTCTAGGTAACTATAATAAAAGTAGATACGCATTTTGCATTGGTCTCAACAAAAACAGTTTGCGCATATTAGCTGGTATTCTGACTGGGCACTGCGGGCTCAGAGAACACCTTTGCAAAATAGGGGTTGAGGAAAGCTCAATATGAAGGTTCCGTGATGAGGAAGATGAATCATCAGAACATATTTTAGCTCAGTGTGGGGCATTGATCCACAAAAGAAGGAAATGTCTGGGTATGTACCATGTGCCCAGTACAGAACTAGCATCCATAGATCGGGGCGCAATACTCAAATTCTTGAGGGAGACCGGAGTGGATGAGGCACTCCACGAAGATAAGACTAGAAAGAGAAGAGGAACATACAATAGATCTTATAGGTCGCGGTACAACGATATAAACCTCTAATACAATACAATACCATAGATAATCAATGCCCACAGTTTGAATATCATATATTTTTCTTATTGTATTTGGGTGCCTACACACTTAACATCTAGATAAATTTTTACTGTATATTTTATTTTTAAAATTGCATCGTTCGAGTAGTCATAAGTTATATTCTATTTCTATTATAATATATAATGGTATTCACAACTTCAGCTTATTTAATATAATATTTATAGCATAACTTCTGTTTCCATAAACAATTTAATCTTTGACATTTTGACTATTGCTTGCCTACATATGTATGCATTTTTCTTTCACTACACCCACTTGAGTTATGGCATTTCAAACTTATTAGATTTAATTGGATTGAAAGTGTAAATACCTGTTATTTTAATTAGGTATGCATTGTCTTGTTATATTGTACAACCAATTGAAATTTTTGCCTTACAAGTTTTTAATTAAAATAATATTTTTGCACTTGTATTTCAAATGAATTTACAATTCAGCATTTTTAGTGCTTGTTAATTAATTCCAGAACCATTAAAAATATTTTATTTTAATTTGATTTCATAATAAATTAAATTATGTATTTTAAATTCTAATGAATTAATTTTTCAATAAATTTAAAATTTTTGAAATACATGATTGATCTGCTTCACTTACCGCACAGTATTGGTAAATTTTTACATGAATTATAAAAGTTTTTGAGTAATAAAAATTACACGAAATTATTAAGAGTATTTTAATTTCGCTGAGTAAAAATTCAATAGAATTTCACTGGTTTCAAGCCTTTCGACGTCAGCGAAATTCTTATACCATATTGCATAAGTTTTTTTTTCTACATTATTAGATAAAAAACTATTTTTCTTTTGCTGGAAAAAAAAGTAAAACAAATAACTCTATTCAAGAAATTCATTCCAACAAATTTACAAAACAAAATACGTATTTATTATTATCTGCCTGGAAGCACTCGCAGATGAAACACGAGTAAAACTTTTCATATAAAACGTAGAATATGTATAAGTATTTAAATTCTTTTTTTTTCAATAAAAATATTCGTAATAACATTAAGTATTATGTCCACTTAAGTATTACTTACTAACAAATTTTCAAAAACAAAAATCATCAAAAATAATGGTAATAAAAAAAGGAAAACAACAGCAGTAAGACAATATCCTAGGTTAGCCTAAGGTTGAACAGTGTAACAGTAAAAACTTATCATTATGAAAGTAAAAACATATAAAAAAAAATATACTATAAATATCATTAGGAAAGGTTTAAGGCAAATCTACGAAAATACTCTTATGTGTAATCATACACATGAGCTATATATATATATATATACAAATGTGTATACATATGTATGTGCATGCATAAAGTGAGTTGTGACATTTATTGACAACATTATCTTCATGTGGTATTAACTTTAGTTAGTCATTCAGTGAGTTGTGAATTTTTGACTGGTTGTGCGAAAATTTATTTGTGTGGACACTAAGAACATGTGAATTAATGTTTTGGCATTATATTTATGAGTTTTGTGGGGAACACAACGAGCTGATTAATTCCACAAAGTGAAAATTTTCATTTTATCTTACAAAAGTTAACTCTTTCATACCCGATATTACGTATAACTAATATTTACTTTGATGTGTCATAAAATAGGTCTTTAATATCTTTGTATCTTTGTTGGTTGCCAAACATCTAAAATTTTGTGTTTATTCCATTTTTTTTTTTTTTGTTTAATTTTTTTTTTTTTTTTTGAAGTCAAAATGGAAAAATTTTTCCTAAAATTTTTTAAATATATTTTTTGTTTTTTGAGAAAAAAATTAAAATCAATTCTCAGTCGACAGGGCGCTCCTTCCCCCTAGTCCTCATGCAAGTAACGAAACGGCAGAAAAACTGTCATCCAGTGATTTAGTTTGATTAGACCACAGCCATACTGTGACTATCCTTAAAGCTCCATTAAGGAGTTATATACACTTGTTGTCGGAAAAAAAGGGTTTCTTCATTTTTTTTTTTAATCTATTTGTTGATTTTTCAAGGTATTTTTTGAAAATTTTCAACAAAAAATGTTGACGACTAGCGTCGATACGGCCGTTATTAGTGAACGAAGGGTTTTGTGAAATTTACATTTTTATAAAAATGGCGACGATTTTTTTAAAATTCTTGCTTTTCGAGAAACCATTGTCACCGCAACGGAACTTTTTGGAAAACAACATTTCGAGATAATCGTGTTTAAACTTTCGGCACCATATTCAGGTAGTCGGAGGTAGAGCGCTGTTGACAGCTGTAACTTTGACTCTAGTGCTCAGATCTCCATGCAATTTGGAAAATATTTTCTCAAGAGGATGTTCTTTGAGAAAATGCAATCAAAAAATTTTCAATTTTTTCGGCCAGCTTAAGTGTATGTAACCCCTTAAGCTAAATCTAAAAATTTGGTTATATATTGGAGGGAAACCCCAGGTAAAGCTAAATTTTTGTCAAAGCTAGGCAAAACAACTGCTGAATGTGTCGCCATTGTGAAGGTCTAGAGAGGACCCGACTTCGTTACTTTCGGACTTTCTTACTAATCTATACTATACCGGATAGTTCTCTAAAAGATATAATAAATATCCACACAAGAGAACTATAAAATTACCGCTTTTCTCGAGGAATATCATCATTCAACCATGGTTAGTCGCAAGAATCTGAGATCATCATGTTCTCCTCATTAATTTAAATAATTATAATTTACGTATTCTGCACCCAAAACTTTTCAAAAGTGGAATTTCCTTTTACTGCAATTGTAAGTTTTAGAAATATTTTGGCATAGAGTATTTCGAAGACTTTTTGATCTATTCCCGCAATTTAACTTGGACATCCAACTTTTAGAGAGCTATTTACAGATATTTCCCAACATTTTTTACAATATAATGGACTACCACACTAATGTGGTATAGTGTGTTTCGTAATGCCTTAGATGAATTTTGTGCTCTTTTTTTTCCTTAAACACATGCATATACGATATACATATGTATTTATTTATATATACATACATAAGTATATATCAAATATGTTTTATATTCGAGCATGACTTAACTCAGAGGTTAAATTTTTATTATATGTTTGTATCCAATTTTTTTAACATTTTATTCACCTCTTATTTTTCTCTATTCTACTTAATTTTTCAGGAACCATAAAAGCTATCTACATTAAATATGAAAACAACAAAAACAAAAACAACAGTAATAAAATGCTTTAGAAAAATGTCAGGACATGCTAAAGCTAAAGCACATTTGGCAAATTATATGGAAAAATAGAAGAGACAGACGTGAACTACAACAACAACAATAGCAAAAACAGTAAAGTAAACGATATTAAGATAAAACAACACAACAGAACGACATAAAAAGGATATCAAGCCATAGTATATAAAAAAAAAAAAAACAAATGATGATAATGACAATAGTGATGAAGCAAGGATGAAAAGAATGAGCAAAATTCAATTACAAGGAATTTAAAAACACATATAAATACTATCTAAAGTTTACATACTTACAAAGGATACATTTTTCGAGAATAAATACCAAAAACAAACAATAGCAGGATATCAGCATCTTTCAAACACAAATGTGTGAGTGTGGTAGTAAGTCCACTCACTAAGTGTTTATATGTGTGTGTGTGTGTGCATTAAATCCACTTGAAGTTGGAACAATCAAACAACAATCAACAAACGAAACAACAGTAATATGGATGTCACCGGTGATCAAAGACTTCCGCTTGACTTGCATGATACTATGTCAAATGCAGTTACAGAAACAGTGGCCGCTGTTATGGCACCCACATATGACAATAATTCTACCTATTCATATGATATTGCTGTACATGGTGGTGGGGGTGGCGGTGGTGGTGGCGGTGGCTTACGATATTGGAGTGGTGATGGAGGCGGTGCTAGAAGCTCTATCAGTAACGTTGGTGTTAACAATGATGGTTATATGGACGGTGCTGAAGGTTTCATTCCTTTGATGGCGAATAGTTCACAAATGCTTCTGGACTACAGTAATAATAGCGATTATGCATTTCAATTTAGCGACCGTTGTCAAATGATTGATTTCACCACAAATACTACATATTGGAATGTTACTTGCGATACACCTCTGGAATATGTTGTACCTTTGTACGGTTACTGTATGCCATTTCTTTTGGTCATAACAATTCTATCGAATTCTTTGATTGTCCTGGTGCTGAGTAAGAAAAATTTGGCAACACCAACGAATTTTGTGCTAATGAGTAAGTAATTTTAATCATTTGTATTTTGACATTTTAATACACATATATATTTGGGATTTAGGACTGAGAATTTTCAAAGTTTTAGATCCATTAATCTATTAATGGCATATAGATTTCAAGATTTTTCCTATTCTACCTAAAATTTTGAATTCTGCTACTGACATAAGTATGCATATTTTTTATTAGAATTAAAGTTAAATACAAAATTCAGAATAAATGTAAATACTTTTATGTGTATGTATTTGTGTCAATTTGCACTTCTAAAGCATTTTCCATTAAGTGTGTTTTAAAATCGGAAAACAAAAGAATATCGATCAAGCTACTACTCATAAATAACCTTTTTGTTTATACTATGCGGTATGCGGTTGCAAAAACAATCACTCATGGCAATATTTATATTTCATGCAATCACTCACAGTGCACGGCATTGCCGGCGCATAAAGTCAAAACGTCGTTTTAAAAATTGATTGCTTGCTACAATTGCCTATAGTTACTTACTTCCTCTATAGACGGATTCAGAGGCGGAGTCTATGGGGGCTGCCGTCACTTTCAAAAATGCGAATGCTTGTAACATTTTAAAACTTTTCTACAATGCAACTGTTTATCGTTGTCCTGCTTTTGGAGAGCTTGATATTCATTTTGGTCTGATTTTTTATTTGTTTTTTAGGCCTGATTTTATGTTCTGATTGTTAGTCTTATTTTAGTTCTGGTTTTTAGTTTGAATATTGGTCAGTGTTTTGATCTGTTTTGGTCCGATTTCTAGTCTGAATTTTGGGCGGAGTTTTTGAGAGTTCCGGTCAGGATTTGGCTTTGACTTTTATCTGATTTGTAGACTGAGTTTTTGATTTGGATTTCATTGCAATTTTTGGTCTGAGATTTGTTTCGAATTTGTCTGAGTTTAGGTCTTAATATTGGCCTGAGTTTCGCCTGTTTTTTGGTCTCAATGTCGGCAGGTATTTTGGTTGGAATTATATCCGATTTTTTGTATGAATTTTGTTCTGGTTATTGATCTGATTTTTATTTGGTTTCAGATTTATTCTCTAGCCTGCAAACACATATTAGGTCCATTCCCGTACTTTTTGTGTAAAGTCTGGTAAACTGAGAGTAAACGAAAAATGCTCTCTCTGATACACAAAAATGCACAAAAGTACGGGAACGCACAAAACCACGAAACAAAACGTCAAATTTTAACGACAGTTAAATTCAAAAAACAAAGTTTCTGTGATATTTAATAATATAAAAATTGTTAAATCTTACAAGAAAATAAATAAATAATGAAAAAATTAAACATAAATTATTCGCCTGTCTACTTTTGTAGAATCTTCTGGTTTACAGTCACCATTTTAATTTTTCAGAAATGGCAGAAGCTTCTACAGCGTCAGAAGTTGAACAGATAATTGCGTCATTAACTTGTGGAGAATGTAGTTAAAAATTAACTAATATACTATTAATTAGTTTTCAAATGTCTTTTAAAATTTAAAATTTTTTTGTTTATTTATTAATTTAAAATTTTCAATATATTTTCACAAAAGCAAAACAGCTGATAAATACAAAACAGCTGATTGTTTGACACTTTTAACATTTTTACCCGAAGAAAAAGTGCGGGCTATTTCGTGCAAGAAGAAGAAAACAATTTCTCTCTCATCTCTGCTCTCATTTGCAAGTTTTTTGAGTACGGTGGCGCTTTCTGGGCTGTTTTGAGCGAACGCGTTCACCCGATTTTGTAGTACGGGAACGGAGCTATTATGTGTTCTGCAGTACCTTTTTTCGTTGAATTCAATACAGTTTGTCTGATTTTTAATTTTTGTTGCTATTCTTCCAGACAATTAATATTGGCTCGGATATTAGTTTGTAAGCCTGGATAAAGTTTATTCTAGGGAAAGGTTTTTCCGTTCGAAAACGCATGAAAACTTATTTGAGACCCATCATTAAAGAATTCAGCTTGATGGGCTAGCTTCACTAATATTCTTTGGAAAAATATATACATATATACCCCAAAATACTTATACACAATTTTTAATGCATTCCTTTTTAATTTAGCAAAATTAGTCCCTCCCAATCCTTATGATCGGTTGTACAATGAATGTAGAATTAGTTTATGTAACATTTCCATTTATTTTCTTAAAAATTCGTATATCTAAAAGTAAAACCTATAGGTCCAATGCTTTTGGCTCAGTATTAAGTCTAGAACAATGAGTCAGGACAAACGTTTTTACCTAAAGATAACTATACAATTCAAGTGCTTATGAACACATGTATACACTTGAGGTTTTAAAATGGGCACGTTTTTGTCATCATAACAATGGGTGGTAGTTGAGAGATGCTCAAGTGTTTTATATACATTTGAAAAAAAAAGTAAAAGCTAAAATTATTAACAAAGTTTTACATGGTGTAGTGACACATATTTGGTCTGTAATGCTGTAATGCCATTGCAGTGTGTATAAACTCATAATGCATGCATGTTTTCTTACGCGTTCGCATAAACAATTCAAGAGGCCATTATTCCTATACTTAGTTGCAAGAATGTATTATAAATATATCTATGCATAGTAAGTAGTTACAAGTGATATGCAATAAATATAAGCTACAATATGTTGCAAGCTCATACTAGTAACTGCACTGCCACTGATATACATACATATATAAAGAAATAATAAACACATATTCAAGAGTAAGAAAAGGTTTTAAACTATTCAAAATAATGCACAAATAAATAGTTGCTGCTTAGGAGTTTAATGAGTTACTATTGAAAGATGATGTTTTTTTTATGAATCAAGTTTAAAAAGTGAATTAAAATATATGGTCGTATTAATAAATATTCATGCTTATGAATTTTAGATGTGACGAATGTCGTAACGCTATCCGTATCCATAGGCTTTGAGTTCGAGTACCCTGCTTTAATATTTTATATATTCATGGCCAATTATTTAGAGTTAACTGGTAGGAAATAAAAATAAATCCTGAGTCTGAATTCACTAATTGTTGTCTTTTCATAGTGAAACAAAATTCAGCTCTCTCTCGAATAAGTTCTTGATAGTGATATACTTTTCTGAAGCAAATTTTTATGGAAATTACTACCCATTTTTACTACGTTTATATCAACTCGCTTTCATGGGCGTTTATTCGGGTGGAATTTTACAATCGATTTTAAACTAACTTCTCGATGAGCTAGAGACTTGAAGCTTTAAACGTAGTTCAGAACTGGATGACAATGCACTATGAAATATCTAAAATATATATAAATATAATATAATATAAGATATTAGCGTTTATTTATTTATATAAAAAATAATTATAGTACAGCATACTTTCAGGCTGGCATGAAAGTTTGACAGGTACTATATCACTCTATTTATTACATAGTAGGTGTATAATATGAAGTGCTGCTTCATCTAGAAGATGACATAGCTGGTATGTATGGTTTGTGTCGAGAATGCAAAGCATTGCATTAATCGTTGTAAAAATCATTGCTTTAGCTGGAGTAGAGTAGAAAATTAGTGGATGAACAGTTCAGCTAATTCGTTAGCAATTTTATTTCTATCCATATGCATTCCACGTTTTTCGTTTTAAATCATGCAAGTACTTTCATACTTACTAAAATTCACAATTACAAATTTTCAGCATAATCTGTATGGGGTTAGGAACCTGTATGAGGTTATAAATCTCTATGAGACTAAAAGAAATTATTTTATACTTTTTAGTCCGTTTTAAAAACGTAGTATATTAACATTTTTTTTTATTCCAATTTTTATTTTTGCTCTCAGTTCTAATCTAAATCTAAAACAAAAATTATCAAAATCTCATATTGTAAAACAAAAACATAATTGCTGGACATATTTTGGAATATAACCCTTGAGTAGTCCCGCTGGTTGGTCTGCTCCTAGGCAGTAGCCAAAAGATGTATGACACTCACTTTTATAGTTTCATGTGGATCTTACACATTGAGACTAGTTGCATAAAATTTTCGCCATTATAGTTTTCGTCGATATGGAAAAATAAGTAGCTACGAAAATGTAAAAGATGAAACGTCAAAAAGTTTCATTAAAACACCCCTGTACCCCGAAAAATCGTAATTTTTTCATTTCTTAAAAATTTACTTTACAAAGAAAAGAAAATGAATGCGATTTTCGTTTTAGCGACCTTGATTCAGGTTGGAAAATATACTTTAATTCATTTTATATTTCCACTGTAATCCAATGATGTGAGATTACAGTGACCCGGTCTGAGACTTGAACCGATATTTGGAATTTTAGTCTGAGTTTTGGACTGAATTGGGCTCTGATTTTTAGCTTGAATTTAGGTCTAAGTTTAGTTGGACTTTTATATTCATATATACCTGAGTTTTATTTGATTTTGGAAGTTTCTTTTGAGGATCTCATTTTTGGCTTGAATTTTGATTGTTTGATTTTTATTATAAAGTTGGGCCAAACTTTTGGTATGAATTTCTATCTGAACTTTATTTCATTTTAGAGGTTTCTTTTGATTTTTTCTGATTTTTGGTTTGAATTTTTGTCTGAGTTTAGTTTGATTTTTATTGTCAAGTTTGGTCTGATTTTTATTTGATTTTAGAGGTTTCTTTTGTGATTCTGATTTTTGGCTTGGATTTCGGTCCGAGCTTAGTTTGATTTTTATTGTAAAGTTGGGTCTGATTTTTGATCCGATTTTTATTTGATTTTGAAGCTTTCTTTTGAAGCTCTGATTTTTGGCTTGAATTTTAGTCTAAGTTTAGCTGGATTTTTATTGTCAATTTGGATCTGATTTTTAGTATGATCTGAGTTTTATTTGATTTTGGTTTGAACTTTTGCCCGAGTGTTGATCTGAATTTTGTCCGATTCGGTGATCCGAACTTTGTCTAGATTTGAGTCTGAATTTTCGCCTCCTTTTGGTCTGATTATTGGTTTAATTTTCAACTGATATATAATCTGGTTTTCGATTTATTCTGTAGCCTGGTCTAATCTGCTCCATTACAAATACATTTTTGGTGTTCTGCTTTTTCGTTTGTCATTTAATATTCAACCAATATTGTTCTAATTTTTATTGGACTGGCTTCAAGAAAACTTATATTTCTCCAAAATGTTTGAAAACATATTAAAAGTCCACTATGAAAGAAAATCAATGGGTTTTCTATTATTCCTTTAAATACTTTAAAGCATTTAAATAATCTAGCAATATAATAATCTCCCCAGCCCTCAAACTTAAATTGTGGCTCCAAGTAGTCGCCTACAACTTATATTGTATTAAAGAAGTGAAACTATTCACTTCAACTTCAAAATTTTTCTCATATTTTACTAATTACATTGAATGAAATAACACAGTTAGAAATATGCAAATCATTGCTGGCCCTTCTTTATAAAAAAAAAAAATAAAACGCAGCTTCACTTACAACAACAAACAATTAAAATTCAAAAACTTTTACTGTGGCAATTTACCATTCACAATTCTTAAGTATATTACAACCTTAACTTAGGCTAGCCAAGTTAAATTTTATTTGTTTTGTTTTTTTTTTATTGAAAGGGGAAGAAAGAGCTTAAACAGTTTTATGAAATTTTTGTGAGAAAAGTTTTCAAGATTTTTAAAATGCTAACTCAGTTAATGAACTTTCAGATAAATTGTTGGATAGGGACACTTTAAAGGCAGCTGTAGCGATGTTAGAGGCATAAACAAACATATTTTGTTAATTTGCTGGGTAAATATTTGGCGGAAGGATAACGAATGGTTTTAAATTCCCCTTACATACATTTTATTAAAACAAACAAAAAACACATTCACACAAAAGTTAATTAAGACTAATGGGATTTTTGTAATCATCATAATAATAACAGCAACAACAACAGCGTGGTTAAAAAAATCATTAACTGCAAATACATATTCATCCAAATCAACATTGACATTTTTAAATTACCAAACGAAATTTTTAATAATTTTTGTGGTACATATAAACGAAACTGCGTCTTTTACGCACCATAAAGCTACCGGTTATAACACTTGACAATATGGTCGACCAAAGCTATTAAATTTCAAAGTTCATACCATTTTTGCACTTTCACATTTTTACTTCCTTTTCGTTTTAGTAATTTTTCTTCTCTTTTTGCTTACAGTTATGGCAATATGTGATATGCTGACAGTGATATTTCCGGCGCCTGGCTTTTGGTATATGTACACATTTGGCAATCATTATAAACCTCTACATCCGGTATCAATGTGCTTGGCGTTTAGTATATTTAATGAGGTGAGTACTTTAAATATTTACGTTGTTGTAAGTATTTATGATTATTATAACTATTTACAAAGCATGATATTTTACATTTCCTATAATTCATTTTGTTTAAATCCTCTATTTTATTCTCTCTGTAAAACGCCTTACTTTTTGCATATTTAATCTGAAACCTTTGAAGTTATTCAATTTATTTTATTAATTTCTTAATTAATGGGAATCCTTTGTATTTATTTATATTCTATAATTATTTTCTATAGTAATTCTTAAATATTCGCATACATGAAATCATATTTTGAATTATTTATTAGATTCTTTGATTTATTTATGTACTACTTATTTTATAATGATACTTTACAATTTATTACTAAGTACAAAACGTGTTGATAATTTGCAATTAATTGGCTTATTTAATTCACAAGAAGCCTTAGGCACATCAAGCTAATTAAGGTTTTCATGCATGGTGAAAATATACTACTATCCTGGTATAATTCATTTCAAAAGAGTTGGTATTTATATTGAAATGTTTTTGTTCTCAAACAAAGGAAAGCAACAGTCATGATTTGTGGTCAACTGAAAATAAAGTGTGTGGTGTTCCCTCTCTCTCTCTCTTTCTATTTCAAATTCGAACTCTTTAAGTTAGCTATATAAGGTTTATGTCGCATGACTGACATTGAACTGTGCATTTCACTCATAAAGAAAAATAATAAATTTTTCAAAATCTACAATATCGATAGCAACAAGAGCATTGAAGTCCAAGCAAGGCCGCGGGAAGCGGCAGCTCTTCGTACTCTATAAAAGAGAATTTTCCAATACGAACTAGCGCTCAGTGGATAAAACTGAAATCTTCTGTGTACAGAGTGGGAAAATTTTTTGTTCCAGAAGACAAATTGTTGAAAAGGTAGGAGAAGGTTCAGCTAGAAGAAATTCCCTTGCAGAATATTCTATGTATGTATCAACAAAATTGAAGCTAAGGTTTTATGAAAAAAAAGTGTTTTCGAGAATTTCAACAATTTTCTATTACGTAGAAAAACCAGTTAGAATTTGTTGATTAACGTGACAAGTAATCAATGATTTTTTTAAGGAGTATCAATTGATCTCAAGAGGCATATAGACTGTTACATGAACAAATTTTTCTTAGCGAGAGCTCGAGATTATAGAGATGAGCTGATCAAATGGGTGAGTCTGTTATGAAATGAGCTTAACATGAGGAGAGCTGATGGCAGTTATTTGCAGCTGCCAACCACTACTAGGGGAACAAATATGACGCTGGACTGCAATTCACCGTGGACCACAATACCCCAATTTCCCCTACTTTTTAAAATTTAATTTATAAATTATCCACAAAAAATTGTGTCTATTCTGTGTTCTTTGGGAAAAATGCAAATCTTTTTATAATTTTAAAAATGGCTCTACTCTGGAAACAAAGTTTTTGAGTAATTATTTTTCCCCACAATATATTCAAAATTGATCTACCACCTTGATCAAAAAGTTCCCGGAATAACCACAGCGTGGCGCACCCATCGTTCCAATTTGAGTTCTGTTTTTTTGTTAAGTTGGTACATCTGTAGTTGATATTCCCTCTAAATCTTAGAGTCATAGCTTGACATTTGCAAGTTACGTCGCCAAGAGTACATCTATCTCTGTGTGTTTTGGCGATTTTTTACAATTTTATTAAATTGTATTGTATTAAATTTTGCGTCAAAAGCGGATTTAATGATGCGCGAATGTTGGAAAAGTGTTTCGGCAACGATTCTCTAAAGAAAACGGTCATTTACCAGTGGCACGAGTGGTTCAAAGTCGTGAGTCAATCGAAGATGAGGAACGCAGTCGAAAACCGACGAAAACGTTGATAAAGTAAAAACAGTTTTGATCAATAACCGCAAATTAATCATCAGAGAGCATTATTTGGGCGTTATGAGGCGTTTGCGTGAAGCAGCTCCCCAAAATATACCAGAATTGTAGACAGAAAACTCGTGGATTTTGCACCATCATGAATTTTTTGACGAAAAATACAACAAATACCATTCAACAGCAACCTAATTGACCTGATTTGGCTCCTGTCTTCTTTCTGTTCAATCGAGTTAAAAAACCATTACGGGGAACGCGTTGCTGCAGCCGCGAGGAAGTAATAGAAAAATCACAGGAAGCACTGAAAACCGAACATAAAAAATGTTTCGAGGATTGGATCAAGCGCTGGCATAAGCGTGTTGCAGTCGATTGGGATTACTTTGAAGGGACAATATAGATTTAGATGAATAAACTTGTATTTTTAATTTTCTGAATAAATTCCGGTAACTTTTTGATCAAGGTGGTATACCTGTTATTGTCATTAGATTATAAATCCAAACAATTTTAAAATAACTGAAGCACAATCAATTTAAAAAAATTTACATTTATTAAAAAATATGCAATAGTTGTTAATATCTTATTTTGGGTCATTCGTATCCAATTGCCCCGAAAAAGTTAAATTGAATCTAATTACCGTTTAATTGTAGATTCTGATGGGCAAGATAACTTCTTTTTTTTGTCGAAAGCAAAGTCAATTCCTAATTAAGGTCTTAGACTTTGTTCATTAATTCTGTACCAAAACCGGTTGAAATTCTGGTAATGCGTTAGTGTCAATCTTAAAATATCCGCAATGTTGCCAGTGAAAGAAGCTCTAAAAAATCAAAGCATTTATTGATGAGTCTAAAGCTTAAAATGTAGCACAGAAAAGAACATAATGAATAACTCAAATCACAAATCTCCCACACTATTCTCAAATTCAGTGTAGAAATGTAATCGATAAATACCAAATGATACGCGCATACTAGAGATGATCTGAATTACAAATGCATCAACTACTTACAAATTACGACTGCCTAATGGGGTCGCCAGTCAAAGGGTTTGATTTAGATTTTTTTTCTCAGCACTCTTTTGTTTGTTTGATTTTATAGGCTGTGCCTGCATTTGCTGGCGTCCTAAAAGAGCATTCATCTAAATATAGAAACTTACTCCTAGTTTTCTCCCGCCTTTTTTTTTTTTTGATTTTAATACCTTTCTACGTCTTCCTTTTTTTTTGTTCGTTTTTTGTTTGGTTCGTGCGTTGATAATGGAAATGTTAATTACTCTTTTATCTTGCACCTTTTTCATGTGCAATCAGGCATTGCATGGTAGGTAAGCATCTCCTTACCTACCTACCTTTTTTGCACTCAAGTTTAATACAAATTTACTTTTATATCTTACTTTCAATTTCCCGGAAAAGGTAAAAACTGTCGTTTTGATAAATCAACATTTTCTCATTTTAATTTTTTGTTTTTTTGTTGTTTTGTTTGGTGGCGAGAGTCTTTTCGTTTCGTTGCCTTTGTTCAATTTCTATTTGTATATCTTTTTTTAACATTCCCTGTCCAAAGTGCTATTAGTAGGTAACTTTGCTGATAGTACAAAGTGCAAACAAAAAAACAAAAGTTCGCTGTTGGGAAATTTACCAAATGTTAATGATAGCACGGAAGTGGTTTGAGCAAAGCACAAGTTGTACTCGTAGTTAATACGATTAATAATAAATAAATTCTTAATAATTATGATTATTAATGTCATTATGCTTATAATTAACATTTTGTATATTTTCATTAATTCAAATTAATTTTTATTATTATTTTTATTATTATTATTATAATTCTTAAAGTAATTAAGCGTTCAATTATGCTTCAATGCACTTAGGTTAGTAAAAGGTTAACAAAATAAGAATTAATTGCTTGTTCTTTTTAACAAATACTTTGCACTATGGAATGGTTAGCGAAAGCAATTATTATTATTATTTTTTTTTTTTTTTTGAGACTAGTTAATTGATCTACATTACTTACTTACTAGACTGATAGAATGAAAAAGTTGTAAAACATTTTCAATAATCTGTTCGCATGAATCAGTTTGATTTGAAGTTCTGCTGGGATTATGGCATTAAGCAAAGTTGATGAGGAGGGTATATGCATAAGGCAACGGAGGATTTGTTTTTACATCAATCACTCTGTTTGGTAGTACAACTGCTACAGTAAAGGCTGAAGATAACAACAATTTTCTCTAATGGTCATGATTTATTGGACATTTCCATGGGTTATTTTTTTTCTAGTTTTCCGAAAAAATTGACCACGTGCCTACAAAATGTTATATGAGTAGCTGAAACCCTTGTTCAGTTCATAATTTTCAAATAACTGTAGGAGAAAATGATCAAATTTGCTTACTAATAATTTCATATGAAGCTAAAACCTTCTAAAGAATCTAAGGTCTTTCTAAATCTAAATACGCACTTTAGTGCAAGAAATTTTCAATACCTACGTATACGATTAACGGGGGTATACAAAAATATGCTCATTTGTCTTCATCGGCTTTTTCGCAAATAAATCAGTGGTAAAGCTTTTTGAAGTATGTACAATTTGCCAATATTATAGAATGGTTGTCACTGATCTAAATTTAGTAATTTTATATTTAAACAAAGGTCTCGTTTTAGAAAGTTAAAGTTTTTAAAAGAGTGAAAATAGTCGGTGGAAATTGTAAACTCTAAGTAATCACAAGCGTGATTACTGTGCAGCAAAACACACACTTTTCTGGAGTCTATGGAGGTCTAAATAATTAGATTAGTATGGGCTTGCAGCCCCAAAAATCTGAGGTGGTTTTTAGTTTTTGTGACAGCTTCTCAATTTAAAGTTGGCCATATTCAAGAAACAAAATGCCTTGTAAATAATATTTATTGCATTTATAATATTTTTGGTGTCTGAAAGAAAGTTATTCATTATGAAATTCTGAACAATTTCTCTCCCTCTTTTGCCTCATTTTAAAATTTTTTTTCACAATCATTTTCTTAGCATGACCCTACAGATTGACGAACGATTGAAAAAAGTATAAAAATTTCTTCGGGAAAAATATTTCTTATAAAAAATTAGAAAAAGATCTAAAACAACAGAACGGTTTATGTCTCGCAGTCGAAATTTTCATTTATTTCTTTCCCGGATATATTCAATTTAGCTAATAGTAATCATCACAACAACAATGTATAAAGAGACGGGCAAATCAGACTTCCGTTTCGGAATCCGCCACAATTCCTCATCAGTGATCTTAGTGATAGTTCTTTATCTTTCAATATCCTATATAAGCTATTACTTTGAAATCTTAACCCAGAATTACGGATTTGATTCCAAATATCTTCACTAAATAGAGATATTGAAAGAAACTACCACTACCGTTCTATTTACTTATGTTGTGTTTTTTTCCCCATTGTAGCTAGTCTGCATAATGAACTTAAGTCATGACTTTGAAAATTAATACCTAGATCTAATTTTCATAGTCTCCTAAAAACTATCATTAGCTAATAGTATTTTGAAAATTCGAGGATCTGCTATTTATGTTCAGCGGTTCAAAATTTTATTTATTTTATTTATTTATTTATTTGCTAGGAATAATATATAATCATATAACTAGCTAAGCGGTGAGTGCTAGCTGCCAGGGCCTTCGACTCAAATCTAGAACATATCTCGAATTTCCATCTATGTGAAAAATGTGATTTTGTTTCACAGTGTTTTCTTATTTGGGATATATGTGCCCCCCCACCCCCCCCCCCTGAACTTTTTACACTCCTTTTTCTGAAGAGTGTTTCTTAATTTTCTTTATCATTTTTTCTGTAGAGCCATGATAAATGAAACATATTAATAGACCCTGTGTTTAGGGGGAAATTGTGTAGTTGGGTCGATGGTATATGGTAAATAATATCCAAAATTTCTGACCCAGATTTAATAATACTGCGAAGAAATATGTCCAAAAGTTTAAACCCTTTTTGTTTTTGAAATATTAATTGTGTTTCCGAAATGACAAAGTGTAACGACCAAAAAATGCAGATCAAGAATGGATATATCAGTGATTTTAAGACATCATCAAGGTTAGGTTGGGTTAGATTAAAGAAGGGGTGTGTGCTACGCATTTCTACTCGGATGCGCTATTGGGCGCAGTGTGATGCTCTTCATTTATATTTGGGTGACCTTCTCTAACTGTTCGGTTCCTTGCGAATCCAGACTGGATCCTTTGGAAACCACTCAGTCTCACTCAGTCTTAACGAAAAAGCTGTGTAGATCTGAAATCTGTGCAACAGCTAGTCCGCCAAAGAACCTTGCCCCGAGGCTTCGGGGTTGTCGTTCCTGTAATAAAGGACAATGGCATAGCAGATGCTCAACCGATTCCGCAGCGTGCTTGCCTCCATAGCCTCTGCATATATCGATAGCCGATATTTGCATAACATTACGTCCACAGCGTAGTGACCAGTGATAACACCTGACACTATGTGCACAGCATGTATATATATACTTTTAGTTCTTTTGATGTTTAGTCGTGGCCGACCAAGCTTTGTGCATTCGGTTGAGAAGTCTATTATTGTCCCTGCTGTAACACAAAACGGTGGTAGTAGCGCGTTGATTGCGTCACTGGTAAACATTAATTAGCCTGTTACATGTACCATGTGGTTCCCTCCAATAGAGCATCAAAATTTTATCAAATTTTCCGAATAAAAAAAATCTATTTTGGCCATGCGCTTCATTTAAACGGCCCAAAGTTTTTGTAGTTTTTTGTATGTGAAATTCGAAAAAATTATATTTAGAAAAGTTATGTCACTGAATACTATTCCGCAAAAAATTTACAAAATTTCACAGTCATTTGAAGTAGGTTAAAATTCAAATAAATTTAAAAAATTAAATTTTCTCCCACAAAGTGAAAAGAGTTTCAAATATTCTCTTTAAAATTATTCTACTGGATTTTAAATTGTAACTAACAAATAAAATGTTTTTGTTTAATTGCAATCAGTGTCGCGTGAAATTTTTCAAATGTCATTAATTTGAAATGTCGCAATCACGTTCGTAATTTAAATTTGAACTTGTAGCATATTGCCATGACATAATTCATAATGATGTTAATTACATTAAGAAGATGCTGCGAAAAGATACATTTGTAAAAAATATATAAACACACACAAACTTACATACATGCATATGTTATAAATGAAGATAGGAAATACCAAAGAGCCGTGAGTCGGAAGCGCTTCATTTGATTGAGTTTTTAGCACATGTGTCACTCTGCAAAAAAGAAAGAAAATGTTAGTAGGTGTAGAAATCTACATATGGGTAAATCCAGCGTTACTTACGTTTCACCATTCGTTGTAAAATGATTTTTTCACCAATAATTATTAACTATTTTAAAAATTGGATAACACAGTCGTATGTGCCTTATATGCTTGTACATGAATCAGCATAAACATATTTTCAATTATTTATATGCTCTGAGGAAATTACGCTTATTAGTGCCGTTACTTACGTTTCCACACAAAACAACTATTTTGAGTATTCGATTTAGATATGTGCGAATTAGTTAATGAAAATCAAAAAAGGAAATTTTTTCCAAATAAATTTATTTATCGACAGTAGAAATTCGTAAAAAATTTGACTGTTTTGCTTGAATTAGTATATTTTTTTAATACATATTTGATTTGCCTAGCGTTACTTACGTTTCAAATTGTGTATCACTGGTCAACAAATGAACATTTTTAGGAATGAGCTAGATAAAAGGGGGTCACTGAGTTCGAATCCGTGCCATACACTGTGCTACATCGGGGTTTTTTTATGGAGCACACAACCTTGAAATAATCGAACAAATAAAAAAGTAAAAATGAAGTTCGTTTGTTTAACAAAACAAATTTAGATTTTTAAAAAAATGTTTGTTCATTTATTTCTTTTTTTTAATATCCTGACGTAGCACAGTGTATGGCGAATTCAGCAACCCCCTTTTAGCTCAAGAGCACTTGCCTTGCCCTACTAATTTTTGGCTGTTTTTGGTCATTTGTGGACATTTTTTGTTGCTCCATTTCAGTTTATGATACCACATACAAAAAAAAGAAGAAAATTGCGTTACTTTAGTTTCACTTTTAAATTAGAATTTTTTCCAGAAATACTTTAATTTTTGAAGCAAAAATGGAGTCGATCAATATAACTTCAATCTTTAAAAGAAAATCTAAGATGTGGTTTTATTTGATAAACTGTTTTTGGAATTAAACAACTTTTTGTATGTTTTGTGTTACTGACGTTTTACATTTCAAAAAATTTTTATATTTATTTTTTGCACCGAAACCAAATATTGAGCACACTAAAATTTATGCACCCTTTGAATTTTTTTCTCGCTTTTTTTTTACTAGTAAACTGCGCTTGCGAGTAGCGATGCAAATTTAATAGTTTTCCTACTTTGAAATTGGCAGCATTTTCAAAGTATTCTATAATTCCAAACTTTGTTGGCAAAAGCAAATAAGATCATGGGGTTTGCTTGATTTTATTTTTTTAAATCGTATTTATTCATTAAATATGGTTTATTGGCTTTCGTGTTAACATATTTTTAACCTTTTATTTTGATATTTTTATTTTTACATTTGGTTTCACTTTTCTGGGATTTACCCATATGTACTACTTAAACTTTTATACGAGTGTCTACATTCAAGTGTTTACATACTCGTGCATACTGTTTATGTATAAAAAGCTGAGTAGTTTTGAGCGATTGCTATGATGATGTAGTGCATGCATACATACATACAAATATGCGCGAATATAATCATCACAAACATTTGTCATGCTGTCACTAAATGTCCTTGCTGTAGACACGTACACATGAACATCTGCACACACAGGCACTAGCGAATCATATAGGGGGTTTTCAATAAACCCTTGCCCACTTCCCTTCTTCTATCGACGAAAGTCTCATATATTTTAATCATGATTCAAAAAAAAAAAAAAAAACAAAAAAAATATTAAAATGTCCCTCTTCAAAAATGTCTCGATCCGTTAGTGCATACATGTTAAGGTGCACTTGAATTTGAGTGTCAACAAATTTATGTATTGCATGAACTTTTACTTGCTGTTGGTTGTTTTTTTTTTTTTTTTTGTATTGCTTGCTTTGCGTGTTTCTTTTTTTATGAAAAAACCGAAAATTCCTTTATAACATAACATTTGTTTATTTTGTTTTTATTACTATCTTTGCAGATTATGCCCGCGATGTGTCACACAGCGTCAATATGGCTGACATTGGCATTAGCCGTGCAAAGGTAAGTTCATGTAAACGAAGAAGATCGATATGGAAAATAATAAACACATACATACAAGTATATAAAATAATATATAAAAATATGTAATATATTTTTTAATCCATAAAATTGTGTCTTACCATCTTTTGTTGTTGTTGCTGCATTTTACTTATTATGTCAACAAAAACTTTTTTTTACTTTAATATTTAGTACATTAAAAAATATTAAATATTAAAATTGCTTCGTTTTTTTTAAGACTATTTTTTTTCTCGACGCAGAAAACAACGATATTTTTTTTTTTTTGCTATTGTTGTAGTTGGTTGCATAAATTTGCGAAATGTTTACAACTGTGACATTGTTATAACTTTGCTTGTTTATGATGATGATGGATGATGTTGTATTGTTATACGTATGTGCTCATATAAACACTGGCACACATACATATATATATACATGTGTGAATATTGGTGTGCATGTATAGATACCCAGCAGTCGAGAGTAGAGTGGTAGTGCATCCTTACATACACTGAAGCGCTTCTTGTTTCTTTATAGTATAGTTATATAGTATGTATATCACCGATCGTTGAAATTTTCCTCGCTTTTCATAAGGTTGGTGTGGGACGACAATATTTATGCAGCGGGGGATCAACAAGAATCATGGAACTAACCCCCATGGGACCATAATATCAACCATAATAAAGTAAAGCTATATGTTTTTTTTGACAAAAAGGTGAAAGAGAGTGAAGTGAAAATGTTGATAACAAAAAAATGTTTTAATGCAAATAATTGCACCAGGCTTAACCATAAGAATGCATAACTATAAGAAACGAAATACTTCAGTTTAATAAGAAAATGCCATAGCCCGAAATTTTCTTATATCTACTGAATCTTTTAGACTCATGAAAGCAAACTTGGTTCTCATTCCCAACTTATTTTTAATCTCCTTTATAATTGATAAAGAATCCTTTTTACTCGTTTGTAGACTCATTCAATAATGACCTGCAGTCAATCTTCACGTGGGGACTAGCACAAATAAGCTTTTCAACACCCAAACAACCACCTGGTTATGAGTGAAGCACATGTTTCGGAATCAGCATCTTTTGGTCTTGGAGTAATCATATTTTTGGCATGCCAAAAAAGCAGTTAAGTGATTGTGCTTCATCAATTTACTACTACAAAAATTATGGCACAACAGGGTCAAGGTCGAACTTTTCGGATTTGTATTACTTGCTTGCTTACTATTCACTACTACCGACGATCGGTATTGGCCGCGTTAATCAATCTTCTCCCATCGCCTCTGCTACGCGCGCGATGGCGGCAGTTAGTACGGCTCCCCTGTACTTTGTCTTCGCATCGGAGATTAGATCGTATTCTTCGGTTCGCTTCACCACCTTGGCTCGAATACACGTCTTTCATGCATATTGGACCATACATCTTGCAAAGCAACTAATCATGAATAAATTTAGTCCTGATCAAATAGTCTTATGACTGACTATTTGATCATCACTAAATAAATTAATCATTTAATCATTTTTCCTTCAATCATAAGTTTTAGTCATATGACTAATTTTTAGCTGAAACTTATTAAGTAGTTCTACATATCATCGAATTTGCACCGAAACAACGAACGTGCAGAAGAGAGGTTTTGACAAAGCTCGATTTTAATGTTTAACCATTTGCTATAAATAAATAATTCTGTAATTTTGCTAAAGGAAATATTTGTGATTACAAAAATATACATGTAATTTCACATTCGACATTCAGGTGTTAAAGCCTACAAACTATATCTCTATTACTTTGTACTGAAAACAAATAAAATCGTATTTATAATTATAAAATTTGGTCTGTCTCCCGCTTTGGGTATGTATTTTACCTGAACTTTCCTCGAAATAGTAGGAGCAAGTTCTAAAAATATTAAAAAAATTAGTCATTAGGTTGTGATTGGTGATTGATTTTTTAACCATTACTTCTCACTCATTAGTCTGATTGAATTTTGCCCAACACTGGTTATAGAGAAATATCTTAGTCCGTTGAGAGAGTGCTCCGGTTTTTGCAATTATTTTTTATACCTGTGAAATTATACCACAGTTCTACTACACCATATATGAATTCGTCATACAATCACGAAACACCAGTGAAAAAAAGTAATCAAGGATAAACAATTATTTTCCATTTGACGAAGTTTTACAAGTGTATATATAACCCTAGCATGGGCACCTGGGCCTTATTAGGGCCATTTTGAGTTTAAACACGTATATCTTTTTGGTTTCATGACGAATCGATCTGAAACTCCATGATTTCTTGCGCCAATGTTTTCTGAGCACAAAAACATAAAATTTGTTTCAATCGGAATAAGTTGGTTTTTATTGTCTCAACCTCTAAAGTTACGCCCTGAGCCTAAATAGGTCCAGGTGTTTATTTTGTGCATTCGTAAAATTTATAGCAAATTATTTTGAATTTAAGGTTTATTTAAACTCAAAAGGTAATCTTAGAGTTTAAGGAAAATATATATGGGACATTCTCTGTCAATGGGAGACCCCCATCCCCTGTCCAAAATTGGTTAAGGTATTTTCGGGCATGTTCGGGCTCAAATGAAAGCTTATCATCTCTAGTTCCGAATGCAACAAGGCCTTTTTTGATTTAGCATGATGGTGAACCAATATGGCGGCTGCAATTCTACCACCTCACCTTAAAATAACAGTTTTATCAAGCGTACGTTTACCCAAGTCATGATAAAAAAACAGATAAAGCCTTTTTTCGTATATTTTTCGCTGAATATGAATGTAATATTAATGTCACGTATTGTCGCTAACCTTAAAAAAGGACCAAAAAGGCTGTTTTCGGGTCTTACGCTTACCCAAGTCATCAGAAGACGACGGGAAAAGCCTATTTTTGTGTAATTTCAGTTGATGAACATGAATCTAATATTATTTTCCACAGGAAATGTTATGTGTCGTCCCTAACCTCAAAAAATTAAAAATCTCAGAAAACAGTTTTTCGTTTCTCACGTGTCCCAAGTCATCAAAAAACTTTAAAAAAAAACTTATTTCTATCTGTTAATCTTCATATTGAATTTAACTAAAAATTACTTGTTAATTTCAAAATTGGTATAACACTAAGAAACGCTATTAATTTCAATTAATATTTCAATACACAAAAAAAAATTTTGGATTTTAAAATGCAAAATTTGAATCTAAAATTAAAGAAAAATTTTCGAGTTTATTTAAGCTTTGAACTCAAATTCCATAAAAACTCTCTAAACAAAGGGTCAATCCAAATTACCTCCAAGCATCACCTATTATATCTAGATCACAACCAAAAAATTCATTAATTAAAACTTATACAGTTGTCCTAAATTTTGGAATTATGCAAACTATTATTATTTGCATGTTGGTAATTCGAATCGATTTTAAAAGTTGATTTTTTTCTTAGTATCCTTTTTATCAAGGTGCTTATTTTTACCAAACTATAGCAGAATATTTAGTGAACAAAACCCTACATAAAATTTGCGCAATAACATGCTGTAATAGGCCATAACTATCGTTTTATTCACGTGGGCTTAATTAGGCCCAGGAGGTTATGTTAGCGCCTCCTAAAGAGGTGCCCATCGAAGGGTTAATCAGTGTCAGAAGTGTTAATTAGTATCATTAAAAATACTTTAAAGTACTTTCGCCGGTCTTATTCGGCAAACACCTGTAGATCCCTTATACAAATTCTTACAAGAAGGAACACACAGCCATAGTAATGCTAATCGAGAAATATAAATTATGTATAAAAAAATGCATGCAAAATACGATATCGAAAAATTTAACAGATCTGATATTTAATAAAAATCAATTTTATTTATTTTAAAATATAAAAAATATAAAATATCGAATAGCTGCTATATGGTGCAATTTTGCTGCACATCAATTTAGACCGCACACATTTCACCGCTGGGTATATAAACAGTCATTTATTTACACAATAACAAACGTTTATAAAATACTCTGAGCTAGACAACATTTTTTGAAGCAAGAAAATCACATTAAAATGGCAGTGGGTTGTGGAATATAGTATATTGAAATTGAATGTACAAAACAATTGTAAATTGACGTGATAAGTTTTTTCTTGTGGGATGCTTGGTTTTATGATTGGAAATTTCAAGAAATTGTAATTCAGTTTTTTGTTTTTAATTCTATTGATAGATATCGATCTTTTATCTAAGAAACAATTTTTCGGATTGACTATAAACGTACGGACTATAAACGGATTTATATGCCCGTAATTTGCAGCACGTTTGCAATACAGAAACGTAACGTTATTACGGACGTTATGTTATAGCCCATTGTTTTCACTACATAATGCTGATGATGAAAACGGCACATTTTGTTGATGCATCGTCGGATTCTATTCAGTTTTCTATATATGTAACGACTTTTAGGATTTAATCCGATGTTCCAGACCATTCGTTTTCTGTACCCTAAACGGATTAAGAAAAAGGTTTTAAACGTTATGCTTATTGGGTAATTTAATACATAAATATAGGAGTTATATATTTTATGATTTAAAAAAAAAAAAACTTCAGAACTTTTTCCGAAACTTGTAATGACTATTTGTAGGATTTTGGGATATGAAATACCGAAGTAAATTTCAGCTATTAAATTATGTGATTCTTAAAACGAAAAAGTCTCTTGCTAGTAAATAAGTACATATGTAAGTAAATAAATTAACCATGAATATATGTAAACCCAACGTTTTTTACGTTTTGTATATCTCCTATTGCTATTATCAGAAAACTAGAAAAAGAAATAAAACTCGTTTCAATACATATAAAATTTGATAAATTACATTTGACAATTTTCAATGACTTCAAAAAGCAATGACTTACAACAATTTCCATTATTTGAAGATCAACAAATACAAAGACATTATACCATTACCCGCTATCCAACAGCATATCAGGATAGCAGCTCATCCTTTCATATTAGCACAAACATCATCATTTGAACCAAAAAAAAAAAAAAAAAATGCAAACAAACGAAAAATCAACGAATAATATCAAACAAAATACGCCGCGCCATTGGGCACACAAAATGCGAAAATTTATGGTAAAGAGACTAAAAGAAAATAAAAATAAAATGAAATGAAAATGATAAAGTTAAAATGATAAACCATCGTAAGGCTTTAAAAATGCGAAAAGAAATGACAAAAATGACATAAATTTTCAAAAGGACTATCAGCAAATAATAAAATAAAAAATCGCCAATGGAAAATTTCGAAGGGACACAATCGATAAATGAAGTGTTATTTTGAAATTTATTGTTTATATCATAAAAATTTATCGATATACTGAATACATACATATAAATGCATGTATATGTACTTGCATTTATATACGATTATATACTCGAATGAAAAGGATGACACTTCAAAAAATTCAAATACATCTTCGTCTCTTTTAGTATTGGCGACCACCACTCAAAAGCGCCTTTTAGTCAAGTGAGTTTTTATTCTTTGCGGCATAAATAAATACATACATAAAAGAAGAACAAAATTTGACAAGGGTTCTTTGGATATCTGAAACCCCTATAGAATTGGTTCTAAGGTATAAAATGCAAAAGTTTTATATATTATATAAAAAAGCGCATCATTGAGTAATAAAATTTAAAGGAAATTTAAAAGATTTAATTGGTGGAAAAAAAACTTGTATCACTAAAGTGTGATGAGACTCGAGAGATTTAACTTTTAGACATACACCAATCAAGGTGTGTATTTGCATATCGCTGCCTTAATTTACTAAGGCCCTAGCAAGTATTTTTTAAATTTTACAGGAGAAGTAAAACACATTTTTTTATTTAAAGTACTGCTTCGAGAAATTTTAGTTTAAACTAAAGGAAATGATCGAAAGTTTTCGGTGCTGGTCTCTAAAATTATTGGCACAGATGAAAGTGGGCGCGCTTTGTCATAATCCTTCAAAAACTCGGTATTGGAAAATTTGGTGTTAGGGCTCAAGCAAATTAAGGTAGCGATATATGAATAGATATTCCTTTGTATTTCTAGTAGAGATGGGAAACATCGATAACACTGCCCTGCAAATTTCAACCTTTCTTTCGTTTTCTTCTAGTGATTTCAAATGAATTTTTCATGCTGAACACGAATCTGTGGTCAAAAACTTTCCATCACGTCACGTTTCCGAGAAAAAAGGGGTTGAAATCCCTGAAATCTGCGTTTTTGGCCATTTTTGTAAAATTGTGGAGCTGAACCCTGACGTGCTACAAACTTCGCTAATAACAGAAATTAAAGACTAAACCATGCCCTTTCAAATGAGCTCTAAGCCATTAATTGTTCGCACGCGCCCTCAGAGCAGGGGTGAACTTATATCTAGGGTAGTTAATTGAAAATTTAAATGCGTTTTTCTCCAAAAAAAAAAGGAGAACAGTTTTGAGTTAAGTATGCAGAAATGGGTGTTATTTAATTCTTTATCTTACATAAACAAATCATAATCCTCGTAAAAATAGTTTTTGCCGTTTTTGCGTTCTAGTTGTAAGACTTATGACAGTGTTGCAGAAAGCGAACGGTGTGTTGTTACCGATAAATATCGATATTGACAAAAACATACAACACATACCGATGCAACCCTGCCGTCCAATGAAGCGTAATCTGTTCTCTTTTTCTTTACGTTTTTCCTGATTGTGCTCTATTTTTGTTCTGAGTTGATTGAGCATTTGTTTCATATAGCTCATGAGATAAAATTTAGGCAGCCGATGCCAACGTGCCCGTTCTTTTGTATCTGGCCGATCCCCATCTCTTCATATGAAAAAGTTCGATCAAAGAATATATAATACATAGAAGGCGTATCTCTCAAAATTTTTCTTAAGCTCTCGCATATCGTTACAGAGTACTGCATATGAATGGGTTTTTTGCGGAAAATATGTAGGTACATGTGGTTGTTTTTGTTTTTTTTTTTTGCGTTGTTGCCGAGTATCAATATTGCTTTCCAAACTAATTAATTTTTTTTTTTTTTCAATTTGTGACCCAAAATTATGGTCTTAGCTAAATTTCTTTTTAGTAATATTTTTCTTTTTGTATTCGAAAAAGCATAAAAAGTTGAAATCAAACGATTTAGAAAGTTTTTAAGGGGGCACCTCTCGTTGTAACTTTTAAAAAATCTACTTTTTTGCATTTTCTTAAAGTATATGTTTTCAAAAATATGTCAACAAATTTTTAAGTTGATCCGGAGAAAATTTTAGACTCTTTATTATTTGCGAAAAAAATTTCTTCTTGACATTAAAGTAAGTTGAAACTTTAAACGCGTTTTTCTCAAAAAAGTCATTATTGAAGTCGGTGACAACGATTATTCAACAACTTCCAAACCGAATATTTTCAAATTTATATGCTTTTTAAATATATAGTAATCTAGATTGATCGAAGGAAAACTTTTTTTTACAAATGAAACAGCGTATTTTAGTTAAAATTGAACTGTTAACTTTGACAGTCGGTGATTTTGGATATGCATATTTTTCACATCTTTCGATTAATCACTAGATAATCTTATAATAAAAGTAAATCCATTTCATTTTTGGATTTCAAATGTTCTAGATTTTCAAAATATTGCTCATCGCAAAACATGTTTTCCAGAAAGACGTCGACGGGATCGCTCATTACTCATAAAGTTTAAAATATTTTTGAATAGAGATTAGTTAAAGTTAAGTTCAATACATGTACTTTTAGATAATAAATAGTTTTTATAAAAAACTTTATTAGTTTACCTGAAAAAAAATCTTGAAAAATATCTATTTTTCGCGTCGAAACTAGGAATTTGAATTCTATAATCTGTGCCATACATAAAAGCACACCGGCTTTGCGATGTAAATTCTGCTTAATAATGAAAATACCAGCTCATATTACTAGCAGGGAAACCAAAAAAAAAAAAAAAAAATGAAACATGAAAAAAAAAAAAGAAAATACAAAACTCTCTTTAAAAAACCCCTCTCATTAAACAAAGCCAACAACAAAGAGAAACAAACTATTTCAATCACTCATTGGTTTTATGAGAACAACTGAATTTTGAGTGTAAAGTGGAGGCAGTTATGGCTCCATAGAACAAAATTTTTGTGCAAATAAATTTGTTCGTGATGCGCTTTCTATGTATTATATTTTCTTTGGTTCGATCCTTACCTCAGTTCTCTCAGTTTTTGCTCATGCACTCTATGTTTTTGGTCGTTGCTACTACTTTGCATTCCGACTTATTATTTTCAACAATAAGACAAGCCGATGAATTAAAAAATTTGGTTTGACCATAAGCACTTATCCATTTATGTTTAACCCACAAGACAATCCGATAACTAACTATGTACATAAACTTACAGATCAGCAGTCAGGTCCCACAAGGCTACATTCAGGAATTGATGATCCAATAAGAATGCAATTACTAAACAGTTACGTAAAAAAGCGAAACATTTCTGTAATGCCGCTCTAAAGCGCCAGAAATATATTCAGATGTGCCAGAGGTATAAGCACAATACATTATCTCAAATATATATATCAGGAATTACCCGTTAGTAATCTTGTATCTTGTGTTATGGAAATCTCAACATTAAGGTGCCTTCAGTTTCGCAATCTTTTCGACAGTTTACACACTACGGGTGTATTCCCATCTTGCTGGATAGTTCCTAAAACCTGCAAACCTTGCGAGTTACCGCCCCATTAGAATTTATTTTATGCTCTTCAAAATCTTATAAAGCTAAGAAAACTTTCAGTTGGTCAAATATCTATAGAAAAATTATCGTCAATACGGTTTTCGTCGAAATCGTTCAACGTGTGTTCAGGGCTTAGGTGAAAGCAAAGCTGTTGCTTTGTATGTTTCCAAAGGATTTCACCTAGTGTGGCATAAAGCTCTAGTGCTGAAACTGATTGCTCATACTTTCACTAGATTACTAGTTTCCTATGTTATAGATCTCTCCCTAACCGCAACTCTTCTACTTGCCGGCATTGATGATCCCCTGTCATTGACTAGGAATCCCACGTACTCGTTTTCGGATGACAGCACCATTTGTTACTCATAACGAAAAGGTATGCTATGAATGATTCACTCAAAAATTATCTTCAATCTATCTTCAAGTGGGCTCTCGCAAATTAAGTTGAACTTATCATGTGTATTAGACAAAATGTTAATTGTTATCTCACAAATGAGGTTCCAAGGAGAAACAAAGCGATATGGGTGGGATAGATATTATAAGATCAGCGGCTTTTTCCAAATGCCTCGGTTTTCTGAAGGGGCGTAAAAAAATACTTCACTCCGATTGATCTTCGGGACACGATAAAAAGTCCAACTATGTGATATCACAATGGGCCATTCAGGACTGAGTGTGTCTCTCCACAGCCACTCCAACCTAACCGAACCTATCCTGCTGCTTTTTCTACACATAACTAAGTGTGATTTACAATAAAAATTCATTTAAGATTAGTTGAAAATCTATGAACTGTGGCTTTGGAAGGATAATATTTAAAATGCTTGAATTTCTTTAATGACTACCTGTTGTTTAAAATGTAAACGATTGCTTAAACTTTTTCGTACTAATATTTCCCAACACTGTAATTGAAGCTTCATAAATTTTTAATTTAATATTTTCTTTATGACAACGTTGCCGTAAATTTAATTCCAACAAACCTAAATATTATTTATGCTTTGGCTATGCCGACCACCCATACACTATAAATTTTCTTACCTCGTTTCAAAATTTAACTACCTTAGATCATGCTCATGCTGTTTTTCATTTTATAGGCTTGCAGACGTCAACACAATATGGTATTTTGCAAAAATTTATAAATTCCTATCATTTCATTGACTTTATGCACATATTTTCTCACAATATGGTGCTAATTCTAATTTGTTGTTGTGCTGCTTCAAAGTGTCACTTCAATCATATTTCTTTGTAGCGTTGAAAATATGAATAATTTTCCAACACCAAAGAGAAAGATACAATTTTACTACAACTATAACAACATCAACTCAGATTCTTACTAAAGTAATTTCCAGTTAGTCCTTTTCATATACATTCCCAGTCAAACACATACATTCACATCCATAAACAAGTATTAAATGCCCTTTCTACTACTTTGTACACTGTTGCTGTCACATAATTTGTAAACTTATTTGTTCATAATAAAAACTACGATTTGTAACAACAAAAGAAAAAAGCTTGTCATTTCACTACAGGACGTCTGCATATTCAATATTTTGCTTTCTATATTTTTGTTCTTTCTTTGTGCTTTCTTTTATTAGTTGCTATTTTTGTTGTTGTCGTTGTTGCTCTTGCTATTATTGTTGCGCTATTGTCATGACCACTGTTGGCATCTGTCAATTGCAAAATAATAGACAAATAATAATTGTGTGCGTGTATTGTTAATAAAAAAAAAAAAAAAAAAAAAGAATAACTGAAAAATATAAAGAAAAAAATTACTTTGTTATAGGGAAATTAACTCAACTCAAGTTAATGCTATATACAATTTAACTATAAAAAGTTGAAATAAATTTTTTGAATTGCCAAAAACCTGATTGAACAATTTAAGTATTTATCTGTAGTAAATTTTTATTTTTGCAAGGCCTAAACAAAAATAGACAATTAAAATTTGGCAAAGGTCGATCCACTCAAAAAACACTCTGAATTCAAAGAAATAAGTTCGTTAATTTGTCCAATTTTTGTGATTGAAAATTAAAAAAGATTAAACCAAAATATTTCCAAATCCATGGGGAGATTCGAGGAGAATCTCTTCCCTTTGTGATGACAATGAGTATGAAACACTGGATCAAGCATGGACTAAGAAGAAGAATGAAGCGGATCCCAATGAATTACTAAGTTGAATATTTCTTAACCCAGTAATGCCTAGCAGTGCCATATGGCACCTTGTAGCTGAGCCGTTCCTGAGCCAGGTTCAAAAACAATTTTTTTCTCAAGTTACTTTCTGGATCTATCTACTTTGGTTCACGCTCGTCCATAATGGGTTAAAAAAAAAATTTGAATGAAAGACGCCAAAACTTTATTGGACTGAATCAGATTTCATTAGATTTGACTTGTCCATTTTATAATTTAAAATAGCTATTTTGATAACTTAATCGGTTTGAATGAATTCCGCATTATTTATATCTATCTATATTGTTTGGCAAGGAATTCTTGTCCTTGCTGGCTTTAAGTTTTGGGTTCTTATCGTATTGAAAATTTGTCCCTGTCTGAAAATCAAACCTAAGGCATTTGGTACTCCAGTCTAGAACTCATTCCATTAAATTATCGAGGGTTTTTCACGATATTTAACAACGAAGCTTAAAACGAAATGAATTCAATGATCTGCTTTGAATATTACGAACATTTTTTCTTTGGTTATAATAATTGGTTGGTATAATTTGAATGTTTTATGTGTTTAAGTGTTTTTAATGTAGAGGTGTAAAAATTTTTTATACATCTACATAATTAATTTTCGCAACAATTATATTTTTATGTTAAAATTGAATAAATAGCTTTATTTTCAATTGAATAATATAATGTTCTTCAGTGATAAATGGTGGTTGTATTGAGTTAGGACTCTACCGCGAGATGAAAATTTTCTGTAAATGATTTTAATAAATTAGCGTTTCGTCCACTAAATCGGAATGACCATTTCTTTTCATTTAGTCTTCTTTGTCATGATAACCAATTGTTGGTTTTATTTCACAAAACTAGGCAGAAAGATAATCGAAATGTTCCCCTCTGACACATAATTGAAACAGTTCTTTGCTAGGTTCCTTTACCCAAATAATATTTATTTGCGTTAACTGACACAACTTTTAATTAGCTAACTACTTACTTATTTACTTACTTGCCTAAACTAATAAACTTTCCGTATTATCTTTTCAGATACATCTACGTTTGCCACGCCCCCATGGCACGTACATGGTGTACTATACCCCGCGTCCGACGTACCACACTCTACATAGCAATCGGTGCTGCACTACATCAGAGCACACGATTCTTCGATCGCACTTACTATCTGCACACGATCGAATGGAACGGTCAAGAGACCGAAGTGTGTCACGTGGAAACATCAGAATGGGTGCATTACATCGATGAGGATATCTACTTCACTTCATATTTTCTATTTCGTGTACTTTTCGTGCACTTGATTCCCTGCATCACTCTCGTCACACTCAATATTTTGCTATTTAGTGCAATGCGAAAGGCGCAAGAGCGACGCAAATTGCTTTTTCGTGAGAATCGCAAAAAAGAGAGTAAAAAACTACGCGAATCTAATTGCACAACACTCATGCTGATCGTAGTGGTGTCGGTATTTTTAATTGTTGAAATTCCCATAGCGGTAGTCACGGCTATGCATATTGTCTCATCATTAATAATAGAATTTCTAGATTATCGCATTGCAAATATTTTCATAACATTTACGAATTTCTTTCTGGTCGTTAGTTATCCAATAAATTTTGGTATTTATTGTGGTATGTCACGGCAATTCCGTGAAACTTTTAAAGAAATCTTCATGGGACGTTTGCTGGCGAAAAAGGACAATTCATCGAAATATTCAATTGTGAATGGTCCACGCACATGCACTAACACAAATGAGACTGTACTCTAGTAAATGGTGTTGTTGGTGCCATTTCGCGGAAAATGGTTACGTTCCAGTTCCAATACCAATGCGGCAACTGTGAGAACGTCAAATCAGCGATGTGGCACCGAGGTGGAACATCAGCAAAATGCCAATAAATTGGATATTATAATTGATGAGTCGAAAGATGATGTATAGTTAGTATGTGCATAAATATATGAAATATACACATATGTACACATGTATAGAATTTATGTAAATTAAATTGATACACACACACACACACCAACACATACATTTTATTTATAAGAGTAACAGTTTCACCGTTGATTGCATTTTTTTTCTTACGAAAACTCTAAATATAGGTATTAAACAATATTTACAGATACACTGTATATGTATAACATATTTAAATAAGAGCAGAAATTCTATTATTTCTAAGATTTTCAATTCCATGTCACTCATACGCCATGGGTTACGCATCCCTTTTTACCGTACTCTTTTTTTCCACACACATACTATATTAATGTTTGTTCTTAATGTATACCAGTGAATGTATATATTTCAATAAATTTAAATAGCTATAAGTCTAATTAATTAACTACTGTAATAAAAAGCACTTAAAAGTGATTTAAAAATATATGTACCTATTTTATTAAAATTTTGAGCTAACTAGGATTAAGTACTTAACTAACCATTGTTTTAAGGATAAACAGAAAATAATCAATAAATTAAGTAAATGCTATTGTTTAAGTACTGAAAATTTATTTCGAATATTCATTTGAATTTGTAAACTTAATGAGCCCCATTGTTTACTAATTTAAATGAGTTTCATTAAAAATTTAATGTGATGCATTTGGAATTGTGTGCATAACAAATATTCATAAATATTTTAAAATGACGTTGAAAATGCATCATTGTATTAAATTAAATTAAAATTAAGTGGAAATTAAGTTAAGCACAAATATGATACATAATATTTATATACACACATATGTGTATATATGTATTTTTGTAAATAGTATATATTTACATATTTAATAAATAAGAGCATTTCATTGGAATATTAATTCAAAAGAAAATTTTAAAATAATATAAAAGAAATGTTAACTATTTTTCCGTATTGTTAATTACTGAATTGAGTTACTGTATTTCGTAATTTATTTTGAAAAACACTTTTGTAATATTTTATAATTTTTAATATTAAATAAATATTAATGTTGAGTAAAATTGTTAAAAAAAAAAAATAGTTTAACTATAAAACACAAATATTACTATAAAATAAAATGAAATATAATCACATTAAATAAAACGTATACTTTTTTATTTCAAAAAGTACAGTAAATACAATTTAGTTTGTATGGGGGATTCTATGCCCACTTGCCTGAAAACATAAATATATTCTTTATGACATGAAACTTTTGTAAACACACTCACTGTTTTCTGTGACTTAGCACTATTAGCCAACGTTCTTGGAAATTTACTGTAAATGGTTTGGGATATCAGCCTAAAATATAGCAGAGTTGTATGAGAAGTGAGACGCACACTTGCTCAAAACTTTTCATGTTTTGCTTGTGACATTCTTCAAAAATCATGAAGTTAGGTTAAGATCAGTGTGGCCAACTCAGCGCTTTCCCCGCTAAATTTAGTGCTTTTTGAAAATTAAAACGCGAAAAAAAAGTGAATTAGCGGTCAGCGGGTTTTTTAGCGCATTTTTTTCAATTAAAAAGACACAAAATGCTCCACTAAATAATCCATATCCTGAATAATCCTAACAAAATTTTAATCGAAATATTGCAATCTTTTACTTCATTTTACAACATAAACATTGAAGCAAACTGCTGTAAGTTAAGAATACATATGTATTATTTTCGAAAAATCAAAGAAATTTTCATTGGCTAGAAGTAGCAAATGTGTGCGTGTATTAGTGAAAAAGTTTAAGTGTATTGAGAAAAAAAATTTAGCGCTTTTTAAAGAAAATACGCACTTTATTCTTCATTTTAAAGGATTTTGAGAAACAAAGTTGACCACACTGGTTAAGATAAAGATTCAAATTCTGGGAAACTGGGAGAAATTATACAAAATAGAATCAATTTAGAAAATATAATTGACAATCAGCTTTTGTGTGGTTCCTAATAAATATACTGCCAGTTTTTTAGCTCTTTCACCTTTTACGCCTAAAGCCATTTGGAGGTTAATATAAAGTCCAGTAGTCTAAAAATCGGTAAATCGATTTAAATTCAAATTCGTCGCAGCAACTTCTACAGAAGTCACTGGTAAGTAGACTCTTTTTTTATATTTTATTTATTTATTTATTTATTTGAGTCCACTTTGAATTAATTAAAAATAAAAATAAATTTGAAACAAGCTTAAGGATAGAATTAATTGAGTAGGTTTTTAAATGAAACTTTAGTAACTGAGAAATCTAAACCCAAAGAATAAGAAATAAAATTAGACTCAGTTAAGGCTCTAGTGATAGGAGGCATAATTTGAGCTTCGTAACCCAACATAAAATAATGCAGAATGACGCAAATCTCTAGATGGAATATTAAAATTGATCAGTTCTAGAAAAGCAGGACAATCAACGAAACCAACAATGATGTCATAAGCAAACATAGGACACACGATAGTTCTTCTGTTATTCAAAGACAACGCAATGCAAATCGAATAAAGACTTTTTGAATCCGTTCAAGCTTATTAATATGACAGAGATAAATGCTGAATATTCTAACCGAGATCTCATTAAGGAAGTAAAGAGCATTTTGAGAGTAAAAATATCAGAAAACTCTGAACTATTGCGCCGAATAAAAGACAACATAGAATACGCTTTAGGAATGATATAAGTTAAGTGTGGAACAAAAGAAAACTTCACTTCGAAAACCACCCCAGTATCATTTAGTTCCCTTAAACCAGTTTAAGGTACTATTAGCAATGTGATAAGATGTAGGGACAATATTCTGAACTTTGGCAAAGGTCATATTGGAACATTTGTTGATATTTAACGATAACCCAAATTTGCAGCACCAAATTAGAAACAAATCTAAATCAGACTGTACAATTTGAGGATCCGAGATATTTTTAATGACAGAATATATTTTGCAATCATCGTACTCCTGATGCTTATATGAGTAGTTATGTCTTAATCAACAGTTTACTAGTAGCCTGTGGCATCCCAAGGTAGACGTTTTTATAGAGAAGAGTGTTGGTTGCACCATTCTTTACCAGCTCATCAACTTCGCAGTTTCTTGGAACACCTTTCTGAGTGGATATAAAACTGTTGGATCATCTCGTTGAAAGAATCGTGCTTGACGGGCTCTCAGATAAAATACAAATATTCTTATTTACCTTTAATCAAAGTAGTGCATCTTGTATGACTAGCTACGTATCATTTCAGTACGTAAAATAGTACAGTGAACAGGGAGTCTGAACGAAAGGCCTATTATTAGATGTTAAAAAAATACTCCAAAAAAGTAAATAGTTGTGAAATCTAGTGATTCTTGGATACAACTGAACTTTTTCCAATAATATGTTATGTCATGTGGGCACCACTCAGCAATTGCTTTCAGCCTGACGTATACTTGTTTGCCGATTAAATTTTTAGGACTCAGATTGAGAAAAATATCTACTTTTATTTTTTACAGTTACGTAGTGGGAGTAGCTCTGAAAGCGTCATGAATAAAAATCATTTATCTTTGGACTGTTTTTAGTGTACCTTAGGATTGTATTCTCTTTTTTTCTTTTTTTTTCTATCAAGAAAATTGCTCTGAGTTTTTTAATAAAGCATTGAAGGATATCAGCTTTAGAAATTTCGTATTTTCTAGTGAAGAATACTAATTCCGTCTTCTGAGAATTCAGCCCAAAGCCGCAGTTGATTGCCAAACCTGAAAGAAAATGTAACGCGAAATGCGTAATGAGTGGTAGTGGATTTTCCAGAGATTGCTATGGCAATGTCGTCCTTTACAATTAATAATAAATTCAAGATCTTAGAACAGAATAAAACCACATATTTCCACTAACGAATCTGCTGGAGAACATACTTTTCCCGTTGCGGAAATGGGTCCTACAGTTTTATGCCGAATCGCAACGGCGAAGTGATAAGCTCTTCATGGGCATTTTTTTACTCTTGGAGGTTTGCCCTTGCCAGCCAAAATGTGTTGCCGTGTAGAACAATTTTTATTTTCTATTTTTGATTTTTGAGCGTGCCGAGATATGAACCCGGGCACCTCTGCGTAGCAGTCCAATACACTAACCACTAGGCTACGGCAACCACAGTGGTTCCAAATCTCAAAAATCTGACCAAAATATGAAGATTTAATTTTCTATGCATACAAAATTTAAAAAAAAAAGTACACTGAGAAAAAAAAAACTATAATACTAACAGTTCAACGCTATTGTTAAGAAAATCTGTTGTATTGAACGCAATTTGTTTGATCCAACAGTTTTTTATTTTGTATTGACAATTTTAGTAACATCTCTTCTGTTGAAATTATCTGTTGAATATTTAGTTCATAACCCTGCCAGACAGGACAAAGACTAAAAATTGTCCTAACTTTTGCTTAGTTTACTTACTGTCTTATAGATTAATAATTTTATTTACAGTTTCTCATTCAGTTGTAAATGCTATAAACCAAAAAAAATTATCTGCAACTGGAGTTTTTATTTTCTTTAAAATCGTGTTCCTCAAAGAGTTAAACAACAGTAATTAGTGCTTGTAACATGGAAAGAGTAAAACAAACAAAATTCGTTGAAAGTAAATTTAGCTATGTGGCACAGTTGGTAAGCGCGCTATTCCACAGTCATCTTGAGAATATTTTTTGGTCACAGGTTCGAGGCTGGGGGAAAAAGCAATTCAAGAAAAAAAATTTAAAACGATAATAGAAAATAAAAAATAAACTGAACAAAAAACAAAAAGAAACATGGAAAAAAAAATTTTTTGATTTTGAAATTTATTTGAAAAAAATGGAAAAAGAAATTTGTAGGATTTGAACCTTGCGTGCTTGCTTGCGCACTCGACAACTAGGCTATAGCGTGAACAATTTTGACAGTTACTATTTTGTAGTTTTGTTTTTCAAAGCAACAGCACATTGTCTGTTAATATAACAGAGTTCCTTTTGGATGGGATTTAACAGCAAAATCTGTTGGTTTAATATCCTTTCCGGTTGATATAACAGCATTTTTCGCATGAGTGTAGATGGGCTTCACTGTCCGATAAGAAAATGTAAAGTTCGGGATCGACGAAGCTTAGTAAACCCTTTATATTCTCTGAAAAACATCTACATTTAACAGCAGGTGGCCGTGGTTATAAAGCAATTTTTATGGTATTTTCATGAAATATTTAACATATTATCAATACTTTTTACCGAGCCTAAATTTTGTGATTTTAACCTTTAACTATGGAGGTGAATTTTTTACCTTTTAACTTAACTAAAAAAATTTAGTAAAAAAAGGTTTTTGGTAATTATTTTTCTTTGAAAACAAGCTAATAACATTTTTAATTAAAATAAATCTAAAATTTGAAAACTTCTTTTCAAAGTTCAACAAAACTGGCCCTTTATATCACAAGGTGGGGTCAAATTTACCACCACCTCCACAGTTAAAGGATAAATATACTTTTTGACTGTTTTAATGAAGTTTTCTCATTTTCAAGATTAAAATTTGGTTTATCAACATAACTGTATCGATCGATTTTTTTTTTTTTTTTTAAGAAATGACAGACTTTTTTTTTGTTGAAAAATAGTCAGATTTGCAACTCTGAGTAGGGAGGCTCTTGATCACGAATTGGAGGAGAAATTACGGCTACAAAATGGCCTCGTAGAGTTACTATCATTGAATAAAACTAGAATTAGGTGGTTTTTGGATTCGCCGATTACGAATTTTGGACCAAATTATAAAAAAACGAAATGGCGGTCACAATATGCGGCATAAAACTTTGAGCAATTCTTGGCTTGGCTCTGATTGAAAATTTTAATGGAAATTTTTTTCAAAGTAATCAACAAAAATATCGATAAAAATCATATTCACAGCTTTATGGATCGCTTGACATTAATTATCACGAACTGCGCTACATTATCGATGCTAGTGGTCCAAATTATTTTCAAAAAACTTAAAAATATTTTGATTTTTGGTCAGTTTTATGAAATCAATTCTGGTGCGTTATAATGTTTATAATGCTCAAGGTAACTAACAAGCCACAAAAACATTCATAACAAACAAAGTTATCGGTCTTCAAAATAATTAACTTTTCGACCAATTTCAATCAGCCTAACACGGTAACCTTGTACTATTTTTCGGAGGAGTGTGTTCGAAACAAATGATTGAGGCTGTCTATCAATCAGTCTTTTAAAAATTTTGAGTATAAAACATGAAATTTATTTTCATTAGAGCCAAGCGACTCTTTATCCATAATTGTCTATCAAGGACTACACAATTTTTGTGGTAAACCAAATAAAATATTATCATATTATGGTGGGAATTCCCAATTTGACAAATAAACGAAGCTGACGCTCTAATTTACGTATGACTGTTATTAAATCTCTCTACTCTCTTCACAATTTTCATACATCTATACATTTATTAGTGTAACTACAATTTTATTCCAGAAGATCCAGAAGTGCTACACTATCATATTATATATCAATTTGAAGAGCTTGGTGAGTTGGTTAGCCAAAAATTATAAGATTTAAAATCGGTTAGGCCAATTCCAAATTATTAGCGTTGGAAGTTTTTTAAAATTCGCTCATTGAACAAAGCATTGCATTCATCGTTGTAAAAATCATTGCTTAAGCGGGAGTAAATAATAAATAAGAGAAAGAGAGAAGACATGAGTAACGGCATCTCTCAGAATTATCTAACGAATTATCTGCATACACAAATAACGAAACAAACGCCAACGAGTTGTTTGGTTCTCTTTTGTTATTTGTTTTTCATTAAGAGATTTCTTTTGCAAAAAAATAGCCCCAGTTACTGGGGTCTTACCGACTAGTAATTATATATTTGTGAAGATCATAAAACTACGTCTCAACAGCAAATGATTGCAACGAATACCATTCATAATATTTTGCAACATTAAGTAGTATCAGCATTGAATGTACTTGCATGTTATCATCGTGTTATCAGCTATACATAGTTTATTCCCGGAAATAATATTTTGCTTTTTTTTTTAATTTTTATACTCTACATTCAGCAAATTCAGTCTTTTCTTTGTTGAGAAGATATTAGCTAGTGGAGAATTTAGGAATTCTCAATTGACAACAAATTTCACTCACATTACCATCTTAGTCATAGTTGGAAATTACATTAAGAGTTTTTATATAATATGAAGTATAAAGTAGTGCACTTTATGCACATTAATTACATTAATAGTTTTTATATAATAATTTTATATAATATTAAAATAACTTCATTTTGATGCCACCCTATAGCAAAGTAGAGCGAAATCATTTAAATTTTTCAATTAACTAATGAGTTAACTAAAATTTCGATCGTGACTAACGAATCATGTCTTAATTTAGATATGATTAAATAATTAGTCATAATCGCCACTAAATAACCAAGACATTAGTTATTCAATTATTAGTTTTAGTCATATTGACAGAGTTATGACTAATTCTAACTCTCCTATGGGCACATGTTCGGATTGTCACATTGGTGATTATTAGTGCCTGGACAGGAGGCAAAAAAAAACAAAAAAGAAGAAAAACATGTACATTAGCGTGATACTAGCATACTGGAACGAAGTATTTTACAAAGAAAACGTTTTTTGGGTCTCGTCTTATCGCCCCTCTGTAAAAACAAAAATTTTTATTGTTTCTCCATATAAAGTAAAAAAAAAAAATGGATGTGTGCAAGGCACGCAAGATATTTGATGTGTAAACAGTTAAGCCAACTGAATGCCATGTACATAAGCTCACATATGTATAGCCATATATAGGGATTTGATGTATAATCTACATGCTAGGTAAATAAATTGAATTAAAACAATTCTTTTATAAACTTAAAAATTTATTAGATATCATTATCTTTTATATATAATAGCCCAATTCACTATAAATTGCAAATGGTCTTGCATCATTGCAAATGATGCAAATTTTTATTCCATATCGCATATATTTATTGTTGTGAATGCAAAAATATTTTGCAATTGCACCAAATCGTAGTTGCATTATTTTTCTTTTAGTCAATGCATCGGGCACGATATGTTCGCATATACGCAGCTATAATTGCATCTTTTTTTCCGTGTTTTTCTTCCTGTCGATTTGAAATTTTATTAGATGTGAAAATTTGACATAACGCCGCCTGAGAATTGATTTGGCGTATAGGTGTATGAATTTGTACACACATACTCCAAATCAATTCTCAGGCGACGATAAGTGCTTTCCGCATTTAACCTTAGAAAGGCAACAGGGGTGACCAGTCACCCAACTACTTTCTAAAAGCACCGCAAAGAGATTTGCCTTAACTGCATTTAATACAAATAAGAAACAATGTATTTTCTTTGAAGTAAATAAGTGATTTTATAATAAATAAGTTTGATTTTTTCTGTTTAACATATTTGCTATTTACATAAATAAAAAAAGTGTTGCCTTTCAAAGGTTAATGCACAAAGTTTTTATAATGCCGTGGTTTGCTAACATTATTACTACATTTTGTTTATACATTTATTGAAACCTAGATTCTTTATTATTATCATTTTGTATTGATTTTATATTTTAAAAAATATTTAATTTTAATCCAATCTAACTAACCGAATGTAAAACCTATCAAACGTCTGTGTTTACTACGGCGACTTCTCTGCTTGTACAGCAGTCGATCTCCATACTTTTAACACCAACAAATAATTCTGCCACGAATAAATGTACACACACATTTTGTTTTCGTATGTACATATATGTGTGAGTAAATTGATCAAAACATAAACAAACAAACTCCGCTCGTATTTTAATTTCTCCCTCTCTTCTTCTCTTCTCTCTTCTCTTTGTTGTTTAGAGTAGCACAGTCATGCCGCGCAGTAGTGCGAGCGAGAGGGGAACTGGTCGTTACAGTTATCTTACATCTTACGATACAGTTATTCTTACATTTTACACATTTTAAATTTTGCCCATACCGTGAGCTAAAATGTTTACACATCAAAAATGTTTTTGCTACAACCATTGCTAGTGTAATATCAGCCTAAGATGATATAATAGGCAGTTAGAATCGAAAATAGTCAAGAAAAAAATTGCATTAAAATCTCCATGTTAAATGTATACGGGCTTGTCTAGGCACCATAAGGCATGAATGTGATGTCCACCCCAACATATCCTTATAATTATCCTTGATAAAAGGTATCGTCCTGATTTTAGCTAATCGAATAGAGATAGTTACGCAAAGTCATGAAATTTTATGTCTCTACCTCAATCAAAAAATGCCTGGCCAGGCTCATGTGCCAAACGGAGGGATAAGCTAAAACTTATCAAGTAATTTTACATATCATCGGATATATGCCAAAGTGATTTTTTGACAAGACTCAATTTTAATGATTAACCATTCGTCTTAAATATGATTAAATATGCGATTACAAAAATAAGAATGGGATTTCGCGTTTTTCATCCACGTTCATCAATCATTCGTTTGTGATGGTTGCTAATTATTTTAGTCATTACTTTTCACTTATTAGCCAGATTGAATTTTGCCCAATACTAACATATAGTATGAAGGTGAAAATATATAGATTTAGTTTAGTATCTTTATAAAGTCTGATAAAGATTTTATGTTATCTCTTTTAAATTTTGCGGTGCACAATTTTAAATCAAATAAATCGATTAATTTTTTTTTTAGATTATACTTTAATAATTGCATTCACTTAAATATTTAAATTATATTAGTATAGTATTTTTCAATCTAACCTTCACTTAAGTATTTATATAAAATTTAACAAATTTTGCTACAATAATATCAATTTAAAATAAACAGCATTCTAACGCCATAGCTGACACTTTTTCTTCGGATGCATTTGGCTACCAAGTGGACATTCATAAATCCTCCCAAATGCTGCAAAATTTGCTAATGTATCCAAAACACGTTGCCGATCCGAACCGTGTTCCGCTTTCATATACATTTCACCAGCATTCTCCGAACCGCAGAAAAATTGCGCGAAATTCAAGAAAAATAAACGTTCCGCAGAATCATCAGAAAATCGCAATGTAGTATCTGAAGAATTAGAATTGGAATTTTTGAAATAAGCTTCAAAAGCCCAGCGTAAACCGCTAATATCAGCAATTTTCTCATCGATGATTTGTGGATTTTTTGAACGCAAGCAATCGAGATTAGTATCAAAAAGCTTATTCGATTTTATTAGCTCCGATGGGCCACGCATATTCCCGTGTTCATCGAATTCGACGCCACTGTCATCGAAGCCATGCGTAATCTCATGAGCCAGCAGAAAGCCTAATGTACTAAACTTGAAGATGTCGTGGAAATTGCGATGGTAGATGGGTGCATGTAACAAAGTCAAAGGAACAATTACAACATTCGAATGTAAGAGATAATAAGGTGAGGAGCTGGCTCCAGTTTCGGCGTCTTCCATGAAAAAGAAATCTTCATTTTCGGGTAGCAAGTGCTTAAGACGTGAGTGTTGTGCGATTGTGTAGTGATTTAAAACTTTCAAATGATTGGCATAAAAATCTACAGCAGTAAGATTTAAGTTGCTATAGAATTCTATGAGTTTTTCGTTTGTAGAGCGACGCGGTAAGTTACCAAATTTTATCTGCATGGACTCAACTTTAGCAAGTAGAAACTCTAGAATTTCACCTTTAAAGCGATTCGAATTTTGTTGCAGTGTTAAAATAAAATGCTGTTGAAGTTCTTTAAAAAGCATTTGTATGTTATAGGACTCCTCCTGAAGGTCTGGATTCTGTTTTTCATAAAGCCAGTTCATAGCTAATGGCAACATGCTACGCGTATGAGCAGCACAATCTAGTTTAAAAAAGTTTCGTGGACCGCTGATATTTAAGGAATATATAAAACGTATCTCCAAATAGCGGCATAGAAATTCTGCTTCATAATCATTTAAAACTGTGAACAGTGCTTTAAGATAAGGTAAATTATGTATGACAATTTCCGTTTCAGCATCAACCTCTTCACCTAGCACAAGACTCAAGTAGCGCTCCAGCCAAGTCGTGTTCAATTGTGCTAATGTTTGCACATTGGGATAACTGTCGTCGTCATCAATGTCCTCTAAACTCTTTAGTTTTGCTTCGAATACTTGAAAATCATCCCACAAATCTTGTATGCTTCTGCTACTCAATATCCCAAAGGAGTCCATAATTACTACAAACCAATCAAAGCTTAGTACTTGTAGTCCACCATTGGCCACCGGCTTATCAATATCGATCACTGAAACACGCGCATTATCATTTTTTTGTATTATGGTTTCCTCAACGAAAATTCCATTTAGCCCGTATTTCCTTAGAATACCCAACATACGCAGCCAATCGAAATTTTTCTTCCTCTGATGTTTTCGTCCTGTTCGTTTACTGGATGGTGGCACTGGCGTCGGCCATGTGATGTTCTCATGGACTTTTAGCCACTGTAGATATAGCAATGGTTCATAGAATTCAACTGACATACATGACTTAAAATAATCGATTGCAAGCCTTGCAAATGCGGGCTGCGACTGTAATTGATGACGCTTTGTAATCGTATTGAATATTCTGGCATATTCATGATTCACTTTAAAATCAACATAACCAATAGTCTCGTAATAATCTTTAGTGACGTGAATATTATCCCAATTGCCACATGCGTATTTATAATAGTCCACGCACGGATCCACACTTGGATCCATATAACTTTTGATAGTTTTATACTGTTGTCGATTCACATTTTTGGAATAGCTTAAAATTGGCAGCAGCAACAACACAATGTAGTATGAAAATGAGCTCATTATTTTTATATAGTAAAATACTTAAATCTAAGATTTATATAGTGCAAAAATTCCGGATTTTTTTTAATAAATCAAACAAAAACTTCGTAGCCACAACTTAACACCTTTCGATTTTATAAAATACTGTAGATTTTCGATTAACTTTGCATATTATATATAAAACAAATTAAGCTTTAGCAGTTTCATCCGCTTATTATCAGCTTTAGCAATAAATTCTATATTTTTTGAGGAGAGAATGTTTTGTTTTGTTTTTCTATTTCAGAAATTGAATTTTTTTTATACACAAAACTCAGCGTAAGCGTTGATGAGAATTTTAAATGTGTTTTCTCTGACATACATACAATACAATTATAAATTCCTAATAAATTCAAGTCCAATCCGAGTTTTCCTAAATGCATTAAATTTCCAGTGAAAAGTTGTTAGCATTCGCTATTCAAAGTTGGCATGCAAAATATTTTTTCAATGTAATTTAAGCTTATGTGAAAAAATTTGGCTTAGATTTGTCTCAAGTGATTACTCGTGTGTATGGGCGGGGGCACTCATAATCCATCACGTTTGAACTTTGAATTCACGGCCTTATCTTTCAATAACACTTGCCGCATCAAAACGTAAGAGCTAAAGCATTGATAAGCATATATGCTGAATATATTGCTGGCCAGATTTGATGATTAAGCATTTAACAGCAAGTATTTTTATTTGTACAATTTGTGAATTGGTAACCCTTCCAGTATTTATTTTTCAGAAAGTGTACGTCCACACAGTACAGTTCGCTTTAATGAGTCACTAAAATATCGAAAAAAAATTTTAAGCTCTTATGCAGGAGCAATTCTCTTTGCTGCATTAATGACGCAATAGTTTTTTGACTTTGCACAAATAACTGCTAAACTGCACTATGAGATAACTCAGTTTACCGAATTATACTGTAATTATGAAACATGAAAACCTCTAATTAAAAATATAGCACATAAGGTTTAGAGTTGAGTATGGGCTAGATTAAATAAAAGCACTAAATCTCAAGGGTCATTATAATATACCCGAGTAGAAGAAAGTGAAAAAAAAAAACAAAAAAAGTGAGGAGTGAGGGGTTAAATGGGAAGAAGAAAAGTTAAAGATCTCTCAATTTCGAACTTCTTTATTTCACTGATGAACCTTAAAGGTCCAGGAAGAGGACGAGTATGAATATTATTTATACTCAAGAGATCACTACCCCCAACAGCTTTAATCAGGTTCTCACGATCGTCGGACAGCTACAGAGAGACATAATGCTCGGTAGTATCGACGCCCTCAAGACAAGATCGACAGTTCAGTTGAGGACACCCATGTTGGTCATGTGTTGACCACATGTTTTATGCCCGATAATGACACCTACCTGTAATCTTAAGTCCTTTCTTCTCAATTATTGAAGAAATTCCGTTGATTTTTTATCAAGTTGTCGCGCGAAGCATTTTGAAAGACCATCTTCTTCTGTGAATAGAAAAGCTAATGATGGCCAGTTTGCCGGCCAATTCATTCCCTGTAATACCGCAGTGCCCTGAAACTCATATAAGACACAACTTATTGTGTTTTGCAACACTATTTAATTTTGCCTAGCAGAGTAAGCAAGGGTCTTCAGTGCAGCCTGGCTGTCATTTCGGACGCCTAGTTATGTACTTCCCACGACATTTTTTCTCAATTATCCAGCACACCACATCTATTTGTCCAAATACCAACCGGATTGAGTACCGCTTGAGGTTTTGAATCCGTCAGTATAAAAGATATGACATAGACCCGGAGGATGACTTCTGAAAGTAGCAATTGATCCCGTTCCAGGAATTTCATATCATATTTTCTTTCAAATTACTCAAAATTAGAAATCTCATGCGCTATTCAAATTTGATCAAGAAAATTTTAAAGTGAGACTTCTTTAGCGAGGGTAAATCGAAAACTTTGCAACGAAAATCGCATTTATATATATGTGCAACAAGATATGCAGTTACACAAAAAAAGGTAGTATCGCACTAAATGCTTGGAAAGAATTAGAAAAACTTCAGCAAATTAATATTTAATAAATAGAAATCGTTTAATCGAAATTCGTTGTCTTCAAAATCAAATATTTGAGAGTAGTTTCCGCTCTGCTTGTTTTGTTTTTGTATAAACGTCAGTTTATTACAAGATTTATTGCTACAGAGCTGTCTTGCAATAAAGTTAGTAATACATGACAAGTCATAGGAAAGTTAAGTTTTTTTATTTTGACTTTCACAAAATTAATTTAAGAAATATATGAAATTTGACTTTGTGAGGTTATTTTCTAAGAATGAGGGAATGGAGGGTGGTTAGGTGTTCTGATAAGCAAACTTTTTCGCAAGCACACTTTAATACTTTTATCATTCATTTAGCCTGTTAGATATATTGTTCCAAGCTATACTTAAAAAACTAGAGTTCAGGGACCCCAAATTACTCTAGACTACATGTCAAATCGCCAGACTGATTTTAGCTGTGGCACAGTGCTATTTTCATAAATTTTTTATCTTCTCTATATAATTTCCAGAAATTTTTCACCGATTTTCCCAAAGCTCTAAATAAAATATTTTAAAATTATTCCAAATCGTCTATAAATTTTTTATTTTTTAAAATTTTTTTAAATATTGCCAACTGAGCACGCCTGCATTCATAGTTTTTCTGAGTCAGTAACTGTTTTTGATTTAAGGTTTCGTCCTGAATCAGTTTGAAAAGTTTAAAAATTAATAAAAATAGAAAAAATTATCGGATCCTTGTAAAATAAGACTTGCTTGAACGCCATTTTTTCCTAAAACGTTACGTGATGGGAAGTTTTTGACCTCTGATTCGTGTTCAACGTGAAAAATTCTTTCGCAAAAACTCCATCTTATTAGCAAAATCCATCTTAAAATTAATTTTTTAACGCATTATTGCTCAGAGCACCACGACTAGAAAGATCTCTTTCAATGCTGTGGCTTCACGAATTTAGAAAATATAAGCCAACCTCATCACTTCCAATGATGATCGTTTGAAAAAAATTAGCCTCTACAATTTTTGGTAATTTTTTGAGGTTGGGTACATCATCAGTAGTGGGAAGTCAATGAGTTAATGAAATTATGTCCCTCACGATAAAAAAAAATGTACTAGAATGCACATTGAATAATATTTATTTGAAAAAATTTTTTTTAGTCCCCTCACATATATTCTGAATACTCATTTTGATACCATTGCTCTAGACAGTACTTTATTGCTTTGGATATTAGCTTTATACCTACAACGCCGCTTCCTGCAGTTATCAAACTTTAAAAATCAAATTTCTGAATTCATTTGGTTAGATTTTCAATTATTTTTTAGAATATTTATGATAAATAAATTAATAAATAACGAAAATGGTTGCCAATTTACGGTGTATGGTAAATGTACTTAATATTTGTTAGACAATATGACGCCAACACTGGTTCGACTGGGTGAGTACCGGAATATTTTACTGAATTAGAAACACAGTATGGAAACTTTATGAATACGTTTTGGCAATCAATTTTAAAGAAACGAAATACCTTGTGTCAACAAACAAAGAGTCACGGCGTCTTGGACAAAATGTCACTGTGGACAATTACAAATTCGAAGTCGTCAAGGATTTCGTTTATCTTGGATCCAGCATCAACACCAACTATAATGTCAGCCTTGAGATCAAGCGAAGAATAACTCTAACCAACAGGTGTTACTACGGGCTCAGTAGGCAATTGAGAAGTAGAGCTCTCTCTCGACGTACGAAAATAACGCTCTTCAAGTCCCTCATCCTTCCCGTCCTAATGTATGGCGCTGAGACGTGGACATTGACCACCAACGATGAGACGCTTTTGGGAGCATTCGAGAGGAAGATTCTCCGCAAGATTTATAGTCCAGTGATCGTGGACGACGTGTATCGTATAAGATGCAACCATGAGCTGTACGCCGACATTGACGTAGTCAAGCGCATAAAAATCTAGCGGCTTCGCTGGCTGGGTCATGTTCACTGAATGAATGAATGTGCTCCGGCTAGAAGGGTGTTTTACTCGAGCCACGGAGGTGGTACGCGCAGAAGAGGAAGACCTAATCTCCGTTGGAAAGACCAGGTACAGGGGGACCTGACTGACTTGGCTTTACTAACAGGCGTCGGCGCGCGCAATGCATGATATTAAAGTGTTTTTTTAGAAGCTTATGAAAGTTATGAGTTTCCTTGAATTGAAAACGAACAAATCTTCATTGCGATTGTTGATAACGGTGACTTTTACTATTTTTTGTTTTTGGTAAAACTCTGGCTTGAAATTAAATTCCACGTTGAAATATGAGTTATTGCTAAAATAAATTTCAATTAAATTGAGTAGGTTAATCTTGACTGCACACTTTCCGCAAAACAAGATGTTTATATGTGCATTGTAATAATTCTAATTTCCTATTTATAACAACCATATTTACGAATAAACTTCGAACACCTTCAATTATAACAAATACACCCAAAACATTGAATCGTCCTACGAAGTTGACGCCCCCACTTTATATTATTATAGCACAGAAGTGTGGCATATAACTACATCAGAGTGGATCGATTTTGTAACCCCCATCATGATTGCGTTTTTTGAGAAGAGGGTGTAAATACAAGATGTTTGACATTATTCTCTTTGTTTTTGAAAAAAAAAAAAATGTACCCCCACATTTTTAGTTTTATAAAATTTTTGCTCCGGAGGCCTTTTTGGAATATTCTTTAGATCAAAATTGATATCAAAAGTAGGTTTTTTGGTAAAAAAAAATGGAGTACAAAATATCAACAAAATCGAGAGGTCCATAGATGGTGTTCAGGTAGAAAGAAAAATTCAACTTTTTTCTGATTTTTACTGAGTAGCCCCCTTTGGAATATATTTTAAATTAAAAGATAAATTCAAATCCTGAGCCCCCTTTGGATTATTTTTAAATCAAAAATGAGTTCTTCGTTCAAAACTCTTGCACCCTAAATTTTAATTAAATCGGGTAGTAATAACTACACATTTATGTCATGTTGTATTTACAAATTGCTCACATATCAATCTGCAAAATCAGGAGAAAGTTGAACTTTTCCTTGTACTAAAGAGCAATTTATGAGCTGACTAATTTTGATTGTGTACACCAGAGTTTTTTAAGCCATAAAATTAATTGTTGACCTCTATTTTAATCAAAAATATAGCACGAGTGGGGCTCTGAGTTTATTAAAATTTTCTGCACCTGCGTTTTTTTGGCCAAGGAACCTATTTTTATCTAAAAAATACTTCAGAGGAGCCTCCGGACCAAAACTTTATAAAACTAAAAATGCGCGGACGTACGTTTAAAAAAAAAGAAACAAATGTAAGTCAGACATCTTGTATTTACTGCCTTTTCTCAAAAAGCAGGGAGTTACAAAAGTCCACTGCATTTCAATCCAGTCTAATGTAAATACTTATACATTCAAAGGGTGAAACGCAGACATACAAACATCCTTACATAAATAATTTTTAGTTAATAAGCCTCCGTTAATGGTAGTTGTATTTTCTTAAACTAAAATTATTTGGTTATAAATGTGAGCATATTAACAAACAACTTATTTACTCATATTCACACAGTCATAAACTTATACGAGTATATTTATATGTAACACATATACATATGTATATACATACATATATATTATTAGAAGACATACTGAAATGAAATGGTGTTGGAAATTAGGCAGGATACAAAGATTGTGTCAAAATTATTGTTTTCATTTGCATAACTAAGTATGTATGTATGTGCAGTGAAGTTGTTCACATGTAGTGGTATAAAAACATGGGTCTCAAAGTTTATGATACGTTGTGAAACACTTGTAGGAAATCGAATTATGTAGGGTAAATTTATAAGTCTGGTTATGTATTCTACATATACATATACATTTATATATGTGTATGTGTGTAGTAGTACCCAACGGGAAAATTTGGAGTGCTATCCAAAAAAAAAGCCATCTTGGAGCGCTAACTTTATGCTTTCGTGGAAACTAGTAAGGAAGCGCTGACATTGAGATTCCTGGAAGCGCTTTTAAGTATGTAAAAGAGCACTGCCAAAAACGGCTAGGAGAAGCACTCAAATTAATTTATTATAAAAGTAAATTTAAGTTGATGTGTTATTCAATATGTTATACATTTTCACGGTTCACCAATGTTTGTTGTACCATAATTTTGGTTTTTAATAATATTATATTTTCACTAAAGTATTTAAATATAATAAATAAAAATTATAAAAAAAGGAAGAGCACACAAGATTGTTCTTCCCAGATCGCTTCTAAAAATGGTCCTTTTATGCTTCTAGGACTTTTACTGTGCCTGTTAGAAGCACTCTTTTAAGTTTGATGTCAGCGCTTACTTCCTATGACATGCAATGTAGAAAGTATATGGAGCTGTATTATAAAGAGAGAGCGCTTACTGCTGAAAGAAAAGCACTCCAGTATAAGTAAAAAAGCGCTTTTGGAGCGTTTCGCTTACCGTTGGGTAGAGACTCTTATTAGAATGTATGTGACGAATATGTTAATGACTATGTTTTGCATTTACGTACTTACGAATGTAATGCATGTGTTGCTGGTGGCTTTTCCTAAAAAGCAATTGGTTTAATGTAATTTATGTGCTTACCCAACGTTGCCCAACGGCCCAAAATTACATTTATAATCGTGTATAAAAACCATAAATTGGCCCGTTGGGTATGTTTATTAAGGCTTTTTACGAAAAAAAAAGTTGGTGCTACCCCTCCTAAAAACTAATCCTGATTTATTTTACGAAGATTGCCTAAATATTTCGGCTTTTGCTCATAAGTTGTACAAAAAACCTCGAAAAACCGTATTTTGTTTTATTAGAAAAAATCTTCATTAAAATACTTTATGCCAAATAAATCTCAAATAATAGAAGTTTCAAAAAGCATTAGGTTTTGCATCAAAACATTTGAAAATTTTAGTGATTATAATTTTCGTCAATATAGTATTTGTGGACCTTAATGGGTTAATTTTGTGTCGCTTCTATAAAATTAGTTATCGAAAATAATAATAGCAGTTGATATTTTTTAATGGAGAGCAAGATCGTATAAAGTCTTGGAAATTGCTTTAGCAAATTAAACCCAGGTTTATACTTGCTGACTCGCTATTTTGGAGCGCAAAATAATTTTGATATGGGTTTCGAGTTTTCAGTCAAAATAACATAAAAAAAATTCTACATAACACTAAGTTTATAATATCTTGAAAAATAAAAGACATGGAAAAATTTTTTGGGAAATTTTTAATAAAACACGTGAAATTGTAGTAAGTTTGATAAAGAATGTATTTTTAAAATTTTTTTTGTTTTATATACACAACTAAAGAACTGAATGAACATAGAAGAAACTAGAATGCACTCCTTAAAAAACAGTGTAACTACATAATTTTTTCAATACTACATACAATATAACCATTTTGGATTTGAGATTTGCAAAAAAGAAGAAAAATCTGATGCCTTATTAAGAAATAAAATTCGCCCACATCAAAACTTTAGTCAGCTCAGTCACATGATTTCAAAAGAATTATTCCTCATTTAAACTGAGTGCGACAATTTTTCTTTATCTAAAGTAGGTACATATCATCAACCAGAATTCTTGACAACATTTGCTGACTACATATAAATCCATTTATTCTAAATGTATCATTTAAATTTCTTCCCTTCAAGTCAGTTGTTTTCTTAATATATTTTAGAATTTCTTTATTAAATTTAGCTGTAGCAAATTTTAAATTTAATTTACACGTGCCAAAAGCCTAAATCATCTTTAATTTAGTATAAAATTTCCAGTTGATAAAATCCAAAGTAAATTACGCACGTCTATTTTAAGATATTCCAAATTGATTATCGATAATTTCAACAAGCAAACGAAGAAGAAGATGATGATGGCGGGGACACCGCATCTCACAATCACTAATAAGACAACAATCTAAGAAGAGGAAATTGAAAATGTATGACTTCCTTCCTTATTCCCTTTCATCAACATTTGCCTGCTGGTTTCACTTTTTCCATTCAGTTCATCCTTTCTTTTATGTCGCTTGAAATATTCAGGTAACGTTATTGTAACTTTTGCGCTGCTGAATTTATTACGTCTTTTTGAAAATTTTTGGCAATATTTTCCTTTGTTACACCGTCAATTCTTACACATTTAAGTTTATTAAATGGAAGCAAGAATGACAGAGAGAGAGAGAGAGAAATTTAGTATTGAAGAAAATAGAAATTAAAGCGTGAAGTATAAGTATCAAAGTAAATTTGATTTCCTATTGTTAAAGTTTTGTGAACAGCGCGCATGATTTAATTGAAAATTATGTAAAATGTTTTCAATTTGCGAACAGTTGTTAAATGTTGTCAAATTTAAAAAACAAAATCAACAATTTAAAAGTGAAATTGGTTTGGGAAGAGTTTTGAATTATAGCATCCTGAAATTTAAAATAAATAGTTATATATGTAAATATATTTGCATTTAGTTTTAAGCCACTGATATTTTTATTAAGCATTATCAAGAAGACCTATATATCCGCAACTAGACTCTCATCCGTGAGGTTGCAGGTTCGATTTGCATTTAGGTTTGGTAGTGAATTCTCGTAACCTTTTTATACTCACTATCGATATTATTATTATTATTATTTGAAAGAGGACGACTCGAAAGTCAGGCACTGCGACCTATAAGATCTATTGTACCAAAGCCCCAAGAAAGAAAGAAAGGCAGAGAGAAAGAAAGATAGATAAGAAACATAGCCAAGCCGAGAACCGAACTCAGGTCTCCAGAGATAAGAGTCTGGCACTCTGCCACTAGACCACAGTGGCGATGGTAGGACCTACAGTTTAACGCCGATTCCGAACGGCTGTGTGTCAATTTTTTATCAGCTCGGTGGATCGGTTTTGCCATTACCAACCAAGGTGTGTACTTGTACACATTCTTATAATTCTCATCCATTTCATATCGATAGCGAATATAAGAAGTTTATGAGATAACCACCAGACCAAGACGGGAATCGAACCCGCAACCTTCTGAATGAAAGTCTATTGCACTATCTACTAGAATCGAGGTCGTCCACTATCGATATAAAGGGAATGAGAATTATAAGTGGTCTTGGTAGGCAATAGCAAAATCACCAAGTGATAAATGGCCACAAGCCTTTCGGAACCGGCGTTAAACCAGTGTCTTGGATTCCAAATGTACACCAAATGAATACTTGATAGAAAATGGGCCAAAAAAAAAAATTAATTATGTTACATCAAATCCAAACGTATGGGGAATCTTTCAGCAAAACTATACCTATAGAACAGATACAAAGATCTGGTGTAAAGACAACATGTGTCATGTGGTCATCATATGATCCCAATAAATCTGTTTATCTAGGAAAAGTGAGACGCTGTAAAGAAAGAACCATCGGCAATGGTAGCCTGGCCTTGTGGCATTGGCGGCAAATAGCCAATAGAATGAACTTTATTATTTTAACCTAGACTTTCAAAACGATTCCAATATGAATTTTACGGTGCACTTACCTTCCCGGAAGGAATGAAGCAAAAGCAGGATAATAAATAACTTGTGCACCACATTATTTACAGTCGGATCGAAAATAGACTTCTGGCGTTACAGTAAGAATTTTCTCGGAGAAACTAGGTATTAATCGATCGGTCTGCTTACGTAGTTTAGCAAGTATATTCCAAGTGGAAATGTTAGCAATTAGAGTGAAGTGAATGATACTAGAAGCATATCATACATTTAAAACAAATATCGCTATCCTCTCGGATAGACAGGCTGCAATCATGGCTCTTGATTCGATCGTCCAAATATCGAATTTAGTAATAGCGCAGGGAAAGCGTTACAAACTTAGTCCGGCAGCACAAAATTGCTCTAACAGCTGCACAAATCGGTTTCCGAGCACCAAAGACATATAACGTAAGAGCTGGGGTGAATTACTATTCATATCAGTCAGCTCAGTTAAGAGAGAAATTAAAAAAAAAATTTGTGACAGTCAATTGTAAATGGAACAAGCCAACGACCTTGCCCTACAGATCGTTATGGCAGAACTACAATTAGAGGAAATCATCATAAGTTAGCAATTAAAATTGAAAATTGAATTGAATTGAATTTATGGCTCAAATTATCAGCTTAACCAACTTACATTTTCATAAGTGACTAAGAAAATTTTGAATAAAACCAACAAAGTTCTGCCGTCTCAATATTAAATTAAGAAAACTTTTACAGAATTTGTTTATAATTTTCAGCAAAAAAAAATACAACAGAAAAACAAACTTCCATACCATAAGTAAAGTATCACATAACAACTGTGGAAGAAAATCAATACATTTTTATTTGCTTTAGGACCAAAACCACCTCTCTCTATCATTATCCACGTACATACATTTATAATTACAAGTATGCATAAACCTATATGCAGCGCAGGATTTAGTGGTATCGGCGCCCTAATGTAGACGAGAGAAGGGGGAAAGGGAAGAATCAGAAACCAACAGGTTTTCGATCCCTGAACCTCAACCCGAACCCATATCTTTTTGAACCTGAATCCGAACCAGAACCCAAAGTTAGTTGACGGTTTCAGGCTCAAGTCCTTTTGAAGACAACTTTAAACAACAATCTTTTGAGCATAAAGACACAAATGAAAAATCATCAAAATACGAATAAAAATTGCCCAAAACCAATAAAATTTATTATTGTTGATTTTATAGAGTTCCGAAAGGATAAAATATTTTGGAATGATGGGAGTAATACCAAATTGTGCTGCTTTTATGTTTGAAGCTTGACCCTCTCAAAAATTTTTGTTTATTCATGATGAACGATCAAACTAAAAGAGATAAAGAGATTTGATTTAGCAAGAAGGGAGGGAGCCATCCACAAATTTTGCCCGTCCTGTCGATGAGAGTGTAGAAAGAACGTTCTTTGGATTACAATTTGTATTGTTACAACAAGGATATAATTTAAAAGACAAATCCTTAAAAGATATACTATTTTTTCGTCTAAACCAAAACGTTTATTAAATAAATCTTGCTTAAAATAAACTAAATGTATTGTTGAATGTAAGAAAAATGCTGACGAAGTTGATTTCCATTCAATTTTGCTTAAAATTAATATTGAATAAATGAAACTATTTAATTATTTCATAATAAAGGATTTTCAAAATTTTTAAATCGGGTTTGAAAATACTTTAAAGTTTCGCTTGAGCATTTTTTTTATTCCAAACATGAATTTGAACAGCAATCCATTTTTGTTTTTCACTTCAACCAGGACCTTTGACCAGGTCAAAATGTCACAGTTTCCAAACCTTAAACTTTTTTTTTTTATTTTTGGGCTTTTCTTTTTTGAATTCACAATAAGATAAAAAATTGTACGATTGCGCCCCTAAACTACTGCTTCAACTGCTTATATGAAAAATCCGGTCCTGGCCTATACGAGCGTGTCTGTGTGTGAGTGATTATCTACTGTTTTTCCATATGAAGACTATTTGTGCATGAAATTCAATTAATTCCATTTTACTCTCAGTCATCTGCTCATTAATAAAATTTTTAGCAAACTTTTCTTAGAAAAAGGTTTTTCTGTATGCGAAGCGTATAAGTGTGTGTGTGTGTGTGTGAATGTGTTTGTATATTTTCTTTGTAAATGCATGAATTTTTGTTATCGATACCTCAAACCATATTTATACTGATCATATATCAATTTATTGGGAAGTCATGTGGAAGCTAACTCTCAAAAGAAATAGCTAAGCCAACAACAGTACAATGAAAGTATATAACTTGGAAAATATTTATTTTTGTATATATGTTTTGTATTTTTATGTAAATTTATACTATTTAATATGTTCATATGTATGTAGATATACAGTGTGCAACATAACTCAGATGACCGCAGGCAAACTTTCATTTCTGAACTTATTTATTGATGATATCTTTCTTGCTTGCATAAGTGTAAGTGGCCAGAATTGATTTTATAGAAATTTTCAAATACACAGCCGAACATAGGTATATAAAAACAATAAATAAGAACGTTCTGAAAGTAGATTTTTGTAAAATAAAATTGATGGTATCTGGTATTTTTGCATCTAACATGGTTTGTGTATTCAAATAGAAAATGTCTGCAGAGAATTTTTTTCTGGAACATATTAACCTATTATCTACCTGCCTTATGGATCTTTTTGCTTTAGTCACATAAATCTTTTTTTGATTTTTTAAAGATTTAAAGGGAGTTAAAAAGTCGACTGTTAAACTTAAATTCGCTTTTAGTTTGATTAAGTAATTATAGTTCAATTAATTGAGTAAGGCTGTGAAATTTAGTTTAGAAAATTCAAGTATCCAGTGTCCTACTAAAAGAAAAATTTTACCAGCAACATTTTTCGGGAACATTAATATTATTCCTTTTTGAAGTTCATTAATGAGTTAAAAATAAAATTTCTTTGGAAAAAGAAGAGCAAAAAATTCTTTCATTTTAAAAGAAGCGCCAAATTTTTTTCTAAAGAAATTCTATTTTTAACTCAGTAGGTCAGTGAATACTAGAAAAAACACTTTGTTAACATGTTCCAGCAAAATATTGTACTGAACATTTTGTCGCTGAACACTTAAGGGGGAAGGCCACTGTGACGGGTCAAAAATTGTTGTTTATCTTAAATTAAAGTTTATATTTTCAAAAATATGTGTACAAGTCAAAACTCCAAAAATTGCTTGAGTTACAGCCATTTAAGTGATAGTAAGTAGACTAAAAACTTAATGGACTGAAAACTTTAAACGCGTTTTTCTCGAAACGTCTTTTTTCGAACTGCTCGCGTCGATAACTCGATCAAAAATTAACCGATTTTCAATTTTTTTATTCGTTTTGTTCGTCTTTGCAGTGGCTAGCGTTAAGCGTATCCGATTTTCAAGTTATTGATTTTTACTATTTTTTAAGTCCTTTTGAAGCAAAAAAAAGGGTCGAAAACATAAAAAAATTGTCAATCAGTTTGAGGAAAAAAACGCTGCGTACGAAGAGAATTGTATTCATATAGATTATTAAAAACTAAAAATTTTTTTTTCAGAAAATCCGTTCACCATGAAGGGTGAAATTTTTCTCGGGCTTCACGGCAACGCCCATATCTATAAAACTATTCAATATTTTTTAATAAAAATTTATGGAAACATTGTTGGAAGTGCATTTAACAAAATGAAGATAAAACGATCCCCATATTCCTTTATTTGATAGATCAAAAAAATTCCCGAAAACCACTCATTTTTCCAGCCGTCACTGTGACTTTAAACCATTTCGAACACCATATCTTGGACTTCGTTTTAATGGATTTCGTTTTCCTAAAATAGCCAAAAAATGGCTCAACTATAATCCTACGTAAAATGTAAATAAGATGCAAACGACGAGTCATTTCTATTATATTAGTTTGAGCTTTATTTTTGAAAAATTTAATTTTTGTCAGACAGTGTTCTATTTACTTACAAAATATTGAATATTTATATCAATTAGGTAAAAAGAGGGAAGAGCATGTATGTATATGAAATATTTCTTGTGGCATTGTTCCTTACCGGCACTATACCAATATGCAAAAGATACTAAATTGCACTTTGGGGGCTTGCAATTGTTTTTGATTATTCTTGAGAGCAGCTTTGAGCTTTCGAACACGAATTCTGCTTCGGTTTTTTTTTGTTATTTATTTATTAGGTTTTATATTTTCTATTTAAATATAGTAGGTATAAATAAATAGGATTTTTTTTTCCTTTTTTAACCGATGGTTAGAAATATAAATCCTTGGATCAAATTTGGATCCAGAATCTAATTTTTGACTATACGCTCCACTTCCTATATCTCAGTTCACATCGTTTCTAGAAACTGAACTGTGACGTTACGACAGACATTTAGCATTTTCTCAGTAAAACAATTTGCGCCGGCTGCTTTTGTTGTGGTTTTTTTTTTAGCTATATCGTAGCCTTTGCTGCCACAATATTGTTAAATTTTGCAAGTTTCTCTGTATCACAGTTTTTTAACTGGTTTTCGCCAACAAATTCTGAACTCATATACATCCAAATATCGGTTCCGGTAATGAATTTTCGAATAAATCGGGGTTGGAACTACTTGCAATAAATTCGGGCTCAAGATTGTGGTCTATAAATTTCGATTTATGAAGACGGTAACCCGAATGTAAATTAACGTTATCACGTTGACTCAAGACTGGTACTGGATCAATTGTGAATATATTTTGGTACTGATATATGAGCCAGCTACATTTGGATCCTATGAAAATACTCTTGTAGCAACTTCTAGGTAAATACGACTGTGATTCTAGTCTGTCAAAAATGTGAACTTTATTATTAGTAGCAATCAGCGTGGCCGTTATGAGACTAAAGTTGCAATTTGCAACCTTTTTGACTGCTTGGAGACTTTGACACAACTTTTCGAAAATACCCAAAATTTGAGATTTTTTAAAGAACTCTTGCAAGTTTTGAGACTTTTTTGCAAAAAGTGTGATATTCACATGAAATTATACGAAAAATCTATTACCTTTAACTTGAAAGTTCGTGAACAGACAGCACCAACATAACCACAGCCTTACGGAAAATTGTTTGGACAATTAAAAGTTCACAAATGATAGATACTGAAAAATGCTAGGGTTCTGCATACAATTTTTGTTAAATCTGCTAGCAGACTCGAGATAATGCGATTTTTTAGAGATTTTTTTTCAGAATGAAACGATAATCGCTAGAGCTGAAATATTTTGGGAATTATCATAAAATAAACCGAGTTTCATTTCAGGAGGTGTACAACAACATTATATTGTACATATGCAAACACTTGGGATAATTAACTTCTCTTTTTACTTTCAATACATTAATACATTGTTTGTGTATGCAAATTGCTGTGAAATGAAATAAATGACCTTTTTATAAAAAAAGAAATGGAATGCGACTTTTTTACTCTCAGTGATACTTTTTTTGCAACTTTTTGAAATTAATCAACGGCCACGCTGGTTGCAATAGAGTTAAATGACTTCTTAATTTCATTTTCCGGTGCAGTGGGATTTTTAAGTTTAGTGGTACCCTAATAGTTAATATACCTTTTAAAATTTAGTTGTAGGCTGAATTATTTTACCAAGTTATATTAAAAAAAACAATGGATGTGTGCAAGGCACGCAAGATATTTGATGTGTAAACAGTTAAGCCAACTGAATGCCATATACATAAGCTCACATATGTATAGCCATATATAGGGATTTGATGTATAATCTATATGCTAGGTAAATAATTCAAACTAAAACAATTCTTTTATAAACTTAAAAATTTATTGGATATCATTATCTTTTATATATAATAGCCCGATTCACTATAAATTGCAAATGGTCTTGCATCATTGCAAATACAAATTTTTATTCCATATCGCAAAAATAGTTTGCAATTGCACCAAATCGTAGTTGCATTATTTTTCTTTTACTCAATACATCGGGCACGACATGTTCGCATATACGCAGCTGTAATTGCATCTTTTTTTCCGCGCTTTAAGTTTTTCTTCCTGTCGATTTGAAATTTTATTAGATGTGAAAAGTTTACATAACGTCGCCTGAGAACTGATTTGGCGTATAGGTATATGAATTTGTATACACATACGCCAAATCAATTCTCAGGCGACGACAAGTGTTTCCCGCATTTAACTTTAGAAAGGCAACAGGGGTGATCAGTCTTTTTGAAAGCACCGCAAAGAGATTTGCCTTAACTGCATTTAATAAAAATAAGAAACAATGTATTTTCTTTGAAGTAAATAAGTGATTTTATAATAAATAAGTTTGATTTTTTCTGTTTAATATTTTTGCTATTTACATAGATAAAAAAAGTGTTACCTTTCTAAGGTTAATGTACAAAGCAAAATTTTTATAATGCCGTGGTTTGCTATCATTATCACTACATTTTGTTTATACATTTATTGAAACCTAGATTCTTTATTACTTATCATTTTGTATTGTTTTTATATTTAAAAAAATATTTAATTTTAATCCAATCTAACTAACCGAATGCAAAATCAAACGCATGTGTTTGCAACGGCGACTTCTCTGCTTGTATGGTATAGTCGATCTCCACACGTTTAATACCAACAAATAATTCTGCCACGAATAAATGTACACACACATTTTGTTTTCGTATGCACATATATATGTGAGTAAATTGATCGAAGCATAAACAAACAAACTCCGCTCGTAGTTTAATTTCTCCCTCTCTTCTTCTCTTCTCTTTGTTGGTTAGAGTAGCACAGTCATGCCGCGCAGTAGTGTGAGCGAGAGAGGAACTGGACGTTACAGTTATCTTACATTTTACACATTTGAAATTTTGCCCATACCGTGAGCTAAAATGTTTACACATCAAAAAGTGTGATGTGGTCGGTGAGTGTGATTATATTACAAATAACACTAGTTTACAGCCGAAATTACCAATGAACACCACAATCCAATTCCTATGTAAAATTGGTCGCTGAGCCCGAAAATCAACTCCATTTTAAATTCTATGGTGTGGTTTTGGAGATATCGCCAGCTGAATTTTTTTATCGGAGCAAAAAAGGTTTGTCCACATAATTACAAATATCTTGGAAACAAATCGAGTTCCTAGTTATTATGTGTAAACTAGTGTAATTATTCTTTTTCATAACTCACTTACTACTTATTCGTTCATTAAATAAAGCCATTTCAAAGAAGGATTTGTTAACTTGTGAGGGAATTTCCTCGTTTAGCTGATAATCCTGTGCAATGGGCATCTATGATTGAATGTTGAGTTTAAAATTTCAAAGCCGATAGATACAATCTCTAAACAAAAATGTAAACTCTTAAACATTAAAAAAGAACAAGGAACAGATAATTGAAGAAAACTGCTATTAGACCGATTTGAAAATGCAATAAAAGTACAAGTATTTACAGCTTACATACGTACATACGAACGAAAGAAAAACTTTCAAAGTAATGTCTTAAAGATAAAATTCAAGGAATAACTAAGCGGATTAATTGAAATCTTTTGCTCTATTCTACTTGCTTATTTTTCATTAGCGCAATAAAAGCAAAAATTTCTGATTACTGTCGAAGAAAAGGCATTAAATTGTAAATGATTGAAGTAAAAATGTTCTAGATATGCTTAGCAAAAAAAGCAAGTATTCGCAATAACGAATTAAAGATTTGAGGAAAAGTAGAATGAAAGAATTTGTGATTTAAGTGGCTTAAAAATGTTTTATTTTTTTATGGACAGTTTTAAGTTGCCCCAGATTTGTCAACGCTACTATTACATAAGATTTTTTGATGTAGCTATAAGTATACATACATACATGTCTCAACAATGTAACAACTAATAAAAAATCTGATTGTGTTGCAGCAGTCAATGCCCTTTGAAATCGCGCACATATTGAAACAAGATATGAGTTGCTCAGCAACATAAATTCAATACCATTCGTTTTATTATAGACAGATTTTTAGGAACTACATTTATTAAAATTAATTACCTATTAGACCCTAATAATCAAAAACTTATTGCTGATAAAGAATCTTGTTAGATTCCGAAGCGGCCGTCTGATCAGCCTGTCTCAATATACACTGCTGTTGTCACTTTTCTAAAGTTTTTGACATTAGTTCTTCTAAGCCATTTATATTTTCTAAACAATAAACTATGCTTGGCTTTGAAAAAGTTTAGCTATCACGATTTTTTTTTAACAATTTTTACGATATGCATGTTTTAATTCTAAACTTTCTGAGACTCCACTCCATAATTTAAGTTGATGGATATCATACACAAATGAATTAAACATACTGTGGCATCTGCTGCTATCAGTTGCCGTTTTTTAATTTAAGGCAAGGTGTGAGCATCAAAAGTAAGACGTACGTCTTATGCAAGATATATTATTAACTACTGGATCAGAAGTATATAGTTTGGCTCTTTAGGTTCAATTAGGTTAGGTTAAGTTAGCCTTTGGAGAACCCCCTACAGAAAGGAATCTGACGACACAGATGTGTAACACAGCGGAAAAGTGGAATGCAGCATGCAAGGTTGCTGCAGATATGATGACTACTCTGTATGATGCAGAACGTGCGCGCAAAGTCGAGCGCACGGCAAACATAACAAATACGGAGCCAGATATCATCAACCGGCTATAAAACTGAACAGAATTGGACAGAAACTAAGCTCATTACGGCCTTGCGACGTAATACCTAACGGTGGTTCCGGGAGGAATATCCGTACGGACGAGAGGTGATTTTAGCGTAAAAATGTCACGCCCTGACTGGGTGGCTTTTTATGCTTTTCTCCTCGTTAAAAAAAAAAAAGTTTGGGTTAGGTTAAGTAGCTGCCCATCAGGACATACTTAGCACAAATACGGCTCTTTGTGTTATCTCGTGAGTGTCCCATCCACTCTCTTTAGAATAAGAACCGGAATTAATCAATCCAATTAGGTTATGTATTTGAGTAGGTCCTCTTGTTCAGCTAACCCCAAGTCGGATAGGTCGTCCAGAAAGTGTTGACTTTAGGTTTTTTTCTTACAGATATCAAAGGACAGAAGCATGGGTAGTGAATAATGGATTCCTCCTTCTCTTCGTCTTTAGGGATGCGCCTAGCCTAGAGGCATGTACGCCTATAAGGCAGTGACCAGTTATTATTGCCTTTTAACGAAAGGAAGTAGTTTCCTGGAATGGTTAGGAAGTCGAAAAGATAAGCTTAAACCTAGCTGCTCAGAGAATATCCCTCCCTCTCCCGACCTTTCCATCCGTCGGTGTAAAAGTACACCGCTTCCTTCTGCTGAAGACAACTCGCAATCATATCCTCTCTCGAAGGAATGGAGGTGAAAAATTAATTGTTGAAGAAGGGTATGGGGAGGGTGTAGTCAATGTTTTTAGATAAAGCGGTAAATTACGAAAGAACCTGCAAATGGTTCAGACTAAGGACGGACTAAATTTAGACCGTTTTACTACACTTAATTTAACAATTTGTAACTCTTTGGAAAAAGGACTTTATAAAAAAAAAATCTTTCTGCGTTATGCGAATATCTCACGAAGCTCATATATATTTTATTTTTTTATTATGGTATTTTTTTAAGAATAAGAATTTAACAGTAAAACTGTTAGACTGGGCTCATCTTTTTTTATTTTTATTTTTATTTTTAAACGTCAATGAACTGTCTGGAAAAATTATAAGTTCGAAGTAATGACATTCAATATTTTTTATTGCGAAGAGATATTGAGATATGTGCAATCTATAAGAAGTTCAGATATCTTAGAAATCATAAGAGAAAATTTTCCGTATCGACGACATACAAAAAATTAATCAAATTGAAGCTATGCCTAAAACAATTTCAGTCGAAACTTTCTAGAAATACTAATAAATATTTGAAGTAACTGAAGCGTATTGAATATATTGTCCAATCAAACAACAATTACGCAAAACAAGCAAGAACGTCATATATTCATTGATACATTGTTCATGAGTTAAGCATCTTTAACATTTTCTACACATAATTGACCAATTCACAAGCTAATATCTACTGTCGTATAATTTTGTGTCAAAAATGTGAGAATTTATGACAAATGAGAGGATACGATGCTGAATAAGATAGCTTGTGAATTGACAAAATATTTCACATTTTATTTTTACAAACGACTACTACTACTTCAACTATGCACAAGATTTCAAACTAAGAATAGGCAAATGTAATAGTAGACTACAGTATATTTCATGTAGAAAACCTATGTGAGAGTTTTTATTCACCTGCCCCATAGATAAGGCTCAATTCGATAATAAACTTGAGTTAAAAGTATGCGCATATTCGAAGCCCTCATAGTGGTATCTGTCACTGCAGATATTTACAAGGATTCTATTTGACGGAATTTAGTTTACTTTTACCACATCCTTTTTACTTTGATTTTCGGTATACATCAGAAAGGTGTGTGATGTTTTTTTTCCAAACTATGAACCCCACAAAGTATGCTTCAGCGAATACTTTTTTTATGCTGTTGACACAACACTTGCTTTATGGCAAAAAGTGTGTGTTGCAGTGTGAAACTAACGTATGGTACTTCTACCTTTTGCTCTTACTACTACAAACCACTACTATTGTGCGAACATACATACATATGTGCACAAAACCATTATTGTTAAGGAATAAAAAAAAAAAACATGTATTGTGAAGTGGAGCATTAAGTGCACTTAATGTTGTCATGTGCAGTAGCAGTAGCTGGATAAATTTTTTCCCTCATGTCGTGATATTAAATGTTTATTTTATATGTGTGCATTTTATTGTTTCAATCAATAATTATATATTTGAGAATGTTATTTGACATGTGTGTAATATTAATTATAAAGGAAATATACTTCTTAGAATTACTAAATATTCTTAAGCGATTCTTAAGTGCATAATTTTTAATTTTATTCAAAAAAAAATTTTAAGATAAAAATCCGCAAGTGTTTAATCAAGTATGGTTAACCCTCCGTTAGGCAGATATTTCGATAGTCTCATACCTAGCAAATGTGTCTGGTCAGACCACATATATATTTTCATGAATTTGTATTGAATTATAGAGTTTTTGATGGTGTATTGAAGGTGTATATATTTTTTTTTTCGTTTTCAATGGTTTTCACAAGTGCATTTATGAAATACAGAAGGAATTTTTTGGTAGAGTATGACACTTATAAAATAAGGTGGTTGCCACTCAGCAGATGACATTTTTTCATAGTCATAGTAAAAAAAATGTAAAAAATTTTTGAAAAATTTCTTGCTTAAAAAAACTAACTATTCATTATAACAAAAATTTTACATTTAATTTACTATTCTAGTTCCTTATTTTATTGATAAATTAATACTCATACATCAAGAATTTATTTATATTCCACATTGTATCCTTTTTAATACTGTAAAGTACAAAGAAAAATAAAATCTATACCATTTTAGAAAATATGACATTAGCGTCATCTTTATTACAAATGCTGTAGTCTGTTAAGATACAATTTTTCTCCTCAACCAAGGCGCTCTTATCTTTTTCTGTTCACCATAAATGCCCACTTTCATAGCGAATTCACACTGGGAGGCAGCAACAGCAGCATCAACAACATCAGCAACTGAAAGTTGCAATTTATTTTACATTATTCCGCAAAGTAGTTATGTTCATTTACCCTGTCAAATTGTATAACACTTTACTATGTTTGCTCTTCCATTGCCTTTCTCTCAATGCAACTATGCAGTAATGCCAAATTGCAACAAATTTCAAGCAGCAAGAACACAAAATTACACATACACACATATAGTTATACAAACGAATATTGTAGGTACATTTTAAATTAAATACTTTATATATTTTTTGCGAAGCAAGCAATTCCCTGAGTAGTATAGAGTTTAGAGTTAAAGGTGGGCTGGATTAAACCAAAGTTCTCAGTTTCAAAGATCATTGTACTATACCCAAGATAGAGCCAATAGAAGAGAGTAGAAAGACAGGAAAGATTTATGAGGGGATAAATGGGAAGAGTAGTGCAATTGTTTATCTTTTTCTGATGTGAAAATATAGGTTTTTTCAATGTTCGTTTTGAAAAAAAGGATTAAAATTCAGAACCACTCTTGCGGACGGCTCTGTATTTCATATATTATGGTGAAATGATGACTTAGCCAAGCTACGGGCAGAGTACCAAGACCTTCGAAGGTTCCACCGAAGTGCAAGAGAAAAACACTTTGAGCAACTAAACAAGAAATTTAAAGCAAGGACAAGGAATCTGCGTAAGGCCATATAAAGCAATTTGCTATTATAAAGAATGTCCAAAATAACTCAAAAATAAAGTAATACAAGTTGTGGTCCACGCATCATCTACTATCGTAGCTGGTCTATTCCTACAAAGCAGACCTGAAAACAATGATTATATGGTAGTTTAATCCCACTAGTTACAAATAATAAAGTGCTCAGAGCGGCATGAAAAATTAAAATTCAAAAACCATCTGTTCTGAACGGGATCCCAAGCATAATTTTGTGGTTCTTAAAAACGGTGTCTAACGAAACACAGTAATCTTCTGCAAATTTTATGTCGCTTGCGTACGAGAGGGGACGTTACCTACCTCATGGAAACGATAACGATTAATCCTTATCCCAAAAGATGAAAAACCCTGGAAGGAATGTCTTTATACCGACAGCTGTATATACTGGACACAGCATAGAAAATTCTTGAAAGCGTTATACGCTCTCGTTTAGAAAAATAATCAACAGATTCATCAAGTCTACTCAAACGTTAATATGGCTTCATGAAAACGCCATCGGTGCTGTTTATAATTTAGTACGCAAAGCAATGACTGGATGGAGATGTCGGGGGAATCTTAAACAGTATTGTGGCATAGAGGCCTTAACCCTCTAGTTCCCAAATTTAGTATTGAAAAATTGGGGTTAATAAATTTCAATGTAAAAAGCTTAAATCTGATTTAAAAAACCTAAAAAATTTATTAGGTGTGGTTTTATGAAGACAGAAAAGTTGAATGCCTAAAAGTATATGTTGTTGAATAATTTTTTTTAAGTAATTAAATATTTTGTATAAAAAATTTAAGGTCCTAGCTACTCACAGCTACTTTTTTGATCTGTCTACTTTGACGGGAAGTATTTTATTTATTTATTTTTTTCATTTTTATTTCAAATTCAATCAAAATAATTAATTTTCCTGTTTTTCACAAATTTTTGACTTTGACTGTCGCTAACGTCTGTAATACGCATCATATCTCATAACTAGTGCACTTTTTAAAGGCTTAGGGAATTCCATAAACGATATGATAAAATGTAGCAACAAAAACTATTAAGGTGGTAATTACAACCGTTTTTATGAAAACTGTCTAGAGACACTCTTGGGAACTTGTGGGTTGGATATCAAAAACACATTAAACTCCGCAAACTGGAACGCTTTTGTTGACCTTCTAGTTCCAAATCACTTACTTCAGATGATAGCAAGTTAGTTCACTAACTAAACACTGATTGGCGCACTATTCCCAAAAAGGTCCGAATTTGTATAGTGTAATGCTTGGTTTTCATTATGTCATATTCCTTGTTAAAGAGAGAGAAAGAAAGTTATTTAAATCTTTAGTCGAGTGTGATACCTAAATATTTGATTTCATAAGAATACTCAGTAACTGTGTCATGAATAGAAAATTAGACTGAGGTCCAATTTGTACCATCTAGTGAGAGATCAGGTGATGACTTTTTTAGGGTGGAACGCTATCTCATCAATCTAAAATCAATTGAAAAGCTTATTTCATTATTTATGTGGTTGTTGTTGTTGTAAAAGTGGTGATTCTTACCACAAACCCAATTAGCGCAAGCGCGCTATTTTGATCCCACATCTTCAGTTATTGCTGGTTTGTTTGGTTATGTGGGCAAGGCGGGGGAATCAGATCCATCTCGACTGGTTTAGGAAGCTTAAAAAAGACTTATTTCACATAGTTCTCTAAGGTTATTGAACATAGGGTTTATCTAGGGACAAAAGCAGACTTCCAGCGGCCCGCTTCTCTTAACCTTATCGCGCTCATGGTTTTTATCTGTTTGATAAATACGAATCGTAGATCTATTGGTATCAGATGCGCTTGGCCATATTACTCCTGTTACTCCCACTGATCGTTGAATACGTTCTGATATTGTTGCGATGTATTTCTTGTTGATGGCTTTCCACCACACCAAGACTCTGTAAGTTAAGATTGTACGTACAGCCGCTTTGTGCATCCATAAGTTTAGTTTTGGTTGGAGGCCCCATATCCTACCAGGCATAGGAGGCGATGCTCGTTTTTTTCACCCGGTGTTTTCTGTTTATCCTCCAGTTCAGCTTAAGATCCAGGATAACTCCTAGGTACCTAATGCTGGTTGTCACGGATAGCATTTAACCAATGAGTTGAGGAGGGTCAAGGATGAGTATTTTGGTTCTGTTGGTGAAAAGCATAAGTCCTGTCTTATTTGGATTTAATCTAAGTCCACATTCTTTGACCCAGAGGCTGAGTTCCTCCAGTGCCTTTTGAACGACCCCGCTTATCACGTGAAATCACAACCTTGATACCAATAGAGTCACGTCGTCCGCATATGCCACAACCTATACAGCTCCTCTATTCAATTTGATCAGAATACCGTTTATAACGCCACCCCTTCTTGAGATGTTCCTCTACTAACGTGTTTGACGAGATGAGTATTTCCTAAGTTTGCACTGATGTTCCTTGTCCTTAGCATAGTAGCGATTCAGCTATTGACGCAGCTGTTCACCCCTAAGCTTGCTAGTGACTGTTGGATTGCTTCGGTGCGAACGTTGTTGAAGGCACCTTCTGTATGTAGAAAAGCAGCCACCGTATATTTATTATTTGTTTTCTAGATACCTTTCCACAGTTTGCACAACCTCATGGAGGGCCGTTTCCCCGTGGCCGTGGACCTACCTTTGATGTAAGCATGTTGGACAGTGGATATACCAGAATTACATAGCAACTTCCGTAAATAGATAACTAGAAGTCTCTCGAATGTTTTAAGGGCAAACATTGTGAGGCTTATTGGTCTGAAATAGTTCGCTTTTTCATTGCCTCTTTTACCTGCCTTCGGTATAAAGACGACCTTCACTCGCTTCCAGCTTGCTGGTATATAATTAAATTTCAGATAGTTCAGAAGGGTGATCACAAGATCATTTGCATTGCCGATGGCTTTATAACCAAGCTAATCTAGCTTAATTAAATGGTCATCAGTTACCGATCTGTTTACAATCTTGTATTATTTAGTCTACATTGTAACATTGCCTAGTTTGGGCGTAATTTCTCGGTTTTTTAGCATAGCGCCTACCTATGCAATGAGAGAGCTAATCCACACGTGCGTCTCGTGTACACATGGTCTACTTAGTGTATTTAATTTATCCCTTTTAACTCTATCAGAATTCACTTTCAAAACAATCATTTGTTTTTTTGTCTAGGCCTGTATTATTTACTTTCAAATCAGGATCAAAACTTTAATAGAAAAAATGCAAAATCTTCAAACTTTGGTATAACATTCAGAGCGTGCTGAAGGAAACGATATGAAAATAGGTAAATGTAATTTTAACAAATTCAATTGCCTAAATAAAATATTAAGTGATTTAATATTAATATTTCAATTTATTTTCAAAAATTTGTTTTTTTTTTTTTGTCGCTGATGTTTGGCTCTTTTTGTGCCGGTTAAATAAAATATTAGATTACAAATGGAAATATGTATGTACTTTGGTACTTACTTACTTACGTACTTGTGCCCGTCTTTTGTATTATATTTACAGTGTTATGTACCTACTGGTGTATGTATTATTGTTAGTGGGAGTGCGTAGATAAAATCCCGCCAATTTTATTAGCAGCAAAAATACATAAAAGTATTTTATTTAATGTCACCGGAAGAACATGAAATAAGTCCAGGAGGCGCCATTACAGTTTCAATGTGCTCAAAAATATATTACATTGTTTACATACCATTTTACTTACTACTACATACATATATACATATAAACATTGTAGAGGTATGTACACATACATATATACATTGTAGAGGTATGTACACAAACATACATACAAAAATGTTAGCTATTTCATTTATGTATATGATTGGTATTTACGCTTACTTCTTTTGTTACGTTAGAAAGATGGGCATAAATGTTGAAATTACTAAAGAAATCTGAGTACTTACAATACAAGCAAAGTACAATAATAAAGTGGAATGATACCAGCTTTACATATACATATGTACATACACTCTGTCTCACTTGATTTTATCGGATTAGAAGAAGAATAAATAAACAAATAACCAGGAATGAGGTCTGGGGTGCTGTATCTTATTACGAAGCTGTGTTGCTCTATTTCAAATATCTGAAATGAGCATTACCAGAAAAATACATTGAAAACTGATTTCCTTTAACTTAACTAAGTTATTTATGGACTAATATAATGGACTTTTCACCAGAATAATGTTCCAATCCACACTGCAAGGATCATCAAATGTTTTGGTGATCACCGTACTTACCGAACCTTTATATTATGGAAAATATTTGCAAATGGTTATGCCGAAAAGTTTCATGCTTCATTAAATAATTTTATTCTGTAATTCACAACTAAATGGCATTTTTGTTGTAATTTTTAAGAAAGATGGTAGCACATTTACAAAAAAAAAATTATGTGTCTGCAGCCACTCACAATAGAAGTGAAATTTTGTTCTTTATTTGAAAATTATTAGAAAACATTTATAAAAAATTCTGTTGTAGTTTTTGCAGTCTTTTTCCCTCTATTTTGTTGTTGTTTCTGTTGACACTTTCTACACTTGTCGGCCCAAACACGACGTAGTATGCGTATATAACACAAGAGAGGAAAATTCCGCTATATGCAATTAAGCAGAGGCAACTTGGTCGGTTTTCTCAATAAAGCATATGAGATAAAACTATGAGAACTAGACTCTCTGAGTGATTGGTTGAAGCTTTTGCACTCATCCTCTTTCTATTTTCTGAAGCTTTTTTTCTGTTGATACTCTTTACACTTATCGGCACAAATACTACGTAGTACACATATATAACATATGAGAGGAAAGTTTTCTCAGTCGACTCTCTGCATGATTGCATGGAGCCGATCCCCATATGACCTCGTTCGCTAAACACAAACAACAGCATAACTTCGTTTCTTATTCGTTTCGTATGAGTGCAATAACAACGCGATTTCCATTGCAAAATTTTCGATTTACCCTCGCTAAAGAAGTTTCACTTCAAAAACTTGAAAAAGTTAAATTCAAGTTAAAGAAAACAAATGAATGCACTTAATCTTTGACTATGAAATAAAAATAATATACTTGTTTTTGTATTATTTTGCATAAGAACAAAATAATAATCTAACGGTGCTATTTTCAAGTTCTTATCCCATCTTTCGAAAAAAAAAAAATACCAAAAAGCTTTTTCAAAAGCTTCATTCAAAGGGAATAGCTTTCATAGCAACCTTAATGCATTATGTATGTATAACGTGGAATTATACTGATTTTTAGACTCATAAACCGCATACCGCGTTTTTTTCTAAAATACCGCGTTTAAATTTAATTTTTTAACGCTTCGAAATTCAAATTTGTCAATCACAATGCAAAACGTCAGAGAGAACAATGGCAATACGTTGCGAGTATACTTTGGATAGAAGTGGAAACATTGAAGGCGATTCTGATCGTCAAATGTAATATCCATGCGTTGATTTCATAACGAAGCCGGAATTGCTTCGTCAAATTTTCTTCAAAAGACAAGCAAAATACAACAACTACAGATGGAGAAGACAATTCAGATGATGGTTAATTTGCTTTCCTTGTTAATTTTCTTTGAATAAAATTGATACCGCGAAAAATACAGTTTTTTCAAATCGATTTACAGTTTTTTAAAAATTTTTGGTACAAATATACAGTTTTTTGTCCGAAAAAAGATACGAACGTTATGCATGTACCTATTCAAGTGATGCGGAGTGTACTAAAATATTTACATACAATATTTGAAAAATTTATTAGATTCATAAATTTTCATTCATTGTGGGTTATTCGTATTGAGTTTTCAAGGCTTATTGCAAGCTGGTATCGTATTCTTAACGGATTCTATTTAAATTTGTCAGAAACATACGTAAGTATTATACCTTAATTTAAAATTTATTTTAAAAAGATTATGTTTGCATACATAAGTACATATGTACTTACAGTATTTCTACAGTCATTTATATATCTGAGAAATTTTTTCAATGGTGACAGTTACATCATACATCATGTGCATGTAGCACATCTATGAATAAATGAAATGCCAAAATGCATTGAAATGAATTGAAGTTTGTCAATAAGAAATACCAATTCAAAGGAAAAGTTAACAAAAAATTTCATAAAATTTTGCTTTGATAGGTAAAAAGAAATCAGCAAAAACCTGTGGCTTACTTTTTATATTTTTAAATTTTTTTTAGACATTTGTAAGGAAAAGTTCTTAGAAAGAAATATGTGAAAATGAGAAAAAATCAAACTTTTTTAATCAACTCAGTAATTTTTTGTGTTTCATCTAAAATTTGTTGAATTTTTGGTTGGTTCATCATAAATTTTGAATAAGTTTTCATTTCTACTTTTTTTCACATACTTTAGAATATTTTAATTAGCATCACTAACTTGGGCGTGCATAAAAAATGTGTACGTTGTATGTATGTGTGGTTAACCTTGTGGTAAGATTCAATGTTCCTTCAATTTGCTGCGCATCTAATACGCTTCTTTTGGCAACAGATTGGAAGTAGATAGACTTCGTTATATACGAGGAAATAAAATCGGATTCACTCTCGTTTCTTTGGTATACACACACGCAAGCAAAAGCATCACAAAAACATTTGAGAAGGATTACACAATACAATACAATTTTTTTAACGACGATGAGTTGATAATGATTTAATAGATAACACTGTCCTGATCAATTTCTTCGAGGACTTTTTTTACGCAAGTTGCAGTTAACGTTGGTGAGTTGAAAACCAGTGGATATATTTACTAGTTTGAAGTCATAAGCAAAAACGTTCCTTTTTAAGGCGATCCCCTTTTTTTTTGTTTTACACAAAACCATTCACCCTCTCTCTGTAGCCCTCTTTCGAAAGTTTTTGGTATAAATATTTCGAGGAATATTTTTGCTGAAGAGAATATACCATTATTTCAAGCCATTTACCATATATGAACATTTTTTAAAAAATATTTACCAAAAACTTCCAAAAAGAAAGATCCAGAATGGAGGTGAAGGGTTGGTGTATAAAGAAAAAATGTTAATCAATTTATAACGAGCAACTTTGTCTCAGTCGTCAAAGTTGTAAGGCTTCAGAATAATATACCTCCCCATCGATTTCAATCAGCTCATTACTGTGATCTTAAAATTCTACTAAAAAATTTATGACATATATCGCTCATTTACTAAAAGACTGTCATAAGTCAAAAAACATGATTTTTGGGTTAATGATGCAGAATTATTCATTATGTCACGCTTCATATTGTGTAAAAATTTCATATTAATATCTTGTATACTCTGCGAGTGAGAATTATAAGATTTCTTCGTTTTTCTGCAAAGTGGGAGTCAATTTGAAACTTTAAACGTGTTTACTGCAAAAACGCGCTTTTTGAGTTATGACAGTCGTTTAGTAAATGAGCGATATATGTCTTATGAGAAATTACTAGAGGTAATGTCCTCTTTCAAAATTGTTGCTCTATGTTAATTGCCATTGTGTTTAAGATGGTGGATTTTTGCTCCATTGTTCAGCTGCATATAAAAGAAACGTCGGTCACATTCCCTGCCTTTTCCTTGCTCTTCTTACCTTGTGCATACAAAACAATACATTTCTTTTGAAAATAAAACATATGCACATCTTTTCCCGGACATGTCATGTAAAAAGAGAAAAGAATAGATCGCTCTGTTTTGTCTAAAAAGGTGCACTTCATAGCTTCTACAAATGTGTATCAGAAAATATTCCGTATCTTTCTCCATAGTTGGGTAAGGCCACACACACACACACACACACACACTTACAATTACTCATCTGTATATAAAATCTAATTCACTTTCGCATGGTTACATGCGAAATTTTTCTACTTTGCTTCTTAATAATGATAGCAAATCAAATTGATTTAGCTTGAAGTTTACGGTCGGAAAGTTTTAGGTATATTAAAAATAATAAAATTGTTTTTAACTTTTATCATTCACAGGATGAAGTATATTTTGCATGCATATCTATATACATACATAAAAATAACTTTTCAGTGAGTAGTGGGCAGTTTAACCCATTTCCTACAGCTGTTGCTTTAAAGTAACAGTCACCTTGAAAAGAAAAATTCATTATTCGTACTATTCTGAACAAGAAATTTTACTTGCTCTTTTTATTTTGCTTGGGGTCGGCCAATTACTACTCCGCTTTCTAAGGTATACCATATAAACAGTTCATATATCTTTTTCATGCAGAAAATTGTTTAGGTATCACAAACATAAGGAAACTGTGTTTTTAATTGTGTTTAATTATTGAAACAATGGTAAAAAATGGGTTAAACAACCTACAGCAGCACTTTATATCCCGACCATTACAATTTATTAATTGTTGAAGTGCATTTTCAAGTATTCATTAGCTTTTCTAATACGGATAAAGTTTATTCAACATAATATTTTTTTTTTAAACGAATCGAATTCAAAGGAATTTTTCAGTTACATCAAAGTATTTTAAAACCTTCCCGGGTTTTATGACTGTACAATAAAAATTTATTAAAGCAACCCACAAGGTAAATAATTCTGTAAAAATAAATAAAAGTAGAATTTGTCTGATTATTTTCTCGATTTGATTAGAAGATGTTCGCATCAAAAGTAAATGAAACTTACATCCTTAGTGTTGTTATTTTTTAATCTAATATACACAAATCAAGTATATGAACCTATACAATTGTTTGTTGATCCGGAATACAAATCTACATTCACTTCACTCATTGCTTTTAAAATTTTTCACACATCAAAGAAGTTTTACAGAATGTTTTGGGCAGGCGGGGCTACGTCCTCGATGTTAGTTATTATAATTGAGAAGTATGAAAAAATGGCCGATGGAAAATTCTTTATCCGTAATGTAACAGTCAATGGTACGACCGACAATCAAAAGGCAAACATTTCCTAGTAAAAACTATGTTTTTAGCAACACTGCATACAAATGGTGGTTGGTGGTATTAAGTTCATACCACAAACTTACCAATTTTTCCTAAAAAATCGGACTACAAATATATTTTGAAAATTTTTTTTGCATTTAAAAAAGTGGAAAGTTCAGAACAGACTTGCAAATGGTTTAAAATAGAAAAAATTTTCGTTTATTTTTTTACGCCGAAAGAGTTAATCTCATTAATTTTGTTCTCTAGATAAATAAATTCCTAATTGTATTGTTGAATGATCTATGAAACTTTACCAGGACGAGCTCTGGACGGGTGGGTGAAGCGGCCTGACCAGCTATTGTTAAATAAAGATTAATTTAAAAAAAATTAAACATACGAAACATAAACCCGACTGACAAGAAAATAAACTTAAGCTGTTATTCCTTTGCACCCCAGATATGTTAAAGACAAAGAAAATTTATTCAAGTGTAATGCTTTTAGCAGCAATCCTATCATCACCACGAATGTAGATATGTACATCATGAAAGTGACGGGTAAGTAACAGTGCCGTCAACCAGGAATTCATGCGGTAACCACGAAAAAAAAAATTTAACCAACAATGCCAAGCAAACCACACACTTGTTGCCCCCACACAGCACTTGCATAACTATTGCAGAGAGAGAGAGAGAGAGAGCGGTTTTTGATGCTATTGAGGAAATTAATTTACCTACAAAAAGGAGCAGCTGAAATTCTGAAAGATGAATGGGACACATATGTGTGAGTTGATTGGTTGATATAAATGTGAGTGCATGCACAGATCAAACGCCATAAATGTGAGTTATATGCAAAACCAACATTTCCCTGCTATATACCTAGATATATTTGATTGATGATGAATGATAGATATCAAAAACAAAAGAGGAGAAACGAAAAAACAAAAACACAAATATTGACAATTTATATTTACATAAGATGCAGAAAAAAACATTTGCCTGTATATTGAGAGAAAAATACTATGATAGTAATAGGATTTTTATTCCCAGCGAATTATTGTTGCTATTTAAACTAACCAATGAGAAACATATTTAACCTTACTAATAATCAAACTAAAAGCTATTTTAAATTTAATAACCTACTTTTTCACATTTATTCCATTACAAAAAAAAGTCATATTGCATTAATATAGAATCAGTAATCGGAACCCGCAAGAGCGCGAAAAGAGAGAAATGCTAAATTAAGGTTTCGAAACTTCATATCAAACATGCTTGTTTTATTTCTACTTTTCTTAGTTATACTAAGTTTTATGGTAATTGTCGACAATATTACTGTATTTTCTTCGTAAGTGGCACACTTGCATTGTATTATAATATTCACAGATTATCGTTTGAGTATTGAAAGTACATAATTATGTACTTATTACATAAAAAACACACTCAGCATTTTACCCACACAAAAAAAAAAAAAAAGAAAAAAATGAATGCAAACAAAACCAAAGGGTCCCGATTGTAAAGCAAATACTTTATCCAATTATATTATTTTATTGTTGTTTGTATTATGGCAATCGTTGCAAAGCCAAAGAAAATGAAATATAAAATTCTAAAGAATACACTTGTTGCATTTTTAAACGATTCTGGGTTTGTAGCAATGGAAAATACCAGTGCAAGGTAAATACAAAATTATTTTTAAAATTTAACACTGAAATAAGTATGGGTTTATGAGTATATGAAAACCTATAAGTAAAACTTACTTATGTATATTTATTAATATAATATCTAAAATAAATACTATACAACAATAGGAAAAAATTAAATTTTATGACGCTGTATTATACAAATTCAATTGAGTGAATAGAATTAAATAACTATTAAAGAGATTTCAATGATTTCATTAGCCGGCGTTTGGGTATAATCGCTAATATGCAAAGCAATATATGTAAATTATTTAGAACAATGGTAGCAAAAATGGCAGTTCAGATAAATCTGATGGAAAAGAAAGAGGAAAAAGTAACAATAGAATACATTAAATAGGGTTATAATGGCTCAAAGCTGGCTAGGCCAGACTCGAGACTAAATCGATCGGTTTAGCTATAACACCGTGCAACAGAATTTTTCACCCGCGATTAAATTGATACACCTGCAAAACTTGAGCTCAAATGTAGTAAAGCTGAAAATTCAATTTTTCTCTAAAATGTCAGAATTTTTTTTAAAGGATATGTAAGACACAACAAATGATTTAAATATTTGAACTCATCTCAGGTTAGGTTAGGTACTGCGCCGTAGTGACGTTGGAAATCAAAAATGCCTTAAATTCAGCGAACTGGCCTCAGATTATGAGTGCACTGAGAGTATTCGAAGTACCGGAGTACCTGTTGCAAATAATCGCAAACTACTTCGACAACAGAATTTTAATATACGATACTGATGACCGCGTGAAGCAGTATCGTGTCAAAGGAGGCGTTCCGCAGGGCTCCGTTCTCGGCCCAACGCTATGGAACGCAATGTATAACGGCATCCTCAAATTGGATCTCCCGGAGGATACAACAATCATAGGATATGCAGACGACATCGCGATAGTGGCAGTAGCCAAACACCTTGACTCGTTACAGGCTATATGTAACGATGATCACCTGAAAGCTGCTAGTAAAAAAGCAGCACGAATAAACAGCGCGTTAACATGCATCATGCCGAATATAGGAGGCCCGCGCGAGGGCAGGCGCCGACTGCTTTCAACGGTTACTACGTCAGTAATCTTATATGCAGCACCTATCTGGGCGGACAGCAAGAAAACACACCAGAAGGATATCCGTACAATATATAGGCTCAGTGCCCTGAGGGTTGCTAGCGCGTATCGCACAGTATCGGACGATGCTATTTGTGTCATAGCAAGTAAGGTGCCCATAGATTTACAGGCACAAGAGATGAAGCGGTTATATGGACGTGACATAAAAACAACCGAAGCCATAAGAAGAGAAGAAAGACAGCGTACCATAATGGAATGGCAGCGAAGATGGGAGTCATCCGAGAAGGGTCGATGGACCTACAATCTCATTACGGATATAGAAGAGTGGATATCACGCAGATATGGTGAACTGAATTACCACATTACGCAGCTGCTTAGTGGCCATGGGTGCTTCAAGCAGTACTTGCATAAAATCAACACCGGAGAAGAAGACCCGTTTTGCCCCAGATGCGCAGAGGAACAGGAGAACGCGCAGCATATACTTTTTAAATGCCCGCGTTTTAACAAAAACAGAGATGAGCTGGAGAAAGCCTTTGGAGAACCCCCTACAGAAAGGAATCTGACGACACAGATGTGTAACACAGCGGAAAAGTGGAATGCAGCATGCAAGGTTGCTGCAGATATGATGACCACTCTGTATGATGCAGAGCGTGCGCGCAAAGTCGAGCGCACGACGAACACTACAAATACGGAGCAATATATCGTCAACTGACGATAAAACCGAACAGAATTGGACAGAAAGCAATACTGACGATTGAGCACTAAGCTCATTACTGCCTTCCGACGTAATACCTAACGGTGGTTCCGGGAGGAATATCCGTACGGACGAGAGGTGGTTTTAGCGTGAGAATGTCACGCACTGACAGGGTGGCTTTTTATGCTTTCCTCCTCGTTAAAAAAAAAAATAGGTTAGGTTAGGTTAAGTTAGGGTAGGTTAGGTTAGGTTTGAAAGGCGTGTGCGAATATATATATATACCCGTACGTCCACTCGAAGACTTAATTGTCTATTGAGATTGCTCTCATTTAATTGCCAAGAGGAGGCACGTCTCTAACCATAGAAAGTGAAGAATCGATTCTGTCTCTTCTTTATCTAGACAATTTCTGCACAATTCTCTCATTGGAATACGCCACCATTGGATCATTGGTGCAATAGCGCAATGTCCAGTTATGGCACCTGTGTGCAGACGTACTGCAGATTTGTTGTGCCTTAAGAGGACAAATCATCTCAGGAAGTTCATATGACTACCAAGTGGAAGAGAAAAATCTGCAAAAAATAATAAAAAAAAGTGTTTTTTTCGATTTTGCAGGACTAAAAATGTTAACAACATTTATTTTATTCCTAAATATCCTTGAAAGACTCTAACAATTGTATCTGGTAGGATATGCTTTATTGCTAAACATAAATTTGTTTTCAAAAAACTTGTTAGAAATCTTTTAAGATATTCAGGGTTACAATTTAAAAATGACGTTTTTGAAATGTTTTGTTTTTGTCCTGCAAAAAAAAAAAAAATCAATTTTTTTATTATTTTTAGAGATTCTACTTTTTTATTTGATACGATACCTATATTATCAATCTACGATGAGTTGAAGTATTTAAATATTTTTTTGAGTCTTATATATTCTTTCAAACTTTAGCGACCTTTAAAAAAATTCTGGCGCTTTAGGAAACAATTGAAAACGCAGCTTTACCATATTTGGACTCTAGTTTTGCGAGTTTCGATTTATTCGTTTGTGAAGCAAAAATTAGATTAATAGCGTACGATAGTTTTCACTTCGGATGAAAACTCAAACCATCTGCATTTCGAATTCGATAAACATTTCATACACCAAAATCTGTTGTGATTTCAGTTTCAATGCAGGATTTTTCTTCTTTATTTTTAGCACAATTTAAATCGTAGGTTCAACGCTTCTACAAAATGTCTAAAAATGTCATGCAATCTATGTCAATATCAATTTTAAATATAAATGTTACGATTTCAATTAAATAATAATTGCGTTTAAAAAACTGTAATAGTTAGAAAAAAAAAGAAAGTGTTTTTGCACTTCCTTTTTGCCCTGCGGCTATACACATATACATATTTCTTCACACATTTACAGGCGCATAGCAAATATAATTATAAAATATGAACTAGTGAATGTCTATTAGAAAATATTCGCACGGAAAGTGTAAGAATTATTGCAGTAGCTGCAGCAGCAAAACAGAAAAAAATGTAATCAAATGATGAAAGTTATGCAATGCCAACAATCTTTCAGCATCGTGTCGTTCGTACTTGTAGATTGTAGTTACATACCGTAATATCAAAATGGTGTAGCTACCTACATACAGATATAATACAACGACATGAAATGGCAACACAGCGCGACAAGCGCGGGAAATAAAAATTGCAGCTTTTGCAAAATTACTGAAAATGAGAGTGTGTATATGTGTGTAGATGAATATGTGCAGTAAATGTGCTAGCGTCTGAGTGTGTGTGAGAAAGTGTGTGCTTTTGTAAACTATACTCTTTATAAATGAACATTATGAGGACAGCAATATCGTTATTTTATATAGCTAAGCTATATGTAGCATACCGTTTGCCCTAGATGTAGAGATTGATACATGCACATACATATGTATGTATGTAGAGCCAACACGTGACATCGTATGTGTACACATGTATTCATTGGTTAAGTAGATTTGTAGATATACCATATGCACATATGTTATATGTCTTCAATGCTTTTGATTTATCGAAGTATGAAAGAAATGGAAGCAGTAGGTACCTGTAATTCAATTACTTTCGCCTAAAAGTATACAATAAAATGAGGTTTTTGAAAGTTACAGATTTTTAGGCAAAGGTGGTAATAAAAATAACTAATTTCAGCTAGATTCATTTAACCAAGTATAAGTTGCAGAATAAAACATTCAATTGGCAATTGAACTTTGCTTCTTGCAGCTATAAATTTTATTTCCTTGGTTTTCATAGCCTATGTACTAGGGGGCAAACTATTACCTATCCATCATATTATCTTCCCGAAACCCATGCTGCATTAAACTTAATAGCTGGCTCAAATTTGACACGTACTGCAGTTCATTTTCTAAATACATTTACATATTTTTTGTTTTTTTTTTTCATTAACATAGAATAGCCTCTTGAAATCATGTCTTGTGTCGCCGCTTTACTTGCTGTTGACATTTTATTGCCCCTGAGTTATTAAGCAGATTTCATTTGAATTTAACTATGTATGTATGTATGTAAGTAGGTACATATTTGTCGTCGTCGTCATTGTCCCGTTCTCTGTCATCGTTTGTCTGCACTTAAGTTAAATATATATTTAATTTATGATAGAAATTAATTCTCTTATGCCATAATGCTCTTCTTTTTTTTGACAGCAGACAACAGGATATTAGAACAAGAGCTTTTTGCTAATTGATCAATTAATTTTAAACGATTGCTATAAAGCATTGCAGGCGTAGCACAGCATTTCCAGCTAAAAATCTTTAAATTTCTTTAGTAATAAATTCGTATCGATGTAGATACATAGTACACATATGTAGTTCCATCATAAAATTAGTATCAATTTCATTTTTACTTACTTGAGCTTAAGTGACAATAACAAAAACGCTAATACGTAGTGTTGCCATTGCTGTCGTAGTAAATAGTTAAGCTGATTAAATTTTGACCTTGGTACTTATTGCCACTTTGCAGTAATACATGCACATATACGAGTGTAAGAGGCCTAACTTAGATACCAATTTTTATTCTTATGTGTAGACATAAATTTTTATTGAAATCAACAAAAAAGCAATTATCATTGTTGATTTCTAGATTCAAGTAGTATTTTTGATATTGTTAAGTGTTGTTGTGATACTTTTATGACATTATTTGGAAATTTTTATTAAATAAACTCTAGGTTAGATTAGGAGTGGCAATCTTTTGTACACTTAAGCACACTAAAGGGCTTATTGTAATACCACAGTAGAGCCGTGTGGCGACGCTCCCCATTACAAAGTAGGGAACAACGAATATTCCATTATTAATTCCAGCTTAGTTAGGCTAGTAAAAAGAGGTGAACCAAAGAGTTTTAGTCTCCTCTTTGCAAGAGAAGGACATTGACACAAGAAATGAAGTACTGGTTCTTCCTTTCCCACAAAGCCATAACCCTAACGGAAGTCATTGAATGACAGCCCAAATCATGCAGCATATCAACCCTTTAAACAGCTGAGGTTGAGTAGTTATCCAGTTTGTCTTGTTTTGTTAGTAGTTCAGGTTAGTCTGGTAATATCATAGATGTGCTCTGCTACCCAGCATCTTTGTGCTCCTTCGAGGTAGTTTTGTTTAATGGCCAATTTCCTGAAAATTTGCCTGAGATACACATAAGTCCAGGTACCCAGTATATATGAACCTGTGAATGAGTCGACAAAATTTTGTGTGTAGATCGACTGTCAAGAAAAAGCTTAGATGTAGTGAAAATATTCGCAAGAGATTTTATTGCGGCTTGGCTGTCAACGTAGATATAAACATTCATATCAAATAAATCGTTAAAAATAAGCCATAGTGGATTACATAGTCGATTGATTTATTGCTATAACTTTCGCCTAACTTTATTTTCTTGTTTAGTATCCTCTGTGTGGATGGCAATAAAATTTCCAATGCCCACCTTTTTTTCGATCCATTCCTCTCTACTGGAGATGTACGTGAAGAACTTATGTGTTAGGTTACATGAAAAGTTGGAATAGTCTATGTTCGTCCGTACAGACATATCTTAAATTTGAATCTTTGCCTCTCCCAGATATGACATGATCTAGTGATTGATTGATTGATTTAGAAAGGGTGTGACGTACTTCGACCTTAAGAGATCTATTGTACCCACAATAGCAACCAGTTTAAAGGTTGTCAGATAAGCCAATCTTGCTGAGAAATCTCAGTAACTGATGTGGCTTTAAGGCTATGATATCCCCTCAACTTTGGTGCTAGTGCCCCAAGTATCTCATCCTCCTGCGAGTGAGTGCCTCGCAGTGGATTAGAATGTGTTCGGATGTTTTCTTCTCATCTTTATAGAATCTACAAGTGCTGTCCTAACTTAAAACTAGGTTTTTCATATGCCCAATTAGGAGCTTTGACTGTCTTAGCTTTGGGAGGAGTGCCCAGTAGGATGATCTGGTGTTTTGTTCCTCTTCCTTTAACACTCTTTTTAGGGTTTGAATTCCTATACCTCACAAGGGTTCTGGACCAATGAATGTCTTGGCCACTGCATTTCTTGCCAGGTGGTCGGCTACTTCGTTACTATAAATACCTGTATGTCCGGGTAGCCAGAATAGAGTCTTATTAGTCTTGTCTAATATGTTTAAGAGCTCTTGGTCGCCATACTAATTTTGATGAGGTAAATCTAATGCCCTGATAGCAGTTTTTTTGGCTTTTTGTACCCACGTTCAAGGTTGAACTGTGCACAGAGCCGTATTGCAAGAATCTCCGATTGGAAGATGCTTGGAGTTCTTCCCATTGGCTCTGAGTGTTTGGTTTTTGGACCATACACCTTTGCACTCGCTCCTTCGTTCGTTCTCGATCCGTCGGTATACCATTTAAGTATATGTTCTTTTTAAGAGGTATGGAAAATCTAGATTCTTGCTAAGTAAAACTTTGAAATATTTTTCGAAGTTGTGTCTCTTGTTCATATCATCTCTAGGCGGGATAGGGGAAGAGATACTTCGAGGTCTCTATTGCTGAGAACCTTTCCCCTGCCATCTCCTTCCCTTAATATGCTTATAAGCTTCCTTTTGGCAGACTTCTCTATTACTATGTGTAGAAGAGTGAGGTCAAGTTGTGCCTCCATGACTGCCATGGAACATGTTCCCATAGCTCCTGTAATACCAACACAGGCCAGTCTTTGAACTTTGCTGAGAGTTTTCCTCATTGTGACTAGTTCAACTTTTTGCAACCAGGCTACTGCACCATAGGTGAGTATTGGCCTTGCTATCATGGTATATATCCACTTTAAGATGTACAGAGTACAACCCCAGGTTTGAGCCTAGTGTTACTCCTAGATATTTGACTTCCTGTGTAACATTAATTACCGTCTCGTTCAGCTTTATAGGTTTTATAAGCGGAAGTTTCCTTTTGCTAGTGACCGGTACTAGGGTTGTATTGGATGCATTAATATTTATATCTTCCGACTTACACCATCTTTGCGTGAGGTTAAGACCCCTTTGCCTTTTGTCATAATGACAATATCATCAGCATAACCTTGACAGGTTATACCATTGTCTGTTAGCAAAGTAAGGAGTTCATAAACTACTATCTCTAGTGAGATATGGTACTAATTCTGAGAACAGAATTAGAAGTGTAGTTGGTACACAGTAATCCATCTTCTGACCTTATCCAGAGGTTTTAATTCGACCGACTTTGAAGTAGCTTACCACCACAAGACTGCGCCATAAATAACATTCGGCCCAATCACTGATGTATAGAGGCAGGATATGATTTGAAGTTGAAGTCCCATCATGCTCCTAGGGCCCTCTTACAACAGCAGAGTACACAAGAGGTATTCCGGACCCAACCTCTGTTTTTGAAGGATTTACCTTAAAACCGAATTCGTGGTCCCAGTGAGATGGAACCTTTCTGAGAGTGTTGAAATGTATTTGCAGGACACCGCAATAGCAACGTCATTCGCATAAGTAAGCTATTAATTTGCAGCAGATTTGACATAAAACTTTTAGTAGTGTGCTCATTGATACGATATTAAATAGTTCGTTTATAGAACCAGATTACAATTAAAGTTAAGGTTTATTAAACCATTAACAACAACATCAAGTGAGACGTTGTTGAATGCCCCCTAGATATCGAGAAATACTGCAAGCGTGCACTCCTTATTATAGAGCGATTTTTCAACTATTTCCACAGGCTTCTCTTGTTGTTCCAGGTGTGATCCAGATAGAAGGCTGATAAGTTGTGTTTATCACCCTGAAAATCAAGAACCTTTTCCAAATTTTTAATAGCAAAGGGGTCAGACTAATCGATTAGCGGTCCTTAGGTTCCCTTCCTTGCTTTAGGTAAGAAGACTACACGACCCTATCTCCAGTTTTTGGGAACGTAAAATAAATTTAAGACAAGCATTATAAATTTGTAGTAGTTGCGGAGTAACACCTTCAGCTCCATGGTGAATAGCCGCGGAAATTATTTAATCTGTAATCGGTTGGTCATTTGAAAAGGCAAGAATAAAAGAATTATCAACCATAAAATGACTATAATCAAAGATGATTTCAATCCCCAGGAAATAGATATCCAAAAGATTTTCGAGGGTTTCGGTCCCAGGATCAGTCCTGTGAACATCAGATTTTTGAATACAGTCGAGAGCCTTAGGAGGCTTATTAAGTATCTTCCAGAGTCTACTAGTCTCGTAGGAGCTTCCTAAGTAACCACGAAAGTTCCGCGAAGACGTTATTTTAGCTTTCCTTACAGCATACTTTAGTTCCTTTTATTAAGTTTAAAGGGAAACCAGTCATGGAATTGAAGTCTGTCTAAGAATTAATAGTATGTAATACTATCCAAAGAACTCCTAATTTGGATTCAAGACCTGGTTATAGTTATTAAATATATAAACGGTTTTTTTTACTGGCAATACTATTTTCTTGGTCTGATTTCTAATCTTAAAAAAGTACTTCAAGCTTCTGTAAAAAAGAATTAAGCTTGATTTCTCAGGTTGTTTCGAAGATATTTATAGCTTTCGTTATTATTTGGGGAAAATAAAATAGGTGCTTTTACTCTGTGTCAGCTGAAATTCAGAATATGTCTTAATATTTGTCTAATAAATGTTTATACAGAATTTTATTTTCGGCTTAGAATGGTTCAAAATGTATTTCCACAGCAGCAGTGACGATTTTATCCGTTTGTTAGTTTAACAAATCCACATATTTTCTGTAATCTGCTTGAGGCCGTCTCTTTGAATAAAATCCTTCAGCTTGTAAATGCAGCTGCTAGAAGGAAAAAGTTTGGGATGAACTTCGAGCCCTCTTGCCTTTTCCGCTCTAACTATAAGCAACTATAAGCAACTATAATATGCAGACATTGTAAAAAACACAAAGTTGATTTGTTTATCATAACAAGTTATTGAAGAAAATAAATCCTTCAAAAATTCAATGTTGCAAGTTTTATTTTGCATGTGATTTCCATCACAGTGTCATAATAATAAATTCAAATACCTTAAAAAATTACAATAAAAGTTAGAAATATTTTACGCTTTTGCTCATGCATGTACAGAGAAATAAAAATATTCAATGTCATCTCAAAAATATATATATAAATTTATACAGATATGCATACATATATATTTACTATATGCATACATATATGTATAAGTGTGGTACATGTATGTATTTGTGAACACCTAAGCATGTAAGTAATAAATAAAACACCTTTTCTGCAAGATTACAAAATAAATTTTTGCAATATGCAATACAATTTATATAAAGTGCTTGAAAAATATTTTACTTATATGAAGAATGCAGCTACAAATACACACCAACATCAATTGCATACGTGATTTCTTAGAGTAACGCGTTAAAGCAATAAGCAATGCTGCACATTTGTCGTAAATATATATATTTGTGTGTGCAAATGTATTAGTAGTAGAAAAAGAAGAAGAAGAAGAAGAAGAAGGAGGAGCATTGAAGAAAGTTCACTTTGGCAACCCCATTTTAATCAAAATATTCAATACTTCTTATAGAGATTGTAAAAAATATACGCTTTCTACATTCTATACATACATAAACAGATATTCAAGTATACATATGTATATATATGTAAGTATGTGGATAAATATCTTTCTCTGTTTTAGCAATATTACAGAAATATTTGATCATACATGTAGTATCTATGTATGTAGGTTTTATGCATATGTATGTATAGCTGCATGTATAAGAAATCTAACAACCCAGCGGGGGGAATAGAGAATTTTAAAAGGCCTTAAGCTGCGTATTTCTATAACTAATAATCTTCAAACTTTCCCCGCTGGTATTCAGTATCAATGTAAACACACACATATACCAATATATATATACTATATACCTATGTATGTGTACAAATAGCAGACTGTAAATATTACGTGTTGGTCATACAAATATTTACTCGCTTATGACTTTTTATGTATGTTATTTGTCGCTAAATAAAAATTTCATTACATACTTTTGGGATTAATAGTAATAGTTTTTATTTTTGAAAATTTGCTTGCATTTTAGTTTAGTTTGGATTAAAATTGTGTGAAAATTCATTATGTGATATATTGGTTTATTAAGCCTTCAGGGGAGTTGTCATAAATCTGTTAAAATCAATCAAAATAATTTATTATGAAATTCGTTAACAAAGTTAAACTTAGAAAATAAACAATTTATTTATGGTACGTAAATGAGTGAAAAAGGAAAAAGTGCCCAAAATATTGAAGCAAAACAATTCTATATTACTTGAATTGCAACCTCAATGTAACTAAATAAACGAAAATGTATAAACAAAGAAAAAATAAAATCAACAACCATAAATACAATGACAAAGAAAAAAATTAATTAAAAACAAATAGAAATTTAGGTATTTTGCATTGAAATAAATTTAATGCAAAAACCAAACAAAAACTCAAATAAAAACTTTGGAAGCAAAACAGTAATTCTCTACTTTCTTTTTGAAAGGGAGCCCGACAATAAAACTAACTAAATACATACATAGGTAAGGTAGTAGATACCATATATTTAAAAATTCTTTTCAGTAAATTTAAAATTATTTATTTTATTCTACAAAGCGATTATTATTTAGGCAAACCAAAAAAAAAACCAACAAAATTCATTCACGAATAAAAAATAAAAACAAATAAAATTAAATTATCAAAATTATCAAAAGGACCACATAATTGATTGATATTCATTGATATAAACTTGAACCAATGTCTCGAAAGTTTTGTTTTTTTTTTTCTTGTTTTTATCCGAAACAGAAAGAGCAAACACCCACAAAATAGAATCGAGAAACGCATAATTTAATGATGCCCTAGTATCATTTACATAAATCGATAAATTTCAAATAAATGTCATAAATCTAATGTAAACAAACTTTCTCTAATTTTTCTTTTACATACAAACTTTCAACATTATTTACTTTAGTTTTCTTTTTATATTTTGGTTTCATCGGTGTAGAAATAAAGAAAATTTATTATTCTTATGGGAAAGTCTACATGTTTATGTAGATAACACAATAATTGTAGATGTTCAACCTTAATTGGTGTAAAATACTTCAATTTCATGTGTTAATGACCTTTCTAAAATATTAATTTAGTGTCAAATTTCAGTCGCATGAATTCTTAAGATTTTTTTTTTTTTTTTTTTTGTGTTTAAAAATTTGATGAAAACATAATCTACAAAATACACCAAATATAACCAATTATAAATATAGAAAATACCTAACAAAATTACTGTGATAGGTTCGATTTGTCAATGCTTTGTACCGATAGTATTGCAAGATCAGGAATAAACTAATTGACACTGAATCAATACTAGGAAGCCCAATATACTATACTCTCAGATAGTGGTGGATACAGAATTTGAGGTTTGAAAGTTGTATAATTTTGATAAGTTTTAGGATATCACAAAAACAACTTTACAAATTCAGATCACAAATCAAGTCAAGCACTGGATCCAAACAAGAAAAAAATTCATACAAATATTCAAAAGCAGACCAAAACTTAATACAGAAATCAAAACAAAACTCAGATCAAAGCTACAACCAAAGCCAAGCCCCAATAGTCAGACCAACAACAGTCCAAGGAGAGCCTATGTTTTTACTTCTATTTATATACAAGATTTTTTTATACGAATGGAAAAGACCTACAATTTTATGCCGAACCAGAAAGCCGTGAGAAATAAACAAAAAATCTGGATTATAAATAACACCAAAAACGAACTAAAATTTAGACAATAACGAAAGCATTCGGAAGAAAAATTAGACAATAACTAAAATTTAGACAATAACGAAAGCATTCGGAAGAAAAATTAAAAGAAAACTTAAAACAGACTTATTATGAAACCAAAAATTCGAACCAACCTAAAAAGACCAGACCTGAAATTAGGGTAAAATCTAGACTATAAAAGTAAATTTAAAAACATATCAAAAAGTGGACCAAAAACCATTATTAATCTCTCCAAAAGTAAAAGATCTACAAAATGACCCTGAAACTTAAGATTTAATGTACTTCAAATGTGTTTAATAAATAGCTGAATAATATTACTTGTGAAAAGTTATAAGCAATCATATTTTTGAAAGGGGCTGCAGCACCCATAATCCCTGTCTGAAACCACCACTGGCTGCAATATTTGTTAGAAAATCTACTTTATTGGTTCTCAAAGCTAAATTTTCTCTCCTAGACCAGTGATCTTCGATCTTTTCCGGCCGCGGAGCTTTTTTAGTGGAAAATCAATGTCCAAGACAATTAATTTTTCAAACATATTTTTGAATATCCAAATTGACTTCAGAATATTTAGTCAAATAGCCATAAAAACCACTTGAGAGTGGATCTTCAGGATAGAGTCTAATTCCAACCTACCTCTTTATGAGATATTTGAGTTATTTAAGGTTTATCTGTATTGGATATGAGATTATATGTAGTGACGTTCTATATAGTAAATTGAAAGCCAGAGAGCATAACATTTGGCAACGTCATAGACTATATGCTACAATCCTAAGAATCAGGAGATATTGTAAAATCCGTGTGCTCCATCACAATGCAGGAACACTGAAGGGTATAGAAAATCATCAAGAAACTGAGAATGCCGATAATATAGGCGAAATACAGGGTTGAATGAATATACAGTCACTATTTATAACGTACCAGTTGAACCAGTTTCAAGTGTTCAACTCCTCGATTACAGATTGAGAGATAGATGCGCAGGAAGTGTGGAAAAAAAGTTAGAGGTAATAATATTTGATTGAAATCCATCTGAATCAAAAAGCAGGGGTTCATTGGTACAAATAAATGTTTCCAACTTCTGACACACAAAAAAAAATATTTTTTGAGCGCCTAGACATACCTTTCATCCTCATGAGCAGCTTTTGTATCTTTTATTCGAGCATAGACTCTCAAGCTGCAAGTTAATCATGTAAAGTCTAGCTAATAACATTTAATAGGGGTATATCATAACACTAGGAACTCTTGATTCCTTAAATATAATATCCAGAAGTCTATAAAGTCTAGTAGCCCCAGAAGTTGCTGAACATTACCTTATGAGTAAAAATGCCAAAAGATTGAAAAGATGAATATCGAAGAAGAAGTGAACAATTGCAAAGCTCTTGTCTTGAATCTGCTGACATCAGAAATTTAAACCATATTATCAATAGACATTGTGAAAATAGCTCATGTAGTAATATAATGCGCTGTATGGGCTAAAATATATATACCCTCAATTAAAAAAGACAACCACTTCAACTTAGCCTTCCTTAATTTTCAGAATGCTCCGGGATTATTATACATTAATTTCCCATATTAAAAGTTAATTTTAAAAACCTCAAATAGATTTCAAAATATTCAAAATGAAGATTAAAATATTCTAAAATAAATTCAGATTTTTAAATGCATATCATTTATTGAGTTAGAAAAATAACCAGAACTTTTTGGACCCAAAAAAGAAATAAAAGTTTTTTTAATTTGACTTTGTCTACGAAATTTTTTGAAAGGCGAATGGGAAGCGTTCCTTCTGAAATTATGGTTTTGTTACGTTTCATTCAGCAGACGATGGATCCATTATGCAATAAGCACTAGTGGATCCATTAGGGGTTTTAAATTTTTTCGATCAAAATGTATAAAAGGTGTTTTTGACCCTAAACCACTTCTCCCCCTCCTTGAGATTTTGAGTTGTTGATACAGACTGAACTGTTTAGAGATGTTTCTTCAACAGGCAAAATCTCAATGGTCACTTTGCTAAAGCCACAGCTGGAGAGCAAATACTTCTTCATTACATTCACACAAAATATATAAAATTCAAAAACCTTTCCTAAAAATTTTGAGTTATGACGGTATATTAATAAAATCAAGTCTAATTTAAAAAAAAAATAATCAAAAATGAGCGATGTGTTCTTTCTCGTTTCTCGTAACAGAAAAGTATTCGCAAATGGATGTGACATATGAAATGAAACGAATAATATAATCTAAAGTAAGAAGAAAAACGTATACAAAAAATTCCCGCCATGTATGAAGGTAATGGAGCTACCAACTTCTCTTCAAATTTAATTACCGACGTTTTATGGAGTTCGATTATTTTCCTCAAAAAGAACAAATGCCGAAGGAGGAGCGAGGCTCGTAATTAAAAAAAAATGATATCACAGTTCACTTTTTCCTTATAAAATCGTCTACTCTACTGCCTACATATAGTAATTATCTACATGTAGACAGGCATGCACTCATAGATTCCCAAACAACAAATATTACTACAAACGCATTTGATTGATGATGATAACGATGATGGTGGTTATGGTGATGGCGGACAACGTGTATGCAACTCTTGCATGTCAGACATACAAGCAAACAAAAAACAACTTTTATATTTTCATATATGATCAGTGTTGCCAATGGCGATTTGCATTTTAGTACGACTGATTTTTTGAAATATTACAAAATTAAAACGACAAAAAAAAGAAAGCATTAAATAATTGAGAACTGATTTAATATACCAATCAATACAACTTGATTAGACCTTCAGCCTGTATCACATCGTTCAAGCGTACTAGGCACTCCACAGAACAGCTTTTTAAGGGGGAAGGGTTCGATGGAAAATGTGGAGCTATGCACATAAATACTCTCATTAAGGGTACAAAAGAAATCACGAAAGTCATAACCAAAACCATGAGAAATTTTTTTTCGCTTTGAGAGAAAAACTCTGGACTGAAACTAAAAAGTACGTTATCGAACGAGATAGTACATTCAGGCAACACTGTGTGTGATATCCATATTTCTATAACGTACATTCATGAGATGAGAATAAATGAGTGAATTTGTTATGTTACAAAATATCCTAAGGATAGACATATAGATACTGCGCATACTTATTTATATTAGAAGACAGATTCTTTTTTCACTTATTTTTCGTTATTCATATAAAACTATATGAAAAGAAAAACCATGATAAAGAGTTTCATCTTTATACATAAGAAAAAGAATTTTAGTTTCATACTCATATGTAGTAAACAAAAAAATTAAATAACTGAAAGTATGTGCATAAAATCTTTCTCTCAAAGTGCATTAAAAATGTTATAAAAAGTTGTAAGTAGCAATTTTTTTCTACATATTTTTCTTAACTTTTTTCTTTTGCATACATATTTCTGAAGCTATTCAGAATTTTTCTACGATTCTTTTGGGTGAAAACAATAGAGTCCTGTTTTTGTATTGTAAGTATGTCTACAGACATACTCATATGAATTTTTTTAAGCATGAAGGAATGAGTCAATGAATGTGCTGAAGACAATTCGAGCCTGTATCTTTTTTTAGTATATGTTTCCAGATACTTGGATACTTAAGTATGTTAAATTTTGTTGAGCACATATATACTTAAATATTTATACATAGAATATACATATTTATATTCATTAACATGTATTAGAAAAGTTGCATGTTAAAACATTATGTGCATGTTAAAAGTTGAGTCATAATGTAGCATTAGAATTATGCCGCAGAAAGTAATGTTATTAGGTAAAAGTAAATTACATAAACTGCAAAATATGAGGTTTTTGAAAGTTACAGAAATGGCGGGAGGTGAATTTTATATCTTAGTAAGTGTTTTTGGAAATAAAAAAGAAAATCTGTTCCTCAACAATAATTTCATATATTTTGCCAAGATGGCTATTTTTGAGCCAAAGTTACTCTAAAACCTGACGTACTAGACAGTTTTTGCTAATTCATTCGTTAGCAAATAACTCATTGACTTCATTTCGATACTGAACATAAGAAGATTATGAAAATTAACTACCAGACCAAGACGGGAATCGAACCTGCAATCTCTTAGGATAAAGTCTAATACAATACCTATCGAGACGAATTGGGATCGTCCGTAATGTAGTTTAATGGCTCCAACAATGTAATGAAAGCGTTGACTATCCATATGGAACATTAAGAACATTAAGTAGTAAGGGAGAAATAGCAGAGTTGAGTCGAAAATCCAAAAATAAAATAAAAATTGGCACATTGATGAATGCTCCATGTTCACATTGTTCCCATTTTGACAATTTCCGTTCGTATACTATAAATGCGAAGTTTTAAGTTTATAGATATCTCGCATTTGCAGAGCTTGATAATGATTTTGGTCGGGTTTTTTATCTGCTTTAGACTTGATTTTTGGTCCGGTTAGTATCTGATTTTCAACTGACTTTTGGTCTGTACTTCGCCATGATGTTTTGTCTTAATTTCGGTCTAAACTAAACTGACTGTTATATTGTTTGAATATCGATCTGGATTTTGGTGTGATTTTTAGTCTAATTTTTGGTTTATATTGTAGCATGTTTTCGATCTGATTTTTTATTTAATTTTTGGTCGGAGTCTCATTCTAAGTATTGGTTTGAAGTTTTGCCTGATTTTTGATCTCACCTTATGGCTAAGTTTTCGTTAGAATTTTGGCCGTAATTTAATTTTGATCTGACTTTTGGGACGAAATTGTGTATGAATTTTGATCGCTTTTTTGTTCTGATTTTATGGGCTGTTTTAATCGTATTTTAGGATTTGCTTATGGTTTAAACTCTGCTCTAATTTTTGGTTTAACTTTTGATTTGGTTATCGATTAAAATTTTGGTTAGATTTTTAATCTGAATTTTGAACCAAAACTTTGGCTTTTGGCCTTGAGTTTGTATTGAATTTTTACCTAGATAGTCTAGTTTCTATTTAAAAGCTGATTTGGAATTTAATCTTTAGAAGTCTGGTGTAGTCGCCATCACATTCTTCTATTTTTATCGATTCCAAGTTTGATATGGAGCGGTGGTAGCAAAACTCTTTCGATCGCAACAAGTAGAACCTCAACGATGTTTTCGTGGTGTAATCTGCATCCTACTCTCAAAAATGCTTCAGAAATATGTAATAGGGTCAATGACAATGTTAGTTTAGTGGCGATATTTGTGGTGCAATTGGGTAATTTGAGTTAAAATAATGATTGTTGGTTTTCTTTTTGAATTGTGGAGAAAAAGTCCTTTTTATTTATTTCTTGAGATTTTATAACGATATTCCTAATAGTTTGGCATTTAGACGAACAATTTCAAAAAATTTACGAAAAATTATATTTATGTCGAAAACACTATTTGAATATATTTTTTTTGTATTAGTGTGTTCAGCAATTTTATTCTTTATAATAGGTACAACTGTGCTGAAGACAGTAAACTGATATTCAAAACGGTTCAGGGCCTATAAACATGTAAATATCTGAAGTCTTTAGCTATACAAACCCGACTGAAACCAATCCTGCCAATGCCAGTGGATCTGAACTCTGTATACCCATACAAAATTCACTCCCTAAAAGCCACCGTAAAAGAAATAGGCTTTTTTATAATTCCTTAGAATATGTAAATATATTCGAAAATTCTTACATATATTCTATTTATAGTGCATTCTTTCAGTTTAGGAAAACTTGCTTCCCTCCAAACATAAATTTTGATCTGCCATTGATGGCAATAGCTGACGATAAATACTCTCTGAATCTATTAGCGATTAAGTTTTACACACATATTTAGTTTTATGTCTAAAATAGCAGCCTCTACATTTATGATACTCATATCTCAATATTCCCAGGAAATCATTTATAAATAAATTGCTTCATTATATAAATAATAATAAGTACATAATTAGAAACGAAGAAGATAAAAATGCCAATTAGAACAACTGTCTATTGCAATTAAAATATTATCGAAACAAAACAGATTCTCCTTTAAACCATTCAATGGTTCAAATCAATTAACAGCTATCTTTCTTTTCATTGCATACTTAACGGCGCGTAGTTGTGTTTGTTTTTTTCTTTGAAATATCGAACGAGTAAAATCTTATAATAAAAAGAAAATAGCATTGTCTACTTGTTTCTTTCAATTTATGCATGAAAATTGAAGGCTGTGAATAATGGCAGCGTTTGCACTACGCTATCTAAATTTAATGGAATGTGGAAACACGCCCAGGGGAAATAAATTTTATGTTAAGTGAATCAAAGGAAACAGATTGCAATGGAATTTGTTGTGACATTAATGCAAAACGAAGAAAATATTGCATTACTTGCTTCAGCATTTACGTGTCTTGTATTTCTTTTTCTGTGCAATTTTACGCATTTACTTTACTTTTATTTATGTTTCTTTTTTCTTCGTATTGTTTTGTATAAACTTTTTTTTTTTTTGAGAAATTTTATTATTCCACTAAAATAATCTGCAAGCACTGCATACAAATTCCATTTGTCAACAACAAAACAAAAAAAAAATATCCGCAATAAAAATTCTTTTACTTTTTTTTATCACGGGTTTTCCTTTTTTTTTCTTTCTTTTTGTTTTTACTTTAAGTTTTTGTTTTTTAACTGATGCAATTTGTTGGGACGATTTGTGGCATTTTCACATTAACACACACGCACACAAATCATAGCATGCATGAATGTGGCTTGTATGGCTGTATAAGTAAGCCGTGATGTAAGAGTGTTGGCAATGCAGAATGCGGAAAAGAATCAAGCATCATGCAACTGCAACAGCAAATGCATTTTACTTTTGCTACATCCGTTGAAGTGTTGCCGTGTCACGTTGCTCCTCCGCTACCATATACCATTGTGTTGTTTTTGTTTTCCCCTTTTTAATTTCGTGCTGCATTCATGTGCTCGTCGCTCGTTCCTTATTTTCTTTTATCCAGTATCTATTATTCGTGCTTAGTCATGTGAGTGTGTGTGTGTATGTGTGCGTGAAAGTGTGATGTTTGTGTGTGTGTATAGACGAGGTTGTGATTTTAAACTTGACCTTGTTTGCACAGCATATGCACCCATACATAGAAATGAATGTATATATGTTTGTATGTGTGTCTTTGTATGAATGCAATTTCTTTTTAAATTTTTACTTTAATCAGAATGAATATCTCCAAGGCATCAGGGCAATTCACAGCATGAAAGCAGAAAGTTTAACGATTTAATTATTTAAGTTTAAGATCAGATTTCGTGGTATGAATTTCTTTATATTGTTCAATTTTGTTATAATTTTAAGGATAAGTTTTTATTTAAATATTAATGTGCTTGACATTTGGCTTGACTTGCATATAGTTGCATATATAAAAAAAAATTCAAATGGAATTAAAAGCAAATAAAGCTAGACTCGTTCCTTTTAACTATTTCAAAGAAATGTTGTTATTAAATGTTGCAATAATTCCAAGGAACAAATTTTGTTTTTCTTTTTATAATGATAAATTGACTATAACTGCAACCCGAACTACACGTGTATTCCAAAAAAAATTCGTGTAGTTGTGACAGTGCGTGTATACGAAGCTTAATCAATAACAACAGTAAGGGTTTTTATTCTCTGTACTACAAAGTACGAGAATATTAATTGATATCAAGAATCAATTTTTAGTATTTTATTTAAATCAAAAAAGAGAATTGAAATTACTTCGATTGATTCTTGAATGATTTTGGAGAACTTTTCGGCTAATTTTCTTTAATATCTTTCTTAGTTCCAAAACATAAATTGGCATCTCCCAAAGATTCTCAAACTTTCAAACGCGTTTTTCTCAAAATTGAGTTTTTCGAAATGACTGCTACGATATCCCCAAAACTAATGAACAGATTGACGCTCAAATTTTCATGATATCTTCAGTACATCAATAGTTCTAGCCCGAATCAGGATCATTGTGGTTACTGTCATAGTTTTTTTTTTTAAATTTTAAATAAAAAAAAGAAAAATTAAGAAAATTAAATATGTATTTATTTTCAGAACTTTACCAAAAACTGTAGCCACAGATCTACAATTTTTTTTTTTTTTTTGTACCGGGGTCGTTCCAAAGATTCCAAAGTCGATTTAAAATTTGCGGAAATGCATTAAAAAACAGCTATCTCACCAGACAGCCCCCTTAAAGCAAATTGCAGAGAAATATTTGTCAGATCCTCCGACTAGTTGAAAATAAGTAGAAAATATTTGTTTTCAGTTTTTTTTTTATATTTTGAAAAATCTTCGGTCTTTGGTCGAAGAAATCCTTCGGCCAAAAATCACCTTCGTTCGGGCACAAATATGTGCTCTCTCGTTTTATTACATCACGTCGCTGTTATTGTCGTCGCTGCGTTGTTGATGTTGTGTCGTTATTGCGTTCTACGGTGTGTGATTTTCTGTAAGAAAAAGTTTTTTTTTATGGCAGTTTTGCAGAAAACAAGCGATATGCCCTTGAGAAATTAATAGATTTTCTTGGAACATATAAAATCTATTTGAATTAAAAACAAAATCGTCATCATTGAGGAAAAAAAGGTTAAAAGATTTAAAGACACAACTCGAAAAATACCTATATAAAGTGGACAAAATGAAGGATTGCTTCGGATAATTTTAGCACTTCTGGCATGATTTGAAATTAACAGAATAGCCTAAATTAAGCCGAAATTTTGGCTAGTGTTAGTGTCATAAGCTAAGTAGGTTTTAAATTTCATGGAAGACTTAGTACAAATTCTGAACAAGGTGCACAGAAAATCTTTTTTGTGTATTTCATTTGCTTTAAGGACTACCCCAACCAAAACACTGGAAGTGCTACTCAACCTGCCTGTGCTAGACCTGATAGGTAAACAAATGGTCGCCGCATCAGCACTCGGACTAAAAAGCTCGGCGATATGGGAAGATCGGCAGACAGGTCATTCTACTATCTGACATATATGGAGTAAACATGACGATAGAGTTGGCTTTGCAGTTTTCTCAAAATAACTAGTACTGGATCTGTCTGTTTGTCTTCCCGACCACTTCAGTGTATACCAAGCCGAGGTCCTAGCGATAAAAGAGGTAGACGCTTACTTAGGTAGGCACGCCGTAATAAAAACCAGTATAAATGTATACTCGGATAGCCAGGCGGCTATAAGATTAATGAATTCGATGGCACTAAAATTAAAGGTTGCTTTGGAATGTTTGACAGCCCCCAACGATATTAGCACCGTTTTAAGAGTACGCCTTATATGAGTTCCGGGGCATTAGAACATTGAAGGAAACTACAGAGCTGATGAGTTAGCCAGACAGGATACTAACCTTTCTCTGTGTATGGACAGAAGCAATATTGGTATACCTAATGCCTCCTGTAAACTAATGCCGAAGAATAGGGTAGTGCTTGAGGCCAATAGGTCTTGGGCAGACAAAAGCACTTGTGGCCGAAATTGGACAGGAGGAAATCGAGAGAGCAGCTCAGTCTTCCGAGAGAAGGCATCTCTAAGGTCATTGGCTGTTTGGCAAGCATGCTCTCAGATTAGGAACATCCCTCATGAATTAAGCAGAAGCTGCAGGGGTGAGGAAGAGGAAAAACAGTTGAAACTTCTTCTGTAATTGCCCAGCTCTAGCTAGAAGCAGAGCGGGTTTTTTAGGCAAACACGCTTTTAGTTCTTTTACAGAAGTATCTGGCGCTAAGATTAAACAAATCCTGCGCTTTATTAGAGCTTCAAAATGGTTTCAAGAGTAAGTATAGATGAGGTTTTAGACCGACTGCCACAAAAACCTAACCTAGTAAAATTTTTTTGTAGTTGTTTGCATTTTTATTATACAAGCGGTGAAAAAATGCTTTCAGGCTAACCGAAATGTATTCGGTTTGGTCCGCAACACTTCCAAAAATACATGCTGTAGTGTTGATGAAAGATTCAAAAGTTTGTGTCTATAGTTGGGAAAAGTAATTTGTGAAACAAAAAAACTGTGAATGAAACCCAGACGAAAATGAAGGCATGGTTTGTAGCTTGTTGATAAATCAGGGAAGCAGCACTTTCTTCAGCCACCCTCTTCCCTTCCTCTTTCCTCTTTCCCCTCTCCCCACCCCTTCTCTTATTCTATCCATCTTTTCTCTTCTCTTCCTTATCTCTCTGCCCTCATAAGTTTTTTCTATAGCACTGTTAATTTTCCCTTTATCCTGTCTATTCTTCCCTCTCTCTCTCTCTTTCCCTTTCTCGCTTCCTATTCATTCTTTATTTTGCTCTTACTCTCTATTTCCTGTTTTCCCACTCCTCTCTCCTCATTCACCCTGTCCTCTCATTCTATTTTTCCTCTCTCTCCTCTGGGCCTCTCTTACTTCTCCTCATTATTTTCTCCTTCTCGCTCTATTGCGGTAACTTTTTATTCCCTTGTTTTTCTTTTACCTCTTATTTCACTCTTTCCCTTTCTTACTATTTTTCCTCTTTCTGTTTATCTCGTCTTTTTCACTTCTTTCTTTTACTCTATTTATTTTCTCTTACCTCTCTCTTTTCCCCTTTTCCCCTATATATCTTCTCTCTCTTTCTTAACTCTCCCCTCTCTTTTCCTTTTCAGTTTCCTCTCTCTCCCTTCTGTGTTTTATTGTATTTGTAAAAAACTGAGAAACTGATTAGTAGTAAAGCCTAAACAATTCAAATTCTTTTAGTATTTCCTTTGGATACAATCGAGAATCGTAGAAGTCAAAGGAAACAATATCGTTGCATCAAGAATAAAATCACTAGCAGTAAACCAATTTTAGAAATATCTCATTTACACTATTCTATTAATTCTTTCCGCCGCCTTGGGAGCATAGAGATTCAACAAAATGTTTTCATCTGTTTTTTTTTTTATTTAAATTTCGTTAAATGACTTTTCTGTACTATCAATTTCGTTGCATTTTTTGCTATCCTCAAGTGTTTGTTGGCAGATCTCATTCGGTCCTCAAGACTAAAAAGATTAAAAAAATTTCTTATTCAGATTTAATGTAATGGTAAATTTTATACAAACCTTATAGAATATGTAGTTTAGCATTTCTGGGCTGGTACTTTTGACTATTCGTATCACTAAAATAGAGGGGAACTATAAGATCTTAAAATTCAAAAAAAGTCCTCCTCACTATACTTATACACTTCAACAACAAACTTTTGAGCTAATAGTTTATTACTAATAAATATTTTAGACAAAAAAAAGAAGCATTACTTTGCTAAATAAATTACACAAAACTCATCCTGCATGAATTCCTTTTCAAAGGCAAATGCAAAAATCAATTTGCACACATATCACACATTAAAAACACATTTCATAATTTTATTCAAATCCTTAATACTCTACGATTTGCTTAAGTTCATAGACAAAATTTCCATTGTTATCGCATGCACGTAAAAAAACATTTTCGTTTCATGTTGCATGCAACATCGGATCTCGACATAATTCTTAATGGGTAGTAAAACGAACTTAATTGATAACTAGCAATATTAAGTTGGAAGAAACAGAAGTCTATGAAAGGCTATAAACTGTAGCAATAGTAGCAACAACAAAAGCAACAGCAGCAGAAGGAATCAGAGGCAGGAGCAATAGCAACAGCCGGCATCTTCTGTGTGTATCATCAGGTCACGAGATTTAACGACCATGGTTAGTAGGTAATAACTTTCTTTACAACGAAACGACGTGAGATATGAAATTTTGCTCTCCTATGAGTTGCTTGCGAAGCTAATGTGGGAATTCATCATTTGAGATAGTGGAAAAACGCATATGCGTGTATTCGTTTTAATGTGTGTTTGTGTGCCTATGTGTGTCACACAAAAGTATTAAACATAAAGAACTCAGTTTAATATAATGATATAATATTAAAAACTTTTTCTTCGCCTCTTTTTGCTTCTTAGCTGGAATACACAAATACAAATACATATGCTAACACATACGGGGTTTCACTCATACCAGCAAAAGTTGATTTATATTCAAAGTTTTTTAACGATGTTGTTAGAATTCGTCTGGTTGAACAAACATATGTATATAGGTGTGTGTGTGTTTGTTGCACGAACGTATTGCGGTGAACCTTAATTGTTACCTTCTTCTTCTTTCTTTCATTCTCAGTTATTTTGTGTGGTTAATAATTTCAACAATTTAAGTTTAATTGACGTACACACGTAATTTACTGAAGAATCATGCTGGTTGGTATATGTTTGTATGAATTTATTATAAATTGTTGTATATTGTGGCTTTTCTGAGAGAGATTTTTTATAATTAAGTTAAATAGCATATAAATTTCAACAGTGTATTATTGAAAACTTCCATTATGGTGGCACAATTTTGCAGGCATAGTATACACTATATGGTTTTGCATTTAATTGTATTTAGAAAAGTTAGTTGGTAACCACATATCGTTTCTACGATATACCCGTATAGGGAATTTGATAAACTCTATAAAAGAAAGTAGTAATAGTACCAGTGTTACATTTGTTTGATCAATATTTGCTGCAAGGCACACGCACACTAGTGAAAAAATGCTTAAAAACAAAAACTAAGTTTTGCTTTAAGATTTTTATTACCTAGATCGAAAGTGAACCAAAGCTCAGATCAAACCCAAAATTCAGACTAAAATTCAGACCAAAATATAGGCCCAAACCCATACAAAATTACAACTAAAACTCATAGCGAGTCTCAGACTGAATGGCAGATAAAAAGTTGAACCTAAAATGAAATTCCATTCAATTCCGGTCAGCCATTTAAGAATTTTACTTGATACATTCATACAAACATTCACAAAAATATGTATGCATAGAAACTACATTGATTTTTCATAATATTTTCGAGTTCAAAAGCTAATGCATTATTATATTTATCATGGAAATTAACTACCTTCATACCCTGCATAAGTACCTAGTATGAGTATACAAAATGTGCTTACCATAAATGAGGTTTTGTTCTTACATTCACATTTTCTAATTATTTTTCATAAAGTCAATTCATGCTCATAAATTGTTGCATATTAAAAGAACATTTATTTTATAAGTAATCAATTAAAAGAAATTATTATCAAATTATTTGAGTAATTAAGCAAACAAACTATAATTTTTTATTCAATACACTTAAAAATGTTATGGGATTTTAATAAGTATATACAGCCATACAATTGTGTAATAGTTGATTTAATTCAGTAAGGCATGAGAATGCATTGCATCCAAGTATTTAATGAATTAATAAGTGTTCCTCAAAGAATATCACTGCATGATTTATTTACGTGTGTGTGCCTCTGCATGTTTACATAAAAGCGTGAATGTGTTTATGTGATTATAAGCGTAGAAATTAGTTCAATGCACAATTATACAATATTCTGCCAATCATTTCCGCTGCTATAGATATTATCGATATTACGTATACGCCTAAGTGTACTAGAAATTCAAATGTTCTTATGAGCATAGTAACAATATATCAAACAATATATCAAACCATATTCAATGAATATACATACGCGAGTAAGAATGTATGTGTGTGTGTGTCTGTTTATGTGTAAAGGAGGTCACCATTGTGTATGCTCAGGTTTTGTGACTGTTATGTCTGCATATTGCTTTTTCAATTCAAGTATGAGTGTTTGTACTATATTAACGTCAATAAACTTGCTGCACATAGTTACCGACTATGTGGTTTACCCCAACACTCATCTATATCTACACGCACACATACATACACAACCACACGCATACGTTACCACACTGTCAGCGGCACTTAACCTCGTTATAATATTAATTTACAATGCAAATCCCTTGTAGCAAGAATCAAAAACCGCTGCTCTGCTTTTCAATTTGTTACTCTTTCACTTGCAGTTTATTTGTTTTATCGTTGTCGTGAGTATGCACAAAAAAAAAATTACTGAATTGAATTGAAGTTGAGCTAAAGTGGCATGGTTGGGAATGAAAAAGTTCAAAGAAGCATTTAATTTACAAGTAAATACATTCCATATTTACTTTATTTAAATCTCTAAGGACAGAAAATACATATGCATTTTTTCTTATCATTTATTGGTAATATGAGCATTTTATATTTCTTCTATTTTTTTTGCTTAGTTTCATTTTTTTGCCTTTTCTTGTTCACACTTCAATTAGCTCATAATTAATACCGATTTCACATATGAATATATGTGTATATAAGTGTATAGTAGAGATATCATCTACGAGTATGTCTGTCTGCTAAGCTTTCATTTCCCTGCTGATTGTTCACACATGGCTATGCCACACATAATTTCATTATTTTGTTGCCTTTTAACGGCATTTATTATTAAATACTGCCATTTTCATTACAGCGAAATCAAGTTCAAGGAAATCTTTAATCAATTTTACATGTAAAATTCTGAACAGCATCACTATCAATACAAACATAAATAATACTTGGAAGAACATGCTGGTCATTTCTATATTTTGCTTTTTTGCCTTGCAGTAAAGTGGTATTCAGAGAAATTGAATCACTAAGGTTTAAAACAAAGCAGGTGGTAGACTGCTTCCGAGCTATACACATGAATTTCAAGCCTACAAGTTTTTTTTTAGATTAAACAAAAATTGATAGGAAACGCGAAGGAAATTTATGGAATTTATGGCATTTTAGGAATCACCCCTAGTTGAGGAGCAAACAATAGACTTTTTTCAAGAATTTTTCCAACTATACCACAATTTTTTCTTTTTCAAAACAATTTATTATCTAAAAGTACATGTATTGAACCTAGATAGATAGATAGATTAAAAAGGATGTGATGTACTTCGACCTTAAGAGATCTATTGTACCCCCGGCTTTAAGGCTATGATATCCCCACTACATGGGTGGCAATGCCCCACGTATCTCTTCCCCCTGCGAGTGAGTGCCTCGCAGTGCATTAGGATGTGTTCGGATGTTTCCTTGTTTTCTTTACAGAATCTACAAGTGCTGTCCTGACTTAACCCTAGGTTTTTCATATGCTCTCCCAGTTTGCAATGCCCTGAAAGGAAGCCCATTACTAGCCTCAGTTGACTTTTATTTAACTTAAGACAGAGAGCTGCTCTGCTGGGATCAAACTTCCCAATTAGCAGCTTTGACTGTCTTAGCTTTGGGAGGAGTGCCCAGTAGGATGACCTGATGTTTTGTTCCTCTTCTTTTAGTGTGCCTTTTAAGGTTTGAATTCCTATAGCTAACAACGGTTCTGGACCAATGAAGGTCTTGGCCGCAGCGTTACTTGCCAGGTAGTCGGCTACTTCCGGTACGCAGTGATTCGTCCTATAAACAAAATTCAAAAAATTCATTATGTCAAAACCAAACAAATTTTGATGCTATTTTAAAGATTATACTCCAACTAAGAAAACCCAAAACAAAATTTTGCCGATAAAATAATTAGTGTGGGTTGCAAGAGCCGTTCAAAGTCGACAATTTTTTTCACAAAAATTTAGGATCGTTCAATTTAAATTTTATAGTCTGTTGAGTAAAATAAATCTGAAAAATAATTATGATATCCGGCCAAAGTTCCAGTTTTGTATTTTTAATTTATCTAGGAAATTTTTGATGTTGATTTTTAATCAAGATTTGAAAAGCTACGAATTCTGCATTGTTTCAAATTCACCAATTTTGGCAGAGAAAATCTGGAAAATGTATGAAAATGTGTTTCTGCATTTTTACTCAATTTTAGAAGGCACCTTTTAATTCAATTTAAAAATATGTAGGTCTGAACTTGATTTTTTCAACAACAATTGGAGTAACACTTTTTTTGTTAACCCTAAAAGTATGCAATTATGCTGAAAAATGTCTAACAGTGTAAAAATTCAGAAGTAGCATTCATTAATATCACTTTTATTCCAACATTAAAGGATTTCAATAAGAATTGTTTAAGTTTCTGAAAAGACCAATATCAACATAACTAAATAAATTAAATTTCTTGAATATTAAACCGTCCATTCTCCCAGTCTGATTAAAACTGACTTCATATTTGAGTTTAGTGACCCAAAATTTAATACCACATGAAGTTTTATCAAAATCAGAGCGCTCCTTCTAATTTTGTCCCGTTGTTGTACGGGTTCAAATCACTGTGCGGTGTCAACCCCACAGAATAGTGAAAGCTCTAATGATACACATAATTTCCTCTTTCATTTAAATCATTTCGTGTTTCTTAGGAAGATAAGGAAAATATTTCAATTAAAATCTAGTCTATTGCCTATCTACTGTCTATCCAATTCATTTGAATGTCCTAATTTCGCATATGTTTAGAAAAGTCGACCCAACGTACCTCAGCTTAAATTTGTTTGTATTTTATTATTTAATTTATTCTAAAGTACGGGCTAGCCAAAATGTTGAAATAATGGTGTGTTGTCTTTCTCCATATCAATTCTCTCACTTATCACACATGAAAGAAATAACTAAGCATTTTGGCATTTAACAAACAGCAACAACCAGCATAAATAACACATATATCATACTTTTAAATCTTAAATGCTGTAATAGATGTATATATTTGTATTAAAATTAAAAACAAAACGGAACATTTTTTATTGTTTTTTGTTATCTAGGACAAATGGCTTCAAATCCGGGACGGATGAGAATCAGACCTGAAATCAGGTATTTTCCCGGACAATCCGGGACGCAAGATCACATTTAGACTAGATGTATTTTTCGTAGGTGAATCACAGCTGGGCATTTGCATAGAAAAGAAATAAAAAATTGTCTGCCATTCCTCGTTGGCACAGTGATTACTATATGAAAAGCACAGACTTTCTTCATGTCTTCCAATGGTGCAATGTCCAGTAATCACCTAAGCCACTGTACTATCCAGTTTTGAACTCTGCCAGCTTAGAGTCATCTGTATAAAAATGATTTAAGTCCCTATGAAATCACTCTTCATTCTTCCATTCCTGTCTATCAGGAATAAAATTGCAGCATCAACCCGTGGAGGGTTTAGGCCAAATTTTTTTTGGCAACCAAGAGGTGATCCCGTGTAGAAAAAAATGTATTTCTCTTTTTGATTATGACTGTACCAAGTATTAAGCATGTAAACTTTACGCTACTGCTAATACACTCATACATCAACACAAGAAGAAAAAGGAGGTGAAATACATAAGTATAATATCTAAAGTCTTAGACTTACTCCAGTGATGCAGAGTGAATCAGATCCGTAAAACTTTGAACTTTCATAAGCATGTGCTGCCCAAAGCCAAAGTCCACTAGACCGCAAAAAAAACATAAATACAGAGTATCACGGTAATAAAATACGTATGGCTGCATACCCCATTTGTTTCCAATTCGTCGCCTGAGAATTGATTTGACTTATGTGTATACAAATTCGTATACCTATACGCCAAATTAATTCTCAAGCGACGTGTTGCTTGTTTACACAAGTGGAGCGATTTTATTGCTTCACTTATTTGCGATAGAAAATTAAGCTCTCAGCTCCTTTTTTCCTTACCTTAATTGAGAACTAAATATCAGACTTTTTTTTTATAAAAATAAGGCTTCTAAGGTTAAATGAAAGTGGAATAATATTTAGTATATTGTACCTTCTACTTAGTAAATCAGTCCAGTTTTGTTTTTTCAATATGGACACCCAGTAAGCACTTGTAAAAATGTTTAGCATAGATTGGATAACATTTCCTAATGTGCACGTCATTTATCCGATATAGCGATGGATATGTCATGTGCATAGGTAATTATTTTGGACTAAGATTCTTCAAGAGAGTGTATCTTCTCTATGTATCCGCCTTCCGAGGTGCCTCTGTAAACGTATCTAGTTATGGAAAAGATTCCCAATTTCGAATTGATAACATTCCGCATTAGCACAGATTGAATCAGCTCACGTCTCTACATTAAGGGCCTCAATTGCAGTTATTAGAGCTTTTGGAGTAGCATTATCGATCATTTATGGTACGTTATGAAACGTAAAGTAACTCAGCTTGAACCGCAGAGTAAAGTGGGCCTAAGAATAATTTTGGGAAAGGTAAATTTCAAACAGTGTTTTACAAAACCATGTTGAGTCAATGCCTGCTGTTATAACCTCCAAAAGCGAGTCAACATCTTATTTAATTTTAGAATAGAATATTGCTTTATCTAATGTTCAAGTTGCTTGTGTTTCGTTTAGTTCACAAGAGTTTCACTTCTGCCTTGTGTTCGTTAATACACAACCAATTTTTTCTTTTGGGATTAATGCTAGAACAAAAATTGCATCTCTGTACCGGTAATTTCTATGACAATTGTAAACGAACTCTTTTTTCTGTGCGACATCTTCATGTAATCCTTTGGACATTTGCGCCATCTGTATGTGAAATGTATAACTGTCATAAACTTTAAGATGGCGACCCTACACATTGTTTTTTCTGCCATAGGCGTGTGTGTGTGTGTGTAATTAATATGTTATATTGAAGTAAAACTATTTATGAATCGTTTATTTTATAGTTTGCTCGTGAATTCAGTTACGGAATATTTATATTTAGCCCCTCATGCACATTGCTCGACAAAATTATTTCGCATTGCAAACTTACGAGCGACGTCACATCCGGTTGGTTTTACTCTAGGACAAGAGAAAAGAAGTTTCACTTCAAAAATTGGAGAATACTGCGAAAAAATTAATGGTAAGATGTGCATGACCGCCGGTGTATGTTCTATGAACTAAAGATTTCTAAATCAACTTATCATTGCAGTTTTTTGGAACTCAATGTTCAACCAAAAAAGCCGTCAGCTCTTTGAATATTTCACAGGCAAATTCAATTTAATTCTTTTCAAATATTTAATGATTGCAATACAACGCGTATGTACTTTTTCTATTTTTCTCTAATTGGTGAAATTTAATATAGTAAATGTATGGAAAGCAGAATGATAACCAAGTTACATATGCAAGCAGCAATTGGTGCACGGTAAAATAGCGTCTAAATTACCGCATCCATTTTCATAATTTGCATACATAACTAGAGTCATACATAACTATAAAAGCTTGTGTTTATTGGAATAAAATTGAATGCTCGTATGTATATATGTACATAGGTATAGAGATACGTGAATATTTTCCCTCTTTTCAAAACTTTAACAATATCTGCACATACGTAACCAACCATTTGCATTTCCATACAGATATTTGTATGTATGCAAATGTAAATTAGCTTATAATCAATTCAACCCAATTTGTTGTTTATACATATTTATGTATAGGTGAGTGCATGTATCAGCCTTTATTAGACATAATGTGACCTTGTGCCTTACTCTATTAGGTTAAAGATATTGGTTGAATAAAACACAATAGCAAAAAATAAAAAAAAATGTCTTAGTTTGAGAATTGATTAATGCGATCACATTTATTTCGAGCTATATATGTACATTTGTAGATTGCAAGTCTCCATTTCATTCCAAAGTAAAAATCTTTCGGTATATTTTATTTTTGCCGAATTCATTATGGGACAGTTGTTTATTTATTTATATAACTTTTTCATTTTTTTTTGTGTTCGAGTATGCAATTTGAAAAACATATCTTAATGCATAAATCACAAGCGAAACGAAGTATTTTTTCGGAAAACCAAAACAAAAGATAAAAACATGTTCTTGTTTTTTTTTCCAAATATTTTCTGAAGTCTGTCAGAGAGAGAGAATGAATGAATAACTGCTTCATGCTTTCATTCGAATGTGAATATTGAATTTGATCATGAATTAAAGGATTACTGGTTATTTTTCTTGGAACAACACTTGTTTTATAGCGGTATACAAGGCCGTATTTAGGGGGGGCGGGGGATTTGGAGGTTCTGAAAATTAATTTTATATCGCATTATTGCTCAGAGCACCACGACTAGAAAGATCTCTTTCAATGCTGTGGCTTCACGAATTTAGGGAATATAATCCAACCTCATCCGGGTTCCTTATCATTGACAATGGCTCAAATTCCCAATGATGATCATTTGAAAAAAATGAGCCTCAACTATTTTTGGTAATTTTTTTGAGGTTGGGTACATCATCAGTAGTGGGAAGTCAATGAGTTAATGAAATTATGTCCCTCACGATAAAAAAAAATGCACTAGAATGCACATTGAATAATATTTATTTGAAAAAATTTAATTTGATTATTCTGGGAATTTTTTGTCACTTTTGGCCATTTTTTTGAGGTTAAGATTAAAAAAATCGGAAAATTTTTCCTAAAATTTTAATTTTATAGGGTCCATCAAATGTATCATTGATTTAATTTATTGTATTTAAAAATCAGTTTGATAAAAATTATTTATGAATATTTTCTTCGAATGAAAATCCCCCCCGAAAAAAACTTCTGGCTACGGCCCTGGCGGTATAGATTAAGTATCTATTTTGAATAACCGTGATATTTCGGTGATAGAGGCAAAACTCCCCTCAGGGACAATTGCGCAATTTATAATAATTCATAAGACGTCGCATTCTTATTAAAATTCAAATACTTCAATTGTCATTAAAGTTATAAGCGTCTCTGCTGCAGGTAACAAGTAAAAACAACTGTGTTAAAATTTGTTCACTGCATGGTTTGCAGTAGCCCAAAAATATGATAATTTCAGTGAAAATCAGTTGTCACAAAAACACAGAGATAGCCCTGTAGATTGAAAGCTTTTACCGTGCACGCTAACAAAAATTTGTATTTATATCTAATGCACAATATGTATACACGCGTATGTATAAATACGTATGTATGCACTTAGGTAATTCACAATCCAATAAACTGTTTTATCAATCATATATCATAAAATTTTACAATGTAAAATTTAAAAGCTATAGACTTTATGTTTAAAATAAAATAATTTTTTTTGTAGATTTTTCCGTTAATGTTCAAAAAAAAAATTAATTAAAAAATGATATCAAATACAGATAATAAATATACAAATCACCGCCACTCACTGTCCTCTGTTCGTTTATCTCTTCCCCTTTCGATTCTGTCTATCTGTCAGGGTTGTACTTTACAGCCTTTGGTCTACAGCGTTGTAGAGAGATCTTATACTTCCATTCGTGTATAAATTTAATACACAAAATATGTATGGAATCAGCTGTTTTTAATAACTTGCAAAATGTTGTAACTTTCCGTTCACGTACTTACTTTTTGTGATGTTTTTCTTGTCGTGAACAAATACTTTCTCACTCTCTTGAATTTGGTTGCTTGCTGGAAAAGTACGCGAACAAACTTAATATCTCATTCAAATATTGTATGATGGGGCGCTCACACTTGTTAAACTTCTCATCAAATAGAACTTATGACGTTATGTAACCTTGTGAGTTACCTAATTGTTTGCTGTATCACACATTTATTGTTCTGGTTATTTGTTGCAGAGTTAATTACAATGCAGCCCATAACGCCTGTTACGCTGCCAATTTTGTAATTAGGCTCATGTGATGTAGAGTAATTACGAACTGGAAATACAAACATACATAGGTAATGAATATTGCTTTTTGTTCTTGCAAATTATCAACAATGAAGTGAGATGCTTACCTATTGACAGTAGGGTACTGTTATGCAGGTGTGTTAATTCTATTATAAAATGATACACAGACAATACGTGGAACTATAAAATTTTGGATTTTAAAATTAAATTTTGAATATTTTTTATCTTGTGAATATAGCCAGACTTAGGGGTACTTAATTAATTTTTTAGTTAACTCACTTAATTCTAGTTGAAGTAATTTCAACTACATTTTAATTATTTTTGTAATGGTTGAAGTTTTTTCAACTGCATTTCAACTAATTTAGTTAAAAAAAGAAAAACATCTAAACTATGCATTCAACTAAATTAGTTGAAATGTAGTTGAAATTTTTTCAACTATTATTTAGTTGCAGTATAATTTTTTTTTACTGCATTTGAACTAATTTAGATGTAGTTCAATGCATAGTTAATTGAATATTTAGTTAACTACCCCCCAGTTTGATTATAGCCACAATAATTTAATATGGTATGGTGATTAAAAAATTTAACATAAATTTGTTTATGCTTCTTTCTCATGTTTTCTTATTATATTACATAACAATGAAAATATTTCATAAGAATTTTTGAAAACTAAAAGAACAAGCTAAGCTAAATAAAGAAAAACTAAAAATCGTTAGAGTTTTAAATGAAAAAATTTGATTGTTATGAATTACAGAAAAATAGAAAAATTAGTGCTTAATTTAAAAAAATGTTGGAGCTTAATTGGAACAAATGAGTTTAAATAATTCAAAATACCCTTCTACAAAACATACTACTTGGTTACTTTAAAGTTTTGTGTGAAACCTTTGTTATTTATGGCATTAGAAGTAGTTAGAAGGCGACAGCTTACTACATTCTTATTGGCTCTCACACAATGTACTGCCAACGTATGTTGTATTTTCGTAGAGCAACTCATCTCAACTCATCTCAGTATGGTACGTACCGACGTCCTGGGGAAGTAGGACCACTCATACGTCATGCCGAAATCAATTTGTAGATGAAAAAATCCCGACTCAAATCCTTGCCCTCATATCGCCTGAGACTATTGATGCTTCCCGATTGTGGCGATCGACTAAATATTGATAGAGTCTACTTTCTCTGAGATCAAAATAACTAAGAAAAGTTATAAGACTCGAAGAGCGAATGAAACCGTTGACGTTGAAGTTGCAGATAGCGCTATCAAAATTTTCACTGATAGTTCTCAGGTGAGTTAAATTTGTCCTGTGTTCTACGGTTTTACGGTGCTGGGATTAGTGTATGCACTGACCAGAATTGTCATTCCTCTTGGCAATTAGTCAGTGATTAGCTGCATGCAGTGGAAAGATATAACCTCCAGGTTTGCCATGGAATGTTCCCAAAAACTCAATGAGTGCGCTCGTGCAAACAAGCTTACACTGATTTGGGTGAGGGGAAATTCAGGCATAGAGCAAAACGAAACTAGTGAACTTTCGGCTAAAAAAGCTTCAGTAGATGAATTTTGTGGACCAGAACCATGCATCGCCATTGGTGATAGGTTGGAGGAGGGCCTGTTAAAACAATGGATAAACTCTGAACATCGTAAAAGATGGGAGAAGGTCACTGACTGCAGTCAGGCAAAGAAAGCCGTGAAGTGGTCGTGCAGTGAGTCAGACAAACTCCTCGGACTGAACCGAAAGGCTTTGAGCCGGCTAAGAGCGCTGACTGCGGGTCACGGTCCCTTCAGGTGTCACCTCAAGAAGACGAAACATGTTAAGGATAACACCTGTAGGTTATGTCTGGAGGAGCTGGAAACATCGGCGCACTCAATGTGTCAATGCCCAGCTTTGCAGAGCAGAAAGTTGGCAATCTTTGGTCATCGATACGTTGATGAATCTGAGGTTGGCCACCTGGCCTTTAAGGATACACCTGCGTTGACGGAGGACGCCAATACTCGAAGCATGCTCGTTTACGAGTGCTTAGAGTAGAAGCATCAGGCGATAGGAGACGAAAAGCTATCCGTCTGGGTTTGATTCGGCTAATCCCCTAACTAATAATAATAAATTTTCTGAGATCACCACACGATGGAAGAGATAATGACTTAAGCTCTCGTTGTGAAAGCGGAGGTGGTGGAAATTCGATCATTCTGATGCTCTGATAATTCCGCTCAAGAAATCACCATTTTTATCCAATTTGAGACAATTATAATCACAATCCCTAATGCCAACCATATTCCTGTGGAGAGAAAGAGAGAAAGGCGATGTATAGGGATCGTTAACATACATACAAGTTTTTTAGTCTCTGGCACTTAGACTACGTTTTCCGCCACTGCTGTAAAGCCATGAACGTTGTTTTAACCAGTGCCCAGATCAACCTCAAAACGTATTACTATTCCGAATCACATATGCCGGGGTTGGGACGCACACATCTGGCGAACACCTGTACCTGCAATGGAAAAGGTTAGGCCATCTACTACGGGTCCGTTCAGCTCCTTGATGAATTCATGAACGTCTCCGATACAATTCAGATATACGAAACCATAGTCGTGCTCATTGTTGCATTTGACGACAGTGCTATACTTTTAAAACAATTCGTGCACTTCGAGAGCGCATGCCATAACAGCCAGATTTTACACGAAGATTTCAGTTTTAGGAGTGTTTAGTTCGCGATGGTTTTCGTTCGCTTTCATTTTAATAGCGTTGTCATTCAATACGTAAACGTTTGGAAGGCGTCGCAGCTCTTCTGTTCGGTTTCTACGTGTACGGTACTAGAACTTTAAACTGTATCACACTTCACCACAGTACCGTATTTCTCGAATAGTAAACGCAGCTCTGTAGTCTACGTCTTTGTATCAAAGTTGCCGGTAAAATGCTTAAACATGCTAGTTCCGGGTATGGTTGACGGTAGCTCGATTGGGTGACGAGGACGAGGCAATCCATAAGCAGCCGACGATTGCGAAAGATGTCGGTAGGGCGACAGATCAAGTGCGATCGGTACAAATAACTAATGTTGCGGTCGTCATCCTTCTGTGATCGTAAAACACGCTTCATTTCGATAATCCCTAATTATGAAAATACTAAGACAATATTACTTTGTGCTTAATTTAACCAATATCACATATAATTTTTATTCATGAAATTATTTCGCCGGTGATTTAATAGTAAGAAATGGTGTACATTCGAAAACCTTCAGAAAAAAGAAACAAATTTGTAAATTATTCTTTCCAAAACATTCTACTGCATATATAAATTGTAAACTCATCTTGAACCTTTAGCTTACTTTAGTAAAATATCTAGTGTAATTAATATAAATTTATGGATACAAGAGTAGAAATTTTGTTTGTTGTCATTTATCTCTAAACGAGTATGGATTGTATTACATGTTTCTGACCTTTTTTTACTCAACTCAAGGTACGCAAATTGAATAGAAAACCTAGAATTGCGTACTACCAACCTACTTCCACTTCAATTGATGGAAAATTCTTTTTGTTTGCTTATGTAGTAATGCCTGCAACAATAGAAGTTGGAAAAAGTACAAAACAAAACACTAGAATTGCACTAAATGTCTTCATAAATTTATACGAAGGTAACACTGAAAATAATAACAACAAAATGGTTTTTCCATGTGCTTTGTTTGTTTCTTATTTCCGTCCAATGACATAAGAGCCTTAAGGCTTATACTGGAATGATTTTACACCTGATGCTCGAAAAATGATGACGACATAATTAGAATAGGCACAAACAAAAGAGAATTTAATGAAAAGTTTTCTGTTTTCTATGTGAAGGGGAAAATGTGGATAAGCTTTTTGTCTTCTGTACATACAACTATATTTGGATTTTCATTGGAAATTTTAAAACAAAAGACAATAAAATCTAAAGGACAAACTTGTGGTTTCAACATTTTATCTACGTACTTACTATATATGGTAGTTATACAAAAACAGATTTCTTCGTAATGAAAATAAAAGAATTGTTATTAGCTGGAACTTATTGTAAAGGTTAGAAAGTACTTACTTTTATGATTGACTTAAGAACTACAACAAATTTTAGATGAATAACAGATGGATTGCAAGATAAAAGTTTTGAACATTCGTATATAAATTATGCTCGCTCATGCATATACTTAAATTTAAAGCTACTGTAATTTTACATGATTGGTTTTCAAAAATAAAATATAGAGTAATATTCAAAAATTTCAATATTCAGTTCAGTTTTTTAGAATGATTTTGAACTTCTTTTTCAATTAATTTTATATTTACTGGCTTTAGAATAATCATTATTTGTTTTGGCTTTAACCATATATGATTTAAAAAAACTAAGGACCAATAATTTACTTGGAATTTTTACTCAAAAAATTTAACGAGTTTAAAACTAAAATAAAGAACTCTCCAGCTACTTGAAGTATTTGCCATATTCAAGGACCACAAATTAGTCTGATTAAAAATTAAGCCAATATTTAGACCAAAAGTTTGACCGTTAGTCAGACCAAAATTAAGCCCAAAAATGAAACCAAGTATCAGAAAAAAATTCAAACAAGAAACCAAAGCATACCAAATTCAGAATAAATATCAACCCAGATAAATTCTCTGATCTGAACTCAGACCAATAGCAGATAAATTCAGACCCAAATGCAGACAAATTCAGTCCCAAATGCAAAATAAATATGAAACCCAAACTCAGACCAATCAAATATTCAAATCAGATCAAAATTAAAATCACAACTTAGATCGAAATTCAAACCAAATTTGAACCAAAATTTGGGCCATATTCAACCAAACTTCAGATTAACTTTTGCCCAAATATCAGACAATTTTCATATCAAAACTTAGAACAAAATCAGACTGAATTCAAACCGAGTTGTGATCAAAACTCAGACCAAAACTTAGACCACAACTCAGGCTCAATTCACCCAAACTTAAAATTAACTTTTGCCCAAAACGAAAGCTTACCAAGTTCAGACTAAAACTCCAAACAAAATGAAGTTAAAATTTAGATCAAAATTCAGACCAGAATTTGTATTAAAATTGAGACTAAAATTTAAATGAAAATTGAAAAAAACTCAGACCAAATGCAGAGGAAAGATCAATTCTAGCTTCTGACTAAAACTAAAATCAAAACTGAAACCAAAATTCAAACCGCATTTGGACCAAATTCAGACCAAAACTTAGACAAAAACTCAGTATACTCCAAACCAAAAGCAGATGAAATTCAAACCGCAATTCAGTACAAATATCAGACTAAAACTCATATTAAACCTCAGATTAAAATTCAAACCGAATTCAAACCAATATCAATAAAATATATAAAATATCAATATATATAAAATAATTTAAAAATATTGTATTTCACCTGACTTTAAGGCCAGGTGAACAGACATACTTTTTTAGAAGGTCATTTTGAAAATCAACAAAAAATAGTAAAATTAATTATTTTGCATTGAAATGAGAAATACACCTAGATAAAATAACACACTTAGTGTGGAAATTATAACTTCACAGGTCCTCATATATTTTTCTGAGGCTAGAGCTGACCAAAGTTTTGTAAAAAAATGTATGGAGAAATAGGCGAAATTCAACAAAAATGCATATTTTCTGTTTTTAACTTATAATAACTTTTAAAATACTGTGGTAAATACATTTGATTCCGAGGGATACTGGTTGTTCATGATGTGGCGTAGAAATATTTTTAGTTTTTTACACCTGGTCACCTTATTTTCTTGGAGTAAGCAAAAAACTACTATGCCCTTTAAAATTCGGAAATAATTTTTTTATGTTTTTGTAAGTACTAAAATTTCGTATTGAAGACAAATGGGAATTGCGTTTTGTAAGTTTTCCAAATTGGTTCATAGCATCTAGTACGGGGACGATATGGGTCAATATTCGGTTGTCATTAGGCTTTTTTTGTTGCATTATAATATATAGAATAAGGAGCAGTACACTCCGAAACAACGCGGTGAAATTGTTCAGTTGTACATTCAAATTAACTTCTCAATTTTCCCGTAGAAAAGTTATTTTGATGTTTTGAAGCAGATTGTTCATGAAAATGGTATGGAGCACTTCTGGCGCACCACCTAGCACAGTTCGTTCCACAATTGATTTTTTGAAGTAATAGTTCTCCGGTCGGTTGATTGGTGATTTTGACTTGTTTTCACGTTCGCAAAAATTTACACCGCCGAATTTTTTCTTCTGGGGCTACTTGAAGTCATAGGCTTATATCAACAAGCCAAGGATGTTGCCCTTAGACGAACTTAAGGGCAACATCCGCCAGGAAATAGCCACCATATCGGCCGAATCATTAGCCAAAACGATGGAAAATTCCGAAAAAAGCACATTTGGCCATCAAGGTCAAAGGTGGTCATTTCTGCGATATCATTTTCTAAAAAGTAGCTGGAACAAATCTCCTCGAACCAAAATAATTGATTATCTAAATGAAAAACAAAAAAAATTGTTTTTTTTAATGTTTTTTTTTTTTCAAAAGCAAATGCTTCCTATTTAAATGACCTAACCTGTACATTATTTTAAATATGGTTTCTAATTAATATTAGTTCATAACATTAAAAAACATTTTATATAGAAAAATATGTACATTAAGGTGCTACACCATTCGTGTGCTACCCTTCTCCTAAAAATGAAATGCGGTTTATTTTATGAAGATTCCTAAAATATTTGGACTCTAGCGATAAGCTCTCGTGAGTTGGATAGTTTTGAAAAAAATTATAAAAATTGTTTTTTGTATGGGGAAATTTTTAGCCAAATAAGAGGTCACAAAATTATAAAAATTCAAAAATAATAAAGTTTTGCATCAAACCATTTGGAAATCGCAGTGATTTCATTTCGTTTATCTTTACAGCCCTATTCTAAATATTCCATTGTTTCTTATTCCTTTTTTTCCTAAGGAAATATGGAGAAAATAAACAAGTTGACCGGGATTTCACTTCGGCAATAGGGCTGTTAATATTAAAAAATCACCAAAAAGACTCAAAGAACTGAACTCGGCATGAGTTGTTGACTAGATTTTTAAAATATTTGTATGTAAAATTCTTATTTTTCAATTTCTAGTAAATGTTTGTGAACTTTTACTTAACCAAAACTAGCCTAACAAAATAATTTCCCATAAGACAAAATTTTTTGAGGTTTTTTTTAAATATACAAATAGCTCACAATAGCTTATCGCTGGAGCCAAAATATTTTGCGAAACTTTGTAAAATAAACCAGGCTATTTTTTTTAGAAGGTGCAGCAAAAACTTTTTTTGTATATGAGACTTGAGGCATCTTAATATAAGTATGTATGTAGTAGTATGAACAATAAATTTTATTTGAAAGTTATCTTAAACTACTACTATAATAATTAAATATCTTGAGTTTGCGTAGCAGCATCATTTGTTTGGTGTGTTTGATAACTCAAAAAAGCATCAAAGGCATATGAAATAAAAGTTAAATAACCAAAAAACTGCAACAAAAAAATAAATAAATAAAAATTAAATTAATTCATAAATTTTATACATCAATAGTCAAGAACTTACCGCCGCTAAAGAATAACTTAACATATCCAAGGATAATGCAAAACTGGAAACAATAAAGAATAGTATCGCCAAAGCACCATGCAACCACATTTCATATTTGAAGGCATGAAAGTTGTAAAATTTACGTTCCCACAATTGAAAGAGGTTGGCGAGCAAAACTAAAGTGCTACAAGAGAAACCAAATGCCGCTACTGAATTATAGAAGATCCCACGATAATTGTTCACATTCACCGAACTGAAGACTATGCAAAGAATACCGCTTAAAATTAAACACTGTAGAATATAAGAGGTAAGAATTTTTGAGTATGCCATGTCAATAAAGTTAAAAACTTATTGTAATAAAATCTTTTTATTATTACCAAACAACAAAGTTTCAATATGCCCGAAATGCTTTTTAAGTAGCTAGCATCATATGCTAATGGAGCAGACATAGTTTTATTTCTTTTACGTTGATATTTTTCGAAATGTTTTAAATAATTTTACGCGTTTACGAAAATTAAAATATACTAAAAGTTGTGTAAAATAATTGCCCCATTAGCACTTTATTTTTCAGATTTTTAGAAAAAAAAGAATATTGTATATGATGAAGACATAAAATTATAAAATTCTTATCACTTTAATATATAAAAAAGTTCGTATTACTTATTAATTTAAATTTGAATGTTTTCGCTTTGCGTATGCTGATGCAACTAAATTAAATACTCTTGAAAGTAAAAAGAGTGCGTTATTTTTTGTTTTTAATAAAATAAACATACATATATAATATACAGTGATGGACAGTGAAATAAGTACCCACATCAATGCTTTATAGGATATGCGTATCGGTACCAATTTTTCTGTGGAGTGATAAGCAAAGAAATAATGGCTTACATTTTGGAACCTTAGGTCTGAGACATGCTACAGAGCTTGTCGTTCCCCGCACCCATAATTAGTTCATTGTTTGCACTAAACTGGACTTCAGACTACTAGTTAGCTATATATTAGGGTGTATCAAAAAAAAATTTTTTTTGGAAATTCCATATTTCAAAATATACCACCAAAAATTTGGTCCAATTGGGTTATGATTTCAAATATTAGTAGCTTATATAGGATATTGAAAGATTAAGAACTAACTTAGATCACTGATGAGGAATTGTGGCGGATTCCAAAATGGCCGTCTGATTTGCCCTTCTCTATATATATTGTTGTTGTGATGACTACATTTGTACATTTAACCTGTTTATATATAACTTGAAAAAGCATTTTGGTCTACCACAAGGGGCCCAAAGTTTATAATTGAAATTTTCGTATTATTATTATAATGACTAGGTATTAAAAGTTTCAAGTGATCGTTTTTATCGATTGTTTCAATATGATCCACTTCTGCAAAAGAGAACATTTTCTGTAAACAATAGGGCCAGAGCTCCAGTTCAACCCTCAATAAAAATAGGGAAGGTTTCCGATGGAATTCCAATTCACCTTTCCAATTTCATCTTTTAAGAAGATTTAAAGAAGTTTTGTAGTTGATATTACTTCCACAACGCTGCTTAAAGAAAGTTTTTTGAAAGTTTTTATCAGCATATATTGTATTACCTTCTAGAGAAGGTAAGCATAAGTTTTTTTTTCCAAAAACTTCCATAAAGCTTCAAAGGTTTGCTTCTAATCAGAACAATATAAGGCTTCTAAAGGAATGCTTCTTCAATTAAAATAATAGCTTCTCAATACCTTCCCAAGGCAGCTACGAGTAAGGCTTACTCAAAGATCCTTGACGTAGCGGCGAGGAAGGTATCATGTGCTAAAAAAGATATACGGAGAGGAAGGCTTCCACGTTGTTTTAGAAGCCTTCTGGACCTGCTATGGATGCATTCCATTTTCTTGAGGGAAGTGATTAAGGTTGCAATGAATCAAAAATGGACTAAATCCGTTCGACCAGTTGTGAGAAAATGTGGTCACTATTTTGATAAGCCCGATTTCGAGAAAATCGCATTTAAAGTTCTTTATGGCCCGAAACACGGTCCAGCATAGTTCGCTTCAAAAGGCGAAAACTCGTGAACTATGCCAAATCCAAATTAACCTTTTCTTCATATTTAACACATTCTGAACTTTCAAAAAAACGCTAAAAAATTTTGAAAGTGTCACAGTGTTGGAGATCTGAGATGTGAATGCTTGTAAATGTTTTACTTTTGAAGAGCTTTTTGGTCTTATTTTTGATCTATTTTTATGTCTAATTTTATGATTTTTATTAAAATTTTTGGTTTGAAAATGGTAAAATTTTGGTTGAATTTTTACTTCTTTTATTCTGAATTTTGGTCAAATTTTTATGAAAGTTCTGATCTCATTTTGAACTATTTTTAATCCGATTTTTGTTATTCCCTTTAGCTGAAATTTTTGTCTGCATTTAGGAATAATTTTTTGTCTAAGTTTTAATCGAAGTTTCGATAAGAGTTTTAATTTTTAATTTTGCTCTAATTTTTTCCTAAGTTTAGACTGAAATCGGGTGTTCTTTGGTCTGAGTCTAGTCTGCTTTTTTTTAGTTAGAGTTTTGGTCGGGATTTTACTCTAAAACCATTCTCTTGGTTCTGTTAGTGTAAGAATTCAATTAGTCTACCTTTGTGCTAGTATTTCCAAAAATCTCTCTTTAATGGAAACCAACTATACGCTTGAAAAAAATGTGCTCATTAAATTTATTGTTTCAAAAATATTGTACAATTCATAGAAAGTCGTTCGAGAACTACCAGAAGCACATCAGCCCATCATGAACAGTGTGTATTCATTTTAATGACCACTGCTGTACACATTATTTCATTGTATTGTTTTGTTTAGGTATCTTGATTCTTTCTCAATTGCGGGAACTTTTATTTTTTTGTTATTTCCTCAAAATTTCTCACAATTCTCTCTCAGTTTATTTATTTGCTTATCTTAAAATTGTATATATTTCATATTATAAATTTAATGTAATGTAAATTTTTGTATGCGCACATAAATATGTGTATATATGTATATGTATGGGGTGTGTACTATGTATACACTTAAAAATGTGTGGTTTGTTTCATATTTTTCAATTGATTTCATTAATTTTAATTAGAAAAATATTTACATTTTATCATTCTGTAAATTCAATATCAAACACTAACGTAATAAAATTTAAAAGTTTCTAATTTACTAAAATACACAAAATTTTTACAAATAATTCCGGTTTATATATTCAGAATATGTGTAATTATTCCACCTATAATGAATCACAAGAATGTGTAATTAATTGATTTTTGTTTGCTTTAATATTATTAAACGCAGAATTTACTCTCAATGTTGAAATCTCGATGCATATGGGATCCGCTACCTAAGAGTGAGTCATTAAATATTAAACTTAAGTGTTTAGAGGAAATACTTAAGCATTTTATCTGTACATATACAATAGTATTTTTTTTTTACTTACACTTTAGTTTTTGGATATACATAGATACGTATGTATATAGGGCCAAGGTCACACATGGGCGAATACTACCGCAATGAAGATATGAAAACTTTCTAAATGGTATACAAAGCGGAAGTCGTGGGTTTCTTATGAATTTGTGTGTGAATGCATTTATGAAAATTAGAGAAAACTGGTTAGTTTTTAACAGAATCATGATGCAGTAAGGTTAGGTTAGGTTAAGTGGGTGTCCCTGAACAACAGCAGAAACTTAGACAGAACCACAAAAAATTTATCCCTCCATATACTCTTTAAACCAAGGCCGTATTTAGGGAGGATGTTTTGGGGGTTCTGACCTCCCCCCCCCCCCCCCCCCCCGAAATGTGGAAACTTTCTTCTATTTTTTGATATTAATTGCCAGTGGATGAAAAAAAAGTCAAAATAAAATCTATTGAACAATATTTTTTACTTCCATCGGTTCCATCCTGGCTACGGCCCTGCTTTAAACTATTCAATAATGCCAAAAAAAAATTTTTGAATGCATATTACACGAAAGAAGGGTTGACATATTAACAGAATGGCCAAATTGTAACGACCGAACTGCTTTGTATTTGGCCGACCATCTCGTTCCTGTTGCTTTCTTCAACATATGCTCGCCTTTCTCGGAAAATTGCTTTAGCAGTCGTTTCCAACGGAATTGCGAATAAACGAAGAGCCCACTTTACTACCATACCAAAAAAGTTGAACGTAACAATGTTTTCAGATTCCCCCATCTTACCACAGAACCAAACAAACTAGAAATAACTGAGGATATGGTATTAAACTCTGTAGGCCTACATAAATTCCTGCCATATCATTCGAGTTGTTATTTGCAGTTTTTTATGCCAATTTGTTTTTCTTCTAGAAAATCGAAAGATACTTTGCTCTGTAGTCCTCAATCAGAATGAAAGCAATGGCTGCATTCACGACACTCATCAATTCCTAAACAGTTGTAAAATTCTATTGTGAATGGCACCATTTTTGGTAACGAAAAATTTTTATGATACTTTTCACCGGTTGATTTTTGTACAGCGGCTTATGTTTATCTATTTTTTCTATATATATTCATTTATTTATTATGGCTGTCATATTTCATAAAACATATTCATATTAACGCCATCGTCAAACATCCTTTGGATAAACATTAAATTATTTATATATATTATTTAAATTTTTGGTTTTGTTAAAGAGGAAAAATAGCAAAAAACTATTCACAATAGAATAGTTAACGCTAAAAGTAGCAGCATGTTCATGACACGAAAATTTATGAGCTGCAACTGTTTAGCAATTGATGAGTGTCGTGAATGCAGCCAATGAATCGCTCGAGAATATAGCGCTCTTTCATATAGAACGTAGCAAGACACCTGCTTCGTGAGACACAAATCTGAAGTGGCTCAAGCTTTCCGAATAATAACGGGATTCGATGATCTCCAAGATAATCACATTTTTCACAGCTTGCTGCATGATAGAGATCAATTCTTCGCGTATTATGCTCAAGAGAAACTTGAGAGAATATTCATACCAAATGAAGGATAAAATAAAAAATAAAATCATTCCTCTCCATTTTTTTTTTTTATTTTTGGAAACAACCAGAAATCACACGTCACTAGGTCCGGGAAATATGGTGATGGACGAACTTCTTCAATTCCTGACAGCGCAATGAAGTTGTTCGTTTTTTCAGCAGTGTAAGCTGGAGCATTATCGTGATGCAAAAAGGAGCGGTGCAGTCGATATTTTTTCTGTTTTCGAAAACTTGTGGTAAGCAGATTTCAGTATACCATTTAGCAATTGCTTTTTGTCCAGTTTTCAAATAAATAGCAGCTAAAATTTTCTTCTCTGGTAAAATAAATTAGCAGCTTTACTTTTAGTGGGGGGATTAGCACTTTCTGGGCTTCACACCATCGACTGTTGCTTGGTTTCTGGGTCGTATTTGCAGAGCTTAATCACCTGTCACAGTTTTCTTGAAGGTGTTGAACTCTCCATTTTTAAATTTTGGAAGAAAATGTTGGGCAAATCGCATACGCGCTTCTTTTTGAGCAGCAGATGAAATTCGAGAAACACTTTGTGCTGATTTCTTCGTGTATTCAAGATGGTTCCTAAATATTTGCGATACAATTATAGCATTCAAGCCCATTTATTCAGCAATCATTACCTGGGTAAGTCTTGGATCTTAGCCAATTTTGGACTTCACCAGAGACTCACTTTCATCATCAGTCGATGATTTTGGAAGACTTTCACGATATTCGTCCTTCATCGAAAAATATTCAATCTGATATCTCCGAAACTACTTTAAGACGATCACAAGCGATGGTGTTTTCTCTCCATATGCTATTTGGCACTCATTAAATATTTTCATAGGAATGGCAAACTTAATCTCTTGCTTTGATGGCGGTAGAATTTTTACCGACTCTTTCTCAGTAGCTTTGCGTTTTCTTGTCTATATGTTGACTGTTGTATGCCACATCATTTGACATTTTTTAGTTTTTCAAAAATTTATTCAGTGTTGCCAATTAAGCAAATTTTTGTTAGCCCCGTTAAAACTCTTCCTTTCCTGCTAAAATGTGCTCTTTCAAAAAAGGGTCGAATTTGCTCAATAATTCAAGACATCCAAGAAAGTTTCCATTAAGCTTTGACCCCGAAATTCCATAATTGTCGCAAGCTCAGAAATTGGATGTGTACCATAGAAGAAACCCTGTCGAAGATAACACCGGAAAAGGAGAGCATAGAAGCGTCCTTATAGTAACGCGTAAGCTACTGTTACCTTTTGATGCTACAAAACAAGCGAAAGAAAAATGGTCGTAAGAAAGTAAGTATTTGCAAAGTAACAAGATTTATTTGGCCAAAACAGCATAGTCAACGTCCGAAAGACCTGATTTAATTAAACAGATAATTCATTAGTACCTACAGTGACTTGGATATTGTGCGATTCCATATAAAATTCACTTCTATATAGAATTCATTTTAGGGCTGTGGTAACAACTAAGAACACGAAACTGACACCCATTACCTATATGAATGCCGGTGAATCGATACCTTCGACTTCCTAAAAGACTTGACTGGCATTCAGATTAAACTTACTTGCTTAGGTTTCAAAGGTTAAAATGATTGAAGTAGAGACATAGATTTTTAGCTCTTTTTCAATTGGTATCACAATGGGCCTTTTGATGTGATAACATCTTTGCTCGGGGCTGAAGGAAAATTTATAGTGGAGTTAATTGATAGAAATTACAATCAAATGTCACGTCGGTGTGTTGTGAGTTTATAGGTGTGTGTATAAATAAATGTAACGGCGGTTATATTTAAGTTTCGTACCGACAGGGGAAAGGTGGTGAATTGTACCCCGAAAGTGTGGTGTCTTGTTATTAGAATAAACTGATTAAGATAGTTGAATTTCTTATATTAAAAATAGGACCCTAAAAGTATACCACGCATTCATTGTTTTGTATGTAAATATAGTGCTGGTTACATTAAGCTTTCATACCGCTAAGTGGAGTTAGTATGCTGTCTTATTATGTGCAAACAAATTAGGTAAGGTGAATTTTTAATATTAAAAATAGAACCCTGAAAATATACCGCACTCTTATTATTTTGCATGTAAACATAGTGGTGGTTATGTTATACTTTCCTGAAGGGTGGTGAACTGCACAACCGAAAGTATGCTGTCTTATTTTTAGAATAAACTGATTAAGATAGGTGAATTTATAATCTTAAAAATACAACATAACAAGCCCAAAGATATGCAACACATAATTTAAATATCGAATTAGTGGAATATATCTAAAATTGTATTTATTTATTATATATTTTAGTTTATAGTTCATTCTTTCCTTATTAGAATTGTAAAATAATATCAACATTAGGCGATGTAGACATGCAAAAAGCAGGGAAAGTGCGTTGAAAATAGAATATAAAAATTAAAACAAAAACACATGGACTTTGCCCTTTTTGGAATATAACAACGAAAACTTTTATAATGAAGTAAACAACATTATGTAAAGTATGTTATCACATTATGTGACGAGTGCCTGCGGGCAGCCATTTTAACCAGTCTTTATGGCTAACTCAAAGTATCAAGGGCCCCACATTATTATTAGTTCTTAACATTTTCCGTATGCTGCTAATGTGAGTTTAACTGGTATTTTTAAAGATAAATGTCTCCTCAAAATCTTTCTAAATATAAATATTTGAAGTGATCTAATGGCATCCTCACAAAATCCAATAAGTTATTAAATCATTTTAATCCAAAAGTGTTAAGGTTTATAAATAATAACTTATATGAAATGATCAAGATAAATAAAAAGGTATAAAAGTTAAAGCTTTTTAAATTAATTTTTTAGATATTTAAGTTGAGATTGTATATCAAACAATATTAATTGTTCAAAAATTCCAAGTAATATATATTTACATTCAATTAGAAAAAATAAACATAGTGAAAATTGCACGAAGAAATTTATGTAAAATCAAATGTGACAAAATAAGGTCACTTGCATAGGAAAATACCAATTTAATTGGCTAGGCTTCATATTAAATTTACAAAATAAACCAATTCCTTAAAATTTCCATAAGGAATTGTAATTTTATGATAACAAAACAAAAAAAGAAAATAAAAAACAAAAAGGAAAGTTCTTTGTTGCATATCATTTCATTTTAATTTCATTCAATTAAGTTAAATAAAACTTGATTCTTGTCACTATACCTAAAATCTAAGTTAACATTCGAATTGAAGGACAAATATATCGGTCAAAGGAATGGCTGAATGAAGGATCGAATGTATGAGAGCGTACGAACAAATTGAAGAAACTAAGGGAAATCAAATCGAATCAAAACAAATTAAAATACTTAACAAATCCAGACAAAAACGTTTAACATTAAAATACTTGGTAATAAGAAGAAATAAATTTTGGAACAAATCACGACAATAACAACAACACATAAGAAAACAAAACAACACAAACACGTATAATCAAATTAACTCATTACTCACAATGCACGCTTTAATACACACACACTTACACGGACAATTGCAAGTATATTGGTTGAAGAAAAAAAAAAAGGACGAAATATCTACACTGAATAAATTGTAATAATTTCTAAGAAAAACGAAAGATTTTTTGGATTCTCTTCGCCATTCGCGCGCTAAGGTATCAATTAAATTAACGAAACAATTACTAAATCAAACCCGTATTTAATCAAATTGAAAAGGACCACGCTTGACTGACTTCAAAAGCGCCATGAACTATTGTCTGCAACCTTAGCAAGAAAACAAATAAGAAGTGGTCCTTTAGGCTTTTTCCATTAAGCCTCCGGCCCACTGTAGTAGTATTTGTTATTATCCTTAGCATTCTTTTAATACTTTCTCTTTCTCTCCTTTCTTCTTTTGGCATTTAATCATTGCCGTTTAATTGGCGCAATCTTTTTGCTAAGCATTTTTTTTTTTTACTAAGTTTTCAATATGAAAATTTATTTACTTTACTGTGGATTTTATCCTTGGAAAGTTTTTGTTTTAGAATTTGTAAATTTTAAATTAGCGTTTAGTTTTTGTGGTTTGGGAAACATGGATTTATTTTGTTCATCTATTAATTCATGATTAATTACATTAATTAATGTACATTAATTTTTTTATTGAAATAGGAATTTGTAACGATTTTGTGCTGTGTTGAGTCTTAATATTAAATTTTAGCCTTGCGCACCTGTTTATTACAACGAAATTGTATTTCAAAGAGTTGCAAGAGTTTATAATCGATTGATGAAAGGATCGATGCAATTTCAGGGTAAATTGCTGATAATTCGATGGACATTGGTAAAATCAGATAACTCATAGGGAAGTTTGTAGTTCCCTGTTGAATTACATAAAATTTAAAAAAATAAATTTGCTTTAATTCCTAGCGGAGCATAAGGCATCAACGAAGCCAAAGTACCATTGTGTGCGGTTGCTTTTAGATCCTTCCAGCTCTTGCCAAGTTTACTAGTTACGCGATCAACCGTTCTTTTGCAAGTGTCAAGTGGTCTGACTTTTACTCGAGGAGGGTCCTACTCCACAGCTTCCCGTGTCATGCTGCCGTCATCTTCCACTTCAGATTTTTAATACTAACGTCTAGCGGATTTATATTAGTACTGCGGGGCAGCTCCTCAAAGACAGTTCTTAACAAAAACCTGCAGTCACCTGAGCATTGCATAAGTTCTCTTCCAAGGACAGTAGCGTTATTGAACTACCGTTAAAATATTTTACTTAAATAGGAAAACTTTCAGGCCGTGATTAAAGTTGTTATTAGGGCATATATTATAACCATACAAAACGCCGTTCTAGCTTTCCTGATATGAATCTAAATTGTCTCATCAATTCCATCAGCAGCAATATTTTCACATTCAAGAAATGTAAAAAGCATCACCATATCGCTGGCTTATAAGTTTGGACTTCTTGAATGCAATTTTAAAACCAGCAGGTGTCATCTTCATATTAAATTAATGAAAAGTAAATGTTGTCAGCGTAGTCAATATACTTAAACCGCTGTCGTGTAGTGATATTAAAACCGCATTTGGCTCGTGTTTAATTCTAAGAAATAGAATTAAACACGTGTTTAAATCTAATAATAGAATTTAAAGGGATAAAATAACTTCCACTTGCAGCTACCTTCATTACGTATAGCAATTCATATGCACTCACTGTTAATACTATCGAAACCCCTCCCGAAGTCGTTGAACATAACACTGTTCAATACACAAAAAAATAACAAGGTTCTGAAAGTTTGAGTCTGATTTCCTTTTTAGGCCGGCCTAAAGTTTGCCCATTTCTAACAGATTAATTATAATAAATCATAGGACAGCTTCTTAGTTTTGCATCAAAGCTTGTTTGTATGTTCACCAATTTATGGTAGAATTTTTTTTTGAATATTTTCCTGGAACATATTAACTCTTTAGTGACCACCGCTATGGGTCTTTTGTGCCCTTTTCAAGAAAAGTTACCATTTTGTCCCATTATGAAGGGCGATAGAAGATTAATATGTTCAAGAAATATGTTGCCCATGAAATTTTACTATAGGTCACTGAACAACAAAAATATGTATACTTGATTTTAGTAAAAATAACCCCAATTTCCAAAAATGTTTCAAATTTTCACCTTTTATATGGAGTGAACGAACCTGTCTTTAAAAGTATTTTTTAAACTAAAAATATATCTTATATACAGGGTGACAATTGTAAAGTGACGCAAGTTTAATACTCTGCAGCAAGCTTTGCCATTTACCGTTACTTTAATTGAACAGGCAAATTCATTCATCATTGGCTTTGCTTTTAATTTCATTTGAATTTTTGTTATTACATTTTGAAATTTCCATAAAAATGGACAAGGAAAATATTCGTCTTGAAATCATGAAATTTCATTTGGCAAATTATAGTAGCCGTCAAATTGCAAAGGCTTTAAATTTGTCAAGTCGTACGGTAGACCGAGCTATTATTCGATATAATGAAACTGGGGGTTTTGGAGATAGAGACCGGGGAAAATTTTCAACAGTTGCCACTACTGGTTTAACAGAAAAAATTCGTAAACGAATCAAGCGAAATCCAAGGCGCTCAATGAGAAAAATCGCTAAGGAAGTGGGAGTAAACCGTGAAACAGTGCGGAAATGAAAACTGGACTTTCCAGCAAGATTCTGCACCTTCCCACATGGCAAAATTAACGCAAACATAGATAAAAGACAATTTTTCGGGATTCATAATATCTCAAGAATGGCCACCATACTCCCCAGACTTGAATCCAATGGACTACTCTATTTGGAGTATTTTAGAGAGTAAGGCTTGTGCATTTTAACAACACAGTCTGGAATCGCTGACAAATTCATTAGAGAAAACCTGGACTGAAATTGATCAGGAAGTCCTGCGGCGAACAGTCCTACGATTTCCGGATCGATTGAAGGCATGTGTGCAAGCTAAAGGAGGTTATATTGAATGAGGTGGGGTTCAAATGAATGCTTATATATTCAGCAATGTTAACACTTAATTGTACTTAATGGAAGTACGTCCTTTTGAAAATAACTGCTAAATGTGTGCGTCACTTTACGATTGTCACCCTGTATAATCAAAGGAGTATTAATAATATGCGAGAAAATACGTAATTTGTGGAATTTATTTGACATACACCTTCTCTCCTTACTACTCAGATTTCCCAAGTAAATATTGAGTTGGGCAGGCTGCTCTTGTACCTAAAACTCATGAATTTTAAATAAACAGGAATATATCAATACAAATTATAATGAGGATGTCCTCTGCTCTTTAAAGCTAATCAATAATATAATTGGAATAAGACTAGTAGAGCCCATGTCTTGCGAAAATACGTTGTCATACGTTGGTCATACACGGCGTAACTGCGCACAATCTTTCAATAGGTAGAGAGATAGTTGCGCCAAAAATTCAAAAATTAAATAAAAATCGGTTCAAAAACAATGAATATCCCATGTTTAAATTGTTTCGATTTTACCCATTCTCGACCAGTGAATTTCAAGTTTGTCGTAGGTTAGCAGGAAATGAATATAACTTGATAACCCAGCAAATATGTTATTTTACACCTTTTTAAACTAAAAACATTTTTCATTTGGGTCAGTCCCTGTTTTTACTTGCTTTTCATGCAGTCGCGTAAAGCAATTTCTACAAAAAAAAAAAAATCTAACGCTCGGAAAAATATTATAACAACTCAAAAAAATGATTCCTTCGAATTTAAATTTATATCAGAATTATAATTTACAGTAAAAATCATAAACACGTTCCTTGATTTATTTGCTGAGACTAGGTGAACATTCAAAGCACTTGCATTCAGCCGGTCAAGGTCGTATTTGGGGGTTCTGACTTTTCGGCTGACTCGTCCGCTATTTAGAATTTTTTAAATCCGAATGCAGATTTGTAACCAGCGGCCCACTGCACTTTTAATTAAGTCTGCGAACAATTTGGCTTTATAAAGGGCATGATTCAGCTTTAATTTCTAAATTTCAAAGTTTGTAGCACGTCAGGGTTCAGCACGTCAGTTTTTTAGCAATTTCAACCCTATTTTTTTCTAAAACGTGATTCGAAATTTTTGCCCTCAGATTTGTATTCAGCATGAAAAATTCATTAGCAAACACTAGGAACCATATTATTCGCCAAGCTGATGCAGGGCAGCGTTATTGGATCCGCTCAAAAGTTTTAGGAGACAATCTTAAAATGTAACTAACTTTTTTACCCATTATTGCTCAGAGCACCCCGACTGGGAAGATCCCATTCAATGTTGTGACTGCACGAATTTAGGGAATATATGCCAACCTCATTCAAGTTCTCATCATTGAAAATGGCCCAAATTCCTCCTGATAGACATTTGAAAAAAAAGCCTTTAACTATTTTTGGTAATTTTTTGGAGTTGGGTATATCATCAGCAGCGATGCTAACTTGCGGGGAATTCCCCGATTGGCGGGGAATTTTACTGGGTGCGGGGAATGAGCTGTTTTTTGCGGGGAATTTGAAGTCGTTCAGCTTTTAGTAATTAAAGTCTGTAGAATATTTTTTGTCAAATTTTATGTAATGTAACTAAAACGTTTAACTTATGAAATATTTCATATTTTGGGTCTTAAAATCTTCATCTTTTCTTAAGCAGGCCCTGCAACTTATTGGTTTGGAGAAATCGATTTTTAAAAAAGTGTGCTATTTGAAAGTATTATATTTCAAAAGTATTTTGTAAAAATTTCAGAGAACGCAGAGTGCTTTCATAGATTATAGCGGCGGTTGTCAGTCAGGCCAACAGTCGCGTGGCTCTTCGACTTCCCTTTCGGCCATTCAGAAAGGCTTAGCTATGCCTTCGTCCAGCACCTCCTGATTGACTCTTAACCATTGCTAACTAATCTGTAAACTTACAAATTACGGTCAGCTATGATGATAAAGAAGATGAAGTACATATATTTTATATGTTAAAAACCGATAGTCATAACTTTGAACCCGTTTTTCTCAAAACAAAGTTTTTGCCATTTTTTATTTGAGTTAAAAAAAAAAATGCCATGTCTTCTCTTTTGAGAACTTTGATGTCCAAAAGTTAAGCTTATATGTTAAGAATTCCGGAGTCAGAAATTACGTTTCTATTAATCTACCAGTTCCATAAAAATTTGTTAAGTTTTGGACCGAAAAAGTTCAGGGTCGCCTTAAAATAACACTCACTGAGGTCAATTTCGCATTTGTAAACTGTTTATATGGAAAGTGCGTGTAGTGCTTTTATAATATGAAATTTTACCAATGCGGGGAATTCGTACGAAAATCGGGGAATTTCTTGAGAGTTATCGGGGAGAGAGAAAAAATGAGTTGGCATCCCTGATCATCAGTAATGGCAAGTCAATGAGTTATATAAATTATGTCCTTCACGATATGCGTTGGAATCCACATTGAATAATATTTATTCGAAAAAATTTAAATTGATTATATTGTGTTGTTTTTGTTATTTTTGGCCATTTTTTCGAGGTTAAAATTAAAAAAAACTAAGAAACGAAAATTTTCCCTAATGCTTCAAAACATTTGTCCACTTTTGTCCCTAGTCTGATAAGGCCTATCAAATGCATCATCGTATTTAATTTATTGTATTCAAACATCGGTTTCATAAAAACTGTTTATGAATATTTTCTTTGAATGAAACCCCACGCCCCCCTCCCCCCTGGCTACGGCCCTGCGGCCGGTGGTCGGAAAATCGACCACGACCTACTGGGCAACCCTGAAGAGATAAAAAAGTAGGCAAAGTTTAATTGATTTTTACCCAGCGGTCGGAAAGGGGTTAAAAATTTTTCTTATAAATTTTTGGAGGAAGCAATATCAGCAGAGGAAAACAAAAACAACAAATTCCAATTCCCCCCTTCATTTTTGAATACAAAAACTCGTCATTGTTGCACTCATGAACATGACAGCTTAGTCCAAATTTCCTACAATTTTAACTTCAACTGTAAAAGCTCAAATTTAAGAAAGAGCTTAGATTAGCATTAAAAAGTTTCCATAAAAACTCGTAAGTACAACATACCATAAATATACATAAACTTTTTGTTAAAGCTTTCAATTCACTGCATACACATGTCAACAATTATTTCTGCTGGCAGATACTTTATCTAGCCAATCACACAATAATTATGGTATCGGCTAAATTCATAATAGCAGTAAATGTAAAATTTTATTACCATTTTTCTGTTATAATTTCCTTTTATTTTGGTTATCTGAGCAGTGGAGATATTTTAGAGCACCATCTAGCGTCTAAATTTTGTTTTAATATATACTCTTTCAATATGTTTAACAGTGGTGGGGAAATTTTAACATATAAGTTCTGAATAATATTTAATTTCTTCTAAGGAATAATAACACATTAGCGGTATGAAACTATGAATAGATTGAGCTTTACCTAACATGACCTAAAAAGGAATTTTTGATAACTTCACCCTTAAAAGCACAAGAAGGAATGACAGCCAAGGTTCTTTCTGATTGTCAGATTTCAAAATAATTATGTGAAGGTTATGCATATTTTATGTCCTAAATAAATCACCGTTAGATTGTAGCTTGTATGTAAAACAATTGGATTGCTTTCACCTCAGGTTTTTAATTGAGACCTACATATATTCGCTATACTTAGCTTACAAAATCATTTAAAATTTATTTAATAACAAAGAAGTTACAAAGATCTTAGCCTGTGCAAAAAAAAAATAACTCGGAATCAGGAAGCAAAAATATTTCATACCTATTTAAAATTCGAACAAATACTAAAAGCAATTCAAACAAACCTAATCTGAAATGAAATGATTAAGTCTTATTTATATAACTTTTAAATCGATATTTGAACACACAAATATAAAAATATAAAAATTTTGCTGTATAAACTAATAAATAATAATAATGTCTGGCGTTATCATTTTTCCTATTGCATTTTCACTTAAGCGCACGAGCATTTTGTGACAACTTGAATGAGCAAATAACTATGAATATGAAGATTAAATTATACACAAATATTTATAAATAAATAAATATGAGTTGAATGTGTTAACACATTGTGCCAACTTTATATAAAATAAATAAAATCATTTCGACAACATAAAATAAACTATAACAACTCCAAACTAGTAGACGGACAGACAGACGGACGGACGGACAGATGGTGATATCATGCAAAACTAAGCAATTTACTAATTTATTTCTCAATCAAAGAAAAATTATTATGAACATGAAGAAAAGTAATTAAAATATTTAAAGCGAAAAAAGAAAGAAAGAAAAATCGAAGCCGCTTCACTGTGAAAATGTATGATTTATTTTAATGCATTGCACATACAAAATATGAGGAAAGAAATTAAAAAAAAAAAAATAAAATAATATAAAACACAAGTGTAAAATTAAATAAAAATTTCATGGAAAGCAATTGAAGCGAAAAAAAAGTATGCAGTAGTGAAAATTAATCAATGAAAAACACAAAAACAGCAATGATTAAACTGATCAATTGAAATGAATATTGGTGAATTGTATGCGATAGTAAAATTGTCAGCAGAAAAGAAATAGCAAGCCAAGTGAAATTGATTTGTACTGAACTGAAATGGTTCAGGCTATGTCAGCTTGAAATAGACAGCAAGAAGGCAGACTGAAAAAAATATATATTTTTTTAATATTCAATACAAGCACCATCTTGCAGAGAAGAAATATCATAGAAATGACTCACAGTTAATTGTAAATATTCCGTCCCATCCTTTTTCAATTATTGCCCATCGATCTTCCGATTATGATTCAGGAAGTTATCCGTACAGATCTTGTATATAATACTTTAAATATCTGCCATTAAAATTAATGAATTCTCACTAATTTCCATCAATAAAACTTACACACCATAATGAATTTAATTTTCGTTGATAAATTGATTAGATTCCGCTTTAAAATTTAAAAGATAATATTTAAATTTAAATTTAAAAGATAAAATTTAAATTTTTTTCTTTTTCTCTGCTTTTTTTTTTTGCAACATTTATAAGTCATCAATTTTAATTTGTATTATGCTACAAAAAATATTTAGTTATTTCGGAAAAGAGATTAAAAATTGTTCATAAGTAATTGAAGTGTTAAAGAAGATTAATTGACCACGTTTATTATCGCTAAATATGTAAAAAGAGAAAATAAAAGTTTGTGGCATGGAAATCGATGGAATTAATTAAAAAAAATAAAAAACATTGCTACAATATTACACAATTCAACAAATTCATATTTGTTCACTTGCTTAAGGCAAACGGGTCTATTATTAATTCAGCAGGTACGTAGAACAGGCAAATCAAACTGTTGGTTCATAACCTACCACAATCAGTGGTGGATAGGGAAATGGTATCGGGGAAGAGTATCGATACTGTACTCATTTGAAGTATCGGCTGAAAAGTATCGGGTACTCAAAAGTATCGACATAAATGTACTGTACTTAAAGTATATAGTTTCGATACCAAATGTAAAAAAAATCATAAAATACGCTTAAGAAATTTGAGGATTTTGTCAAAATTTTTGATTTTTGTTAAATTTTTTGAAATATATACATAAGTATAGTACAAAAAATAATACCTCTGTATATAAAAAAAAAAATAAATAAAAAATGTAGATATTTATTTAATATAGATGCATATCGCGCCCTAACTACAAAAGTGGCACAACCTCTGTTCAACAATTTCGCTACCTCTATTCTTCAATCACGTATCTTCAAAAGTACCATTTCGAAGAAAATGGAAAAAACCAAAAGTTTGAAAAGCAACTTTCGTATTCAAGTGGAGATACGAGATTGAAGAACTGGCTCTAAAATTAACTTCTCATTCAAATTCATTGAGAACATATTTCCATCAGTATTCTTACCCAGCGTCTACACTTGCCAGTGCTGGCATGTCAATGTTAACACACTCACATTGGCAGAGTCATTGGCAAACAAATTTCGATGCTAATGAATTCTGTCAATGATTTGACGTAAGCGGACAATATTTGACGTTTCTCCCATTTTTGAGAGAAAACAAAAACAATGTAGAGCGGAAATAGAGCGGAGTGAGCAAATTATTAGAAATGGAGTGTCTGGCATTTTGTTAGAAATGTATTGGCATGATAATTGGCAGGACGCCTACGTCACAAAGACAATTTTTCCATTTTTTGACAGATAATACATATTCTGAATTGGCATGCCAGCAGTGGCTGGTGTAGACGCAGTGTTAAGTGATTTTATACAATGTAAGCAAAAAAAAAACTCAATTTCGCCCAAAATGGAGATACCTGGTTGAAAAATAAAGGTAGCGATTTGTAGTATGTATTTCTAAATTTAAATAAGCTTCATCTGATTATACATATATTCAAAAAGTACAAGTCATACTGTTTAATTTTGATTGCATTTGCATTTTTTAGTACTGGAAATTTTGAAGAGTATCGAATTTCGATACCAGCATTAATGTACTTAAAGAGTGCAAGTATTCATAATAAAAGTATCGGGCATCGGGATAAAAGTATCGAGTACTCCAAGTATCGAGTACCGATACCATTTCCCTGACAAAGACCCTACAATGGTTAACTCATATAAATAACAAGCAAATGAAATTTTTCAATCGCTAAATTTTTTACTTCATTGGCTTGTGTTTTTTAATTTCACTTGCTTGTGTTTCGTTTAGTTCACAAGAAGTTTCACTTCTGCTTTGTGTTCGCTAATACACAACCAATTTCTTTATTGGGATTAATGCTAGAACAAAATTTGCAACTCTGTACCGGTAATGTCGATGACAATTGTACCGAACTCTTTTTGTGTGCGACATCTTCATGTAATTCCTTAGACATTTGCGCCATCTGTATGTGAAATGTATAACTGTCATAAACTTTAAGATGGCGACGCAATACATTGTTCTTTCTGCTATAGGCGTGTGTGTGTGTGTAATTAATATGTTATATTGAATTAAAACTATTTATGAATCGTTTATTTTATAGTTTGCTCGTGAATTCAGTTACGGAATATTTATATTTAGCCCCTCATGCACATTGCTCGACAAAATTATTTCGCATTGCAAACTTACGCGCGACGTCACATCCGGTTGGTTTTACTCTAGGACAAGAGAAAAGAAGTTTCACTTAAAAAAAAAACTCCTAATTAAAAGAATTGGACCAATACTAGACTCAAAGCAAACAATACTCACTCATCAATTTGGGTTTCGAGAACGGCACGGAACTGTGAAACAAAAACACAGAATTAATTCAGAAGGGCTCTGTATTTTGTCGCTCAGGCATTTGAAGGCCTCTTACACAAAATTAATAAACTATTACCTGAAAATACTTAGAGAATACTAAAGAGCTACCTGACAAACAGAACATTCTCTGACAAGTGGAAAAGCTTTAACTCAAAAAGCTACCCAATCGCCACCGGTGTTCCACAAGGAAGTGTCCCGGGCCCACTACTCTACCTGATATTCACCTCAGCGATGCCAACAAAACATAAGTTACTAACTTCCACATTCACTGACGATACTGCAATTTTAAGTACCCATACTGACCCTTCAATAGCAACCAAAAATCTCCAGGATCACTTTGGTACCATAGAAGATTGGTTGGCGACCTGGCCCGAATTACATTGCGGGTTTCTTTCCTAGGTAATCCTAGAGGGTGAGAAGTGTAGTAAATCGTAAATAATTTTTCTTTCTAAACTCATGCTGAACTCAGTTTGGAAAGAATTATATCACTCATAGAACTATCTGCTCATTAACCTTTTTGCTTTTTGTTTTGCTAATAAATATTTGTTGCTGAATATGTAATAATTCATTTCAAACTCTGTAAACAATTTCCGACCTTCAGCTAACCGGTAGATTGTAGGTGAAAAAAAAATCATTCAATCGTTGACATCGACACAAATCCATAAATTGTAACAAAATAAAATTTAGAAATTACAGAAGATAAAACAAACAAACAGACAAAAAATCGACAAGAAGGTCAACGAACACAAAAAGTTTATTTATTTTTTTCAAATAACAAAAATAAATAAATAAATACTTAAAGCTAAGAAAATGTTGTTTTAACCATCAAAATGTAAAAGAAAAAAGAGTAAATCATTAAAATATTTACGCTAATAATTTCATTTGTATCTTTTTATGGGCTTTTACTACTTTTGCTTCGAAGTAGCAGTAGAAAATTTACATATTGCGGCCTTAAAGATGTCGCTTTCTGGCACGCTGTGATGCCAGAGCAACCAACATGCGTGGGGGCGTTTTTGAGAAATACAAAAAATAGTAAGATGCATTTGAAGAAATAATAACAAATTTTAGTCGTTATTGAGACCTTTTGTTTTTTTTTTAGCCATTTCCAAATAAATTCCCATGAACAAGTGCACATATATTTTACTAATTTTTCATAACTACCACTTGCAAGTGAATAAAAAAAAAAACTAAACGCATTACTTAGCTCATTACGACGCATTAATTTTAACTACGAATTGACTGTTTATGACTAAAAAGTGCGTTTAACTCAATGCTCCTTAAACGCTTCCTGCTTTGTCTGCTTTTCATCTGCTGTGCGTCTGAGCGCGTGAAACTAGCTATGTGCGCTTCATTCACTTCATCAACTGGATTTTACATTATGAACGTCCATTTTCACTATAACTACGGGTAGTTAATTTATTGAGCAGTCAGTCGTAGTTGTCAATAGGTGCACTCAATAATTTTTACACTGCCGCCTTGGCGCGATTTTTTGTTTTCAAAATCATATTTCCGACAATTTCTTTTTTGTTGCCTTGTTTTTTGTGTTGCAGATTTAAGTTGGCGGCTCTGGCTCGGCTCAGGCTCCCCTTAGCGGTCAATTTGTCTAAATTCCTAAATTTTACATTTGCTTTAGTTTAGTTTTTTTTTTTTTTTTTTTTGTTCGCTTAATCTCTGTTAGTTACATACATATGTACTTACATACATATTACATACGGTAGATACATTTGTATCTACGCATTTTTTGTATCCGCGTTGTTGTTATGTTACGTTTGTTGTTTGTTTTGACTTGCAGCCACACCGTCGTGTATTTTTCTTGAATTATTGGCAATGCGTGGTTGCAATTTGTTTTTCTTCTTTTTTTATTTGTTGCTAATGTTTTTAATGTTTGCTGTGTGATTCGATTATTTTTTTTTCTTTTTTTTGGTAGAGGTAAAATGCATTGTAATGTTGACAATCTGTAGATTTCATGAGTGAATTATATTGCAGCATATTTTGTATACAAGTGAGAAAAAATATATAATGTATGGATGTGAATACAGTCAAACCTGAATAAGTCAAACACAATAACTGATCTCCTGATTCTTTTCTTTCAATGAAAGAAAATGTTTAATAAAATTTAAAAACCAAGGTCCAAGGTAATTCAACACCCTTCCGAGGTGCGAACCTTTGTTTCCTAGATATGGCGCTTCAAACATATTAATTGCTTGTGTCATGCCCACCTTCCCAGAAATGTTCAAACAAGCTTTATGATCAATCTGGGGTTTCTATGAGCATGTATGCAAACTTTGAGATCAAAGGATGTTGTTTTTTTCTTTTTCTTCAAATATACCTGTTGAAACGAGTTTCAACTAATGCGTCTGCTTATGTTTTGCTGTTGTGTTTGCTTATGTTAATTTTGTTCATGACTCATTCATATTTTCAAATTTCTTTAAATTTTACTTAAATTCCTTCTGTTCTATTACATACATTTATTCGATCTATTACTTATACTAAAATATATTAACATTAAGCTTTTAGCTTTATATTTCTAAGCTTGATATTTTATATGGCAACGGCTATAAAACCAGCCCATTTATTAATTTATGATAAGTCTCTTAACTATAACTCTTATAGTTACACCCGCGAATCCGAATCGCCTCATGCGCCATCGTGCTATTTTCTAGTTATTAATAAAATTAATTAAACGTTTAACGAAAATATAAACTCTTTCATTTAAACGTCAGTAATTAAACAATACCAGTAGTGCGTACTATTGCCATGCTCGACTTGCATACTTCTCAGTGTGTACTAAATCTCACCACCGTTCGATATTACTTTAAGAGGCTGGTTAGGCTGTGTTGATCATCATTTTACATTTTCGGTAATAAACAAACTTATTTTAGACTAATTTACCTTGATCGTATGCTCAATTATGCTTAGTGGATTTGGCAACGCTATATTTGTTGGCCTAAGATGCTGGCATTTAATGATTGGGAGTTCCACGTCTTCCTCTAGGTCGCTGCCGATACCGCAAAGTGAAGAATCGCCATTTCCAAATTTATATAGGAACTTTCTGTTTCTTCTGTGGCCCATTAAAAACTGGGTTTGTTTCTTTATATATTTTATTTATCCATCTACCATTCTATGAATTCTCTCATCTATTCTGCCATATTGCTATCCTTCCTTCGTAATGCCTGGAATATCAGAATATAGATGATTTGTATTAATCCTTTCATACACTAGTTCCGTTTTGCCACGAGTATATCGGACAGCATTACTCCACATCTTCTGAAATTGTGCGAAAGCCACTTATTGCTCTCATTGATTTTATCCTGTTAGCACGTAGGAGTTTCATTCGCTAATCCTGTGTCGCCAAAATCCGACCCAGATTGGAGCAGCATAGAGCTATATGGAGCTTGCTGTAGATTGTAAAACCCTTTGACTAGCCCTCCTACTTTAAGCAGTATTCTAGGCAACGTTAAAAAATACCTTAACATTAGTATAGTGGATAAGGTTTAAAAAAACCCTTCATCAACTGACGTTATAAGGAATGTGGTACGCTCAATTGGTCAATGCTGTCCTGCTATTGGTTGTACGGTAAGCGCTACCATTAATCGATAAATCTCTCCCGTTTTCTGTCAAGTAATTGGTATTAGCAACTGACATCTCCGCATTAAATCTAGTGCTTATTCTATAAATGATTTCCTAGATATGCACTATTAGGTATTTTGGTTGTATGAAAGGTTATACAATCAAATATCCCGTTCCGACTTGACTAAAACTTGTTTATTAAGTTAAAAAATCGAAATCTATATTTTACTTGCTGAACAATATTTTGAAGTCAAGTCACATATGCAACACTGACCGAAAAAATTTTGAAATTTCAGAATGAACTTATAGGTGCCCTACTGTTCAACAGCTTAGTATTAGTTTTGGTCCTGTTTTTCATTTCTTTTCAGGTTTGATTTTATGGTCTGGTTTTTAACCTAATTTGAGGTTGGATTATCAGTTTGAGTTTAACCTTCAGTGGTCCCTTATTTTATTTTTATCAATGAATGAAATAATTGCGATCTAATCATTCAAAATTGTTTATTATTCATTATTTTTTTCATTAAAAAAAAAAAAACGATTTTTGAGTCTATACATATGCAAAAACAAATACAAAATACTGCTGCAACATGGGAAAATGTCGAAAAAAAAACATAAAAAAATGCAATTCAAATCAATTCAATCGACGTTCATCTGCACATTTTTCGCAAAGTTTGTAATAGTGAGACGGACAGTTAGGTTTTACACACATATCACACAGTTTTGCGTGATTATTTGAGTTTGAGCGTGAAGGACACAAGTGACAACGAGCTCTCTTCTTGGCGACTGGTTGATGTGTCAGCTTCAATGATTCTGCATGTGGTTGAGAGTGATGGTTGTGGTGGCTGTTTAATCTGCGTTCCACTTGATGTTGATGGCAAGTCTGAATTGCGGATGCTCCTTGCGACAGCAAGTTCATTTGGATTTCGTGGTAATTGTGCACCTTGCTGAATATATGGAGAGCACAACGATTGATCAAGTTCGATCAAAAAGCATCTTCTTCTAATATTTTTTTAACCATTGCATGCTGATATATCGAAGTATATTGCAAAAATGGGCAACAGGGGTTCACCTTTCTTTTACATCGATATGTCACAACAAACTTACCCAAGACGTCAACTCTACCTGTTGTTCGATTATAAAATTTAATGATTTCGGGATTTTTTTCTGAATCGTTTGGAGCAGTTTCGATAGTCGAAAGGTATGTGGAAAGCAGAGTAACGAAGCGGCGTTTCTTTGGAACGTTTGAAAGCATGCAAGTAGGTAAACTATGACCGAATACAGCTTCGGTATGGTAAATCGCTTTTTTCTTCATATCAACCAACGAAGGAGGAATTTCTTTTCGATTTTTATGAATCATGGCCACTATAGTCATCTATCGTTGTGGGCTTATGAGAAGTAAAAAAATTATCACACGTAGCATTTCTTCTATTAAAACCTGAGAAAAGAGCAAATTAGATGGGATAAATAGAATGTTTTGTTTTCCAGCACCACCCATTCTCCTTGAATCACTTCTGGTGCGCAGTTACAATCACGTCCAACACACACTTGCACATTGAATGCATACCACGTCTCAGCACCTCCAGCGATCCACAATTTCAGTCCATATTTGGCTGGTTTCGATGGTATGTATTGTGTGAATGGTGATCGCCCATGAAATGGTAATAGGTGTACATCAACAGTAAGAAAATCACCAACACAATACGATACTTTCAACCGTTGCAACCGGCGCCAATTTCTCACGCTGTCTCAATCTAGTTTCTTTATCATAAAAACACAAACAGCTGTTGATGAGTTTAAAACGTTTGAGTGGAAAAATTTGTCTGCCATTCTTAACGTTCCATAATTCTGTGACGCATTCTACTTTTAAATGGTAAACGCCAGCCAAAATGAATAATCCAAAGAAAGCATGCAATTCAATCATATCAATGGGTAACCAATCATCCTTGGATCGTCGAAGGCAATACAGATTGGTCATTTTGAGAACAGTTCTTTGAAATGATTGAATGAATAATATAAATATCGTGAGAATACTCGTACACTGACCACCAGCATATATAATCGGCCCGAACAAATATATTAATTAAAAAAAGATATTAATTAAAAAATAATAACAATAAAAACAAAATATAAGGTTTACAAAATTAAGGTTGACAGTGTCTCGTGAAAGCATATGGACTTCACTACAGCGGAGAGGTATATCTGCTAAGGCCATCAATGAAGCGTGTTACACAACAGAATGTTGTCCTCAACATTTGTTCCTAATTAAAGCGTCCGCCAAGGCTGCTTATTCTCCCCCATTTTCTTTCTTATAGTTCTTGACGACATCTTAGATAAGGCCTTGAATAAAATCCACATAGGAATTCGATGGAATTTTAATGAACACTTAGAAGACCTTGATTACGCTGACGACATTTGCCTCTTATCATCTAGGCATTCAGATATGAAATCTAAAATTTATGATCTTATTTTAGAGTCGCAAAAGGTCGGCTTAAAAATTAATACTTCCAAAACCAAGAGCATGTAGCTAAACCCTTCTAGGCAGGACATCAATTTTAAGGCTGGCATCGATGACGTCGAAAACGTCAACAGCTTTACGTATCTGGGTAGTATAATTTCTATGGATGGTGGAGCGAAAGAGGACATTACATAAAGTATTTCAAAAGCGAGGAGAGTATTTGGCCAACTGAGTAAGATCTGGAGCTCGTCGTTTATTTCCACCAAAACAAAAGTCCGCATTTTTAACTCAAACGTGAAATCAGTTTTGCTAGACGTGGCTTGCCACTGAACATCGAATGAATAAACTGCAAGTATTCATCTACAAATGCTTGAGACGTATAATTAAAGTCTGGTGGGCAAACACCATTTCAAACGCAGATTTACATCAAAAATGCAATTTGATAACTTTAGCGAACGACATCTAGCTACGCAGTTGGAAATGGATCGGACACACTCTCAGAAAATGCCCAATGAAATATGCCGCCAAGCCCTGGAGTGGAATCCACAAGCTAGCCGACAACGTGGTAGACCAAAAGTCACGTGGAAAAGGACGTTAGAGAAGGAAATTCGTGATTCAGGAAAGTCGTGGAAAGAAATAAAAGTCATCGCCAAAGATCGCATCCGATGGAGATGATTTATTATGGCCCTATGCTCCCCCTAGGAGTTCCAGGACAAAAGAAGAAGAATAAAGTTTACCTTGTCTGTTGCTGAATGATGTGGAAGAATTTCTATTCGAATGATGGAATGGTGAGGGTTTTTTGGAGTACTGAATTTGTTTGTCTTTCGACAATAGCAGAAAGTTAGAATCCACAATAACCGATTCTTTTGTTTCTTGTGCGACAAAATCCGCGTCACGACGTATAAAATAAGCGCATCAAGATACTGATGTGTATATATTACACAAGGAACCTATATTTTGTGCAGCCTACCGGCGACATCTACCATAAAAATTGATAACGAAAACATAAACTTTATACACAATCTTTACATTGAGCCAAAATCCTAGCTCGATTTGACGAAGGTATAATAAAGAAATATCAATTTGAATTTCAGCAGTGTGCAAAATTTACACGAAGAACCGATGAAGGTTAAGTCAAGATTTAATGTGATTCCTAGTTTGAATTTTGGTTTAAGTTTTGGTCTGAATTTGGGTCCAAATTTTAGTTTGAATTTGAGTGTGATTTTTGGTCTGATTTAATGTGAGATACGATCAGAATCTTGCAAGAATTCGGTTCAACTTTTGGTTGAATTTGCTCCGAATTTTAGTCAGGATTAGTTTGACTTTTAGTATGTTTTGGGCCTGTATTTTGCGTTTATGGACGAGGGTTAAAATCATAGAATTTTCTTTACAATACTTTCAGACAAGTACAAGACACCAAAGAAGAAATTTGAAATTTATGAACTGAAAAGTTGGGACAAGTTTTTTCAAATGGTCTGGTAAATCTGCCATTAGCTACATCCCAAACGAATGCGCACATTTTTATGGAAATGACACATAAATATAAAACAAACATATGCAAATGTTCAATATTCTTATGTTTTAACTAATCTCAGGACTTAAGCTATTAAGCTACCATTATAATATTTAATCTTAAAATATTCTAAACAACAAAGTAATTTTCATAACTATAAACTAACACAGATGAGTTCAGAGCAGTAAAATGTTATTATTATAAATTTATGCAAACCAAAAACATTTAATGATAACATAAAATGAGTGATTTTTATAGTGCATCATTTTTTAACACAAACTTAAACTTTCATTACCGTAAGGAAGGTCAACACATGCTGTGCACTGAGTCAATGACATTTAATAATATTAAACAGAAAAAAAATTAGTGAGTTTATTTTCTATGTTTAACATTTATTAGTGGAATTAATAAATAATATTTTTATGAAGCATGGAAACATGGATTTGCTGAAGCTTTAAGTCAGGAAGTCATTATTCATAAACTTTAATCATAATTACACATAAAGTCTTTTTAAGATTATTTGGGAGGGGGGAAACTTCTGGAAATCACTTTAAACATTGTTTGCAATTAATTACGAGCATCATGGTGATTTCTTAAATAGTTATGCGGTTCAATAAAATATATGTTGTGAAATTTCTGATAATTTTGTATTTCTTGAAACGTAGATATAATAAAATTCAACAGATAATAGTTTTCTAGAAAATTACATTCTTTGTGTTTAGGCTAAAAAATACCTTCGAATAGTATCTGTCTATTCTAGGGTCATATTCCGGCCTTCTTTTCATCCAGTTTTAATTAATTTTCATTCTTTTGACTTTTTGCCCTATCATACTTAGTCACTGAATAGAGCTGATACACACACATCGTATACCTGCTGTTGTTGTTAGAGTGGAATGTATAAATATATACAGATATTGATTTTAAGAATTTGAATTTGAGGGTGGATTGCATAGCTGCAATGTGTTTGTACATTTTAACAAACAAAAACTACCATTGACAGATCCTTTCTCATATGCAATAATAACATTCACATATGGTTTGTTGTTGAATAGTATGCCATTCGAATTCTCAACTACTTTATACTTTATCACACTAAAATACTTCATTTGATGCTACGATATATTATCAATTCATTTTTTTTACTTTTTTTTTTTGTGAATTGATCACAATTATGCTCTCATGAATTTAATATTTTTGGCCTGGTATTAAATTAGTCTGAGCAAGATGTGAGTTTCGTTACATCTTACATCTTACATGTTTTAAAAGGGATTAAACTCTGACTAGAACCTGTGCTACTCAGAAAAAATCCCGATAATTTAATAAATATTCATGCATAATAAAATCAGTTCTTGTAACCAAAGAAGAAATCCACCTTTCCGTTACTGTTATTCAGCTTTTGAATTATTCTATGTGAAATTTCGACTGAAGCCGTATATATATAGAACAAATTTCATTAAGTTAGGGTTCCAAATTGAATTTAAAATTTTTTTGAAGGAAAAAAATTATATTGTTGACAGGAAATGTTCAAAATGGGAAAAGGTTAAGATTACTCGCAAACTAGATGAAAATGGAGAAAACTGAGAATCTGGTTTTCTTATTCCAGCGTCCACTTTCAAATAAAAAGAGATTCCATTCCAACACCTTCCCAGATCAGTGATGTTAACTGTGCAGTAATTACTGTATTTTATAGTAATTTGATGGAATTTTAAGGTCTATACAGTAATACAGTAATTTGTTTAAATTGTACAGTAATTTCAAAAAGCGTATAGTTGTATACAGTATTATTCGAAATTGTGAGCATAATTGATTAATTATTATTTTTCTTTTTTATAAATTGTGACGTGTTTTCTGAAATAAACTTTGAAATGTCATTTTTCGAAGTAATAATTTATCAATACATTTTTGGAATACCATATTTAGGTTCTTTCGACTTTTTCTATATAACTTTAAAAATATAATAAAAAAAATATTAAGGTTAAACATAACCAATTATTCCTTTTTTTTTCGTTTTTTCCAGTGTACAGTGATTTTGGGTGAAAAACGGTAATTTTTAAGGGATAGCACAGTAATTTTAAAATTTCCCAGATTCATGGGGAAATTGTGTGAGAGAAGCCAGAAACAGAATCACTTGACTTTACTTCAAAGATACATAGGAAACAATCTAAGAAACACTGCAGAAGTTTAGCCTAGTTTCTAAAATACTTAAAGCAAAATGTTTACTGCTTAGCAGGGAGCGAATTTCGTGGGCTTAAAAACTAAGACAAATGACAAATAAAATTGCCAAGAAGGCGTTAAAATCACCCAAAAAGACCGAATAAAACTTAACCCTAAAATGGGTTTTGATGCATATTTGCATCGTCTGAAAAAAGTCGCGTATAAAAAAGGTTTTACTATTTTTCAAATTAAAAAGTAGGTGATTTTATTCAGAAAAGATAATTTTTAATAAATTCAAAGAATGGGGAAATGGAAACTATCATATAGTTACAGTTATTTGTAACTCGAAAGCATGTTTTGCAAAAATTTTGAACCACAAACTGAAAATAAGGTTTTTTTGTTTTCGAATTTTTATGTAAAAATATATTGCCGTGATAAAAAATTTGCCCTAAACGGTATGAGATAACACCAAATAAATGTTTTTAAAAATTATTGCATATACTATATTTAAATTTATTATCCAGATAATCCCCAAAGGTTAAAATAGCGCCCAAACATGTAAATCGAAATTACGGCACCTTAAACTAATTTATTTGAAAACTCGTAGAACAAACGTTGTTCAGAATCACAAATACTACCTCCATTTAAGAGTTAAAAAAGACGCACAAAAATTGGAAGTCAGTTACAATTTAAATTTATTTACTGAATTATGTAAACAAATACAGGCAAGCATAGTTCACATAACTGAATTGTTCATATATCCGAATATGTATCCGAATATATATGGGGCATTCTTTCTCAAATCAACCACCCCTCTGCGTATTTTTTGAAGATAAAAATATTGCTTAAACATCTCCAAAAAAATGGAAAAGTGTGCAAATAACATTAAAAAACTAAAAAGTCTGTGACATATTAGCTGCAACTTAAAAAAAAACGTTTTCAATTTAAATTAAACAGTTCTCAGACATATCTCACAAGTTCTCACACGCAAAGAAAAAATTCGTTCATGGAATGTTTTCATGATGAACGAACATTTGTTTATCAGAAACGACTGTATTCGGTTGCCATGAAACAAAACATTTATTTATTATAAATGGTTCAATTCTTTTACGATGAACTAAAACCGTTTGCATTAAAATGCAATATTTCCCTGAAAAATATAAAAAAGGAAGCAAAAACAATTTTCATATGTACATTGGCATTTTATTGTGATTATTGTTTAAATAAAATTTTCTGATTAAAAACAGAAAAAGTGTATGAAATTTACATAAAATTATATTATTACAATTTTTGTATTATTTATTATAAATCACACACTTTTATTAGTTTTTTATAAATACCACGCACTTTTTTATAGACAAAAAGAAATGTGATGAAATAATTTCAATGCACAATTAAAATTCTTCAATAATGCGTTGACAAATGATGCTTCCCGTTATGTTGTGTTGATTTGTTGTTGTGTGGAGTTTGAATGTAAACGTCGCTGCTGCTTCTTTTTGCGACGAGAGCGAGATGAGAGGAGAACGAAAATAAAAAGAGAAGAGAGTTGTGGACTTTCGTTTAGCAGAAACGTTTTTCTCATTTGTCAGAAAAGAAAATTGCCTTAATTTTATCGTGAACGAATTTTCGTTCATCATAAAATTGTTAATCTTTTGCAGAAAACGGGTTTGGTTTCGGCAAACACGGCAGCATTCCTCAGAAACGTTTTTGTTCAGCGTAAAAGTAATATATTCTCCACAAACAGGCGATAAACGTTTTTTTTTTTCTTTGCGTGTATGGACCTAAAGTCGGAAAATGAGGTCTTCATATTTTGGTCGTATTTCTTAGCCTTAAAAGTAAATTAAAAACACCATACGGGATCAAAAGTTCCATTGAGTTTTTGACGAAAATTTGAAGGCCTTACAAAGCATTTTATTTAAAACAAAAATGCGCAGAGGGTGGCTGATTTGAGAAAGAATGCCCCATATATGGTCCTATATATATTTACCTTTTGTTTTAATGAATAAAAAGTATTGTTATTGAAAATTTCATTGCATATTGTACAAACATAAAACTTTAGTGTCAGAGTTTAAATTAAAAAAAAAAAAACCAATTAAAACGAATTATTGAAAATTGAAAACTTGTGTTAATTATGTTTGTGTTTTATTTGCGTTTAGATTCATTTGCAATGCTTGCTCTCTGCATTTACGAAACATCAACATTTTATCATTTGTACAATTTTCGTCAGCCCAAGCGATCGTTTTATTGAAAGCATCTAAAACTTCCCAAGTGTTTACTGCAACCGAACATTTTCGTTAAAAGTTTCATATGTACTGAAAAGCAAACAAAAACGGACTTGAAAAAAAAAAACAAGTAAAATGAAAATACTTTTCACATAATAGAGATTAGCCTTGTTCACTCTTTAGAACCTCGTGTACAAAAAATATTGGGCTTTTTTTTACTCACTCGTTTGGATGATCATATATGCGAGCGTCTATATAACCGAGCGGGTACTGTATATAAAAATGTATATTTTAAGTACTTCGTCCTTATTTAAAGAACATAATAATCGTACATAGTCGTACTTTCTTGTCGGCACAGCCGCACATATTTAAGCCCCTGACAAAGTAGTTGCGAACGTATTAGTTGGAGTTGGGATAGTTTTTTAAACTGAAATTAGTCAATACATAAAACAAAGTCAGTTTGTCCGCTCACGTGACTATAATTTTATTTTCCGCACCGTCGGCTGACTTCAAGTCAGGACAAATGACGATCTTTGTTACTTGGAACGTAGCTATTAATACATAGATGGATACCCGTATGTACCTACGTATTTAACTGTATACCTATATATTATAACTTAAATATATGGCCGCCAAAAAACTCACTCTGTTTTTAAGTTTGTTAACACAAACTAATTTAAAGTAGATTTGTTGTTATTACTGAAACATAAAAAGATCGAATGTTAAGCAAAATTATGCCACACAATAATAAGAAACAGCATGTGTTGCATGTAATGAAGCTGCACAGCATCTCCGCAATATAATAACAACAAATAACAACGAGACACATGCGTAAATTGTAGCTAAATATATGCAGGCATTTCACATATATACAGATGCTGTTAAAATAATAGCACTGGGATAACGAAAACGTTCCTGGAGTATCCTGTTCAATTCCTAGACCTTATTTCGATTGAAAATAGGTATATGGTATGATAAAAAGCAGCGGTTTAGGAATTAAACCGATGATTTGAGAAAGAGTCAGTAAACTTCAGTGTTAGAAAAAAAAGAAAATAAAGAGGTGCTGAGGCTTAGTTGACTTTTTATCCCGGTGGTGTTCTGTTGGCATAATAAAAAGGGCCCTATTGCAAATTTTGAACAAATCTATAAATTAAAATTTTTGTATTATGTAACTTAATAGATCGGGTATAGATTTTAATTTCTGTGGCCAGCTTATTTGATACTATATTCTGGAAAAATAAACACTTTTCATTTTAAAAAATCGGTTGACTGAATCACAATTTTAGTTCTTTCGATTTTTTTCTAATGGAAAAGTCTCCATTTGGCATTAATCTACCAGATCATAGTCTTAAGAAATCTCTATTCGACTCTAGTTCATTTTGAATTATAGAATGCAGATACATATTGTTAAACAATTTCCTTTGTACTTATCACGTTCCATGTTATTATTATATTATATTGACAATTGTTTAATAATATTAATAAAATCTAATCTAATCTAAAAGAACATTGTGTCAAATAAGCAGCACAGGAACTAAAATGTCTCCAAAATTGGTTCGATCAGCAAACTTTAAGCGACTAGCAGTCGACAGTAGATCGGTTCTGAAGAAATAAATTGACATTAACAATAGACGAACTAAAATTAGTCGATCGTTAATCGACAGCCATTGATAGTCGATTGAAATTCGCAATAAGGCCTTAAGTTCTAAGATTATTTGGAAGTTTTTTCCCAAAATAATGGGTGGAAATGAGAATTTTTATATGACCACCCGAATCATGCTTTGTGCGACTCTTTTATTTTTTATAAAGACTTCAGAAAATATGTAGACTTTTAGCAATTATTCATATTTGAATATTATGTAAATTTATGTATAAGAAAAAAATATTTAAATAAGTGTTATTATAGTGGCCGCAACTGTATATATGTACACTCGGACAACTAACCAGACCAGACAAAAACGCGGCTTCTTCCTGTTTCGCACTTGTTGTGTTGTGTTAAATTGTAATTTTGTATTAAACCAAACTAGGCTAAAAAAGCATTAACGTTGCATGTTGTTCGCTTTTTTGATATACAATAAACATTTTTGGTTTTTGTCGCCGAATGTTGCAACGAGACATGCGACACGCAAATTATAGACAAACTCTATACAAAAATACAAATACCTATACAACAAAAAAACAGATCAAGGAGATAGAGAAATTGAACAACAACACATAAAAAGCAAATATGCAGCAATCATCAAACAAACAAATTTCACTTGACCAGTATACATACATACATACATACATAAGAGCGTTTTTATTGCTAGGTTTTTTTCTTGCCTTGAATTTCACAAATTTCGAATTGCAACAACACTATTTGCCTGCTTCTTAAAGCAATTGAAGAAAATGCGTTTTTGTTTTAATGTAAACCAATTCATTTGGTCAATACCAATTTAATAGTTACGGTCAACAGCAGTTACAGTTGGTGCTGTTCCTGCTGCAGTCGTTCGGTATCTTAAGTGAACAGCACACACACACACATACATATATCTGCAGCTATCTTTATCTGTAACTGCATCTAAGTATGTGTATGCATCTCTTAAATTGAAATTAGTCTAGTTTGGCACATTGACATTTTGGTATTCGTAATTGGAAATTGATATGCCAGCAGCTCGTATCGTTGTAATCTGCGTAATTTGGTGAGCTTCAGTCAGTTGCTACTGTTGTGTGGCGCTATTTTTTTGCTACACTTACACTTCCACACCGCTTGCATATACCCTTCCCACTTACATACATATGAATGTATCTAAGTATTTCGTATCTTTGCAACTCGATTGTTGGTAATATAAGATTTTTCTTGACTTTTGTTTACATATTTTTTGCTTGCTTGTTACCACTCTGCTAACTGCTACTAGTTCTATATAATATTAGTTACTACTATTGCAATTGTTATGTGTTGTTCACACTATTGTTCACATTGGCAGCGCATATTGACAATAATAAATAGATTATAAATAATATTGCAACTGATTCACATATTTTTGTTCCTAAAAACAATACATATTTATTTTTAATAGAAATTTTAATCACAATAGTTAAAATTATACTAATCAGCTCTGGTTTTCTACCTACGAAAATCTACTATAACGCTTTGAAATCTACATTTGGGGTGCCGCATATACACATCGGGTCAAACATTTAAAAGGGGATCGACACATAATTTTTTATTTATTTTTCTAAAATTCCAGATTTTATTTACGCAATGGTATCATCATATCCCCAGACATAATTATAATTTCAATTCTAACTAAAAAAAAATTTATTTATTTTTTCGTATATATATCGCAGATATTTGAGTTTATTTCTAGCAAAAATTTAAAATTTATTCATAAAAGAATGTAATTTTTTTAAAAATGTCAGCTCTTGGAGTTTTGCTTATCAACAACACCAACCGACTTTTTCCCAATCAAAATTACAGTTTAAATAATCACAAAAGGTCGGAGATCACCTGAATGTAATTGTATATTAGTATTATATCTTAATTTAAAAAAATCAAATTTTTAAATTACATTTTTAGTTCTTTTATAAAATTACAGTAAAAAAAATTACCATCCATCTGAGTCGAAAAGTGATTTTGTATCAACACAGGACTAGAAGAATATTTTTTACATATAAAATTATCGGAGTTACTCCAAGACATTCTGTTTTAGAGACACCCTTTTAAAAAGATGTGGAAAATACACTCTGTGCTTTTACTTCACATCACTCTCCAGATGTGGGAAATGCACTTTTGTACATTTGCCTCACATCACTCTCCAGATATGGGAAATGCATGTGCATTTGCCTCACATCACTCACATCAACATATTTAATTTGAGGTTCAAAAAAATTTTGATGAGAGCTGAGCGGAGCTGTGATCAATTCAGTATTGTAAGCAATATTGAATTGATAACGCATCGTGGCATCAAATGAAGTATTTCAGTGTGAAAAGGTATAAAGTAGTTGAGAATTTAAAGAGAGCAAACAACAACACAACATCAGACCAACAATGAATGATATTATTGTATATAAGAAGGAATCTGGTAATAGGAAGTTTTAAGATACATAAATATAAAAACACGTTGCAGCTACTCAATCCACCCTTAAAAATCTGAACATAGCACAATGTGATTGTCTGCTATAGCTCGTAACCCTTGTCTACATTAGTGGGGTATAAGCGCACCCCATTTTAATGATATTGTTTGTATAATGAAAAGAACCAGAATAGGGTTAATATAACATATAGCAGGGGTCATAAACCAGTTGCACAAACAGTGAGTACTCCTCAAACGATTAATGATTTCATTACTCCAAATGAAGGGATAAACGAGCAACTCCAACACAGTAATGCAATTTTTGAATTTTACTAACACAATTTCATAACTTTATATTTTAGAAATAATGATAAACAAAGACAGCCTGATTGAGTAGCTCAAATTTATATATCTTACTCTCTCTTGCCCAGTTAACTCTTTACGGTAGGTAGGGTAAAAACTGCCACACTTGTTGCATATTTTTTTATGCATAGTGTGATATATTTTAACCCACCTCGAAAAGTTGAAATTACTTATAGTCACACAGTTTAACACTTTATTTACAGTTTCTCATTCTGCTGGTAATGATATAAACCAACAAAATTTCTGTGCAACTGGTGTTTTTTTTCTTTAAAATTATGTACATCAAAGAGTTAAAAATCAGTAACTAGTACTGGAATCATTGAAAAAGTAAAAGAAACAAAATTCAATAACAAAAAATTTGCTTGTGTGGCTCAGTTGGTAAACGCGTCGTTTAATATTCGCGATGCATATTTTTCGACCACAGGTTCGATCCTGGAAAAAGGCAACTCAAGAAAATAATAAAATAAATAGTAAATAATAAAAAAAATAATGACCAAAATAATTAAAAAAAAAAACATATTGTGGGATTTGAATGTTGGCACCCAAGTGCTTACTAGCATTTTAGACAGCTATTCTATGGCGTCATGAATTTTGTGAGAAACTATTTCGAGTTTTGTTTTTCTATGAGATGCAAGTGAGCTCATGCTCGTAATCGTGTCCTCCTTTATTACTCCTTTTGGGGGCAAAAATGAGTATTTCATGCCCTAGGATAGAGATGTGCACTTTGACACATATGGGCAAAAAACACATATGAGCTGATGCTATACCCATACGGGTTAGACGAGGGGTAACGCTGTGCTAAGGGGAATAGTATCTAGTATGAGAGAACAAATGTGCTTTCTTTTGTGTATGTATATGTGTATGAATTTATTGATTTCGTCCCTGTAGAGAGTGTGAACGTGAATGCATAAGAAAACTTCGTACTTAGCTATACTTTACTCATGCTTTTTGGATTGATTTCATAAACCTAGAAATTGCTTTACCAGGAAAAGAAAGATTTTTTCATTTCCCTTTGTATTGTGGAACTCTTTAATTACGTTATTGAATGCATATGTAATTTTCCTGCTTGGTTGTTACTTTGAAAGATCGAAAAGAAGAGAAGCAGCAAACACACTGCTGCGTGCTGATCAGGGATGCCAACTCTATATTTTAGATTCAGTTAATTATAAACACAAAAAGGAAATAATATTTTGGTTTGCGATCACAGCTTTTATGCATATATGTATATGTATGTAATATACCCAAATATATTTAACAAAATTAAAGAATAATGAAAATTAAAAATTAATAAAAGGTTTTAGACAAAAAATATATTCTTTTCATATCTACAAATTGACAAAAAATTTTAATTTCAGTCGCCCACGAAAACGATCTCACTACCAAATTCCCGAGAACTAACTAAAAGTGAAGTCGATTCCCCACAATTGGAGGAATTCCTCACAAGTTGGCATCCCTACTGCTATGCACTACAAAAGTAGCCAGGGCTGTAACTTCAAAATTTTAAGTAGTAGATTTGAAAAAGTTGCGATAGATTTATATTCTTTTTTTATAAGTAATAAACAAACTTAAACAAACAACAAGAAGATGAATAAAAAAAATGTAATTTCCTTTTGGCGTAATAAATTGTTTTTTTCACAAAAATATCCTATTTTAGTTATCAAATGTATTTTATTGTAAATAAAATCACAAAGTAGAAATCTATTTCTTTTCTAACATTTATAATCATATTTACACATATTTGTTAATTGTTTAGAAAAATTTTGACTAAAGGAATAAGGTGGCTGATTTTGAGCTTAAAGTGGTAGAAGCTGAAATTTTCTGTAACTTTACAGCCTTGATCGTGATGTGTGTTATTTCTCTAAATGCAATGTTGTTGAATGTCACTCTCACTCTGCTTTACAATTGTGTAAGTCAGTGGCAGTTGCAGAGGATAAATGGGGCAATTTCCCCATCCCCCGTCCCCCCCCCGAAAAATTTTCAAATACATAAAATAGTAATCTCTGATATAAAAATTCTAAATATATGGAACATTTTTTATGTTTATGATCCCCTCAGAAATTTTTTTTGTATCCACCACTACTGTATTCTCTTCTATATGTTAGTTTTTTTTGCACATGTACATACACATTTATGTGTACTTTTGGCAAAAAACAACAACAATAATGTGTATGTGTACACACAACAAAACCAACACCCCGCTTCTAGCACCTTCGTACACACGACGTCGACAGAGGGCAACTGAAGTGCACATCCCTACCCTAGGACATGCAATGTTAAAAAGGAGTACAAAATGCAAGAGTTCTTTAGCAATAGGGAGTAATCGATTGCTCGCTTTGGAGCGCTCAATGTTTACTCTTACGATCATCCAAAGTTCAACTGGGAATTGAGTGAAACCCAACGGGAAAGTGTAATGTGTAGGAAACTAAAAAGAATCATTTTTTCAACAATTAAATAAAATCTGAAATAATTCAAATTTTTACATTCATCATTCATCTTTGCTTTTTCCAATTCTTCGAAAAAATATATTATGATTTGAAAAGAAGAACTGTTTTCCGGTTAAATTGTATTGCAGAAATGAATATAGAATAAGATTTCTTATTCGTTTACTTAAGAATACAGTTCTGATTCCATTCAGTTATAAAGAGAAATTAAATCAAGAAATCGTTCTTATATATTTGAAATTAATCTCTTATATATTGAAAATTAAACAGTATTACTATATCTTCCCACTGAGAGATAGCGATAAACTATAGTAAAAATTATGTATGTATGTACGTTAAATGCATCGAGCTCCATACAAAAAAAAAATGTATTTTATACGCCTCAAAAAATTAACTTCGGTTTATTTTTTTATGATTCCCGAAATATTTCAGCTCTAACAATTACACAGTGTTGCAAAAAACAAAACTTTGAATATACTTCTTACTAGGTTTACACCTGTCGTAGGTCAAGTCAAGCAAAAAAAACTGCATACTCAGAATTTTTAATTGACCCTCAAAATCTGCACTTAGGGCCAATAAACTCATTTTTGATGGGTGAAAGCATATACTTGCCCGTAACTTTAGTTTTGTTCTAGGTGTAAGTTTTTATATTTATTGAAAAGAAGATATTTAGCTGCTTACAACGATATATAAATTGATAATATATCTTAAGGAATACCGGAGTTAGAGGGCACAACATAAGAATAAAAATGGACGAAAATTTTATATTTTTTCATTTTGAATGGCGTTTTAAACGATTATTTGGTTTACCAGTGTATTTATCAGAGTATATGAAAATAAACTGCGTTCAATTCTGTTTCCATCGAGATATAAATTTTGAAAACCCATTGAGGTATGGTTAACTTATTTAACTCTGTTATTTGACTACCCGAAAAATTGAAGTCGAATATCTCAATCAAACCTCAATGGATTTAGAAATTTTTTAACTCGTTGGAAACACAATTAAGTGCAGTTTATTTATTTATACCTTTATATATACACTGGTAAACAAAAAAGTCGTTTAAAACGCCATTCAAAATGAAAGAAATTTATATTTTACCCTCTAGCTCTGGTATTTTGTAAAAAAACCAATTTACCTAAATATCATTGTAAGCAACTAAGTGTCCTCTTTTGAATGAAATATAAAAACTTACTCGTCGGATAAATAAAAATAAAGTTACGGCAAGTATATTCTTAAACCTATCAAAAATGGGTTTTTTGGTCCTGAGTCCAGATTTTGAGGGTCAATTCAAAATTCTGAGTATGCTGTTTTTATCTGCTTGACTATACCTACAATTTGAGCTGTTTCTCGAGGAAAGTATATTTTCACTGTCACACAGTGTTATCGCTAGTGAGCGATCCAGCTCGACAACAAACTCTTAAAATCGAATTTTTTTATGGACTTTTTCTGTACATTACTTTGGCCAAATAAAAACTTATAATTGGTAGATCCTTATTTTTTTTTTTTTTGCGTATTTTTTAATACAAAAGTAGATTTATAAAGGGTTGCTTCAAAGTAACCCAGATCACGAACAGTAGTCGCTTGAGCCGAAATATTTTGGGAATCATCATGAAATAAACCAAGGTTCATTTTTAGAAGTATGTGTATGGAAAGAAACCAAATTAATATTTTCCCAACCAACGTTATTGTGTTTCATTTGTACATTTGGAAAAAAGCTTGTTTCTAAATGAAAGCGTAAATGTTTTATAAAGGTTTAATAAACATTTATGTTTGCAAACGTTTTACATATGTTTATATTCTCATGTATCTAAAAAATATTACATTTGCAAACGTTTGTTCAATGTTGTATTGCTCTGTAGTTTTTGGAAAGGTAAACTATAAAAGTCTTAGTGCGCTAAAAAACTTGATCTGTAGAAAACTCTGTAAAAATATATTCTTTGTCATTCTCCACATCTAGTCTTAGATTGAAAACGTTAGAGTGTACTTTTTTTTTATCAATGACCGAACCTTTGCTCTCAAAACTGAAAACACTGCTGGAAGTAGTTCAAAGTTCTATTTAACTCAAGAGACTGGTGTAGTAACAATATGAACCTTGGCCGCCTATGCGAGACAACTTATTATATCGCTTTTATTTCTAACTTAACTTTACCTAAAATTCATGTATTTTAAATTTTCAAAATTTCAATGGCATAGCTATAAAATTCTAATCGATATCTTTCAACTTTGAAATAATAATATTTTGAGCTGAGTGGCCTGAACAATTTTAATAGTTAAGCTATTTTTAATTTCAAAAATGAGTTCAGACAAAGGGGCGCAGGTTCTCTCTCTTCGTTCAATAAAAATGTTTTTAATATTGGATTAGTCTTTTACATACCCCTGACTTACATATGTGAAAAAAGTATAAAGGATGATTCCATATAATCATAATAATAACATGGCTAACTTGTAAATCATTTTTAATTTAAAATCAACGCGAAATAGGGCGTGAAATTAGGCAACACATACCGATTTTGATTTTTGATTGAATGAAATGTAATTTTGATAACAAAGAGATGTAATTATTAGGATTACTATTTGCATAGCTTGAAGCTGAAAAATTAATTAATAAAAAATTACCTAAAATAATTATAATTTCCAAATGAAAAATCAATTAAGGCAAAAACTAATAATGGAAAAAAGAGATGAAGGTATAAAACATTACAAACAAATAAATAAAAAATAAATTTGGTGGTTACGCAAAAAGTGTAAAATTGACAATTAAAAATTTAATAATTAATCTTCTTCACCAACGGTGACCTTAATTTAAACTTCACTTTGGCACCAATTTTTCTTACGGTAACTGGCATTATTGACATATGTAAATATTTTTATTTTCATATATTTTGTATGGCGTTTCTGTTTTTTGCACCTTCTTTTACGGCTTGATTTTTTTGACTTTGAAATTGGTTGACACTCTGATAATTTCGCGATTATCTTTGGTTGGTACAAGGAAAAAAAGAATTTGTTTGCTTCTAGACTTTCAGAATTCAAAGCCTCGGAGAAAAGCTTTCAACTCTGTTCGGTTAGGGGTGGAAAGTTAGTTTGTTCCTATGTTTCCAAAAAAAAAAAACAAAGATGTCTTTCTGCCATCTAAACTTTTTTCCACAAACTTGGGTGAAGTGGGTGATAAACAGGATGAACGGTTTCACCAAGACCTAAAATCAATGGAATTTCGGTACCAAGGTTTATGGAATGAGGAAATGCTGGCCGATTATTGTTCGATGACCATTAGAGACACCAATCCCAAAACGCACAACAGACAAAATTTGAACTGTATTGAATTATTTGTTTAATTAAAGTATTAAAATTAATGAAATCGTTGTTTTTTGTTTATAGCTCCCAAACTAGAGTTCGGAAGTCCATCGCTGAGTACTTAAATATAAAAATAGGTAATTCGAAAAAAAAAACGTTTTTTTGGTCAAAATTTCAATTTCAAATCTCTATAACTTTTGACAGAAAGGCAACAGAGAATAAAAAATAACTCTTAAATTAAAGGTAATTTAATTGCCTTTTTGAAAAGATATAGATGCTTTACTTTTCATTTCGAAAAAATGGTAATTTTGGTAAAAATGCCGACCTATGTCCAAAAAATCAAAAAAATAGCTTTATCTAGGCTTGCAATACGTCAGGAATTAGACCTGATAGTCAGGCAATGGATACTTTGTCAGAAATTTTGTCCGGCATCGTATTTTGTCAGGCATTCAAGAAATAACAATGGAATAGACCTTTTTAAATCTGGCGACTTTTATATTTAGTTCGCAACGCTTGCAACACTTTTTTTTGCTACATTTTTCGACCATTTTTATTTATTGACTATTTTGTATGTCATCCTGTACACAACTCAATTAAAAATTAACTGTGTTCTGCCACTGTTTTTACAGTGGATACAGAAACATACATAGTTTCGATGTTTGATGACTTATGGAAAAAATTTTCGATTCCATTACAGGGAATTGTATTTTGTAATTAAAAATAGATCATATATACATTTTTTTTGCTTTTTTGGAATTGAACTAAAAGGGAATCAATTACTTTCGAGAAAACATTCCAACTAAATTGGAATTTAATTCCAAGAAAGTAATTGATTACACTTAAAAATAAAATTTCTTTCTATTTAATTACATTTTCAATTCATTTAAGGATATATTTTTAATTACAAAATACAATTCCCTGTAATGGAATCAAAATTTTTTCAATTCCATTACCTAGGAATTTAAACATTTTAATTATTGGTTACAATTCCTTGTAATGGAATTGAAACTTTTATCAATTCCATTACTAAGGAATTGAAAACAAAAAGTACCAATTACAAATTCCCTGGAATTGGAATTGGTATTGTAATGTAATTAAATTTACCGAGCTCTAACTAAAACACATAAAACATTCATATGCATCAAAATTAAAAAAAAAAAAAAATGGTTTAAAATTATGTTAATGTAAAAATTTTACAAGAAAATAGATAAATATGAATCTGTAAAACAGAATAATTTATTAAAAATACATTTGTCAAATATTAATTGGAAGAAAAGAGAAACACACACACGCACACAATGCAATGATTAATGACTGTGGTTTGTAGGGTTATGAAAAGTGAGCGATAATTTGCTACGCATTGGCAACACTCGCAGAAAAAAAAGATTAATTTTAAATCTTATTATAAAAAATTTCACATTAAATTTGAAAAAAATTTATTTTATGATTGGTAAACTAAACTTATATGTATTTATTAAAAATTATTTCGCATTTCAAACAAAAGAGAAAGTTTTATCTTCTCACACAAACAGTTGGCAACACTAATATACCGTTAAATTACAATAAAACATTTGGCCAATAGAAAAAACTTTAATCTTTACGCCTATAACAATGTTCGTCTATACATATGAGAAAATATTAATGAAAATGATAGTCCGAGTTCATGCACGAATTCACATTTATTTTCTCATTTGCGAGCGCGAGCGCGTATCTATACAATCGAAATTAAGTCAGTAGTTCGTCAGTTAGGCTGCCAGTCGTTTAGTCATTGTGTCAGTAATTTATCTCCTCTATATTGTTGTTCATTTATGAGTATGTATGAATGTATACACTGTACTATAGATACAAATCAGTGTTGTCTACTTATGTCTTACTTTGTACATTTTTTAATGCTTTCCCATTGCTCAGCGGGTAATTATGATTTTTGGGCTCTGATAATGTGTACATATCTCGTAATTTTGTTTTTTTTTTTTTGAATTTGTAAATCAGTAGTTGTGGTTTTTGTTTAACGTTATTGTTGCTGTTACATTATTGCTATAGCATCATTGCTACAATGACCTACTATGAGATTATTGTATAACTTTTATAAATATATGAATGACTATTTGTGTTTTTCATACTGAACAAAATATTATACTCGTAGTACACAATTAAATAATTTGTATTAATTCTTCACTTTAATTATATTTAATTATATATTTTTTAATTCGTAATCGCCGTGTCGTAAGTGCGTGTAGTTGGTTGTGGGGCGATTACCCGATCAGGCGAAAATCCAAAATAATTCTATAAATTTTCTCACTTATTATCGAGTTCTTGCTTTCTTCAGTTTTTAAAGATATATATGCGGAGTTCTTTACCGTAATATGGGAATTGTTTTTAAACCCATTTTCAACCGCTTCTAAGCCACTGGTTGGAACTCAACGGGTGAGTTTCGTGGGTACAAAATCAGAAGAGCTGATTTCAAATTGTGTTTGAAACGCGTCGCTGAGTGCTTCTGGTTAGCAAAGCGGACGCCATTTTTGTAATCATATCGTTTTTCTAATTTTTCAAGTCAGCATGATTTCTCAAAACTTTGACAGTTGACAAACTCGACACAAGCTCGAAATCATCCATAATTTTATTTTAAGAAGGAAATTAAAACATTTCTCAAACAAAAATGTAATGATTTCCAAAAACTTTACAACTAATGCTTCATGCCGTTTCTAAGACGCAAACATCGATTTTTGATTAATAACTTCGAAGTCAGCTTTTCTGATTTTGCACCCGCGGAATGCGTTCATTATTTTTGCTGTAAATTACAATACAAGATCAAATTCGGAGAAATAATATTCTCCGAGCGTCCATTTTTTTATTTTTTTGATGAAAGTCACTTTGCGCGACGGTAAATATACGAACTGATCCAAACCAAAAACAAAAAAAAAGGCCGACAAATTTAGGCCGACCCTCTAAACCAGACACCAGAACATATTTTTCCGAATGTTTTTGATGCGCTGAATACAGATCCTAGGTTCAAATCTTTCAATTAGCTCTGGTTTCCGAAATATCTTAACCTCAGATTATGTAGCATCGCAATTCTTTTTTCTTTTCTCAAAAACTATGAAAACCATCATAAAGTACAAGCCTTGCCCTTTTAAATGCCGTTGAGTTTGCTCAAATATCTTCTTATTTTCGCTAAGATATTTCGTTTTGAAATTTGTAGGGGAGCGTCGTCAGAGTTGGAGCATATTTTGACTTTTGGTCATAACTTCTGTTAAAAGCCGAATTTTTATTAATGTTGCATATCTTTAAAAAGATCTCACAAATTCCAATGTTTTTGTTGAACATTAAAATGAATTGGATGAGTAGTTCAGGAGTTATGGGCATTAACAAAAAAAAAATTGTAGTTAGGGTCAGACCACTGTAGAAAATCAATAAGAAATGGAGGAATATATTAAAAATAACATGAAAATCAAAGAAAAAGGAAAAAGAGGCCTGAAATCAAAATAAAAATCCCTCTGTTTGAATTTTAAGGAAAATTTGATCTTTTTTATATACACCCGATACGATAAAATGATACGAAAAACACGAACGGGTGAAAAAATGTATTTCTAGAGTCAAAACGCAGCATTAAACTAAATTTTCGGTGTTCCGGCCCTGATTACAAGTACTGTTCCGACCCTGATAACAACCATCATTTAGCGTCGCATTATTTAAAGCATATTCGAGTGATGAAAACACCATGAAAAGCTACAAATTTCCACTTCTTAAACCTTTATCGAACAATTTAAGTTAACTTTGTAAGGAAGAGTTTTGGATGCACCGGCCCGGATAAGACGACAATGGCGTCTATATCCGTACTCGTAAGTTATAAGATTTACTACTTCTGTCTTGACTTCGCAAAAAAAAACAAATAAGACGCAATGTAAAATTTATGTTTGGATCAAATGATCTTTATTGATCGAAATCTCAATGGTTAATGCTCTTCATTCTACAAGCTTAACTAACTTTATACATAAATTAATGACTGCATTAAATTAAAGAAAACATTAGATTTAGTAAAGCGACAAGAGCAAGAATTTAACATTACAGTAGTAGCTAATTATTACATGATACTCAAAATATTCAAGAAATTTTAAAATGAAATAATGATTATATTGATTATAATCAATATTCAAAAAGCTTCAAACTTATATATGAAAAGAATAGAAATATATATGTATCTGCTACAATTCCATTTTGATGTTTGCATGTTATTTTTCAAATTAACCCACTTTTTCTGGGACTGTTAAAAAATTTTTTTACTCATCTTTTAACACGCGGCTACGTAACACTTATATACACTTTCTCGCTTTGAACTCGAAATGACATGAAAAGTTTGCTCTCGCCATGAAAAACAATACTGTATATAAACTCAACAGACGCCAGTAAGATATAACGGAGAAACCGATATTGTCCCGACACTGACAGCGCCTCGGCCATGACGACACTCCCTTATATATATTTTTTACACTGCATGCCCTAGGAAGTAAGCGCGGATATCAAGCCTTCCCGAAAACGCTGATAGAGCGGTTCTAACAGGCGCAATAAGAGCGATTCTAAGAAGCATAACAGGAGCACTTTTTGTAGCGGTTTGAGAAGAACAATACCTGTGTGCCCTTCCATTTTTTTTTAATGACTACATATATATTATTTATTATTTTTAAAATCCAAAATTGTGGTTCACCAAACATTGATGATGGGTCAACCACAAAAATTTGTCAATGCCAAAACAACTTATATTTACTTTCATATTAACCAGATGAGAATTACAAAGTACAAAAATCATTCAATACTTTTTTCTATTATTTTGAATTGCTGACTAAAAACTGTATAGCAAGTTAGTTGAGAATGCTTCTTCTAAAGCGTAATGTGACTGTATCCAACTATTTTAAAATCTTCATCTGTCAAATGAGAACATAAGGCAAGTTGTAAGTCAAAGTAAGTTAAAAAGCCAAAGAACTTCAGAACACGATTCTCTTACGAACGAATATTGCCCATTTCAACTGAAGAAATTGGGTATGAAAAATTTGGGAGATGGACATTAGACAGCGTGACATTAGACCGCGACACATTTTGTATGGCGGTCTTAATTCATTTTCAAAATGAACTATGACCGCAAAACCGAAGTGACTTTAGCCTGCGCGGCCTAATTTTATTTTTCGATAGCGATCTAAAGTCATTCGATCGTATGACTTTAGACTGCGCGGTCTAATTTCATTTTTTGATCGCGACCTTAGTCACGCGGTCTGATGTCACTACGCTGAAAAATTTATAAATGAGTGCTGAAATTTGCGTTTGACTGCTGATTGATCGAAAAAAAAGTTCCAGTATTTGGATCATTAAACCCATTTACCAGATTCCTAACTCTCTTCCAACCTTTACAAAATAAACAGTAGAATTCCTCAGCGAGAGGAATGTTTACCTACAGGGGTACAATAGACCAAATGAGGTCGCAGTACACTATAAGTCGAATTACGTAGTTTCTCTGTAGAACCGGAATAGTGTTACTAAAACATAATTAGGGGTAACAGACTGTATGAAACAGCTTAGCGTGTTAAAAAATCGGATTCAAGGGAGGAGAATATGCGTTGAGATTTAACCCCCCTGTTCAATAAATATCTCAGCTCATTTATGCTCCTGAATTAAAAGACTTTTTGAAACAACCAAAAAATTTAACTTCACCACACTAGGGTGTCCAAACGTCCGTAGGTTACATAGATGGACATGGCCGAATTTTATGTCCGATGCCTAGTTTTTCGTATGTTTCAGCGAAAGTAAGAGTAAAAATTACTAAAAATGTAAAGTCGAGCAATAAACTCGATTTGCTATTCGTTACGGAAATTAGTGAACATTTCCCACATATGCCAAAATGAATTTGTGGTGAATACGCCATCAATTGTAAATGCCTAATAAATAGAAATTTTGTTTTTGGTAATTTACTTATGTGTTTTAAAATATTATCTGAAGTGTAATGGCGTGAGTAGTCCCCATAGCATAGTGGTCAGTGTGTTAGGCTGCTACGCATAGGTGCCCGGGTTGATATCTCGACACGATCAAAAATCAAAAATAGAAAAATAATAATTTTTCTACACGGCACCACCTCTTAGCTGGCAATGGCAAACCTCCAAGATTAAAAAATGCCAATAAAAAGCTTTTCACTTCGCCATTCGGATTCGGCATAAAACTGCAAGTCCCTTCCATTCGTGTATAAATATCACTCACACAACATGAATGGAAGCGAAAAGGTCGGCCTTGGCCCTCCAGGGGCTGTCTTGTGCCATAATATAGTAGTGGTAATGGCGTGAGGAAATTAATTACAATTAACAAGATACAATTTTTTTTGTGCCAAATGCCGCAGCATTAACGAAATTAAAATGAGAACAATATTCGGTTAAAACATTGCATTAGGGGGTGTAAGTTGTAATAGGGTGTGAAAAAATGTTTGTATTGATATTTGGACTTAAATCGATAATTTAATAAATAAATATATATATTTAAGTTTTTTAAAAAACTAAAAAGGTTATGTATATTGTACATATATAGTTATTTTGAATCATAATATAGCTTAGAATTTTCTACCAATTTTCCAGATTTTTAGAAAATCCTTCACGGATTGTTTATACGCTTTGATTAAGAAATTTGTTGGGATATGAACAAATTTTGGGCATACTGTTCAATGTACATATTTTGATATTGTAAATTTAGCAATTGATTGCTTTAATTCCCCCTCCTCCTCCCCCAGCTCCTCTGAATATGCACCTGAAAAAAGATAACAAGTGATGTAAATTAAAGATATACAATTATTTATGGTAATTAATTAAGTACTTTCAATCCAATTATTGAATTAACCCAACGTTTTTTTTAAGCTTCATCTATATTTTGGAAATTGGTAAATCCTGTTTTTCTTGCAAGATTACTTGTTTTACCTTAATTGACGCTGGACAAATTACACTTAGTTTGGAGCTTGGGGGCCACCATCTAGACAAACTATTCGACATCCTCTGGATCCACAAGGCAACAAAAGCTTTACTAATTTTTATCTTAATATTTTTAAGCTAGTATCAAGCCAAATATATTATTGGCCAAAACTCTCTTAATACAAAATCCGCCAATAAAGTTTCTCTTTAAACTGACCACGTGCTAACTTAATAACGAAAAACAACTTTTTCGTTTGTTTGTAAGTTTGTTTTGGTTAAGCGGCGAAAACAACAACGAATCTAAATATTTACTACGTTTACCGGTTTAAAGAAAACAGCTGATCCAGCTGACACCAGGTGTTAAGCGCATAGTAAATTCGCGCGAAATTCAATTTCATTCATAAAACCAAATATTTTTACGCTCGCTCATCGCTTTAAGAAAATTCATTCTCTCTCGCTTGCCACAAGAGCGCGAGTTCATTTCTCTTGCCTTGGCAACTTGAATGAGTGAATTAAAGAAGTTAGCAGTATGTGCTTAAAACATAATAACAAATTTTAAGCCCAGCTCAGACAGTGTACGGCGTTCGTGTGGAGCGTACACTTTACGGTGATTTTTCGTTTTTGAGTATTTTTGATTTGCTTTCCGTTTTAGCCACTTACGATTTCTAACAATAAGACAAAGATACAAAAACTTTGTGTGCACTACGTTGTTTTTGTTGTTTTTGAGTTAGCGCAAAAACGTGTCTTTTAGCAAAAAGTCGTGATCACGAATTTTGGCATTGCTGTTGCTGTTGCATATATGAATGCATATGTGACTTTGCTGTTGTTGTTTTAAGTAGTAGCATCAACTTTCATCACAAAAATTATCAGAAAAAAAACAACAACAAAAATAATAACCAAAAACCACCACTACCAACAAACAACAATCCACTTTGAGTTGACAAAGTCTTTGTCTTCGTCGTCGTCGAAATCTTCAACGTTGCTATCGTCAACATCATCATCTCCAACATCGTCACCGACGTCGTCTTAAATTGTTGATTAAAATTGAAAGTGTTTTTGTTGCTACTGTTGAGTGAAAATATTTATATATTCAATTTGAAACCCACAATTACGCGCGATCCCGTTCGATGTTCGGTGTTCAATAAGCGGAAATGCGCGTGTCTCTCAACTGCTGTTGTTGCTGCTGCTGCTGAATCTTATTCGAATTTCGTTCATTCGTTTAAAGTTGCTGGTTGCAGTTGTGTGTTTGTGTTATTGTTGTAATTGGTTAGTTCCGTGTACGAAACAAGCAAAAAAAAAAATTATTAAAACATTTTTTTGTTACTTTTTTTTTTGTTAGTTTTCATTGAAAATATCAATTTTATTAACTTCACTGCACTACATTGCATTTAAATACCAAGAAGCAAATAATAAAGAAACTTAAAAAATTTTAAAACGAAACCAATTGCAGCTGTTCTTCTCCGCCTGCTTCTCCTTCTACTCCTCCTCCTCGTCATATGTTTGCGTTTGACTGACTCGCTTACGAATTTTGCACGCGATCACATTGAATTTAATACGTTTCTGCTCTAATAGTTACGCCAAAGCCACGAAAAGTGTCGGTTTTCATTATTTCGTTTATTTTCCTGACCATATTGCGAAAGTGTTGTTTTTTTTTCTTTTCAAAATTGCATATCAAGCAAAAATCAAAAGCTAAAATAATACAAAAAAAAAAAAAATCAGAGGAAGAGAAAAATTCAACCACAGAAACAAATAGCTGCAACACTTGTTTTTCATATATTTGTTAAAATTGTTTGGTTAACGAAATTGTGTTGGGTCTAAAAAAAAAAACTAAAAACTGCTACCAAACCAGCAAATATTTTTTTTTTGTTTTCTATCAACTACAAAACACAAATTACAAATACAACAAACAAGAAGATAAAGTGCGTTGGCCGCGGTAACAGTGACCCCAGCTCCAGCTAGATAAAAAAACCTGTCAGCTTTTTACACAGACAACAGCAAGAAAAGTGAAATTTCTTTCGATTTTTACTTGTTTGTTGTTAATAAATAGTGAATTTATTGAACTGTGTCTTCCAAAAGTTTATAAAATAAAGTGGAAATATTTTATTTATACATAAAAAATTATTGAAATGGCAGCTCTTAAGTTTGGATTTACTTCAAAATTATTTCTAATTGGATTTTGTTTGCTGTTATTGGATTCAACTTTTGCCAAATCACCAGCAAAAGAGCCAAAGGATACTGCTGTAACTGTTGCAAAGGATGATAAGAAAAATGGTAAGTGATTTGAATGCAATTAAGAATAACTCTAATTTATTTAGACTGGATAGAGTAGCAAACCAATCTGATTCAGATTTTGATTTTGAAAAACCGATTTCAGAGGTTACCCTTCTTTCTTCATCAGACCATTTTAGACGAAACAAACATTTTCAAAACTTATATTATCTTCAAGTTGCATTCAATTTTCAAAATTTGAAACAAAACTCACAACTAGATATGATTCGGTTAAAATCATAATCTCTTAATTCCACTTTCGGAACTTTTGAAAATTTTTGATATTACTCCAAAATTCAAATGCTATCAAAAAAAGCTAAGTCAAACTAAGTAGAACTGCTTGCAGGGAAGATTTTGGGTGTTAAATCCCCTCCTTTTTTTCAATATAGTCCTCGGATTCGTAAAAACCACATTTGCCGAAGTCTCTTTCAGTTAATTGCATCACGTCGTCTGGCTGATATTTCTACAAAGTGTTGATAGTTTAAGCCAAGAAGCATTTTTTTTAATGAAAATAATAATATCAAGAGAGCCTAAGTCCAAAACATAAACTAACTTAATTTTTCATTAAAAACTGTTTTCAAAATATTTTTTCTGTTTTGAAATAGGTTTTCATTTTATCCTACCATTTGGTGGCTAAAAAGTCTAAATGTAATTTTTGTAGATTAATTTATATATGGTACAACTTAAATATTTTTGATTATTCATTTTATATATTTAATTATAAATTATACATATTATAAAAAAAAAATTTCATATTTTTTGCTACCTTGCCAAATAATGAACAAACAATTATAAATAGTTTATGTTAATGTTAAATAGTTTTTGCCTTTTTATAAATTTTTTTTTCTAAAGCACTGAACCCGAAAATACCTAAAAAAGTAGAAAGAAGGGTACGAAAATAGACTTCAGAAGATCATTCATTATCAAAAGGTTTTTAAAATTCGAATAAAAAATTTTATACATTTTTGGTAATACGAAATAATCTTGGCAGCAAGAGTTAGGTGATGGCATATGAGAGTAGAAAACAATGCCACAGTTGACCAAATTGTAAATAAGGCGGCAGCCAGATTATTTGCTTTCAATGAGGCTGTTCACATGGGCGCAAGCATGAGCACCTGCCTGAAAGAGAGAGGTAGAAAAAGCATATAGTTAGAGAAAGACAGGCGAGTTTGTATCTTTCTTACTACCTATTTTTTCTACCACTCTCATTTAGACAGGCATTCATGCTCGCGCCTGTGTGAGAAGCCACAATATTCAAGCTATGAAACAATAGATGCGAGACCAGTACGACGATAAAACGGCGTCTGCGACAAACTGATTTTAATGCTACCCTTCACATTTTCCACCTATTCTTTACTTTTCAGAATAAACAATAATTTTTAATAACAATTTTCATCAATTTATTTATTTTCAAGGAAAAAGCGTAATTTTTTTACAGTTGATAATTTTTTTATGTTTAGATGAAGTCGTCGACTGCGGCAATTGTCGTCGTGTTGCATTGTCGCAGTGTTATAGCCAAAATGTTTGTCTTTATAAGAATATATGATATATAAATCTTGTCGTCATGTTGCTGCCGCATCATTGTGTTTCGAACTTAATTCTTATACAAATAAAGGAGCAATCTGACAAAGAAAATTAGAAAATTTTAAAATAATGAAACGCAATTCATATGATATTATATAAACACAAAAGTTTTATATTCCATACTAATATGATAAATGTAATATTAGTAGACTGAAGAATGACTTTACAAGCTTCCGATCACCGAAATATCCAGTGGATTCAAAGGGAGTGGTTTGGGGGTTGAAGTCTCATTCTTTCTAATAAATTTCTCAAGAAATATAATAGTTGCCTAAAAGATTTTTTTTGAGGTCGAAAACACCTATAGGCTCTTTCCCCTTCAGGAACCTCAGGATCTATTAATGGCTGAAGTAATCACATAACTAAAATCTTTTCAGATTCGTATAACAAATTTTCAATTAGACCTAAAATTCTATAAATTAAGTTTCAGCTGTGCAACAGATTTCCAAATCCATAAATTTATCAAAGGTTTTTATCCGATGTCATATAGCACACAACGCACTCCTTCCTCAGAATACCAAAACGAGTAGTTGCTCTCCAGTCAGTTTTTCCTTGTCTAGCTTATACTTTTCTGAGTATTTTAGAATATTGCTAGTAATTTCTTTTTTTCTTATTATTTTTCTCAATCTACCTTAGTTAGTATAAGTAGTGTTCATGAAATCTAATGGAACCTCGTTTTTAGCACCAGTAAAGACTCATTGGTTTTGTTTACTAGTATTACAGTATGTTTGGCAGTATTTTTAATAAAATCCTCTTCTTCCGATAGCTCTAAATAGCTTTTGAATTTTTGAAGAATTGAAAATTCATGCACTCCCCTCCTCAATTTAGCAATATAGTCCTTTAGTTGATGAGATACTGTAGTACTTTCGACATATATAGCACCATGAAAATCTTTTCAATTTCATATTGTAAATTTCCGATGCAGAATTAATTCATACGTTAATGTTCTCAGATTAATTAGATTTTGAAAAAAAGAAGAACATGCCTGCTTAATTTCACTATACATGGAATTACGTTCCGTGAAAATTCCGTCTCAAGCGAAATCGTGTTAAACGATACAAGAAAAGAGAGTTACGTTCCAAGATCTTAAAAGACACTCTTACATACATAAGAAAATAAACAAAAACATCGATCGATCCCCTAAACTTCGGGGTTTTTATCTTTTTTCTCTTGTTTTTGCGCGGAAAACTGGCAATGCGTCTAGCTCAGCGTTCTTTTACATGCGCCAGTACATTCTCCAATCCATAACATATACAACGGAGCAAATTTTCCAGCATTCCTGGAGCTTCTAGAAGGGGTGTTTTTTGCAACCACTAGAAAATATATTTTCCAGAAAAAAACCGAGCTTAGCGACCTTTAAATTTCAATATTTTTTCCTGAAAATCTTAAGATTTCACGTTTTTCTATGCCGTTTATATGTGTATAAACCAAACAACATAACTACCAAAAATAAAACTTTTTTTCCGATTCCGTGTTAGAGCGAGGTTTTTACCGTGTTAAATGAATATATGTCGCAAAAAGTGGAACGTGTAAGAGCGAGGCCGTACTATAAGAAATACGTGTTAGGCGAGGTCTACGTGTAAAAGCTACATAGAATTGAAGATGGGCTGGACTAAACCAAAGCACTCAGTCTCAAAAACCATTGTACTATATCCAAAATTGAGCCAGTAGAAGAGAGTAGAAAGACAGGAGAGATATGTGAGGGGATATATGGGAAGAAGAAAGGTCTAAGGTCTCTCAACCTCGAACTTTTTTCTACCTGTACTGTTATTTATGTGTCGAATTATTTTTAGCTTTTATTTTTATATTCTACTCGAACTTATCACTTTTGTTTCTCATATCCAAATCCATAAATTTTTAAAAATAGATTTCTAAATAGATATTATGATCTGGAATCTTTATTTAATAGGTACACTCTTATATCATGTTCAGACCAAAATGATATTAAGTATATATTGGCTGTTTTCGTAATATCAGCTCATATCACATTCAATAATTTCTAATAAATTGCCATACGTTTATTATTAATATTGTTTTGGTCTGAACATGGTGTTATCTCGGAATAACAAAATTAATAGATTTTCGTTATTACCCAGTCAGTTTTTCTTTGTCAAATATAAGCTAATTAAAGGTCTTTATTTTCATTATTCATAATCTTATGGTTTCTCAGAATATCTGATGTTGCCTCTTATTCATTAAAACTTATATTATTTAAACGGTTTTATTATGCCGAAATTTGTATAGAGTTTTTGGAGTGGGCCAATTTTGAAACTCCCATCATGACAGCTTGTTTGAGAAAACTTTTTTTTTTAAACATATCCCTCCGCATTTTTAATTCTATAAAATTTTTCCTAATTCGTGTACCTTTTGGAATATTTTTCAACTTAAAAAAGAGACTAAAAATGGAGCTTTTTCCCCTAAAAACCTGGGGCGCAAAATTTTATCGAAATCGGTGGATTCATTAATAGGGCTTCAAAAAAAAAAAAAACAAAAAATCAATTGTTTCCAACTTTTGCTCCGGAGTTTCCCTTCGAATATTTTTTAAATCAAATTTAGGGCATAGAATGGGTTCCTTTGCCAATAAAATTCGTGTACTCACAACTTAAACATAACCAGGTGGTAATTATCATGTATTTATGTCTCTGTTGCTGTACATTATTTTGAATGTACATAATTTCAACTTGTGCCAATGTTCAAAATTGGGGAAAAGTTGAATTTTTTCTTGGCGTTCAAGCCATCTATAGACCAACCAATTTTTTTGATTTAAGCCCTGGTGGCTAAGCCAAGGAATTAAATTTGTGGCTTCTAGTTTGATCTAAAATATATTACAAAGGAAGCTCCGGTGTTTTTTTTGGGCATACATTTTTGGCCTCTATTTTGATCTAAAAAATATTCCAAAGGGGTCCGGTGCAAAAATCAGTGAAAAGTTTAATTTTTCCTTGTACTTGAGTTCCATTTATAGAACGACCGATTTTGTTGAAATTTTCTACACTAAGGTTTTGATTTCTAATGGGGCACCAGAGCAAAAATTATTAAAAATTTTATAGAACCAAAATTTCGAGACATATGTTTAAAAAACAAAAATTAAAAATAAATTATAAAAAAAGTCTAAAAAATATCTTGTATTTACTCAAAAAATGCAGTCATGATGGAAATTAGAAAAGTTAGAAAACGGGGATAATTCATTGACCTAATTGATATTTTCTTTACATAGAAATTCTTTTACCAGATAATACCAGACCAGAAATTCAGATAAATGCTATTTTATTTGTTTGGGGTATGTTTAAAAACTTCCAATATCTTCATACATAAGTAGCAATATGGATCTGTGAAACAATGAATATAATTCACTTTTACCGATGCGGATATCAATTATTACTCTATTATTTACTTTATAATTAACCTTAACCCAAGTATAAGTATAACTAAGCAAAATCACAATCACTTTCACTTAGTTGAAATTTAAAGTCTATTTAAAATTTATATCAGCTTGATTTACGGTGATTTTTTCTGCTCACTTGTCTTACAAACGCGAGCAAATAATTCTAGTAGCAAATAATGAGCTCGTAAATGTGACAGTTAAATGAAATCGAGTGAATTTTTTACTCTTATTTTATTGATGATAAATAAGCAAAACTAAATCGATTGAAAAGAAAACATGTTTAAAATCGTATGAGAATTTATGACTTGACAGCTTAAGGGCACAAGCGTGAACTCATAACTTAAAAGTACGAGTATGTGTCTGTAATGTCATTTGGTGCAATGCCGGCTATTTAAGTGCAGATTGCATTAAATATGCAACACTTAATACACATACATACATACATACATATTTAATGCATTTCATGATTGAACGGATTGATTGAATTGTCAATTTATGAATTATTACTTTATGTTTATTTTCTGTTTTTTTTTATGCTTTGTTTTGTCTTTGTGTATTTGTAATAAGATAATAGCGATTACATAATGCTAAATGATTTTTATGTTATGGTACTCGTACATATTTGGTTTTAACTATGGGTATTACCTAACGTTTGTGTCTTTTATTTTAATTATGAAACTCTTCTTCTCTTTCGCTTACTCTCTCTGTCTCACTCTGTCTCTTTAATGTTGTTAGGTCTCCCACGGGGCGCATCATCAGCCATCAGCATTGGCCGCGTCTATGTGGCTTCCGTATAATTTAAAACAGAAAAAATGTATTTAGTTGTATGCAACTCCTCTTGGCACAAAAAAAAAAAGCAAACAAAATGTTGCCGATGCCAACGATGCTGCTGTGTCATTATGTCATGAGGTTTTGTGGTCTATCCAACATTATGTTGAACAAAATTTTACACACGATGATGACTTACTGAACTATGGAACAAAGACAACAAATACACACTATATACACACATGAATTTACAAAGAAAAATTTGAATTTTCGCAAACAATGAAAATTTTCAAGATTTTCTTTCGGTTCACATGTAAAAAAGTTTTAAAATTTATTTTGCAACGAAATGTGGGTGAAAGTGGCGGGAAAGCTGCAGTTTTATACTTTTTAATATGTAAATCTAAGCTTAATTACAAACATCTAATTAAATCGTGAAACCTTTAATTGTATTTGAAAAAAATAAAAAAATATGGCCAGCCTAATAGTGGTGGTGCCATGCAGAGAAATTTATATTTTCTATTTTAAATTTTTTGGCCATACCAAGTTTCAAACCACCAGGGCACTGCATAGCAGTCCAGCAAACTAACCACGCAACTTTACAAAAATAAAGGGCAAAATTAATTATAGGCTAAAAGATTTGACCCAAATTTCGTACACAGTTCGTTCATAGTAAAGATTTGTAGCCGCTCGCCCCCACCGCGTTCGATGACGGTGGTGCGATATTCAAATATTCAATAACAAACGAGGCGGCAAGTAAAACAAAAACTCTTTGAACAAAAGTTCAAAAAGTTAATTGCAACAATTTTTTGCGCCTTAAAAAAAAAAAAAAACCGAAAAACAACCAAATAACAACTTTTTTCTTTAACCTAAAATAAAGTTGCAAAAATCATGTTCAAGTATTTAAAAAAAAAAAAAACACAAAAACAAAAACGCAAGCATTGTCTTTTTATTTTTTTTTTGGCAACATAAATGAAGCAATTGCTTTTCGTTTTGAAAAGCGCAATTGCTGCAGAGCTGCTTGCTGTAGTTATAGCTGTCAAAAGTCAAAAAATCATAAAGAAATGAAACAAACACAAAACAACAAAAATCAAAAGATCTTTATATCATTATATGCACTGTGCAACTTTCACACGCCCGCAGCACAATTATTGTTGTCTTATTTCCAAACACAAATTTCAATTCAATTAAATTTTTGGCTCAAACGTCAAAAGTCAGTGAGGGAGGAGTCTTGTAATTATCTCGGCACTTTACACGCAACGCTCAATGCTCACTGGGTTGGATGAACAATGAGTGTCATATGCATAAATGCTGCAACAACGGCAATACACACAGGGCAGTAGCAGCAACTGGGAGTCTCATAAAGTGCAATAAATACTTGCAACATACACGCATGCAATAGTTTTTCTTAGAAAAAAATGAACAATGTGTTGCGCATGCGCAATCATTTTTCATATCTCTTGAATTGGGCTTCATTACGGAGCCGCTTAATTATGCGAATAATTGTCAATTGTAAATTACCTTTCAGTGTAATGGTGGGGTGTGTGAATATACTCTTGGAAATTTTCTATTCAAATAATATATTACAACATTTTATTATATAGTAATTTAATTATTTAAGTAATAGTTTTTTATTTGTTAATTAAATTTCGTAATTTAAATCTATGACAATTTTCATTTCATTCCGAAAAAAATATCTACATCCATTACAGGGAATTGTATTTTGTAATTAAAAATATATCAATTCCTTAAAGGAATTGAAAATGTAATTGAAAAGAAAGGAATTTATTATTTAAGTGTAATCAATTACTTTCTTGGTATTAAAATCTAATTTAGTACTAATGATTCCTCGAAAGTATTTGAATACAGGTTAGGTTCAGTTCCAAAAAACAAAAATTTCGGAAAACATTGTAAAATGCTTCTAATAATCCGTTATGAGAGAAGTGACCCGAATTTTATATGGATTCGCTCGTAACGGTTTATTAGAAGCATTTTACAATGTTTTCCGAAATTTTTTTTTTTCCTTTTTTGGAATTGAACTAAAAGGGAATCAATTACTTTTTAGGAATCATTCCAACTAAATTGGAATTTGATTCCAAGTAAGTAATTGATTACACTTAAATATCAAATTCCTTTCTATTCAATTACATTTTCAATTCCTTTAAGGAATTGATATATTTCTAATTGCCGATTACAATTTCTTGTAATGGAATTGAAAGTTTTATCAATTCCATTACTAAGGAATTGAAAACATTAAGGTACCAATTACAATTCCTTGTAATTGGAATAGAAATGGAATTTAATTCCTAAAGGAATCATTACTACCCAACTCTGCACACAATGCGACTGCCTTAATTTCCTTAACCCATTAATTGATACTGGTGCGAAAACGCACAACTAAAAACTGTGTTTTTATAGACTAAAAGTCCGATTTTTATAAACTAAAAGCGTTATTTTTATAGATTAAAAGTGCTGAATTTTCGCACCATTGTCAAGTAATGGGTTAAAACATTTCTAAGTAGATTCGATTTCGTTCTCAAACGTTCTTTTCCAAATGCCTTCCTTGTTTTTTAATGTCTTGCACTTGTTTTTATTGGGTTCTTAGCAAAGAATATTACCGATTCACCATATCCAGTTTTTCGTTAGATCTCGGCCCGAATGGGTAGCTGTTTATATTTTACACAAAGCTCTGCGTTGGTGATTTTTCGAGACTACCAAGGTTATTATATGCATCCAGGTTAACTAAGGCTTGTAACTCGTTTACAAGCAAACGGAAGTTATTCGCAGCTATATGAAAGGACCGATTGAATACTGGAGTTAATGATATGCAACTTTGTGTATATGGAAATCATCCACATTAAGTTGCGCAAACGAGCCAAGACCTTTTGCGATTCTATTTTGAATGTCACGTCCCTGGTGCTACTAACTGTAGAGAAAAGGCTTCAAAAGGTAGGTGAATTTTAAGACGTTCTCAATGCTGGTATTTCCTACTAATATAAAAGTAGGTAAGTATTGTTTGATGAACGTTATAGGCCTTCGTTTTTGCTTTTTTATTCAATTTAGAAAAACTAAATATTGATTTAAATTTAAATTCATAATGGTTTCAAGCTATAAACTCTTAATTTATGAATATCTTCGATTAGTTTTTTATATAATCCTAAAGGCGTTTGCACCACTTCACATTATATAATAGCATTACAAAACTTCGATTAGGGAGGAGCGCATTAACTTAAACTCCGGAGGTATTGTGTCACTTGTCAATCAAATATTGATAACGAATTCCAAAAAATTTATGAAATCACAAAGATGGCAGCTTATAACCCAAAAAACTCACCCTGTGGGGTGCTGCCTTCCATACGATTGAATGAGTTTTCTTCATATAAATGAGCACAACTAAATTATTAATTATTTGTAAAATAAAATTGTTTGTAAAAAAAAAAAAACTCCACAAAAATAATGATTTAATATTATTTAAAAAATGTAAATATTTTTGAAATAACAGATGTTGCTGACTTATGACGCCACGTGCCAGCGGCGCTAAGAAACTCATTTTTATTTGTTTTTAGATTTTAAATTCAAATGCATATATCTACATATTGCTTATAATAAGAGATTAAAATTTAAATTAGTTAGAGAAGCCATTTACAAAGACATTAATATACTTCTTCTTTTTTTTTTTGTATATAAATTTTAGTTAACAACTTAGCTTTTTTTATTATTAATTATGTATACATAAACTTGTGATAATTTCGCTATGAATATTTTAGGTGATATTATTTTAGTTTTTTCCTCCCAATTCACATAAACTTCAATTTTTGTGAATGCAAAATGCAAATGAAACAAATGAGAAACTTAAAATCATTGATTAATTTACTAAAATTGAACATTTATGTATATCTATGTGCGTTTATATTATATTTATGCATGCACTATACACCTGTATGTATACATTTATTATTATGTGTGTGTTTATGTTGATGTATTATGTCATTGAAATCAAATGAACACAATTGATGCTTAAACAATTTCGCACTAATTTGTGACAGATACATCATCAATTTATGTAGATACGTATCTTGTTAATTCAGACAGATAGATGTACATAAAAATAAACTTTTTATTAGTTGTCGCTACCACAAATTTATTATGTAATACTTTTTATTTGCTTTTTGAAGTCAAAAAAAAAATTGACATTAATGATGAAAATTAACGAAAAAACAAAAAGATAACGAAAAACTATAAATAGATTTGCTTATATGTATTTTTTCTCTAATTTTGTAACGTAGAATACTTGCAATTTTATTAAATAATATATATATTTTTTTAATTAACTCATCGTGTTTTACATTTTTATCCACTGACTTTCTCTTATTGATTATAAATTTTAACTCCATTTGGCATCCAATATCAAATTGTCTTAAATAACTAATTAATATGTATTCTCTAAATGGCAATGAATGAAAAATGAAAGAGAAATTACTAACTGAATTGTTTACGTAAACTGTTTACCACTCCTGATGTTTTATAGTAAGTAATTGGTAGTATTCAAACAAATGTGCAGTTCCGCAAACGCTTTGTCTCTTTCACAATGATCTTGCGAAAAATATTTGAATTTACTGATAGCTTTACGTGATTTAATAAGCATGTCATAAATTCTATGTTATGAATTATTGCACTGTGTAATAGAAAAAACAAACTAGAAAGGGGATTCAAAAAGAAAAAAAATTATAGAGGAAAAGAGAAAATAAATAAAAATTGTTATTAAAATTATTAGGCTTTGAATGAACAATGATGCCAGAAGAATTTCAAAGAGTTCATAGAACTAACAGATCAGACAATCGTTTCGGAACCAGCTACAGTTCCTAATCATTGATCTTTGTGATAGTTCCTTAATTTAAAACAATCTGTATAAGTGAAAATACTGTAAAGTGAATGAGAATTACAAAGACTGTTATTTTCACTGAATATTATTATTAAAAGGAACTACCACTACCGTTCTACTTATGTACTTTTTGCCATTCTTCTTTGGCACTTGTATTTTTTACTTTTCAAGTCGTTAACCCCAAACGTGATGTGGCTGTTGTTTTTCCGTTGTTTAAGCCACTCCCCTCCCCGTCCACCAAAATTTCTTAAAGAAAATATTTTTTCCGAAAGCGGCAACCCTGCTTATGTAACCGACTGCAATTTTCCATTATTCTAGATTCTTTTAATCACCATTTTTGCGCAAGACTACACAGCAAAAGGTTGGAGCCAGCCGGAAAATGGGAGAGAAAAATTTTACCAAACTCCTGCAATAGGTGTTAAGTGGGGTGCTAATCTAAGTTCCAAGTCATGGCAACATTGAAGGCAATGGAAGAGCCGATGGATCACCAAGGCGGAGGAATATTTTCCGTCGACGTTGTAGCCTAGACATCATGACCAAAATACGGCCGAAAAAATATCGTAGCACAAACTTAACCGTCCTGGTGTTGTCAACCTGACGGGACACTGCACGGAGTGTTGTGAACTTTTTGCCTGTAATTTTACATACATAAAAAGGAAGGGTAAATTCATTTCTATCAGCATTAGCATTTTTTTTTCAATTCGTTCTTTAAATTTATAATAAATTAGTTCAAAATTTAATTTTCATCAGCTAGAAAAAACAAGACACTCCATAGCCCATTTTTTTTTAAGTGAAACTTCTTTTCTCTTGTCCTAGAGTAAAACCAACGGGATTTGACGTCAGCGCGTAAGTTTGCAATGCGACATAATTTTGTCGAGCAAAAAATTTTCTACGACATATCTATAATATTTTAAATTAGTACCTATTATTTTAGGATGATTTTATTTCTCTGAAATGTTCAAAGTTAACTAACGGTATTTTGAAGACCCGACAAATTTTTTGAGTTCGTGATCAGCGACCAACTAACCTAAACATTTTTTTAAGCCCTCATCAGGGCTAGAAAAGCTGAATTTTGTTTTACAGATTTATTACAACAGGAAAAACCAAAAGTTTAGCTTTTACAAATAACAGAACTGTTCTAGTTCTGCCATTTTGGGGTTAACTGTATTACAACTGTTCATGCATTCCCTACTGAGCGAGAAAGTTGGGTTTTGTCGCAAATTGTTAACAAAGTTTTTTCCGAATATATTTAGTTAACCTGGTTTTAGACACGACGGTCTTGGGTGATTTTTCTGCAATTTTTTGTTTGTAGACAAATGTTGTAATAATTCTCTCTCAATATGGACCTGAAGTCGAAAAAATGGAATCTTCAGGGGCTATTAAGAAATTCGTTTATCTTAACAGAAACGAATTTGATATCTGAAGCAAAGTTATTAATCACAAAGAATTGAACAGTTTTCCCATGTGTACATTTCCTCTAAATCCTACCCTTCCTCTTCAAAATGGGGTTTTACACCCGCTTTTTCGATAAATTGCCGATAAAAAAATACAGTTGAAAAAACTATTATACTGTCTTTGTAGAAAATGTTTCTTGTTAAAAATTATGGCGGATCTTAGAACATCGGAATGATTTACGAGGTACAGATTTCCCAGAAATAAGTTTCTTGCATTTGAGCCAAGCCACTCACATTATGTATTGTATTGTATTGTATTAAAGAGGTTTATGTATTTGTACCGCGACCTATAAGATCTATTGTACGTCCTTCTCCTCTATCTAGTCCGATTTGCCTAGAGTGCCTCATCCAGTCCAGTTTCCCCCAAGAATTTGAGTATTGCTCTCGGATCTATGGATGCTAGTTCTGTACTGGGCACTTGGTACATACCCAAACATTTCCTTCTTGCATATATATATGTTCTAACATTATGTAAGTAAATAATGGCATCATTTGTTGTTCTAATCACTTTAGAAAATCAAAAACTTTAGCTACAGATCCGTAATTCATTCCCAGGTGGAGTCAACAAAACTTTTTTTCAAATCAATTTAATAGAGATTTTTTTTAAACCTACCATAAATTACTATAAAATCGTTGGAAAGTCTCGCGTATAAAATTTTTGTTGCACTGTGCCGAAACAGTGAACTGAAACAGAAAACTTGTCGAAACAGTACTCTAAATAAAAAAATGTTTTTTGTTTCTCCTATAAAATCTGAAAAATGCGTGTTAGAGCCTTATCAAATTAGGGCAGCAATATGCAAATACATAGTTATGAATATATAATTAATTAAGATTGTTCACACGAGCCACATGCTGATGTAGAGCTTTGGAAATTATCTGATGCATTTGGACCATAGGGTTCTTCAGCATTTACCTCTGAAAAGTAAGTACCTCTCAAATCGTGGGATACTGCATAACCCATGATGTGCTTCTCACCATCGCATCTACCCTCACTTAAATATGTTAGCGACGTACAACGTGTAGCTAAGAAATTATTTTCATTATTCGGATAAACCGATTCAGCATAGTACTTCCATGAACGCTCATGAGAACAGGAAATATCAAGACAGCCAGGTTTGAGGGGAAGCAAACCACCAGGATAATAATCAACATCACCTAATGCTTGTGGCTGTCCGAAAATACCAGGATCGGAGTGAACTATATCCACAAAATCAGCATTTCCACGATAAATTCCTGGTAAAGTTCCACCTTGATTGAAACATGGTTTAGCAGGATCTAAACCAGTGATGTGTGGTAAATTTTTTCCACTTTTTTCTTGAAAATAACGTCCTGCTGCACCAACAATTTGTGCGCCCAAACTATGACCGATCAAGTGAATATTTTCGATTGGGATAATTTTTGTTAAATTTACCAAACTTTTGGCTAAATACTTTCCAATTTTCTCAGTATTAAAGGCAGACCATGTATACAGCGTGTCTATAAAATCAGCGTTATCTAGAACCTAAGATTTTAGTAGAAAATGAAAACCTCTTAAATTACATATACTTCGAATGCCAACGACAAGTTATCAAGTTACCACAACATTTGTATCATTGCGGCAAATGAAAGCCTTGGACATTTCCTTAATTATATCGTTTGTTGTATGACTCAACCACCCTGAGACAATAACAACCACCTTCTTTTTAATATCAAAGTTTGAACTATTCGTCAGCTTCTCAGCATTTAATAGTGGAAAATTTTCAATATGACATGCCGTATGCAATTGTAAGTGCATTTCGTCAATCTCAGGAGTTATTTTTGGATCAACTTCATCCTGTGACAAAACGTCAGAACCTTAAATTAATAGTAATAATTAACGGGAAATGAAATTACTGGTAAATTATACTCACAAAGATCATTTATAGCACTTGATATTACCGAAAAGGGAAGCCCAATCAAAAGATTTTTAGGCAGTTGCAATATTTCTTTCGGTGTTAGTAACAATTTCGGAATACTTTCGACTGCTCCTTTCAATATATCCAAGCCTGATGAAATTATATCAAAGATACTACTCTCTATGCCGGATATATTATAATAAAATAATGCGATGAAAAAGAGCAAACTTGAAACTTTCATCTTCGAGTTAAACTTTTTGCTTGAACAACTGAACAGGCTTTTGTTCTACTTAGCCGAGAACAGATCTATATATAAGCAACTTGCTGAAATTGGTACTTAATTTTAAATAATAAGAAAAGTAAATTGTTTCATTTCATCGCTTTCCAATCTTAAAAATTATTCAATCTTTTACATTATGTAAAACAGGGGTGCACACGCAATTGAATCGAATCGTGTTACAAATGGAGCTCCAGAAATTTAAATTTAAAATAGTTTGTCCCTACAGCAAATTCATTTGGGCATATTTCTGAAATTACTCTATTTCTTAGTGCTAGTTTTATTCTGATATTTCAAGACGTAAGGAACATCTCCACACCTCTTGTTTTTGGCATCTGTGAAGTCTGAATTGAAGCAAGTATCATTCTTTAAAATTTGTCGTTTTAGTAATGAAATAGTATTTTTTTTAGTAAGGAATTACTAATGGTTCTACTCATCTCTTGGTACCCCTATTATTGCAACATTTTGTCTAGAAAAACAAATTCAATTTACATATGTGCATACATTCATGTTACTTACATCAGAAGGTTCGTTGTAAAATTGTTATCAGAAATTTCACGGTAATAAAAATAAACAGAAGAAAACTCAACCTTATTAATTTTTTTTTTTGAAGTAACAGTGATAAAATATACATCATGGGAGCAAATTCAAGTGTGAAAAACTAAACATTAAGGGGGGTTACCGTCAGATTTCTTTTTTAAATATAAAACAAATATTTTTGGAAATAAGTTTAAACGTATTTGATTCTTCAATCGTACAGAATGTGAGCAGTCGTTTCATCATCTTCTAGACATAGACGGTACTCTGTCTCATTGGACAGCCCTATTTTGTTTAAGTGATATCTGAGCACATAGTGCCCTGACATATAGTCCACCAGAAGCCTAAGGTCGGATTTGGAGTAAGAGATGGGCCGATTGTGGGCAAGCGGAACGATAAGCGCTTTTGCCTGTCTTAAACCTGGAATAGACTTCCAATAATCTAGCCATATTGCCTTAGAACACTCCTCAACGATTGATTTCGTGGAAGCCCAGCCGACCCCACAGAACGGAGCGGGGCCAATGTGCATATTCGATGAACCTTTCCTAGCCAGTTCATCGGCAACCTCATTACCATCAATGTTACAATGGCCGGGTACTCAACAAAGCGTAACTTTGTTATGGGTAGACAAGCGTTCATTTACTTTCATATTGTAAGAAATATATTTTTTTGAACTATTTTACTAATTTTTTTGATCGTACCAAACTTATAAATGAGAAGCTAAAAGTAAAGCGGGAACAAATTTTTATAGGAGCAAAAGTGAAATAAATTAATATCTCAGCGCAAAAAAGTTACAAGTAATGCGATACGCCCAATGCTCCAAAAGGAGTTAAAGGAAATCATCTGAAAATTCTTTCAGAGTAAAAAGCACAATTGCACCTACTTTTCCATCACTGATATAAATAACTTTCCCTTGTTCATAATTATTAAAAATTATCGTAGACCGAATTCTTCACTCATAATAGTAACAAGTATGTAAACGTTAAAAATATTTCTCATAAAATAAAAGTTTTCGGCACCGCAAAAAAAATTTTTAAATATAAAATAAAATAATTATAAGTGGAAGTAAAAAATATTTCTTTCAAAGTAAAAGTTATCGGCGATATAAATTTGAAGCAATATTTATTTAAATTTCCAAATTGTAGGCAATTTTTTGCTTCATCTAGATTCTAATAATAATTATTTTCGGCCCCTGGTTTTAAACGCTTGAAAGACGCAAATAATGTAAAATTGTGTGTGTAAATTGTGTATTAACGAAAACAAGGCTGAAGTGAAACTTCTTGTGAACTAAACGAAATACAGGCAAATGAAATTTTTCAATCGATAAATTGTTTACTTCATTGGCTTGTGTTTTTTAATTTCATTTGCTTGTTTCGTTTAGTTCACAAGAAATTTCACTTCTGCCTTTTGTTCGTTAATACACAACTTTTTTTTTTTTTTTGGGATTAATTCTAGAACAAAAATTGCATCTCTGTACCGGTAATGTCGATGACAATTGTAGCGAACTCTTTTTTGTGTGCGACATCTTCATGTAATTCCTTGGACATTAGCGCCATCTGTGTGTGAAATGAATAACTGTCATAAACTTTAAGATGGCGACGCAATACATTGTTCTTTCTGCCATAGGCGTGTGTGTGTGTGTGTAATTAACATGTTATCTTGAATTAAAACTATTTATGAATCGTGTATTATATAGTTTGCTCGTGAATTCAGTTAGGGAATATTTATATTTAGCCCCTCATGCACATTGCTCGACAAAATTATGTCGCATTGCAAACTTACGCGTGACGTCACATCCGGCTGGTTTTACTCTAGGACAAGAGAAAAGAAGTTTCACTTCAAAAATTCAGTATTCATTGCCATAGCGATAACCTCCCCTTCTGTAAAGTGAAAATTATGATAATTTGTTTTTCACATTCTAATTTGCTAACAAAGCATGCAATGCCTGTACTCCTTTCCCTAGCTTACCTCTGCAGAAATAATGAAAAAGCCCACAAATAGTAAAATCGTTTATAATTTGGAACGAATATTTTCTTTTGAAAATTTCTTTTCCTTTAGTTTAAAATAAAAATTGTTGAAGCAGTACATACTTTAAATAACAAAATGTTTTTTGTTTCTCGAATTTGGGCAGCAATATGCAAATACAAATACAAATGCAATTATATGTATATATAATTAATTATGATTGTTCACACGAACCACATGCTGATGTAGAGCTTTGGAAATTATCTGATGCATTTGGACCATAGGGTTCTTTAGCATTTACCTCTGAAAAATAAGTACCTCTCAAATCGTGGGATACTGCATAACCCATGATGTGCTTCTCACCATCGCATCTACCCTCACTTAAAAATGTTAGCGAAGTACAATGTGTAGCTAAGAAATCATTTTCATTATTCGGATAAACCGATTCAGCATAGTACATCCATGAACGCATATGAGAACAGATAGGTTCAAGACAGCCAGGTTTGAGGGGAAGCAAACCACCAGGATAATAATCAACATCACCTAATGCTTGTGGCTGTCCGAAAATACCAGGATTGGAGTGAACTATATCCACAAAATCAGCATCTCCACGATAAATTCCTGGTAAAGTTCCACCTTGATTGAAACATGGTTTAGCAGGATCTAAACCAGTGATGTGTGATAAATTTTTTCCACTTTTTTCTTGAAAATAACGTCCTGCTGCACCAACAATTTGTGCGCCCAAACTATGACCGATCAAGTGAATATTTTCGATTGGGATAATTTTTGTTAAATTTACCAAACTTTTGGCTAAATACTTTCCAATTTTCTCAGTATTAAAGGCAGCCCATGTATACAGCGTGTCTATAAAATCAGCGTTATCTAGAACCTAAGATTTTAGTAGAAAATGAAAACCTCTTAAATTACATATACTTCGAATGCCAACGACAAGTTATCAAGTTACCACAACATTTGTATCATTGCGGCAAATGAAAGCCTTGGACATTTCCTTAATTATATCGTTTGTTGTATGACTCAACCATCCTGAGACAATAACAACCACCTTCTTCTTAATATCAAAGTTTGAACTATTCGTCAGCTTCTCAGCATTTAATAGTGGAAAATTTTCAATATGACATGCCGTATGCAATTGTAAGTGCATTTCGTCAATCTCAGGAGTTATTTTTGGATCAACTTCATCCTGTGACAAAACGTCAGAACCTTAAATTAATAGTAATAATTAACGGGAAACGAAATTACTGGTAAATTATACTCACATAGGTCATTTATAGCACTTGATATTTCCGAAATGGGAAGCCCAATCAAAAGATTTTTAGGCAGTTGCAATATTTCTTTCGGTGTTAGTAACAATTTCGGAATACTTTCGACTGCTCCTTTCAATATATCCAAGCCTGATGAAATTATATCGAAGATACTACTCTCTATGCCGGATATATTATAATAAAATAATGCGATGAAAAAGAGCAAACTTGAAACTTTCATCTTCGAGTTAAACTTTTTGCTTGAACAACTGAACAGGCTTTTGTTCTACTTAGCCGAGAACAGATCTATATATAAGCAACTTGCTGAAATTGGTACTTAATTTTAAATAATAAGAAAAGTAAATTGTTTCATTTCATCGCTTTCCAATCTTAAAAATTATTCAATCTTTTACATTATGTAAAACAGGGGTGCACACGCAATTGAATCGAATCGTGTTACAAATGGATCTCTATTCCGGAGCTCCAGAAATTTCAATTTAAAATAGTTTGTCCCTACAGCAAATTCATTTGGGCATATTTCAGAAATTACTCTATTTCTTAGTGCTAGTTTTATTCTGATATTTCAAGACGTAAGGAAAATCTCAGCACCTCTTGTTTTTGGCATCTGTGAAGTCTGAATTGAAGCAAGTGTCATTCTTGAAAATTTTTCGTCTTAGTAATGGAATAGTATTTTTTTTAGTAAGGAATTACTAATGGTTCTACTCATCTCTTGGTACCCCTATTATTGCAACATTTTGTCTAGAAAAACAAATTCAATTTACATATGTGCATACATTCATGTTACTTACATTAGAAGGTTCGTTGTAAAATTGTTATCAGAAATTTCACGGTAATAAAAATAAACAGAAGGAAACTCTACCTTATTAACTTGTTTTAAGTAACAGTGATAAAATATACATCATGGGAGCAAATTCAAGTGTGAAAAACTAAACATTAAGGGGGGTTACCGTCAGATTTCTTTTTTAAATATAAAGCAAATATTTTTGGAAATAAGTTTAAACGTATTTGATTCTTCAATCGTACAGAATGTGAGCAGTCGTTTCATCATCTTCTAGACATAGACGGTACTCTGTCTCATTGGACAGCCCTATTTTGTTTAAGTGATATCTGAGCACATAGTGCTCTGACATATAGTCCACCAGCAGCCTAAGTTCGGATTTGGAGTAAGAGATGGGCCGATTGTGGGCAAGCGGAACGATAAGCGCTTTTGCCTGTCTTAAACCTGGAATAGACTTCCAATAATCTAGCCATATTGCCTTAGACCACTCCTCAACGATTGATTTCGTGGAAGCCCAGCCGACCCCACAGAACGGAGCGGGGCCAATGTGCATATTCGATGAACCCTTCCTAGCCAGTTCATCGGCAACCTCATTACCATCAATGTTACACTGGCCGGGTACTCAACAAAGCGTAACTTTGTTATGGGTAGATAAGCGTTCATTTACTTTCATATTGTAAGAAATATATTTTTTTGAACTATTTTACTAAAAATGAGAAGCTAAATGCAAAAGCGGGAACAAATTTTTATAGGAGCAAAAGTGAAACAAATTAATATCTCAGCGCAAAAAAGTTACAAGTAATGCGATACGCCCAATGCTCCAACAGGAGTTAAAGGAAATCATCTAAAAATTCTTTCAGAGTAGAAAGCACAATTGCGCCTACTTTTCCATCACTGATATAAATAAATTTCCCTTGTTCATAATTATTAAAAATTATCGTAAACCGAATTCTTCACTCATAATAGTAACAAGTATGTAAATGTTAAAAATATTTCTCATAAAACAAAAGTTTTCGGCAACGCAAAAAAAATTTTAAATATAAAATAAAATAATTATAAGTGGACGTTAAAAATATTTCTTTCAAAGTAAAAGTTATCGGCGATATAAATAATTTTTTCTTGTTCATAATTATTTTGAAGCAATATTTATTTAAATTTCCAAATTGTAGGCAATTTTTTGCTTCATCTAGATTCTAATAATAATTATTTTCGGCCCCTGGTTTTAAACGCTTGAAAGACGAAAATAATGTAAAAAATAATTCAGTTTTCATCACCATAGCGATAACCTCCCCTTCTGTAAAGTGAAAATTGTGATAATTTGTTTTTCACATTCTAATTTGCTAACAAAGCATGCAATGCCTGTACTCCTTTCCCTAGCTTACTTCTGCAGAAATAATGAAAAAGCCCACAAATAGTAAAATCGTTTATAATTTGGAACGAACATTTTCTTTTGAAATATGGCTGTTTTACAAAATGTCATATTTAGTTATCTAACTCAGCTCATATTCATTTCATTAAAATTATAATTAGACTTAAGATAGTAAATAAGATATGAAGTTAAGGATGGAGTCTGTTGTTCCGGCCTAATTTACAAGGTTTTGTTCGGGAATTTTTTATTATAACAAAATAAAATATAATCATTTAAATTTTTTATATGTTATTATTGAAATCTTTAACTGTACAAAAAAAAAATGTTTGAAGTTTATTTTACGATATTTTTTATTGTTTTTACGCCCAAAGTGGACACCTAAAAAAAAAGGTGTGTCGCTGGCCCGGGTGATTGCGGCACTTGATTTCATCTGAGACAAAAAATTTGAATAGATTATCGTTTAGAAAACTTGCCATTCTGGCAGGTAGTAGCTTTAAACATTTTTATTAAAAAATAGCAAAATAGCAGATTTGAAAAAAAAAAAAATTAAAAATCGCGCTTGTTTTGGTTGAAAATCGGTATAAAAATAAGAAATAAACAATTCTACTACCTGCGAGAGCCATTGTCGTGTAAAATAACGTATTAAAATTTCAGCCCAATCGGCTTTATAGAATTTCTTTAAGCCGATCTGGGCCGATCAAAAAAATTTAGTTTCGAGAAAAACACTTTTAAAGTTTTAACAACTCATAGAGTTTAACCAACAGGCGCTCTCGACTATGTGCTATAACCTCATTAATATTTTAGATTTTGATATGAAATTTTTTCAGTATACTTTTAATATATTGTACTTTCGAAATATATAAATAATAAAAAAAATCGATTCCAGATTCCAACTCGAACACCAGACTACATCCTTAAGATTATTTATCACGTCTGCGTACTCAGTTCTTCTCCATCACCTCCAGTTCTCCCTCAACTTGGACCGAAAGTCGGAAAATGGGATCTTTAGGGGCTATTAAGAAATTGGTTTATTTTAACAGAAACGAATTTTATGTCTGATGCAAAGTTATTAAGCACAAAGAAATAAATAATTTTCGCATACTAACTTTACCTCTATCTTCTGACCTTTCTCTTCAAAATGAGGTTTTATACCCCCTTTATATTATAATATCTTGTAAAAAATTATGGAGGATCTTAGAACATCGGAATGATCTACGAGGTACACATTTCCCAGAAATCAAGTTTCTTGCATTAGAGCCAAGCCAATCACAATATGTAAGTAAATAATGGAATCGTTTGTTATTTGAAGTTATATATCAACAGGTTAATGAAAAAATGTAGTCATCACAACAACAATGTATATGGAGACGGGCAAATCAGACGGCCGTTTCGGAATCCGCCACGATTCCTCATCAGTGATCTTAGTGATAGTTCTTAATCTTTCAATATCTTATATAAGCTACTAATATTTGAAATCATAACCCAGAATTATGGATTTGATTCCAAATATCTTCACTGTTTGTATTTGTAGGTTAGGGGTTAGGTTGGAGTGGCTGTCGAGAGACACACTTAAACCTGAACGGCCCATTGTGATACCACATAGTTGGACCTACAGTTTAACGCCGATTCCGAACGGCGGTGTGGCAATTTTTTATCGGCTTGGTGGTTTTGCCATTACCAACCAATGTGTGTACTTGTCCACTATCTTATAATTCTCATACACTTCATATTGATAGTGAATATAAGAAAGTTATGAAAATTAACCACCAGACGAAGACGGGAATCGAACCCGAACCTCCCAGATGAAAGTCTAGTGCACTGTCCACTAGGTTATCGAGGTCGTCTTGTAGTTGTAACTACTTTACAAAATTAAAACCTTTAACTACAGATCAAATATTCATTCCCAGGTGCCTCCACCTCCACATTTTTTTAAATCAAAAAAATATATACATATTTTTTAGACCTACCATAAATTACTATAAAATTGTTGGAAAGTTTCGCGTGCACTGTGCCATCAGACGAAAAAATACAAATATTTAAGTAAAACCATTTCTAGGTAGGCAGTCAAGCCTGATATAATTTTTGGATTAATTTTCAAAATATTCTAAAAAAAAAAAAAAACACTAACCTGAATACAGCATTCACCCGAAAAATCAATCCTTCTAGATGAAAATATAACAAAATTAATACAATTATTTTAATAATGCTGTATAATGAAATATTTTTATTATTAATTCAACATATCGCTGCCTTAATTTGCTAAGGCTAAATAACAAAATGTTTTTTGTTTCTCCTATAAAATTTAAAAAATGCGTGCCTTAGCAAATTTGGGCAGCAATATGCAAATACATAGTTATGTATGTATAATTAATTATGATTGTTCACACGAACCACATGCTGATGTAGAACTTTGGAAATTATCTGTTGCATTTGGACCATAGGGTTCTTCAGCATTTACCTCTGAAAAGTAAGTACCTCTCAAATCGTGGGATACTGCATAACCCATGATGTGTTCCTCACCATCGCATCTACCCTGACGTAAATGTGTTAGCGAAGTACAACGTGTAGCTAAGAAATTATTTTCATTATTTGGATAAACCGATTCAGCATAGTACTTCCATGAACGCTCATGAGCACAGATAGGTTCAAGACAGCCAGGTTTAATGGGGAACAAACCACCAGGATAATAATCAACATCACCTAATGCTTGTGGCTGTCCGAAAATACCAGGATCGGAGTGAACGATATCCACAAAATCAGCATTTCCACGGTAAATTCCTGGTAAGGTTTCACCTTGATTGAAACATGGTTTAGCAGGATCTAAACCAGTGATGTGTGATAAATTTTTTCCACTTTTTTCTTGAAAATAACGTCCTGCTGCACCAACAATTTGTGCGCCCAAACTATGACCGATCAAGTGAATATTTTCGATTGGGATAATTTTTGTTAAATTTACCAAACTTTTGGCTAAATTTTCACCAATTTCTTCAGTATTCAAGGCAGACCATGTATACAGGGTGTCTATAAACTCAGCGTTATCTAGAACCTAAGATTTTAGTAGAAAATGAAAACCTCTTAAATTACATATACTTCGAATGCCAACGACAAGTTATCAAGTTACCACAACATTCGTATCATTGCGGCAAATGAAAGCCTTGGACATTTCCTTAATTATATCGTTTGTTGTATCACTCAACCATCCTGAGACAATAACAACCACCTTCTTCTTAATATCAAAGTTTGAACTATTCGTCAGCTTCTCAGCATTTAATAGTGGAAAATTTTCAATATGACATGCCGTATGCAATTGTAAGTGCATTTCGTCAATCTCAGGAGTTATTTTAGGATCAACTTCATCCTGTGACAAAACGTCAGAACCTTAAATTAATAGTAATAATTAACGGGAAACGAAATTACTGGTAAATTACACTCACAAAGGTCATTTACAGCACTTGATATTACCGAAATGGGAAGCCCAATCAAAAGATTTTTAGACAGTTGAAATATATCTTGCGGTGTTGGTATCAAATTCGGAATACTTTCGATTAGTCCTTCGAATATATCCGTGCCTGATGATATTATATCGGAGATACTAATCTCTATACCGGATGTATTATAATAAAATAATGCCATGAAAAAGAGCAAACTTAAAACTTTCATCTTCGAATTGAACTTTTTACTTGAATAACTGAACAGGCTTTTGTTCTACTTAGCTGAGAAGAGTTCTATATATAGGCAACTTGTTGAAATTGGTACTTTATTTTAAATAATAAGAAAAGTAAATTGTTTCATTTTATCTCTTTACAAAATTAAAAATTATTCAATGTTTTACATTATGCAAAACAGGGGTGCACACGCAATTGAAATGCTAAATTAAGTCTAACGTTCTAATTGTAGAACTAGTGCTACAAATGGATTTCTATACCAGAGCTTGAGTTGCTTTTGATGTTCTTCAACTATCAAAAATTATTCCAATCTAAAATAGTTTGTCACAATAGCATTTGATGCTAATTTTATTAAGATTTGCGGGCGTATATCATGATATTTCTGGGCAAGGAACTTCTCCACACCTCTTTTTTTGGCATCCATGATATCTAAATCCAAGCAATTGCAATTTTTGAAAGTTTTCTGGCTTGGAATTACTAATGGTTCTAGTCATCTCTTGTTACCCCTATTACACCAACATTTTTTCTACGAAAACAACTTCTTCAATTTACATATGTGCATACATTCATGTTATTTACATTTGAAGGTTCGTTGTAAAATTGTTATCATAAATTTCACTTTAAAATTAAGTAACACAATAGCACACCTTAATGAAAATAAACAAAAGAAAACTCTAGCTTATTAATTTTTTTTAAGTAGCAGTGATAAAATGGCACACACATTATGCGAGCAATTTCAAGTGTGAAAAACAAAACATTAAGGAGAGGTTACCGTCAGGAGGCATGAAAAATGCATGGATTTCAGAAACTTTTATAAATATAAACGAACGAAGCAAAAATATTTCTGAATCGTTTTGGGAGAAAAACCGCTTCCTGACGGCCTCGAAAACTGAAGAGCCGTCCAGCCGGCGGGCGGTTCAATTTAGATATGATAATATCGTTTACCTCACGTGTTCTAAGCAGAGACATAATAGTTATATTATTAATGAAAAATTCGCTTTTTCATTACTTTGATATTGTAAGAAATATTTTTTTTTTAACTATTTCATTCATTTTTTTGTTCGTACCAAACTTATAAATGAGAAGCTAAATGCAAAAGCGGGAACAAATTTTTATAGGAGCAAAAGTGAAATAAATTAATATCTCAGCGCAAAAAAGTTACAAGTAATGCGATACGCCCAATGCTCCAACAGGAGTTAAAGGAAATCATCTAAAAATTCTTTCAGAGTAGAAAGCACAATTGCACCTACTTTTCCATCACTGATATAAATAAATTTCCCTTGTTCATAATTACTAAAAATTATCGTAAACCGAATTCTTCACTCATAATAGTAACAAGTATGTAAACGTTAAAAATATTTCTCATAAAATAAAAGCAAGCAAATTTTTCCATTCATAATAATTATAAGTGGACGTAAAAAATATTTCTTTCAAAATAAAAGTTATCGGCGATATAAAAAAGTTTTTCTTGTTCATAATTATTTTGAAGCAATATTTATTTAAATTTCCAAATTGTAAGCAATTTTTTGCTTATGTAAAAAAAAAGTTTCAGTTTTCATCACCATAAACGTTAACCTTACCCCTTAAAGTAAAAATTATGATAATTTACTAACAAAACATGCAATGCCTGTATTCCTTTCAATAGCTTACCTCTGCAGAAATAATGAATTCCTAGAAACATTTTAAAGCCCACAAATAGAAAAATCGTTCATAATTTGGAATGAACATTTTCTTTTGAAATATGGCTGTTTTTGAAAATGTCATATTTAGTTATCTAACTCAGCTCATATTCTTTTAATTAAAATTATAATTAGACCTAAGGTAGTATATAAGTACATAAGTAGTACATACGACGTTAAATATCAAGTAGGTTCTAAATTTTAAAATATCAATATCTCCAACTTCGAAAACTTGGCAGAGTAAATTTCCATTCATTTACACTGAAGAATTCATTTCATTTACACTGAAGAATGGTAATTTTTCCACGTTAAGTCCCAATGCCCATACGCACCTATCCAAACATACAAAAGTCACTGCTTTCCTAGATCTATGACAATAGTTTAAAGTCATAAAAATAACAATAAAACGGATTGGTTACAGAAAAAAAACTATTTAATTTTATGTATTTACATGAAATAACTGTTTTATTGAAAAACATAAGTAGATACTACTTAACCCAAGAAGTCCCATTTTTACACAACGTTATTGTAATTGTTAACAAAATTTTTTGCTATACAATATACAAATACAATATACAATATACACATACAATACAAATACTTATAAAAAAATGTTTACTCCAATTTCAAATCTGTACTCAGGTTGATTTCGTCCCCCTTATGTCAGAATCGCGGATGCGCAATTTTTAACGTTTTGGTAAATGGTGTTTGAAAGTTTCCTGTACTCTCCAAATTCATGCGTTTTATTTTCCTAAAATGTTTTGTCAGCAAAGGAGTGCCATACAAAACACAGGGCACATTCATGCTTCTGGGACATATTCATAGCAAAACATGAGATCTAACTAGGCAATAAAGCCAAAAAGTGTTTCTAGCTTGACTTAATATATTTTACTTTCTCTCACGGTTTTGATTTCTAATTTTGGGTTTCCGATCACGAATCTGTGGTCAGCTTGTAGCTTCTTTCGAAATAAAATTAGCTAAAGTTAGATACATAAGGGGGGAAAAAATCTTCCTAAAATATTATTAGATAGGTAAAAACGTTACCCCTTACCCCACCATCCCTCTTTCCTTTTACCTTATGGATTTTTAATCAGCATTTTCTACAAATCAATAAAAAAATAATAGGGGCTTCCCAAACAATAGAATTCGGCATTTCTATTCCTATCCATTTCAACTACCTGAGAATTACGGGTTTCTTTTCAGGGCATTGCAAACTGGGGAAACATATGGAAAATCTGGGCATATAGTTAGGACAGGACAGCAGCTGTCTTGTTTGTCAGAAAGAAAATAAGACAATAGAGCACATCCTCACCCTCACAATGAAAAAAAAATCTGTGGACTACGATAATCAAAATTTTTGTCGAAAAAATGCGCGATTTTTTGTTCATATATCGAAAAATCATAATGGTCGCTATGCAAATTTTCAGAACCCAAGGTTTTGATTTTTTGTCAACTTTACTTTATGTCATTGAATGCCAGCGGCTATTGTAAGCGTAACTTTCAGCATACATAAAATGATTGATTAGCATTTCGTGTCACTCTTAGACAGATGATTTTGACCCTTAGGGTAGCAGTTGCTGTAACCCCAATAAAAGTGCTGATCCACTTTTTTGTAAAAAAATGTGTATGCAGTTTTGAATCATCCTGTATAATAGGTATTTATTTATACTTTTCATGCAAACGACGGGAAAAGTCGTATAAAATTGTGGCCCAGCAAACTCGTTTTGTTCCAATAAAAAATATTGCAAAGAGGGTTCCGAAACAAAAGTTAGAAAAATTAGGTGGAAAGTTTCATTTTTCCTTATACTGGAACGCTATCTATGGTCTATTTGTGCACTAGTTTGATCTACAAAATATTTCAAACAGAGGTCTGGAGCGAAAGTTAGTAAAAATTTAAAAATATTACAAGCGAGCAGGTACGTTTAAAAAAAAAATGTGCCAATCATCTCATATTTACTCCCTCCTCTCAACAAGCGATGCCATCTTATAAAGTATCTGCCCATTGGACGAAAATTAATAGCTTATGCCAAAATAATTTGAAAAATTTAAGTCTTCAGAAAAATCTCTTACTCAATTCAAATTTAGTATCTGTATTCAAATTTTTAAAACTGCAGGTTCAATGAAATTTGATCTGTCATTTTGACGTTTTGAAATCTGATATTAAATATAGTAACCGCAAAATTCTAAAAACCCTGTTGAAGCTCCAAATATAATTTGATTAAATATACATAAGTCATAATGCAAAAGTGTTACTTTTTTTCCGCGCGTATTTGCGTGCAAGGGTTAAATATAAGAAAACTATCTAAACCATCCATAATAGATATTAATGTTTGCTAACCCACCAACTTTTAATTTGCTCTACTTTGAAGTTAAAAACGTATTTATTTTATTTTAAATAATAAATTTTCCTTGAAACTTTTTATTCATTAAATGTAGACTATATTTTTATTGCCAATTGATTACATCAAACCATTGGGGGAGTATAATTTAAATACATAGTCTATATTTATTAAAACTTATATAATTAAATAAATTATTTTTCTCAGATTTATTGCAATTCATTAATTATGTTATATTGTATATATGCATGCGTACAAAAACAAAAAAAAGTATAGGCATCTCTTGAACTTAATCGATCGATTGCGAATTAACTCAATTTATGAGGCAGTGTTTTTGCCACTGAAACGCACACACAAACATATTCACAAACACATACTCTCATATACATAAATAGTTAAAAATCTTACGCGCATTATTATTAACAATTTCATAAACACAATGGAAAAATAAAAAAATGAAAACAAAAAAAAATTGGAAAGGGTTACAGAAGCGCAATGGAGCTACATACATAGTATAGCAGTAAAATTGGTTAAAAAATAAACACATAAATCGTTAATCATAATTTAAAGTCTGCACTTTTTTGTTGTTGCCGACGTTGTTATTGTTTTTTGCGTATTATATTTTTTGTTTTTTGTATTGTGATATTAAATTTTACGAAATGCACCCTCAAGCACTAATTGATATTGTTCCTATTATATATTTTCTTTAAATTTGTTGAATGATTTTCAAATGATTATTCACAGAAACCGCGCATGTTTATTTAAATTTGTTGAGTGTTGTTAAAAATTAAATTATTTCAGCATAAAAATACGAATCTATGTAATCGATCTTAAGCGTATATGCAAAATTTTTATACTAGTTATAAAGTAATTTAAAAGATTTTATTTTGTTTGTTATTTATTTTTTCCACAAATTATTTGGCAAAAATAACAAATTTATGATTGATTAGCCACGCGCAGTTGCAATTTGCACATTGTACTATTTTATTTGATTTTTATTTCTTTGTGTGTGAGGGAGTGGTAAGCAATATTTGGAATTATTATATTTATGACTTGGCATTTTTCTATTGCCGTTGCAATGATGTGTATTCTTTTAATTTAAAATCAGTTCTCAATGGGAAAATGTTGTGTTAATATATATTAAATAAAAACAATAGGTGAGTCTTGAACTACCCACTACTGTCTGGTAAATTGTTTTGTTGGCAGTGAAGACAGATTTTCTAATTAAAATAATGTAAATACATTTTTGTTTCTTTGATTTGATGTTTTAGAAATATACACTATTTTCTGGTAAGTATTAAATATGTTTTGATTGACAAAATCTACTTATTACACAGTCCAACAAAGTTTCTGGCTGCTTTGAAATTGTAAAAAAACGCGGTTTTTGACCATGAGTAAAAATTGCCAATGAAAAGATTTCACTTTGCCGTTCGGACTCGGCATAAAATTGTAGTCTTCTTACATACATGTACAAATATATTTTTTAGAAACGAAAATTTTTAGATTTCAATCGCAAAAATCTTCGCATCTAGACTTGCTAGAGACCCTTCATGTACACAAAAGCGGAAAAATCTTACCGAAACCACCCTATGAGACCCCAGATCCGATAGATGTAGCCAATTTAATTTTAACCAACAAAGTGCTTTTAACCTAATCTGCCAAACATGACCGTATGGTTACGCGAAAAAGTTATTGTGTAGCACTTTTAATTGCAGTTCTTCTTAACGGTGAACTTTTGAAATATTTCTGGAAATTTCACAAAAAAAAAAGATCTAGGCTGATTCGGGTTGCTCTACATTCTGTAGGCGGATTAGGAAAAATAAATAAATAAAAAAAACTGCAAAAAAAAATATGCTTTAGATTTTATAGGCCATTATGTTTTAAACTGCGTTTTTCGCCTTCACTTTACTTTTCAGCGGGAAAAATTCTATCAAAAATACCTTACGTAACACCGGATCCAGAACAGCATTTACTTTACTTTTTTAACCCTCTGTAGTATGGATAAAGAGATTAAGTCGTTGTCAAGAATTCTAATTTTTAATTCCACTAGTCGATTTCTAAAAGATTTTTAACCGTTTGTAGGGAAACCTTTAGGCAAAAATATGAGGCTCGGGGAATATTATCCATATTTCAAAAAATTTTATAAAAGAGCACCATAAAAATTTATTGCTCCTTTCGAGCATAAACGATTCTATTCCTATACAATAAGTTCTCAGAATTTTTAATTATAATTGCCTACACAGCCCTGCAAAATTTAATATGATTGAAAACAAACAATAGTTTTCTATGAGCGTTTGAATGTTTAATTCGTATAGCGATGCGAAATTTTTCTATCTCATCAGAACCGCTTAACATTTATAACCCAAAAGTGGGAAAAAACCGTTTTTGATCATTTTCTACCATCTAGAAATTGTTTTTTGAAATTACGATTTCAAATTGGTTCTTTATTCCACCCTTTAAAATAATCAAAATTCTGAAAATTTCCTACCTAAACATATACAATAACGATTTTGGTAATTTATTCTTCAAGATCTAAAAAAAATCCGATCATTTTTGATTAGTTTGAAATCTTTCTCCTATCTAGAAATTCATGCAATCCAATTTGAAAAAAGTGCTACAACTCACAGTTCGAATATATTATATTATATTAGTTTATCCCAAATTCAATAATTTTTCTCAGAGTTTCTCAGAGTACCATATCGTCGGCCTTTTGTGAGATGAAGTTAGTTTAGGCAGTGCATGGTGCGCCACGAACACTGGCAACATATTCAACAGATTAGTATATGTTTCAACTGGATTCTCAAAAATCTAATTTATTATGTCATTCGAATTATAGAAACTAATTAATACGGATCCAATTGAAAAAATTTAAAATTTTGATTTCTGCTGGAACTACTACGATATCTTCAATATCAAATTTTAATATTTATTTTTTTGCATTTTTAAATTTAATTTTTTTAAACTTCTTATGATTTAAAACTGACCTGCTGATGCATGGGCTGAACAAAAAATTTTACCAGTTTTTAGCAAAACTAGAATTTCTAAATTTTGCAGACTACAGACAATGGTCAAATCCGGTCTTTTTCGCGCATTAAGGTTAAGATATTTCGGAAAACTGAACGTGATTGAAAAATTCTGCATCCCGATTCGAATGCATAAAAAACTAATGATTGTTTTAAAAAATCTTAGGAATCGTTTGAAAACTGACAATTGCAAATCAGATCGGAAGCTCAGGTTAATAAAAATTTTATAATTCTGACTATTGCCTACTTCAGGTATCAATAGGGCTATACGAAAGCACGAATATGCTCAAGTCTGATTTTACATTCAATAACTTAACATATTTTAAACAGCTTTCAAATGAATTTTCTGTATAAGTTTAAAATAGTTCAGGCAACTCTAAAACTTCCCTTTAGATCCGCTAATGGTAGTAAGTGGATCTGATTTATTGAATCAACCTTAATTTCAATAGAAGTAAAGCAGTTCAATTTACGCTAAACGAAATTTTGCAGAGAGACAAGATTCCACATTATTGAAAAAAAAGCTTAAAGGTTTTTGCACTAATAGTGAGGACACACGAGAGTGCATTTCAGGGAAATTTAACATTTCGTAGAAATAAACAGGAAAAATTAAAGATCTATTATATATATTTTTTTTGACATTTTAGATTTTCATAGGTTTTCATAACAGCTGATCTTGTAATATTTATTAAGTAAAAAATAAAATAATGGAGCCGGGGAGTAGCTCATTGCCATTCCTCCAATTATCCATAATTGTTGTATAAATTCTTGGTGTGCAAATCCAATTAAAAGCTATTATTACGAAAGCACGAAATTTCTTTTTCTTCTTCAAACTTTTAATCTGTCAAAAAACAAATTTGAAATTGCTTTTTTGTCGTGTGCCCACCTAAATTTGAAATGCAGAATTTCAAAAAAAAAATGCATTCTCGTGTGTCCGCACCATCAGGTAGAACTTTCACCTGACACTGACTTACAACAAAGACATTCTTATTAATATTATATTAGTTTTTAAAAATATTGGATTAAGACTTACAGATTTTGCGGTTTTTGGCAATTTTGTTTTCATGTGAATATTGAGAGAAAGATCGTTGTTTTAAAATGTTTCCAAGGCTCTTAATTACAATAAAAATAAAAACCAGGGAAAAAATAAATTGCTTTTCTAAAACTAAAACAAATAAATTAAGTAACTAATTATTAAGAAGATTCATACAATTAATTTATGTAGGACATTCTAACATCTGGCAATTAAATGAAGCACGTAAGAATAACTAAAGTAACTAAATACACGTGTGCGGTTATTTTCAAAAATGGGTTAATATAACACTGCTGTACAATACCTTCGGGTAATTGTACCAAAAAAAAATTAATACAATTAACAAACAAAAAAATCAAGAAACATGAGTCATTTGGGGGACGTTGGTATATGCAAGTACACATAAATAAATGTAAATGCATTTGGATTTTAGAGCAAGTATAAAGTATTAAGTACGTATAAATATTAGGTACACGTTCAAGCTATTATTTAACAAGGTTAAGGTTAAATTGGTGGTTCACACGCTTACAAAAAAAAACAAAAAAAAAAAATACGAAAACAATAATAAAAACAAAAGTGCCTAACTACATCTGACTTTAGCCACAGCCACAGGGATTTACATAGTCTATAAATATGCAGATCACATACAAACATAAGTACAAGTTCATATTAGCCAAAACGTTTTGGCTAAACATACACATTAAAAGTAAAAACAACAAAACAACTAAAAATCTCAGTAAAAACAAATTCGGCAGTAGCAATAACAGAAATAAAATTAAAAATCAAATATAAGCATATAAACTAAAAACACAAAAAAAAAACAATTTTGTGCTTGACCAGAGACGATCTGGTATACATAACGCTCATATCTTTTTTCGGACCAAAAACTGTATATCAAGGCCGTATTTAGGGGGAGGTTTTGGGGGTTCTGACCCCCCCCCCCCCCCCCCGAAATGAGGAAAGTTTCTTCTATTTTTTTATATTAATTGCCAGTGGATGAAAAAGAAGTCCAAATAAAATCTATTGAACAGTTTTTAAATATTTTTTACTTTCATCGGTTTAATTTATAAAAAGTCAAATATAAAAAAATGAACTTGAAATCTTAGTTACACTATGCTACCGGATCCGATTTGTTTTCTTTGACATGAGGTTTGACTTTGGATACAAAAAGAGAAGGTGATGCTGAGCAATTCTGCATTTATAGTTTTTCTAGGTCAGTATTTGTTTTTGATTTACAGTTTCGGGTTTAGGGCTCATTTGGAAGGGCATGATTCAGCCTATAATTTCTGGATTTCGAAGTGTGTAGCACGCCAGTGTTCAACTCTCCAATTTTTAAAAATGCCCAAAAATTCTATTTTAGTGTTTTAAATCCCATTTTTTCTAAAACGTGGCGTGATGGGAAATTTTTGACCTCAGATTCGTGTTCAGTATAAAAAATTCATTCACAAACACTTGCAAAACACATGTAGGGTAGTAGTAGTTTTAGGAAACAATCTTAAAATGTACCATTATTGCTCAGAGCACCCCGACTCGGAAGACCTCTTTCAATGCAGTAACTGCACGAATTTTGGTAATATAAGCCAACCTCATCCGGATTCCTTATCATGGCCCGAATTCTCACTGATAATAATTTGAAAAAAATGAGCCTCTGACTATTTTTAGTATTTTTGTTAATTTTTTTGAGATCGGGGTCATCATCAGTAATGGCAAGTCAAAGTCAATTTTCTTCGAATGAAAACCCCCCCCTCCCCCCCCGAAAAAAAATCCTGGCTACGGCCCTGCTATATATTGCTACCAAAAATTTTCAAAAAACGGTAATTCGATTTAAAAAAAACTGTATATTTCGCGGTATCAATTTTTTCAATGAAAATTGTCAAGGAAAGCAATTAATCCATCATCTGAATCGTTTTTTCGTTCTCCATTTAAATATCTCCTTCTGTAATTGTATTAAATTTGTTCTTTAAACAAATTTGACAAAGCGATTCCGGCTTTGCCATGAGGTAATTATAGAATGAACGCATAAATATTTCAAGTTACATTTGACGATCAGAATCGCTTTCAGTGTTTCCACTTATACCAAAAATAAACTCGCAACGAGTTGCCATTGTTCTCTCCGATGTTTTGCACTGCGATTGATAAATTTTAATTTCGCAGCGTTCAAAACTTTTATATTTTTTTCTTAGTATAAACGCGGTATTTTTGTAAAAAAAGCGGTATGCGGTTTTGGAGTCGAAAAAACAGTATACTACAGCGAAAAACTGTATAGATACGAGCGTTAGGTATACATGTTACAGTCGACCATTTTCGGAATTATTTTTCTTATTTTATTAATTAATTTTTTCGAATAAGAATTTTAAGAATTTTACTAAGATCACTGATGATGAATCGATACGGATTCCGAAACGGCCGCATCGATTCCTGCCTGTCCTATATACACTGTTGTAGCTTTGTCATTTTGACAAACGGTCATTAAGTCTGATAAATGTCAGCCAGAATAGTTATGGAATAGAATCTCAGGTTCTGTAGGCTTTTTTATACTGATGCTCTTTGATGTTGTTGATCCAACAATGTGACTGGAACTGGATAAGAATGATCGGAATAGCGATCTGTATGAAACTGGCTCAGATGAGTTGTAAAAGCTCTCAGATAGAATTGCTGAAACCTTCAACTGTAACCCAAAAGTGGTTACTGGTGTTGGAGCAAATATCTAATCCATTAAGTCATCAAGAAGTTGTTGCAGTGTTTGCGGTTTCCTCATCCTCTTTAGGTGATTCTGTATGCGACAGATTGTCTTACTTTGTGCTTTTAGCTACCATCTTCTCCAGCAGGATCTTTATCCGATTCAAAATTTTGGCCATTTTGAAATTCCATGGTCACATCTTTTTCGTTTTCCTCTAAATACAAATATTTATATCCAAATTTAAAAACTTTATATCTAAAAAAAAATACAGCAGAAACAATTTTTATTAAAAAAAAGTAACAATAAAAGTTGGTACAAAATTTTTTTTATATCATTTCACCATAATTTTTGAGCATTTCTCAGCACTTTGCATAACAATTTTTTTACAAAAAAATTATCGTAGAATAAAAATTTAGTTTTCTGACCGACCCTCTACGTATTGTCATATCGACGTATCTTCAGCTAATTACTAAACCCGTATCATAATAAAAAAAAACACACGCCCACGACGTAATCAAAAGAGGAACTGACACCACATATTTTTTGTTATGATCGGTTGGTTTTTTCTTTTCCATTTACTGAACCGATTTAGATAATACCGTGCACATGTATATCTGTTTACCTGCGTTTAAAATTAGGCCATGACGGCGTTACGTATGTGTAACAGTGCTCGTCAATGGGTTAAATGGGTTATTTTTAAATAACTTTTTATAGCTTAAATCATTATTTCTTACAGCAATTCATTTTTTTGTTTCGGTTTTGTGCGATTTAGTTTGCTGCAATTTGTTTTGTAATTAATTTAACAACATAGTACGTTGCATGTACATAAATATGTATGCATAAAAATATAAAAAAGCAACAAATCAAACACTACAACAACAACAACAAAATCATAAAATACAGTCAAAATGCAAATGTCGATATTAAAAATTGAAGCAGAAATTTTACACCACCATCAACACATTTGTACACACCTTAGCCATAAATACATATACACATACTTGGCATATGCACAACTTATCCATTCATACATACATATTTATATATATATGTACATACAACTAAGTACTCACTTGATCGGTTACAATTCTTAATTATGATGTGTGTAGTAGCAAATCTATTAAGAAATACATAAAAAATCATACATTCCTCAGATATGAGAACTGTAGCGACATTTTTATATTTTTTAAAGTTACATATCGGTGGTTAAGCTCTTTTACTCGAAGGCAAATTTTGTTTGATAAACCCGCATATAATTTCAATGAAACCATTTATAAAACTATTGAATAGAATAGCAATAGAAAATCTCTAAAAAATCGCCAAAAATTTATGAAGACATTTGAATACTTCTTAGTTGGCAGATTTGCAGATTTTTGACTTTTAATGAATTTTTGAAATTGAGTTTTTCAATTTTCTAAAATGGATATCACATAAATTTTAAATTCAGATATTTCATAATCCATAATTATCTATATTTTTTCTCTTTTCGTAAATTTAACTCATTTCTCATTTTACTACCTTGCAAGTAAGTCTAAGTTTCCAAAAAAGCAGCTGTGACCACTTTTTTTTTATACCTACATGAAAAAAAATATTATCGGCTAGACGTATGTTAAAATGGACAAATCCGCTTTGTTGACATGAAAACGACATGATTCTATAACTTCAAAACATGAACGCACATTCAATGTAAATAAATAAATAAATAAATAAATAAATAAAAAATTAAAACATGAGAGCCCACAAATTGTACTGTAGTTCTTTTCTTAGTCCAGTCTTAATCATAACCTTTATTTTTAAGGTTTATTCTGATCGAAAAAATAGTTAACTTGCCTTGCCTACAGGCCATTTAATTGAAGTAGTTTTCCAAATTTATTTATTTTTCACTTTTCTAATGAATATTTAGTATTACTTTCAAATGATGAACACAGAATACTTCTGTCCTCATGAATACAGAGCCTTCATTTTCCATTTCATAGGGTCCTTTATTATTTTCCTCTATCAAAAACCCACGATTTATCTCAGGCTTCACATTTTCTACTAGAAAATGCTTTAACATTAACATGCCTCAACAATAATTTGGCTTCTTTCTAAAGCTAGTTGATAATACAGTGTCACACAATTTCCACTTTTGATTTAGTCTTCAAATTTTAAAATAGTTTCAAAGTAATTCGAGGGCGCTAATCTGAAATTAGTTTTTCTCCATTTCCTGAAGTCGGAAGACTAGAGCTTTCAGGAATTTAAGAAAAAAATACTGATCTTGATAGATATGAATTTTAGGTCTTATGTAAAATTGTTCAACACAATGGGATAACAATTTTTTTTAATGACACCCTTCTTCTATCAATGAACCATCCCTTCTAAAACGGGGGTATATAGCCCCCTTTTCCAAAAATTATTTTCCAAAACCGTTTAGCAAACAAAATGTTATAGTGTCTTTGAAGAAAATGTTCCTTGTTAAGAATTAGGGTAGCTCCACCATAATGCAAACGAAGTAAGAAAGTTTTCTGAACGATTTTTTCCTCTGTTTTTGTAAAGCGGCAACTCATTGGTGTCGCTCCGTATTGCATTACTATTGAACCAACTAACTTAGGTAATCAATTTACCATACTGAAAACAGTAATATACAAATATGAGTCATTCCATATGAAATCGTCCGAAAAATAAAAGCTTCGTTGCTGCTCTATTTTTAGATTTTGCACAAAATTTGTAAGAAACTTCTTTAGGATTCCAAATAAGGAAATCCGACGTCATAAATTTTTCGCATGCTCCACTTCCCGACAGCGCGAATTAAAAGATTTGAAAAGTATGATTTTTATGCTTTCCTATTTTAACTGTACAATTTTTTTTACTAAAGATGTCTTCATTTTTGAGATGGCGTTCCAAACCTGAAAGATATTAGTTTTTGCGAAATAAATTTAAATTTACATATTTAATGTCCACGAAGAATAACAGGAGGCTCCAAATATTTATATTTTTCTGATTTTTCGTGGTTTTTAGCTGGCTCCAGTGTCTGTTGAATTTAAGCAGCAATCAAGTGCACATCTTTAAAATAAAATTAAACTAACGATTGGCTAACCTGCTCCCTATAAGAAATAACGGTAGTTGAAGTTTTCGAATTTATTTAGGCTATAAAATGAACGTGTTTGGGACTATTTCCCTATTTCGTACAAATGGTCTTGCATTATTACAAATGCAAAATTTAAGACGTCGGATTTTCTTCTTTGGAACCCTAAAGAAGATTCTCACAAAGTTTGAGCAAAATCAGAGGTGATCAAGCTTTGCCGACTAGTCGATTTTATGTGGTATGACTAACGCTCGTATCTATACAGTTTTTCGCGGTAGTATACCGCTTTTTCAGCTCAAAACCGTATACCGCATTTTTGTTTACCAAAATACCGCGTTTATACTAAGAAAAAAATATAAAATTTTACGAAATTCAAATTTATCAATCAGAATGCAAAACACAAGGGCAAATCGTTGCAAGTATTCCTTTGAAAGAAGTAGAAACATTGAAGGCGATTCTTATCGTCAAAAGTAACTTGAAATATCCATGCGTTGATTTCTGTAAATACCTCATAGCAAAGCCGGAATCGCTTCGTCAAATTTCTTCAAAGCACAAATTCAATACAACTACAAAAGGAGATATGAAAATGGAGAACGAAGACGATTTAGATGATGGATAAATTGCTTTCCTGGTTAATTTTCATTGAAAAAAGTTCATACCGCGAAATATACAGTTTTTTTCAAACCGACTTGCAGTTTTTTAAAAATTTTTGGTAGAAATATACAGTTTTTGGTCGGAAAAAAGATACGAGCGTTAGGTATGACTCATATATGTATGACTAAAAAACCGCACATTTAAGCCCTACATTACAAATGCACTTATTCTTTTATAAAGGTATTCATCAACAAGCTAGGATAAGTTAAAAGAAAATTTTCTAAAGAAAACTTTGAAACGGTGGAACAATAAAACAATGCAACTTGCATTTACTAATGGAAAAGACAACGTTAAATAAAAGTAAACGAAAAAACAATGCTCATATGTCACAAAACAAAAATTTCTCACATAAGCGCAGCACATGTAAAAGACATTAATAATAATGTTTTTTAAACAACAACAAAAAATCGTAATAAAACAACATAAATAATTATTGTGTGTTATTTAATATCGTGTGAACACGTTTATAACAAAAACGACAACAACAGAAAACAGCACAATAACTAAAACAGCAACGAAAACAACAACAAGAAAGATATAAAGTAACACCTTGGATGAACTTACACAAAAGCCAATTAGCTTTACTGTAATTAAATAATGTTGAAAAAAAATATATATTTATATATATGAATAAAGTTTTGTTTAACAAATTATATTTAATTTAAAATAATGCAACTAAAATTTTAAACACAAGAAATTGTTTTAAATAAACAAACATGCAAATGTCGTAATGTTAATAATTAAATAAAATATTGTATTATCCAATTTTGGAAAAACTCCGAAAATGTAGAACACTTCTTTTGATAATGCCCCGATTAATCTGAGAGGAAAACACCCTTGATGCCTTTCTCATGGTTAAGATCTGATCTCATTGAGACCTAAATTGAAATGGGAATAATTTGTAATTAAATATTTACACTCAATAACAAAAGAAATCAAAGAGGAAAAGTTCTTTTTTTTTAAATATTTCTGATTCCAAATTCAAAAACAGTGGCGCTCTTCAAATACTGTGAATATTAGTTTTAGATCAAATACGATTGTTTTTTGTTTGCCTGTTTGAAATGGTTTAATATAATTCAGTACTAAACAATTAACTTCGATTCCATAAAAAAAATGTTTTATTGGAAGATTTCAGTAATCTAGTTATAAAAATACAATAACAAAAGACCACAAAGGCCACTAGATTTCTCAGGTGGAAATCATAACTATCAACAGCTGTTGACTCTGTTTTTTTTTTTGCAAATTCATAGTCACATGCTATTGAGGGCGCTATCTTTAAATAATAAATCTATAATATGAAGCTCAATGTTGAACGAAAGAAAAATTCAAAAATTGAATATATTATATAATATTGATTGCTTCTTCAAGTATAAAAAATCATCGATTTTGTGTGTTTTGTAAAATGTTTGCACTTTTACATTGAGTTGAAGGAAAATTTTCCAAAAGAAAATTTTGCAAAGACAAAAAAGCCATTTTCAGCAATTTTCGATCGTAAATTGTGATTTTATTGGAGAAAATACAAGTAATCCGAAATAAAGTGCAGTGGAATTGCTTTGTTTGTAATTTTTGGGTCCACCTCAAGTTTCAGAGACAAAAATAATTACTGAGCTTACCCATAACCCAAAAACCTTTATAATTTTGCTCGATTTTCTGTAAATCTTGGTGTAGTCATTGGCATTGCTCGTCGCTAGTATCACCCAAGTAATTAAGAAAGAAATCTGGACAAAAATGAAGAAATTGGATAATTCCTCAAAAAATCCGCTATAATTTTTTCTTTAAAAGAGGGAATTTCGAACGATGCTCTTGAATAATGCCCATGCTGCGGCCGTTAAACATATGCTGAGGTTTTCGTTGGTCATTAAATTTCTAATATCAGTTTTCCCCATGTTTTGAAACGAACGCTATAAATATAACTAAGATACTCCACACCGGCCTTACACTTTTTGATTTAGAACCATAAAAATACGTTTTGAGTACAATGTAGTCACTGTGACAACGCATTACTACCAATATCCGAAATCTCAAAAATCTCACCTGATGGCGGGAATGGGAGAACTTAGAGAGAAAATATAAGTGAAAAACACTCTTATCTTCTTGGGTCAAAACAATTTACCTAAATTTTATAATCGAGTGTTATAACTTTTTAATGAAATCATTCTCTTGAACATAGCCTTATGGGAGATTCACCGACCTTGCCCCGCACTCTCTTTTTATTTTTGAAATGAAGTTTTTCGCTTCATTTAAATGAGACTGCGGCACTCGGTCAGTGAATCTGCCTTTATTGTTCGTAGTATTACGCAGTATATGATATGCAAGGCAAAAGTTGTCCAATCAAATATATACCTGGATTTGTTTTCTTATTTTACAATTCAGCTGTGGCCGCAACTGGTGTTTTGCTTTACGCAAAACACCAGTTGCGGCAATTAGTTATCTTTTAATCAGAGTTTGCAGTGGTTAGACTGTAGCTAGCTCTATTGCTGCTCGAAACTGTAGAAACTTGTGCCAGCAGGTCCACCCAATCCAATTTTCGTCAGATTTGTTCTCGGCTACTTAGTGCTGGTCGATAGTTGAAGCCTTCGAAGTAAACCCTAAGTTGTAAAGCAAGATATTGGTCCTATGAAGTGGAAATGTTCTTAGTAGTTCTAAGCAGTCCGTCTTGTCTCTGTGTTATCTGATACTGCTAGATAGTTGAAACCTTCTCAAGAGCACCCAGCCGTGTGGCTTGAGATCTACCTGTAGTTTCTGATAGTTGAAACCTTCCTAGCAGCGTTAGGGAGTCAGTATTGTTTTAGACTATTTTGTGCTAAGTATTAAGGGAAGAAGCAGGTAACAGTGTTTGACAAAAAATAAACATTTGGGCGCTGAAAAACACTTAGTAGGTTGAGACTGTAAAGAAAAGACAAATCGTGGCTCAGCAGACAAAATGGAAAAGAAGAAATAAGAGTGAGAGAGAGGTCAAGAAATTTACTAGGATGGCGGAAATGGAAGGTTTAAAAAGAGGGGAGGAGAAAAATTAAGCGAATAGCGATGAATACATGGAAGTGGAAGAACAAGAGTAGGAGAAAGAGAGAGAGAGAGAAAGAGAGAGAGCGTGAGAAGGGGAGTAAGAAAAACCGAAAAGAAAACCGAAAAGAAAACTTATATAAACTAGAAGAAAAGTAGAATGGCCGCCGTGGGGTAATAATAAAGCATTATATAACTACGCAGAGTACAAGGTACTACAAGGTACCTCCTCTTGACTGGCAACGGCAACCCTTCAAGGATAAAAATTGCCTATGAAAACCTTTTCACTTTGTCGTTTGGAATCGGTATGAAACTGCATGTCACTGGTACCTACATATACTCGTAAAACTCGCATAAAAAGAATATATGCGAGAAGCTTAGTCTAGGCTCTTCATGTACTGTAATATAATAATAGTATTATTCACTAGTGAACCCAGAGATTTACGAAGGGGGGTTTTAATTTGCTTGTCATTTTTAGTTTTTTTATACATGAACAATGATAAAAAAGTATGGAATATTCATTGTTGTCTCCAAAACTGACGGGCCTGCTTCCCACTCTAGGATCGGATAATTGTAAAAGGATCAGTAGAGGAAATTGTAGGGAAAAGGGAAGACTAGAGGAGAAAGAAGGTATAAAGGGAGAAGAAGAAATTAAGTAGTGGAAAAAAAGGAATGGAGTGAAGAAGAATGCGGGGAGAGATATGTTGGCAAATATGAATAGCAATAAACCAAGTTGTTCCTATTGAGTATACTTAGAAAATTAGCCACTTCAATTTTGCCATCTCAATTTTCCAGTTATATTTAAAAATATTCAAGCTCACACGGTCCAATCTCAAAAAAAAAAAAAAACTGTGATTACAAGGGTTAAGAATTCTGAATGAATTTAATTTGCATTTGCTTACTAGAATATGAATTTATTAATTGATTGATATAACAATAAATCATCATAATAAAAAATAAAAATAAAAAAACAACAACAATAATAAAATCTCCGGTCATTATCAGTCAATAACATTGCCAATAGGTAACAAAAAATAATAATAATAAAAAAATAAAAGCACGGAGCAATTAATTTGCATTCAAATACTTATAAAAGCGAAAAATTATGGCAAATTAACATTTAAATAGACTTTGTTAGTATTAAAATATTTAAATAGATTTGCAACAAAAAAAAAAAAAGCTGCGAAAAGCAAAGAAACGAACGCTTATACTTAATATTTTCCTTTTAATTAATTGCCTTTCAATATCACTTGAAATTTATTGCACGAGTTTGTTTGTTCGCAGCAGCCGTCGTAGAAGAAACAAAATAAGAAGAAGAAGAAGAAACGGAACTAGTCCAAGATGACTTACTTAAGATTCATTCATGCATATGCATGCATTGCATTATTCATATTTTTTCATATTTTTCATATTTTAAAGTTATTAAAGCAGGCAATTTTAGCAATTTGTAATTCGGAACTGGAACAAGATCATTTATCATCTTTTTAACTATGAAATTCGTTCTTCTTTTTCTTCTGCTTCTTCTTTTTTTTTTCTTAATTTTTAATCGTTTTGAATTATTGCAATTACCTTAAATTTGTTCAATTTAAACACACAGAATTATAATTGTTTCAGTTAAAATGTCAAAATATTTACTCATCTTTTCTGCTATTATATTTATAAATAAATGTTATGAATTACTATTATACTCGTATGTTTGTAGTTTCTGTTGTTGTTGTTGTTGTTGTTGTAGTTATTGTTAACATTTGCAAAAGGTCACACATTTTAAAGTTAATTATGTGTATTTATGTTGTATGTTGCTTTAAGTGTTACCTTGACAGCAATTTTCATTTTTGGTTATGATATCCGAAACAATAGCGCAATAATTTTTAGCATTGTGAGTTAGAACTTTTTTTTGTTTTCGTTTTTGGTTTCATAGAAATATTCTTGGTAATTGTGACATTGATGAAAGTTGTCAAATAATCATGTAATCAGAAATCATTGAAACGACACTTGACGAAAAACAAAACATTTCTTTTTTTGAGTTTGGTTTTAGTTTAGTTTTAGTTTAGTGGAAGTTTTTTTTTTTGTAGATATAGGGAAAGCTATGATCTATACATTTATTACTGTAACTACAATTTCATTCCAGAAGATCCAGAAGTGCTACGCTTTCATATTATCAAATTTAAAATCGGTTAAGCCAATCCCAAAATATTAGCATAAAATATTGAAATAACGAAGTGTTATGCAGACTAGTAGTAATGAGAAAAACACAACAACAAATAAGTATACAGAACGGTAGTGGTAGTTTTCTTTCAATATCTCTATTCAGCGAAGATATTTGGAATCATATCTGTAATTCTTGGTTATACAGGGTGACAATCGTAAAGTGACGCACACATTTCAGCAGTTATTTTCAAAAGGACGTACTTCCATTAAGTACAATTAAGTGTTAACATTGCTGAATATATAAGCATTCATTTGAACCCCACCTCATTCAATATAACCTCCTTTAGCCTGCACACATGCCTTCAATCGATCCGGACTGTTCGCTCCAGGCTTTCTCTAATGAATTTGTCAGCGACTCCAGACTGTGGACAAGTCTTACTCTCTAAAATACTCCAAATAGAGTAGTCCATTGGATTCAAGTCTGGGGAGTATGGTGGCCATTCTTGAGATGTTATGAATCCAGAAAAATTGTCTTTTATCCATGTTTGCGTTAATTTTGCCATGTGGGAAGGTGCAGAATCTTGCTAGAAAGTCCTGTTTTCATTTCCAAATGTATTTTGGGCCCAGAGAAGAACATGTTCATTTAAAATGCTCCGATAAACAACCTGGTCAATTTTAACACCCTCTTCAACGAATATTAGAGGGGTTCTGGCATTAGCGGAAACTCCAGCCCATACCATAACGGAAGCTGGCTTTTGAACTCGGCCAACAGTCCTATTTTGCTGCGATGATGATGTTAGCCACATTCGGTCATTTTGCGCATTGAAATGTTGTTCAACCGTGAAAATTTTTTCATCTGTAAACAAGATATTTTCAACATTTTTTAACACGGAGGAGCGTAGCAACGCCTTGCATCTTTGCAGTCGCAAATCTTTCTTTTTTTGTGTCAGATCTTGAGCTTTTCGGAGCTTGTACGGCTTAAGATTAAGCTTTGATTTTGCAATGATTCGCACTGTTTCACGGTTTACTCCCACTTCCTTAGCGATTTTTTTCATTGAGCGCCTTGGATTTCGCTTGATTCGTTTACGAATTTTTTTTGTTAAACTAGTAGTGGCAACTGTTGCAAAATTTTCCCCGGTCTCTATCTCCAAAACCCCCAGTTTCATTATATCGAATAATAGCTCGGTCTACCGTACGACTTGACAAATTTAAAGCCTTTGCAATTTGACGGCTACTACAATTTGCCAAATGAAATTTCATAATTTCACGACGAATATTTTCCTTGTCCATTTTTATGGAAGTTTCAAAATGTAATAACAAAAATTCAAATGAAATTTAAAGCAAAGCCAATGATGAATGAATTTGCTTTTTAAATTAATGTAACGGTAAATGGCAAAGCTTGCTGCAGAGTATTAAACTTGCATCACTTTACAATTGTCGCCCTGTATACAGTCGAACTTGCCTACAGTGAACTTCTATACAATAAAGTTATCCCTATTATAAATTGATTTCAAGTATACAGCTTTTTCATTCTAATTTTAGTGTATTTTTAGCTCCTTCTAAAGAATAGTCTAGTGGGTAGTTTACAGGAATTTCATCCGGGAGGTTCGGGTTCGATTTCCGTCTTCATCTACTGGTTATTTCTCATAACCATCTTATATTCACTATATATGAAATAAGAAAGTATTCAAGGACACGTGTAGGTTGGTAATGGCAAAACCACTAAGCTGATAAAAAATTGCCACACCGCCGTTAGGAATCGGCGGTAAACTGTAGGTTCAACTATGTGGCATCACAATGGGCCATTCAGGCCTAAGTGTTTCTCTTGGCAGCTACTCCAATCAACCATAAGGCAAACGTGTTTAAAAAAAACTTTTAAATTGTGCAAAAGCTTTTTGAGGCGTAAATAGTGCAGAACAGCCCTCACTGCTTTGAACCCAGGCTGAGTTTGCCTGATTTTAAAATAATCTTTTCCAAATTTTTAAATTAGAAGTGATATACAACAAATCTTTAGAAATTTCTTCTCATACTACCAATATAGGAATTAAAAGAGCTATAACTTTTGATTTACTTGTTCAATTTATTAAAAAGAACCATATACAGTCATTATGAATGAAATACTGCAATGACATTGATTACATGTAATTGATTTTAGAGTTTTGCTAATTGTAAAATCTTCATTCAGAAATATGGCATTACATAACAAAAGTTTTGGTACAATAGAAATTGAATAAAAAAGTTAATTTTATGTGCTCAAATACAGTATGTATCAAAAGTAAGTTTCCATACACCAAAAAAAAAACTTTAGCTCTAAACATTTTCATTTCATTTCACTTTTTTAACAGATCAAGTATAATAAATCATAAAATAATTTGTTAATTTTGCATCTGAGATTGTTTGTGTGTCGAACAATTTATAGTATAACTTTCTGTAGAATATTTTTCTCCAATGTTTTAACCCTTTGACGCCCATCATTATAGGTCTTTTTTGTCCTTCTCAAAAGAAACACTTTTTTGCACTGTCGCTTAGTTGTATTAATCTTTACAAAAAAATTAGAACTAAATTTTTTTTCATATAAATATAATTATTATTTAAACAACAATTCATGTAAGTAGTTTTATAGATTTTTAAATTTAAAGCTATCTATTATTTGGAACACTTTTGTTACATACTGTATTTAACTGTGTATAAAAGATCAAGTAATAAAAACCTAATTTACATGCTACTTTTACGTATAAAATATAGAAATAAACATTTTAATTAAAAAATATTTTATACTATTAAATATTTAGAGACAATTATTGTTAAAAGTCTTTTTTCATAATTATGACAAATCGCATTAACCTTTAGCACTTTTTATACCGTATGCATGCACACATTTATAGATTAACGCGTATAATATAACAGAAAGAACAGCTCAAAAAAAAAAAAAAGAAAAAACATAATGCCAAAATTTATTCTCCATCTAATTCTTTATGGTTAAATTCAATTAGTTATTAATTTTTTGCGTTGTTTTACTATTTTGAAAGCAGCTGCCAACACAACTACACACCTCAGTGAATTTGTGCAGAACTGGCAACAAGACCCAAACAAAAAACAATAACAACCACATAAGCAACACCTTTACGCATTACAATTCATAAATCAAATGAAGAATAATTGAAAATCATATCATTGAAGCAAAAAATACAATATTCAAATTTCGAAATACTAAAAACTTAATAAATGTCAATTTGACTCATTGTCAGAATTTCGTTTAGCTTAAATATTTCAATTGTATTGAAAATGATCGATTCCAATGATATTTTTGTTTGTGAAAAAAAAATGAATATATTTTTAAAATTCAACACTCGCAGTTTTCGAGTACACCTGTAGTGCATATTAATTTTAAATGTTTAATGTTTCAGTTTTTCTGCGTTCATATGAAAATTTGTCCTTGTTTGTGTTTAAGTTCGTTGCTTAAGTCTTTTGTTTGTGAAATTCTTAAGCATTTATACTATTTTAATTTTTTTTCTGTATTTGTTCTTGTTATTATTCTTGCAAGCGATACACACTTCTTTTGTTTATTTTTCTTTTTTATTATGTATATAGGATAATGACATTTTAAAATTCTATACACATTTTTCGTATGTGCTTATATTAGTGTTTTATATTCTTGAAGGTGAATCAATTCTAAAGTTCAAGAATATTGGTTGGTTTTTGTATCTATGCAATTCACTTTTTGATAGTAAAAGAAACATTATTAAATATTTAGATTTATAGTTTTTTTTATTGATTTTTTGCACATATTAAGAAATTGTATTGTTTGGTTAATATGGCCTGCTTTGATTATAAAAACAAAAAGAACATAAATTTTGTTAATTCACCGCTAATACTCAAAATTCTATTTTTAAAGCACTTAGTCTTCGTCTCGGAATTGAAACTGAAGCAAATGGGACTTTAGTTTCCCACTAATTCATTAGGTCACTGAGGTAGACAGGATCTGCTCGTGGCCTTCAGGCCATCGTCTAATTTTTAGTAATATGAAAAATAAAAGAGCAAAAATGTATGCAAAAGAAATAGGTGCTATGAAACTGGCATCTAAATCTAATTATTGCATTTATCATTCATATTGTTCAAATGGGTAGTTCTACTTCCACTTGTCTAAAACATTCCATCTTAACACATAAACCTACATAGTCTTTCTGGCTATGGTTTCCCATATATGTGCATATGTACGCCGATACAACCATTCCATTTATATGGAAGCTGCCAAACACATTTGTCCAAAAATGATCGCATTACAACCAATAACTACTACTAGCGTTCATATTCAAACTTTCATTGTCTTCCCATGCATTCGCATATTTCACACCTTATATTGAAAAAAAAAATGTAAACGAAAACTAATTTTTAATAATAACCTTGACATTGTATTCTTATAATCACTTTCCTTTCACAGCGAATGCATAATTTATGAAAATGAATTAATTTATTGATATGCATTTAACCTCATTTTTAAACTCCATAATTTAAAGTGAATAAGTATAAAGGCCACTGCTATTAAACTAGTTCAGGTAAATTTTTCTTCAATATGAAATAAATTAGGTAAGTTTTTAATTCTATGCACTACATACATATGCATAGCGCACACCAACTACAAAAGGAGCACAACTCAAAATGAAAATTTTTCAAGTTCAATCCAGAGTAATTTTAAAACTACATTTCGTAATGTCAATTTTGATATTTTTTAATGTTGGCTGAATATTGTTAACAAAAAAATTTTATTTTTACAGCTGTTTCATTTACTTTTTTTTTTGAGTGCAAACACCAGTATAATGAGGACGATTAGAAACTATTTAATAGACCAAGAGCTCATTCATGAGATGTTTAAAAGGACTAAAGCACCGAACACGGCTGCTACCACTAAGGGATCAATTCTCGGATCAGACCTTTGGAACCTGTGAAACAAAATGGCAAACGAAACTTTTCTGGTAGAATAAGCAGATAACGTGGCGGCTGTTATTACAGCACAAAATACTAAAAAGACTAGATTAAATCCAAACCAAGAGTACCAGCGTGGCTAAACTTATAGAACCCAGTTTGCCACACAAGAGACAAAGTGACTTCTCCTGACAAGACGGCAAATACCTCTGGACCTGGAGATAGAAAGTTTTACAGTACCAAGGGCTCAGACTGATCTCAAAGCTGACTTATGAGGCCCAATTAAAGCATGCCGTTTGATAGCGGCTCATGACAAATATCTGAAATTGTCCAAACAAATATTTTGTTATGGGAGTTTTAAGAATTTGTCATCAAGAGTATTTTTCAAATAAAGAAAAATCTTCGAGTTGTTCGGAAAGTGAAAAAGTTAGTGGCCAAATTTCCAACAAATATAACTGACTGGATGATTGAAGTATGGAGTGACACACTGAGAATAGAGTGTAGTGAGTGTACCGCACGGTTTCAAGGACAGCGATCTACTCGCCCACAAATCGACAACGAACGGCCCCACTTCAGCAGCAACAGCGGAAGGGAGCCAATAGGACCTTACCGTATCCTTTTATTCAAGATCTTTGAAATCGGAGGAGGAAAGCAATGACATAATCATAATTAGAACAATAAGCGATAGGATTTCCGAATTGCCAAAACACTTCACTAATAAACAATTTCACTTGATCACGAATTCCCAAGCGCATAAGCAAGAGCGATAGAACGCCGAAACGGTAAGAAAAAATGGCTTAACGGAAAGATAAAGCTCAGTAAAGCCAGTGGAGACTTGAACGCAAGGGTGACGATGATGACACAATTGGGTAACTAACAGCTGCTGTCAGTGCAAAAGACGGCCAGTGTACGGCACGATTTAAACTATTTAACGGTTCCAGAGTTCTATGAGTAAAAGAAGAATGTTACAATAAGTCCAACCCCCTAAATATCAATCTGCGATGACAGTTTTGACGATTTTAAACTCTTCACCCTCCAAAAAAAAAGGACTAAAGCTTAGACATAAATTAGTCAGAGCTCCAGCTTACGCCGAGATATCAATTCCTAAAATAAAAAAAGCTTCTGGCAAGAATTTTAACAAATTTCATTTCATTGCGAAACAAATTAAATTTAAAAAAATTAATTGCCATTAAATTATACTCTACTCATTGCAATGCAATATAATTCAAGCTCCACGTAATTGAACATGACATTTTCAATTATGCGGCAATTGTTATATAACAAATGAATTTTTTTTATTTATTTATCTTTTTCTGAAAAGAACAAATAGATGTTTGCGTATGTATAAATAAGAAGCCAATCCTTAACTGTGACCTTAAAAAAATTTGTACAAAAAAAGAAAAAAATATTTATATACACTGCTAACAAATAATAATATAAGCAAAAACTAATAATCTTCATCTATCATAAGTTAAATTACAATGAAATTTTTATTAATGATGAAAAATAAAACAACAACATTGAAAAATAATTTAATAAAATGCCAAGCTATGTACAAAACATAAAAAATCATTAGAATTCTAAAGAAGGTAGGTACCCTATCTACATACGTATACGAGCATATTTTTATTCTAAATAAGTAGCATGGGAGAAAAAATAGCAGAGAACGCGACTCTATCACGAATGTTTTTTAGGTATACACACAAACAATTCAAATCTAATGAGATGAACGATGATATTTTCAGCAAAACTGAGAGAAACAAAAATTTAAGCTTAAGAATAATAACCTACCTCAATGTCAGTGTTAGAGAACACTAACTAAGTAGGTGAAACTAATGAGCAACGCTGATTCTAATGTTGGATAATTGTAAATTAAATAATAATTTATTTCCATTGTATGTGTAGGTTGAAGTAATTTAGAAATAATGTAATTATTTATAAATTTATAAGAATTGTCAAAAATGATTTTAAAAAAAATATTACGCTAAGTAATTGCCATAAGGGAAAATTTAAAATTTACACACTTGCATGCTCATCTTCGAATCATGATATTATAAAATATAACACGGTACAACAGAGAAAAATTTAATATTATTTTATGAGTAGTCAAAATATGTAATGGGTTTTCTTTTTCGCTCACAACTTATTGCTCAGCAAACACAAATTTTCCACATTTTCTAATAAAATCATTTTTGAAACGAAAAAATTCTGCCTAAATAAATAAATCAAAAATAATATAAAAACAAAAAATTTTAAAAAATTAGGTTTACTTTGTTGACTTTTAACATAGAAATGTCAGTCACCAGATTCCTTCAGTTATTCTTTACAGGGGATTCACAGTGTTTACAGAAGAAGTGCCTTCATACTAAAGTTTTATTTGAAAATCACCGAAAGGCTCAAAAAAACTTTACAAAAACAATTTTAAGTTGTTTCGTTCCATGACCATAAAACCGAGTACCCCAGAACCAGGAAATTGTACTGTTTTACAATGACTGCGTAAAAAAAAATGTTCTTCGCAATACGCTTGTAATTTTTTTACAATGAAATTGAGTCCAAAACAGAACACAACACACGTGTAAATGTCTATGAGAAAACTAAAACTTGTAGAAAATCGCTGCCCCACATATTTGCTATATGGAAGATTTTCGTAAGGAATTCTGTAAGTTGTGTATGCTACTTAGAGGTTGTTTTAATCAGTTTCTTTTCATCATCTCTATGTGCTTTTCCATCACTCTATTTTTCTGATAAATTATGGGTAGTAGAAGATCCAAAATTTGACTAGGAGGCTGCAGCTGCTCTTCTCCTTAATAATTTTAATGCTTCTAACATTATTAAATTTTTATTCAAAGTGAAGCAATCATATACCCAAATTATAGATAGTTTAATAAAGGTTCTGATTTGATTTTTATCTGTTTTTACGCCTAGTTTTATGGTTTGGTTCTTAAACTTATTATATGTAGGTCTGATTTTTTATCTGAATATTGTACTGAATTTTGGTTTGAGTTTTATGTTGCCATTGCTCTAAATTTCAATCCGGATTCAGTCTGAATTTTTTTTCTAATTTTTTATCCGAATACGGTCTGAATTTTGTTCTAAATTTTAGCCAAAATTCTGATCTGGATTTAATGTGGGTTTCGGTCTGATTTTTGATCCAAGTTTAGTCACAATTTTCTTCTGAATTTTAGTCAGAATTCTGATCTGGATTTGGTGTGGGTTTCGATCTGATTTTTGGTCTGGCTTAAGTTATAATCTGATTTTGCATAAACTTTGGTCTAAATTTTATTCTGAGTTTTGGTATTGGTATGGAATATACAATTTTTCTGAATTTACATTTATGTTGTCATTGTCCAGACAATTTAAAAGGGTTCTGCGTATATAGGTTATCTCCTGCAGAGAGAAGTTTTACAAGTCGAAAATGTTTTGAAAGGGTAATATCAGTGCTGGACTTATTCCTACTAATTCACAACCAGTGATCCCAAAATAAATTAAAGTCCCAAATGTTATTAAAAAAAAATAAAATTTGTGGGATTGTGTTATTTATAAAAAACAAAATTCTGCCACTGGCTTTTAAAACCAATCACGTTTTTAACCAAAAAAACTAAAAAAATATATATAAATATCTGCTAAAAATATTTGCATCTCATGTTTTAAGACAGTAAGTACATCCATATATGTATGTAAACATATGAGTATTTTTATCTACAATATATACATTGTGTTTGACAGATTAGTTAACCACGAGCATGCACGACTACAATTCTAATATAAATATAGCATTAACGTATGTATGAATAATTCTAAAGAGTTAATGTTAAACATTTTCAATAGCAAAGTCATCTGATGTCAGCATCATCATAGCAATAACACCACAACGCCACGCATTTGACCCACAGGCCTTAAGCTAAAGTCATGAACATCACGAAAATAATTTTATAAAAATAAATTCATGAATATAAATATTTGCAAAGCTCTTTTTAGTTTTTATAACCATAGATAAATTCATAAGGCTTTTCTATTATTATTTGCAAAATGCAAAAATTGCATTCTTATAACTAGTAGTTATGTAATTATTTTTCTTCTCCTTAAGCGTTTAGTTTTTGTTTTGTGATGTACCACTTCAATTAAAATTAATCATCGTTATTGCAATTATTCTAGATAAATATGGATGTGCGGGAGTTTGTTTCTAGTACAAAAATTTTTCATTGAATAAACTATAATTATAATTATTATATAAGGAAAAATAAATTGATGTAAAGCCTATAGAAATTCTCTGTTCAAATTTCTATGGTATAAAAGTCGGCTGCTATATATTTCCAATTCGATAGAAAACTCCGTTGTCCGATTTATTTTTTGGTGTTGTGTAAGAAATTTCCTTGCATTGGCTACCTTCTTTAGAAAACACACGATGCATTCGCCAGAACCGCATCCAATTGGACCCTCCGTACCGGTAAAGTAAGCCAGCGAATACTTGCAGATAAAAACATACATATCGCATCGAATACGAATTGAAGTGTCGTTACTTCCACAATGACAGTTTTCAGGTTATGACTGAATCTAATGTATTTTTAACCGCTCTTTTCAATGGAACATTGCGGAAACTTCCATCTCTAACCGTTTAAGCACTATTTAGCCAACAACAGTTTTTCACCCCATGAAACATCACACCATTACAATGTTTGAAATGCGATTATCTCAAAGTTACGACACTTCTATTCTTATGGTACGAGCATGTTTATGTAAGTTTTCACTGCATTATCAAAAATGTAATTTGGTACGTCTTTTGAATTTTAAAATTTTATCATTACGGTTTCAATTAACAAAATCAATTTAGACTTAGTGATTTCTGCTTGAACGACCACGATATTTAAATACAATTTTTTTCTTTCTATATGAAACTGGCTTCATTCAGCATTAATGCTGGTTAATTTTAATTGTGTTATTAACCTTTCATTCAGTACCACTATATTTTATGTTTAACACCAGAATTTTTTATTTGTGGTACCCAAAAGCTTTTCGTTTTCGTTAATGAAATGGCAATAAATATATTTTCATCACTTTCCCATGAGTTTTTCGAGTAATTGCCTTTAACACTTTTAGCACCTGAGGATCATTGCGTGCCCCAATTTTTATTAGCATACTATTTTCTATTATTATTATTATTATTTGGGGAGAGGGAGAACGGAAGGGGGAGGCACTATCACCTATACGATATATTATGCCCCCTCAAGGACTCATAGTATTTTCATATTTCCAGCCTCCAATAGAAGTTCTAGTATTAATCCTGATTTGATGTTGGCCTAGATTTCATTTACAAATATGCATAAGTGCGGAACACTGTCCCACGATGTGCTTCTGTATCTTTATTGGAGAACCAATATGAGTAACTCCCAGTTTTGTTGGTTGATAGTTTAACCTATTTACAATACCCTATTAGAATTCCTGTAATGAGGAGTATTTTGAGAGTCTGCAGAAGTTGTCTACCCGTAACAAAGTCACGCTTGGTTGGGTACCAGGCCTCTGTGACATTATAGGCAATGTAACTGCTGATGAACTTGCTAGGCAGGGATTTAGCGACTTTACACACGGGCTCCAATCCATTTTGCGGAATGGGCTGGATTAGCTTCAAATCGATTATTGAGGCGTGCTCGAGGGATGACTGGCTATCTTATTGGCATTTCGTTCAAGGCCTTACGAAATCCCTCGGATCTCAAATTGCTTGTAGGCTTTCTATCTGGCCACTATGTGGTCAGATATCACCTAAGAAAATTAGGTCTGTCACACGAGACAGAATGTCGTCTATGTATGGAGGATACTCTTTACCAATCTTACGGGACTGAGGCAATCCAAAGCGCTTTTAAGTAATTATAATAAGAGTAGATACGCATTCTGCATTGGTCTCAACAAAAACAGTTTGCGCATATTAGCTGGTATTCTGACTGAGCACTGAGGGCTCAGAGAACACCTTTGCAAAATAGGGGTTGAGCAAAGCTCAATTTGTAGATTTTGTAATGAGGAAGACGAATCATCAGAACATATTTTAGCTCAATGTGGAGCACTGATCCCCAAAAGAAGGAAATGTCTGGGCATGCACCAGGTGCCCACTACCGAAATGGCATCCATAGATCCGGGCGCAATACTCAAATTCTTGAGGGAGACTGGAATGGATGAGGTACTCTAGGCAGATTAGACTAGATAGAAAAGAGGGACGTACAATAGATCTTATAGGTCGCGGTACAACGACAGAAACCTCTATAATACAACACAATACAATGTATGGAGAACGATGGGACGACATCTCACATTCTGTATGAGCCTTGGTTCGTTAAAGAATGGGGTATTTTTAGAAAACCGTTCCTATCAACAAACGAAATCAAAACCTCTTCCGCAAAAGATGTTATAGCCTTCATTAGGATAGCAGATCAACTTTTGTCTTCATTTTGGGGCTTTGGCACAAAAGATCTTTTAGGCTGCAGTGCCTGACTTTCGAGTCGCCTCAACCGCTTCTTAATACTGTACTGATTCTTGAACTATTCTATGATGAATTCATACATTCCTTAACTTACATTTTAGATTGTATGTTCCTAAAAGTTCTTTCGAATGTTCTAATCCTGGTATGTTTTCCCAGTACAGTCCTTTGCCTTTCCTCGTCTTTCCTAACTAATAAAGACAAAGTTCCTTTCCCCATTCTGTAGCTCTGAACCTACGAAAAGAATTAATGCTTTTTTCTTATCTAGTACGTTAGCAATTGCATTTCCTTCAATCTCTGCCCCGGAAGTCATAGGATCCAATCCCTTTTATATAAGGCGAGCGTATTTAATTTATCAAGACTCTCCATTACAAGTTTTGAGGTAACCTGATGAGATTTAAATGCCTTGATAGGCGTTACTCCGGTTCCTTCATCAGTTAGAGAACCATTTGTGTACTATGTTATCATATACTCTATACGAAAAACTTTTTTTCTGTATTTAGCATTGATTTTTTTTTTTTTTTTAAATTTTTTAGATCTTTTTTCAAAGTCAGAAATTATAAAATTTAAATTTTTAATTATAGAGTCAAAGTTTACTTTAGATAAAAAAGTTTTTCGTGCATATTTTTATCTTCTCTGCTAATAACTAATTCAATTAGGGATGAATATGATGAAATATTTAATCATTACTAAATGATTAGTTAGTCATGACCAAAATTTTAGTTGACTAATTAGTTAATTTACAAAAATCATATTTTCATACATTATTCAAAAAAAATATTTAATATTTTTGGTTTACTTCATATAAAAATTATAAGCTAAATAAGTGTAAATGGCCATTTTATGACCCGAAAACTAGATTTATTTCTAGGGTTGTATGGGTGTTATTGCATTTTACAGTCACATATTTTACTGCAATTTTCATGGTAATATGAATGTATGTAATATTTTTTTTAAACTACAACAGTAACAGTAAACAAACTTGACCCGGAAGATCCAGTAACTGAGTAACTGAAGTCTCAAGGTGGCTGCATGCATATTAAAGTTTAATGCTGGTAGTTTTTCCTTTTCTTTTTATTTTACAGCTTTTGATACTTTGTTATTATTGTTAAATGACAGTGATTCTTGTAAACAGCATTTGCTGTACGTCATCGTTGTTAAAATACGCGATTGCAATTGTAAATAAATTTCATTTACCACTTTAATGCTACTTAACTTAACTTTAAAGCTTACAATCTTCACAGCCATTGGCAATCATTTGGAGGGCACATTCTTGAAGATTAATGGCCATCCTAAGATATTTTGAAATACAAGCTATACCTGTGCAATCTTACTGATCGTTAGTAAATCATTTTAATTACTTGCAGATAGATAAACATTCATGAGCATATAGATGTTTTTTTTACACCTATTTGGTTGTTATACACTACGATGACGTTTGTACATATATGGAGAGGTTTTCCCCTAGAGATTTATTCAAGGCTTTTACTATTGTTTTAGTTAAATAGTATTTGAATTGGATGCAATATCGACATTGTCAATATATTTTTAAATCGCATTATAATGCAATAAAAAATGCAGACACAAGTTAAAGTAAGAGTTACTCAAGCAACTCGAGCGCAATTAATTTAAATGAAAAATGGTTTGCATTTTAACAAGTTTACATACATTTAGATAGATTCATCAATTGTAAGTACATATACAGGCGATATGAAATGCACTGATAATTTTATATTTATTGTTGAAATTTTTTGTCTTTACAAAGAAACAAAAAATTGTATATGTTAAACTAAAGCAATTGGGGAACAAATTAACCATAACCATATCAATTTGTAGGCAATCAGTACGAAAAGAAGATCGGTAATATCTAGCGACTAGATATTTGCCATTAAAACTAAATTGCATTGAAAATGCTGCATTCCAATATGAATTTAAGTGTATTTGTGGTCTATCTAATGAAAATTTTCACAATATCACAATTATAAAATATATATCCAGTCGGTTGTAAATCGAGAGCTTACCCTCAGGGTCTAACACAGACCGGTATACGAAGTTCAAACTCCCCAAAATAATATAAATACATACAAATATAGATCATTAAAAATTTAAACTTAAAATAGTAACCGTTTAAAAACTGAAGTTATTTTCATAGATCCAATCATTAATTCATTAATCTTCTGTTAGAGCATAGGGTCTCGATAATGAAACACCACGTTGTTCTATTTTTATTTCATTTTCAACAGTCTTCAATTTACTTTAGGCCAATTCTCTTCAGGAAGCTTTCTAGCATCCTTTTTTTCATTGAGGGTTCCAGCCAAAAGCTTGGTGCCATATTTCTTCTGATAAGTTGCTTAATGATTGGCCAATGCATTTCCACTTTCTCAACTTAATTCATTTTGGCATTGATTCAATGTTATATTTGCTTTAAATATCATTGAACTGATAATGCTGGGCTACCAAGTCTTGAAAAACCGATAAGACAGCTGTCTTCTGACTCTTATATGTCAACAACTCGTTGATCAGCTTGATTTCACATCTGTAAAGATGTACAAGTAGCAAGTTTCACTTGAAAATACGCAGATTAGTTTCACACCAGTCGAAGTTGCCAGTAAAGACCCTTAGTTTTATGGAATCGCCGGAAAACATTTTTTGCCCTGTCTTCTTCAGATATTACACTTCCAGAATATATAATGATTAATCTTATTTCACGCCTAATTTTTTTTTTTTTTTTTTTAATTTTGGTCTGAATTTTAATCTGATTTTTGGTCTAAATATCTATCTGAATTTAGGTCTGATTTCCAGTTGGAGTTTTGATCCCAATTTTGGTCTAATATATCAAATTTAAGTTGTGGTCGCAATTTAGTCCGAATTTTGTCTCAGTTCTAGTTGAGATCAAGATTGATTTTTGATCTAAAAATTAGTCTTAGGTTAGACCTGACTTTTTGTCTGAGTTCTGACTTGAATTTTGGTCTAATTTTTCAATCATTTTTTGTTTGTGTATTGGTCTGATATTTTAACTGTGTGGTCTGAATTTGATCTGTGTTTCTGTGAATTTTTGGTCGAAGTTTTGGTCTGAATAACAGTCTAAGTTTGGCTAAATTTTGATCTGATTTTCGTGTTTCTGACTGAATAAGGGCTGGTATTTGCTTAGGTTTGAGTATTGTGGTGTGAATGAATTTGTGCTCAGATTTTTGTTCTAATTTGTAGTCCATATTTAGTCTGTGGACGCCTTTGCCTAGGGCAGTGGTTCTCAAGTGGTGGGGTGTGTCCCCCTTGCAGGGCGTAGACGGATTTGAAGGGATATGCGAAGACATTTTAATAAACAAATATTTGCATATTTTGCAATGCATTGTAATAATAATATTTAGTATTTAATAAAATAATTTCTCTTTTCTTTCATATTATGTGTTGAAATATACATTTTTTTTAGTTTCACATTTTCCATTTCTGACTTAAACCGCGAAAATATAATTTGTTATAAACTACCAATCAATTTTCCTCATGAGAAACTATTCAACTACTAGATAAGATTATTCTTGACACAGACTAACCAGAGCCTTCGACAAACTAGACAACAATTAGATATTTTCCAGGCGGGTATAATTAAATTTATAAATAGTAAATCAGCACAAAAAAACGTTGTGGGAATATCAAAATAGGGAGGCGCTGGCTTGACACGAATTAGAAAACGGGGGCGTAAGATGAAAACAGTTGAGAACCGCTGGCCAAGTGGTAAGTGGCCTGGACTGTTACGCTGGATGCCCGGGCTCAATGCTCGGCTAAATCAAAAATAAAAAATTCAAACTATAAATTTTTCTACATGGCACCCACCACCTGTTGGTTAAGAATGGCAAACCTCCAAGAGTAAAAATCACCTAAGAAAAGCTTTTCACTCCCCTTTTTGAAACTATAGGTTCCTTCCATTCGTGTATAATATACAAATATAAATCACTCAGCATGAATGGATGCGAAACGCTCTATCTTGGTTCTTCATGAGCTGCTGTGATGATGAAGAAGTTGAATTTAATTTAAGTTTTGGTCTGAATTCTGGTATAATTTTTGGTCTGGATTTGATCTGAGTTCTGGTCTAAATATAAGTCAGCTTTTTTTTAATTTAGGTTTGAATTTTGGCCAGAATCTGATTACAGGTACGAGTATTGGTCTGAGTTTTGGTTTGCAATTCGATATGAACTTTAATTTAATTTTTTTTCTACCATGTAGTCATAATTTGATCTAAGAATTTTGATCAGAATTTGGCCCGAGTGTCAGCCTGATTTTGGTCGAGTTTTGGTCTGAATATCCTTTTAAGTTTCGTCTGATTTTTGGTCTCATTTTTGTCTGAATTTTGGTCAGAAGTTAAGTCTGAAAATTGGCCTAATTTTAGGCCAGACAAGTATGACGTCGGGTTTTAGCGATATAACACCGGTTACTTCAGTTTGAAATAAGTTAACAAGATATTTCAAACCTACCTTGAAAGCAAATCTACTCAATGAGTAAGCTATTCTAGTACTTATTCTTTAAATAAATAAAATAAAAAATAAAATATATTCGCAATCGCAGAATTTGTTTTAGTTCTTATACTAAATTGACTCTCAGTGTGTGTTCGAGCTAAAAATCTCTACAATTGGATTTTATTTTTTTTTTTATAAAATATTTGTCTAATTCCTGTATCAGTTACAATGCAATGAAGATTTTTTTCTCATGTACTTACCTATTTTTTTTTCACAGTGTATGTACACAATCTTCAAGTTGCATAGATACAGACGTGCATAAATGATGTCTAATTTGAAATTCATAATAATTGGAATAATAACATAAAGTGCTGTCATGATTCATAATAGAACAGGTAATAAAGTTGGTATCGCATGCAATGCATGCAACATGTTGCCATATTGAACAGGCTGCCATCATTTTATGACACCACACACCACCATGAAGTGTTGTTTGTGTTGTGCCAATGCGTTCAATTTCTTATTTGGTATTTCATGAAAATTAAAACAATAACAACAACAACAAAGAAAGAAACAAATCAAAGTGAAAAAAAAAATCACACTAAAAAAATGAACTAAGGCGATCATGACTTGACGCGACGCAAATAGCCTTGTTAAGAAAATACAACAGCAACAAGAAATATTCGCTTATTGACAGCAAGCGATTCGCATTGATGGCAACAATAAACACCCGCTTGACGTTTGTTGGCTTTATACAGACACACATACATACATACATACAAATGAGTATAAATAAATACTTGTTGCAAGTATATTGTATGTATGAACCACATAGAAACGAGCAAACCGTATGCACATATTTACGTTAGAGTGCAACAACATGACGCGTTACAGCAGCAATATTTCTTACTTAGTTGCAGTTTGTTGTCGTCCCAGACCATGGCATAGAAAATAAAATTTTCAATATTAATTTGTTGTAAATATTGAAGATCAAAATAAAACAAAGCAACAACATAAAAATATACAAAAGAAAAAAACAAAAAATAATTGCATACCTAATACAAAAGCAAAACAAAAAATATAAAATAATGAAATACGCGTTTATATTCTTAACGACATACGACGAGTAATTGCAGCAGATAGATTTGTGTATGCTCATAGACATCACTGCAAAATGTTGACCAATGTTGTTGAGATGCTATTACCGCTTGCTGTTTGTTCTTCTAACATTGAGGATCTTGCTTTTGTAAATATTTAATAAGTATGAAGAATATGTATGCACATGATCGCATCATTTTCCATTTATTGCAATTGAAATTGAAGTTGCAGTTGCAATTGCAATTTTTTATTCTTTAGAAATAAAATTTTTTGTTTTATTTGCAAGTGGTTTATCTTGAAATAATTTATATTAGCTCATTCTATTCGGCATTGACCAGACAACGACGACACGTCATAAAGTCAAACGTTATACATATGTACAACTTAACATACATAACTATCGAACATAGTCAAACTATGTTTTTTTAACTTATGCAACATTTTTTAATGTTTTCGATAATTTTGAAATTACTGGTTAGTTTGTGATGCAATTACTGCTTTTGAAAACATTGGCATGAACCTTACGTTAATTAATTAATTTGATTCTATTCGGCCTATATATAGTACTTTTTATACTCTGCTCAGTTTGAGCAGTGGGTATAAAGTTTTTGATTGAGTCACTCAGTAAAAAACATCCCATTAATCACGAAAAATGTCCTATTACTTTTTATAACAGTGCAACAAATTTTCAAATTTGTCTTACGAGCAAGATTTTCCAACGGTTCAATAGTAATTCAGGCTAATCACGACTGCGTCCTCAGTTTTTCTCCATCACATCTTGTTCTCCTACAATATGGACCTGAATTCGGAAAAATGGGATCTTCAGGAGATGTTAAGAATTTTTTTTATTTCAACAGATACGAATTTGATGTCTGAAGCAAAGTTGTTAAGCACAAAGAGATAAACAATTTTAACGTATTCACTTTTCCTCCATCTCTTACCCTTCCCCTTGAAAATGGGGTGTATAGCCCCATTTTTCAATTAATAGCCGAAAAAATAGAAACCATTAAGAAAACTATTATACTGTCTTTGGAGAATATATTTCTTATTAAAAATTATGGGGGGTTTTAAAACGCCAAAATTACCTACAATGGTTATTCCAATGTTCTGGGACCCACTATAATTTTTAACAAAAAACATTTTTTCCGAAAACAGTAAAATAGTTTTCTCAACGGTTTCTGTTTTATCGGCCATTTATTGAAAAAGCGGGCTTAAAACTCCATTTGCAAGAGGAAGAATAAGAGATGGAGAGTAAGTGAATGGATAAAAATTGTTCACCTCTTAGTGCTTAACAACTTTGCTTCAGACATCAAAATTGTATGTGTTGAAATAAAAAAATTCATAATAGTCCCTGAAGACCCTATTTTTAAGACTTCAGGTCCATATTGTGGCAGAACTAGATGTGATGGAGAAAAACTGCGCATAAAATGTTTGTTGCACTGTGTTATTAGCGTTACAGCATGAAGTCAGTAGGATATACCATGGCTATATTATATTATAAATGATAGTCTAAAAACTATTAAAGTTATGGGAAAATACCATGACCAAATCTTATTGAAATAATAGGATTTTCATATTGGATCCATGTGATTTTTTTCTGAGTATTGCAACAGCCATATTGGCGTTGATACAACTCAAGTTCTGAAATGGTTCTGCCGATTGAATATCCATAAAAAAATAATTTTTTTCATTTTATATCAATCAGAAAAAAAGCGTTTGTATCCGAAAGCTTAAAATACATCTATTCTAAGAATATGATGTACATTTATGACGGAAGAAAAGAGGTCTCTGGTTTTTGAGAAATTCTGCAATCTATTTCGGTGCTGTGGGAAATGAAAATCAAACTGAAGATTTGTTTAGATTTTTCGAGACTTGAGAGTAGCTCAGATAATTTTCCCGTTTCCTTAAAAAAATAAGTGCATCTACTGCACTTTTTGTCAAGTTAACCCATTATTAAATTAAATTTTAGAACGTATAGGTTATCAAGGGCAGCCTGTTGCGAAAAAGCAACGACGATACACCTGGAATATTTCAAACGGTAAAATCAATCAGATAGTCTTTAGTATTGCATTTTGGTATTTTAGTAACACGAATATGATTATTAAAAAAAAAAATAAAAAAATGTTTTAATAACTCTACGAGCCATTTTAAAAAATGAATTTTTTTCTAGACCCTTTTTTAACATACAAATATTAAGGTAAAAGCGCAGGTGTAAAATTGTTAAAATAAAAAAAAAAATAAAATTACAAATTATCATTTAAATAAATACTTAAATGGGATACGCAGTTTTATCTATTTTACAAATGCTTGAAGATGGTGTTGCGAAAACGCAACGGCAGCCGAAAATGGGTTAAGGCGGGGTTACCGTCGAGAGGCATGAAAAATACAAGAACTTCGGGATTTTTTTTTTAATTTTAAAATAAATACTTTTGGAAATACGTTGTAACATATTTTATTCTTCTATCAATGGAGAGTAAATTTCAGTTTTATTTATAAAAAAAAATCTAAAATGGTGACTCCAGTTCCCGTCAAATAAAGCCATAAATGGCTTGTTTTAGTGTTTCACAGCCTTGCCAGTTCATCTGAAACAAATCCTGATGAAAAATTATCAAACTAAACTAAAATTGTGAGGCTTAATCCTTGGATGGCAAAATGGCAGTCTTTTGAATGTGAATCGGTTCACATTTTGAAGCTTTAAAGGGTCGCGCGTGCTGAAAAATGCTGTTTCCAGAAAAACGTAATTAAAGCTTAAAGTTATAAAGATATATTGTATACAACATTTTTCGACGTCATGTACGGTAATTTGCCCTTGATGCTTAACATAGCACAACACCATCTTTTACGTGAGGGGCCGCTCACATATTACGTAACGTAATAAATTTTTATTTGTGAAATTTGCTCTTTTTTTTTAATTTTACCTATATATCGATATCTTTTAAGTCAGTTAACCAATTGGTAGACTCCCCCCCCCCTCCCTCCCCCCTCTCTCGTTTCGTAACATGTGAATGGCCTCTGACGATGAATTGATGATGTCTTGAAAGAAGACACTTCTCAGATTAGTTTCTTCGAAGCCAGCTAGCTATACCACAGTTTATTATTATGGGTAATTCAATATAACTGTGGGGGTTTGATGGCAATCACTTGACAATTTTTTTATTTGAAGCTCTACAGTTTTTTTGGCCTCATGCAAAATTGTTCGTTATACAAATATTAATATTTTTTGTTTTTACACCAACTTACCCACTATTAAAATATTATCTTCATAGATAATATATACAATATCGGAGTGATTATACATAGTCAAGTTTAAATATAAATTTTTTAAATTGTCTGCTTGGCTAGCATTAACCCATTAAGGACGAGCGGGAACCAAAGTAGATAGAACAAGAAAGTAACTTGAGAGAAAAATTGTATTTGAACCTGGCTTAGAAACGGATCAGCTGGGCTAATTCTCTAACCTATAACCCCTTATAATATAGCTTAATAATTTTGAAATCATGTGTTGTTTTAAAACTTTTATTATTCCACAGATTTTTGATATGTAAAATGAAAACTAATTTCTAATTCCCATGTGGAAATGAATCTAACTAGGTGGGATATAGGGCCTTTATGATTTTCTTAGGTTTGACCCAAGCCCAACAATTGGCACCAGACATGATTTAAAATAAATATGTGACGCTTTGCATGTAGGACCTAAGAACCAAAGTGAAAATTATATTGAACTTCACGGTCTGTATTAAGGATCAATATAGAATTTTAACATTAGTCTCAGCTTTTCCAATAAAGCTGGTAATAATACATAAATCAAAACAAAAAATTTTCCGTCATACAACTTCTTCATACTTGATTAAAATCATTCTTATGAAGAATAACATTGTGCAGCAGCCAAAATCGGACTGGCGATTTGACATGTAGTCTGGAGTAATTTGGGATTGCTGAGCTCGAATTTGAACTATATCTCTCCATCACGTCAGGTTTACGAGATAACGGTACATGAAATCATGAAAGTGACATTATTAAGACTATACCAGCGCATTTTTAATTTACATTCTATCGTTTTTGCTGTCTATAGAAAAGTCGTTTAGTAGAAAAAGAATCACATATTTTGTGAACTCAAGAATCCTTCATCTTAGCTCCATGCCCCATGCCCCAAGCTTAGAACAATATTGCCAAAAGGCTAAATGAATGATAAAAGAATTATAGTGTGTTTGGGAAAAAGTTAGCTTATCGAAAAGTATGGGGGGCTTAGAATATCAAAACACCCTCCATTTTCTTATTTTTGGAAAAATAACCTCACAAAGTCAAATTTCATACGTTCCTTAAATAAAGTCTACAAAATTTTAATTTTAAAAAATTCTGTACTTTGACTTTTACAAAATTAATTTAAAAAATATTTGAAATTTTGCATAAAGGAAGTCCATCTTTATAATAGTTTGACTTTAGAAGGCTAATTTCTACACGGGATGTAGGCACCTTGAAAAAGTCATCTATTTCCCCAACTTTTGATACTCCTCTTACCTAATCTTAGATTTGGACAGAAAAATAAACAGCTTGCAAGAGGTTGGATTTGGAACACTATGTATCAAAAAATTTTAAATTAATACTGCCTGAAATAATAGAAGCTGATCTTTTTTTTTTCTTCTACTTATTGTAAGAGCATGATCTGCTTAAATACAGTTAATTAAATTGAGCTTAATAGGTAACAACATGAAAACCCTAGATTTAAATGGTGTATATCTAATAACGAAGGTAAGCAAAAGTACCTCTTAATTTTGTATGCCATTCAGACAGACAGAATAACTTAAAAAAAAATGTAATTGCATAAATACTTATTTATAAATACATAACTTTGAATTGCCGTCAAAGTAAAAGAATTTTCTATGCATGTATAAAACGCATTCCCACAAAACAATTTTGTTGCTTTTGTAAATCAATCGATCGATTATATCTACAAATCGATCGATTACTGCGCGATTGTTGATTGAATTTAAAAACTCGCATTCGCAATGAATTCACGTTGATATTTCTATTTGATTGCAATTTTTCCAACATATTTTTCCCTTGTTTTTGTTGTGTTGTATGTGTTGGTAATTAATTCAGCATTTTTCATTTATTTTTTTTTTTTTTGCTATTTTTTGTTTACTCCCGCATTGGCAGTTCGCGGTTCAGTTTTAGTTTCAGATATAAACGTGCGGTAATGATCTTTATACCATGATCTCGTTTTGCACCGTTTTCATTTAATTTCTTTAGTTTTGTTTCGGTTTTTTTTTTATTCCCAGCGTGCGTATTTCATCTAACATGAAATGAATTTGAAATAAAAAAATAAAAAAATTGGAGTAAACATGTTATTTCTAACTAACTATTTGAGATTTTTTTTTCTATCATCTAAAAAACATTTTAGATTTTTATCGCAAATTGTTGTTATTTATTGATTTAATAAAAATTAACCGAGGCAATTGAATATGATTTTGCTTTTAACTGACAATTACAGTTTATGAGTTCGTTACGAGTTCTCCAGAAGCTATGTATAGCGCATACATGTGTATCTAAATATGTATGTATTTATATTTGTAGCTGAATAATGCATTAGCCCCACAATGTGACAGGCAGGGGCAGCTACAGGTAACCCGCAAGTCTCAGTCAGGCTAATGTTTCTTGTATGTGTTTTTTTTTTAAATGATCCAATGATCGTTGATCGTTAGTTTGTCTTGAGTATTCATTCATTCGCTAAGGAAAATGATGAAGGCTTTGAAAGCGAAATTATGTTCCGCATTGTTGTCAAGAACAATAAACTTAAAGAATTTATTGCAATTGTTTGTAGCTTGTAGATTTTATTTTATTTCAATTTTGTTATGTTTTGTTGTTTTTGTTGTTGTTGCTGAACAAAAGAACATGAGACAATTATTTTAAAAGATTTTTTGACGTGCGGTGGTGAGCAGTAATGATTTTATTAGTTTTTTTTATTTTAAAGACATTTTAGATTAATCTTGCATAGAATTTTAAGTTGTTATTTTCAGGAAGTACATAATTACCTTAGCTTTGTTAATGCTGTTGAAAAAATGAAGAATATATTTATATACGAGTACATATGAACTTTTAAAATGTTACAAATAATTATTAACTCTTAACAAGTTCCGCTTGGAACAAAAAATCATATCCAGCGAAGCGAAAAAAATCCACAGGTAGCAAGTTTAACCCTTGCACGAATTTGTAAAGAATCAATTTACTTTTGTTATAGAAAGCTACCGGTTATGTATAATTACTGTGTCTTTTTTTTTTTTGGTAACTTGTCAGTCATTGTAAACGTGATATAACCTTCATGTGATGGACACAAAACTATTGTCTTGTTTTTCTTCATTTCTTACCCCAATTTTTGGGAAATGAAGTAAAATTTATAAAACAGATTTCTGTACTAGGTAAAGTATTGAGAATTTTTTTCATAACATTTACTGAGTTTAACGGGGTAAGAAGAAGAGGTTGAAGGTGATGTAAAACAAAAAATTTATACGGAACAACTTTGTCTCAGATACCAAACTTCTAGCTCTAAAAGTTAATCTCAATGGCTAAAATGTAGGTAAAAAATCATGACATGCTGGACTATAACCTTCTTCGCCAAAAACTTTCAGCACAGTATCCTTTTACAATATTACAGTATGGTTACTCTGTTGCAAGCAAAAAACTTTCATTTGTTAGACTGTGTAGTTCTTGAGGTTTATTTACTTCCATTAGTTTAGTTCCAGGGCAGGAGATTACACTGTGTGACAAAAAAAAAATTGTAGGCGCTTTTATGGAGACCTAGCACAAATTGCAGGTCTAGTAATGCTACGAAAAATGGTATTGAGGAAATTTCCCATACACCCCCAAAATCTCGTTTTATGGTCAAAAAACCGTTTTTAGGTAGGTTCATGTAAACAATCGCTTATAACTTTGCTAACTTTTATCCGATTTACAATTTTTTTTCTTAGTTTGAAAGGGGGAAATTCTTTCCGACTATGTATTTTTTATTTTCATGACTTGAAAACTAACGAGACTGCAGTTGAAAGTATTTGCGATTTTTCGATTTCTTAATCATTTTTTCAGCTTGGACTATGTTTTTACGATATTATCCGATCTTGGAGATTTTTTGCGACAAAACACTTCCAAAGCAAATTTAATGCCGTATCGAATGACCTTTTTTTTGAATTTTACGATTTTATTATTTATAATTATTCAATACAATGCACTATGGGGCCAAATCCGTTTTTAGCCGGCCAAAATTCTGAAATTTGGTTTATTGGCTCATGAGGTCATTAACAATCACTGTGTGAAAAATTATAACGATCGGACCACGCCTACCTCCCATACAAATAAAACCGCGAAAAAAGTATAACTTGGTTTATATTATAGATATGAACATGAAATTTGGTGTACTTATAAACATTATTAATGCCATATATAATTGCAAAAATGGGATAGATTGGATTATTACCACGCCCACCTCTCATATATGCAAAATTTTTAAAACTCTATATCTTGGACCCATTGTATATATGTATAGTAATGAAATTACATATTTTGGAAAATAATAGCATATCAAAACTTTAAACTGAGCACTGAAACTTTGAATAATGAAGCGTGTCGAGAAACAACCTTCTTTTGTTAGTAACGGTTTAGTAAGAACATCGCCATAAGGTGAATGACTCCACCAGAAAATAGGAATCATTGAAAAACATTTCCAACAAGAGCACCATCAATGCTTGCTGATTACTGCTAGTCGCTGAAATGAAAGAGGCAAACATTTTTGAATCAAAGAGCCCTTTGCACTGTCCACTGAACTGAATGATTATAAATAATAAAATGTTCCTAAAATCTTAAAATGCACACAACTCCGTCAATTTTCACCCAATTTCATTCAAAAAAAGGTCATTCAACACGGGATTAAATTTATTTTCAAAGTGTTTTGTCGCAAAAAATCTCCAAGATCGGATAATATCGTGAAAACATCGTTCAAGCCGAAAAAGTTATTAAGAAAAATCGCAAATACTTTCAACTGCAGTCTCGTCAGTTTTCAATTCATGAAAATAAACAATACATGGTCGGAAAGAACTATTTTTATTTATTTTTTTTTAAGTACCGAAATTTCTTATTGAAGACATATGGAAACTGCGTTTTGAAAATTTTGGGGAAGCTAGTACCGGGACGATCTTGCGGGAAAACAAGCAGCAAAAACTGCAGCAGTAAGACTAAATACGGTGTCACCATGGACACACTCTAGCTATGGATATTCTATTATTTTGCTGAATACAAGTAGCTTACAACTCAACGATATCAACTACACTCTAGCAAAACCCTCTTTCGTTGTCCTACCAGACAGGAATGAGAGGGGGGAATGGTTCAGCCCAGAGATTCCGTCCAAGCTGGACGGTAGAGTGAGAGGAGGTATTTTTGATCAAAAAAGCAGCTGACTGGCTGAAGAATAGTATCTTATAACCAAGTGATGTTCACATTTTCACTGACATTCAAGCAGCCATAAAATCACTTGATAGTGCATCTACTACCTCCAAGGTGGTTTTTAACTGCCGTTTATCTCTAAACGAGATATCTGAGCGTTTTAAGGTACACCTGTACTGAGTACAAGGCTAACAATAGATGGCGAGAAACGCACACGTGTTCCCATACGAAATTTATATGGCCCCCATCAACTTCAGGAGGTCAATGGCTCATGCTTTTTGATATAGATATTCTTTTAGCAGCATAGTGGCAGTAATTACTGGTCATTGCCTTATTGGTAGGCATGCCAGTAGATTAAGACAACCCACAAATGACTTCTGTAGAAGTTGTCTCGATGTTGAGGAGGAGAAAACTACTTTCCACCTGCTTTACAACTGCCTAGTTCTTGCCAAGAGCAGACTGGCATCTCTAGGCCAACTATTTTTCTGCAACCTTGCTGACTGACCTCGAATCTTCTGTTATCAGAGGTTTGGATAAGTTTTTTAAAGCAACAAAATGGTTCTGGTTTTTTCTGTTATCTGAGATTCAACAGACATGGTAATAAATGGTAAGAAAACTGTGAGAACAGCCCATGCGGTAACACAACGGGCCGCACTGGCCTAAGTGTGTCCTATTATAGGGCAGCCACTCTAACCTAACTTGGAACTGGGACGATATGGGTTAAGATGTATAAAGTTTCCAATAACCCTGTTTTGAATGGAAAGAGGATATTCCTGCTTTACCTTCTGGAGCATTGTTTTGGTGGATTACAACTCCTTTCCGATTAAAAAAACTAGTTCGTCAAACCAATTAGGTGTAAAAAAACAGTCCAATTTGTCCAATTGGTAAAATTCAATTTGCAGTCGATTAAAAATTGTCAATTTACTAGGTTGATTAACTAAGTTAACCTTAATAAAACATTTTTGTTTCTTTCTATGTGAGCTTATTTGAATTCATACAGCAGCTCTTGAGACATAAAGACATAATTTCAATGATGTTCTAATGAAGTAACTATACAATACCTATCGAATTCTATTCAATATCTTACTGAATTTTTAAGAAGACATGCAATTGCACACACAAAAAATTTAAGCTTTGCAGTCATTTAATACTTTTGTTATTTCTTTTGATGTTGCAATTTTTATTAATGTCAATGAACAAACAACAAAAAATTCTTAAAATGCAATTCATCATCAATAATAATAATAATAATGCCTGTACATTCTTAACAAATAAATTAAATAACAACATAAAAAATATATAATAATAAAAATAAAAATTAAATGCTTCTACCAAACATAAATACCTACCACAAACATAAAAAAAAAAAATATGTTAAAGATTATTCGAGATGCTCACGACTTTATGTTGCACTTTTATGTTCTAAACGTTTTATGTTCTATTATTGGAAGAAATAAATATTTATAAAGAGAGACCTTTAAAAAACATATACACATGTGACCTTTTCAGTAGCAAAACTAACAAAATAATAATAAAAACAAAATTGAAATTGTTGCCAAGAATAAAATAAAAATTCTATTCTAACTTTTATCTAACAGCGTGATCTTATTTTATTATATGAGCTTGCAGTGTATTAATTCATCTATCCATCCTTTTTTTTTTTGGTTTTAGTGCAAAAAGTCAATGTCAAAAATTCTTAATGTCAACGCCAATAGAATTTTTAATACAATAGAAATAACATAGAATAGAATAAATGGCTTCAGTGGCGTACCAACTATTAGGGACAGGGGGTTCATGCATTCGCCCAACTCTTCAGAATACGATTGCTTTGAATTAAAGCTTTAGGTTAGGTTAGGTTGGAGTGGCTGTCGAGAGACACACTTAGGCCTGAACGACCCATTGTGATACCACATAGTTGGACCTACAGTTTAACGCCGATTCCGAACGGCGGTGTGGCAATTTTTTATCGGCTTGGTGGTTTTGCCATTACCAACCAATGTGTGTACTTGTACACTATCTTATAATTCTCATACACTTCATATTGATAGTGAATATAAGAAAGTAATGAAAATTAACCACCAGACGAAGACGGGAATCGAACCCGAACCTCCCAGATGAAAGTCTAGTGCACTATCCACTAGGCTATCGCGGTCGTCAATTAAAGCTTTATCTCCACTTCTCTTTGTCAACTGCATAAATTTCAGCTTAAATCGCTGTTTGCTTTTCTTAAACTACCGCACCCCCTCCCCCCTTTATTTCAATTACATATAAAAATCTCAGTTTGAATTTTTAATTCTGTGAACAATTTGAACTTTTTCAAAATATTTTTATACCTACCAAACAATTTTTATTTTTCTGCATTAGTTATTCTAGAGGAAACTATGTGCAACATTGAAATATGTAGATACCTAGTTGCTTTAACTTTAAGGTGTGTCGTACCGCATTCAATTTGCTTGCATCTGCCATAACAACGTTGATATTTACCGTTATTGTTACTATTGTTCTTTCGTTGGAGTTTTAGCGAGGGAGTGCTTCATTTAGATTGAACAATTTTTCTCGTATGCGTTTTTTATATATTTTTTGTATGCAAATTTTTTACAACTTTTATAACTAATAGCAGCAAATTTAAAATAATTTTCTATAATTCCATATTTTTCTTGTTTTTCATTTCAGGTATGTTTTCATATTTTACAATTCATACAATTCAGCTCAAATTTGGTATGTAAGTATGTGTGCAAATTACTTTAAATGCAAATATTAATAATAGGTTTGTGAACTAATTTCATCATTTGGGTGTTACTTGGAAAATCGAAAGTATAATAAAAAAGCATGTAACTTAGAGAACTACAGACTTGGCATTTTGGTTGAACCAAACTAAAGTAAAAATCAAATATTGATGATACTATCTTGTAGTCAGGGAACAATAATATACAAAAAACTGAAACTTACGGGAACCAAACTAATTTTTCCACAGATTCCACATCTTTTTTTCAAATGTCAACTAAACCACTTTCATATTGTAAATGTGTGTCCCTGTCTAAAATATTACTTTAATTCTTTCATGATTTCAAAGTTAAGAAGTTTCTAATTGCATACATCAATAAACTAGAAACTAGTTTTATTTAGAATAGAATTAAAACTGTGTGCAAGGTAAGATTTTTCCGTCGCAGCTTATTCACTTTTTAACACTCCTAGATGTAAACCAAGCGAAATATAAATTATGCTGTTTACTACAAAGACCAAATTGCATACTTCCAACCTTCCGCATATAAGCGACCAAATGCTATATCTTTCATGGACTGCTAAATACATACGTTACCAGCGATTCCAAGAGGGGTTTTATTGGTAAACTATATTGTTATATACAACTAAGTATATATTTTTCACAGGCTCCATACTTGTTCTGGGAATTACGATTACCTTTCGAAAACATCGATATTTGTGTTAAAACACCCACCCACTAGTGACGTAGGAGCTATTCTTTATGCCAAATAGAACTGATTAACTAATTTTGACCCGGTACTAGATGTCATGTTCCAAATTTTGAAAATTTTCAAAACACAATTTCCATATGTCTTCAATAAGAAATTTTAGTAGTTAGTTAGTTTAGTTAGTTGTTTCTGAATTTTAGAGGGTGTATTAGTTTTTAAGTTACCCCTAGAAAATAAGGTGGCCAGGTGTAAAAAAAATTACAAATATTTCTACGCCATAGCAACAAGTATTCATTGAGATCAAGTGTATTTAACACAGTATTTTAGAAGTTATTATAAGTTAACCCTTTCTTCTCAACTTTTTTATCTGGGGGTAAAAAAATTGTTTATAGTTTTATACTCGTAGATTCGGACTTTGTTAAGAATAAAAACCAAATAAATGATGAAAGATGTTTTTCGGAAAGGTTGTAGAGCTTTTGGAATTTTGTACATTATAATGACCAAAATGCATGAAAGGAGTAAAAATTCGAAAAAAAAATTTTAATTTTTGAAATTTTTTTGTGAAAAAATAACTAAGGTTTATTTTGCACTGTAAAATAAACTTTTAGTTTAGACAATACTTTTACAAACACACTTGTTCACTGAGTATAAAAGGTGAAAATTTGAAAAATTTTTGGGACTTGGGTTTATTTTTACTAAAATTAAGTATACAGACTTTTGTTGTTCAATGACCTATAGTAAAATTTCATGGGCAACATATTTCTTGAACATATTAACCCTCTAACAACCCTCGTAATGGGTCAAAAAAGAAACTTGTTCGAAAAAGGCGGAAAAGACCCACAATAGTGAGTGCCAAAGGGTTAATATGTAGGAAAAAAATATTCTACGGAAAATTCTACTATAAATTGCTGAACATACAAACAAACATGTAAAAAAAAAATAAAAAAAAATTTACTCCCGTTTTTGCACAAACTTAAATTATGAAGAGAAAAAATATGCTTGATTTAAAAAATTATTTTTTATTTTTAAAATTCCCGATAGGTTGAAATGAGAAGTAGTGAAATATGAACATTTTTTTGTACATTATATTAGCCAAAAACAACGAAAGGGTTAAAAATATCGATTTTTTGAACTCGAACATCATCCTTAACCTTGCGACGATATGGGTTAAAGTAAAATGATGAAGCTTGAAACCCAAAATTCTGCAATGAATATAGAGAGGCTGCGAAGTAGTAAGATTACGTCTCACAAACAATCATGCATAACTGGTCGAGTTCAAGTTGTATTACAGTGTGGGGGTCGCGATATATTAAGTATATCTAAATATTTTTACCTTAATCCCTCCATTTTCCACATAATGTCAGCATTTTCCAGCGTTTGCTCTTTCAAAGTTGTAAAAACATAGCCGGTTATCTGGTTGCTCCCGTAAGGGTTAAACTACTCTTTTATTAAACTGACAACAGTGTGGAAGTTCAAGACTAAATTTGGAGATAACGCAAACATAATCCTTATTTGGGTTCCAAGCAGGGCGGGGTATTTGGGGGGAGAGAGTGAATAATTGCCTACAAATCAGTCAAAGAAAAGGGTGTCCAAGCTTAGAAGAATGTTAAAATTTAAAAGTATTATTATTTTAGCGTGGAAATTAATACAAATATATTTTTTTTTTATATGGTAAGAGATAAAATAAACTTTAAAATTTATTCTATTTATTACTGGTTTTCGGAAAATTCTACTGGCCAGATTTTATCTGAAGCAGTATAAACTTATTAATTTGAAAAATTTAATTATTTTGAGGATGTACAAATGAAGAACAAATACTGTAACTTTTATTATGGATGGCTCGATGGGTTCGCTATCGTTATTTTGTATTAAGGACCCTTTAAACGTTTCTAGTTTGAAATTCGGGCGCCTTTGTGGTCGAAATTTTATCGAATTTTTTCGTTATTCTCAAAGGTAACTATTTTCTCCAAATAGGTAATTTGGTGATAAATTATAATTGTTTATATTCAATTATATTATTTTGCTAAAAAATAATAATTTTAATTACAAAATTGGGAAAACGAGTACATATGTACACAACAAAAATTCAGTGTAAAAAAGCAAATATAAAGTTGGATATAACAGCGTATATCGAATGCACATATTAATATGCAAGCAGCAATGAAGGTGAATAAAACTGGATGCGCTGTACCATTCAGAAATCAGATACAAATAATTTCTGCCCCACACACACACATACACATAAACACTTAGCACTTATACGAGCCAAGTACTTATCTAACAAATAACAAAAAGCTATTAATCATTATAACAGCATCAGTTTCATCAAAGGAGCCATCAAGTCATCGAGCCATCACTCATTCACATAACCACGACAATCAAATTGTAAACAATTTAATTGCTACCATAAAAAAAATAAATAAATAAAATAAAATATTACATGTAGTGTGTAGTGAAGTTGTGAAGTGTTATGAAAGTGTTATAAAAAAAAAATTTCATAATACTCGTGTGTAATTTAAAAAAATTACAAAAAATTCAAAAATTTCATTAACACCTTAACCATCAGATAACAAGCACAAACCTTATTTTTTTAATAAACAGTTATAGCAACAACAATAATAATAATAATAATAGTGAAAAAACGCAATTAATAATGTAGCAACAACAAAAAGCACAACCACAAGAGCAAAATATGAAATCATTAAATGTAACAAAATCGGTACTTTATGCACTCTCACAGCAAAATGACCCTGTATTCACGGCAGAATGACTGCATCTGACTGTAACGAGTCTCAGACTCGGTGACTAACTAATAGGTGTGCACGCATGCACCTACATACATACAGACACACATATACCCAGCGGGAAAGGTGCACTACCTTGCATATAATGTACAATAATTAAAATCAATTAAAATGAATATACTAAACCTCAATAGCCTAGTGAATGAGTACTGTATTGGACTGGTCCCAGCTGCCTGTGTCTCTACCCCAAGACAGGGAATTCTTGCTAAAATTAATATTCGTTTATCTTTCTAATAAAAATTCACTTCGGTGAACAGTTCACGGTGTTAACTTCCATGTAGAGAATTGAGCTCACTAACGAAAAAAAGTATTTAGTCCTGCCATAAGTTCTGTAACATGCTTAAAAACTACCAATTTAAACAAAGAAAAAAAACATTTCGTACTTCAAGCATTTTCTAGATTTTTTCTTACGTAAATGTGTATACTAAAAGAAAAAGAAAAAAAGAAAAAAGAAGAACGGTTTCTATTAATATTGCTGAATGCTTTATTGAGACTCAATAAAAGCAGAATCCTGCTGAAATACCCATTTTTTCTCTCACTGAAGAGCGTCTTGATTAAGCTCTTTACTACACCTTCTAGAACATCTTGCTGGTATATTTTCCCCCTAGCTTTAACGCCTTTTTGCAGAAATTGAGAAATGTATCGCCATTTGTGGGGGAGTCCCCACCAAACCATTACTGGCCCAGGATTGTGACCTCGTTGAACCTTTGAAGCAACACTTTTTTCTTCTTTTAATGCTTAAGCATTAATTTTAAGGTTTTTTTTTTTTGTTGAAAACTTACTCCACTGTAAAGATTTTTTCGTGACCATTATTTGCGCGCCACTGCAAGAGCTATTTATAACTTCTAACCCGTTTTTTTCAACCAAATGTTAACAAATAATCAGTTGATCAAAAGAATGCTTTTATATTACGATTATTTCGAAATAATCTATATACGAATTTTATGGAAACAACCAACGATGCTTCCAACAACGATTAAAAAAAAACGATCAATAGCACAATGAACAAGACATTTTTAATAGTCCAAGATTTTTCAGTAATGTGTAAATTTTGGCCAACACTTTTCCGCGATGCGATTTTCTTAACCATCCCACTCCATTCTAATCAAACAAAATATTAAATCAAACTGATTTGAATTATAAATTTCCCGTTGGGTAGTTACAAAAAAAAAAATAAATAAAATTTTCTCTGCTGCTTGTCATCGTCGTTGTCTTCTTCATTGCGTGGGCTTGGAGTAAGTAGCAAATGGGCGTGCGGCTTTTAAGCGCTACATCAAAGTATATATTTTTTAGCACTGGCTCATAAACAAGTAAGAAGAAATTAACGCTTCTCTGCATTTTAGCCCAGCTACATTGTATGAAAGCAAGAACTGAAAACGCGTACGCTGTTAATACAAATAAATCATAAAAAGGAGGATAGCACAGCTTCAATGGAATAAATTAAACAATGAGTGATTTGTAAGCATCACACCACTCAGCTACACACACACGCGCGTACAAATTGCTCACACGCCCAGTGGGGTTCATGTGGGTAGTATAGCCATGTTTATGATATGAGGCGGTTTTGTGAGCCATGCTGATGTTACGTGTACTCGTATAGTAGCAACGTGTGCAGCCCAAAAGTTAGTGCAAGTGATAAATGCGTAAAACTATTAAAAGCCCGCTGATTTACACATATTTTCTTTTTCATAGTTTTTTATTTTATATTTTTGAGGAGAAATATAGATAAGTCTTCAAAATTAAGTATTCCTGTGGAAAGATATATATATATATAATTATATGAAAAAGCCTGATTTGATTTCTTGAAGTAGGGGAAATTAAATTATTATTCGTCAGAATAATGAAGCGTGAAATATAATAACAAATTCTTCAAGAATTTGTGAGAGCAAATATTGAATGAGAAGTACTGCCAAATCAATCAATTTTTTTTATTATCATAAATTGAATTTACTTTTTTTTCTGATATCTCAAACACCATAAGTCACAAAGGAAATCCGACAGTGTAGACAAATTATATAAAAATTATGTGTAGCATTTATTATTGTTTATACGTTTTTATAGTCAAATAAGACCCGCAAAATAATCCCGATAAGGGGACAAGGTGGGGTTAATACTCAAAATCGTGCGGTCTTGAGTAGTACTTATTATTTTTATTAATATTTTCATGTTTTCAGTAAGGTTTCTGAAGAAAAAATTAAAAAAATGTGACCCATGGTGAATCTTATTCTCACTTTTAAGCCTTAAAGTTAAAAAAAAGAAAAATATTTGAGTTTCCTGAGATATTCACATATTTCTGGAAGGGTTTTATATCCTTGAAAAATATTGGGCCCAGATTTTGTTTGATTTTTTTCTTTTTTTAGTTCTTCATATTTTTTTAATTTTAACTAGATAAAAAGGGAGTAATGAGTTCTTCAAAATAAATTAGGAAAGGAGGTGGAGGATTGATAAAAATAAATAATCAACAGGAGCAATTTGGTTTTTAGACAGCTTTTGAAATTTATTTACTTGCAGTGACACGGCGCACAGTGGTGCGTTTGATCGATTTAGACGTGAAAACTCAAAGTCGAATTTAAGTTTTATATTTATTGTTAGGCATTAACAGATCCCCGCTAATCTTAAAAAAGTTATTTTCTAGTGACCTAATCGCTATTTACATTATCTAATTGCAAGTCAAAGTGCGTGTATGTGATTATTCATATTGAAACTAATATGCACTTTCAATGCATGCAATTTGAAAAAATGAAAATTTTTTAGTTCTGGGTAACTTAGAGTCCTAAATGAAATGTAAAAAATTTGTCCAGCTATGTACTTCAAAATAAAATAAAAATTATTCAAAAATCTTTTACAATGTTGTTGTAATAAATTTTTAAGTTTTAAGGTTTTTTATTACTTAAAAAATTAATATACTGTAAATATTTTAGAAAATCTAATTATGAGTATATTTTTGTAACGTCACTAAATTAATATTTTTCAAATAGGTGTAATATCTACTTTCATAATTCGAAGAGGTTTGGCTTCGCACAAATTTGCACGGCACTTTTTTTCCACTTTTCCGAAAAAACTACGTACCAAAATATTACGACTTACACTGATAACACAGTGCAACAAAAATTTTATGAGCAAGATTTTCCAAAAACTTTATAGTAATGGTCGCTGATCACGATTGCATACTCAGTTTTTTTCCATCACATTTAGTTCATATTTAGTTTAGGACCTGAAGTCGGAAAATGGGCTCTTCAGGGGCTACTAAGAAATTCCTTTATTTCAACAGATACGAATTTGATGTCTGAAACAAAGTTGTTAGACACAAAGAGATGCACAATTTTCTTCCATCTCCTACCCTTCCTCTTGAAAATGGCGTTTTAAACCCCCTTTTTCGATAAATAGCCAACAAAAGAAAACCTTTGAGAAAACTATTATACTATCTTTGGAGAAAATGTTTCTTGTTGAAAATTATGAGTGGTCCTAGAACATTGTGCGAAACCGAATCATGTTTAAATGCTCTAAAATTGTCTTAATTTTCATAGAATTTAATTTTTAGCTATTTATGGCCAGAAATTTTCAGTTAATTCTGAGTTTGTAGACAGCAATTTTGAAAAATGTGAAAAGATTGCATTTTTTTAGCATTAGATTCTATAAGAGAACTCAAACATGATTTTTCGGGTTGATGTCTTGACAAAAGTTGTTCATCTATGCCTTGGCTACAATTTTGGAATAAAACAACAAATTTTCATTAGTGTACTAATGGTGGGAGTAAAACTGAATAATTCAAAATCATCAAAATCTACTGAAAAGAGAAAATTTCATAAGGCCTCAAAAAAAAAAACCAGCGATCCAGAAACGTCAAACCCTTTGCAAATATTACTCCACTAGTCAAGTACTTTCATCATAAACTGGAATTTGTCACTACCCAAACAATAACCCGGAAATTGTTGCACAGTGTATACAAAATTTTCTGTTTTATTAAATGCACTTCTCTATGTTTTTTCAGATGTTGTTGGTAACCATACTCTATGCAAGAAACTTAAGTTGTCTGCCTACTTATATAGATGAACTCAAGAGTAGAATAGTTTCTGAAATCAAATAATATCTACTGGCTCCGCAAGTGTTTTGAAAAATCCGAAATTTTCGTCCATAAGTTTTGATTTTTCAAATCTATGACTTTGATTCTCTTCCAGGACCATTGAATATAAACGACTTAGAAAAATTATGCTTTCATTTTGTTTCTCTCTTATTAGGAGTAATAAAAAATATATGAACATTGAAAAAACTTTGACAAAAAAATTGATAAAAAACAAAAGTTATGGTCAAATTTTCGGAATTTTTAAGACCCATGCGGGTCCAGTAGATATCATCTGTTTTCAAAAATTGTTTTACCCTTTTGTATTTCTATATGAGTAAAAACTTTTTGCTCTATTGCTTTCTGATTTGTCGAAATGTTGGGCTTTTGTCCATCACTGTATACCAATAATTTACGCAATATGGGCAAAGTGGGCGTGGTTAATGGTTAAAATAGTCATAATTGTATATATTTGTGTCAGATAGGACTAAAACAATGATTTGCATCGATAAAAAAAATTATCACGTCCAGCTTGCATGAAACGCGCCTCTGAAATTGAAATTTAGGTAAAAAAATCATACGTTTTGGAGTATCACTTTCTTTAGTAAAATGTTTAGTTCAATAACGTTTTTCACAAACTTGTCTACTCTGCTGCAAAGCAAAAAATTCTCATTTTTCGGACTGTGTTATTATATTTATATAAAGGAAAATAAGTGAATCCAAAGACTATAATATACAGTAGAACTTCACTAATCCAGATCCTTCTGTAATCCAGTGTTAAAAAATTCAAAATTTCTATTAATCCGGACCAATTACGGTTTCGCTAATCCGCTAATCCGGATCGCACGTTGTATAATGCAACGAACGATAGTCCAGTAAACTGAAATACGTTTACACGCTTTATTTAATATTCGTTTTTACAATGGGGACTATGTTTATTTTTTAAATAAATTTTGAGTTTATAATTCATTACTTTATACTTATATCTAGCAATTATCTTGAAAGGATTGTTTTAATTTTTCTTAGAAATATGTATGTATATTTTTTGTTATAACAAATGAATTTCATTTTTAAAATTCCTTTGGTAGCCTGGATTCCCGAGGAATCCGGATTGGCGAAGCTCTACTCTAAAAAATATTTTTGATGTGTAAACATTTTAACTCACGTTATGGGCAAAATTTCAAATGTGTAAAATGTAAGAATAACTGTAACGTAAGATGTAAGATAACTGTAACGTCCAGTTCCCCTCTCGCTCACACTACTGCGCGGCATGACTATGCTACTCTAAGCAACATAGAGAAGAGAGGGAGAAATTAAAATACGAGCGGAGTTTGTATATGTTTTGATCAATTTACTCACACGTATATGTGTGTGTACATTTATTCGTGGCAGAACAAGCAGAGAATACAGGCGTTTGATAGGTTTTGCATTCGGTTAGTTAGATTGCATTAAAATTAAATATTTTATAAAATATAAAACAATACAAAATGATAAGTAATAAAGAATCTAGGTTTCAATAAATGTATAAACAAAATGTAGTGATAATGATAGCAAACCACGGCATTATAAAAATTTTGCTTTGTACATTAACCTTAGAAAGGCAACATTTTTTTTATCTATGTAAATAGCAAAAATGTTAAACAGAAAAAATCAAACTTATATATTATAAAATCACTTATTTAGTTCAATAAAAATACATTGTTTCTTATTTTTATCAAATGCAGTTAAGGCAACTCTCTGCGCAGTGCTTTTAAGAAGTAGTGAAGTGAATGGTCACCCCTGTTGCCTTTCTAAGGTTAAATGCGGAAAGCACTTATAGTCGCCTGAGGATTGATTTGGCGTATGTGTGTACAAATTCATATACCTATACGCCAAATCAATTCTCAGGCGAAGTTATGTAAAATTTTCACATCTAATAAAATTTCAAATCGATAGGAAGAAAAACTTAAAGCGCGGAAAAAAGGATGCAATTGCAGCTGCGTATATGCGAGCATATAGTGCCCGATGCATTGAGTAAAAGAAAAATAATGCAACTACAACATATCAGCCCTATTCATGATTTGGTGCAATTGCAAAATATTTCTGCTATCACAACAATAAATATATGCGATATGGAATAAAAATTTGCATTTGCAATGATGCAAGATCATTTGCAATTTATGGTGAATTGGGCTATTATATAGAAAAGATAATGACATCTAATAAATTTTTAAGTTTATAAAAGAATATAGATTATATATCAAATCCCTATATATGGCTATAGATATATGAGCTTATGTATATGGCATTCAGTTGGCTTAACTGTTTACACATCAAATATCTTGCGTGCCTAGCACGCATCCATTGTTTTTTTTTTTTGGTTCCTAAAAGAAACTCATTACCTGAAAAAGTCATTAACTTCGCTTAACCAGAAAATTTTAGCTCCGATATTTATCGTGGGTGTGAAATTTGTACATTCCATATGAAAAACCGAATGTCCGGTACTATTGAATCAGTATACTTATAAATATCTAAACAATAGGATGCTTTTCTCTGAGTGTATTACAAATTAGTCGCTATCAGTTTTTAATTAAAACATTTATACATAAATAAATAAAAAACTAAATTTAAATAATACATAAGTATCATTAAGAAATCAACCAAGCGGTTTAAGTGAAAGGCTAAAGGTGCTAGTATGTGTACAAAAAGTAGATGTGCTTACTCTATTTCGGTTTAAAGCGCATGAAATTGGTTTATATGCCTATATATCTTTAGAAAAAGAAAATGTTTGAATAAAAATAAATTTTCGCTGCAAAAACTAAAACAAAAGACTAAAGGAACATGTCGCTCGTTTGCTGCAAATCACCACCTACTCTCCTATACTTAAAAAAAAATTAAATGACTAAAAAAATATGACAAATGTGCAAATATTTGTGAAATCTTTGGTGAAAGCGATGACATGAGTTAACTCACATTGCTTGACACTTTGTATATAATTTACAAGCAGTACCACTTTTGCAAATGTTTTTCCGGGGCGCGCCAACTTTTCTTGTCTTGTCATTGTCGTACTCCTATGACTGCTATTTACTCATACTTGTTGTAGGTACATCACGCATGCAAAAAATGTAAGTGTCAAATGCCGGAAAATTATTTTCCACTAAATTAAAAAAAAAAATAATAAAAAATTGCAATGAACGCGTTGTCACTTTCGATTGAGCGATACATTTTATTTAGATATGTAGGTGAAAAAGACTTTTGTGTGTGCATTGTGTGTATCTGTTAGGTTGATCTGTTTGAGAGTTTATCATCATGGCACTCAACACAATTTGAAAGTGTTCATTGCGAGTATGAGTGTAGTGTGGAGATGGAGATCAATCGTTGAATTACTTATATAAAGAAAGAAAGCGTGATAAATTATTTCAGTACTAGCGATGATAATGATCCATTTTTATTTCATTTTAGGTGTGCTCATTTGCATTACATTCCAATGCAGTTTTCTGATTAAGCATCTTTTGAATGCTCAGAGTTGAAATGCATTGAACAAAATTTATTAAGGTACTATAGAAACCTAGTTTATAACCATAGAACAGCGGTAGCCACTTATACATACATGGCCTAAGCTTTGGTCAGCGTTTTTTAATTCTAAGTTCCTATCTGAATGTTTAATTATTTTTGGTATGAATCTTGCTCTGATTTGGGTATTTATTTTGGTTTAACTTTTGGTGCCAAAAATAGATATATGTACAAGCCACTAATAAAAATTTTGTATCTGAATCTAATCTGATCTTTGGTATAAAATTTGGGTCTACATTTTTTCTGAATTTTGTCTAATTATTAGTTTGGATTCCAATCAAATTTTTGTGATATTTGGCCATGTATTTGGTATGAATTTTCTTCAAATTTTTATCTAATTTTTAATGTGAAAGTTGGTATGATTTATATCTGCATTTCAATCCTCAATTTAATATGAATTTTGATCTGAATTGTCTCTGAATTTTGGTTAAATTTTTGGTCTGAATTTTTCTTCGAATGTTAGAGCTGACTTTGGTCTGAGTTTTGAGTTTCAATTGGATTTTTAGTTGATATTTGGGACTGAATTTAGTTTTAAATTTTTTGTCTAATTTTTTGTGTGAATTATGGCCTAACTTTGCCTGATTTTTGTGATTGAATTTGGTCTGAATTTTCTTCATATTTTTCTCTGATTTTTATCTGAATTTCGAGTCTGTATTTGGTATGAGTTTTGATCTGAATTTTTGGTGTGAATTTTGATATAATTTTCTCTTGAATTTTGGACCTCAACCTGATCTAAAATTTTCTCTGAATTTTTTTTAGATTTTGATGTAATTTTTAATGCAAATTTTTTCTGATTTTAGCTGAATGTCGGAACTTAAATTGGAATGAATTTTGGTCTGGATAGTCTTTGGATTTTTATTTAATTTTTGGTTTCAATTTTGGTTCGATTTTGGTTCGATTTTTTATTTAATTTTGAACCTGAATTTGGACTGAATTTCGGTCTTAATGGGACTTAATTTGAAATGAATTTTGGTCTGGATAGCCTTTGAATTTTTATTTAATTTTTGGTTTCAATTTTCGTTCGATTTTTTATTTAATTTTGAACCTCAATTTGGACTGAATTTCGGTCTTAATGGGACTTGATTTGAAATGAATTTTGGTCTGGATAGTCTTTGAATTTTTATTTAATTTTTGGTTTCAATTTTGGTTCGATTTTTTATTTTATTTTGAAACTGAATTTGGACTGGATTTCGGTCTTAATGGGACTTAATTTGAAATGAATTTTGGTCTGGATAGTCTTTGAATTTTTATTTAATTTTTGGTTTCAATTTTGGTTCGATTTTTTATTTAATTTTGAACCTCAATTTGGACTGAATTTCGGTCTTAATGGGACTTAATTTGAAATGAATTTTGGTCTGGATAGTCTTTGAATTTTTATTTAATTTTTGGTTTCAATTTTGGTTCGATTTTTTATTTAATTTTGAACCTCAATTCGGACTGAATTTCGGTCTTAATGGGACTTAATATGAAATGAATTTTGGTCTGGAAAGTCTTTGAATTTTTATTTAATTTTTGATTTGAATTTTGGTCCGTTTTTTTTTTTTTTTGAATTTTGATCCTGAATTTGGGCTGAATTTTGGTATGAATTTCTGTCTGATTTTTTCTGAATTTTGATCTAATTTATGGAGTGAATTTTAATCTGAGTTTTGGGAATGAATTTAGTTTGATTATTGTTCTGAATTTTGTTTTGAATGTGAATTAAATTTTGGGAATAACTTTATAGAACAGATTATACACTAATTTTTGAGTAAAGTATGCTCATTTAAAGTATAAAATACTAGAGTGTAAGTTTTTCTGTAAAATTTCTACCAAAAATGGATTACCTAGTCCAAAAATTCTCGACTTACAATGGCCAATTTATTCATTTTTTATACACCTATAGAGTTACAGGTTTTGTTCAAAATTTGTACACCCTGAGATTTGCACGCAAACTTGAGAACCCAATTTTAGTAGATACCAATTTTGCTAAAAAAAAAGCAGTTGGAGAAGGCACCTCTAGTGCAAAGGGATGAGCATATATTTTATGGCTGAACCAGTTAAGATAACTATATTATTTTTTTCAGTGTTTATATTTTTTTTTAGATTAATGTAAAATTGCTTTATATATTTCATGTATGTCATCATTAGTGAAAATTAACAACTAAAAATGTGTTTATCATTTCACCAATCTTTCATCGACTGATTAATGATGTAGGTGAATTTAAAAAAGTTTATGGACTTATTTATGACTTGTGCAAAAATTTTAAAAATTATGAATATCTTAATATAGTACACAGTTGATTTCTTTCTTTTTGGTAAATGAACATATGTCTCACGTGCATATGTATGTAAGTTAGTAAGTAAATGAAATTGTACTTTTTCTTTTAACCTATTTTCTCAAATACTTAATAAAATTATACAAGATTATGCCCAGTAGTATATCAAATATTTCACAATATCCAATTACATTTAACAATCTAATTAACTCTGAACTAATCGCACAAATCGTAAAATATTTAAAGCGAATTATATTTTGAAAATGCTACATACATATGACTGAAACATGCTTAACAAAGGATATGAGGCTGAGGGAATTGGAAATTCCCAGCGGGCGCCAATATATCAAAAGTCAAATTACTGCCATGGTGCAAATAATAATGTGGCAAATATTGTGCATATATTTATAATATCAAAAAACTGGAGAAGGAGAGAAAAAAGATCCCGAACATTATTGCAAAATCTATCACAAAAATTGGCAGTATATGAACACGCGCCAAGACACACACCACACTACACAAAAACATGGCAGCAAATCTATGAAAGCGTGGCGCTATTTCCAAGCGGTGGCATATCACAGTCCAAGTTAATGCAAAAAAATGGGGAATCAAATTTTAAGCAAAAAATCGTTTAAGGTTCAAATTAAAAAAAAAAAAAAAAACCAAAACTCCTGATATTGTATGAATTGGTCGTATTCGTACTTTATGTTGCTGCTCCAGCACAATGGGAACAAAATTTCGACAAACTATATGGCACTGTGGCGCGCTGCAATTGCCATAACAACAAATCCGAGATATTTAAGTGTGGCAATCTATGTACGTGTAGTACAAAATAAGCTCAATTGCAATTGGCAACTGGCAATTGCCAAGTGGCATTTTTGTCTTGTTGTGGGTCTTGTTATGCTCCCACAGCGAGCTGTACTGCTGCTGCTGCTGCGAATGTTTCAGTTACAATGTCAGCGTTTTCATTTTTGTTATACTTTTTTTTTTTGTTTTGTGTGTTCAACTTCTTAACTTAATCATGGTCTAGAGTCTAGACTGTAAGCAGACCAACCAAGTTTTTAACCATACGACGTCCGTTTGTCTATTTGCCTGTCTGTCCATCCATTCATTCGTCCGTCCGTCTGTCCATTCATCTAAATGGCGTCTAGTGCGCTTGTTAGCGAAAACTGCACAAGCGTCACTTTTGTGCGGATTTGATGAATGTGTTGAAATTACACTTACTCTCCTCCTCGTCGTTGTGTTGGTATTGTATATATATGTGTCTAAAAGTTGAAGTAAATTGTGGTCGCGTATAACTGTGCAACACTTTAAGATTATGGGACAGAACTAGAATTTCATGGTTCAAAATCGTAACAAAAAAACAATAAAGATGTTCATAAGCATATGAAATCACTTCTAATTTAGCCTCTCGGTCTTTAAAAACGGTTTTTTAATTCAGGATTTTATTAGCAGAGATATATATCGAGATAAAAAAGGGCGGTTTTTAAACAGGCATTCTCATGTTTTCTGTCCGGTGTACCAGTTTCCATATTTATTGCAAAACGACCGTATATTTCCATATATCCTTAATTTCGTCCGAAAACTAAAATTTTTAAAGCCTTTTGCCAGTATTACTCCAGTGACGTCACAACAAAATAGTGCCAATCTAGAAGTACCTATTCATTGGTATCAGATCAAATAGTTTCATATTCTGCTCTTAGAACTAATTTGCTGTTCTTTTATCGTTTAATTTCCATTTGTATTTTCTAACAACAAAAAGCTTAAACTATTCACTAAAACTGAAAGTTCGTTTCAATTTGGTGTGTTTAAAATAAAAAAATTAATTGAAGTTATTTGAGAAATTAACATTTTTCCATTACTTCTTGCAACATCACTTGGCTTTCCTTAAAAAGCGCTGGCGATGCTAGGCTTTGGTTTGGATTGACAAGTGAGTAAAGTGTCTTGGTTTGCAGTCGAACCACTTGGACACCGTATACTATACCCGCTATGAATATTGATTTTTTTTTGGGAAGTAGGCATTGCAAAGTTCCTAACTACGCCCATTTACCCATAGACTTGGTCCAACATTGAAGTGTCACGCTATGCAATGTAAGGCCAATGTTGACTGAGACTTCTGTTGGTATTATATCGTTACTCACGATTTATCAATCTTGCACCGGTATTAAGGACCAATACAGGATTTTTAACTGGGGCTTTCATAGATTTAAATAAAGTCACAAAAATTGATTACGAATGAAAAAAAAGAATGAATAGTTTAGTTATCCTTGCATTTTGTTCAAGACAAACAAATCACTAACACTCATGTTGGTTTTGATTCTTCATATTTCCATCCCGCTGTTGTAAACTAATTTTTCCGTTATTCGTTTCTTGTTACTTTCGTCCACTTGCGCAACAATTTTTGCAGTATCAACGCCCATATTCAACTTACATTAGACTGCTGTTCGAAAACTTTTATGGACACCTATGTTCAACCAACTATATAGGCCAATTCTAAGCCAGCCCTAGGTTTGTGTTTTGAAATCCTGTATAAAGGATGCCTATAGGTATGCCGGGCGCGAAAGTTGGGACTTTCCAAGGTTAATTTACACAGGGGATTGATTAACTAATGAATCAAATGTAGATTTTTTTTGACTGGCTCGGTATAAATTTTGTTCCATTGTGCACTGCGGTGAAGTTTAAATTAATAATTGCACGGTTGTTGTTGTTGTTTGGGTTTTTTTTTTTATTTGTCTAGTGGTGTCGGATTTTCTAATTCGTTTGCTCAATTTTTTGGATTTGTGCAATTTATTTCATATTTCTTTCTTTATGTGCATTTTTTGTTGTTGCTGTTGTTTCGGTTGCTATTATTGTAATACGAGCGAGTATAAAA